>JAECWS010000086.1:2595000-3892500 GCA_018150905.1 Drosophila ambigua
CGGGTTGAGCTGCCCCAGCATATAGTCCTGGTATATCTGATGCCCATAGATGCCAGCAAAGGCGATGGTCCACAGCATGGCGTACGCCAGATATGCCTTTGAGAGCTTGAAGCGTTCCCGGTGGCGCTTATCATAGCGATTGGCCAGCAGTCCAAACGCAGTCATTAACACAATCAGTGTAATTGTTAATACTTTCACCAAACGCCTATGCGTTACATCTATGGCCGATGTCATTCTGTTTCACCGCCAAAGAAAGACTAGTCTGACTAGTTCTGCGCCACACACCGAACAACACAGCCAGCAGCCTGGCTGCTAATGGCTGCTTAATTGTTTTCCCATTATCGAACTGATGCCATCTTAAGGACACGACACTATCGGATGCCATCGCGCAGCAGTTGCTTAATGTTTGGTGGTTGGAAATCAACTGAACTTGTACTGCGTTCAGGAGCGGCGGTATATGTCGTGCCGTGCCACCGACATTCCCCCGTGTGACTCAGCAGCCAGACACGATTGTGCTTGCAGCAAATTTCACAAGAGCGCCATGACGTCACAGCCACAAAGCGATTCATAACACAAAATACTGCATGTGTGTATGCCGCGCAGTGTGAAAAGCAAAAAGATTACAGCAAAACAAAAAGTTGCATACACTTGCGAAAGCCTAGAACAAAATCAATTCACGAGCTGCTGCCGTCAGTCGCGTCCATTCCTGTCCCAGCAGCGACATGAAGCTCTATCAGCTCTACGAACGAAAAGTGTGGATCCGTTCAAGTGTTTTCTTGGTTTGTTCTCCCATTAATTTGGCTGTTTTTGCATGTGTTTTTCTAGCAATCGGTGCTGCGCGAGATGATACTGCAGGATTTCGAAAACCAAAGCAACAGTTTGCCCAAACTGGAGGGCCACAATATTGGTGGCTATAATTTCAGCATGGTGCTGAAGGAACCGCCCAAGTCGCACTGGGTGTATTCGCATGTCACGAACAAGCTCTATATACGCATGGACAAGACATTCAATATAGATGTGCAGTTCAAGCCCATAATGCCCATACAGCCGCTCAATCTGCGAGTCTTTCTGTGCTTTAATAAAGACGTCAGCGGTGCGGTGCTGCGCTGTCAGAATCACTTGAGCACAGAGCCAGGTGAGTACACAAGCAACTCTCTGTAGGGGCATCCAGGATGTAGTTCTAACTCCAGCTCCATTTCCATTTGCAGTTACCAATCAGAACTTTAAGATGCGCGAGAGTTTGGTGCGCTGCGAGAATCCCAGCACCACGTACTGTGGATCGGCACAGGGCAAGGGCATTTCGGAAAGGTATTCGGTGCTGGTGCCATTGAACTTGTCCCGCTCCAGCAGTCGCAACGGCGGCTACGTACGCCAGACGCTCGCCTTTAAGTTTGTCTGCCAGAACTCGTGCCTGGGCCGGAAGGAAACCAGCCTGCTCTTTTGTCTAGAGAACTCGAGGTGTGTAGGCGAATGATGCGAATGCGAAGTAGTCCAACGTTGGTTCATACTCTATATCTTTTTTGGCAGTGGTGATATTTTGGCACAGCACGTTATGGCTGTGAAAATCTGCACGTGCCCGAAAAGGGATTGCACTCAGGACGAGCGCCATGTGAATGGCAGGAAACGCAAATCAGACCTGGATGAGGATGCCGATGTAAAGCCGCTGAAAGAACGTCGTCGCACCGTGTCGTACAAGCGCGATGTGAAGGACGAAACGGAGAGCAATGACAGCCATAATACGGAGCAAGCACTGCCCATCGATTGGCAGGTTTCGCGCACCCATGACGGTGAATACTGCCTAGCCATAACGTGCCCCAAAAAGGAGTGGCTATTGCAGAATATCGAGGGCATGATCAAGGAATCGGCTGCTGAAGTGCTGCGCAGTCCGACCGAGCCACAGCGGCGTAGCTATGCCAACAATTTGTTGAACCTGAAAAGTAAGATTTACTCGCACCTGCCACCCCCATGAGAGCCATTTCATTTGATATTTGTATCTAATTGCAGAACGTGCCTTTGATCTGCCATGACCTGATGCCTGGCTAATGAAAGTCTGACAACGTTCCACAATGGAAAAGCTACTATTTAATTATTTTATTTTTATTAAGAACGAAGTGCTTAAATCTGCTTAAAGTTCAAAGGAAACTCTGCACAACTGCGAAAGCAAGTTGTTGGGGAGTAAAAGTGATACAGAGGAAAATACAGTTTCATTATTTTTGATAAGATAACATAGTACAGATATGTATATATTATAGATGTATATGACACGCAGGATTGATTGATACACAACGTGTACGAATTAAACTGTTGGGCAAGGGCCAAGCCATGAAGGTGAATTAAAGATTTTTTAAGTTTATTAATGCGATGTCGGAAATTGCTTATAAATCAAAGTCCAACACGAGATGTTAATAAAGAGCTGCCAGCTATGCGTCAGAATATTTACAGACATTGGTTGATTACCTGGAGATTACCCAGGCTGTGATAATGTTGTTTAAATTGTGTATTTGGATGTAGTGCCATATATTTGTTTCTTTCAGGTATTTATGTAGTTAATTGTGGAAGAGACATGTGTCCCATAGGTTGAGGTTGCGTTCAATAGCTACTGGAGTGTATGACTCGCAGTTTGGCTAGTTTGGCGATTTTTTAAAGTTACAAGCGCGTATTAATCAATCTTGAAATCCTGCCCCTGCGACATGTTTTTATTAATCTCTAGACGAGGGTAGTTCAGGCCCCTGACTGATGTTTCGCTCGCTTTCTAGCCGAGGTAATGTACATCAGATCCTACTGTACATCTGTACATCATCATCACCGCGCGCATGCTATGGCTCTGTGGGCTCTGGCTCTGTGACATATGTGGCTTGTGTGCGCGGTCATTGCTCTGCAGTGTTCTATCTGAGACTCGGGCCGCAGCTAGGCTGCAAATTGTTCTGCTGCATTTAAGCACACATTTTATTTATACGCATGCTCGTAGCTGCGCATCTTTGGTTTTAGTTCTAGGCTTATTAAAAAAAAAAAAAAAAAAAACGCCACGTTAAATAGCGCATGCGTTGCATTTTGCATACGCCAAAGTTGCACATGTGCGTGAGGCTGCAAAAAAATGAAAATATATAAAAAAACAACAGATGTTGACACTATGCCGCAGCTGCAGGCGACTTTAGCTTTTGCCACATGCGGCAACTGAATGTTTACGCCACAGCCAGCCCACCGACTGCTGGCTGTTTGGTGCTGCTGCTGCTTCTGCTGTTCATTGACCTAGGGCAGGGCACATGATACTATGTTCAAATGCCGTTTTGTCGTTGCCTTCTTATCCATGACCATAAGCCAGGCATAGCGGATGTATCGGCTTCCATTTGGGTGCCTTTCCTTTTTCACTTATAATAACCTCGGCGGACACCTTACCAGTTTTGGCATTGCAATGCATGAAAATGGGTCGAATCGAGAAACTGCTCAAAGTCTCTCTCTCTCTCGTTTCTCGTTTTACTAAAGACAGTGAGCGAGCCAGAGAGTGTGTGAGAGAGAGAGACTCGTCTTTGGCGCTGCACTCACCTTAGTTAACCAATTAAATATTTGAGTTTTGAGTTCGATTGGCTGCTGGCAAAATGTTGACAGTTGGAAAGTTTTGATACAGTGGGTGAAAGTGAATGATTTTAAGAAAATTTTCAAAGTTCTTATTGGAATGAAGGAAAACATTAAATAAATGAAGGAATTAAAATAAATAATAATAAATAATTAGTAAAAGTGAACTACCAGGGAGCTTGAAGATTTCAAAGAACTACCAGGTAAACAACGATAGCTAAACCTAACTAAATAAAGCTGATTTTGGAGCTTGTGTTGTTGAAGATTTAAAAGACATCTAAGACGCATATTTCTTACAAAAAAATGTCTTATCAAAATCTCATTTCGCCTTGCTGCCAGTAAAGCTTACAGTGGGTAGATATACTTTATTTTGGGCATGGAATCCGTTATCATATGCCTCAAGTTTACGATGCGATGCCCAGATAAAGGGCCAGATAAACCAGGCAGAGATTCACACCGAAATATCTTCGAACAGAGGCAGAGCCATTCCCACTGTGTGGGCAATGTTATAAGACGAAAACAAAAACAGAAAGTCAGGTGAAACGCAGACTGCAGGCAGCAACTCCACTCCACTCGACTCCACTCCATGCCAAATGTTCGTTCGATTCCACTCAAAAGATGGGAAAAAAACTCTCGGCACTGCCCACTCGAATGTGCAGTTCGTACGAGCAGTAGATGTAGATCCGAAAAACCAGATATCAAGCAAACGGCGGCGCTGCTCTCGAGCCAAAAGCGATCTTCACTCGTGGGAGAAAGAGTCGAAAGCTTGACAACCAACGGGCCCGGGCCCGGGCCGGGCCAGTGTCGAGGCGGCGTACTTTGGCGTTCGCATTCGGTTGTTGGCTTTGGCGTTGGCGTTGTCGTTTGTCGTTTGTCGTGTTGGTGCTCACTCAGTGCATTGTCCGATCTTCTCTCCGCTGGCACGTTACGTTCGAGCTGTGGAGCTGGCGAGAAAACAAACAAAAAAAATACACACCCAGCAGAATAGAGATTCCCCACACCCCTGAACAACCCTACAAGCTGTGCCATATTTTTGTTTTTGAGCGCGAAAATATATCGCAGTGTGGGCTCGCTTCAGCTGCTTTCTTGGCTGCAAATAAAAGTGCAATTGAATAACTTTGTTAAGTGCAACTGACGACGACAGTATTTAAAAATGGTGGAAATGGCTACCACGACGACTGTAACGCGTACAACCATCACGGCACCGCCTGGACCTGCCACGGTGCCCGCATCTTCGGCCACGCCCACGGCTGGCACGACTGCCACGGCTACCACGGCTACCACGGCGGCCTCGCAGGCGCGTCGCAACGATGAGAGCACCCGAGCCATCTTTAATCTGAAAATTATCATCTTCCTGCTGCTGCTGCCGCTGGTACTGCTCGCCGTGGGACTGAAGCATCTGCTGGACTATCTGTTTGCGCTGGGCCTCAAGGAGAAGGATGTGAGCGGCAAAGTGGCGCTGGTAAGTGTGACTGACAGCTTTATGGGACACCCTAAACGGCTGGCCCATTAATAAAGCTCGTCGTTGGAACTCTCAGATATCCAAAGTCAGCTATGAACCCCAACCCAGAAACCAACCAGCCAGCCATAGATGAAACGTCACGCACTTTCCTTTTCCAGTGGCTGCTTGCACCCACCCAGCCACCTTTCCACCACTTCTTTCGCGGCACTGTGGAATGTCTCCGAGTTATCTGAGCTGGGTGCGGCACGATCGGTTGGCTGCCTCTTGGCTCTTGGCCGCTCCATGTTATTCGAGTCAATGTTTACGCGTCTAGTACCAGGCCGTGTTGGCTTGCCCAACTGTTTATGTTTATGTTTGTAGATGGTTTTCCCTTTCATCTGCTTATTAAAGGCTCTCTTTGGTCAGCTATCTGACATCATATTGCATGTAAACCGAACCCATCGTACATATTGTATATCTAAGAATATCTCTAATTGAATTTCGAAGCACTTTGTGGCAGCGTATCGCGCTCTATTAATCACATATTACACATGGGCTGGCCAGCCGAATGGCTGCTGGCAGACGGCATTACTTTTGGTTTGAAGCATTCTGAAAAGTCAATTGGCGGGGGTCGCCAAGGTCAAGTGTGCGGGCAACTGGAGAGGAACCTGATCGAATTTTTATACGTAAATTAAACTGGCCATTAGCATGCCATTCTTGTCTGCCAGCTTTTGTGGCGTGTGTGGTGTGGTGTGGGCGTGTGCCGGCCATAACTTTGTGAGTCATTGCAGCTTGGTTTTGCTTTAAGTCTCAGACGCTTCGATCGTTCTCTGAGATACAGATACAGATACATTAGAGCGACAGGGGCGCGGGGCAAGCACTTGACTGTGAGAAACAGCCCAATTAGCAGATTAACATTCAAAGATACCTTTTGCTGCGACTTCATTGTTTTTGAGTGACTTTTTTTGTTTTTGGGAGTGCGCTGTGAGATCTAACCCCTCTGGCTACGCCACTGTGTGACCACAAACTGGTTTTCGTGTCGCTATTTATAACAAGAAAAGGCAAAAGTGAAATAAAAAAAAAATGCAAACCTCAGGAACTTCACTTTTGTTTTCAGTTCAAATCGATGACGTTTGCAGCCGATCTGGCATGTAAACAAAAAACCACTGGAACCAGCGAGAGATGCTCGTTCCAAGCGGCAAGCGGCGTATCTATCAGTTGCGTGCTGAGATACAACCCCATACAGATACAGATACAATTACAAATACCGATACTGATACTGACAGATGGAATATGTATCTACGGAGTGTGCCTTCCTACTGCTATTGCTGCTGTTGTTAATTTGCATATGATATTGAAATTCTTTGGGCATAGAATAATCAACAACACAACTGCGCAGCGTCGCAACTGCGTTGCCAGGTGCGCGCGCGGTGGCTGTTGTTTTTCGTTTTTCGATGCTTTTTCGTTGGCATACCCTGGGGCAGAAGGGTGGAAGGGCATGTTGGCGCAAGCAATGGCTTTGGCAGCTCAGGTGCGAGCACTTGCACGCAGCTTCAATATTAAAAGAAGGCAACTTTTGGGCTGTGCGTTCCTTGCCGATAGATCCAGCCATCTGATCAGCCTCGCAGCCTACAGCCCAGCCTCATGAGTATCATCTATCAAACATATTTATTTATGTGCGAGTACCCTTAACAGCACTGCTTTATCTTTTATTATTAAATTGTTTTTTAGTTTAATTTAATTCGACGCATCTTTTAGTCTAGTTTGTCTGTGTATTATTTTTTCTTGAGGTATCTGCTAGTCTAGCTTGTCTCTCTGTGCTTTATTCCCCCCACATATGTTCACGAACGTGCCAAAACTTTGAGTTGTGGCTGAATGTGAGCTGTGTGGCAGCGTGCATTGCATTGGTCGCACCCCCAACGGTTAGCTGAGGTCACAGTTCGCTTTAATTACGGTCAAAAGTCACTCAATTCTATGTGCCCGTGGAGAGAGAGAGAGAGAGAGGGTTCGGCTTCGGCCCAGGCCCATGGAGCGTATGAGTAATACTGCTGCTCAAGTCGCTGCTCTCTGTGTCTGTTGTTCACATAATTGACATTAAATGGAATGGTTTGGTGGGCTTGGGGGTTGGGGGGTTGCTTTTTGTTCGATGCACAGCCACATTAGCTTAAGTTGATTGTTTGCAAATTAAGCCAATTAATCTGTGTACGGTACGAGTATAATTAGAGTTAAATGCGTTTTAATCTGCCAGGTGACTGGTGGGGGCAGCGGCCTGGGTCGCGAGATCTGCATGGAGCTGGCCCGGCGCGGCTGCAAGGTGGCTGTCGTCGATGTCAACTCCAAGGGCTGCTACGAGACCGTCGAGCTGCTCACCAAGATACCCCGCTGCGTGGCCAAGGCCTACAAGGTGAGTTCACACTTAAATTTGGCCAAATGGCTTTCAAGCGGGGGATAGCTGCTAATAACTGTCATTTACAGAACGACGTCTCCTCGCCGCGTGAACTGCAGCTGATGGCCGCCAAAGTGGAGAAGGAGCTGGGCCCGGTCGATATACTGGTCAATAATGCCTCCCTGATGCCAATGACCTCGACGCCATCGCTGAAGAGCGACGAAATCGATACGATTCTGCAGCTGAATCTGGGCTCCTATATTATGGTGTGTGTTGCCCCTTTCCCATTTTCTTTTCCGGCCATCTTCATTTAATGTGTCTTGGTTTTTGCTCTGCAGACCACAAAGGAGTTCCTGCCCAAAATGATAACACGCAAGTCCGGCCACCTGGTGGCAGTGAATGCCCTAGCGGGTAAGTGCCTCCTCCTACTCCTATGACCGCTCCTTTAATTGCCTTTTTTACAGGTTTGGTTCCGTTGCCGGGCGCTGGCATCTATACGGCCACCAAATATGGCATTGAGGGCTTCATGGCTGCCCTGCGCGCTGAGCTGCGTCTCTCGGACTGCGACTATGTCCGCACCACAGTGGCGAATGCCTATCTGATGCGCACCAGCGGCGATTTGCCGCTGCTAAGCGACGCCGGGTAAGACTGCTTGCCCCCAATATAACGGTGTGCACAACGTACTCAAGGCACCCTCTCTCTCTCTCTTCCACATAGCATTGCGAGCAGTTATCCGGGCCTGCCCACGCCCTATGTGGCGGCGAAGATTGTGAAGGGCGTGCTGCTGAACGAGCGCATGGTGTATGTGCCAAAAATCTTTGCACTCAGTGTTTGGCTGCTCAGGTAATAATAATTGAATGGAATAAAAAGCAGCAGCAATTTTTATTTCCCATTTTACTTTCCGATTTCGTAGGCTTTTGCCCACCAAGTGGCAGGACTATATGCTGCTGCGTTTCTATCACTTCGATGTGCGCAGCTCCCACCTGTTCTACTGGAAGTGAGCGGAGGCAACGGCAGGCAGGGTCATACCAGCATTTAGATGGACAAACTCTCGAATGTGGCCCGGCATTGGCAGCTGTTTGATGTTTAATTGTAGAGATGGAGTACACGTTTAGCTATTTATACTAACTCTAGACTTTAAACTTAAAGTAAATGTATTTTGGAATCTATTCAATGTGGCAGCAACCATGTGGCACGGGGATCTACTGCTTGCGCAGTCGCAGCGCCTGGCTGTAGCACTTCTGCTGGGATCGATGCACACAGGAGCGCTGCTCGTGGTTCCAGCTGTAGTTCAGCGGACAGCGATGGATGATCTTGTAGCCGTTGGAGCAGTAGTAGAAGTAGGCGCAATTGCGCGGATGCGGCATGAAGCCGTAGACGCCGGTGAGGCAGCTGCTGATGGCTCTGGCCGGCTGCCGCTGGGCGCACGACACCAGCTGGGCGGGTGTGCAGGTCTTGGCCAGGCCCGCGCCCTCGTAGCATACCATATAGGGATAGCAGGGCCCAGCATTGTGCAGCAATCGCAGCGTTATGGCCAGCGGCGTGTTGACCATCAAGTCCGTTAATATTCGCCTGATTCGTTGGCGATTCGGTTGTGTTGGCTGCCACATCCACATCCACATCCAAGGCCTTGGCCTGACATCGCTTCACCAGCGCACGGTCCACGCAGCGCTCCAGGACGTCGTCGTAGTAGTGCTCGCCCAGGCACTCGGCCTCAAAGGAGCCCGCGCCGGCGCAGTAAATGTACTTGGAGCAGTTGGTGTGGCTGGCCACATACACGCCCAGCTGCGGGGCACTGGCGCACTCCTCAAAGTCCAGGGCCAACGCTCGCGGGCCCGTGAAGGTGAGCAGCGCTCCAATGTGGAGCCAGAAGATATTGCTTTTCGCTGTCATTTCGTGCGACCGATTTGCTTCGACTGGCTGCTGTGCGGCTGCCTGTTGATAGTGGCTGTCGGAATATATTTTTGCATGTGACCAACTGATAAGAAACTTAGTCTTGTAGCCTGGAATATTACGTGATAATTTGCTGAGATAGTGTTGATGAGTTTGGGAGTTGCAGGGGAGGCCCCCGACAGCCGCGACAGCCACCGACAGCGACTCGACGATGTCAGGTTACGCGCCACTCATTTATGGTTCTCCGCCACAGATTTCCATAGCATACTTTCCAGCAGATAACACACACACACAGACAGAGAGACAGATTTTAATGAGCAAACCGCAATACTTCATAACAGTACAGTGCACACGGCTGGCCGGCGTGCACACAGCTCAATAAAATTGAAAACGCACTCAATACACAATTAAGTGTCGCCACTTCCGCCCAGGGCCAAACAGTCAGCCACACGGCCACACAGACCATACTCATTCATTCACATCATCATCATCGTCATCATCAGCTTGTGGATGCAGCAGCAGCACATCCATCCATCCATATATATATATATATACGCGCAGTACATGGCTGTTGGCAGTTAAGCGATTTAATATTCGATGAGATATTCATAACTTGCAATTAGGTTTGGTGTCGCTCGATTTTCAGCCGGATTTTCACTGCCTTTTTACGCTGATGATTAATGAAGAATTACCAGGGCAAATGGCTGGGATCTGTGGGCATTATCCAATTCCCAGCCCAGCCACCCTGCCGACTGTCATTAACATAATATTCGTTGCTGTCAACGGCCAGTGGCAGCGCCAATCGTGCGCAAATTAAAATATTATTAATTGTTAATTAAACGCAGTCGAGTGCCAGCACGCCACAGCCATGTTGTGGCATATTTTGCGATTCATCTTTAGTCAGATGCGAGATGCGAGATACGTGATACGATGGGGCCATGTAACAGGTTATCCCAAACACAGAAAAACCCCAGCGATCCGGAGACCCGAAGCAGCGGCAAAGGACCCCCCCATATGTGGCAGCAGCGCATCTCAAGTGATTAAGTGCACGTTGAAATTTTCAAATGCAAACTCCAACTCCAAAGGCAAAGCAAAACATGTGCGCCAAGAACAACAAATACTCGCACACTCGTAGAGACAGACAGAGAGACGGAATGAGCGAAGGGAATATTTCAGAAAGTCAGAAATTCTAATTACAATTATGTACGAGTGTGCATGGAAGAAGACCCCCAGCACCTGCAGCATTCACCACGGCTGCTGCAATCCATGCGCATGCGCAGCGGCAGCAACAGCAGCAACAACAGCAGCATCGGTGGCTTCCACTCTAACCCGATCCGATCCATAAAAATAGCACACTAATTATTTGTATGCTAGGGTTACAATTCACATAAAAAACAAACAAACTGTCGAGCATTTTTATGGATCTTCTTCTGTGTATATTCCCCCAACCCCTATCCAGCCCAGCCCAGCCCTTCTGTTTTTGTTTGTCTCTTTGTGCCCCCGCAAAGATTTTATTTTCCAGCTTCATGCTCAATTCGATGTTGATGAATTTTTGTATTTTCAATATTTGCAGTCGAGTTGTTGGCCCGTCTAAACTGTGGCATCTGGATCGCCGTATCCACCGTGCCAGCGCGCCGTATTCGACTCGTCCAGATCGTCCATGGACTGTATGTACTGTCGCAGCTGGGCGAGTACGCGATCTGTGCGCTCCTCCAGATGATCCAGCGCTCGGTTCAGCGCATCCAGATTCAGAATGACACTGTCCATAATGCGTTCCGTGTTCCTTCTGAGGATCACCAAGGCGTCAACGCTGGCATTAAGTTCCCGGTTTCTGTGCCGCTGCAACTCGTACGACTGCTCGTTGTCTTCCCTGCGGTCCATTGGGGGTCTCTGGGGCTGGCCAAACTCTCGACTATGCAACTGGAAACTGCTATTGATTTAATACACAATTTTTGCTATGCTGACTGCATAATTTGGATGTTATTTTTACAGTGTGCTGGAACTGAAGTGTAAAGCAAATTCCATTCACTTTGATTTAAAAATAAAATAATGGGAAACATTTAAAGCTGTTAGTAAAAATTGGCTGTAGCTTTCGCTGCGCTTTTCTAGGTAAATTTAAATAAAAATAAATATTTCTGCTCTACTGATGGGCCCTGTTGGCAGTCTATGGGTATGCAGGTTACAAATTACTCGGTCTCGCTGTCCCTCTCTCTTCACTTAGTAAAGATAACAGGCGGCTTAGCCGCTTTTTAATCGTGTTTTTCTTGCAGGGATTTATTGGCACCTGCTGGAGAGCTATGCAAAGAATTATTCCACTTAATATTGTGTCAAGTGTTTTTATAACTTCAGTTCCATTATACATATAATATAGCTTAGTATTTAATTTGAAGCAGAGCAGCCGGAAGCTGTCTAAGCTTGATTGTCTGAGATCGCTTGAGATGTTGAATTAATTAAATGTTTGCAAAATGATTTACAGGAATAAGTTGAACGGAAATTAACTACCAATCTAAGAAATTTTATGATGGTAAATATAATATAATATAATAATAATAATATAAAATAAATATAATACTCCTTAACTCCAAAGCAAACACTTCGAATTTAGGTCACACAGCAGAGAACTCTGCGCCGAGGGTATCTGTTAGTTGTCATACCTGTTTACAGCTCCATTGTATTATGTTTTGCTTGAAAATGAGCAACAATTACAAAACGCTTAAATCGTTGATTACATTAAATCCATTTACAAAATGTCACTGCCCATTATTTAACACAACAATTATAAATCGGTGCGCTGCGCTGCGCTTGCAATATTCATATTCACTTGTCAAAATGTCAACTCAAAATAGAATATTTATGCATTTTTATGTGCTCCACGGCCGCTCCATACTCCATATAGAAAATGAAGCAGCCATCGTATCGTGGATGGTGCTGTGGAAAATGACAATCCAAAACTATAAATAAATGTGCGGCGTGCAACCGAAGTGAAAATCAATTTTTTTGTTTTTTGATTTGGCCCCATACTGCGGCAGAGCTGCCTGAGCAATGGTCTGGCACAGAACTTGCCACAGTACTAGTTGCCGCAATTAACTTTGAATTAAAAGCAAATGGCTTTTTGCTTGTGGTTTGCCCTATGGTTCCGGTTTCTGCCTGTCATTAACAGGCTCAGGTGCCTGTTGGCCAGCTCGCTCGGTGCCACGGCAGACCAACTTTTGGGCTGTCTCCTGGCTGACTCGTGTCGTGTTCAACTTAATTAATTTTCATTGAAAGTGACTGCAACAAGAATGTCCACTCCAACGGCTTCGAAATGTCTCAAGTGCACACTTCCTGCCACACACACACACACACACCCAAGCCATTAACCGGCCTGCTTGCGTCCATTGCGACTCCTGACGTCCTGACGTTTTCCTTTGTGGCTTACTCTCAAATCTGTTATTATTGTCATTAAGGAGGCTTTTGTTGTGTGACGTTGTCTCTTCTGTACGCCTGCATTTTTCACTCTCCCCACAGCCTTCAGCTTTTGTTGTTTGGTTTTGCTTGGGCCTGTGCTTGAGATTGTCATCGGCTTCGTTATTGCATTTTCCGCACAACTTAAGGCCGAAAATGTAGGAACCTTGTAGGCCTTACACACTTGTTGCTTTCTGTCTTTCTTTTTGTTGCAGCAAAATCGTGCATGCCCCACAATTGTGTGCCTCGTCATTAGGGGCAAGCGCCGCTTCGTTTGCATCGTTTGCATCGTTTGTTTGTGGGCAATTTTAAAACCTTTTACTTTGAAATTGAAAAGATCTGAGCCACACAGAAAAACAAGCACTTCCTGTGTCATCTTTCTATGGGCAATCGTAGCTTAGTTCTGCTCTATTCCACTGGAACTCGGGGCTTCTTGGGGCTTCTCAGTGCTCGGCCCTAGCAGCTATGCTTGCCCCGCTTCTGCTGCCTCCTTTAACTCCATCACTGGCTGTGTTTTCGTCATCAGCTTGATGCTGCTGCTGCTGCTGCATTTGGTTTTTACATTGTTTTGGCCAAATGAAGGCATTTCATTTATGGTGTGCAAGGGCCACGTACCCGAAGTCCTCGAAGTGGCAGCTAGCAGTGAGGAGAGAGGCGAGTCGAGGCGACGCTCTGGCATTGCTGCTCTACATACTCTTAAATAAAGTTCATAAACTTTGTCACGGCTTCGAGATCGTCTCGCCTCGCCTCTCTACCCCTGGGTGGGCTGGCTGTCAGTATTTGTGCCTGTGTGTGTCCTGCCTGGACATGACTCCTCTGTTTGTTGGCCGGACAGTGCATCGTTGGCCGTTATTGTTTTCCAACTTTTCACTGGGGCTATGAAATGTCCAAAGCGAACCGCCCAGTAGTCAGTTGCACGTTTGCCTGCCCCTACCCCTACCCCCACCCCCACACCGACCATCATCATCTTTATTCTGTGCAGCAGCTCATCCAGCGCCTGACCCGTGATGCCCACTCCCCACTGGCCACTCCAGGCCGTGGACAATGTGAGTATTTTGGCCAGGCTTTACATTTTGAGTGTGTGTGAGTCTGAGTGGGCAGGTGTGTGTGTGTGTGTGTGCTGTTATGCTTATGGCCTGCGGCTTAAGTATTTGTTGTTTTACAACGGTTCAGTCTGTTTGCCAAGTAAATAAAAGCTGTTAACTAGTTTTCACACACCAAGACACAAAAGAAGAGCAGACAGAGAGCGACAGTGGAGTGGGTGCGGCGGGGGGCACACGGCTACGGCGAATAGCTAGAGAGAGCGAGGCACGTGCTTGACAATTTTTTGCCTCAGTTGTTTCCTGCTCTAAAACTGCTTTTGTGCGTAGCACTCCTCCTGTATGAGCAATTATTTAATGCCATCCTTCTGCCTGTCCGTCCGTCCGTCCGTCCGTCCGTTGCTCTTGTTAACGTTGTGTTTGGGACTGGCTCTGGGATTGGGTTTGGGCTGTGTCGCCTTTGTCTTTGCCACTCCAGTCCCAGCCTCGGCCCCCCCTTTTGTGTCGCTCATTTATTTGTGTTTATCCTTTCGCTTTTAATTGTGGCTCTGCTGTCTCCGGCCTGTGACCATCTCTGTCGCACACCGGCATACAATTACAAGTGTTTGTTGGGTAAATAAAAGCGTTACCTCTCCGGCTGCTCCGGCTCCGGCTCCGTGTCCGTGTCCGGGTCTTGAGCCCCATCGTTGACGCATCGTTTGCATGCTCACTTAATGCCGTGCACCATTGTGCCCAGCCACTGTTCTGCTCTCCCCTGCTCTGCTCTCTTCTGTCTGGGGCATGCACAATTAATTACAGGAATTAAGCTGCAACTAAGGACTGATAGCCGCCACAGGTGTTGGCATGTTGCCACTCACAAATGTAACGTATTTTGCTTAGATAATTCCCATACGAAAAATTGGTATCCAGCCACGGGCTGCGCCCGAGAAATTGTCTGCGAGAGGCGGGTTCATCAATTCATTCACCTCGGAGGCACAGAGACACATGTGTTGCCCATTAGGACGCGGCCACGCCCACGCCCACGCACGGGCACGGCCAACGAACCATGCGACGCCAAAAATTTCCATTTCGTTGCTTGAACCGTGCATAAATATGTCAATAAGGATTTTCCCTTAACCCCAAGGCGCACAGAAATCTTAAAAACTGAAAAAAACCATAAAAAAGACTAAGGGAAAACTAGCAGGGAGCGGGGGAAAAGCCGCAGCCACAGCTAAATTAAACAAAGGGAAAAGGGAGCAGAGCATCAGCATCAGGAGCTGCAATTTGATTATCCTGGCAACCTGCCACGCATTTCCAACTGCTAAATTATGACATGCAACTGTCAGAGGCAGAGTCAGAGTCAAGTGGTTGCTGCTGAGGCTGCTGCTGGTGCTCCTGGCAGGCGTGAGAAACTGTTATCCTTGCACCTAAACAAACACATACGAAATGGAGATGCAGTAGCTGTGCCACAGATCCTTCAGACAGCTACTACTACGCGTACTCCTACTCGTACCCGCAGCCAGCGGTGTCGTATGGCAAAATGTTGTTCGATCCTGGAGCATCCTTACGCATTACACGACCAGCTAATTTATTTACTTTATTTTACTACATTGTTTCCCGCTCTTTGTCTCAGCGGGAACACATGTTCCAGGATAATAATCAAAACGGGATGCTGCTGCCTGCTCATTAGGTCCTGTTTGCCGCAGTAGCACTTGAAATTCGGTGTTGACAGTTGCCCTGAGAAATTGCCTCGCCCTGCCTCGACTTTGCTCTCTCCCATCCCCCCCACCCTGACCCTGACCCTGCCTGGTGCATGCTAATGTGAAATATTACAGAAATAATGGAAAAAATGGAGCAGCCATCAAGATTAACGCGTTTGAGCCACTCCAACTTCGCTCAACACTTTTCACTTTCTGTCAGACGGGGTCCCTGTCCTGCCACTGCCTCTGCTCCATATCCCCTTTGCCGTGGGAAAAGTTCGGTGTTCGGTGTTCAGGTTTTAACCAGCACTAATCCTTTACCTTAAGTACTTTGCTGCATTTTTTTCTCCTCTCCTCTCCACTCCACTCCATTCCACTGCGCTCTTCGCCCGCCGCCAGTGTTCGTTCTTCTAGGGCCCTTTGAGGCTGAAGTGCCTGTTGTCGAGCCACCGGCAGCAGCGCCGCAGCGCAGCGCAGCGCTGAGTGGCCCAGAGTTTTGACAATTAAGGGGGTCACACAGTGAAGTGGTGCTGCCAGCACGGCATGTATCTTTATAGCTTTCGACTCCCGATAAGGCGGGCGGGGGGGAGTGTCAGCCATGTGCTGCTCCTCCATTTGCATACGCAGACGTTGCGCACATAAATCATCAAAATCGAATCGCCACAGCAACAAAAAAGCGCCTGCCAAGCGGCACCACGTGCACAAAGTGTGACCCGATTTTGGCCACATTCAACAACAACAAAAAAACGGAAAGAAGTGACGCAGCATTCGCTTAAATAAATATAAAATTGCATCACGTGCAGCGCAGCGCCAATCGAAAATAAAAGAAATGCGGAAAATTCTTCACGGGAGCAGCCTAAGGAACAAATTGTCAGTCAGATAATTGCGCCAAAAAATGTATAAAGATAAAGCAGGGGATAAGAAGCCATGCCTCCATGTGGATGTGGAGTGCGTGTTGGCGGCTGCGTAATTATATGCTTCAAGAGGGTTGCATTACTTTCAACTAGATGTTGGTCACGCACAAAAGAGTGGCTTTATTTTGGAATTCTATGAATGAAAATTATCGCAAATATTTTCTTAGCGGAATGTATCGATATGGAAAGACTGAAAAATAGTTATATGCTTATTTTTTATTTTATATTTAACTAATAAACGTTCAAAAGGAAATCCAATCTAAATATGTATGTGAACTTGTTTATTTTTTTGAATATATATTTTTAATTTATATTACACATAGACATAAATATTAATAAATAAAAATGCAAGAGTATCCAAAGCTCCAGCCTTAAAAACTCCTTCTTTCTGCTCTGAATTTAATTTGCTTTGCATTAAGCTGAGGGCAAAAAGACGGAACGGAACGCCTTATAGTCAGGCAGCGATCGACACATGCCCTCGAGTGCGTCAAGTGCAATAAATTGATACAAAAAGTGTCCCAAGTGGAAATGTGGTTGCTGCAAGTGATGCGGAGGGGGAGGGGGAAAATCGTGCACCACCTTTGTGCGACTAAAACTCTATTAAAATGCTATTTTACCCAAGCAGAAAAGAAAGAGGGGGAGATTGGAAGTGTAAAACATTTAAACGTTTCTTAGCATCGACTCTTGAATGCCCTGCAATATAATTTATATCAGAGCCCCATTATGTTGCCACTGCCAGACCAAATGTATGCCCAAATCACGCTACCTTTTTTGTGGGTATCCCTTGGACCCAAACTGAATATGAAATATACATATTTCACGTTATACATTTTTGTCGTTCGCTCTCTGCTATTTTTAACCTAAAACCACAGCCGGCAACTGCTACGCTCCACTCTATGCTGCGCTGTGCTGTGTGCTCCATCTATTCCCTGCACTGGCCACACTCCGTTTGGCTACTCGCACTCCATCCGTGGCACTACTTTATTCCGGCACTTGCCATCTCTTTTTAACCCAATATCAATTTATCCTTTGGCTCTCGCTCTCCACCTCTATGTTCCATTTTGGTGTGGGTTCTTGTCTATTTTCTTTTTCACTTTTTTTTGTCTTTTTATTGTCAGAAAATCAGAACATTTTTTGTCGTTGGCATCTCTGCGTGTTTTTGTTGTACATCTTTGTGTTTATTGAGCTCTAGCTATGGGAGAGAAATCTACATATGTACATAAATATGTATGTATGTGCATACGTGCGGTCTTTTTGTTGGATTTTTATTTATTACTAATGGGCTGTATATTGTTATGTTGCTGTTGGGTATTGCTGCTGCTGCTGCTGCTACTTCTGTTGTTAATGTTGCTGCTATACGCCGTATGTCAGTTGGGGTATGTGCATATTGTATAAATGTTTATCAACTGCAACATAACAAGAGAAAGTTCTCTATTACCAATAACTGATCAATCTATATTTGGGAGATTTGTGGAATTTCTTTTGAATATTTCTTTAATTTTTATTTACTTTAACTTTAACACTTTTATCGTAATTGTTGCGTGTATTCTTTACATAGCTTAAGGCTGTTAAATCCTTAACTTGACTATTGGGTATCTCTCAGTCGACTCTGGCGCCGTCTGGCTGCTGCTGTGCATATTGAACATTACTTACCGCGGACGCTGCTGCGGCTGATGCCGTCTCATCTGTGCAGGAGGTGAATTTTCTATTTATTTGCTGACAATGTGTTGTTTTTTTTTTCTTTTTTGTTGGTTGTTCTGTGTGTTTTTTACAAGGGGTTGCCTGACATTCTAAATGGCTTGTCATTTGAGAGTTTGAAGCACTTTTGGGGCCAGCGTGGAGGTTCACAGATGCGTAGTAATGGAGCCACTTTGTTTCATTTCAGCTAATTGCCAAAAACTTTTTTTTAACTCGACTTGCTAACCGGGTCAATGCGGTATGAAATGGAATGGAATGGCTTGAATGCAGTCGATTGAATGGCTCGCTGAACAAGTTTCACGCGTGCTGCGCGCCATCGCCATCGCTGCTGCCGCCGGCGTCGTCGCTGCCGTTTCTTCACTGATATTCGCTTGGGCCAAGCCGAGCGATCAAATTGTTTTCGCAACTCTCCCAGCCCGGTCGTCGCTCGCCAGCTCAGCGGAAAATGTCGATACCAAAGACTCTGGTGAAGCTGCAAGCTCTTGTCGGTTTAGCAAGCCTTGCGGCACTCACTCCGCTTCTTGTGGCAGCGGCGCTGCTTTGGAAACTTTTTGCCAAACTATTCTGCTGCTCCTCTCCCAAGAGCATCGTGGGCGAGGTGGCTGTGGTGAGTTTTTCGCCCAGTAAAATTCGAGCTGAAAGCTGACAGTTCAATGAGGTTTCCATCACAGGTCACTGGTGCTGGTCATGGCCTGGGCCGAGCCATTGCCCTGGAACTGGCGGACAAGGGCTGCCATATAGCAGTGGTGGACATCAATATGACAGGAGCGGAGAGCACGGTGAAGCAGATCCATGAAAGGGCAAAGGTTCGTGCCAAGGCCTATAAGGTACGCAAACGGGTTTGATTAAACTATATTTAACATGTAATTACATCAATTATTTATTATTGATTTCGCTGAAGGCCGATGTGAGCAACTATCTGGAACTGGTCGAGCTCAACCGCCAAGTGGTTAGCGATCTGGGGCCAGTAACGGTGCTGATAAACAATGCAGGAATCCTGCTGCACCGCAACGCTGTGGATCCGGAACCGGCCGAAGTGCAGCAAATGATTAATGTGAACCTAGCAGCGCACTTTTGGGTGAGTTCTCCCAGAGAGAGAGAGAGAGTTCTCCGCTATAAATTAGCTTGATTTTCCGTTCCCTTTCAGACCAAAATGGTTTTTCTGCCCACCATGAAAGCGATGCGCCGAGGCTATCTGGTGACCATCAGTTCCCTAGCAGGTTCGTTCGTTCGCTTGCGTTGCTCTGCTTTTCTACTGCTTTCTACTGCTTGCAGGACTGTTTCCGCTGCCCTACAACAGCACCTATACGGCCACCAAGGCCGGCACGACGGCTCACATGCGCGCTCTGCGCATTGAACTGAAGGTGGAGCAGCAGCGGGATATTCATGTGTGCACGGCCATGCCCACCTTCCTGGAGGCCAACGAGGATGTGGTGCAGATCTCCCATCAGATCAAGCTCGCCGATTTGTATCCGCTGATCAGCGCACAGCAAGCTGCCCGCCGGATTGTGGATGGAATGCTCAAAGGTGAGCGGGAGATAATGCTGCCCGCGCTGGCCGCTGTCTTGTATCGCCTTATCATCCTAATGCCCGTCGGCTGGCAGGATCGAGCGACGATCCTGTGTACTGGCAGTAGGTTTAAGCAGTTCATCGCGCTACGCAACTGAGCAGAGTTCACGATTGATTTAGTGCTGTAAGTACGAGGTGTAAAAATGTACAGGTGGCAGTGGATAGATTTGGTTTAAAACCGATTAAAAGGCACGTATTTTACGGACTACAGGTCTGCAGTCCACAGATTGGTTGGTTCATGTGTTTCTTTCATTTAATTCCAGTCAGCCAGCGCCAGCCAGCATTGCTTTAATTTTGCAGCTTCATCCGTGCTTCGTCCGGGTCCGTGTCCGCCTGTTCGTCCTGTGTGTGTGTGTGTGTGTCTGGACAGTGCCTCGATGTCTGCATTTGTCAGTTGGGCGGCAGGGCAGGATTGTGCGGCGACATGCAATCAACTTGTCAGCAGGCGTAGCACTCGTTTTGCTCCTCTCCATTCTCTCTCTTGCGCTGCTTTTCTCTGTCTGCGAGCGACTCTGTTTGTTTTTTTTTTCTCCATTTCACACTCTTTTCTTTCATCTCGGTTGAATCTCATTATGCAACTTTTATGAGGTCATTGAGGCGGCGTGATTTATATATTTTGCAAAATTAAAAAAGCTTAACAAAGGTTTTTAAAATTTCATCTCACAAACAAAAATATTTGTCTGTTGCATTTTCATTTGTGTGTCGCTTTCATTGGAATATTCAGGGTTTCAGGAACAGCATTTTGAGATCGCGTTCCAGAAACCTGCAACATTTCTTCTATTTTTTGTTGTTGTTTGTACTGCTTGCTGGCATTGTTGTGTAATAGGGTCAAATGCGGGGGGCGGAGCAGGCGCTGGCGGCCCATTAAAAAGAGTGGAATGAAGAAAGAACTACTTGCATTATTTTGGTTAAAGTGATTTCTTACCACCCAACCCCACCCCAAACATTTTTTTGTTGTCCTCTCGCTATTGTGCAGAGTGAAAGAGCCTGACAGTCCCCCTCCCGACTGCCTGTGCCTTTGCCTTTCTTTATCTTTATGTTGGCAGAATTAATGCAACACATTAAGAAAAATATTGCCAGCGTTGCGGAGGAGCAGCAGTGGGAGTGGCAGTGGTAGTGGGCGCAATGGAGTCAGAGATGGAGCTGGAGCTGCAGCAGACTTTACCATTTTTCTTATTTTGGGAGCACAGACATTGTACATACATACATACATACATATATACGCACTGCATTTCTTGCATATTTTGCCCGCTCTGCTCTGGTACGCGTCGCACTTTTCTTATGCTGCTTGGCTCCCCGCTCTGCACGGGTTCTCTGTCCAGGACGCTTTTATTTTATTTATGCTATCACTGCAACCTGAAATGCTTTAGCCACACACACACACAAAGGCAGAGACACACACAGCTACAAAGGCAGAGAGATATGTACACGACAGACAAGAGACAGAGAGAGAGAGAGACACAGATAAAACAGGACAGGGAATGGAGACGAACTGCTTTTATGCGAAATTTCTTTTCCTGCTGCATCTGCTTTTTTTCTTCTTTCTTCTTCTCTTTTCAGTTTCTGGCAAGCCAAGGACATCAGGCCAGGACATCAGGACATCACGGCAGGACAGGCGCAGAGGCCTGTGCGCTCGTCACAGCATATGCATGAAAATTTTAGTAAAATTAAGAATAATATAAAAAAGAGAAATTGCAGCAGAGAAAGGAAACGCTTCTTTGCAAATGGAAAAATAATGCTGCGACATGCGAAAAACCAACATCAAGAAATGAGTAAAAGTTTATCCGTTTGCAGAGCTCAGAAAAAGCAGAAAAAATCAAAAAAAAACCCGTGAAATGAAAGTTGAATGGGAGAGAAAATATTTCAGTGAGCAATTCGGATCGATTGTGTGGGAAAGCATTAGCCCGGGAACACTTACTTCCTGGCCCTTGCCAACATAATTCCCCATTAAAAAGCCGTTAATGATGCGTGATCCCCCCCCCCCTACCCACAGACGAGACCCCCAACGGAATCGCAGCCCCAGACGTGTCGCATTGAACGCCTCAATGGCAGACTGATTGAAAACCCAAATGTGCTGCCGCAGAACTGATGGAGTCAGAGACACCGCCCTCTGATGTTCTGTTCTGTTCCTTTGACACTGAGCCAGCGGAGCCAACGGCAGCGGCTGCGGCAGTGCTCACTTTTTAATTTCGATGAGTTGTCTGCGGACAAACGAGGCATTTCCGTGCCTGATTATCGCTTCTGGCGCAGCACCATCCACTGGGAGCAGGAAGGGATGCGCATTCATTCCCGACTCCAGCGTTCCCCGACTTTCCCGACTTAATTATGAGCTGCTATGTGAAATGCGTGGGAAGGCTGTTGCAGCGCAGACAGCGCTCCGTGGGTGCCCCGGGGGAGCAGTTGGATTACCTGTTGTATATATCCACTCGAATCTGCATTAACTCACAAATGACAGACCTGACCTGACTTGCCTAGTCGAGCAGTCAATCCAACTTAGTGGAACTGCATTGTTTGGTAGTTGGGAAACCCAATCAAAGGGGCCTATCAACTGTCAATCTGCCAATCTGCCAAATGAATTTAATGAAGAGTTGTTTCTGTATCTCTATGTGTGTGTGTGTGTGTGTGTGTGTGTTTGGCAGGATGTTCACAAAATGTTCATTTACATTTTCTATTTCGATTTGCGGCTTCGCATCTCGCATCTGTCGCCGGTTGACTGTGGACTGTTTTTGCTGGTGAAAGCTAATTAAAAAACATTCCAGGCCATGGTCATGGATAAGGTGCACGTTACCAATTTTGATGGTCCATTGATTTGCTATGCAAAACACAAACACACACACACACAGCCTTACATGACAGTTGGCCATTAAATTTCAGGGTCCTGCAATGCGATACGACACGAGTGGTAGGGTGGGGAGGATAGAAGCGCTGGATAGGCATTAGCTCTCGCTATGTGGCATAAATCACTGGCCTAACTAATTAAAACGAAACAGTAAATAACGATCTGGGGGCCGGTCAACTGGTTGATGTTGTTCTCCCGTCTAGTTTGTCGTCCATCTCGGGGTTTAATGAGTAGACAAAATGCCACCGTTAAACGCCCTTCGCGGCACACAAATGTGGCCGATCATAAAAATTATAACACTGACAGCAGATGGGATCTCTGAGTGCCCGTCCGCCCGTTCCCCCCGGTGCAATAATCATAAAAATTGCATATTAAAATTCATTCGGGGGGCGTGAACTGTTTCGGATTCCCTTTATGCTACCCACAGATCGTCTCCTTTGCCGTTGCCTTTGCCTTTGCCTGTCCCTTCGTTTTTTTTTTTATTGTGCGACGCCTTTAAAATGTTTATAAATACAGTCAATTTGCTGTCAACTTTTGAACCTGCCACATGTGTTCGGCTTCGGCTTTCGAGTCGCTGTAAAATGTCAAGAGGTCAACGGCAACAGCTCATTATAGTGCCACCACCGGCCCGCCGGCCCGCCTAAACCAAAGTGACTGACACATTCGGAGAGCGAAACCAGCCAAACAATCCAGCCAGAAATCGTTTTTGAATATTCGAATTATGCTAAAACATATTTCGCTGCACCACAGCGTAGACGGAGCCGATAGCGACTGCGGCTCTGCTCCGACATGCATGTCAACGCAATCATTTGACATTTTGACAGGAAACTGTGTGAGGAGGTGGTGGTGGGGGTGTGTGGAAAATGAGGAGAGGGCACAGAAAATTGGAGAGTGTAGAGCAATGTGCGGAGGCTAGTTCAAGTTGAATGTCGCGCCGGCGCGTCTCATATTACAAATTAAACATTGACAGTGTCTGTGTGTTTCCCCCCACTCATTTCTCTTGGCTAAACAAAATCAAATTACGCTCTGACAAATTTACTTGCTGAATGAGATATATCCATGGGGAAACAGTCAAACAGCAGAGCTGTGACGATGATGATGATGATGCTCGAAAAACACCTCCACAAATTGACGAGAAATTGCCAGTTGCCAGTCGCCAGTTGCCCTGCCCCCAGTCAGACAGAAAATGCAAAGATATTTTTTGAAATTTTGCCAAGTTGGGAGCAAGCTGTGGGAAAGTGTTTTTGTAGCCTTCTTGTTTGTGTGTTTCAGGCAATTGGATTTTGGGGGAAGCCACA
Organism: Drosophila ambigua; assembly: GCA_018150905.1. Lineage (NCBI taxonomy): Eukaryota > Metazoa > Arthropoda > Insecta > Diptera > Drosophilidae > Drosophila > Drosophila ambigua. Next base: position 2,618,775 of record JAECWS010000086.1, read on the forward strand.
TGAACCTCTTGAAAAAATAATACCAATTTCAGATTGGAGGCAAGTGCCAAAAGGTTGTAGCCATCCCGGTACGAGTTGTTGTTGTTGTTGTCGAATGGTGGGCTTACAGACTAACAGGTACACATGTATATGCTAACGAATTGGGTATCACAGCATCAAAATTTTGATAGCTAACAATATAGTTGCTCTGGGCATGCATCTTCACCCTTCTGCAATCAGGTGCCATTTTCTGCTTCGATTTCTCTGCAGTGTGTTTGGTAATCAAGGCACTTTGTTTATACATCATTCTATTTTGACAAATGAGTGTGTGCTAGTGTAAAACTCAACGCAGCAGAACCCAATCTGTTGCTTATTTATTTATTTAAACACATTTTCCAATCACATGCAAAGCAGCGGGCACCCAGATGATGTGATGTCTATGATTGGAAATAAACAAAAAGGCCATAACCATTTCGTTGCTGCTTTCTTACAATTACCCCAGATCTGACACGGCCCCCCGACCCCCGACCTCCAACCCCCAATCACAATACCAAACAAGACCCTGTCAAAGGGGAATGTGAAGTAAATAAACGCGCCCATTTCCAGCATTGTCAAGTGGAAAATCATTGACAAATTTATGAACCCAGTCGGCAGGCACACACTCCACCACATATACACAAATGTATATATGTATGTATATATATTTTTCAGCGATAAACATAATGTCAAAAATTTCATTAACAAATCGACGCCGCACAGTCTCATTACTTGGCAACAAATAAATTGTATTAAGTACACTTTTTTTCCGCTTTTTTTCCCACAATTTTATTTACGATTTTTCATTAAAGGCATTCGACGTGCGGTCCGTGCCACCGCCACCGCCCCCACCCCCTGCCACATGCCTGTGATGAACTTATGTTGTTGACCAAACATTCGGCATTCGAGTATATCCATTAATGTTGTGTATTTGTTGCAGTCTGCAAACTGCAGTCGGGAGGAGAAAATAAAAATAAAAAAATATGAGAATTTCATTGGAAATGTTTGCGCAAAGGCACTCGTGTGGCCAGCCATGGCAAGGGTCATTCATTCATTTCGCCGAGTTGAAAGCTTATACAGCTAATTAATCTGATGAGTTTTTAAAAATAACGTTCATACAAATTCACTCAAACGAAATTGCATTCACCAACAAAAACATCAAAAAAAATAGCAGAGAACAGTTCAGTGCAGTGCAGTGATTCACGGCCACAATTTAATTGAAATTGAAACTTTTGCTCAGACAAAATCAAACTCGTAAAATTGGGAGACGGCAAGGCACGACACGGCACGGCACGATGCTGTGCTGCCCACGCCCAAGACAAATTACCTTAAATCTTGTGAAAATTAATATTCGACAGAGGGGCGGCAGCAGGATTTGACAGCGGAAATGGTTGAGTGTTTTCCCAAGAAAAAGTCAACGCGCGTCATCGGCTTTCATAGAGTACCATAAACATCAAATCGCATTGGCATCGGTCGCAGTCCAGGAGCGGACCACAGGTCTGCTGCGAGCATGCCACAAAAAAGAATGGCCAAAATCGACTAATTTTAACAATGATGTAAGTTGTCGCAATCGAGCGACTAACAAAGGCAGCGGCCACACGGTTTTTTGGCCAGAAGCCCAACTTTTTTTGTGTGTGTGTGTCGGTTGCTTTGCACTGCTTTCACACAAAATGACAAACGCGCAAGTGGTAAAAATTGTGTGTTAAACGTTTCTGAATTGACTTGACGCGACCGGGGCAGAGGGCCCCAGACCCAGGAACAGACACAGGCCGAGACCCAGACCGAGGACCGCGGGCCAGGGGCAGCTGCTGCCATACCGACGAACGTGCGCCAAGTCGTGATGCTTGCCAAAAAACATAAAAAATAAATGAAGATTACGAGTATATGGAAAATGAAGATGGCATCATTTAATGATGAAGTGCCCGGCCACTGTGGTTTGGTGGGGAAAAACTAGAACTTATGGGGAAAGGAAACAACGGAAAGTGATTCATATGGATATTGGTAGCACTGGAAATTGGAAGCTGGAGGTGAGTCATGCTCCGGATATGTCACTATTACAACAATTACAATTACTGGAGAATTGGCAGCTGCACTTTCCGGAGCCTAGGACAACAAGCAGAGCTGGGAGGGTGGGTTTGGGGGCAAGCAAATAGTCTCGCAATTGCATTTTTGTGGCGCAAATTAAAAACATATTGTCAGGCATTAGCGGGCAGGCGGCACTCCACTTACACTCTCAGGATTACGAGCTAAAAATAACCCAAAAGCGAGAGAGGTAGAGACAGAGAGAGAGAGAGGGAGAAGAGATCTGCGGCTCCAGAGACCAATCTGCCTGTTGGGGAGGGAGTGCCTGCCTGTGTGCTATTTGTCTCTTCTGTAGCTGCTGCTCCTACTCCTCCTCCTCCCCCCTTCTGTAGAGCCTTAATAAATTTAGCTCATGCGCTCGCTTGTACTTACTGTACTTTCCGCCCGCCTGCCAAGCCAAAGTAAAGTGGGAGGGGGCAAAAAAATGGGAATTATGTGGCAATAAAAAATAGTGCTAAAACATTCGACAGCCTAGCTGCAACAACAACAACAACAAAAACAACAACAAGTAGCACAAGAGCAGAGCATCATTGCAACGATGACGATGCAGTGGAAGGCAAGAGCACACTTGCACACCATGTGGTGCAATGGCAAGATCGGCAGGCAGCAGCAGCAGCGGCAGCGGCGCACAGCGGCAATTGCCATCGCCGTCGACCGCTGGAAATGTGCTCGTAGAGGCAAAGATATCAGACAGTGCCACGGTCAAGTGCTCGGTGGAAAATGAGGCACATGAAGATGTACATTTAAAAGAGAAGCATAAGTAAACATACATTAAATAAAGTTAAATTAGAAACCAGATGCAGAAATCAGAATTCCCACCGAAGTTACTCAAATTTTTTGTGTGGAGGAGCGATGGAAATGGGAAATTAAACAAAATATACGTGCTTTCACATATTTATGAATAAAAGCTGCCTTTCTGAAGGGAATACAATTTGAAAGAAGTTTCTCTTCAGAATATGTAGTTCGTGAAGTGGGTAACTGCTTTGCTCTGAGCAAAGCAGTCAAAGCTGTAAAATGAACAGTGTACATGTAGAAGTAGCACTGCAAGCAGTACAGTAATAGTGAAAGCAGCCTAAAGTAGAAGCAGTTTTAAAGAATCCCATCATAATAAAATGCTCTAATTTTGTATCCATTCCGCCCGTGCACAACAGTTTTCCCTTTCTGGATCATCGCATTTCCCACCGGGCACTCTGTGTACGACTCACGCATAATTTTCTATACACAAACATAAGCCTAAAATAACAGTATTAACAAGAACAACAGCAACAGTACTAAAAACACGACAGGAAAACCGTGACATAGACAGCGGGACGCACGGAAAGTTAGGGGGGACAGCGGCAGGGGTAAGTCGCAGCAGCAGCGGCGGTGGGCAGAACGATCAGAGGAGTGAGGGGAAGCGGGAGCACATGTGCGTGCCAAAGAAGAAAAACCAAAGAAGAGTACGACACCGATCATGGCAGAGGGCGAGCCGAGCCGTGCTGTGCTGTGCCGCGCTGCGGCAGAGTGTCGCAGCAGCAGAACCGAGGGCAGGATCCAATGCTGCTCCCGTACCCCGCACCCCTACCCACTAACCATCTCTGCTCCCGTATCCATTCCGCTCCCATTCCCGTTCCGGGCGTTTAAAAACCGTGCGGCACCAGCGCTGCGGGTTATTGTCAGATAGAACGCGGTGGCGTGAACATCACAAGTACCAACAACCCAACGCGACAACTAATGAGAGCCCAAGAACAGCGATTATTGAAATAGAAGAAAACTCTGCTCTCTCCTCCTGCCGTGCGCGAGTGTGCCGTGGTGTTGGTGCGCCGCGTGTGTGTGTGTGTGTTCTTTTGGGATTTCCCGCGTTCTGTGACCATAAAAAATATTGGCACTTGGCCCAACTTGGACAATACCGCTGCCAAAATCGTGGAGCTAGACAACTGCCGGAAATGCGAAAGTGAAAGCGGTCGCCCCATCGTGACACAAAATAAAATAATCAGCAAAATCGCCAGAGACGACGACGTCCCATACATAATATGTCTTCCACGCTCAAGTCACAGCAACTGCCACTGAGCATTCCCAGCCACGGCGGCGGCATGTACGCTGCCAAGACGGCACCATCGATGCCCGGCAAGGCCTTCGAGGAGAACACTTGCTACGGCGGCTTCATATCGCCCCCGCTGAGTGCCACAATTGGTGGCAGATCGGCGCATCGTAACGACACCTTTCGGGCCCCGCTAAAGGTGGAGCCGGCCGGCAGCGAGGCGTACAACAACTTCACCAGCGGCGAGCTGCAATTTCCGGACTTTTCGCACCTCTGCTTTGCCGCCGAAACACCCAATTCGGTGTTCAGCGACTGCCACAACTATGTAGGGCAGGATCAGGATCGGGACTTTGACCAGGAGCAGGATGATATTGTGTGCGCGGCGGCGGACCACACGGGCATGCCGTACCAGCAGGGCCAGTACACACAGCTCAACCGCGAGGATATCTTCCGCTTCGAGCCGGAGGACATTGCCCGGCTGACCGGTGAGCCGGACTTTTCCGGATTGATGCAGCCACCGCCGCCGACGCCCTACACGCCCTACACGCCCTGCAGCGCCCAGTCCAGCCAGTTGGCGGTCGCTGCCGCCTCGTCGCTGGCCGCCTCGCAGGCCGACTCCATTAACCTGGATATTGATTATTTTAATTATGACGAAATTAATTGCCAATCGAAAAACCAATCACCGTGCTCATCACCGCACCTGGATGCCTGGTTGAATTTCAATCTCGGCGAGATGCCAGTCACGGCAGACACATCCGCCACGGCAGCCGCCACAGCCACATGCACATCGTCGCCCAAACTGTGCAACATGTACGATGGGCTGCAGCAACACATCAAGCAGGAGTCCTCGCCCACCAAACTGCCATCGATGAGCTCGACATTCGGGACGCCCAAGTGCATTCCCATGTGCGCCAGCAATTACGACGATTACTCGAATCTCTATTCCGGCCCGGGGGCGCAGTATGCGGCCGAAAATTATCAAAATAATATGTCGCACGCCATCGAAAAGCCGAACCGTGAACACAAAATCATCTGGACGATTGACGAGCTCGACGAACTGATGCTGGGCGACGGCGGCAGCGGCAGCGGCAGCAGCAGCAATCAGCAGCCACCGCAATCGCAAAGTACCAAATCCGATATGGCTAATTACGTTGCGGATGAGTTGATCAAAACTGAGGTAGTTATGGGCATGGGGGGCCTGGGCAATGCGGACAGCGAGGACGATGACAATGAGTATGAGGAGGAGGCCCACGACCTCGACCTCGACAACGAGGTGTTTGCCCAGCCCGCGGACAGCGCGTACAAGCCGGAGAGCTGCTGCGATGCGGATGCGGCGGAGGTCGAGGCGGAGGCGGAGGCAGAGGCCGAACCACTGCCACTCATCTGTCGCTGGAGCGGCTGCAATGTGGAGTTCCCGCACCAGCAGGCCTTCGTGGAGCATATCGAGAAGTGTCACGTTGATGTGCGCAAGGGCGAGGACTTCTCCTGCTTCTGGCTGGACTGTCCCAGGCGCTACAAGCCGTTCAATGCCCGCTACAAATTGCTCATTCACATGCGTGTCCACAGCGGCGAGAAGCCCAATAAATGTCCGGTAAGAATTGTGCACAAACCTTTCCAATCTCGTCTGGAATACCATTTCTCAAAATCAGTGGACAAGTGGAGTTTATTTTTTGCACAGCTGCTGCTGCCATGCTCGTATTTGTTTATGTTTTCCACTCAGGGATCCTCTGGCTCTGACTCTGCCTCAGACCCAGCACAACCCCCAGCAAGATTGTTGTGTTAGTTTCCTTTGCTGATACGATACGCTGTGCTAATGGAGTCAAAGGGTATATTGTGTGTCCCATGAACTGCGCTCCACCAAAATCCGTGCATTGCGTAAAATCTTTCAAATAAATGTCCAGCATTTCTTTGCTGCCTTAGAGCCTAACCCAAATAATTCCCACATTTATGGAGAGAGAGCATCCTGCAGTCGCCTAAATGTTTCGCATTTCCTTTTATCATGCACGTGTTGACATGTGATGCGGCATTGGGGCCTGCCAGCGCTCAGATGATGAATTGTGCGGCGCAAAGCAATCACAGAAATTGACAGAGTTAGAGCAAGGCCCGGCGCCAGCAGGCTCCAGGCTCCAGGCCCCAGGACCCGAGCAGCAGTCCAGAAAGTCCACTTGAAATAGAATTGTGCTGGTAATGTTATTAGTGACACACACACACGCAACACACACACACACACACACACACACACGCATAAACCCACTCTGACTCTGAGTCTATCTGCTATGTCCCATCTCGCTCCGGCATGCTCTTTCATTTTGATTTTTGAGTAATTGATGGATTCTTGGCTGCTTTTGGGGATGGCTTAAAAAATAACCCGCACTCTGGATAGATTCCGCATGTCCATCAGCAGCTCGGAGCTGCCTTTGCCATTACACTTGTTTCCTGTTTGTGTTGCAAAAGCGTAATTTGCCCCTTTCCCCGGGTGTGTGACAGGTGTGTGTGTGTGAGGTGGGGAAGTGGCTACCTGCGCGACACCTGGGGACAGAAACATCGAGCAACATCGAGGTCACAATTTTATACGTCCTTCGGACACTCAACCCAACTCCAGTCCACTTCTGACTCCCCTCCACTTCCGACTCCCCTCCACTTCTGACTCCCCTCCACTCATCTCAATCTCCCTCCTTTTGCAGCTGCTTTCTGCTCACCCCTCTCCCCTGTACTGCGACAGTAATTGCAATTTTCGATGACACCTTTCATTTTTTTCGTTTGTTTTTTTTTGTGTCCATTACAGTTTCCCAGCTGCAATAAAGCATTCTCGCGTTTGGAAAATTTGAAAATTCATCAGCGCTCGCACACGGGAGAACGGCCTTATGGCTGCCAGTATAAAGGTTGCCTCAAAGCGTTCAGCAATAGTTCGGATCGGGCGAAACATCAAAGGACCCACTACGATACGGTGAGTACATGCCCCATGCCCCATGCCCCAGCGTATGTGTGTGTGCTTGTGTGTGTGTGTATGAGTGCGTGGGGCAAGCAATTTGCAATGCGTGTCAAAAGGAAATTGAAGAGCTCGCGGCTGCAGCAGCAGCAGCAGCAAGATGCAGCAGTTGGGGTTCCCAAGCGCAGCTTAAAGATTTAATGGCTGCCAAGGCGCTTAGCGGCACCGTCCAGACAGCTGAGACGGAGTCACTTAAATAGAACAAGAACAACAAAAAAAAGAGAAGACAATGCAAGGGCAGGCCTTGAACGTGGGTCGCAGCTCTAGATACTCTGCTGCAGCTGCAATGGGCCATCAAAAGTGAAGTTTTATATGCTAATACGATCTAGCAACAAATGCAAATTGATAGATAAACCTGTCTACATGGACTCTTCATCTGCTGCTGATACCTCAAGCCATCATACCCGCTGCAAGAGTACCAAAATGTGTGGCACAGTTGCTGCTGCTGCTGCTGTGGCTGCTGCCAGCATGACATGTGCACATTTCGTATTTCGCTGCCTGAGTGATTTATAGTTTTGCCAGTGTGTGTGTGTGTGTTGCTGGCCCCGGCGGCCAAAGTAACAGCCACGGCAAGGGCCCAACACGGCAACAGCTAGAACAGCAGCAGCAGCAACAGCCGCGTCAGCGCGTGGTACAGCCGGAAAAAAGGTCACAGCCAGCATGAAGGACCAGCCAGGCAGCAGAAGGCAAATCGAATAAACTAAACGAGTTAGCAGCGCACCCCGTCGCCCCCCTGCCAATCAGGATCTGAAAGGGATACAATGTGTGGATGGTTTGGGGTGTGGGGGGTGGTGCTTTTTGCGCTGCTGCTGCCGTTGCCCGCGGACAGGACACGGGCCACGGGACACGGCACATTGGCAGAACAAACAAAATGCAGCATGACATTTCAAAACGATTTGACTTGGCAAATATGGCAAGCCATATGCAGGTCCCCCACCACCTACCTACCTAACCCTGTACCTATTGTGTGTGTGTGTGTGTGTGCTGGCTATGTGTGGGTCAGGGGAACAAATCAATTGCATACTTTTAGGTAGCAGCAACAGCAGACTCGCGGGCGGTGCCCATTGAAGCTGGCAAATATTAATGCAACGCGTCTGCTCTATTCTCGCTCTATTGAAACAGAAACCGTATGCCTGCCAGCTGCCAGGATGCACCAAGCGCTACACGGATCCCTCCAGCCTGCGCAAACATGTCAAGAATCACGCGCTGCGCAATGCCAATGGACAGCTGGTGCGCCGCAAATCTGCCGGCGGCGGCGGGGCTGGCCCAGCGAATGCCTGCAGCAAGAAGGCAGCCAAAACACGCCGTCACTCGGAATCGGCACTGGCACAGGCCCAGGCACAGGCACAGGCTCAGGCGCTGGCTCTGGGCGGTGGTGTGCTGCCCGTAGGTGCAACGACAGGTGCGGCGACAGGTGAGCAGCAGCAGCAGCAGCGACAGCACCGCAGCAATAGTTGCAGCGATTCGATGCTTCACTTTGAGAACGGGCCAACGACTGCGGACAGGACAAACCGCAATGGCTGCGGCAATGTTGCAGCTAATAACAATTCAATGAACTTTAATGAGTTGTCAAATTGCATTGTCATCATTGAGCACAATCAGAATGAGGCAACAACGGGAGCAGCAGTAACAGGAGCCGGCCATAACGTGGCAACCACAGCAGCACAGACAGCAGCAGCAGCAGCAGCAGCAGCAGCAGCAACAGCAACAGCAACATATGCTCTTTACGATGCAACCGGCAACATGGCGCCCGCAACGGAAACGGATGCGCTGAGCGTTTGCAGCAGCAACAGCAACAGCAATAGCAACAATTACAATGGCTACAGCCATGGCAGCCATGAAAATATTAATCAATTAAGCGAGCTCGAACAACTGCTGACAGCAGCGAATGGGCCCAGCCACAGCCCCCGCACGGTACGGGCCTCAGCCTCAGCCTCAGCTAATGGGATTAGCGCCGTGGAGGACACACAGGGCTGGCAAATGCCATTTGAGCGAGTTTGTGTCGTTCGAGTACGTGACAAAGTACATCACGGACTCGTACGAGCCAGCAACGGGCAAGAGCCCGGCAGTTAATTTGCAATTACAATCGGAGTTTGATAGTAACTTCGATATGCTGGACTTTCAGGAGTTCATCTGAGCTGTAGATTAAGATTACGATTAAGATTAAGATTGGTTAAGTTTAGTTGCTAGTTGCTAGCTAGAGCCCACCAAAAGTCAGCAATTCTATATCCAAAGATCTCAGTGCCTGAGCCCCTAAAGGAGACCCCAAGAGAGACAAACCACCCAGCACCCAGCACCCACCACTTGTATATAGCATAATATAGCATATTACTTAAGCCTAAGAAACGTTCCTAGATATCCGCTAGTTCCAGTGATTAGAAGCGTCTTCCTTCGCCCTCCTCCTACGCCTCAGTCATGAGCCTTGAGCGAGAGGTGAACTATCTGTTTAGTTGCTCTACAATTAAGTACACTCGAGAAGTGCGCTGTTAAACAAAACAAAGCAAAAAACAACCCATTTACCATATTAATTAAATTAATTTCCATGATTTTTTTCCTTGCGCAACTTGTTTGCATATGTAACGTAATTATATTAAAATATGCATATTAATTACTTTGCGCGGCACTATGTGAATAAACATTTATGTGAGTACAGAACACAGAGGAATATATATACAGACAATATAAGGAATATACGAGTATGTACGTGTAAAGTTAATGTGCGGGATTAAGGCAGATTTAATGGAATAATCAATGCAATGGAAAGGTGAGCATAAAACTTAATCGCGAATATTTTTCTCACTTGGCGTCCCCTGGAATCACTTTTGTTTTCTGGCTCTCGCAGCATACAGCCAGAGGAGAGGAACGTGCAGCCTCTTTTTTTTTGATGCCACATTAATCTGTTATATATCATGCGTAGATTTATTTCGGTGCCAGCTTTTGGGTAGGGAAGGGAAGGGTCCCCTTAAATGCATGCACTCCTGGGTAACCGATGACCCTTAGGTTCCACTTCGATTTCATATGTGTGTGTGTGGTGTGTGCTTGTACAGGTTTATTACACCTGACACTCGAAGCAGAAAAAACACACGGAAAGGGAGAGCACCGAAACAACACGCTGGGATTTCCGTTTCATGTTTGCCCGCCCGACTTCACTTAATTGCTGTGCATTCAAAAAATAATTTACGCCAGCGGAGCAGCCATCCCCCCAACCCGTACGTATGTATGTATATTTGTGTAGTTAATTTATTATACGAATTTAACACATTTTCAGATGCGCCCGCCATGCACATAAATGCGCGTAAATATTCGCTCGCATTCATTCAGGATTCATGCACATAAAATTCATAAAAATGGGCTTAAGCCTACAATTAATTTGTGATTGTGCATTGATTTCGCATTGAATGTTTTTTGCAGTGCGCCTGAATGGATGGTGAGGTTTTTTCTCTAATTTGATTTAATAGTAAACAGCGAATACTCTTTCGCTGCCTTAATGGAATGGCTGCCCCATGAATGCACCCAAGACTGGAGCCACTGACTGCAGCAAATGTTGCATTGGCCATGCAATTTTAGCGACTTAATAAGGCTCAAATGTGCTCTTTCGTTAACTGGCTGGAAATTGCCACGGCGTTGCATGGTGCTGGTGCACACAGCGGGCTGTTAATGTGTAAACAACTGCCAACATATCAATGAGCAGAGCAGGGAAGGGCAGGGCAGTGCAGTGCAGAGCCAGTCAGGCAAAAAATAAAGTGGCCAGAACCATGGCCCCGTTAAATGAGCAGTTAACATTGGCCGTTATGAACTTTAATATTAATAACCATTTATGCTTATGACAGACAATGAAAGCCGTGCGCAAATTTACTTGCTGCAGCCACACCCCAACAGCCACAGCCCACAGCCCAACAGCCCACCACCCACTCACTCGTTTCCTTTTCCTTTTGCGGCTTCTGTTTTTGCTGTACAACAGCACTAAAAATGCTTAGGGGATGGGCGGGTGTTTTTTGGTCATGCAGCTGCATTTAAAAATGCTGCAAGTGTGCCAGTTAATATGCAGACCGACACGGGTCTTCATTACATGCCCCAAACATGCACACACATGCACACATGCACAGGGACAACATCAACAAAATAAACAACGAAAATGCAAAGCAATTAAAAGCAGCGCCGCAGAACATAGCGCGGCATATCCTCCACATAAAACATGAGCGCACAGGCACATGATTTTGACTTTTGTCGGGGCTGTCTTTTTACAATCACTATGTAGTGGCTCTCCCTCTATCTCTATCCTGTGTCTCTGTCTCTCTGGTCTGTGCGATGCGACTAGAGGATACCCCCAAGCGGCAGTTAGATGTAGCAGTAGAATTCCCACTGCTGTTGACCTTCAAAATAAAATAAAAACCATAGTTGAATCGCTATACTAAAACTTGATAGATAAGGCAATCCTCTAGCTACTCCATTATAATTTTTCCCCTTTTCCACTATGCATAATAAATCTGTTAATGTTACATAAAATATCCCAGTGGGGCATGCCCACCTACTTGAGCCCATTTACTGATCATTTGCACACGGACTGCCTGCTGTGGGGCTACAAGTGGTCATTGGCTGGCTGGTTGGAAGTTCTGTGTTCTGTTTTGTGTTGGGGCTGCCGTTTTGTATGTTAGGTTCGGGCCCCAAATGAATTTTTGCGCTTCCGAGGTTAAAGTGCAGAAATGGCTGCAGCAAAAACACAGCGAGATGGCAGCTAAATATTTACTAGCTCACACACAGGCAAACACACTCGCACTGGAGGCTGTGAAGTTTTATGAAAATGGCTGCCGCTACCTGTACGAGTGTGCGAGTGTTCGTGTGTTTGTGGGAGTAATTGTTATACCAAAAGTCGCGCGCTCACAATTTATTTTTGTTAATCAGCAGTCCCACCCAGGCGACGGGCCACGCCCTCGCATTGCCGTGCACATATGCGTGGCAAGTGGCAACAATTCGACAATTATGTGGCATTTCCATTGCCGTTTTTGCTGTTCGTTTTTATTTTAATTAAAAACTCCCACAGCCAAAGGGAAGGGGTACAGTTGTGTAGGATGCAAAAAGCAGGAGCAGCTTTCACGGTTCCCAGCCAAAGCACTCGCTCGGCGATCCCATTCCCATTCCCACCCGCCCCGCAACAACATGTGTTAGAATTTTTGATATTTATGTGCCTCCTGCAACAGAACACGGCAGTTGGCAAGAGAGGGAGGAGTTTCGCTCGCCAGTGCCCGGTGGCAAGTTCCACTCCGATAAGCATCTGCTGCTGCTGCCACAGGCTGCTGTTGCTGTTGCTGCTGCTGCTGTTCTTCCTGTTGTGTGGCTCCGATTTTCAGTGCGTTTCGGCGGTTTGTTCCGCAATTATGCAAATCCAAAGATCGCCACACAACGATATACAAAAATTCCATGCATTTACAATTTTCTAATCAATGGAATTTTAATTTTAATTTCAAACGGAATACCCCCACACCGATTTCTCCTGCTTGCCTTGCCCAGTCCTTGTTGGCAATGTGTCTTTCCCCGTTTTGTTGTAATTGTGGTCGGCGAAAAATTGTTTAATTTGCTGTTGGCAAAAGGTTGGTTTCTGCTTTGAATGAGATATATGTAAAAGTGCTCGGTTATGGTACATTCATATTTTACGATACGATAAAAGGAGTCAAAGGGTTGTGGCTGTGGCTGGTACCTGGGCGCTGTCATGTCACTTTCCATTTTGGCGAAGCCGATCGCCAGCTGAGTTTTCGATTAAAGAGGCGCGCGCGCAATGCTTCAATTAATTCAATCGCAGTGTGAAATGTGTCACTCACACATGTCCCGTGGAGTGTGGCTGGCAAGTAAAGCGCTTTGTTGCCTATTTATGGGACAGTGCCGCCTGAATGGTAGCGCTCTGCATTCATTTCATTTCATACTCGTATTCGTATTCATTTTTGTAATTTAATCAGGCTGGCTGCCGCGCTGGCGTCGCTCAACCATAATTAAGTTTCTTTGCACTGCTTGCACCATGGACCATGGCACAACACCAAAGAAAGCAGTGAGTAAAGCAGTGAGTAAGGTTTACGCTCACGACCAAAAGATACCCAATTAAAGGGTTAATATAACCGATTTAATTAGTGGGTAAACTATAAACTTGAAGCTAAAATATCATTCTACGAAGGAACACAATTAGTTGGCATATTCGCAATGCCACAAGACTGCCATCAACAGGATATACCCTCCAGTCTGTACAAGGATATAATGCAGCGAAATAAAATAAATCAGACATACTCCCATATATGTACATATGTATGTATGTGTGTAGCATATTTTACTGTGGCCCCGGCACCCCATCGATAATGCAATAAAACATCCGTGCCGCACGTTTTTCAACATTTAATTGAATAAATAATTTTTCCATTTACTATATGTACGTATTTCCCCTCCCCCACCCCCCGCACAATATACACACATCTGACAATTTCAAATATTCGAAGGAACGAACATTTAAATATGAAAATATTTTGCACGCAGCATCTGCATATTGCATTTTCCATTGTGTAATTAATTAAACATTTCCGGTGGCTCGTCAAAGTTTTCACTGCACAAAATACACACACACATATGCATGTAGATATATCTACATATGTGCACGTGGGTGTGTAGCAGGGGCCTGCTCGAAAGTTTACCCTGAGAGTAATTAGACGACAAACCCCCCAGCCCGCCCTCCATATACTTGGCGCTGGGCGGGGCAGGACTCTGTCTGAGTGCTTAAAATGCTCCTTTGGCGTTAAATTTATGACAACCGCACATGTTGTTTGCCGCCTAAACAGTAACAATAACGGGCCACGAGGCAACAGCCAACAGCCAGCAGCGTGCAACATGGAGCACAGTCTGTGGGCGGTGTGGGTGGTGTTGGGTGGTGTTGGTGGCTCGTTAGAAACTTTCTAAGGTTGTGGCGGTACACGGAACAGCTGTGCACGCTTCATTTCGCCCCTTCCTTCCTTGGCGGGAGCAAGGAGCGGGGGCATGGTCACATTGTTGCAAGAGCTGGCTGCCACGGCCACGGCTGATAAGCTGCCCTTGGGGCAGGCAGGCAGCAGGCAGGGTACGCATACGCCGTGTGGTATGCTGCACTGACGTGACCCCCAAAAACATTGCAGCAAGTGCTCAAGTGGGTGTGGCAGCGAAATTTTGCTCCAAAGTAAATTTATTGTTTTGGCCATTACCACTTAGTGTGTTGCCCCATGCCCCATGCCCACTGCCCCCTGCCACTGGCACTGTTCCTGTGCTGCAAAACTTGCCCCAAAGTGCCGTTTATTCTTATGCAAGCGAAGAACTTACAACTTTCTGCTGCTGCCTCCCCTGCTGCTGCTGCTACTGCTGCTGTTGTGGTTGTGCGGCCAAGGATGCAAATCAGAATCTGTAAAGTGCCCCAGCCGAATGCTTTAACAATCTCTCAAGTCCCGTGCCTCCAACGTACAATTTTGCAGTCGATAATGAGTGCTTGGCATTAATTAAAAACCAAATGGATGAGACTACTTCTGGCTTCCCCAGCAGCGGCTGCTTACCTTCAGATTTCTTTTGATTCACAAGTAGAAATTAATTGCACTGCACACCGCAGCAATTCACGTGGTGGAGGAGGAGGAGCAGAAGCAGCAGCACTTGTTCCGGTTCCATTAATGCTACCATTAATCAATGGCGGACCCTCGAAATTGCTGTAATTTCGAATAGATAATGAAATGCAATTAGAAAGTGTGCGACATACACACACACAAAGATACACGTAAAGCCATACAGAAGACAGAAACAGAGTGAGAGTGAGAGAGAGAGAGAGAGAGAACAAGACTGGCAACAATAACAGCAATTTAAACAGATTTACCAAGCCAGCAACAAAAACCCCTCCTACAGCTGCTGACTGCCGCATAATGTGGCATAGAAGTTTGTAATTAAAGTTTGCCGAGGCCAGGTGACGGTGACGCTGACGGCCAGCCAGTGACGACGCCACGGGATATGGCCGGGGCCGTTCCGCACACACACAATGCAACAGCAGCAAATCAATTTCCGCATCCTGCCCGGATGCCCGGTCTGGCAACGGCTATGGCTACGGCTTCGGCTCTGGCTTGGGTCCTGGCTCCTGGGCCTTGTCAGGGCCGATCAACATGGCAGAAAATAAAATTCAATTAACGCGCTTAAATTAAACTGCCACTTCCGGTTTTGATGACATTTTCATAGCAATCCAAGCAGGCAGCATGGGGGCTGGCTGTAGCTGGAACTGTAGCTGCTGCTGCTGCTGCTTGGACTGCTTCTGCTGGTGCTGCTTGGACTGGGCTTCTCTTCTGCTTGAACTACCAGTTTGTGCGGTTGTCCGGACTAGGATGAATGCTTGCTGCTGGCGTTGTTTACTCCAAGCTGACATCTTGCCTTCTTTCAACGCCTTGCCTTGCCCTGCCCTGCCCTTGCATCGATATTAAATGGTAAATGGCCGACATAATGGCTGTCCCTCTGCGGCTGTCATTATGGCTGCAACCGGGACAGGGCAGGACAGGACAGGACAGGACAGCGGGTATTCCGCCAGTGGCCAGTCTGTGCGGCTTAATGATAAGTAAAGCTTATTACGCGCTTCACTCTTGATTGACCAGCAGCTGCGGACTCGGGTACTTGCAGTGCACGCAGCATCCTTTCTATACGTACAAATGGATCCATTGTGGCCCAGCCGTCCATCAAAGTTGGACTGGGGCCGTTGCAAACTTCATTATCGGGCCACGCCAAATGACAAAAACTCATTGAAGCGTTCAGCAGTGATTAAATTAGAAATCTTCATCGCCCAAGTTCTCCGGCTGCCTCCTGGTTGACTGGCATCGAGTGGAGGAGCAGCCAAAGCAACAGCCACAGCATTGGGTCCAGTCTGCTTTGCATCCATGGAGCGCCCTTCTCTGCTCTCGCATAGATTTCTCTTAGAGATGCCCAAGTGCCCAATGGGG
Source organism: Drosophila ambigua (assembly GCA_018150905.1). NCBI lineage: Eukaryota > Metazoa > Arthropoda > Insecta > Diptera > Drosophilidae > Drosophila > Drosophila ambigua. Next base: position 2,634,847 of record JAECWS010000086.1, read on the forward strand.
GTGAGGTCTGGTCTGCTCGAGCGATAAGCAACTTTGGCAAAGCAACTGGCGTTTCATTTAATTAGTACACAAGAACAAAAAGCAAAAACAAAACAAAACAAAAAAGAAATACAGCCAAAAGCAAACGTCCCACTGATAAGTGCATGCCCGTTGATTAAGTTGGCTGGCGGCAACTGAATGCTCAAAGCAGACGAAAAGCGGATTTGTAGCAGCAGTTTTCTCGTTGATGCTTTTGCTTTTGCTGCTGATCCTTGTCCTGGCTCTGGCTCTGGTGCTGGTGCAGCGTCAGTTCATCATCAAAACGCAAGGTGCCCTCGCACGGACAGCAGTAGAGCAGAGAGACGGGCTTTGTTTGGACCACCTGCTCGGGCAAATCCGTGCCACATTTACTCAGCGTGACAGAAGGTGGTGCTGCTGCCAGTTGGACCGTACTCGAAGATTCATTGACATTGCATGGCATGCGATACTCGTTTAGGGGATATTGCGCCGGGGCCGGGGCCAGTGCCAGGGGTCGACTTTTTCCTACGTAAAGCAGACTGTCGGACTGCGGACGCGCTGGCCAGGAGCAGATGGAGACGGAGCTGTGGCTACTGCTGGACTCCTGCTCCTGCTCCTCCACATCGCCTTCGGCTGGGACATTACTCTCTGCATTGGGCTGCCCTTTCAGCTTAACTGTTGCATGCCGTAAATCATTTGTTGAGAGTGAAAGATGCCCCGAAATTTCATCATGTGACTGATGCATTGTTGTTGTCCCTGCCATTGTGGCACTGGGCGTCGGCTCTGTCGGCTGTGTCGTCTCTGCTGATTGTATCGTTTCATTGGAGGCATTGAAGTTGTCTGTGGAATTAGTGCGCAGCAGTGTGGCCGCATTGGAGTCGAAGAGGTTCTCCAGCGAGTCGCAGCGCGCGTCCAGCAGCTTGGTCAGAAATTTATTCGTTGGCAGCAGCGGCCTTCGTTTCCGCCAAATGCTTGGGCCAGCAAGTGTTTGCGCCGGCTGCGGCACGGCTGGGACTTTGGTGATGCCCGCGAAGAGCTTTTGTCGCAATTTATCTTCGGAGCGACACATCTCAAAGGCATTCGCAATGGTCAAGTAAATCTGTTCGGCCAACAAGGCCCGGCGTGGCGTGTAAAAGTCCCTGCAGATGGGACAGCGTTCGGCCCGAATGCGGCAATCAACGCAGAGCACATGTCCGTTCTGGCATTGCATGGCCGGCGGAGTTATGGTCAGATTGCAGATGGGGCACTCCACCAGCCGCAATACACTCTCAAGGGCAGTGGAGAGCCGTCTTAGGCTGGTCGGCATGGGTGCACAGCATATGCTCTGTGGGGTTTCACAATATAATTTCGGTTTTGAGCGCTCAATTGGATTTACTTACATTCTTATCACAGTCCCTTTCACAGCCACTGTTCCAGCAGAGCATTGTGACGCAGTCCTTTTGGCTCTTGACTATTTTGGCCACATCTGCGACTCGCAGGCCAAGGACATCTACGCCATTGACCTGAAATGTGTGAGCAATGTTTAAGTATTTCATTCTTTCTGTGTAATTGTCATCTTTTGATTAGGGTTTCCGCCTATTTTCTCATAGCTTATTTATTGGGCTGCAAGCTAGTTTGTTTTCTTTCATCTAAATTATTAGAAATCATAATATTAAACGTATATTTCTAAGTAGAAGTTTTATTAATGCCCCCCTGTTTACATTTCAAGTTCACATTCTGCTTGCTTAGCAGTGCACTGCTTTCGACTGCTTGCTTTATGCAGAACCGCTTGCCTCTGTTAACTTAAGCAAACGGCATACACTGTTAAGGAAAGTAACAGCGCTTTGACGCCGCTGTAAGTCGTTTAAGTGTTTTTGTTTGCTTTTCCACTTTGTTTGTTTTAGTTAGCACTAATTAATCTTTTCCGATTTGCTGCGTTGAATATTACGTATGTATGTATAATAGTCGTTAGTGCCTGTCCCGGCAAAAAGCTGGTTCTGAATGCACCAACTGTTTCAGAGTTTTAGGTGAGTGTTTTCTATTTTCTACTCACCATCTGATATAGCCACTATACAAATCTAAAATGACAATCAACTAAGCTGTATTGAATTGCTATTTAAAGCGCCAACAAAAGGCAAAGTCTAGTATTTACATGCATATAATATATGTAAATCTATGTGTCATAAGAGACTTACATTTAAGGTGGGGAGGGGGACCTATTACATCTTACCTCTAGAACACAGTCGCCCGTCTTGAGGCCACACAGTGCTGCAGGTGTGCCCGCGGCCACCTCGCAGACCTGTTTTCATGTGAACACAAAATCGGATTAAAGATCGTAATAGGATCTGCACTTATGGTTTCCCTTTATTACCCATGGATAGGGATCCCACTTGCTGCGGGTCAGATGAAACCCATAGTTCTCAATGCTGGGTGCAGCACGTGGTATCCGCAAGAGTCGCACGCACGATGTCGCCGTATCGCTTGCGGCCGAAGCTGCATTTGGCCGTGAGCTGCGATCGGTCAGTTTCATTGTTCCTAATCCTCAGAGATCTGTTAAGACTCGCGCGTTGCATACAGCCGAAATCCACACGGTACCGATAAAGTGGCTAGCGCGAGACGTGTTCCACCTGCGCTCTCAGCTGCTAAACTGTTTTTTCGAGTCTGTATTTTATTTTTCGTGCATGTCTCGCGCGCCGTCTATGTGGCCCGGCTGAACAGTTGCCGAGCGCTTTGGGCCGACGCAATCGGCTATGAAACAAAATTTTGGCTTCAGCTTTCAGCCGCGCTCACAGCATCTCTCGCCCATTGGCCGCGGCTTCTAGCCTGCGTCTATGTGTGTTGTAAGTTGTCGGCGCCGAATTGTGGCTGCGACCAGGGCCGCCAGATTCGTTGCCTGACAGCAGCAGGTTGTGCGCATGGAAATTAGTCTTACGAGTAGAGTATGTGTGTCTGCCTGCCGCTTGCCGGGGCTAAGTAAATATTTGAACTTTTGCGCGAGGAATTGAGACATATGCAGCTTTTGTGTGCGCTACCAAGATAAAGCTAAACACACACAAATATATTTACTCAGATATGACCAAGGAAAGAGATTCATGATGGGGGGCATAAAATAGGTACACGGGCTATCAATAGCCTGTTGGAATTACACGGCAATCTCTCTTAATATGAAATTAAATTATAATAATACAAATAATACCTGAAAATACTTGAATTTGTTTAAAAAACTAAAAGAAGAAGCAGATGGAGAACAGACATAAAAACTTCTATTAGCTGGCGGCTGTTTAATGAGTGATAATGTATGATAATTGGATAATATTCCCACCGAGTGTTCAGTTCAAACATTTGCTGCCGCATGCTCTGCTCTTTTAAAGTTTTGTTTATTAGCTTAATTTCTGTGTGGCTAACAACGCCCGAAAATGTATGATGTTTATTTTCGACATTGTAATTCAATTTGAAAATAAATATGATTATTTTGGAGCTTAATTGCGTGCCAGTGCCAGTGCCAGAGCCCAGTGTCAAATGGCAGTGCATTGCCATTGACGGGCGCAAAATCAGAAGGCGAAATGAAAACATCCAATCGGGGGGGTTGGTGTCAGTGTAGGTGGAGGTGTCAAGCGAGAATAAACATAAATAAGAGGCCCTAAATAAATAGCTGGCCCCAAAAGCCAGCTCGTCCATTAACCCTAACAATGATAACTGATGGAAATTGGCAGCTGACAAATGGATTTGGCATTGCCACCAAAACACAACAAACCACACCACACCACACACAGCACCACACAGCAGCGTTGCCCCAATTGACTTTCGCTTTTTTGTTGCTTTCCATTGTTTTGCTGCCAATTGATGGGGCAATTTTTGTTTGGCGCTTAGCCGGACATGAACGTGCATAGGTTGCTGCCCAAATAACATTGAAATAGGTAATTTCATTAAATTTTGCGCCCAGCTAAATGACCCTGGGTGGTGGTGGTGCGCGGCGCGGCTTGGCTTTTGATTTCGTTTTGGGGTTTTCAATTTGTGAGTTCAATTAGATTTCATTTGAATTTATTTGTGCTATTCAGAATGGCCTGGCATTTGAGTGGCCACAGAAGCGGACGGCAGCCGACAGCCGTCAGCCGTCGGCATTGTCAAAATTAACCAAATACTTACAAAAGCCAATAACATCAAATTTCATGTTTCTCAATGAGCCAGCGACGGGTTCGAACTGCGAACTGCGAACGCCCACACGTACTTTATGGCACGGCAGCAAAGTCAAGCAATTGACTTTTATTAATCGGGCCAGCAATTAGCCAAGAAGCTGGCTGGCTGGCTGACTGGCTGGCAGGCAGGCACCGGCCTTAAAGGCAAATGGCCCAATTCAAGTGCAGTCACGCCATGAGCCATCGCCATCGCCATCCAGTTCCATTTGTGGATGGCTGGTGCTCAAGCCATGGGCTTATTTATGGCTCACAAGTTTGAAAAACCGTTCGAAAGCTTGCTCAGCCCGCGGAGCTTTGCCCGCAGAGGGCGCTGCTCGTCACTGCTCGTGCTCGTGTGCTGGTCAGCTGCTGCGCAGACGCCGGTTCGGCAGTCGCTCAGTTTCTTCCCAGCTCGCAAGCAGTGCGCACGCGCCTCCGCAAGTTCCGCAAGCAGACGCGAAGTGCGTGGCGCCGGCGCTCAGACCAAGACATCGAATTGAGACATCAGCTACTCCCCACCCTCCCTTCGAGTGTGTGTGTGCGTGTGTGTGTGGGAGGTGACGAAGCGAAAAGCCGCAAAGTTCACAAGGAAAAAGTTGTGAAAATTGATTTCCCAGCAAGGCGCTGAAGCCAAACCAAAAGCGTTGTGTGCTCGTCTACAAAATAAAACCAAAAACGGTGTGTGTATGTGTGTGTGTGTAACTATCAAACATAATGATTGTATTAACGAGTGTTCGGTTAAGCCATACCAGACCTTATGCTGTAAAATTATACCTCTCTAATGGGCCACATGACCTTACGCTTACGGCTAGCCCTGAGCTATTGTCGGTGGTCTGCTCTGGTCTGGTCTGGTCTGGCCTGGTCGCTTTGGCAACGTTGTCTTAGGTCAAGGCGGCAGCTACCTCACAATCTGCGTGGTAATTGCTCGCCCCTACCCCCCGTACGCTCCACATTTCAATGCGGAAGTGTAACGCACAATTAAAAGCGCATTTGGCTTAATTAAAGACATGAAACAAGTTTGTTTAGCTGTGGCTACGAGTATTCTATTTTGATTCTCACTTCCTACTACAAACGAAACGAGTCTAAAGTGAATCAGCAAAGCGCTCATAAATCATAGACGGGCCTCTGTGCCTCTGAGCCTCTACGCATGCGCAATGTTTGTGCGAATTTCACACTCTGTGCGAAACCCAAACAAAGTGCAGACAAACAAGGCAGGCAGGCAGTCAGGCAAGACTGAGGAACCGAAGCTTAAGATACTCTTTAGGTATTTAATTTTAGTTCACATATTTAGCTAGAACTCCGGCTTGTTAAGCTTGCTGCTTCTTTGGGAGATTCTTAAACAACAAACCAGTTCTTTCGTCCCACAAAGACTTGTTTCTTGCACAAATTAAAAGTCTTAGTCCGATGGCTTTGGCACTTATAAATTAATTTCAATAAAAATATGGACATCGGTTTCAAACATCTGCTCGCCATCGTAAGACTCTCTACAAGGGTACAACAAGCAAACGAAAAAACCCAGGCAGTATCAACGAATCATATTCAATTGGAAATTTACACGGCAACGCAAGTCTTAGCTTGCTAATTGTAGGCTGAGTCAGGGGGAGACCGAGTCACAGATAGACAGATAGAGACAGAGATAGAGACAGAGAGAGAGAGAGAGAGCGTGAGATGCAGCAACGTCAATGGCGCATGCGCAACAGTTTTGCCCGCTTTGGGGTTTCTGGGTCTCTGTCTCTCTGCCTCTGCCTCCGCCACTGCCTCCGCCTCCGCCACTGCCTCTGTTTCTGTCGTACGTTTTCGCTTGCGGTTTCTTTCGTGTAATTGTGACGCAATTTTCGTGTGAGTTTGTTTTAGTCTCGCACCGTCAGCTATTTCCCCTCTGCCCGCCCCTCCTTGAACACGACTTGATATACTGAGTACTGAAAACGAAAGCGGCAAAAAAATACAACAACAAAAAATCTGCGCTACAGATGCAGCTATTACTCGTACGACTATATGTAGCTGTTTCTGCCGTGTGCAATGTGCATTACCTTCAAGTGGCTGGCTTGATCCGTCGACTGACTTCCAGTTAGGTTAGTTGCAATTCGCACGCGCCTAAGCACAGTTCGCTTCCGACAAAGAAAAATACACACAAAAATAAATAGAGGAAAAAAGTGTACGGTATAAATGTGGCAATTAATTAATAAAGTTGGGCTCGAACTGGAGCGTTACCTGCCAGTAGGGAACGGATAGGAGCGTGCGGCGGATTGTGCAGTGGTGTGGTGTGTGTGCCGCTCTTCCTCTGGTTGGATTTCGTAATTGTTTGCTAACTGCTGCGCTTCATTGACTTTTCAACCCAACACAATGGCCGAAACGTGGCTTTCTGTGGTCGCTTCTGCTTTCTCGATGGTTTGTTCTCGATTCTCGCGTACCTACCTACCTTCTGCTCGGTATTGATGCAACTCCGCTGCTGCGGTTGCCCACTCAGCCGAAGCCCCCAAAACTGTTGCTGGTTTTTGGCATGGACTTTTTGGGGGGCGCAACTTTAATTAATTTGTGCGGCTTTGAAAAATAATTAAATCACTCTCCTTAATTGCCCCTCCCCCCTTGCAGGGGAAAGTAAGGAATACAACAAAAATGTGTCCATGCATAATGCATAATTGAATAATGGCCAGACAAGTATCAATCGCTTTTAATTGCTGCTACAGCTTATTTCGATTTATTGTTTAATAATTTATTTAACTCTTTTTTTCTGTTTTTTCCTTTTTTTTGTTTTTTGTGCGCGCTCACTTTACGCTGTCGACGTCATAGCGATTTCATGGCCAATGTCAGTAAGAAGTGAAGTGAAGTGCGCGCTCAACAAGTTTGTTGTATCTGTATCCGCGTGCGTACAGAGAGCGAGCGATAGTTTCCATGTCCCCTTCTCCACAGTCTCAGATATATACATATACATATGTATGTATGTAGATGCTTGAACGCAACGCTGAAAGAGTTTCGAGTGTACGAATAATCAATTTCATGATGAGAATCTTCTCAACTGACAGTCCCCGCAGCCCCGCACTCTGACGCACCACGAAACCGGAGACTGGAAGCGACAATGTCAATGACTAGACGAAAGAATCTGGTTTGCAAAAGTCGCTGCCAGGTACGAATCGTACGAATAGTAGTACGCCAGTCTGTGGATTTTGCTTCTGGGTCTAATTGTCGCCTTCTACATAATGAAAATGTTCCGAAAACATATGCGACAGACAGCAGACAATGTCCGGCATGGAACTGAGTTCTATGTGAGATACGTTTAGAACATCTGCGACTGCTGCTGGGTACTCGCTTTGCTGCCTTCGACTTGCACTGAAAAGTGGTTCCAATTTTTGCCAGCCGTTTGTGGATTTTGGGGTCTCCCGGCTCCAGGGTTTTAATTGATTTGCTGTAGTTTGTGCAACTTATCAAGAAACCCTTTTTCCCTTAGGTTTTGCCTGCGGCTGAGCTTGGCGCTACGGCGAAACTTTTGATTTATGTGAGCAAATTTCACAGCAGGCCAACGCGGTGGCGTATGCGTAATTACGGCCTCTCTTGGCGGAAAAGTTTTCGGCCAGCTTTCGGGTAGCAGCTTTGCTAATTAATTGCGCTTCGACGCAGCTGCCGAAAGGTGAAAGAATTGCCCACATAAAGGTGCAAATGATACAAGTGATTGCCCCAGCCACACACACACACGCATGTCTAATATATATGTGTATGCACAAGTGGCTGTTGTGGCTGTGTACGTGATGGGAATGTCAAAGGCAGGAAGAGGCCTTCACCGATGACACGCCCACTCAGCAAGGGGATATAAAACAGTTTGGCAGCATTTTTCACAGCCAAAACTAAGCACGAGACGTTGTGGCATGCCTCTCTCGCTCTGCCCTACCCCTCCTCACACTCCTCTCTCCACCACTCACTCACTGTCTTTGCTTCTATTTTCTGTGTGTGTGTGCAGGTAATTAGACATGTAACTGTGTGTGTGTGTGGGTGTGAAAGTGCGAGTGTGAGTTGTCTGGCAAACGCCTCAAGTGTTGAAAATTGGCCATATTTATGTCGGCCAAAAAGCAGTGTCTGGCCTGCTCTGGTGTGGCCTCTCCCGGTCTGGGGTGGCCTCTCGGCAGTGCGTGTGTGTGTGCCGAGACATAAATTGCATGAAATGCCACAGACGTGTGCGACCTTGAGGGCTGTCGTTGTAAGAGTTTCTGAATTTAATTCGAGCCAATTTCTCTCCGTTTATTCGCAGTTGAACCCGAACGAGAATGCTCCAATTGTGCACCATCTACGCGTGCGCCAATGGTACGCTGGGCCTGAATTTGAGTCGCGCCCCCTGGGACCCGTATCCATGGGTCAGCGGGGTGCAGGCGAAATCAAATGCGCAGCGCGGCGGTGTACGCATTGGCGATACTCTGTTGGAGCTGAATGGAGTGGACATACTCGGCCTAAGGATCAGTGAGCTGGCCCATCGACTGGCCGAGCACTGGCACAGTGGGGCCGAGTGTGTCACCATGATGATGTGGCGCCAGCAGGCGGCCATCACATCGCCCGAAGATGCTGAGGAGGCATCCCATGCTGTGGTGAGTACGAAACCGCGCTGCATAATTGGCTGGGCATGGCTTGGCATGGCCATTCTGATGCCTCAAGTGCTGGCAGCTGGCAGCTTGCACTTGTAGCTGATTTGTCGATTGGTTAAATGGGGCATTGTCATACACGAATGTGCTGCAAAGTGGGCAGCAGTAGCAGCAGCATACACACATATAGACGTACTCGTAATGCCGCTGCTTGTTGCCGCTGCTGGTTGCCACTGCTGTTCACGTGCCACTGCACGTTACGTAATGCTGATTGGCTTAATGACTGTGGCTCTGTCTTAGTAATTAGTCGCCGCCGCCGCCGCTTGGTCTACTTACTTAGTGGGCAGCGTAAGCGGAGTATTGCTCTTACAAAAAATGCATCCAAGTAGCTTTAGCTCTCCCTGAGATACGCACATTGAATGCTTTTCATTTTCGTGCTGTAAAAGCCCAGCCACGCCCTGTAGGACTTTGCCCAGGGGCGTGTTAGTTTGTTTGTCTGTTGTCTGTCTGTCGCCCAGTGAAGCTGTTTATTTTATTATTGAATTCAATTGAATTGAAATAATGCAATTTTGTTCTTGACACATCATGTGTACTTTATTGCAATTCAATTGAGCCCTGCTACTCGGAGGGTGAAACGGGAAACTGGCTGGACAGACACACACAGGCACACACGCAACACACACAAATAGCTGGGCGCATACCTGCCGGCTGGCTGGCTGATGGCACACGTGGAAAGTCCATTTCAATCAGGGCTGAAGGCTATGCTAGGCATCTGCAACCGCATCAATCCGAGTGTCTGTCTGTATCGTGTGTTGTGTCTGTGTGGCACGTTAAACAGATTAAACTTGCAGCTGCACTCGGCCATGCCGATGGATGGCTGGGCTGTTGTGTTCTGATGTGATGCATGTGTGTGTGTTCCTGGTGGCTGTTTAATCATTTTATTGAATTACAATAATGCAGTGCTTTGCTCGTTTTGATAATTGAATGTGCGTTGCATGGACAGCGGCTCAAACGGATGCATTTAACATCATTAAAGGCATTCTTTGGCTGCATTCATACGATTGAATTCTGATAACCTTGAGGCGAAACCCTGAACATTAACCAAAGTATTCGTACGCTTTCTTTTGTGTCTTTGCAGCAGCATGGAATTAATCAGCAGTCGCTGCAAAAGTTTGCAACATGCCTGCAACATATTTCCCAATTACTGGAGTGTCCTGTGTGCCTTGAGGTAAGTGCCTGGATGGGTGGGGGTGGCCCAAAAAGGGCAATCCAGCCGCTGTTGCATGTGCGTTGCATATCGATGAGGCTGGCTGGCTGGCTGGCTGGCTGGCTGGCCCGTGCATCGACTCCTCAGTAGCTGGAGTAGCTTTAGTTTTAGTTCGTCATTATCTAAACTCAACTCGTCGGAACTCTCTCAAAACTTAGTTGCCAGCAGTTGCCGCTTGTTTGCCTTTGAGAGGCTCTGCTGCTGCTGTTGCTGCTGTTGCTGTTGCCCGTCCTGATCTCAATCCCAGTCGCAGTGGCAGGCAGCGGCAGTGCCAGTCCCCATGCCCATCCCCATACCCTTCCGGTTTTGCGTTGATTTTGCTGCGCAAGTTTGTTGCTAATCACTTGACTGTGTATAAAGTTTTGCAACGTTGGCCTGCCAGTGATTGCTGCCCCCTTGACTCTTGGCTCTGTCACCCGTTACCGCCTCTACCGCCGCCCTTTCTCTCCTCTCTCTCCAACAGCCTCTCTCTGTCAAGCAGGTATAGTGCCCATGCTGGCATTGTTTACTCAATTACTCAAACGACGCACCACGCTAGAGCCGAGTTGAGCCGCCTCCGCCTTCGCCCCCGCCTGTGCATCCGCCTGCCTTCCTGTCGTCATGTTGGCAGTTAATGGCCGTCGGTTATGTTCTGGCCAAGTGTTTTTATATGCGCACCCTTACCTGAGCAGTGTACTAGGCATATAATCAGCTGTTTGCCACTAATACTTAAACCTGCACAGCGCCAAAAGTTGAGTCGGTAAGGTAGTGCCCTCCGGCGCTTTATTTAAAAGTCGAAACCGCTTGATTTAAATCACTGAATCATAATAGTCAGTGTTCCAAAACAAAAACAAAAAGCACTGCCAGGGTATTTAAGCCATCGATTCTGGCCAGTTTTTTTCCTGCTTCGTTGCTTTTTTTTTTTCTGTTTTTCGTGCTATATTGAAGTGGGTTTTTGATAAATGTTTGCCCTGGCATGTGATTTGATTAGTTTGGCAAAATACATATGTACATGTACATACATGCACATATGTATGTGTACATAGGAGTGTATGAGCATGTACCAGATCAGGCAATGTGATTGATTATGTCGTTTAAAAATCAAATATTGACGATTAGGCAGATGTGTGCATAAAGCTATATATATGTATATATATGTATGTATATATGTGCACATGTAGTGGAAGTCAGTGTGATGACTAATCGTGTCATTCGCCTGCGGGTGTCCACCCACTTTTTGGGGCTGCTCCCGATACTCGTTCTGTTGCGCCCCGAGCTCGTTGTGCATTTAAATTGAAGCTGCTGCTGGCGAGTGTCGGGGGGCTTTAAATTTATTTATGTCCAGCTTGTCAGCAAAAACATAAATTTAATTAATTAGACAAGATAAAGAGTGTCGGGACCTGCAGGCGGCCCAACCGACCGACCGACCGCCCGCCCGTTCGCTTGCCACTGCCGTGCTGGCCATTTAAAATGTAAAGTTATTTTCAAATGAAATTCTCGCTTGCAGCACATCTCTTCGTGTGGCACTCACTGTTCGTGTGTCGGCCAGTCCGTGTCAGTGTCAGTGTGTGGCTATAAATTAAGCATGTGCAGGAGACCCGGCAACGGCACCGGTCCAGAGCGGAGTAGGGACAGGAACTGTAAAGGACACATCACTGCCAGTAGCAAGAACAGCAATAGCCACGCTGCAACGCCTTCGAAGTGGGGCAGCCAGCTAGAGCCAGCCGCAGAGCTGTGTCTGGGCGCTGGGAGCTGGGACTCGAAACTCCACTTGCAGCTGCACTGAATAATTTGTTTATTAACCCAAAATCAGTTTATGCCGGCTACGCTAGTTCGCCCAGCCATCTCCTCCGTCTTCTATCGCCATCACTATCACTATCTCTGGGAAGGCCCCCTGCCACTCGTACTTTCCTTGCCTCACTGGCCTGCGGCTTAGTGGCCGGAGAGACAGAGAGAGAGAGAGAGCAAGAGAGAGTCCTTTAGATTTGGCAATTATTACTGAAGCACGAAGCAGGCATTATACGAGTTTTGTATTATGAGAGCATACACTCGCACATATGTATATATGTATATGTATGCTATATGCTAGTGCCATATTCTTTATGCATGCATGTGCGTGTCTGAGCGTGCTTTTGGCTGGATATTTATGTATGCAAAAACACACACAAGTCCATTAAGTTATTAAGGGATTTTGTTTTGCTAGCCTTTCAATACTAGCAGTGTGCATTCCCCGATTCCCTTCGAAGATAATCGCCTGCATTAGCCCATCCTGCCAGGCCTGCCATCCTGCCTTGTGGCATGCTCCTGGCGGTCGGATAAGGATTTAGCATTAGGTCTCCCTTGCTTGACATTAAATCGGGCATGCAAATGTTTTTGTTTCATTTAAATATGCATAAATTTTCAGTTCATTTAATTTTCATAAATTTCCCAAGCAAACAGCAACAGCAATCCAGAAAATTCATGAAATTGGCTTTCAACATCAAAAGCAGATGATTAACTTACGCTCTTTACACTTTAAACCAGAAACCAAACGGCCCCAAGGCCTCTGCTGGGCTCAAGCAAACGAGTAAATTGTGAAGAGTGCATTGCCATTTGAATTTTATTAGCTTTCCTGTGTAGCAAAACACACAGAAAAGCAGTGCAATTATTGGTTCGATGTACTAGGCACTGCTTAAGGGATTTACATGAATTTTTCGCTGGGAACAACATTTGCAAACCCCAAATCCAGACACCCAACAAATTAGAGCTCACTTTTATGTACAAAAAAAAGAATATTCGTTTAAAAATTATACAAAAATTTCAAATGTATTTTGATTGGTATTTTTCTACATGATATCTACGTAACAAGTACATGCTACTGCATACATTCTACATGCGTTGAACACACTAAAAGTGTAGCATACCTTTAAGCTGAATAATTAAAAGTAGTCAAAATCAGTTAAAAATTTGATTTAAAAATCGAAACAAAAATCACTCAGTCAGTGCAAACAATTGTATAAGCTCTCCTTGTTTTATGCAACGAATGTTTTAATTTCCTGTTCCATTTCCATTGCCACTTCCCTTTCCAGCAATATTGTTTTAGCCTTAGATCATTTAATTGATTTCCATCACTAATTGGAGTCGTTGTTTATGTATGCAGGGGTATTAAAATTGAAAGCGTTTGCTTATGCCCATTTAAGCCAATAACAAACAATCAAATACGAACCGAACCGAACTAAAAACTCCTATTCCGAACACGTACACGTGCTTCAAATATATCCCAGCAGCCCGTATTCTTATTTCGTATTTGTTTTGGGTGCTGGCTTTATTTAATAGCGTACACTGCTAGGGTATATTGTTATTTTATAGAGAATATTAGCTCCCATATAGAGTAGAAGAATGCTGAAAGGGTGTACGTTATAAGGATGTTCGACAGCACTTTAAGGGCAGACAACAGTAAGCTCCCCAGCTCAAATAAGTGTACATCTGAAAGTCCATTCGATAGAGATGTAATCTTGCTGCTGCTGCTGCTACTGCTGCAGTACCTGTTTTTGTGTTTAAATTGCAATCGAATCGTTTTACATTTGTAATACTTGCAAAGCAGTTTGGCCAAATTGTTATACCAAAACAAAACAAAAAAAAAAAGAAGAAAGTCTGAAAGCTTCAGACCAGAAATTGTTTCTTTATTCAGCCAAATTTATGTTCGGCTGCATATTTACAACAGTTTTTGCACCCGAACACAGGCGCACACGTGCCGCCCCCTTTTATGGCGGGGCAGAGACAAAAAGCATCATCCAAATTTCAATACATATTCTTCAGTCTGTCAGTCGATCCGATTTTCCGCTTTACGTTTTTCTTCTTTTATTTTTATTTTATTTTTGTATATATATTTTTTTCTTTTGGATATTTTCTGTTGTTTGGCTGTGTGTTTTTTGTGAGAGGGCCAGGAGCAGGGCCAGGGCCAGCTTGAAATGCGCAAAAGTATTTTGTGCGCATCAAATACCCGTACAGTTGTATTATTTTAAATCCGCTTGCAATATTTTCAATTTGATTTTCAATTTAAATGGAAAGCTTTCTGCGCACAACATACCCAATGTAATACATTTTTCATGTCAATGCGAGTAAAGGAAAAACAGGAGCAGCCTCAGCAAGAAGGCGGCACCATGTTGCACGGGATTGCCAAAAATATGTACCAGCAAGCAATAATCAAATTTAGTTTTGAGTTCTGAGTTCTGAGCATTACATTTGACTAGAATTGGTTTTGTTTGCCTCGGAATCCAATTCGATGTGCAGCGTACAATCAAGAAGCAATCAGAGCCGCCCCTTGAGTTTTTGCTCACTGCCCATGATAGTTATAATTAAATGAAATAAAACCCCCCTGCCCCCAGCCTCATTGTATAATTATACGTATATGTTTTCATAAAGATTTTCTCTTCTTTCCTTTATTTTTCTTTTTCTTTTTGATTTATTTTCACTATGTGGCTGCACTTCCTTTGACTTGGTTTCTCTCTCCCTCCAACTGGCAAACGAACAACAACAACAACAACAAAATCAGGTCATCAAACCACCTGGTTGGCAGTGCTGCAACGGACACGTGCTCTGCAATAATTGCCGCAGCCGGTCCGTGAAGTGTCCGGTGTGTCGTGTGCCACTGGGGCCCAGGGGACGCTGCCTGCTGTCGGATAAATTATTCACCCTGCTGGCGGAGAGTTTTCCCTGCGATGGCGGTAAGTTCAACCCACATTACTTGCTGTATTTACAACTTTTATCTAACTAATCGTGGCAAAACGATACCCAAATTAGCGTTGTCATTAGGCGACATCTGTCTGGGGTGTGCGTCTCTGTGTGTGGATGGATCAAAAGATATATCATCATCCAGCTGTCATTTAATTTGTGCCCAAAAACTTTTGAGTAGCGCCAAGTGTCAATTTTTTCACTTAAATCTCAGCTAAAACAGACAGAGAGAGACAGCGAGAAAGTCCTGAAAGCAAATGAAAGCAAAAATGGTGAGGAGCGGCAAGTCAAGAGTGCTTGAAATGGAGCGCAATGGCTCATCTTCTGCTGCTGCTTCTGCTTTTGTTCTTCTTATTTTTATAGCATAATTATGTAACATAAATTGCTAAAGTTTTTCACGCTTTATGCTGCTGCCATATTGTTGGCATTGCGTTACATATTCCAGTTGTTTCTGTTGTTTCTGCTGCTGCTGCTGCTGCTTCTAGCTGGCTACGCTTAAAGTTTGGACGCCCCTCGTTGCCATTTTCAATCTGTGTCGTGTCCGCCGTCCGTCCGCCCAACTCAACTTCAAGTGAAGTTTACATCGTAGGTAACAAGCGGCAACAATAACAAACACGAAAGATTCTTTCGCCGTTGTCTGCATTTGCTTTTACTTGTTGGTCTTCATTTTTGCCAACTTCCTGTGCGTTCTTTTCCGCTCGTACACGGTACCCGCAGAGTACGTGGGTTTATTACGAGCCAACAGACAGCGGCAACAGCAAGTTTCAAATATTTATATTTTATAGAAGTGCATTATGCGATTTTGAATGGTTTATTTTTGTGTGAATTTATTTTCCGGGGTGTTCGGGCTATACCAGTTACCGATTGGCGGGTATCTTGCAGTCGCAATCATATCAATGGTATTCCCACTTCTTTTTTTGCTGCCTCTCTTGTTTAGCTTAGTCTCTGCTTAGTACGTTTTTATTGCTTCTACATTAAGTGTGCATTCTTTATGTTTTTGCTGAGATTTTCTGCTCCTCTTCCGGTTCCCGATCCCGTTCATATTTATATAAAGATGGAGAAATTTATTTACTTTGTTTTTTGTTTGTTTTGTTTTTCTTCTTCTATTTTCATTTGCCACTTAAACTTCTTGAGAGTCTCCCGGCCAAGGGGCTGTGGCAGGGACTGTGGCTGGTTTGTGTAGGGTTCGCGCAAAGACCTAACGAGCGCAAAAGGACAATTCCAACTGCAGAAAAACTTGAAAATTTTGAGGCCATCAACAATTGTGCGTATGCCATGGGGTGGGGGGGCCCCCTGAGGGGGCAGCAGCTGAATGTACAGTGAATGACAGTGGAGGGGCCATAGATATTTATTCGTGGCAACAGTTATTGCATTTACATTTTGGGACCCATTTCTGTTGCTGTTGTTGTTGAACTTTTTCCCATTTTGTTGTTGCAGGGAAAACCAACAAGGTGACTGCGGACGAGGACCCGGACCCGGACCAGGCCCCGCAGGTCCAGCGAAAACTGAGCAGCGTCAACAAGTGCACAAATGAATATCATAATCAACCAAAAATGGCGCTGGCCAAGTCGAACTCCGGCAAGAAGTGCGGCAAACAAATCTCCAGGCAACTGCAGCTGGACGCAGTGGCAGTTGTGGTTCTGAATGGCAGGCACAGCAGCGGTGCAGCTGCATCTGCAGGTGCAGATGGAGATGGAGATGGCGGGGTGCTGCAGCAGCAGCAGCATCAGCACCAGCAAATGCCAAAGGGAAATGAGGAAAATGCTCGAATTCGAAATAATGTCGCCGACAACAGAAACAGCAACCACAACAGCAGCAGCAACGACAGCAGCACCAGGAGGCGGCACAGTCAGGGCCCGGACGAGAAGGACCTGCAACGTGGCACACTGATAAAAGTGCAGCACCAGGAGAGTCGTTTCAACGAGCAGCAGCAGCAGCAGAAGTCGGCGCTGGAAGTGCTCGAGAGCAACAATATGCTCGTTAAACCAAAGTTAAAGTTGAGTAGGAAAAGTTTTCGGATTACAGGCAAAGATCAAGACGGATTGCGCTGTGATGAAGTTGCAAACATAAATACGGGGCAACACCCAGCAACGGGGCAGAAGGAGGCGAAGGAGGAGGAGCAGCTGGGGCAGAAGCAGGAGCAGGAGCAGGTGATGCCGTCAGCTGGCGGCAAAGGCCAGCTGCAATTTCAAAATTATCATTGCCCCACTGGGAAATCATGTATCTCAAGCTGCAGCAGCAGCAGCAGCGGCGCGTGGCAGAAACTTTCGCAGCCAGCGGCTGGCGCTCGCAACAAATTGTCAAGCGTCATAGATGGGGACGCGACCGCAGACGGAGTGGCAGCTCCTGTGGCAGCCGAAATTGCAGCGGCCACCTTATCAGTGGGGAGCCATAAACAGGCGCCGGCAGCTGAAGTAAATCAGGCAACGTCGTCGCTGGTTTCGGGGTCGGGCGCCTCGTCATCAATAAAGTCCTGCGAGTGGCAGCTGCTGAGGCATCTCAGCAGCGAACACCGCCTGGCCGTGCTGCACTCCTACGGCACGTTCGGGGAGCGGCTGCACGTCCAGCTGCCGTCCCAGCAGACGGTGGCCTGCCTCAGTCTGAGCGAGGATGTCAGCTTGGGCCACGAGAATGTCAGAGTGCACACATTTTTCCTGGCTGTCATACCGATCAGCACCGGGCATGGGCATGCCGTCTTCCTCTGGCACCTGGACCGGCCACAGGAGGAGCCACACTTTGAGACTGTCATCGAGACACAGGGCGGGCGTGTCAAGTGGTTTGGTGCCGCCCACTCACTCGGGCGCAGCTGGCCGGAGATTGCGGCAACTGGCCATTTCCTCAGCTGCCACAACCTGCCGCAGAACGCCTGCGCAGCCTTTGATATCACAGTCAAACGAAAGTATCCACAGTCCTAGACTCTCTGCCAGCACTCTCCGCTATTTAGCTGTAGCCTAACCCTAATTAGTGTTTAGCTTAGAGTATTAATTAGTGTGTGTGTGTGGAATGCAAATGAATTTGCCCCCATTTATAATCTGTGTAATTTGCAAGCAATTTTCATGGCATTCCATGTTGAAGCAGTTGAAATAAAAACCGAAATACCAAAATATGCAGAAATGCGCTCCATTTGGAATGGAAAATCTCTTGACGAGCTTGACGTTTGTGTGCTTTGTAAATTATATTTGCATTTTTTTAACGGCTCGACTCTTGTTCGCGTTCGCGTATTTATTCGCAAAAATGCAAAACGCAATTTGGAAATGTGTTTAATGTGCAATATTTTTAATTAATAAAAACATTTAGAAATTTGCTGGCCACGCAAATTGCACGTCATGTAAACATCGATTTATTTAATACTCTACATTGGATTGGATGGGAATTGGTAAGGCAGCAAGGGAGTTGCAGCTAGCCCCCACGCTTATACCTCTGTGTTTTTGGATCGTTGGATGTGCACACACTTTTGCAAAATTTCCCATTTTCCCATCCGATATTTTAATAACGTTTTTTGTGCTTGTTGGTTGTCAAGAGTATTCCGGTTTCGTGGCTCAATAGGTGAATGTTTCTTTCTTGTGGAAAAATAACAGCGATATTTGCATTGCAGACCACCAGAAACGGGCAGCAGCGACTAGCGCTTGTCTGTTTGCTGCCTCCTGATAATTGACTTGCATGCAAATTAATGTTTTTTGCCTCGATATTGTTTTTGCTGTTCCTGCTGCGGCTCCTCCGTGTTCCCGTGTTCCACTGTGCCCCTGTCCGTGTGCGTTTGGCCGACAAACAGTAAACACGGGGGCCAACCCATGAGTAATTTTCATCAGTGCCATGCCATACATAAATCTCTGCACCATCGATGTTTACCATATTTAAGGAAAAAACTTCAATTTTCATACAACAAAAATCACAGTGCCCACCGACTATGCCATACAATAATACCATACTATACCTTACAGACTTTCTATATGGTCCATGTTTGGGTGCGCTGACTGCGTGTCCACGTGCAAATAAAGGAACTTGTTTTTTTTTTTGTTTGTTTGCTTTATTATACATTTTTTGTGCGCACTCGACCCCAGCCTCGCTTTGGCTCGGTTTGCTTTTGTAGCCTTTCCACGCTGTCGCCTGTTTGTTTTTGATGAGCCATCACCATCATCATCATCATCATCATCAACATCTTATGCACTGCGCTGCCATTGAGGCATGGCCTGTGTATCGGGCAAAAAAAAAATACTGTACGAGTTCATAGTTAAAATAAATTAAAAATTTCTGCATACGACACTTTTTGTCGCTCAACCTGACACATTATGTGCGCCTCTGATGATGAGGAGATGATCTGGTTGCCAACACGGAATATGCTCGTGTGTGGGTGGGGGATTCGGGGGGCACAATGAAAACACTGTGCTGCATCCTTAGCGGTCCATCAGGTAAATTAAAAAGGCCGATGCCGGATCGCAATTACGGAAAAAATTCGCAAAAATGATGAGCCGGTAAAAATGCAAATTTCAGAAAACAATTATAAAAACCAAAAAAATGCAACTCGTTTGCTGGACAGTCGACCCATCAAGGATAGCAAAGAATGTCCGTGGGGTAATGTAAGCAATTGGTTCTGGAAGTGCAACAAAAATTATATAAAGCAGCCAAATTGGCTAGCAAAAAATCGTTGCTAGTTTTTGAACTCCCAAATGGAATTGAATTTATGGTATTAATGGTACTTGATAAATATACAGATCAGAGTTTGATTGATTATTTGAAAGTTAATGAAATCGAAAAGTATTTAAAATTAAAGAGATTAATTTATAAATTTAATAATTTAAAATTTATTTTAATTACTGAAATGTAATCTAAGAAGCTCTCTGCTTGACAACCACATGCCCGAGTTGCGCAATATTTCAGTAGCCGTCGCTCATTTCTTTATCAATTGCGGATATTTTACTATCGTACTAGCATTTCATTTATTTATCTGGTTAGCTAAAAAAAGAAAAATATGGGAAATTCAAACGTAATGCGTAGGAAAGATAAACGTTTCTGGTTCAGCCGGTTCTGCGGTTTGACTTCAGCCCAGGCAAAGCTTTCACGCAACTGCAAAGCGCCTTGGAGCAAGGCATATTAATAAATAAGGTGAGCAAATCCACAAAATGTGCTCTCAACATATTTTCTGGGGTTGAGTGGCGTAGCCAAAGGTTCATCCCTATGACTCATTATTGCTCTACTTATTTTTTATTTAACTCTGCATACCAATCCTCTTCAATTCTCTGCCTCAGTCGGCACACTTTTTGCACAACTTCATAGCCGTCTTGGCCAGCTCAAAGGCTGTTAAAACAAGGAGAAGAACACTCACAGAACGCTCTCCTCTCACTGCTTAACACATCGACCATTTCCTGTACAGACTTCCGCAGTCAGGCCAACTCTCCCATTTCCTCTCTCTCGCTTGAGCCAACCCTTCCCACGCGCACGACCCTTGCCCATACATAATCTCTCCTCTTTGCTAATATTTCTCCATTTTCGCGGACGAGGCGACGTTTGTTTTGCGACGCTTATTTGTTTGCCAATTAGTTTTAATCGAAGAGAGCGCCCCGCTGCCGCTCCTCCGGGCAAGTGCACAATCGCCGCCTCAATTGCTTTTCTAATTAATGCGTTGCGCCAATATTTGCCCGAGCACGTGTAATACAATTAATGAAATCCGATGTGCCCGCTATGCCAGAAGCAGAAGCGGCAGCAGCAGCAGACCCAGACCGACCCCACTCCGGTTGTGTCTCAGCGCTTCGAGCGTCGCGCGTCTTATTGTTCTTTCTTGCAGTGCAGCGTTCGGTCTAGTTCGGTCAAGTTCGGTCGGTCGATTGCGTAGCTATCGCTCTATCTCTGTGCCCTGTCGTTCGTTCGTTCTTCTCACGTAATCGGCTGTCAATAAAGCTCCAGCGCATACGTCACCCATTGAGTATCAGCGACGGCGGCGACGCGACCTCTCTTTGTCTTTGTCTTGTGCTTTTTGGTTGTTTTTGATTTTTGCTCAGTTTTGTTTTGCTTGGCTCTTCTGTTGCTGTGCCGTGGAATCTTGTGCTGAAGCGGCAGAGAGGGAAACATGAGCAGCGAATTTGGTGAGTACCCATTAAGGGGGGAATATTAGTGTTGGGTATTTATTTGTAACTAATCGAAAAAAGGCGATTAATTTGACAATTAAACACTCAGCCATATAGCAGAAAAAATAGACAAAATAGAGCTACATAATACAAGGCATTGTGGTAGCATAAGCAAGTATTTATTACATGAAAACATCTGCTTAACAGATCCGCAAGGGTATCTAATGTGCGACTCGCATCTTTTTTCCGTATTTATTTTTATTATATTTAGCATGTGGACTTTTTTGCCACTGCTGTTAATTGACGAGTTTATGGTTAATCAATTAAATACGCATTGTTTTTTGTGTGTGTGTGTGTGTGTGCTGGCCAAGTGCCAATAAATAAATCGTGTGCAAATAAATCGGATTTCGGGAAATTGATTATGCCAACTACTGCTAATGACCAAATCTCAACCCGACAGATGTGCTCGATGTGGTGGCCGGCGACACTGGCCCCCCGCTGCAGGCGTTTCGCAGCAGCAACCCGTTCGATGACTCCTACCAGGCGCCAGCGCTGCCCAAACAGCAGCGGCAGGAACAGGATGCCCGTCAGTTGCCAATGCAACTGTTGCGGCGAGCCAGCGAAACGGTCACCGCCAGCATACTTGCCGATTTGGAGCCCGAAAAGGAGCATCTGCTGGGGGAATGTGCTGGCATTGGGTCGAACAGGGAGCGTCCCCAGCCACCGCCACGCAGCCATGGCCAGTCAACATTCAAGGGGCAGCAAATCTCAGTCCCCATGCTGGCAGACGGTGAGTGATACATCTAATTGTGCCTTGTGTGTGTGCTGGCAGGGGGGAGGGAGGCAGGAAGCTCGCATGGGATTGTCGTCATGGAGAGCAACGAGAATTTGGTGCTCGAGCAGAGCAAAAATATTTGCAACGGAAATTCTTTTCGTTTTGCGCACACAGAGTCCAAGGAGGATGACAGGACCACAGAGAGAAAGAGAGAGAGAGAGAGAGAGTGAAAGAGAAAGACATTCAAATGCACATACTTTCCGCACAACGTCAACGCTTTTGTTGGCCAACCAAGCGAAGTGGGTCTGAAGCGAGAGCGCAGACAAAAGGCACATGGCACACATGAAGAAGATGTGCATGCAGCTACAGTTATATATATATATAAACCATATATATATATGTATCAGCATATATTCATAGTTTGCTTATTCAAAGTTTTTGTTTCACTCCGCAGTCTGCGCTTGAATTTGTGCAAACAGCGCTGGCAAGTGGGCGGACAGGCAGGCGGCAGGCAGCGGAGCGGAGAAGCGTGCCGCATGCTGTGTCTGAAGTCGAATCACAGTCCCGGCTCAGAGCTGGCATGAGCTGATTGAGGCATTTCGATTTTAAGTGAACTCCAGATACGGCAAAGAGCATTCTGCTGGGCTGCTTGTAAGAGCCATGGATACACCCAGAGAGGCACGCTTGGCAGCCGTATACGTAATATTTGCGTATATTGACGCCAGAATGTCTGGCATTGGCATGGCTGCCTGTCCCGGCTCATTCGCATGCACTTTCTTGGCCTGTCATTGGCACTGCCACAGCCACAGCCACATCCCTTGGCTACCAGCAGCATGCAGCAGCAAGGCCCAATGTGCCCACTGGGTGCCCAGCCCATGTGAGCCCTCCCATTGCCCATGGCCGCCCGGACTAGTGCGCTCCAGGCTCTGGCTACTTTCTGTGTGTTTATTTGTCAGTTGGCCCTTCTCTTTCGCCTGTTTTGGCAGGTGGTCGGTCGCGGCTTGTTTTCCAACGCATCCAACAGCTATTCCAACAGCTATTATTGTTGAAATGCTCATGCAGTTGCGATTGTTTTGCATCTGTCCGGGTGCGGGTCCGGTAAAAACTTTTGCCAGAGCCGTTTCGGGGCTGTGCTTTTTGGACTATTGTGGCGGGGCTAACACTGCCAGCAATGGAATATTTCACACGAATAATGAGCTGTTTTAGTTGCGCACAAATGCCCACAATCAGACAAACTAACACGAGTCCCGGCCTCACTCCCGGACTCACTCGGGGCACCGCTGATGCCGATGCGCCGGTCCTGGCTCTGCCCCACAGGCATTCCATGCGGAAAAGTATGTTTCCATGAATATGCATTAGTCGGGGAGCTCATTTCCTGTGCATTCAGTTCGAGTTTTGCGCCACCCCACCCCACCCCAGCCCAACTGATTCTGCTCGAAAAAAGTCATATTTAAATAGATTCTCCCGGCTGCAGGCCACAAAGGGGGGGGAGGGGCCACCCACATAGCTAATGCCAGCTCGTTTATATTAAATAAATTCCATTTAAATGCTGCGTTTCAGGCAATCTCTCAAGCTCAATCTTAAATGGATGCATGCCCCGATCTGCTACCTCCCACCTCCTACCGACTGCTGCCTGCCTTCGTCTGCCTCTGGTCGTCTGTCACTTTGGCGACGTTTCTGTTAACTAAAGCCAACATGATGTACGCTGCGCACACACACAAACATGCTCGACTATTGATAAATGCAAGGCATGTGCCTGGTCTGTACTGCTGCAGAGTATTGTGCGCGGGCTGGGTACGGGTGCAGGCGCTCAGGTCGGTTTATTACGTATACGCAGTGTATGACATTTATAAATGCCAACGTTGTGGCTGTTGTTGTCGTTGTTGCTGTTGCTGGATGCTGCGCTGTGACCGAGCATAATGACTGCCAAATGAATGGGAAAATTTTCAACTTACATACCCATAGACGTGTACCTCGCACAGTGTGGACGCCCCTGACTCTTGCGGCACTCTCCTTTCGACGCCATGTGCATTGACGTTGCTGCGTTTTGCCCCACAGCATTTCGCTTTGACTTGCTGTATTCTGTATGCCGCATGCTGCACTTGCACTTGCCACGCAAACCGTTGACTGAGTTTTGAGTGCCACAGCTAATTTCTAAACTACGCTTAATCGAGCGCTTTTTCCCCTATCGTCTGGGTCTTTGTGTGTGTGGCATATCATCTTTGACTGCGTTTTTTTCTTGTGCTGCTTCTGATGTTTTCTCTGTGAGTGACTGCCGAGTACTTTGTTTATTTGGTTTTTGCATTTGCAATCTGTCCTTTTATTTGCTTAGCTGTGAATGGGCTTTGGGGCTGACCTGTTTCTATTTTCCTTTTTTTTTTCCGCTGCGTTCTGTCTCTGCAAGCTTGAAGAATTTTCTATGCCTGGAGCCAAGGAGCTGACAGTTTCCACTGATTTGCTGTTGACGTTGCAATATACTCGCATGAGCACTAAATTAGATGCGAATCGCTGAAGCGTGAGTTCATCTCTTGGCGGGAATGCAATGCTGGGATGCTCGATGGAAGCCATCAGTGCTCTCTGTACATACAATATATTCTGCGTAAAGAAATTACATATTTTTTTTGCTGTTGTTGAATGTGCTTCCACGCACTGGTTAACAGGCAAGTTGCGAGTACATAAGAGGATGCAACAGGAATCCTTCTGTGCACACATTCAGAATACGACGACGACGACGACGACTCCGACAGACGGTGGGTGCGTTCCAGAAAGTATGCTGGGTGGTGGCATAGTTAAAAGGTGGCACGCTTAAGTAAACATAAATAAAATAAATGTATGTTAGGTACGGCGTAAAAAAGAGTGAATTGATATATGTATGCTGAAGACACGGACACGGACACAGACACTCAGACGAGAGTCCTGGAACTTGAAACTCTTTAGCAAAACAAACACACACACAGTGAGCAGGGAGGATACCCAGCAGCAGCAGTCATCATCATCAGCATCCACATTATCGTCGTCGTGCTGTGCAATTTACCGCTTAAACATATTGAAAAAAGGGATCTGTAAATAATGAATAGTTGTGTAACTCATATAAATCACTTGAAGTAGTTGTGAGGGCGCCCAGCCCAGCAAGTACTGCCAGATAGTTGCACCGGAGCAGCAGTGAATGAATCCGTAAAATATATAAAACAAATTTATGACACTTCTTGCAGTTTCCACTCCATGCCCGGCTCTCCCTGCAAAAACAATCCTAATGAAAAGTGCCAAAAAAAAGGAGGGAAGATAAAGAAGAAAGAGCAAAATCTTTCAACAACTTCAACAAGAACAATAAATTTTCCATTAGATCTTTAAGAAGTTTTCACCGATGTCGCTCTCTTTCTCTCTGCTGAGATTTTCGAAACTTGTTTGGGTTTTTCCCTCAGCCCTGGATCTGCCGGTGCCTGTGTCCTGTGTCCTGTGGCCTGTGGCGACAGTGTTTGCCTTGATTCCAATTAACACCTCAGATGTGTACGCAACTCATTGTCCACGATGCAAAGGCGAGTGCAACGCTGCTGCTCGATGCTGCTGCTAGACTTTGGTACGCTCGGTACGGGCATATGACAAGCGAGTGACAAAAACTTTTACAGTCGCCCGGAAATGCACTCGTCGCCATCTTTGCTGCCATGACGCTCCGGGGCAGCGTGAGAGCGGAGTGTCTGTTTTTTGTGCGTCAGTTGCAGTGCCAGTCGTCGTCGTCATCGTCTTCCTCGTCGTTCTCGTATAATTTGTGTGGAAAGTTTCGCCAGCAATTGAAAAGCGAAATTCTGTGCATCGCATCTATGGCGCGCTGGCTTTAAAAAACTTTTGCATTATTTTCGTGCCTGGTCACTTGAAAGTTGCTGAAAATATGACAAGATAAAATTCCGAAAAGTGCCAGGGGGCAACTGCGCCAAAGCTCAACGATAGCCCCCGCCCCCACCCGCTCCATTGCAACAATGGGCGTGAACGAAAGTCACAAGAAATATACGCCCCGCTGGTCAATGGTGGGAGAGGTGAGGTGTCTCGCTTCTGCCCAAAGGTAATAATCAATGGGGCGAGCTGCAGGCCCAGGCCCACGCCCAGGCCCCCGTCCGTGGTCCTTTGGAGTGCAAAGAAAGCCTTAATGACCCGCCCAACTTGCAGTTGAAGTTGGCTCAACATTTTCTGTGCTGTCTTTTTGTTGTCCTGCCACTGCCGAGTCCAGGGCATGAATATGAAATATCACAGAGAAGTGCTGCCCCTGCCCCTGCCACTCCCCCCATTCGGCACTCTACCAGTGGCTCTCCAGCCACTTGATTGCAGCCGAAAGTCCTGTCTTACAATACCTTTAGGCTGCGCTGCGCTGCGCTGCTCTCTCTCCCTGTCTCTCTGCTCGCTATCTCCGCTGACACCTTTGCACAATTTATGCATAATTTTTTTCCCATGCCTGACAAGAAAAGAAGGCAAAAAAAACTACAACATTTCGGTGTGGGAAGAACTTTTAAATGAGGCACATAATTCAAAAAAATGATGCAGGGCTGGGGGATGTGCTATCATTCCCCTAGCTTTGCTTTGCTGCCATTTCCCATTACCCGTTTGAGTGCCATCCTGAGGCCTTGCCGCAAGGCAGTTTGTTATTGCGAAGATATTTTAAATTAATTAGCTAAACTTAAATATTTGCCATTGCTCAAACGCGAACTTCGCATTGAACTGGCAATAGGCTCGCAGCCACAACTGAACCGCTGCTGAGCGCAACTGAACTGAAATGGCAAATATTTACCGAGCGTACATAAGTTTCTTTGTTGATTACACTAGTCAACACGATTTTCCTCAAGGAACAAAACTAACTTTTATTAAAGATTTGGGGCTTAGAAATGGTTTGATGATATTTTTTTTATGGAGAACTTTTTTAAAATTTTTGAAAACTGGTATTTTTTAGTTTAGGTAGGCTTTTTTTCATAATCTAGTTTTTCTGTTGTTAAGAACTTTAATATTTTGAAAATATAATTAAAAAGTAAGATGCCAAACTTTATACCGTTTGGAATATAAGCATTGAAATGCAAAATTATGATTTGTGCGGTATATTTACGAAATTTGACTTTAAAACTCAAAGTCGAAAAATTATATCCTGTGTTTTATTGTGGGCATTGTCGTTTTAGTATCGTCATTAAATCTATGAGAGACTTTGAGCTGAAATTAACAAACCTAAAATTGAAAAATGAACAAAATATACCTTTTGAAGCCGCCCAACTGCCATTGGGAACAAAGCAAACGAAAAAGGGTTGTACATTTGGTACCTGATCCGATCGCATTTCCCGATGGGCATTTGGGCGCAACCTTAAGGTTATTTTGTTCATTTTAATTTTAGGTTTGGTTAACGAATTCGCTCCAAGTCTCTCCATAATTTTAATGAGATACTATAAACGCCAAATTATGCACCTACAAAAAATAGAAAACACATATAATTTTTCGACTTTTCCTAGTTTTTGTCAAAATTTCGTAATAATGCCAAAATATAATTTGATTTCAATGTTTATATTTCCAAAGTAAGTAATAAGGTTTGCTTATCTTTAGTGTTTTAATTATATTTTCAAATATTAAGTTCTTAAACATAGATACTAAGTTATGTAAAAAAATCTAAAAGTTTAAAAAATACCAGACTTCAAAATTCTTCAAAAAAGTTGCATAAAAAAAACATAATTTTTAAAAATTTTAAAGCCCCATATCTATCAGAAAAGTCGGTTTGGATCCTTGAAAAAAAGTTGTTTGTTGTGTTATTGGATTGGGGGGTGGGGGGCTAATTAATTGATAAGCAAACGCTCGTAATCATAATTATGCTCGTGGCCCAGAGGCTTTTTAACCGTCCTTAGGGGTAGGGCAGCGGCAGTGCACTGCTTTACAATGTTAATCGATGTTCTAGCTCTCTTTGATGTTTGCCAACTTGATTGCATGCCAAGTGCTCTGCCCATTAGCAGCGGGCAACACTTCCAATGTCACGCTGCTGTTAATTCCATTGTTTTTGTCTGTTAACAATCCAATATTTTTCACAGCTCTCACTCTCTGCGCGCGCTCTCCCGCCCGTTGTCTTTCAATTTGTTTGCTAATTTTAAAATATTAAACAAATATTTTATGTGCCCCTCTCGCTCGCTCTCTCTCTCTCTCAGAGACTGTGGGTCTGTATGTTTTTTTTATTAGCATAAGATAAAAAATAGATGTATACGGCACAGACTTCATATACGAGATGTGCGATGCTTTCCGTGAAAATTATAGCGGGAGCCAGCGGAGAAGTCAGTTGTCAGCCGGCATCGAATGCGATTAGTTATCATTTGGCCTTTAATTCGATCGGTTCGGTTGGGCCTCTCCCAGCATAGAATTTACTGCGTAATGTTCCATGGAAATTGTTAATTTTTGTGCTGGTTTAAAACTCATTTATTCATAGGAAATTGTTCAGGTGAGTGTTCGCTGCGTTGGTGGTGCGGCGGGGCGGGTGGCCGCCAACAAATTGACTTAGCTCCATTCAACATTTTGGCAAAATCTATTAAAAATAATTGTATGTGCTTAACGCATAATGGGAAACAAATTTATAGCACATAGTGCACAGATTATTAAAAAAGTTCAGATTGCTGGCCATTATTATTATTATTTTGTTTGGAAAATTGTTTATTTAATATTTTACATTCAGTTACTTTTACGGTGGCATTTACCCATTCCATGGCTGATTATAATATATTTTTAATGCAATTATAAATTAATTTTAAACTAAATTGTGTGCTGCACCAGCTGGGCAGCAGCAGAGGGCCTTTGTCTTTGTCTACAAAATTGTTTGCTGGGTAATTGCTTGTTTTGGTGCGGCGGTGCTGCCTCTCTCTCACACTCTCCCTCTGAGTTTTTATTAGTTGTCTGTGGCTCTCGCTGGATGACTGCAGTGGTGGAAATACCGTCTATAGATCAGCTGTGGTTTTAGTTAGGAAATATATGAATAAATCTAAGGTCAACAATGGAATGGCAAGACTAAGGGTGCCAGTCTCTCGCGTGGCAGGGAAAGAGCTGAATTTATATGTGGATTTTAGAGCAGAGTTATGCTATGTTAATGTTCTCTCGCGTTGAGTGCTTAACGGTGGATAACCCGCGAAGATCAGCTGTGGCTAGCCACCTGTGCGTATGAGTGATATCTGCCTAAATGCAGAGCCCATGCTGGAATCGTCGCTGAGATAGTTATCTATGCATGGGTCCATGTTTTCAGCTGCTAAGATTAATCAATGCTGATGGAATATTTACAGAGAATTAAAATGATTTCCTACGAAGCAAACAAGAAGAAAAATCCAACCCCCTGCTGATTGATTCAATTCAATTACTCACAAATTAATACTTGAAATCCATTTTGGGATATATCTGGATTGAGAGACTCCCCCTTTGGGATTGTGACACCCCATCGCCCATTTCATTTCGTGTGCGTATGAAAAGGTCGCATGATAGCCTGAAGACTCAGCGGCGACACGTGATCCAGGGGGATATACAGATACGCAAACAGACTGCCAGATTGTCACACAGTGTCGAACTGGAGCTCGAATCGGCGCTAAATATTTGCGAACAATTAACACGTAGCAGCGCCCCGGCAGCTGGGTGACAAATGCCAAATGACAAGCAGATTGTCTTCTAAAATCAAATACAAATACGAGTCGATGGTGTCGAGGAAATACAAAAAAAAAATGTAACAGAATCCAAAATCAAATCAACTGCTGATTGCATAGCCTACACACACACAAACACACCCAACACAGGCACAGTCACAAACAGACACACAGTTACAGTCACAGTCTTGCATAATAATTGTGAGAATTGAGATTGAAAAATTGTCGTTATTAGAGCAGCGCTTCATATGCAAAATAGGAGGAGCCAGCGCAGTCTCCCATCCAATTAGCACGGCTGGAAGTCAGTCAATTGGCCGGAATGGTTCGACAGGCTGTCGACGGGCGGACCGGCATTAAGTGCGCTAATTATAAATGGAAATATTTATGTATTTCTTAGGCTCCTGGCAGACCTCCCACCCTGCACCCGCACCCCCGCCCTGCACCCTGTTCCGTGTGCAAAAGTGTGAAGTTGTCGCGGCAACAATAAGGGCAATTATGGCGCAGACTCGCAGAGGCTGTGGCCCCAGAGTCAGAGCCAGAGCCAGGGCCAGCTCGACACACCTGTCGACGGGCAGGCTTTGTCGTGGCCTGGCGAAAACAATTTCCTTGCCGCCAGCAGGGTTATCATCATCCTTGCATCGTTGCTCTGCTGTCGTCGTTGCATCCACCACTCTTTGAGGGTCTCCGTGGCACTGGCGCTGGTGCTGGCGCTGGGACTGGGGCGCAATCAACGCTTGTCAATCTTTGTTGCAATCTTCATTTTGCCATCGTCGACACCACCTTGAGTAGTACGTAGTGCGGGTATTACAGGTAGTACGGCGTGGAGTAGGTAGTATGAAAGCCGCACTCGGCTGCACTTTGCAATTTAAACGTGCCGACTGCCGACTGCCAACTGCCGAGATGCCAGCCCCGTTGACGTGGGGGCTCTTCTGCTTCTTCTGCTCCGGCTTTTACTTATGCATGAGCTGCAGAAATGAATGCAAAATGGGTTAAATGCAGCTTGTTAGCGCTTCCATTCGATGGTTTTGTTCGCTTCGCTTTGGTTCGGTTCGGTTCCCCATGCCCCACACACACATTGTGCACTCTGCAGCTGTCCTGCAGCGGCGGCTCTGACGTTGACATATCTATTAAAACATTTAAATCTGTTTGCCACTTACAGCTAAGCGCAGCAGACAGCAACAAAAGCAGCAGCAGAAGGCTGACAACATGACACAGGATCAAGGCAGAAACGGCAGCGGCAGCGGCAACACTGCGCCACAGGACACACAGAGTGGCAACACTGCCCCGTCGCTGCATACGAAATTAGACATACAAAAATTCCCGGAAGACTACAACAAAGCGCAGACGGATGGCAATGGAGTCGGCGTCGGTGTCGGTGTCGGTGCGGGTGGAGCGGCTGGCGATGCCACACAAAACGCTGCAACAATAATTTTAACGCCGACATCATTAAATTTAACAACAAATACAACACAAAATGTGCCCAGTAACAATGCGGGAGCGGGAGCCCTGCCCATTCCCAGTGGAGGCGGCGGCGGCGGAGGCCAGAGCGAGGAATACAAAGGACCCAAGTGGTAAGTGAAATGCTCATGTGGCCCCGGATTCCGGACTCCTGCACCATTGTGCGGATCCATGCTTAACCCTTTGAATGCACTTCCGGCGGGACAGGCAGTGCCAGGCAGAGTCGCGCCGCGCCGCCATTCACACTTGCATTGCACGCGTTTTTCGCATATCCGGTCCTTGCTTTGCTTTGCTTTGCATTTGGTTTTCTATTTCTATTTCTTTTATGCGCTAACAATGGTGCTCATGGTTGCTGCTGCTGCCACACTAGGCACCCGCGCGTGCATCCGCCTGGCTGTGGATTCGCGACTGGGTCCCCATTTCCCGGGTCGTCGTCGCCGTCGTCGTCTAGTCGCAGTCAAGCCTGATTTCTTTTTTTGTATTTCTTGTCTCCTTTTTGGCAGTGACACTTACTTTAATAGCTGGCGAAATGCCTTGCTGGCTGCCGGCATTTATTCTCGATGTTGTTGTTCTCCGTGCGGGGTGCAGACATCGGCCCACCATGGCGTATGAGTTACTGCTGTGTAGCTGCTGCTGTTGCTGGGTTATGGTGTTGTGTTTAACACAATTTGTGTGGCCTGGCCCTCGGGGGGGTTGGTTCTATTGTGGCGAGGCTGTGTGGCTTTGGCTCTCCGTTTACTTGGATACTTTCAAGAGCAGGGCAAAGAAACTGTAGGCATTGTTGATTGTCTGCCGAGGGAACACACACAAAAGTTAGCAATGGAGTGGCACAGTGGCTTCAGTGCTGGCTGATGTTCCCCCCTGTCTCACCTTCACGAATATGGGCAGACCAATTTCAAAGAAGACTCCGGCTCGCACCTTGACGGGTCGCTTCAGGAACTCCATGTAGCAGTTGAGCAGCTTGCGCGTGGCCACCGAATACTCCAGCCAGTTGGTGTGGAACACGCTGCTGGTCAGGGCGCTGGCCTGAAAGGTGAGCTCGTTGCCGTAGTAGCAGGGCAGGAATATCTGGACAATCATCACGGCCACAAACTGCAGTGTGGTGAGGAAGAGACCCGGCCGCTCCCTGAAGCTCATGTGGACCAGCCGATAGGCGCTGAAGCAGATGATGAAGGCGCTGAACACCACCTGAGAGAGCACATAGGGCGAGACGAGCAGCTCGCACTGGCGCGTCAGGCGCCGCACACGCGTGTGCAGCCGGAAAATGGCACGCAGCTGGGGAGCGGCCACCTGCTCGGGGGCCCGCTGCAGCGCCCTCAGGCGGAGGTTCATCACCCGATAGAGCAGGGCGATCTGGAACATGAAGTAGCAGCCCATGGTGTCCAGCAGGATGTTGGACAAACAGCACAGCGTCATGGCAATCACATTGTAGCCCCAGGCATAGTAGTAGCGTTCGGGGCTGCGCCACTCGAAGGGCACATAGTAGCCGAAGGGCAGCTCGTACTCCTCCTGCACGAGCACGCTGGAGTAGCCCATCGAGGCCACAAACAGGCTGCCGCCCATGTAGACGTAGAAGATGCGCTTGAAGTGCATCTGCTGGCGACGCCAGAACTCCAGCTCCTCGCCACTGCGTAGCTCATAGGCGGGATCTTGCTCCAGTTCGTGCATGAACTGTGAGACCTGCTCTCGCCGGTACCAAACGTTGAGGAGCTTGGCGACCAGAGCCAGCTCCGTCACCGACATGTAGAGCACCTGGCCAGCCTGCTCGAAGTCGGCTGAGGTGAGTGCCTCCAGCCACATGAGCGCAATGTAGGTGAAAGTCAGCGGCAGATGCAGCACGAGTGGATAAATGCGTTTCATCCGTGCCCAGAGGTCGGTTCCATTCTCGTCTTGCCACTTAAGCAGACCCGTCCAGCGCTGGACCGTCATCAGGAACCGAACTGCAGCTAAACGATCCGTGGACTCCATTTTCAGTGATTGGAATAATTTTAAAATGGAAAAACGAATGACTTTGGCTGCCTTTATAGACTTTTGGCCTTCCAAAACGGTCACCCTTTCACGTAATTCCGAACTAGGGTTGTATTCTTGCTTCGTTTCCCGCTGGAACATGCCTTTTCGATTCTAGTTCGGATCTAACGCGTACAAATAAAGCCCATTGAATGATTTATTTTCACTTAATTTATCATTGTGGTGGAGTGGAACTGGTTCTGCTCCAATGATGTTCCAGCCCTGATTCGTTTAGTTAATTAGCCAAAATATTTATACACATCTAAGGCAAAAGCAATTACAATAATTATCCCACTGACATAATGGGGAGCCATTGATTGTCTGTGTCTCCTACAAAATGTATCAGTCACGCAATGTCCGACAAGAGTGGGAGGCGTACAGACAGACTTCAGTTGAGGTGACATCCTGCTGCTGCTGCTTGAATTTTCAGTCCATCAAAGGCTGTCAGGAAGTTCATGTGCCCACTGAACGAATATCTTGACAAATGTTCTCAATTAAAAATAATGAATTTATGTAAGATGTTATTTAATTGAATGTTTATTTACTACTTGAATCTCTGTAGACTAGCCTCGGCTCGATCTTTGCTGATTTCTGTTGTTGCTGCTTTATGCGGACTGCTTATATTTTCTGCTCTTACTGCTTGCTGCTCTGCTGGACTGCTTGTCTACTGTTGATCTGCTGCTAATCTCGTTCTTCTGTTACTGCTGTTACTGCTTCTCTGCTGTTCTGATTGTTGTCTAACTGTTCCGTTGTGAATCGGTTTAAATATTATTATTGCTAGAAATATTCGTTATTGCCATTTCCTAAGTGATAACCTTCAGGCAGCTATAATGGTTGGTCTGTCGCGGTTATCAAAAAATATCTTAGTAAATCTCTGTTCAAAATTTTCCATTATTTACCTTAAAGGCCAAGAATTATTTCAAATAAAAGTAACATTTAGTTTCTATTAATTTTCTTTATTGCAACTCGTAACACCTATTATTCAAATTATGTTAAATATTCGTGGTAAATACATCTCATTTCGAGACATTCAGGAGAAGGGCAAAGAAACTGTAGGCATTGTTGATGGTCTGCAGCAGAGAAAGAAAATCGATTTGTTTACTATCTTGTGGTGTAACTCCTAAATACAGATAAAAACCTTCACGAAAATTGGCAAGCCAACTGCAAAGAAGTTGCCAGCTTTGATGGCAACAGGCCGCTTGAGGTGTTCCATGTATCCATTGAGCAGCTTGCGGAGTGTGGGCCGGCAGTGGAGCCAGTTGGTGTGGTAGACCTCGTTGGTGAGCTGATGGGCATAGACTGTGATCTCGTTGCCGTAGAAGCAGGGCAGATAGATTTGCAGTATCATTACGCTGACAAATTGCAGCATGGCTATGAACTGGCCGGGATTGGCGCGGATACCCACATGCTGGAGTCGATAGCCGCTGAAGCAGATGATCAGCGCACTCAGAATGATCTGCGAGAGAATGTACGGCGACACAATTGTCTGGCAGGTGTGGGTCAGTCTGCAAAGGAAGGATGAGTAGCAATATAATAGATTTTATATTGGGAATCTTCAAACCTGCGCACACAGTGATGCATCCTGAAGATCTGACGCAACTCCTGGCCAAAGTAGCTTTCATCGGACGTGTCCTTTAAGGATCTCAATCGCATGCCCAGCACTCGATAGAGCAGGGAGATGTGGAACAGGAAATAGCAGCCCAGCGTGTCCAGTGTGATGTTCGAGATGCAGGTCAGCGTCATGCCCGCCATATCGTAGCCATAGGCCAGCCAATAGCCACGCTCGTTGCGCCACTCGAAGGGCACGTAGTAGGCGAACGGCAGCTCGTAATTCTTCACAAAGAGCACTCCAGTGCAGCCGCTGTAGACGACGCCCAGGCTGATCAGTATATAGATGTAGAAGAACCACTTGAAGTAGACCTGCTCCCGCTGCCAGAACTCCAGCTCTGCCTGGGACCGCAGTTGCAGCTCCGGCGCCTGCTGGAACTCGTGCATCAGCCGCCAGGCAGCCGAGCGATGATGCCAAATGCTGAGTATCTTGATGACCAGCGCCATCTCCGTGATGGACATGTATAGCACTTGGCCCGCCTGCTCCAGATTGCTCGAGACGAAGGCCTCCAGCCACATGAGTCCGATAAAGGTGAAGGTTATGGGCAGATGCAGCAGAAAGCGATAGTTTCGCTTCACAAAACCCCACACAGTCCACTGCTCCCCCTCCGCTAAGGACCAGGGCCAGAGGCCAAACAGTCGCATGACCTGCAGA
Organism: Drosophila ambigua; assembly: GCA_018150905.1. NCBI lineage: Eukaryota > Metazoa > Arthropoda > Insecta > Diptera > Drosophilidae > Drosophila > Drosophila ambigua. The sequence goes on from JAECWS010000086.1 coordinate 2,669,715, forward strand.
ATCAGGTGCATGGACGAAATGCGATCCTGGTGGCTGTCCATTTGGTTAGCGTTTGTCGGTGGTCGCTTAAAGTCTGGGGGTTTTATAGTGCCCAAGGAGCACGACAATTAGCAGCAATTATATTTACATAATTTACCTGAGAAACAGAGACACACGAAACTCCCGCATGGATGGTTTTCCTTTTCCTTCTTCAGTATATTCTGAGCGCTCAAAGGGAGTAGTTTTAAACCCTTTTCGAGGCGATTCCTATTGGCTTTGCAGCCTTCGTTCAGTGTACACAAAGTACCAGGTCACATGACCAGGTATGTTCAAAATATATGGCAAGTGCTCTGCTGTTCAACGTCCTGCAGATTCCAGACCTCCTTTGCGTCAACGTTAAAATTCCATAAAGAAACTCCAGTAGCGATGATGCTCTTCATATTTGTGGAGCTAATAGTTCTTATCTCCGATTGGCCGATTGGAGGGCGCAGAAAGAAAAGGATGCTTAATGTTCTTTAATTCGTGACATTCAAAATGCAAGCATGCATATTCATGCTTGTGCCGATCAGCACGCTGAGCGCAGTTTCGGTCGGCACAGAAGAGCACACAACAGATAACGTACACAGCGAGAGCGAGCTTAGAGAGAGGGAGAGCGCGCTCAGAGAGAGAAAGTGAGAGAGAGCGCTCTCTTTAGGGCAAGCAAGCAAGTGCAGAGCTTTGTCAAGCAGGTAGGCTGAATGCAAGCAGTTTTTAGGTTTCGGCTGCGCACAAATATTTTTGTATTCACTTTGAGGTTGGGTCCGAAGAATGCGGAGCCAAGCTGGTCATGGCATTGTCTTCTTTGTTACTTGCATTAAACCCGTAATTGAATTAACCATTTTGATGCGTTCGTTGCAGGTGGCGTCACATTGTGCTGCATTGGTCGCTGATTTCGGAGCATGTCGCCCTGCTGGTCATCTTTCTGGGCATCTGGGCGATGGCCTGGATTCTGCTGCGGGAATTCTCCGAGCCACAGACCGTCATCATGCGCATTGCATTCCTGTTTGTGGGCGCCCAGATATCCGGCATTCTGGTGACATTCGTGCACTTGCCCGACATGCTGGGCATGCTCTTCTTCGGCGTGCTCTACGCCAATTTGGGGCTGGCCAATTTCGAAGGCTATCAGGGATTCGAACTGTTTCTGAGGTAAGAGTGCGGCAAGAGTGCGGTGCGGTGCGGGCTAAGAGAGCAGTTGCCAATCGAAATGTGTCTGAACTTCCAACAGGGAAATGGCTCTGATCAATATCATGCTGCTGGCTGGCCTCGGCCTGGACGGGGATGCGTTTAAGCGCCTGTGGTTTATGATTCTCCGCCTAACGCTGCTGCCCACAATTGCCGAGGTGGCGGCCATCGCCGGACTGGCTTACCTCACCCTGTCGATGCCCTGGCTGTGGGGCATTACTTTGGGGTGAGTGTTTTGGGGCTGGCTCTGGGTCTTGGCTTGTCTCTGGCCTGGGTTGATTGATTGGCTATCAATGTGCATTGCGTAATCCCAACAGTTTGGTCATCACCGCCATATCACCGAATGTGGTGGTCACCGTTATGCTCAAGCTAAAGGAGGATCGCCTGGGACTGAACAGTGGGATACACACCCTCATCTACGCGATGACCACATGCAACGATGTGGTGTCCATCTTCATGTTCGGCGTTATAATCAGCGTCATCTTCTCCACAAGTGCGTTGTGCCACACAGCTCGAGTGTCTGTCTGTGTGTCTGTCTGTCTGCCTGTCTACGGATGAGAACTAAATACTTTTGCTTTTGCTTACAGCCTCGCTCACCCAGCAAGTGCTGCAAGGACCCATTGGCATTGGAATTGGACTCGTTTTTGGTTATCTGTATGGCATGATGCTCCAGTTCTTGCCGTCTCGCAACGCGGTAAGCCCTGTCCATACCAGACAAAGGCATAGCCGTAGACGTACACGTATACGGCTATACGGCGCACTCTTTTGGTGGCGGTGGAGGCGGCTGCACTTAAAATGCACATTCAGTGAACACTTAGACACTCAATCAGCGCATTTAATGATGCAAAACGCGCACAAGCACCGATGGGTTGGGGCAGGCAGTGGGTGCCATATGCACCAGTAGGAGAGCTTCTCTCTCTCTCTCTCTCTCTTCCTCTCTGCCTCTGTCTTGTGCGTGTGTGTGTGTGGGTGCATTTTGCATAAAAAGACACTTACATGCAAAGCGGCAACGACGTCGACAACGACGACGACGACGAGGACGGAGCTGGCGACATTTGCGACGACAGTTACTGCCAGCATCTATGTGAAGTTATGCTGGGGACATTGTGGCAGCCGCAGCCGCAGCCACAGCCACAGCCAGTGCCACAAAACTCATTGCCGCAACTTACACCGCTAATGGCGCGCATAATCAAACGCCATGGGTGGTGCCACCGAATGCAGAGACGAGACACACACACACACACGCACACACCACATAGACCTCTCATAACTTTTGTTTTCTGTAACGCGCGGGCTGGCTCGCCTTTGCCTTTGCCATCGTTGTCGTCGTCGTCGTCGTCAAGTGGCATCCGCAGCCACGCGGCGCTGCAGTTTGTACAAAAATTTCACGCTGTGCGACGTTGAAGTCGCTGCATCCTTATATCCTTGCATATTTTACACACACACACACACATAGAGCTACAGGCTATTCACAGTTCACAGTGCGCATCAGTGGGGGGTGGGGATGTGTGTGTGTGTGTGTGTTGGTGACTGTCATCAGGCCTCGGTTTTTGGTCTCAGCGCGTCTTCTCGCGTGTCATTGGTGCTGCTTTTATTTTATTATGATTACGCAGTCTCTTGTAATTTCCACAGTCACCTTTCCACGCTTCGCATTTTGCGCTTTTCTTTTTGTTTCAATACGACATTCGGGGGCAAACGTCGCCAACTCCATGGGGTAGAGAGAAAACTGCACTTATTATATGCTGGGAAAAATTAAAAGTTCAAAGCAGTTTTCATGGCAAGCGCAGGAGAGGAAAGGCAAGTCGCATTTTTGCTGCGCCCTCGCCCCTTATCGAGTGTCCGGCCAGGCAGGTCGCTTGGTCTGGTCGCCTAACGAAGCGCAATTGAATGCAATTTCATTCGATTTGAGCGAAAATGCAGCTTAAACCTTCTAAATCTGTGGACAAAGGAGTAAAGGAAAATTGAATTGCAGCGATTTGCGGTGGATGCCAAAGTGAGTGCTCCGAAAGGGCGGTGGGCGAGGGCAAGGGAAAGCCAGCAAAGGACGAGAAGCCACATCAGCAGCAGCACCAGCAGCAGCAGCAGCAGCAGCTGCAAAATTAAAAGATTTCAATCAGTTTCAACACCTGTCCAGAAAACCAACAAGCTGCACGTCTGAAACGACTAAAAACGAGTAAAATATACAAAATATAAGACAGAACAGGGAGAGTAAAGATAGCTCTGTTCGGGGCGAGGTTTATCAGATCAAAATCGTTGTTCAGGCCATTTAGCTACAAGTTTTTCAAGTTGCTAACTAAAAAATTTAGCATGCAAGCAAAAGCCAAAAGAACATCAAAACGAACGAAACGGGCAAAACGGTGAAAACGGGCAAAGGAAAATGTGAAGAGAGAGAGAGAATGTTTTTTTTTTTTTTGGATACGTTGCGTATACGCAACCTGACCACACGGCGCACTGTCCATCAAAGCAGAAACGGAACAAACAATGGGGAAAATGGGGGCGGGGTTGGGTGGTAGAGGAAAAACAGTTTCCATCAGAGTTTTGTAAAGTGATTTGGGTTTTTTGTTGTTGTTGTTGTTGCCTGCCTAACTCAACCATTTTGCCATCCACTCTTTTCACATCTGTCTTTTGATTCATCCCTTGCAGACGTACGCAAATGGCCTCCGCTTCGTGCTGACCATCTTGGGCGGCACCATCGCCGTGATGGGCAGCCGCGTCATTGGCTATACGTCGGCCGGTGCCCTGGGATGTGTAACGACTGCCTTTATTGCGAGACTTGGCTGGCGGCGGGAGGAGAGCAAGCTGACACCGCAGCAACTGCAGGCACATCAGATTGTAAGTTGAAAAAAGGGGCGGGTGGTGGCATGGGAGCCTGTGACTGGCTTTTTTGTTGTGCTCTTGAGAGTGTTTTTGGTCGAGCCTTTGCGTAACTGAGTGCTTTGGGGGCATGGCCATGGACCCACCTGGTATTTTTTCGCTTTGCCTTTTTGAAAAATGTAGCATGCAATATCGTGCCATTTTTTATATGATTCGTACGCCTACGAAGGAGCAACAGCAACAGCAATGGGCAGGAAACAGCAACATCAGCCTCCATTTGAGTGTGTGTGTGTGTGGAGACTGGTGGTGACTTTTGCTAGCTAATTTGTGACATCACGTCCTTGTGCCTTGTGCCATGTCTGAGCTGGATGTTAGTTCTCGATTTGTTTTCTTTTGAACCTTTCGGCTAATACCTTTCAGTCCGGCTGTTGTTGTTGCTGCGCTTCGATTTTTTGTTTGTTGTTACTGCACTTGACTTACAAGTTAAAGTTTTTGCAAGAGTTTTCCAATGCTGCAGGATTTTAATTGCCTCCTTACGGGAGGGAAACGACATAAGCAGCAGTCCTAATTGAATGCCAATTGGGAATATATTGATCTAATCAGAATTTATGAACTTTATCTCATGCTCTCTCTCTCTCTCTCTCTTTCTTTCCCTCTCTTTTTCTGTTTTCTGTTTCTTTTGCTGCAGGCCAGTGTCCCCAAGCGTCTGGATCTGCTGTGGAAGTTCCTGAAGCCCGTCTCGTTCGCACTCATTGGCAAGGAAATTAATTTCAATGTGCTGCAGGGCCATGTAATCGGTTATGGGGCATTGCTGGTGCTGGTCGGAAGTTTGGTAATTAAAACGGTCGCCCGCCGGTGGCCCCGCCGCTGGCTCTGCGGATGGGGAATGCAACAATGTTCGCCGTTCTCCGTTCGCCGTTCTCCGCTGTCCGTTCGCCTTGCCACTTATTTAATTTCTTTTCGGCTCTCACTCAGCTTGTGCTGGGAATAGTAGTACTCTGCTCGGCTGTGTGACGGTCCCCGCGGTCCCAGTGGTGGCGTCCGGCAAGGGGCACGAAACGTACAGCGGTGAGGTGAACCGAAATGAAAATGTTCGGGCACCGCAATGCAAATGTTACCTGCACACAACAGAAAAGAAAGAAAAAATATAACAGAGAACGGAGAACGGAGAAGGGAGAACGAACGAAAAAAAAAGACTGAGAGAAACGACTAACCAGAGATGACCCTTTTCTTGTTCTCGTTTGCAGTTTCGCTTGGGTTTTGCATATTTATCCACATATGGCGGAAATCTGTCGAGAAAGGAACGTGCCTACATTACAATTTCCGGTTTTCCCAAAGCAACTGTCCAAGTAAGTTTCCCGTTCCGCGTGTCATGTTGCTGCGGTTTGGTGCCCAGTCCCCAGTCCCAGTCCCCAGTCCCAGCGTCGACCTCTGCCCTTCTGCGCGTCTCCTGAATTGGTGGCAACTTTTTATTTCCGCCCCTTGTTCGGTCGCCCGTTGCCTGGCCATCCCAGCACCGCCCTGCTGGGGGGTTTGTCTCTGTTTTCGACCAAAATGCTTAAGTTATACACGAATTCGCAGGTCGTCTGCGTCGAGGACTATGTCTCACTCTCTCTCTCTCTCTTCCTCTCGGCTGCAGTTGGCATGGAAGCCTTTTGTTTGCAGTTTAACCGCAAGCGGACATTTTGTTTATGTCGCCTGGCCAATGCGTGTGTGTGTCTGTCTGTGTGTGTGTTGCATCTGTGTCTGTGGTTGTCTGAAATTTAAATGTTCCGCTGGCTTACTAAGCCGCCTGCTGCTGCTGCTGCATGTATCTTATTTTGAGTTTTGGGGCCAAAGCCAACATGTGGCATGTGGCACTGTCGCTCGCTGGGACTGCCTGCTCAACTTTTGCCCTAATATGCGGTCCGGCGCCGGCCACATATTTCACTGTCCACCTCCGCTCTTCTTTTGTTGTTGCTGCTTTACTGATTTAATTAAAATTGTACAGCAAAGCCGTATTTAATCTGCTTGACGCTGCGCTGTGCTCATATCACTCATACGCAGCGGCTGCCTGTTCTTAATTTGAGCCATCTAATCAGTGAGCCCTTCCTTTCCTCTCTCTCTCTCTCTCGTCTATCCGCAGGCGGCACTGGGCCCCGTGGCACTGGATCTGGCACGTGCTGCCAGCGTGGCCAACGAAGCGCAGCTGGCCCTGGCGGGCAATGTGCTCATCATCTCAGTGCTGGCGATTATATTCACGGCGCCGCTGGGCGCCATTCTCATGCTGCGGCTAGCTCCGCACTGGCTCAAACATGGCGATGCAGTGGATGAGGCCACCGATGCCTCCCCCACTCCAACTACAATCGTGCCCGAAGCTCCCTCAAACGCATACAAAAGGGCATAGACGGAGCTGCTGTTGTTGCTGCTGGGGGTAACGATCTTGCCCTGCATTTGGATGCCATTAGGCTTAACTCTCTCACTTAACCAGAGCTCCGCCAGCTAAAAGTTTTTAATCCCACTGTGTCGATGTTGTACTTACATAACCTACCTACCTACCCCCCTACCTACCCCTAGCCTGTGCAGTACTTATACTTATGTGCGTGTACTTATGTAGCTGCCATACAGAGTGCAAATGAAAATAAAACTAAATGCGAAAAGTTACTGCGAAATTTCCTTAAGCTACGGCCGGCCGCTTCGTGCTGCCTGCAGCCAGGCTTCGAGGTAAGTTTTTCAATTCGTTTTCAATCCAAGCAATACACACGGAGCACCTTTTTTTTATTGGCCTAATTTCCCAGTTATTTGCTTACTGGGTCCCCAAAAACTTGCCCCGAATTAACAAGAAGTTGAGCCCCTAATCCCGGAGGACTAACACGGCGGCAGCCATCCGGCAGCCCCAGCGAACTTTTGAAAAGTGGCAAAAGACTTTATTGTTTTTCTCACTCAGGGTCTTTGTGTTTGGGCCCCAGAGAAGAGCTTTTTCGGCACCTAATTATGACTGGAATCTATGTTAATCCCGGGCCTGGAGCCGCTGCTAATTGATTTTCTAATTAATTTTAAGGGATTTAAATGCTTGGCCGGCGTCTTTACTCGTGTTTTTTGCCCATCATGTCAAATCAATCCGAATTAATGATTGACAATTGAAACAGCTGCTATGGGGGCCGGGAGCAGCGGCTCAAAGACTTTCATCTGAGTTGGTCAAGTAAATGAAATGAACCCAAAATGATTTCGTTATTTTCAAAGAACTGTGCCACCCACTGCACCCCGCTCTGCCACGCCTTTTTACGCCTGCTGCCTTTGTGGCAGGAACATTTGGCCCAGAGCATCAGCAAACAGCAGAAAAAAAACAGCACACACACACACACAAAGAGCCGAGAGGAGAAAACATGAAATAATGGCCAAGAGAAGAATGCCATTTAATTGAAAAGTGATTGTGAGGCCACATCCACAGCCACATCCACAGCCAAAGACTCTGCCGGTGCCGCTGCCTGTGCCTGTGTCTGTGCCTGTGCCGTGGGGCAATTGCCATCTTCTTTGCTTTTGTCGCCAGGCAGATGGGCAGATGCACCATTTGCAATGCAAACGGCTTAGAATGAACTTGGCTCAGTGCTGGCGGGCTGTCCTGTGTCCTGTGTCCGCTTTTGATGATTTTGTTTTTGCTGTGGCCGTTGCCGTTGCCGCTCGCATGACGTCCGACGCTGGTGGTAGTGGTCGTCGGGGCTTCATCTGTGGCCTGGTTGAGTGAATGCTGAAAGGAATCAAATTAAAAGACGGCAAGAAAAACTAAAAGAGAAAAACCGACAGAATCGAGACGGAAAAAACTTATCATTTTTAGTTGTTGTTGTTGTTGTTGTTGTTGTATGCCGTGCAGCTGCGCATATTTTTAAACTGGAATTCTCTGGCTCTCTCTCTCTCTCTCTCTGTGTCTCTATCTCTCTTATAACATTTCTGCTCGCTGCTGGCATTGGTCGCCTTTGTGTGGCATGGCAAAAGAGTTGAGAAAATTGAAGGTAAATTAGTGTTATTAAAATTGCTGCACAAAAATAATTGTGCAACTAAATGAACATTTTTTTAATGAAAATTCTTTGGTTTGCCTGCTGCCTGCTGCCTGTTGCCTGGTCTCTGGGCCCTGCCTAATCTCTTTGTTATTTGTTGCATTGTTTTTCGCAGTTGATGTCCGTGCAATTAGCATAATGAAACTAGGTTCCAGCCATGCACCCAGTGACAGTGCCACGCCAAAAGATTTACACGGCAAAGGAAAAAAAGGGAACTTCTGGCCCCGGCCAACACTCAAAGGAATTAGCTGTTTACTTTTCCAAATTGAAGCCAGCCAGCAGACTCCTAATGAAGTGCGTAAGAGCCAGGGAATTGGCTTAACAATTGAGTTATGTTTGGCCCCGCCCCCAAGGCGCATCAATTTATGCTGCCCCACCATTCCTCGGGCATAGTCCCCAGCCCCCGCCTTATCGCGGCCATTCAAGTGCCACCGGCCATAGATCAACCTTATCGGCGCAGCCAAAGTATTTTCCTGTGCGAAATAAATTCCAACAGTTTATTATTCTAATTCGCATGCCAAATACCGACAGAAAAGGAGAACGCCAGGCACGTCAGCACCTCGGCAAAGCAAACTCAGTGTACAGCCACAGCCACAGCACACACCTGCCACCTGCCACCCCACACTCCGAGCCTCAGACCGCCAACCGATACTGCCACAAAAGGAGTTGCGCGAGTGGCAAACGGAAATCAAATCAAAAAGTTCACAAAAATGCCAAACCAACAGAAATTAAGTTATAAAATTTTAAGGACTATGCGCTGTTTAATTTCCAAATGCCATGCCAAGGGGCTAACCCCACACAGCCCCACCCCCACACACAGGTGGGCTATGGATGGGGCTTGAGGGCCTGTGGGCGTGGCTGCTTGCCAGAGCGTATTGTGGTTTTTGTTATGCGCCGATTACCATAAAAACAAGCCAAAGAAAGTTGCGTCGTCGGAAACGGAAATCAAGAAAACAAAAAGAATGAACTCAAATGAAGTCTCGGGCTGGGGCTTGGGCCTGGGCTCCTTCGGTTAATAAAGTTAGTTGCGTTCGCCCTGACGGCGAAACTTTTCAGTTATAAGCGCACAAATTATGGCTTATAACAAAGCCAAGTCCAAGTCCAGCCAGTCAGGGCAGTCGGGTGGAAAGCAAAGGGAACGGCAACGGCAACAATGGCCAGGAATACCAACAAAAGGAAAACAATTAACATGACGAAGACACATAAAATTTCCTCTTCCAGTATGGGCTGTAGATGGGGTAGATCGAGTGGGGGGACGCAGTTGGGTGCGTCGAATTAGCAGTTGGAAATTCCAGTTCGAAATGTGCGTCAATCACGTGATGGGTCTCCCCTTTCGTCTCTCTCTCTCTCCCTTACTCTCATCTGGCATGTATTTACATAGATGCCACCCCCTGCTACACCCACTCATCCCCCCCTCATCGCCTCTTGCCGCTTGTCTAGGCCTGCTGCCTGCTTGTTTTGTTAATTTTAATACATGTACTTTTTATCGCCCAAACATTCCGGCTGGCTCAAATGAAGCCATTTGTTGGCTCGTATCTGTATCTGTGGCTCGTTTCAGGCTGCTAGGCATTCGATGCCAGAGCGGGTCACAGGTCACAGCACATCACAGTTATTTTCGTGCAAATGGCATATTTTTTATGGCTTGTCGCTGGCGTCTTGTTTCTCGTGTCGTAATTAGACAAAATTGTTGACTCCGCCCATGGGCCGCAACAGCCCAAACCCCAAACCCGAAACCCTCACGGAAACCCAGCCCGGGCGCTGCCCATTTCCCAATTGCTCACTCAGTCTTTAATATCCACTCACTGGGCGACGCTTGGTGGCATAATTCGGGCGGTGGCGGCGGCACAACCGCTGCAAGGTGTGTTTGACACTTGGCGTGTCAGGACAGCGAAAATATTTGTCCCCACCCTTTAACAGCCCTTGGGGGCAATGGCGGGGCATAATCTTCGTGGGACAGCAGTTCGTGGAGTTTTTATTGTTGCTCTTTGGAATGCGTGGCATGCAGCAGACTGCTCAAAAATAATTGCAAATTGTCTGCTAGGCAGCAGCACTCTGGTCGAGGCCCAAGCACCACAAGAACCACATACACATAGTATATATGTATATGTGTGTGCTGTGTACTTACGCTTCGACTGTCGCACAATTACAAAGCTCTGTGGGTTGTTTTAAATGAGTCGCTTGCGCGCCGCCAGCACTTCGACGAACGATTGATAACCTCTGACCGCAGCCGTGATGCGAATGCGAGCAAAAATGCCCGATAAAGCGACACAAATTATGTATTATATTATTTGGCAATTCTTTGCAGCCGATTTTTGGTTTGCTTTAAATTGGTTTATCGCAAAAATTGAATTGCATTTGAGGTGAGCGCGGCACAGGTGCACACAAACACGGGCACATTTTGGTAAATTTTGACACAGGAATTGAATTATCTGCATGGACCGTGAACCGCAAAATTGTATAAATAAATATTAGTCAATTTTTGGTATTTGCAACATGCGCATGCATAATTTTTGGCAAATCGTGTGACACTCGGCATGGCGGGGCGGGGGCGGGGAAACAGCCACAGCCATGACAATCAGACGAGCCATTTCCATGGCATCTGAACGGGCATAAAAATGAAACATTTAAGGGCGTGGCGGCAGTGCACTTTAAGCGGCTTTAAGCGATAAGAATCCAATTAGAAATGAGCTGGAGCTTAGCAGCCGCCATAGCTGCGCGCCATTCATATCCATGGATAGAGGGAGAGGCTGCCACAAAAGCCTTCACATGCAAGCGCCGCCTCTTAATTCAATGGGGAAATAACAAAGCCCTAAGCCAGGCCACGTACAGCCTGCTGGCATGCTTATGACATTGTCAATGGCCGCTCCATAATAATACGTATAGATGGAGATGCTCATTGAGGCAGCAGCAGCGGCAGCTATGCCAATGCCAAAGCTTAAGCCTTGGCCGCTTGCAAACTATTTGAATAATTGATATTAATCGTTGCCAAGAGCTGTCAAAATTAATTTGTGATGTGTTTTCCGAGCGATATTATTGATGATGATTATGGGGCCGAGGACTCTAATGAATGCAGAGGCTAATGGATGGCCGTTCGACAGACTCAGCGAGTATCACGCTGAGTGGCTGCCTGTAGTTTTCCATCTTCACTTGATGCCATCTTCCATTGCTCCGAGCATTTAATTACACTTTGACTCGGGGAAATTGACTTCCTCGGACGTGGCAAACTTTATTGTCTTCTTCTCGGTCGCTCGGGCTCCCCCTCCACTCCCACTGGCTGACTCTCTGCCGGGCTGAGAGGAAATCGCTTAATATGTATTAACATTTATTGCTTCGTCAAAGCTGCTGGGGCTGGGGCTGGGGCTGGGCGTGGGCTGGGCTGGGCGTGTGGAAAGGAGAAAAAATAAGACAAAAAAACGATGCTAAGGCAATGGTAGACCGGAAATTGCCAAATACTGATACTTCCGCCGGAAATAAGTTCGATTCTTGTTGTTGAAGGAGCTGCGCTGGCTAGGCAGTAACTGGGGAGGGATGGTGGGGGGTGGGGACCTGCACTGTTGCCTGCCATCAAGTAAATTAAGTTAAAGTTCTCCTATCGTTCGCCTGACGGGCGCCTCGCCAGCTATCACCAGAAAAACACATTTCACACCCTTCGCTTAGGCGGCTTAATTGCTGCCCCGAAACTTCACAGCACTTTGCACAATAAACAGATCATAATCTGTCGGCTAAAACTATCAATTTCCAAGCAGCCGAGCAAGCAGCAAGGACCCTCCCCACCGCCCCACTTCAAAGGCAGTCAAAAAAAAAAGGGGAAAGAAACTGAAAACAGCACAAAAACAACTACCCAAGTCCCGGCCGGGCTGGGAGAGTCGTAAAGGGCTGGCTGTGACACACAGCAGACGACAAACGATGTGTTAACATTGGGAGAAAGATGTCGACGTCGTCGTCGTCGTCGTCCTCGGCGGCGGGGTGACAATGAGGACTGCCGAACATCTTTCAATAGAATAGGTTCGGTTGTGTAGGTTCTGTGCCGTGCCGGCATGGCTCCTTATAGATTTACGCACACTTAAGCAGCGTTTACTCAGACTCTGCGTTCCAGCTTTCAAATAGTCGTATAAATGGTTCGGCAGGCACGGCTCTAGCCCTGGCTTTTGTTTCTAGTTCAGTTTGTCTTTCTTTTAGTCCAACTTTGGACTGCTGCTGCTCGCATAAAGCTGGAGTTGGGGGTGTGAATGAAGTGCCATGTTCTCACGCTTACGCACGCTTCCCCAAGTGCCTGCCGGCCCACATGTCGTATGAGTTTTATGTCCCTTTGTTATATGACTGTCTCTCGGTGCTCGGTGCTCCTCTCAATCGCTTCGCAGACACATTTATTTGCGCTGCCTGCGCGCTGCTCCTTCTGTTAGTTTGACAAATAAAATTAGTGCCATAAACATTTGTGAGCCAATGTCTGCAGTCTGCTGTCGGCTGTATTTGCTATCCACAACAAAAAAAATGGGTTAGCCATGTACCTGCTGCCATTGTTATCAAGCGGTTAATTTAATGGCTTCAAGTCTGAGCACTGAGAAACGTTCAGCAAATGGTGAAGAACTGTTAGCCCCTGTTAGCTGATTGGCCACACCACTGACTTTATTTTTGCCTGCACATTCGCACAACTCTTTGCCACTTTGCAAGTTTTCCCTTTTTTGCTACTGTTTCTTGAGCGAATTTATTGGCACTGCAAGAGCTACCCCAGCTCGCAGCTTGTATCCCATTTCCGGCAGATGACTCGGATGTTTGTTTTAGCGGCGGCATTCCACCGTACTGCATCTCTATTGGCGAGCCAAAGCCAAAGCTAAAGCGATATCCACACAGACGTCGTTGTCGTCGTTGTCGTCGTTGTCGTTGACTCTCGATACAGTCATTCGAGCTGAAAGAAATATGTATTCAATTTATTTTATATGGGCGGCATATCGAAGCAAATGCATTTGGCGCACAAACAGCCGTCGGGCAGCATAAAGTATAACAAAAGATGCTTCAAAGGTAAACAGACAATAAGCTGTGGAGACAGCAGGCAGCAGGACTGCATGCAGCAGCGGATACCCTCTGGCAGTACAATAAATACAATCTGTTCCGTGGCGTGTTCAAATGATCAACGAAGCAGGCTACATTTTCATTGCTAGAACACGGTTTGTTTACCCTGTAGCTTGGTCTAATATTGGTCTCTAATATGCCCCGAATACCCTGTACAAACGCTCGTGTGGGCTCTGCTGTCAAGGCCCTTTTTGGCGGCTTTTAATGGGCCCTGCCGTGGGGCATGGCATGGCTGATAAAAACTGCTGCCTGCCCACAGTCACCCGCATTCAGATTCAGGCATATAATACCCACCTTTATTTGCGCGTGAATTTGTGTATTTCATATAATATATAATTATATATAATTTCAATTTAGGCAGCAGGCAGCAGCAGCAGCAGGCAGAGGAAGCAGCCAGGCACATAATTATACTTTGCCAACGGACAGCCACTAAATTTCCAAACTCTCTCGCATCGAAACAAATTGCAGCAAATAAATTTTATTATTATTATCGCAATTGAATTGAATTTGCGATAAAACAAACACACACACATACAAATATAATTCGCTTGTCGCACATGACCACAGGAGCGGCCGAGAATCGATGGGGAATTTTGGTTTAGTTTTTGTTTTTGTCGTGGCTGTGGCTATGGGCTCTGCTCCTGGCTCTGCTCTGGCTCTGTCCAGCAAATCTCAGACGGCGCGGGCATAGCTGCAACATGTTTCTGTGTGTTGTAATCCCTGCCAAAGCGATTATAGTTTTTGTTTCAATTTTTAATGGCGGCGGTGGTGCGGCAGCAGCAGCAATGACCCAACATTCTGCATTACTTGCCATGCATAGAGCGATGCATTTTAATTGGATGCCAACCGGCACATGGCGCACGGCCACTCGGCCCACGGCCCACGGCCCGTTGTGCACACATTTGGGACGATTAGCGTCGAATGGAGTTGAGAGTGCCGCAGTTACTTTATTTCCCATTGAAATGCAAATTTCTTTTTCTGGTCAGCGCCTGGTCGGCGATAACAATGGTTTAGGGCCAGGGCCGGGGCCGGGGACGGTGGCCAACGAGTCCGGCCGCTAATTTGCCAGACAACAATGCGGAGGTGGCTGATAGCCTGAACCTGATTTGTTTCCCATAATTGTTATTTATTTTAGTTTTACCAATGGCAATTTGTATTTATAATTTGTCGCTGCTGCCGGTCCATGAATTCCGCGGCATCTGGGCGGGCAGTGTGGGCGCATGCCACGCCCAATTGGTGTGTAGTTTATGGCATTGCGCGAGTGAGATATGCTGGCCGATTTAAGAGCTAATTACTTGAAGCGCAGCGCGCATTTCTGTGTAAATATTTGACCGCTCATTAGAGGGGCCTCCATCCAACACTAACACTATCTCCTTCTATTTCCCCCCCTTCGCCAACGCCTTCTCTTTATGCCGCTCCTTTTGCTCTGCCCGCATCCGTGTAAAAAGTGAGCGAACCCCTCTGCCCAGTCAGGGCTCAGCATCACTTGAGTTCAATTAAAACCGCACTTGTAGTTGTTTGCTCAACAAACACACAGCCACGCCCACTCCCCCACCCACCCACAACTATACAGCGGGCCAGCTGTACGCACCTTTTGGCCATTATGCGAAACGAACTTTGTGCGAGAGTCAAAGGCTCGGGGTGCAGTGCAGCGTAGTCCCTGCCGTAGCCGTAGTTGTAGCCGTAGCCGGGGCATTGTTTAACAATTAACCGCAAATTGAATGCAATTAAATAAATAACGGTGTTGAACCTTTGTGCAAACGTTTGTAGGCCGTGTGCAGCAGTTGCAGACGTGAAGAGCGTCGTAGTCGTGGCAGGGCACCCCACCCCCAGTCCCCATTCCAGCCCCATTCCATCTCCATTCATGCCACAAGCCCATTGCTAGGCCAGAGGCAAGCGGCAAGCAAACACACACACACACACAGACATATGTAGAGAGGGCTACGCGTATGTGCGTTGTACAAATGAAATGAAATATTACGTATACGTCACGTCGGTCCATTGGCCAGCAAACAAACAAACACCAACACACAATGGCCAGCTGAAGTAGCAGTTGGCAGTTGGCCGTTGCCGTTGCCTGCTGTGCTATGCTACTGCTATTTGTTGAAGTTATTGTTGTAGTCGATCCGCAGAGCCACGCAGCGGCACCCGCTGCCGCCCTGCCCTGCCCAGCCATGCCCTGCCATGACGATTGCAAGTGGCAAGCAGTGTAAAACAATTTATTGAAACTGCAGCCAGAGAGAGAGAGGGGAACAAGAGAGAGAGTGGGAGAAGTGTTGCTGCAGCTCAGCCAATTAATAGCAGCAGCAGCACTTCACCTCCCCCCCTTCGGATCAAGCACACTTAAAGCACATAAATGAGTAGTTAAAAGATTGCCACACTCTCTCCGCATTGATTGATGGATTTGCTTTGTTCCCATTTGAGGCCGAGAGCCAATTGCAAAAGTTACTCAAAAAAAAAAAAAACCTTTCAGACTGCTGCTGGAAGGTCCAGAGGGAGGGGGGGGGAAAGCTTTGTTGTCTGTACCGTTTGGCCCATTTGACACTTTTATTGAGCTGTTTTGTTTTGTCGTTGAGGGAAAAAATTCAATTTACTCCCACAGCCGAATTGACTGCGGACAGCGGACAGGGTAGGGCACGGGCAGGGCAGCGACATGTACCAGCACGAGTACGAGTACACGCAATCTAAAACTTGTATAACAGCGATACAGTGATACCCATTGCTTGCGTTTCAATTTGGCTCTGGGAGCCATTGATTGTCTATGTGGCAGGACCGCAAAAAAAAAACTAGCGCCACACAGCAAACACAGGAGACACACCGTGAGGTGAGCACGAGAGTACGGGAGTACTCCAGTACGAGTATGAAACACGAAACGCAAATGTTAAATGTCAGTAAGACATGCAAAGAATGTCACACATTGCGGCGTGTCTGGCAGGAGCTGATGATGGGCCATGGGCTAGCGATAATGCAGCAGCGTTGCCGCACTGATTGCTCTGCTTGCACTGCTTTTCGTTGCCATTTGAAAGCGAAAAGCAAGCAGCAATCTAGCAAGCAGCTGGCTGCTCCTATTTATTGCCTGGTGTTTGGCAAAATTGAATAACCAGGCGTCTGCTTATTGTTGTCTGGGCGCCCGTTGATTGCCCGCTGCTGATGGAAATTGAAAAATATATGCGCCAAAACGGCTGTGCAGAGTGACAACAAAAGTGCCCGAATACCCCCCAAAAAAAGAGCAATGGCACCAACAAAATATAATTGAACTGCCAGCCATTAGGCGACAACTCACCTTTAGTTGCTCCCCTCCCCCAAAATAAGAGTGGGAGAAACACATGGGTTGGGGGGGGGAACTATTGCGTTGGTTTGAATTTGAATAAAGTTATTGCCGAAGCTGCCTTGGACAGATTCCTTTGAACTGTCAGCATTGGCCATTTCAAGTCTTTTGTTCGTTTCCAGGTATTCAGATATTCTGCTCTGCTGTTTTTTTGTTTTACTCATTCGAAACTTTCACATTTCGGCAAACAAGAAGTCAAATTGAAAAGTTTTTATTTTATCAAAAAAAAAGAAACCAAAAAACCAAAAAAAAAAACCAGACAAAAAGTCGAAATTAGAAGCCGCGACGGGACAAAAGTGAAACAAAGTTGGGACGCGCAAGCCAATTGGCATTGCCTGTGCCAATGCTGAGAACAAATAGCGGCTGAAACTTGTCAGAAGAGGGGCACGTGAGGGTTGGGGTGGCGGTAGGGAGACGTCCGGCACATAACGCATAAAGTTAAAGCTGACATTTCGTGTTCTCTTTTGAGTTTCAATTTAAATTTTATTCGCGCAGAAAGTTTTTTATTCCCCTGCCGCAGCCAGCGAGCGAGCGAGCGAGAGCCCCCCGAAAGAAGTTGTCAGCAAACAAATTGTGACTAAATTTGCAAGGAGAATGGGGAGAACGAGTGCATTAACACATTAATTGGTAAATACACTCGTATATTTGGAGTTGTACGAGCGAACTTAAACCCGCTTTCTGTGCAGAGACCCCACACAGCCCTGCAAAGCCTACAGACAGCATTATTTGCAGCTTTGGGTATGTGGGTCTGGCGAGCCGAGAAAATGAGAAAAATGTGAGCCCGACAGACGCAGATAAACTGCAGAAAAGGGAGGTAATTATTATTCTTAATTATCCATGGATGGGTTGTTGGCCGGGGCCAAGGAAGAGCAGCAGCAGCAGCAGCAGCGGCTTAGCCAGTGCCTTGTTCCTTGTGCCCGTCATTGTCAGCCCGTTTGGCCGTAGTTGGTCCGAGGCAATTATGCAAAAGCCGGAGCCGTAGCCGGCAAAATACACACAGCACAGCTATACGGAGCAGAATCTTTGCTGCTCTGGCTGGGCTGAGCTGCCCTGCCCTGCCTGAGCCCTGAGCCCTCAGACCCTGTCCCTGTGCCTTTCCGGGCTTTTCTTTTCTGGCTTAGCTGCCCGCTCGTTAATTGTAATTGAAGTTTGTAATTAAAAAGTTTATTCGAAGCGTGGAGTCATTAAAATGAAATGATTTCCAGCTAATACAACTACTGCTGCTGCTGTCCCTGCCACGAGTCGGCTGGCAGTTACAGCCGTTCCCCTTCCCGTTCCCCTTCCGTTGGCAGGTACCAGGTTTACGCTCCGCCTGCAATCGGACATTAATTTTGATTTAAATGGTGTGTAAACGTTTTAAACTTCGGAGATTTGTGTGACTGTCCCTGCATTTAGCCGCAATTGAGTTATTGGCCTCATTAGCGTTTGGCTTTTTTGCTTACCGAAAAGCGTCAGGCCGAGAGCGTAACTTGTGCGACTAATTACGCCCCCTACAGACTGACGAAGGGACAGGGTTACGCAGCGTATGCTCCACGAGTGGGACAGGGGACAGCCCCACCTTGTCAAGCAATCAAAGTGGGTAAACACTCTACACACACACACACAGTTAGGGGGCATGGGGCACGGGGCACAGCACACACAAACACAAAAACGACGAGCAAACGACCTCAACCTAATCATGAATAATGTGCCACATATTCACACAATAAAATCAGTAGAAAAGGCAACACAAATATCATGACAAGCAGGGCGAACCCTGCGCTCTACCACCCTGCCCCCTGCCCCTGCCACTGCCACTGCCACTGCCACTGCGCCTAGCGATCCTATCAGCCAAAAATGTGGCACAAGCCACGCGCCTCAGAGGATTTTAGGGGTGTATTTCTGTGTGTGTGTGTGTGTGTGGGCGTATTAAATATGCGTGTCATGTCCATTTATTTATTTTTTGTTTTGTGTTTTTTTTTGTTGTCACCTTTGGCCATGTTGACTTTTCAATCTGGCCAAACTCTGCCCGCCCCCGCCCCACGCCGGAGATTTCACAGCAGCAATCTGGTTAATGCTGCAAAACATTTTCGGAGTCGGGGGACATCTCTTTATGGTTCCCGAGAACCCACTCAACGTGCGATGAGACTTGATTGAATGGGCCTAGACTATGGCCAGACATCTAAAGTGCACACAGGCACACAGCAGCCACTGGCACTGCCACTTCTCGCATGTAATTCCAAACCTTCTCTCAGCCTGCTTATAAGAAAATATTTTCGTACTCTCAGTCGGCCGCTTAATCAGCATTTGTCAAATGAAAAACCTTTCACCAGGAGCCGTGTCGAGCGCAGCTCCCAACATGACACTGACACTGCCAGAGACAGGCAAATGGAGTCGAGTCGAGTCGAGTCTACGCCTTTTGGCTTTTCTGTCTCTCCCTGTCTCTCCACGCCCTGTCTCTGCTCGCCCTGTTTCTGTCTCTGTGGCTGGGCGGCTGCTGCTTAACAATGACACCAAAATGCCTGGCATTATGCGGGCCTGGTGGCTGCATTGAGTCGCACGTCAACTGTTTCAGTTGACAAATTTGAGCAAAAAAGTAAAAATGTTCCAGACACGGAGTCATGCCACAAACGACTTTGTGTGTGCACAGTCTTTCCACCTGGAGGGGCTAAACGCAAATGTGAATAGCTGGGCCAGCCACCTCAGTTGGCAAGGGCTGAGCGGCTCGAGTGCCTCTCCCAATGCGAACCTGGCAAATTTCCATAAATCATATTAACCCACATTTGACATTACTTTTTGCTTGCTCTGCTGCTCTTCTATTCCTCTTAGCACCTCTCTCTCACACACTCTGTGGGCGTTTCTTTGTTTTCCCAAAAGTTTTCATCTTGCACATTTGGCATAGTTTTTCCCTGCTCCCCCCCTTGTACGGCTTTGCTTTCATTGTTGCCCTGCAGCAGCCTGCACTTAGCAAGGAAAATGCTCGCCTCTAATGAATATCGAACATTTCAGACATGCTGCCCCAAAAGCCGTTTAAATAATTCAGCCTAAGTGTATAATCGTGTACTCGGGCACAGGTGGGAGACGGTGAAACAGAACCTGAAACAGAAACAGAAACAAGGAATCATTCAATTTGTTATGGAGCATTCGAGCTGGCATGCATTTTTTATTGTAATTACACCTGAAACAAAATGCCGAGCAGCGCGCTGGCTGTTGGAACTGCTGCATATTCACGACTCACTTGGCTCGCTCTTCACCTTAGACGGGGGGTGGGGGTGGGGGTGGCGTCTCTCATTGTGTGCTCATAAATCATTTTTATTGTTTGCACTTAAAATACCATTGTGTTGCAATAAACTGGCACAAGGAGAGCACAGAAATGTTGCTACGTTTGCCAGCAAAAATATGGCCCAAAATAAAGTACAACTCAGAGGGACGGACTGACCCTCGCAGAGCAGAAGGACGGCAGCGTTTAGGTTTAGGTTTAGCCCCCTGCCTGCTGCCTAATTGATTCGGGGCTGGCCTGAGGCGGTGGTCATTACTTTTAATTTTCATTCGGAGATACTTTTGTGGTCCACTTGGCACACTTGGGCCCTGCCCCACTGAGTAATTATGCAATCACTTTTTGGCGTGGCCGCATTGCATGTACGGCTGTTTGCCCCCAGGCTCCGCAAATGAGCTGAGGCAGCGAGCTGAAACGCTTTCGCATGTCCTCGTAGTCTAGTAATTTTCGACTTTTCCCACGTCTACAGCCATCAGGCATTCTGCAGCCCACATCCAACATCCTCCGCCTTCCGCCCGTCGGGCATTACAAATCGCTGGCATAAGCTAAGTAATGCTCTGCTATTTGTACAAAATGCTAATTTGATTAATTTCCATTTCATTTTTATGAGTCCGCCGCGCTTGTTTTGCGTCACATTAAATCCATTTTTCAACAGACTTTCGCGTGCCGACTGTACCTGGCACCCACCCACACAAACCCAAACAAGTAACCCCAGCGACCGGGAACAGGGAAGGGACAGCAACTACTGCTAGTAGTAGGCTAAGGCCAGCTCCCAATTAGGATAATCGTTGGCCGGGAAATGTTAATTTAAATGTGAATGATTGTAGCTGTGGCTCCGACTCAACTTTGGCTTTGGGCTGACTGTTGCTCTGACTGGAGCGCAGCTCTCGTGCCGCAGCGGCGGCCGTTGCGTGCCAAACTCGTGACAGGAGTACACGTGTTCGGGACCTATCGAAAGCCCGGCCACGGCGACAGACTGCGATTGTGTAAGCGCTCGGCTGAGCCTAATGCCGAATCGGACTCTCACGTGACAAGCGTCCATGCATGAGTTAAGTTTTGTTTATTTAGCAACAAATTCTATTTGGGCGTCGCGCGTTTCTTAGGCTTTTTAGTCGGCGCACAGGTGCAATGTTCCAGCAGGTCCGCATTGCTGGGACTATCCTTGAAGAGGCACTTTTGCTGCTCGGTCAGTGCCAGCCAGGCACTGCAGCCCCTTAGTTGTAGGTCCGACTCGGAGAGTTCCGCGTGCGCTAAGCGATATTGATTCATGAAGTTAGGGAACCGACAATCATCGTTTTCCATTAAGCCTAGACCCGTTGAGGCTGGTAAACCAATAGCAGCGTTTTCAATCAAGTTTAGATCAGTTGGGGCGGAGTTTTGCACGCTTGACGTAGAGTTTTTGACGCTTAAGGCGGCTCCGCGCTTCTTGTTGCTGCGGCGCCTGGACATCGCTTTAGTGCGGTTGCCTATGTCCAATTTATCGTAAGTTGTATTGGCCTGTAGGAGTTATGTTGTGTTAGTTTAAGCCACGATATGTTAAGGATAATGGCGATCACTTACCACATCGACAAAGCTCATCTTCTGCGATGTGGAGAGCTTGCCCCAGTTCTGTGCAGCCTGCAGGTTCGCCTGCTCCTGCGACAATTCCGAGTGCTTCCGCTTGTAGGATCTTAGGAATTTCCGGTAGCCGTTGACGTGGCTTTCGGGTCTCGTATTAAGGAATTTACCAAGTAAATTGCCCATAATGGCAACGAATGATTTTTTTTTTTGAGAAGAATTAGTTGTGGAAGTGTAATGCGAGTACTGAGAAATGTATTAAAAATTGAGGAATCCCCGCCTGACAGTTGACGGCAAGGGTCACCGATTTAAACTGGATTTTACTTCTCATAATTAAAGAGGTTCCCTGCTTGCCGCCTGCTTGGTATGGTTCCCCCCTTCGGCGGGCAATCTTATCGCTTGGCTAACGAACTAACGCCATTAGGCAGCGCGGCTGTTGCGACAACGAACAACGAGGTAATAAAAAAGGCCAACAACCGACCATTAACCAGGCAGTAGAAGAGCAGCAGCAAGTCCGCCAGCAAGCCAGCGTGGGCGAGTAGGGCAGAAGGGTGGGTACGGGGGAGGTGAAGCCTAATGAAATTCCATAGAACCATGTTCTCGCCTGATAAGCAGCCATTGGTCAATTGGCCCAGGCTGGACGGGCGGCGCATGCAACATACGACGAAATGTGCACCACACAGGCGATGCCGCGGAAGCGAGCGTGACGCAGTGCAAGTAACCAGAACTCTGCTCAAATGAAATATGAACTAGAGAGAGAGAGGCACTGCAGAGCATATTACGACTAAAAGATACCCAGTACTACATGCAAGCAGTGTGTTTCATTTGTGGTGTACAACTTGTAACAATATAAAATGTAAACAATCAGCAGTGGAAGCAGAGGAAAACTCCACAGAGAAATCTCTTCACACACTGACTGATGGGCATTGATCAGTGACCAGTTACCCAGATCTCAGCTACGCCCTGCGCTCATCCAAGTACAGGGTAGCAAAGCTGCAAAAGTATAAAGTCAATGTCATTTGCAATGCAGCGCCGTAAATTATTTTACATGCCCGAATTAATGCCGTTCAGTAGCGAGCGCGAGCGAGATCGAGAGACGGAGACACACCAGAGAGAGAGAGAGGCGAGCTTTAACAAAGCCCTAGGCAAGAATCCAGCAGCAGTCGAACTAAGCTTCACTCTCTCTCTCTCTCGCGTAGCGGCCTGAGCGCAGTTCGTGCTGAAGCTCCTGCAGCGGCGTCAGATTGCTGTACTTCGACTTGCACACTGCAGCCAGCCAGCCTCAACTTTCTGGCATTTATCTTTATGAAAAGAAATCGCTCAACGCCCGGCACACGGCACACGGCACATGGCACACGGCACTCAGCACTCGACGCTCAGCCCTGGGGGCGTCATTGTTTTATCCCACAGAAGGAATGGCTGGCTGACTGGCTGGGTGGATAGATGGCAGCCACCGCAAAGCAGTGTTTCCTGCGCTGAATTTCATGCAACGATTGCCAGAACAGAAGCGAGCAGAGCAGAGCCAGACCAGAGCGGAGCTTCTTCTCCGTCCGGGGCTTTGTGTATGCAAACAAAGTACGAGATAAACTTTTGTTCTGCCTGAACTTTGTCGCGCTTTGGTGTCGCCGCTGTTGCTGTTTTCGCATTATAATTTCAGCCTGCCCCACCAGCCTGCTTCTGTACGCGCTTTATGAAAATGAGTTAAACATAATACGGAATCTCTGGGGTAAGTTTTGAAAATTGTTTTTAAATTTCAGCAAGCTCCCCATTTCCATTTCCATCTGCGACTCGGTTTCTGTGACACGCGCAACGAAAATTGACAATGGCAGGAACAATATGTCATTAGAATATAAATTGAAATTGACGGCATAACTTGTTTGCTTTTCGTTGGTATTTCTTTTCGGCCAGCGGAGCGGCTCTCCGGCACGCAGCCAGCCAGCAGCCAGCCAGCCAGCCACAGCGACTGTCATTGGTTTTGCATGTTGCAAGTTGATTAAAAAACTACATGTTCCACTCACGTGCCACACGCAGGCCAAGGCGAAAATTATATGGCTCGAATGCCAGCACAGAACAAAACAGAGCTGAGAAGAGAAGAGCAGAACTTCTTTGGCATCGGTGGGTCGATGGGGCGGAGGGTGTCAGCCTTAGACATACTTTTCCAATTTGCCCGCCCGCACCAGCAACGGCGGCTGGGCGCTGGGGGGTGCAGGCTGTGCGAAATGAGCCACTCAAAGCAATCAGGCAGACACATCCCGCTCCGCCCAATAACTCAGCCGCACAGCTCTCGCAGAAGAGCCCCTCCTGGAAATCCTCACCAGCCATCAGCGCCATGAATTATGCAAATCTCTTGTGGCCAACTCAACGGAGAAATGGAAGTTGAAGTGGCAGCAAGAACCAGAACCAGAACCATAGAGAGAAAACGAAAAAAAATAAAATCAAACAAAATCGATTGATGTACAAATTTTTCTTAGCATCCGCAAATAATTTTCTTCGAAGGAACCGCCTGCCTGCCTGCCTGCCTGCCTTTTGATTTGTGCGGCAATGACAGGCGTGGGGCAGCAGCGCTTCTCCGGCTGCTGCTGCCATTTTTGTTGTTGTTCCGTCCTGTCGGCCTACTCCTAAATTATGTAGATTTGTTTTAGCATAATGCCTGTGCGAGTGTGTGGCTGGGTGGCTGTGAGTGGATGGAGCTGGGATCCGACAGCGATTTTTCCTGCTTTCGGCTGCAACGTTTTAAACCGCCATTAAGTTTCCTCCATAAATATCAGACAACGCCGCCTCTCACTTGGCACAGCCAACTGAGGAATTATGTAAATTTGTTTTGGTCACAGCACTGCCCGTGCTGCTGGCCGTGCTCTCCGTCCGACTCGTATCTGGGCCCATTTCATTGAGTTATTGTGCGTTGGCCAGGCAACGCATTCTGGCCAGGGTCTGGCTGCTGCTCTGCTGCTGCTCTGCTGCTCTATTGGCCAGCTTTCTGTTGCCATAGTTTTTTGTGCTGTGCTTGCGGTGTCTTTGCCTTTGTTCTCTGCTCGGTGGCTCAACATATGAAATTCTTCTGGCTTTTCTTTTTCCCCCTTTTGTCTCTGTTAATTTAATTCGATCGCATTCTCTGCCAAAAATTGTTCGTTTGATTTGCCGGACGGCACAAAACTTTTCCATTGGCAATGGCTAAAACTTACATTTTAGCAATAACTTTTGCAGAAATCAAATCAGTTGAAAATTAATTTAATTCCCACTCGAACGGCAAAGTTTCGCCCACCCACTGTAGCTTTATGATTTGCCTGCGTTTTATTCTTTTGGCGAGCGAATAAAGTAAAATAAAATTAAAAAAAAAAAAAAAAAACACAACCAAAAATACTGAGCTGCAAAATTTTAATTATAAAAGTTTGAATCTTGCTCGCCTTGACGCCTGCTTGCCTGACTGACTCGTCCTGTCTGCGGATTGGCGCGGGCCAGTGGCAGGGGAATCGCAGCCATTTCAAACTGTTATTAGTGCAACATTGGCGGGGTAGCGGCTGCGTGGCAGTGGCAGCTCTGCACTTTGCCGATTCCACCAATATTAATTATGATTTCATTTTCGTTAGTTAACAGTTTCTTTTGCCAGAAATTTTTCCTTTTTTTTTTTATTGCTTTTGCTTCTGCTGGCTGCTGGGTGTTCCCTTTCCTATTTCAGAGTACATTTGAAATGAATACCAATTGCACTCCATTCCATGTGCGACAGAGGAGTGGATAGGCAAAGAGAGACGTGGCGCGGCGCGGCGCGGCGAGGAAGAGCGGAAAAAGTTTCCTTGTGGCGCAACTTAATTAATTTTACATTGCTTCGAGTACGACGCTGTTCGGGCTGGGCTGTCGGGAAAGTGTTCAGATGATAAACGAGCTAATTAATATGCGCCAAAACTTGTCCCAGGGCCACCAATGGCACAAGCTTTTCGCAATGCAAATAGCTGGAAATAGTCGCTTGTGGCTTTCCAATTATGCGATATGATTTGCACAAAAATTCTGTACCATAGCACATGACATGTCCACCCTCACCCTCCCCGCTTTGGCAGCGGCAAGACTAACAGGAGAGCTCCGGGGCAGGCCAGTTCAACGACACAAATTTCATTAAAATTCATGTGAAATATATTGAGACTTGCATGCATAATGGTCACTAAGTTTGCAGTGTGCCTTCAACTAGGGGCTTGGGGTGGGTGTGGGGTTGGGGCCCTCAAGTGTGCCACTCCCACACGACGCATTGCTTACTTGCAACATGCAAATACCGTCAGGATACGGCAGGAGTGCAGCAATGGCAACGGCAGCGGCAGTGGCAGCGGCAGTGGCAACTTGTAACTGGCAGCGGCATCCGGGGCATCCGCTTCGTTCCGTTGCGTTCCAAATGCAACTTGCTGCTGGCAGCAATGGTAGCAAAATTTTTGCCTAGCTTCCGTCCCGCCTTCAACGACGACTACGACGACGACGCTGTGGAAAAACGCAGCTCAAGGAGTTTGTGCGCCCCATGAAATTTCATGCATAAACTTTTGCGAAATGCAAAAGTTTTAATAATTTAAGCCGGGCACGTATGCCCCCCTGGCCCGATGTCCACTGTGTCCTGTGTGTCCCTGGTCCACTGGTCAGCCCGCTGTGCTGGCAAAAGCTTAGAAGTGCTCGAGGTAATGTCCTTAGTTCGAATGATGAAAAAATATTGGAGCAGTGCCTGAGCAGGTCCAAGGCTGGGGCTGGCGCGAGTGCCATTGACGATTATATATTAAAAAAGTCTCCGCTTTTGCAAAATTGTTCAGAAAGTTGCCCGGGCCAGGACGGGCCGGACCGGACCAGTCCACTCTGCCACTCGGCAATTGCAACATTTAAATTTCATGCCCGCCACTTGGAGACTGCTTAAACTTGCATGAGGCATGCCCCATCGAATGTGGAGTGGTTCTTGCCCACTTGCACTGCCACTTCGGCAGCGGATTTGACCTATAAAATGGGTGGGGAGGAATGAAACCAATTTGGCAGCGTTTAGTTTTTACATCTAATGCTTTATTTTTAATTTTTCGGATATTTTAGGGATTTCTTATGCGCATTAATCATACAATTAGCATCGTACTAAGTAGTTAGTAATTAATGAATGAACATGCTTCACCGCTCGGTTGGCCATCCAAGTGGTGCTCTTTGCTCTGCTCTCTTCTCTGCTCTGCTTTTTCTTCTGCTCCTTCTGTGTATCTATATATTCGGACTGGTACGAGTATGTGTAAGAGTTGAGTTGCTTGCGCTAAAATGTGGCAGACAGACTCCTTGGCAGAATAACCATAACCATACCACTTGCGAGACTCGTTCGGTGCGCCCTTCCTATGCTACTTGAGAGATTATTCTGTAGTTAATCCTTTTTGCTCCTCTGCTTCTCTGCTTTCCTCTGGCTATGTTTAGGTACACACACACACATACATACATACATACATACACATTTATGAAGTTAAATTGTAACGCTTTGATTTTCATTTGTTTTCGGTTGCTTTCTTTTCGCAGTTCAGCTGGCTAAAAATGTACAGGTGTGTGTGTGTGTGTGGTAGAGCTGTGGTGTGTGATCCTGTACGGCTGTCATGGATCGTACAATTGAAAAATGGTGCAAAAGCTGATAAAACGCTTGCCTTTGGTTTGGTTTGGTTTGGTTTCGTTTTGTATTCGCAACACTCAATAAGTAAGTATTCGTTCAGTGTATTTACAGTGCCTGCCTATCGTTACGAGTATGTGTGTACGTGTGTCGCAATATGCAAATATTTCACATTCAAATACGATTACGAGTAGAGTATTAATTCTATCCTGTATTTCTGTATTCTTCTATATTCTGTTTTTTTTTTTTTTTTTTTTTTTTTTTGGGAGCAATGTATTATTATTAGCCTAGTTTAGTTTTCTCGTCTCGTTTCGTCTCGCTTTTTGGTGGTACAACATTTTTTTTGTTTTGCTTAAGTTCTAATTTACATCGAAGAAAACATTTTATTCAATTTGCTGTTGTGTTTTGGTATGCCGTCGCCTCTTTTTGCTTTTCGCTGGGCTACTGCTGCTGGTGTGCACTTACAAGCTAAAATAAAATTACAATTACAATTACAAGAATGAACAACTGCAATCCATAGGGTAGGTAGTGGGTAGTGGGTAGGGGGGCGCATCTAAACACAAATATGGAAAATAATTTACAAACTAACATTATGTGGCGCTGTGGTTTACCACCCACCGATATAATATATTTATTTTGTTTTTTATGTTAAATAATATCACTATATAATGTTGTTTGCTTAATTTACATACACCCAATTGCTGCATCTTTATGGAGTTCATCTTTGTGTAGTTCACATGCACATTCAGATATCTAATGCTTATTTACATGACCTATTTCGAGTGGCTTATGCTATCATTGTGGGAATTTTTTTTGTTTTTTTTTTTGGGGGTTTTCAACGGTTGGGGTTAGGGTACTTTGTTTTAAGACCAGATTTGCATATTCCATTTTCGATTAACCATTTACCATTGTTGCATTTTGCATTTTCCATTTAATATGTGTGCTAATTTAATCGTGGACAAAACTCTTCAAAAATTATTTACATGTGTTGCTTTTTTTCTCTTCTCCCCCATTTTCTTCTCTAGTTGTTGTAGTTTTCTTTTTTTGTTAGTTTTACTGTTTGGTTTGCTGTTTGCTCTTTGGTTAGCTTGCTGTAGTTGTTGTTGTTGTTGTGGTAGGAAGTGGTTGGCCAGGGCGGGGGTAGGGTAGAATACAATTAGCGGTAGTCAATCCAAACAGATGTACAAAATTCCAACAAATTAAGTGACGGCCCAGTCGTACACGAAGTTTTCTGACTCTTCGCACTCTGGCCACCCATGCCATGCCATGCCCCCGTACTTATGAGCTGCCTCGTCTGGCGGTGCTGCTGCTGGGATCTGTGTGTGCTGGTGGCGCTTAGCCCAGGCCCAGGCCCAGTCGACGCCTGTCGTACTGACAATTACTCAAGGCCAGTGCCAGCAGCAGGGCCATGTGTAGCAGGAGGCATTGGGGCAGTGGGCCTTGTAGGCTGCTGATGGCGCCACTGTTGCTGCGCGACTTGGAGCTGGCCACCACCTCGGCGTCCTCGGGGGCAATGTCCAGGCTGTTGCTGGCGACGATAAATTGAAATATATCGCTGACCTGCAGGGGTGAAAGTGCAAGCAAAGCGGCGAGCGTTGAGTACACAGAAAGTCGCACAAAATCAAGATTAAGTAGCCGCCCCGTGTGGCAGTGTCCGGTCAGGGGAGGGGGAACGGTGAGGGGAACTGGAAAGGGGGCGTGTGCGTGCAATTTAGACAGAGTGTCGAACACCGTCCAGGGTTGTGTGTGGGTGGCGGGGACGTGGATTAATGCCAGGTCTGTTGGCATCGAACATCGAGAGAACTCACCTCGTTCCAGCCATAGCGATTCTTGGCCTGCACAATCGCCTCGTAGTAAGCCCCGGGATAGAGATTCTTAATGGTGTAGGACATGATGTGTGTCAGGGGCTCCGAGGCCGGCCGGTGTTCGGGTGTGAGTATAAAGTCGTGCCACCTGCCCGGCTGCTGGAAGGTATCATTCATCTATCAGTGTGAAAAGAGAAGTGGGAGAGAGAGAGAGAACAAGAGAGAAGCAAATTAAGTGTCAGACTCTACCATTGACAGTTTTTCCTTTGATTTCCTTAATTAATTTCATGTCCTGCCGCAGGAACCCAAGAGCCAGGCATGACCCAGCCCATCCCATCCGATCGATGCAGTTATGACAGCGACATCATCAATTAAGCAGCCCCAGTCGCCCAGCCCTCTCGAATATCCCCGCCAATAATTGCACTTCAGGGCTGCCCACTTGCACATAAATATAGCCGCCGAGCACTCGCATCCAACCCAAACGACGGGCCAGACCAGGCCACTGTGCAGTTTGACATTCATCGTCAAGAGCGCGTAAGTGAAAATCTCATTAAATATTACGCCTGCCCACTCCCACTCCCCGCTCCCCACTCGCACTCCGATTTCTCCCTTTTAGCCACAAGTTGCAATTAAGCGACATTTTCGTTGATATTAAAAATCACTTTTGTCTGAGCTCCTTTTACCTTTTACCTTTGCTTCCCCTGAGTTTGACTCTGTGTCTGACTTTGTCTCTGCCTCTGATTCTGTCTCTACTTCTGCCTCTTCCTCTGACTCTTCCTCCCACTTTGCTTTGCGAGTATTTCCAACATAATTGCTTCGTTTTCAGCGCCCGCCGTTTTATGCGAGCTTCTTTATTTCCATGCGGTATTTTGTGTCTGCTTTTTGTGCTCGATTTTTAGAAATTTTCGTACAGAATATCATTTTAATCACGTGCTTCATTAGTGTGCACATTTCACCCTCTGTCGCCTGTCGCCTGACGCGACGTCTCCCCACCCCCAACGCTGTGGCATCAAGGCATCGGGTTACCTTCCACACTGTGGCAGGTTTCGGCATTGTCTAGATTGCTGCAGCTTTTGCGCATATTTCACAATTAATTAATCGAGAGAGCAAGAAACAACAAAAAAAAAAGAAAAATCTTCACCCTTTGATTGACCCTCGTATGGCCAGTGGCTGCCCCTTCCCTTCCCCTCCCTTCCACTTACCAGCACACGGCGATAGAGCAGACGCACTTCCTCCAGCGGCGGGTAGCTATCGATTTTCCATGTCAGATTGTAGCTGTCCGGCGAGCGGCCCCACTTGGGCGAGTAGAACTCCGCGGGTCCGGGACGGCCCGATAGCTCCATGTATTTGCGCGATCGTCCCAGCGAGTTGTCGGCCACGCAGCTGCAAGCGATTTCTAATTAGCAGGGGAATGGAAACGCACACACACACACACACACAGAGACGAACTCCCTGCGGAGTGTGTGGCTTATCCTATTTGACTTTAATGTTAATTGGCTTTTGGGGTTTCCGTTGCTAATTTTCTTCGTGTGTCATGTTTGCCATGCAACCAAAAAAAACCCAGAAAAAACCCAGCAACAAAAATCTCATTTCCTTTTAATTTTGCATTAAATTCTGACAACATTACTCATACGCCCTGTGTGCCGGACCCTCAGCTCCCTGGCACAATGTGCGGGCGGGCGGTCGGGTCGAGGTCGGTGGCAATGAGCCCGCATCGAACTGGCAGTCGGCAAGTGGCAGTGCCAGTGCCAGTGGCTGTGGCAACTGACTGAGCGAGTAGTCGACTCCAACTAATCCAAACACGTCGACACGTCGTGTGCACAAAAGCCACTCACTGTGGGTGGGCCAGGTGGCACCGCCCTGCCACTCCACGCTGCGCCACTCCGCCAGCATTCCCCTGGAAGATGGCTAAAACTTTGTGCATGAAATGTTGTGTCAACATGGCGAAACTTCCGCTTCTTTAATATGTTTCAGACAGATTGACATTGATGTGGAAAACTTGTTTGTCCGCAAAATGGGCAAGATACACGCCCAGACACAGACACAGACACAGACACAGTGGCAGTGCCAGAGCCAAACATCTATACGAGTTGGACGGACACACGGAGAATTCCCTGGGTGCTGGCAGCATAGAGCAAATAAAGCATTGGCCAACTTGGCTTCAGCTTCAGCATGGCTCGATGGCTGTTCTCGGACTGATTCCAGCTTGTCAGTCAGTCAGTCAGTCAGCTGGGAACTTTGAACCCCCCTGCTCAGTGGCTCAGTGGCCCAGCGACTCAGTGGCTCAGTGGGGCTGGCATGGCAGAAAGTGAAATAAGTTGTAGCAAAAGTTACCAAATTGACTAAATCAACGCTGGCCCCGGCCCCAAGTTTTGCCTGACACCCCTTCGCTGCCACTGCTGCAACTATCTACAAGGACTCGAATCGACTCACCTGTAGTTGCCAAAGTCCTCCTGCTGGATGTGGCGTATGGTGAGTGTGTGGCGATTGGCCCTGGTGTTCATGATTCGTCTATCGGTCGTTTGTATCGGAAATGAGTTCTGGTACCAGGACACCTGCAGCGTGAAAGATGCCAAAGTGGGCAGACAGTTGGGGATTAGCTGGGTGCGGCATTGCGGTGGTGCGGTGGTGGCAATGACGATGATAAAGGACATGTCAATGGAGTGCAACAACGATTGCAACTAATAAATTCAGCTCAAATTTGACCCACTTGCAAGAAGTTTTTCCTGCCACAATTCCAAACCAAAAGAAACGAAAGTTGGCCAAATAAAAATGGCATTAATTTGCCACAGAAAACTACAACAAAAACGAAAAATGAACCCAACAAAAAATCAGTAAAAGAAACTGCAAGCCAGCAGAGCACAAAACATGAGAGAAACGGGACAGGACAGAGCAGAACAAAACGAAACAGAACAGGACAGGACAAGGCTGTGGGACCGTGCAAGGATGGGATTGAAAGAAGAAACGAAAAGCTGAATAACTGCAACAGAAACAACAAAAAAAACCAGGAAAAAGTGACCTGAAAACAAAGTTGTTGCATAAAACAGGGCAGAGCAGGGCAGGGCAGGCACAGCTCTTGCTCCCACTCCATGCCCATTGCCCCGTAATCGTAATAATCTAAAAATCCACGAAAATAACAAAAACTATCTGCTGGATACAATGGAACGAATGAAACGATGCATTCAAAGAGCCAAACAAACCGTTGCGACTGGATCAGCGTAGACAATGCAAACGAGTTTCGCCTCGAAGCCCTCGCCCGAGTGTATCCACGACTTTTCCACTTGTATATCCGGGGGATCTGTGGCAGTACCACACACACACACACATCCACACGAGCACAGACAAAGGCATCCGTCAGGTTGCATGATGAAGAGATGGGAGACAAAGAAATACAAAAAGAGAGAGAGGAAGGGGAGAGTAAGAATTTAGCACATGAAAGCAGCAATCTGATTACAGTCAAAAATCAATTTATATACAGTTGCTAAGACCTGAGGGCTCTGGGCTCTGGGCTCTCGATTTTCATTTTCCTTTTCGCCATTCAAATTGTTTTTTGCGCAGCCTTCGATTTGGTTTTGGATTGCCACTCCGATTGCCGCTGCATTCGGCTGCACTCATCCGTGTGGCATCCCCCTGATTTACGAGCCATGTGGGAGCCATGATGCGTCTTACCCTTGAAGGACACTTTCTTTTGGTTTTGGTTTTGCGGTTCTTGGCATTTCACAATCGCAGCTGGCATTTGCTTATCCCCAGCCACAGCCTCAGCTGCCGCCTTATTCGCGCTGTGATTATTGGACACAGCAGCTGAGCAGCTGAGCAGCTCTTGGCATACTTACAGAGCACATCCAGACGCATGTCGACGGTGACTGGATCGCCCACGCCGTTGTCGGCGGTGCACTGGTAGACGCCCGCCTGCTGCCGTTCCAGCTTCTCCAGTGTGAGGATGGGTCCGTCGCCAATGCGGGCGGTGGACTTGTTAGCGCCGCTCTGTAACGGGAATACAAAAAAAGGGAAACGATTTAGCAAAGGACGCTCTGTAAACAGGGTTGCCACCACACACACAAATTGAATCAATCGCCGAGACGAAGCAACGAGAAAATGAAGTAGCAAATGTCAAAAGACAAACGACAAAAAGTATGCGAAACGAGAGACAAGACGCCAATGAAGAGCAGAGATCGGCAAGCGAAAAACTTACTCCGGGCGGGCACAGGGCGCAGGGTGCCAAAGGGGCCACAGGCTGAGGGGGAATGCAGTGCGATGTCGTGGCAAAAGTCAAGTTGCGCTCAAATATTGGATGTGGAGCATGCAAAACTGTGTGTAAACACAGACATCGAACAGAGGCGATGGCAAACGACTGTGGCAGGTCCCACTGGGGCGAATGGGCGTTGTAGCAAGTCAACTTTTGCTGGCTGGCTTGCGAGCGTCTTTTCTTTGGCAACCGATTTGGCTGCCACATCCACATACCCCCCCGATCCCCACCCCATGGGGAACACGTGTCAACGTGTGCTCCACTGACAACCTGAACACACACGCTGGGGCAGCAGCAGCGGCAGCAGCGGCAGCGGCGGAAGCGCCAGAACGAAGAACACTCGAGGATAGATTGAAACGGAACGGAAAGCAAAGGAACAAAATGAAATGACATATAACTTGGCAGTGTCTTTGGGCGTGTGGGCGTGGCCATGGCAACTCTGGCAAGTACCTTGCATAGGGGTAGAAGTAGGGAGTAGGAAGTAGGAGGAGTGGCAGAGGCAGTGGCAGAGGCGGGGTCCCTCTGCCTGCTGCATGCAGACAAACAAATCGAACGGAAATGTCAAATGCGCCAAAGTGCAGAGTAATGCAAACGGAACTCTTACCAAAATGAAGCCAGCTCCAGGACATGCTCATCCTCAGCCCCAGCCCCATTTCCTATGCCCACCCCATGTGGGTAGTCCTTGGCTCCAACACTTCCTTTATTGGAAGTTTGTGCGCTTGTTGACCCTGTCCCCTGCAGCTACCCCAACTCCGCTCTGTCTCTCTCCCTCCCTATCTCGGTTTCCGTAACGCATCGATCTGCTGAAGTGACACTGACAGGCAGTGGGTCACTTTCTGTTTGCCAGTCCTCACACTCCACACACTGTCGCTGTGCCTGTCCCTATACCCCTGCCCTTCTGCATACTTTTGTGGGTCTATGAATCGCATTAATTACAATTTGACTGCAGGTTCGACTGGGTGAACAGTTTGCCTGTTTGCATACGCCTCAACAACAGTCAGAACAGATTCTCGCTCTCCATCTCAGTGCTTTCTGGTGCTTCTTTTCCTGTCTGCCTGCCTGCCTGCCACTGACATTGATTTAGTTTGTGTGCCTCATTCTGGCACCTAAACGGATCGAATGAATGCCAGAATCAGGCCCCGAATGTCGTATATTCGTAGGGTGCACTCCGTATAGTAACTGGTAGTGGGGCAAATTGATATATTGAGTGCCTGGCAAGTTGATAAACTCCTGCAAATTAGCAGCGAAAACTAATTGCCAACTCGCAGCAGCAGCCGCATTCGCATCCGCATTTGCAAGTCATATAAGTCGGCATAAATTCATTTGTATAACCCGACAGGATGCTGCGGGGGGGGGGGGATGTGGCAAGTATGTAGATGGAGCTGCAGCCTCTACCCCCACCCATTTGACCCACTTTGAATGGCTGGCAAATATGTTATCCCTTTGTTGGCTCATGCGTAAAATTATGTGTTTGTTGAATTCATAATTGCCTCCCATTACAGCCACATGCCACAATCGTAGATTGTTGCTGCCTGACTGCTGCCTGCCTGCTGCCTAGGTTGGGTGCCCCCTGGCCCCGATCCTTCTGTGGCTGCTGCCGCCTTACAATTTATCATTTCACTTTGTACAGATTTCAGCGTGGAATGTGTGCTGAAAGCTCTTTGAGTGATGCCATGGCATATTTTCGTTGATTTATAATGCGCTGCTGCTGTGCAGGATTTTTAATGTTGGCGAATCATTTTTAATTAATAACAAAAAGTTTTCCTAGTGCAAAAATATCTTCTCTCGGCCCCCCCTCAAAAATGATTCCAAGAAGCGCTGCTAAGGAGCTTAACTGCAAAAAAAAAAAAAAGAAGAAACGTTGGCCAAGTGGCCGCTCGAACCGTGAAAGTGAAAAGGAAAAGTGCTAAGCAATGGTCGCTCTCCACTGTCCTTTGTCGGTGAGAAAACACAATTTAAATTTGCATAACGAAGCGAAACAGTTGGGTAAATTCAATTCAATTAAACTGAAATGAAATTCACTTAAAAATACCATCGGAATTGCAAAGCCGGAGAACAACAGCAGCTAGTGGGAAGCAAGCCGGCGAACAACAAAGAACCAATGTAGAGGAGTGAAGCATAGGGTAGAGGGAGGGTAGGGAAGGGAAGGGCTACCCACCTTTTTGGTCCAGTAAATGGTCGGCACCGGATTACCGGATCCCTTGCACTCCAGCGTGATGGGTCCTCCCTTGCGGGCCTGCAGCTGTCCGGATGTGGGTATGGCGCGTACGCTGGGCGGCACTGTGAAAACGGCCATTCAGTTAATTGGGTTAAATCAGTTATTAATTGATGTATGGCAGTGCGGAGTGCGGGGGCGGGGCACTTGTCAAATGTGTAAATCGTGAAGCATTAATGCCGCCCGAAATGTCAGCATGTTTGTACTCACCCAATATCTCCACAGTGTGCACTTGATCACGATTTATTTTGTCACTGATTTGACACACATAATCCCCGGCATCTTGTGGCTCCAAATCGGATATCTCCAAATTGTAGCCATCTATCAGTCTTACGCGCTCATCCCTGGTAACCATTATGTTGGAGGCAGTGAGCACATTTGTGCCCCGTCGCCACAGCAGAACGAAGTTGCCTGTGCAGTGCAGGAAACGGGAAGAGAGAAAACAGTGTGGGAGGTACAGTGGCGGTTCGCTTCATGAGCACAGGCTAATATATGGAGTCCAATGTATCTTGTGCTGGCTGGCTACAAAATGTATTATAAAATGCCGCAATATAAACATGAAACATTTCCCAGCCATCGCAGGGCAGGGCAGGGCACACATACGAGCAGGAGAAAGAGTACCAGAGCGCGCGTGTGTGCCTGTATATATACTTTTAGCTGTCACTATGACAGAGCAGCGAATGGGAGATGAAATAGTTTTTGTCTGCACGCACACAGACATACATATGTATGTATATGTTGGGGCATATCTACGTCTATCTATCTCCTGCCTTGCCTTGCTGTGGCCCGTTGAGCTGCGAAGATTCGTAGAGTTTCTCTTCTGTTTGTCTACGGAATCGCTGGCCATGCATGGCAGCAAGTTGTAGCATGGAGTCCTCTGTGTGTGTGCTGCTGTTTTCATCTCATTTTTAGTATGTTTGCTCATATAAATGACATAATTTCGCAGATGTTGCTGGCATAATTCTTTGCATTTTTGTTTGTTTTTTATTTATTCTTTGCATATTTTATACCACTTTAGTTTTTGCTTTCTTTTTGTTGCCTAAGCCCTCACACCACCACCCCCTCCCCATGACTGGTTTGTTTTGTTGTTGTTTTGTGTTTTGTGTTTTTGTTATTTTTATTCTTATTCTTATTGTTGGCCGTTGCCACAAAAGGCAAACGAGAATTTGTTAAATGAGATTAAGTGGCGTATAATATGTTTATTTATTTTATGTGCTCGGCTCGAGAGTTCAGGCGCAGGGCCCGAAAAGCCCTCGAACAATTTATGAACTTGTATTTATTATGGAAATATTAAAAAAATATACAGGAATATATTCCGCTCGTACGTACGAGTGGAAAACGTGAAAAAGCGCCGCATCGACATATTACGTATACGTGCCATAAAACCCAAAATCAGAGTTGTGTAAACACACGACGACATCGCCAACGTTTATCCAATGTGTGTACGTAAGCGTGGGTGGTCAATAGTGGGTGTGGCTGGCTGGGCAGCGACTCGCTTGTCCTGCGGCCCATTGGCCAGTGGCCGCTTCGACCGTTTGTTGGAATATGATTTCAGCATTCGAATATAAAATTTTAATGAAATGTTTTCATTTTTCCAACCTTCTGTTCCGTGGCGCTGGTGGGGGTGGGGGTCGGGGCCTTTGTCGCATGAGCAACGCCCCGGAGGCGAACGCCCACGCCCACTCGTTGTATTGCTGTTGCTGGTTGGCTGACCTTTTGGCCTACCTTAAGCTGGCCATTAAATAATCACAGCTTAAAGCGCTGCATTATGGATGCCCGATTTAAAAATGCATACGCACTCGTAATGAGCGTGTTCAGTGGGGCGCGTGCCAATTTCCTTCCGGTTATTAACAGTACAAAAGCAGAGACCCAGCCCGGCCACAGCCCACGCCACAGCCCACGCCAAATGCAAATACCGTAAGCCGTAGGGCAACACACAGCCCCAGCAAAGTTCAAGTAAAGTCCTCTGCGAAGAAGTGAAACTCGAAACCCGCACTGAGGCACCCAACACACACAATCATCGTTTTATTGGGTTCGATTATTATTGAATCGGTTTGAGTCTTACACAGCAATTGCCGTGGCATTTTGTGGCATGATTGGCCGTGTGTGTGTGTGTGTTTGTGTGTGACTGGTGGTTGCAGGTGGTGGTGGGTTTTATTTTGATTTTATATTAGTCCTCTCCACATACTCGGGCGGGTCCTGCATTTTATTAGACTCTAATGGCAGCTGCGCTGCGCCGTATATTGATATTATTGGCAGCAGCGACCGAGTTTCATGGCAGCGCAGGCAATAAAAATTCCATTTTATAGCTCGTCAATGAATATGATTCACATATGAATTTGTATTGGACGTTAAAGCCCCCCACAGCATGGCCAGCGTTTTTCGGTGGGGTTTCTGGCTGGCTGCGTGTTCGCTCTCCTGCTCGGAGATAGTAGCCACAGCCGAAACGGGTTCATTCCTAAATGAATTACTTATTCTTTTCAGCCGTTTTCAATGGGTCTGTGGGGGGGGGATGGCGGCAATTTGGAAAGTCAATACCTTCTATTGGATTGGCTTACCCCCAGCCCACCCAAGACCAATGAAAATCCAA
Source organism: Drosophila ambigua (assembly GCA_018150905.1). Classification (NCBI taxonomy): domain Eukaryota; kingdom Metazoa; phylum Arthropoda; class Insecta; order Diptera; family Drosophilidae; genus Drosophila; species Drosophila ambigua. Next base: position 2,707,423 of record JAECWS010000086.1, read on the forward strand.
TTTGAAACGGTGCTCAGTATTTATTGACCAGCACTTGGGGCGCGCCGCTCAACGGGTGACAACATGACGTATACGTATTTGATTGGCACATACATATACACATGTATGTATGTGTGTGTGTGGACTCTCGACGTGCAATCAATGAACGGCTTCATAGACCATTTGATACTTAATTTCTTTTATTGGATTAAGGGCTTTTCCACCTTCTGCTTGACCTCGCGTCCTCGCTGGGGCCAGAGCTAACCGGATCTGCTGCAAATCAAACCGAACGACGCCAAAAGCTGATGCGGATTGATGACACTGCAGCGAACAAAAAGCAGCAACAGAGAGAGGAGCAGCAAAAGAAACAGCAACAGCAGCAACTGAAGTGACAGTCAAAACCAGAAATACAAACAGAACAAAGTGCAATCGAAGCATTGTCTATGCTATAGAATTACTCCTCCTAATCCTCCTGCTGCGCCGCCCACTGTCCCCACTGCCATTTGTCGTTCCGGCATTATCCTGATTATTTAGCAACAAATGTTAAAAGTTATTTGAATTTAATTGCTGGTCGATTAAAGTCTCAGTGTGTCTGTCACTGCTTGTGCATTGCCATTTAAATCGAAATTGATGCGAGCGAACTTCAAAGGCTTCTCGCCGGGCATTAAGCTACAATTTATGTCTGGTTTTTGGCTTGCGAGCTGGCAAAAATTTATAAATTGCAATCTGTGCACTGACGTGGCAGATGGCGGCGGAGAGATTGGTAGAGCGGCGTCAAATAGCTGGTCAGCACCAACAACAAGTCGAAACATCAGGCGTTAATGGGAAATCATTGCAGTTTAATGTGCATCTCCGTGCCGCCAAAGTGTGTCCAATTAATTGAAAATACTTTTGGAAGCAACAAAAACGCACAAACGCGAAATGTTCGCGGCATTTGCTGGCTGCCTACACTTGAAGAAAAAAACGCAAGCGATTACTTTGAATTTCTGCAGGAGTTGCAGCAGGAGTCTGCAAGTATCCCAGTCTACTAGGTCCCAATCTGCTTTAAATGTTTACTTTCTCTTGGCAAGCTGCCTAGTTTAAGTTTATTTTTCACCGTGTACGACTCTCTCTCTCCGTCTCTGTCTGCTTGCGCCTGGCAAAGTTCTGGCAGGACCTTTGACTGATGTCAATCTGCCAGTTGGAGTGCCTGGCGCCCACTGTCCGCTGTCCAGTGTCCAGTGTCGTCGCATTGCCATCAATGTGCAATTTATTTTCATTTGCTGCGAACAGTTAATTGCATTTTATTTATTGGCATGTCAACAGCAGTTGCAATTGCAGCTTTTTCCAGCCGCACACCAAACACCACCCCCCCCCCCTCCCCATTCGGGGCTGCCAGCAACTTTTCATTTGGGTCAAAGTTAAAGCGGATCGTACGATAATCACCACGGAAGTTCGCTGCTGGCACACTATTAGTTGCACTGTTTAGTCGCAGCAAATATTGTGAACTTTAATTGATTAAAGTTGGTGGCGCAGCCTTAACTGGAACACGTCACAGACCCTCTGCCCACCCCACTGCTGTTTGTTTCACACAAACACAGCGCACCCAGGCAGACAAACAGTTTTTCCAGCACTCGTTTTCCAGCACATAATGCTCGTATATATATGTACTTATGTATAGCAGGAGCTGCGCCCACTCATTTGCCTTGGACTGCTGTCTTGACAGCATCCTGCCGCTTGCCTCTTTCATTAATTACGAATCTCGCCGCAAAATTTCTATAAAATTGCATTTCAATCGATTGGCAATCGTAGATGTATCCGAAATTGATGCATATTTTAGCTGGCCACTATTCATGCATCCATGGGCAATCAAATTTCATTTCATTTAAAGACCAAAATGGCTGCCTGGCTGCCCACTGCCTTTTCGCATGGCTGCTCGCTCGGATTTCCTATATTCCTATTCCTATTCCTATTTCATATCAAATATTGGCAATTGATGCTGAACTAAACAGCCTTTTGGCCAGCATCTGCAGCACGTTAATCAGCCAAATTTATTTGCTGCCCGAATGCCCGAATGCCAATATGTGTGAGCTTGCAATATTTTTGTGAAATGCGCTGAGGGAAAAATGTGTCGATGGGTCGATGGGCACAAACTGCACACCGAAACGACAAGCTGCTGACAGCTGTTTGGTTGTTGCCCAACCAGTGGCCATTGTTGTTGCTGCTGTTGCTGCTTTTGTTGTAAATTAAATTTATGTGAATTGACATTCTGCCTAAGCATATTTGCATATATTTTTGCATAATTTGATGCTGCTTCACGTCGCTGCGCTGTTGTTATTATTATTATTATTATTTTTGTTCGGCTGGCTCCTCTCTGTTGATTTTTATGATCGAATATTGGGGCCAACGCAATGCTAATGCCAGCGGATTAATTATACTAAACCAGCAGACAGCGGACATTATTGGACATCAAAACTCACCCAGATTCTCCACCTGGCAGGGCAGGACGAGCGTGTCACCGACGACGGCGCGATAGGTGTGGCCGCGGGACAGGAAACGCGGCAGCGATGCGGTCAACGATGATGGTGCGGCCGCCGACTGTTGCACGTTGCTCATCGAGCGGCTGTTGCTGCCTGTAAATGAGAGCGAAAGAAGAGCTGTGAGTTATGTTTGTTTTACTGGTAGTTTTTGTTGCTGTTTCTGTTTTAATATTGGGTCACACTCCACCCCAAGCCACCCCAAGCCACTCCATGCCACTCCTCCTTGCACGCCCGATATCGATGGCAATTTGTTTCCATATGAATGGCTTTCAATTAGCATAAAAATGTGTTGCCTGCCCCTCACGCCTGTACGCTGGCGCCCAAGGCTCCCAGGATGCCAATAAATGCGTGCGGCGTTAGGTACGGGGGGTGTGGAGCTTATGGAGCTGGCAGAGTGTCAAATGGTCTGTGGACTAAAGTCAGTACTTGGCCCCAGTCAGAGCAAAGCCAGCACACGGTGCGTGTGGCACAATGCTAACGCACTCGGTGTCCTTGGGGCATCGTTTGGGGCTGCGCCAAACATGGCCAATGTGAAAATTGCTGTCAGAGTTCCGAGTCAGAGGTACCCACAATCCCACCCCACTCACGCCCCCCCTCTTACTCTAAGGCAGCTTAAAGGCGCAAAATTTCTATGGAAAAAGAAGAGAGAAAAAAAGGAAAAGCTGTCTGACCCAGGCACGCAGCCAGCAAGTCCTGGCCATTGTTGGCTTTTGGCGACAAATGAGCGCAGCGAAGCGTAGCAAATGCCTGTCGCCTGCCGCCTCCAGCCGGGGGCATGCCCCCAAAACACGCTGGTGTCTACATGTAGTTCAAGTGCACAAGTCCCGTCCTGCACGGGCACGGGCACAGGGCCACCGACGCAGCGTAACAAATTTGATTGCAACAACGGGGCAAGCTGCAGTTGGCTTGCAACAAAGGGCGCGGCAGCGAGAGAGAGAGAGTCAGAGAGTGAGCCCCAAAAAGGACGCCCCAAGGAGCGGGGCCTGAGCAAAAACGGCAGCATCAGCAAACAGGCCAAAAGTCGCCTTGGCTGGGCGCTCGCCGACGCGTCGCTGGGCTGCTGGCTGCACTTTTCCGTTTGTGCTTTCGTTTTATCTTTTATGGCACCCAGACGCAGGTCCTGGCCATTCGGGCTCCCCACTACGTGTCCTGCTGCCACGCCATGGTGTCCTGCCAGGTGGGTTTGCTTGTCTTTGCTTTTAGTCGACCCCACAGCCGCCCCACAGCCCCCCAGCCCAGCGCCTTGCAGTTACATTCTTAAGAGACACTTTTACAGGTCCTTAGCGTCCAACAGACATAAAAGGACATTTTCGCAGATCATCATTTTATGGTGCGAGGGCAGAGCACAAAGGAAGCGCCGCCAAATTGGTCAGACTTTAATGCTGCGACTTGGTACTGCCCCCTGCCCTGCTCCTGCTCCTGCTCTGCCCTGTCCTGGCAAATTTGTCGCTCTTCGCAGCTCTCCCTCTCCCTCTGTCTCTCAGATTTTATATTGTCTCTGGACTAGAGTGCACGCTTGTGTAAAATTGTGGAAATTTCGCAGCTAAATGAACTTTAAGACGCCGCCTCGCCGTGCTCCGCCCCGCTCCGTTTTAGAGCCAGGGGTCAGCCCCAAATTCCCAGCTTCAGCAGCTGGACGAAGCAGACAAAGTACTGGACGCACACTCAGTGGGGGGTGGTGGGTGGAGGGCGCTGTAAAAAGTGTCGTGCAGCGCCCGGCAGTGGCACTTTAAATCTCTTTTATGCCCCGGACAGCCCCGGACTGGCTGTCGAAATACGAGTCCGCTGCCGGCGTTAATATCTCACCATGCATAAATATTTCTATGTTTTGCACTAGCCAGCGATAGGCCAGACAGGCCCGGCCAGGCCAGGCCAGTGTTGTTGGGCTGCCCCGCTTGGCCTGCTATTCTTTTTTGCTTGGCTGTTTGCGCCTTCCGAAATTAGAGTTTATGCAAAACTGTGTGCTGGCTACAGACGCTGGTCATTGGGGCCCAAGAACGGGCCCAAGTGCCACATGTCGAGGCAGTTGCACTTGCACATATTTCGCAAATGGCCGAAAAATGCAGCTGGCCTTAAATTGCATGCACGAAATGCATTAAACATGCAGGCCACTTCGTCCTGGCCTCGCACGGACCGCTCCAACAGGCAGAGGTGTTCGTGTGTGTGTGCGTAAGCCTTTGTGGCTCTGATGGGTCTGATGGGTGTGTGTGTGTGGGTTGGGTGTGGGTTGGGTGTGGCTTTGGGGTGAACGAGTTGTGGGCGCATTAAACAATTTGAAACTGGTTTCAAAGTATGCACAAAATTGCATTAAAAACTGTGAAAGAGCGTGCAAGGGGGGAGGGGAGTGGGTGAGCGTGGCAGGGGGGTAGCGGGAGAGCGTGCAAGGGGGGGAGGAGTGGGAGAGCCTGCTTCGATGCAACGACAAACTTTATTCGTTGTCTCTCGACCAGCTCGCCATAATGTTGCATACTTAAAGGCGCCAGCAGAGGGAGACAGAGACAGAGAGAGAGAGAGAGCTCAGCTCGAAGTGTTCTTAAATGCATGCCACACACACGCACACGCACACACACACACACGTAGCTCTAGTCTAGTGTGGCACAAAACTTTCGCCACTTCCGCGCCGAACACTTTCTCTCTCTCTCGCTCGCTCTCGCTCGCTCTGTTCGCGATGAAAAATGAGCGCGAATGGGGTTTTTGTGTCCTCGCTGCACTGGCACACTGGCACTGGCACTGGCACTGGCACTGGCAGTGTCGCGAAACTGTGTCACATGAGCCGCCAGTCAGTTGGCTCACACACACAGAGACCACACACACACACGCTCCTGTTGGAGTGTGTAGAGCACTTACATCAAAAATGCATATAGCATGCAGCGCGCTCTGCGGTTGTGTGAGTAACTGCCAGTGAGTGAGTGCATCGTCTGCTTACCGCAACGGCAGCAGCAGCAGCAACGGCAACAGAGCGGGCTCCCACCGCACAATAAACTCAATTTGAACAAGAATGCAGAATGCGTCGCGCAGCATTGAGTGTCGAACCTGTGGATACCCTGCGACAGCCTCGCAGTGTTCGCTGCAACAAAGTGGCACGCGTTTTTTTGTGTTTCAATGCTGATTGATTTCCAGCGGCAGCTGGCTCGACTGTGGCCTCGCCACCACACTGGCACAGGCACTGGCGCGCATCGAAAGTGATGGGAAAAAGCGCAGTTTGTTGCTTAAATAATTTATCTGCTGCACAAACACACACTCCACGCCACGCCACTCCACGCCACTCCGCGCCTTGCCACTCCATGAGGCGGTGAGGCATGTTTTAGCTAGCAATGACAATGCGGTCGGTCGGTGTGTGGGGGGAACTGTCAACATTGTTGCATAAATACTGGCTGTGAAGTATCTGCGCCACTTGCTGCTGCTGCTGCTGCTGCTTACCCCCTGACAAGGTAATGGCTGTGGCGCCTCTTCATAGGGAAGCTAGGAGGCATCTGCAACGGCATCAGCATCGTTGGCTCTGTGGCATTTTCGCTTGCTTTTGTAAATGAAACGCATTGGCATACTTGTGCGAAAAACGGCCTCAGTTCTGTGGCCAGCAGCAGCAGCAGCAGCGGCGCATCATGGCACAGAGAACACACGAAGCACTTTGCCACACGGCTGCCTCGGATTCGATTTCGCACTGCCCACCCACTCAACCCCCCATGTGGTGGCGGCACTAGATTTGAGGCATTCGAAATTGTTTTTGCCGGAATCAGATGCCGAGCCGAGCACAGGCCTCCCCCCCCCCCTTCGACTTGGGCTGTGTGGCAACAGTTTTAGTTTCAGTTGCAGTTCCACTTTGCGCGCCATTCGAATGGCATTTTGTACGCGCGACAAACGACACGGCAACACGGCGACACGGCGACATGGCGCGGTTTTCCATGAGTTGCTGTCGCCAGCAATCGACTGAAATATGCATGCACACTCCGCCATTTGCTGCGCCCGTGGCGCTGAATTTGTTGCATTATTTTCAGCGGACAGAGACACACTGCCACACTGCCACACGGCCGCAGCCCGCACATGCAGCGCTTAGCTTTTCTCATTTCCGTTGCGTGGTTGCGCAGCGTCTAACTTCGCCTTTTTTGGGGGGGTTCTGCGGTTCAGTTTACATGCCACTGACACAGCGGCTATCCTCCTCCGGTTGCAGCCACCACACTTTGTTTCATTAAAACTTGTGCCACGTGTCGCAAGTGCAGCAGCAGCAGCAGCATCTTTGCATGGCTGTACCCTTGTAAAGAGTCGCTTGGTCTTACGCAGACTTTTGGCTGCATTGTCTTTGTATATTTCGAGCTGCCAGGGTATCTAATGCCGCGCTGCACATACAATTTCGTGGCTTGTTTTGGCATTTGTTTAGTGCTTACTGTGGGCCCTTCCCTGCCACCCCTTGCCTTACCTTTCACATACGCTATCTGCATTTCAATGTATTTTAAAATATGCATAGAAGCGACTGAAAAAAACAGGGAGAAACCCCAAGCAAAGGAAACAAAACACACAAAAAAACCAAAGAAAAAGCGGAAAGGCAAGCAAGAAATTTAGTTTGCTGCGGGAATGTTCATTACATTTTCTGCTGCTGCTGCTGCTGCTGCTTTCGCTTTCGTGCTTCGTGTTTCGGCGGCTTCTTTGGCCAAACTGTTTGCTTGTTAGCCGAGATTTCCATGCATATGGCAAGCGGCAGGGGAGGGTGGTGAAGTGCAGCAGTTGCCGCGGGGCTCATTGCCACACCTGCCACGTGGCCATATCCACGGATCCGCGCAGCATACTCTCAGCATATTGCATTTTGTGCTCTTTTGCTTTGTTGCATATTTAATGCATGCAAATTATTTACAGTGTCGACTTTTAGCCAAGGGGCAACCCCTGCACAGCGCCCCCTAACCAACCCGAAAGCCACGCCATTGCTGGCTTAAAGCGCAGTTTTTCTGTGGCCAATTCATTTTTATTGCCTGCAATTTTAGCTGAGCAGAGCGGAGCTGAGCGCACTTGATGACGTACATTAGATGCAGCATTCGAAAGGTGTAACCCAGTTGACTTGCCGAGTCGTAAGTGCATTTATCAAAATCCTCTCCACACGGAGAGCCTGCAAAAAGGGGTGGAACGGGTGCATGTCAGCGACAGCGGAAGAGTGGAAGGGAACGGCGGGGAACGTTCCGCTTTGTGCTGCATCGGCATGGCAATTCCCAAGCAATTTCGCTGGAGTGAAAGCACAAAAAAAGAGAGTACAAAAATGACAAAAAACCGTGCGAGTGAAATGTCATTCAAGCAGCGAATGCCATTTACGTACCTACTCGTACCTGCAAGAAGTCATCGCCAGCGTCATGGCCATCCCAGCCATTTGACACCCGAAATATGCAAATGCTGGCAGCAGCTCCTGCTGCGTGCTCTGCTCCTACCTCATGCTGGTCCTCTTACAGATCCTCCTCTTGCTGCTGCTGTTGCAGGCTGCTGCTGCTCCACCTCTAACGGTTGCTGGCGCTGGGCGTGAACCCGTCAATCCCTCGCGCTTGTCGATAGTCAATCTATTCATCTTTCTAACTGGTTTCACATGTGAAAGCTGCCACACATTCCCGACCCGCACCGAACCGACCCGACCCCAAAAATCCGCTCATCCGCCCATTTGCATTGCTGGGCGTGGCCTGCCGCTGCTGCTGTCAGAATCCGGATTGACTTTTATGCACATATCATTTGCATAACATTATTGGGGAGGGAGCAGTGTCGCTGCTTCTGCCCCCCACGTGCATCCTGTGCATCGCCCCGCCCCGCCCAGCGCATTAAATTTTGAAATGCCAAATAAATCCGCACATCGAAATGCTATTTTTTCGAGCTATTTTCGTTTACGTTTGCACTTAGCTGGCGTTGCACTTTGGCATCACTTCCCTTACCCGCCCCGCCCAGTCCAACCCATCGCTGTGCATCCTTTTCCGTGCTGCTGTCTGACTGGATGCTGGCGCTGACAGTTTCTCAATTTGCATTTGCAGCTCGAGCCGAGAGCCACGTTTGATTCACGCTTGTTGACGGTGCACTCGGCGTATGCGTAATAAGCGTGTGAGCTTGTGACTTGCCCCCAAAACGTAGACCCCGACCCCAAGCCACCAGCCCGAACCCCCCTCACACGACTCTCGCCGCATATTTGATGCCGGGCTGCGACTCGTAAATTGTTTTATTGCCTTGTCATGGCAGCACACATCCTTGCAGGATATCTTATGTGCCCGGCCATAAACATATTACGAATTTTCGGTTATTTATTTGGCAATTTATATTTCAGGCACATTGGCAAAGAACAACAACAAAACGAAAGCGAAAACCCTTTAAATTAAATAATAAAAACAATGCTGGCCCAGCCCCCATGCTCCCAGGAAAAGCGAAGGAAAATGCCCGACTAGTTCGCTGAGGCAGCAAACGGCGGCGTGGCAAACCCTTTCGCACCCTTGCGGCGGCGGCAGGCAGGCAGAACGAGGGAGGGGAGGGGAGTGCTGGGTTAAGCGCATAAACCAGATAAAAGAGCCGTAATAAAAATATTAAAACGGCAAACGTGAGGCCGCCGTCGTCGCCGCTCAGACAAGAGTCGAGTTGAGTCGATCCCCTGCTTGGGAGTTTATGTTTTTGTAAATTCCCGGAAAATTCTGCCAATTGCCCTGGCAACACGCACACGCATACATTTGGGCGCCTAATAAGCCCCAGAAATGAAGGCAAGCCACGGGATATCGCAGCGCAACTGCCAGTGGGTTAGGAACTACACTTGAACATCCCCTTCCCGGGCCGTAAATCAAACTGCCCGAGCAGACAGACAGTCCGCAATGCTCGTGTGCGAGTATTGACAGGAATTTGCACTAATAATTTACAGCGCAGCAAACCGCACAAAAATAAGTTTTATGGCATAGGAAAAATCCCCCATTTTCCTGCCATTTCTGCGCTGCACGGCGCATGAGTTATATGCCGCTGTGGGTGTCGCTGCTTATGGCACTCGGCCGAAGCGGCGCACAGTGCTAATTTGAATTTTAAGACCATTTAGCCGAGCAGCCATTGCCATGTCAATTGCTTGGAAAAACTTCCTGCAGCGACACATTCGGCACTCAAGACGCTGCCGTCGGCGGGGCCATTCATTTGCAACGCCTCAAAATGGTTTACGAAACATTAAGCAATTGCAGTGCCAGCGAAAAAAGGGAGAGAAAGAAATCGTTTTAAACATGAGACATAGTAGTGGACCCACCACTCCCGACCAGACCCGGGGGGGGTGGGGACACAGGCCACATAGTTAGAGCAGGCCATGTGGATGGCGTAAGATATCACATTAAGAATTTAAATTAATTAAATTAAAATGCGTGGAGCGTGGCTGTGGCTGTTGCTGCTACGGCTGCGGCTTTTGGCCAACCATCGACCGTGGAACGGAGGAGCAGCGAGCAGCCGTCCTGCCGTCTGCTGTACGTCCTGTTCCTGTTCCTGTGCAGCGGCTATGCTGGCGGTGGCACAGCCCCGGCCTTGGTTTGTTAAAGCTGCCACAAGATTTGCATAAAGTATAATGGCCAGCTTCCTGGTCTCCTGGTCCTCCCAGCAAAGCGCACAACGATGCTGTCGGGCAGAGCATGAAAAACCCAACCGAGCGTGGCCATTCAATTTTCATTTTTTTTTCGCTCTCCCTCTATCTCTTTCTCTTGCTTGCTACCTCCCCCCCACACATCTTTGTCGTCGTCTTTGAACTTTTCACATTTCTTGTCGTTTTACTTCTTGCTTTTTTCGGCTGTCGTGGAGCATTTGTACTTTTTGTACAAGACATTTCCGCGCCGCATGTCCAGTTCCTGTCCAGGCTCTTGGCCCATGGCTCCGCTGGCTCCGTTGGCCTGTTGGCCTGTTGGCCGTGGCTTTTATTATGGCCAGAAGACGGCGGCGGGCATTGGTGCGCTCGATTTCGCTTTTGGCTTGATTTTGTTCTTCTTGCATAGCGCCTGCCCTGCCCCCTGCCCCTTGGTCCTTCCTATCAATTCCTTTGCTGTCTACTCTGCTTCCTGGGCCCCGTTGTCTGGGCGAAATTTCAATTTGATTTCGCTGCTGCGATCGTTTTGTTTTATTTCCTGTAGATATCTTCAATTTCATGTATCAGATTTGTTTCGTGCAATAAAAAATTCGACTGAAGTAGCTTCCGCCAGGGCTGCCCTGCCACTGCCACTGCCTCCAACTGCTGAGTGCTCAACCGACTGACAAATTTAATGCTGCATTATGGCATTTTTATACAGCTGTGCCTTCTGCTCGGAACCTGTCACAGGATATGCTCTCCTGCGTGCACTCTTTTTGCCCTTTAATTAGCGCCTAAGCCAAAGCTAAGCTGGAGGCTGGAAATTCGCTGGCGGTGCTCACAAATGCACTCAACTATGGGCGGAAAATTGTGCCTGCCGAGTTTGATGCTTCCACAGAAAGCAGCCTAAAGTGCGGAATATTTTTTGGGGCTCCACATTCACGCTAGAACGAGCAGCGATGGCGGCCATATTGGCGGCGTTCGTGCCACAACGAGCGACCTTTGTCTTTGTGCCATCATCTCATATTTGTGTTAACGGTTTGGCTACAGTATGTGTGTGTGTGTGTGTGTGTGTGTGTGTGTGTGTTTGCTCTTTGAGGCCAAAATGCAAATGTTTGGCCGTCCCCCGCAAATCCTATTATTTTATTATGAGGGTCAGCCGAGTGTCGTCGGCCCAATATTGTTAATACGAAAAGCAAACAAGGCTCTGTCTCCGGCTCTAGTTCTAGCTCTGTCTCTGGCTGTGGCTGCCCTGTCGCCGCCCCTGCCATTTCACTGCAAATTAGCATTTGGCCCCCATATATCTTTTGATAAGTTTCGCCAGCCATCGAATAAATAAATACCCAATGAACATCGTGATATGGAAGTTTTCGCTGTAATCGGATTCAACTTTTGCTTCAAAAGCTTTAAAGAGTGAAAACTAATTTCGGCTCGTTGCGGGTTCGGTCCCCTTTTTGGCCGCATTTGCACTGGGATAATTACGTGCATTTAATCACAAATGGTGAAGTGTGGGGGGGACTGTGGTCGGGCAAAAAAAAATACAACCTCAGGGGACAGGCAGGCAGGCGGCACATGGGACAGGAGAGCACAGGACAGGACAGGGCAGCGTGTGGCTCTGGCCAATTTTCAGCTAACTAATGTTTGTCTGCTACTTTGCATTGCGCTTATTTCTGGCCATTTATTTAGCCATGTTTTCTCTATCTGTCTGTCGGTCTGTCTGTGAGTGCCTGTCGCTGTGTCCCTCTCTGTCCCCTGTTTGCCCGAGTGGTTGAGTCTTTTTTTCCCCTAGCTGTAGAATGTGTAAAACGAACAGTTTGAAAATAAATTAAAGCAGATAATTTGTGGTTCGTTTGTTAGGCAAAATGTTAATGAGTTTGGTTGCCCCCCGATCAGTGGGGAGAGCCAGACCCCTCGTAGGTGACACTCAAAAGGATTTTGGGGGCACAAACAGAAGCTGCAGCATTTAGCAATGTCAAGAAAGAGTGGAGATGCCCGTAAATTTCAATTTGTTGCCCAGGCCAGTCATCATTTAGGTTTGTTTAAATGCCAGCAAATGTGAGGCAGGACAGGACAGCACGGGACAGGACAGGACAGTGCAGCAGACATCAAAGGCATGCCATGTGGAAGTGCATCCACACGCAGCCAGACAAATTGGGCAAGCAATTTTTCAGATGCCCCCATGCAAGGCTAAACGAGTGGCCAAGAGGGGCACAGTGGAGTGGAGTGGAGTGGCTCGTCTCTGCTCACATTGTTGCTTGTGGTTTCATTTTCTGGGCATAAATCAAGCAGAAATTTCCAGTGGGGTGCGGGAGGGGGAGTGTAGAACTGGGCACAATCTGCACCGCCCCAGCAGAGCGCTTAGGTCTGCTTCAATTTTAAAGATAAACACTTGGCAGACTCTGGGCGGCAGGAGGTGGAGGCGGCACACAAAGTTATTTCATATTTAAGCCAAATTTAATGGCCATGTCCAGCTATGCAGGACACACAGAGAGCACAGCACAGCACAGACAGAGCACAGAGCACAGTCCAGACTTAGCACTGAGCAGCCCCAGCAGGACCTAGAAAATCAAATTCTCTGCTTATTTATGCATGAATATATTTTCTTTTTGTCGTTTGCCCAGCTCTGATCCAGCCGACGTTTTTTTTTGTCGTCTCTGCTCTTCTTTAGCATATTTGCAAATCAATTATGTATGGTCCTGCCGGGGGATAAGGATAGGGATAAGGATAAGGCTAAGGATATTGGATTTTGATATGTGTCAATGTAGTGCTGGCATCGCCTTGGGGGCGGCTCTACTTAATCTCCCCAAAGTGACACTGGGAGCAGGGTCGCTCGACAATCTCTCTTTCTAATTATTTTAATTTGTAAACCACAAAAAGAGGAAACCATTTGTAAGGCTGCTGCCTGCTGCTGGCTCGATAATGCTCTGCTCTGACCGAAAATCAATGAGAATTTCGAGGCGAGGCTAAGAGCAAACGTTGCAACTGGGTCGAGCAGCAGCAGCAGCAGCTGCCAGTGGGATAGAAAGGAAAGTTATCGGCGGCCAAGTGGAGGCCAAGCAAATGTTGTCTGCGCCGGAAACGGAAACAAGCTGTGCCACACGAGTGGAGGAGGCGTGCCAGCCAGCCAGCCAGCCATTCCAGGCTGGAGTCTGAGCACTGAGCACTGAGGACAAGCTGTGCTGAAGATTGTCGTTGCTGGCACAGTTAGTCAGCAAAGTCGTTGCAGCAAATGGGGCGCACTGAAAGCCAAGCGGAAAAAATAAAAAGAAATGGCAGGGTACGACTCTAATCCGGGCAGCAGCCTCCGAATGTGGCATAGTTGAATAGAGAGCCGCCACCGCCACCGCCAGTAGGAGTAAGGCGACGCCAAAGCTGCTTACCTCCTTACCTTAGCGACGTGTGTGCGAAGGCATTCGAGTGTAGTTTGCTTTTAATTCAGCATAGAAAATGAAATTGAAAACTGTGCCAAATGTGTGCACAGGCACAGACACAGGACAGAGGCACACACCAACCGCAGATAGACAAACTCTTCTGCTGCTGCTGCTGCTGCATCCCATGCAGATACGAGTGGCAGGAGGAGGCTGGGTGTTAGCTCGAGTCCTGGCTGCCTTCTGCAAAGTGACATGTAATAAATTTTATTGATTTTCGCTTTAGTCAAAGCGAGGCAGCATCCGGCTGCTGCTGCTGCTGCTGCCGTTGCGGCTTTAATGAATTTTTAAGACTTTAATATGGCGTCGGCTGGGCTTAGGGCTGAGCAACGAGTGCCGTGCCCGGCAATTATAATTGAATCAGAGCTGCCAATCTCTGTGCCGAGTATGGATGAGAGTCTGACTGGGGAATACCCTCCGGCTGTGCTGTGGCTGCATTTGTGATTAGTTGGCCGAGATATTTCTCATGTATTTGCCAGGAATTAGTTTGAAAACATTTTACAGCCAAACCCCCAGCCAGAACATTTTCTGCTTGTCTGCTGCTGCTGCTGCTGCTGCTGTGGGGGCGTTGCATTTTTTATGGACTGGCTGTCAAACACAGACACGTAATTACGTATACATACATATAGTTTATGTGTAGCTATACAGCCATATATCTTCTGGAATTTATTACATTTTTAATAAGCAGGTTTTCAGTTGTTTCAGTTGCATTGAGGCGTTTCGTTTGCCCCTGCCCTGCCCTGCCCTATGAATGTCTGTTTAAATGATTTTATTTCCCCCTTGTTTTCGTTCCTTCTCCCGTGCAAGTTCTGGCACAAAAGTTAAACAATAAACGCCCCTATTTATAGTAAATAAATAATATACGGATTCATTTGTGGAATTTTGCTCTTTTTCCCTGTTTTTGTGTTGTGTATTTTACCCATTTGTTTACGCATTCTTTTTAATGAACCAAACGACTGTGCTGTCCTGTCCGGCCGGGACTTACCTGCAAATAAATAAAACCACACAATGCATCAGAGAATGTTGACTTTTTTCAAAAATGTTTAAGTAATTAATACAAAATGTTCGATAATATTTACAGCGCTGGTGATAAAGCCAACAAATAATATACGCTCCGAGGAAATGTATTCAAATAAATTGCATGTATACCTGCTCTTATTTTTAAACACAAAATATTATTTGCCATTGAAGTTATTTGCATGGAAAATAATTTGGCCAATTTTCGCATATTTTCTATGCATTTGTTTGGGCCTCTGCTGAATAGTTTGAATGAGTTTTTGATGCCACGAAAAGTGTGGAATTCACACAGCAAACTGGCAACTGTTTTTTTTAGTTTTACCTGCCCCACTGTGGGGGGTGGCTGGCTGCCTCTTTTAGTGGCTTATCTGATAAAATATGAGCAACAAACATGCACATCTAATTTGGAGTAAGCAAAAATTATAATTAATTGCTGCTGCTGCTGCTGCTGCTAGCTCGGCTTCTGTGGCTGATTTTCTCTATGCGATTGTTAGTTTTCCATTTATTCGCTGTGGCAAGTTTCCCAACTGCGACCCAACTGCGACCCAACTGCGGGCTAATGTGTGCCTGTGTTTGTGTGCCTCATTTATCAAGGCACAAAATGCTCGGTGCTCTGTGCTCTTGTTTGCCCTGAAAGGGTTGTGGGCACGCCCCACCCATGGACTCCATGTGTGCGTGTGCTGCATATGAAAAGTCCTGCGGCTAATAAGTGACACGCGTCGATTAATAAAACTGTACAAGGGCCCCGCGCAACGGCCTCCCGTCGCGCCCGTTTGCTCCCGTGCCGGTGGGTGTGGCCCTCGGCTGGAATGCCGCTGCGTGTGTTGTACATTAAAGGGCCATGTCACAGTCGACGATTATGCAAAACAGTCCGACGATTATGGATAAGCATAAGACACGGCCAAGGAATCAGGGTGGCACTTGGCCACCCACCCACCAGCCCATGCCAATTGCGTGAGGTGGGGTGTGGGATGTGGGGTGTGGGATGTGGGGTGCGTGGTGTGAGGGCATCGATGTCTGTTCCGCATTAGCCCTAACCAGCTGCACCAGCTCACAATTGACCAAAGAATAGAAATAAAATAACTCATCCATCCATCTGCCTGTCTAAAAGCTTTTCCAGCTAACAAATTCAATAAAATGCAACTTTAAGATTGGCACAAAAACAACAACAACAATCTGCCCTTCAAGACACATTCACGGAGGAGTGGTGGGGGGCTTACATTTTGTTTTTGCCCTTGCCATGTGGCAAGTAAATCAAATTTTAAAATATGCCAACAGCAAAAATATGAAATCAAAATCCATTCAATTTCCCATTTGATGGATGGCGATGGTAAGTCTCCGCCCCCAGCCCCCCACTACTGATAGCTGCTCTACCCCGTATGGAAATGAACATGCAGCAAGCATTCTGGGGCAGAGCCAGAGCCAGTGGATTCCGGATTCCGTAGCGCAACAAAAACAGATGCAAATCAACAAGCTGCCATCGAGATGAGCCAAGGCAAAAAAAAAAAAAAAAAAAAAAAACAAGTGTGTGTCTCCTCTCTGTCCTGCGTGTCCTGGATATCTCACTATCCGTCTATCCCTCTATCCGTTGCCTCAGCATATTCTCCATCCGTCCGTCCGCATGCAGAGATGAATGATGCTGCCAATGAGTTTGTGTCTGGGCTATGTGTTTGACAGCATTTTGCTATTAACTTGCTATTGCTCGGCAGATATTTGTTTTTCTTTTCACTTCATCTCAGTGACATCTTTCCCCAGAGCCTGCTGCTGCATCTCCTGCTCCTGCTATCAGACTGAGTTGATATTAATTCCCGAATGAAACTATGTATTTGATAAGCCATCGGCTGAGCTAAATGACTGCCCTCTGGGGGCCAGCACTCGTAGATCTCTCCAGATAAGTGATTTATTGTATTATGTGCCTATCGTTATGGACATAAATCGTATTAGAATGTCGTCCCACCCTAAACCGCTTTCCTCATTACCGTCCCCACCCACCCCTCTAGCCATCTCAGACAAGTCTTCGCTGTCGTCGTTCTTGGGCCCTCTTTCCGAGTGCTCCTTTTGAAGTTTACACCTGCGGCATTATTGTCCTTAGCCCATGCCCCCTTTGCCCTACCCCTACCCCCACTTGGCTGTTGAAAACAAAAGCCGCTTTGTTTGTCAACCTTTGGCTGACTGGTGGGCAGGCAGGCAGCCAGCCAGCAGCCAGCAGCACACATTCCTACTTGTTTGGGTTCCCCTTTCTATTTCTTTTTTTGTGTCTGTTTTGTGCTGCTCCTAACGAGAAACTTCAATATTGTCCCTTCTGCCCAGAAACAAACAGGGGAGCAGAGAGAGCAAAAAGCGAGCCCGAGCCGGAGCCGGAGCAGCAGCAGCTAGAAAGAAAGCAAGGCAAATATTAACCTGGGGCTATTCATTAAACAGTCCTTTGCTCATATGTTTTGCTTTCGCTTGATACTCTGTCCTTTCATTAAACAATCCTCTCCAGCCTGTCCCACTCCCCCTCCTGCCGGGCCACTTGAAGCGCTCATTGTTTGCACTTGATGATGCTGGGTGACAGCTTCACCTCGGGCCCCACTGCCACACCGCCCCACCACATGTGGGTTCCAACGAGTTGGCCAGCATTTATGGCAGCGCATATTGTACATATTCCTTTGCCGGATTGGCCAAGCATCAATGGCCGCCACCTGCTGCTCGGAGTGTCTCCGCCGCTTCGAGCGTGGGCACGGGCCCCCAGACGCGACCGCGACTCGATTTCTCATTTTATTTTCGGCACTTGTCGGGTTTTGTCGCTTTTAATATATATTTATATATATCTCTGTCTCAGTTTTCTCAGTTCTCTTTTGTTTGGGTGGAGTGGGAGGGTAGTGGTGTCTCGACTTGTCTCCGCTGACAACAGCTGACGGCGTCGTCTGGCGACAAAATGTGTACATTAAAAAGCTTAACGATGGCCCGCTTAGTTGTCCTTGTCATTATGTTTTCTTTTCTGCCTCTGTCTCTCCCTCTCTCCCACTCTCTCCCCCGTTCGCTTTCGTGTCGTTGGGCTGTTTTGCTGTTGTTTGACCGTCTGAGTGGATGGGCATTAAGCGCACCTGATGTGCAAAAACTGCTTAATTGAAAACATAAGCTGCTATAATTTCGTTCCCTGTGCTCTGACTCCCGCTCATGCTGCAGGGGGTTGGGCGTCAAAGAACTTAATTTAAAATTCAAATTTATGCCTTGCATATTAAAAGCAACCATCACGTACAGCTCCGTTCCCAGCTCCAACTCCAACTCCCAAGCCTCTCTCTCAATCTTCAATTGAATTTCTTACGTTCAGTGCGTGGGATGTCCATCCGTTCGTTCGCCTGTTGTCTGCAATTAAAAGCGCTTAAATCAATAAGCCCTCCGCAGTTGACGTTTCGTTTCTCATTTGGCCAGAACGTGTTGGCTCTTAGTATGCAAAGCACAGAGACAATGCCAAATGGCAGCAATGCGGTGGGGGTGGGGGGCAGGGCACTCCTTAGCACATCTACTACCCGACATTAGACTGACTTATCGCAGGGAATTTGTTGTAGCCAGCGAGAATCTGTCCCAGCGGCCTTGTTAGGTTCTTCGTCCTCGTTTGTCGTTGTGATTGGCATTGGCTGTTGTCATCTTGAGACTCTACTCTGCCCTCTGCCTCTGCCCATCATCGTGGATGGCGTTTCCGCTGTTTCCGATGCTTCCTGGGCGACTTGTCACTCTGGCGAACTCTCGACTCCAATCGCTGGCTTATCATTGTCGCTGTTTCAAATCTGCCAGCGCGACAAATTCGCATGTTATCTCAATCTTGCCAGCAGCCCTCCGTCTCACCTGGGTCTGCCCCACATCTAACCATATTTCCTTGCTCCCAGCATGGTCTGTGGGTTGGTCTGTGGGAGGTGTGTGGGGTGGGTGGTGGTTGGATTCTTCATTATTTCTTTTCACGCAACTGTTCTCGGTTTTGCGGTGGAGCGCAAAAGGACTGCGAAACAGGGGTAAGAAATGCCAAGCAGAACTCACGCGAAACTTCATCTTGCCGGAGTCATTTATTCGCCGGTACCGGGAATGGGGATGGGGGTCCATTGTTGCTGCTGCTCTGCTCGTAATTTATCCACCGCTCTTGTCTCTGCCACAGCGATGTCACCCGTTCTGTGGTGTTCCGTGTTCGGTGTTCGGTGGCATTCCTGGGGGGCCCACCCGGAATCTCAGCGCAGTGCTTAGCATCTCAATTCGGGGTTTTTGGTGCGGGTGACTGCTGTTGCCATCTCGAGCCGATAATAAAAAGAATTCCACCGCCCCTTGACGGGGGCACCCCTGCAAAGTGCCAAAGTCCCAGGGGTGTGACAACTTTTAGCTTTGATTTTTTCTTGTTTTGCTTGGATATACGAGTATCATCCTCAAGGGCTGACACCCGAATGCCACTCCACATCCAGCTCCAGCTCCCAACCCCACCCTTGGCACTGTCTTATCAGCATTGCGGCTGCCATCCCCAGCAGTATGTAAGCAATGCCAAATTATGTCAATAAGTAAATGAATTTCAGCTAAATTCAGATTTTAATATGGGAAGCTTAGGCAGCAAAAAAAGAGCCAAGAAGGAAAAGTAGGAGAAGTTGCTCGCCGAAACTCAAGATACCCTAAAGATGAAGCATTTCCGGACTCCCACGGACTCTATGCAAGAAGGGCACCAACAGCTACTTTTGATTTTGTTTTTGCTCAAGAGAGCTAAGCTATGCCAAGATCGTTGTCACTCTCATTCCTCTCTCTCTCTCAAACAGCACACTAAACGCCGAAATGAGTCTCTCATTGTTGTTGCTGCTGTCAGAGCAGACGTGTTCAATCTCGCTCAACCGAAAGCTCGAAAGAGAGCACAACACCAAGCGCAGGTAGAAAATAAGTTCGGGTCAGTGGGAGATAAGAGATCGTTTGTGCTTGGCTCGTGCGTGTGCTGCAGTGAGCAGATCTCGTTGAAAATATTTGTTTACAATTCTTTGCAAGCTCTGTTCAATTCGGTATCGTTTGGGAATTAATTTAATAATATTCTATTCGAATATCTATGTTCATATGTACATATTTAGTCTGATTTGCAAACAAGTGCTGAAAATTAAAAAATATCTCCCTTAGAGTAGAGTATAAACAAGCGAAAAGTAATACACTCCTCCAGTTATTCATACAGTTACCAGATATGTACATACGTGTGTATGCTCTGTGAATGTAGGTGTGTGTTTGTTTATTTGTCATTCGGATGACGACATCGTGACAAACGAGGCACAAGGCATATGTATGTGGGCCCACGCCCACCACTTTGTACTTGATTTTTACAAAACTGTCTGTTTAAAGGAAACAAAGTGAAATTGTCTCCTTTGGGGGTGCCTCCCATCTCCACACAGCACCAGCAGCAGCAGCAGCAGCAACAGCAAAAGCCACGTGCAGAAGCCGAAAAAGAAATGTTACCCGTATGCGGGAAGGGGGTGCAGCGGAGTGGAGTGGAAATGTATTTAATATGCAAATCCTGTGTGTCCTTTGAGATGATTATGGCGCACATTATGTCCCAAACAGCACACGTACCGAAAGAGAGGCAGAGAGCGGGAGAGCGAGAGTCAGGCACATGCTGTACCACCTACATACATACACCAGACGGGGGGCACACATACAATTATTGATTTTAAAAGCCGCTTTTCCCGGCCACCACTCCTCCTGGAAAACTGGAAAACTGTGTTTGCTCTGACAAATTGACGACTAATTTAAGCGAAATTAAAGAAGCTTTAGAGCGCCAGGACTGGCAGGGCCAGCACCCCCCACCCAGCCAGTCACTTGTGTGGGGAAAATCGAGCTGAAAATTAATATAAATAGGAAATGAACTTTTTGCTTTGTTGGATTTGTTTTGTGAGCCGCACCGCGTGGAACTTTTCCAATTTGTGCACGAAAACGGAAGATAAACATAGACGTAGACACAGACAAGGACATGGACATGGACATGGACACGGCCACGGACTCGTGCTCGCACTCGGACACAGATATAGATGTGGGTAGACGTAGGCAAACAGGAGAAGAACAGCAGCAGCAGCAGCACCAAATGCACCTGCACACGAACATCTACACCTGCCCCCGCACCACACCGACTTGCGGCAAGACCTGTGGCGGAAAGCCGGAAAAAACTAATCGAACCGAAATACTCGAAATGTTTGCCTGATTTCTCGAGAGTACGCGCAACCTGAAATTGCAATCATTGAACAGAATTATCCCTTCGTTTGCTTCGTTTTTCCAACGTTGTTTTTTCCGTTGGGCCAGCCCTCTGGCCGCCTCCGCCACCAACTTGTCTCTGATCCGCCGGATGCCCGGGCCCATGACGCTGCCAAGCTTTAACAAACTTGAACGAACTTGTTAAAAAACAAACAGAAAAAATGTTGAACTATCCTCTGATGGTCTGTCGATAAATTAGCTCTTTGGGGTCCGCTTCCCGCCTGTGTGGCCTCGAGGCCCGCCACCCGGCCCCACCAGTCGATAATTGCGTGGAGCACGGACAGAAGTTGATTTGGCTTGGGGTTCTACTTCCCACCACCTACTGCTGCTTGGATGGGGGGGGGGGTTTATCTTTGCTTTGATTGCATTTAACTCGATTTAATACGTCTCTGGTTGTTGCGGCGGACAAAGTGCTCTGAGAGCATTTCTGTCCTGTCAGGGATAAACGCGACGAAGATGGATATTTCAATCTCGGAATGGAAAAGTCCGCGATGACATTTCGCCGGGACGGACGGACATCCGTCTACCGTGTTCTGCCCGGTTGCCTTGCCCTGTCCTGTCTGGAGTACACATATTTTTGCGCCCCAGCGAGTCCTTAATTAAAATACAAACAGCGATTCTCTCACAATTATCCCTTTTTCTTTTCTGATTCTTCTCCTTTTTCTTTGTTTTTGTTTGCATCCCTTGCTTTGCCTCTTGATAATCTTCATCTAAATGATGCCAAAAAAAAATTATGCCCGAGCAGTGGAAATGGTCAGCTTTTCGCTTCCTTTTCCTTCCTTCGCTCGTTCTAATTAAATGTGTGGCATTAGGTGCCGCAATTTTGGCACTGTGCTGCGCTCCGCCTTTGGCCCTTTTTGGGTGCTCTGGTCACAGATTTGTGGCCGGCGATATGGCCCAGCCATGGCACATGCTCGCGGAAAACAGATGATGTCAATGGCAACGCCAGGATGGGATCTCTGGCAGGGGCCGCTAGCTAGCTGCCAATTTTCGCTGCCATTATTGAGGGTTTTTCATGCACTTTCAGCGACCACTTCCGGGCGCTCCATCCGCCTCAGCATCTTGTCTTTCGTGGCATCTACTTCTCGGTCCGCAACTCCACTCCATGCCACTCCACGCCACTCTACATTTCTCGTTCTTCTCTTTTTTGTTTGCTCCTCCAAAATAATAATGTTGCACGCTCCGGTCGTACCGTCATTAGGTCCGCTGGACGCCGCGACGGCGACGGCAATGGCAAACGGCAAACGGCGTGGCAAAGTCGTAAAGTAAATTTTTTAATTAGAGTCACGAGTAAAACAAACCAATTAGTATAGCTGTCAGAGCAATCCTTTCTCTGGCCCCCCCGCCAACCCTGTTGTATTTTTAATTTCTTGGCCATGTTTTGGTCGCAATTTACTTGGGGGGCCGCTCGCTGCCATTCTGCCACTGCCGCAGCTGGAGTTGTGTGAATTATTGAAAAAGTAAATTATGTGAAAAGGGCAAATTAAAGAGGTTCGCGGCACGAAGCAGCCAACTAGCCAAGTAACCAAGTAACCCTTAGTCCCTAGTCATTTCCCTAGGGTTTTCTTATGACCGCGAGTACCAATTCTGACACTCTTCCGCGCGCATCAAGTGTCTGGTGGCGGCATCCCGAGGAACGCTCTCAGGCCTGGACCTGAACTTGGACTTGGTTCGTTTAGGGCTGCCGCTGCTAAACCAAAAATGTAGTTTTAATTAAATAGCACAATTGCCAGTGCCAGTGGCACTGCCACTGCGCCGCCAGGCACCTTTCATCCTTCGAAGGCAAACTTCTTGGTGGCTATTTATCCCTTTTGGTTTTACTTTATTTTGTTTTCCATGCTGGTTTGGTTTTGGTTTTTGTTTTAGTTTTTGGTTTATATATTCCGGTGGCTACGTGAGCAGCATGACCAATGCCACGGCACGGCACGGCATGGCACGGCACGGCGGGGGGTGGCAGGGTCAGCATCTCGCAAATAAACCGAAAAATGTGCATGACTCATGGAGCGAAACGAAACGAAAAGTGCGACGGAGTTGGTTTGAAAAGTTTTGAGCTGCCCCCAAAAAAACAAAGAAATAAAAATAAAAAATAGAAAACACTCACAATAAAAAATAGAAAACAGAGGAGAAAACAGTGGAGAAAACTAAGTTATTAGCAGCAACTGCGCTCCGATGGGCGTTGCGCTGCGTTCTGGTTGTTGTGGGTGTGGTCTCTGCGCTTGTAGTTTATGTTTACTGCATTCTGGGGGCAGTGTCCGTGCGGCAACAATTTTTGGGCTACCATTCCGGACCGGACCAAAAACACACTGGACTTTCGTGTGTCCCGTGTCCCAACGGCCACTCCCTGGACTCTCCCGCTGACACGGACAGGATCCACAGTCCATGGAGGGTCCTGCCCCCTGGACTCTTGTTTTGCCAGTTTATTGTGAAGGACACATGCTGCTCTTCGCCCCCGGAGTGCGTAAAATGTATTTCTGTTGCAGTTTGTAGCAAAATATTTGCGGCTGCCGGCATTAGCATTTTTATTCTATTTGCACAAATGTTGTGCCATATTTGTTTTTGTCCAACCGGATATCTGTTTGTCCAGCACTCGTTCTGGAGCCGCACGGATCCATTCGACGTTCGGGTAAGCACACAATCGACGCGACTTGAGGTGGCTGGTGGCACGCCAGCACCTGGCCAGTGCCCCCTGTTCGTTCTGCCCCACTGCCCGGGATAGCCACGGATAGGGCTAATAAAAATAAACAGCCATATAAAAGCTAAATAAAATTCATGGCAACGCCTGGCAAATACAATAAAGCATATTATTTCAGCATTTATTTTACTTGCTGCTGGCCCAGAGACCTCCTCCCCATCACCAGCACCATCTTGGCAGCCATTTGGCAGGGCTAAAGTGTTTCTTTTTTTCTCCCCGTGGTACATGGTTGTTGGCACGACGACGACGCTGCCTAATGAGTGCAAGAGCTACGTGATTTACTCGGAAATGCTTCACACACACACACACACACTAGCAGAGAGAGAGACAGAGAACAAAAAGCAATGGCAGTGCATCTAAAAAGAGAGGCTTCCAGCTCATTAAACCCGCTGCCTGTGTCTTGCCTTTGATTCTTCATTATCGCTTGTATGGATAATGTCGAGTGCTGAGAACTGCTGAGTGCTGGAGGTGGTTTGGGGTGGGGGACTCATGAAAAGACAAATGCTTATTTATGCGAGATATTGCTCAAGTTCTCGGCAAAGTCCTTGTTGGTTATTTACTCTGCAGGAGCACTCGACTCGACTCGATGCGACTTGACTGGAATGGAATGGAATGCATTCGCATGGAGAAATTGAAATGTATTGATTTATGGCAGCAACAGCAGCAGCAGCAAGTGGTGCCACAGCTCAAGAACTTTGCCAAGGTGGAGACTTTGTGGTCGTGGGTCCTGGCTGGGACTGTGATTGTGTGACTGTGTTGCTGCTGCTGCTGAAAAGTTTGTCCTGGCTGTGGTTCGTGCTCAAAGTTCAATGAAGTATACGCTGGTTGACTGACTGTGGCTACAGTATGGTCATTGATAAGTCATAAGTTCGGTCGCTGCTGCCAACTGCCTGCTGCTTGCAGCTCTCTTCTCTCTCTCCTGCCGACAACTTTGTCAAAGTCAAATAGCAAAGTTTCCTCCTGGTGGGGTGTGGTAAAATGTCAATGGGTTGGATATTAGCAGTGCATTAGTTGCTGCTGCATTATTAATGACCCAAGCGTTGGGCATTGATTTTTACACTTGCTCGATTGACACAGCCAACCAGCCATCCCATCCATCCATTCATCCAGCTATCCTGCCACCAGCCCAAGTCCCAGCCCAGCCCAGCTCCAGCCTGGCATAACGCTCTTTCAATATTAATTGAGTTGATTGATTGAATGAACACGGAACTGCTTTTCGGGGCGCTTCCGTTTCGTTCCGGTTTTGGTGCGACTATCAAATAACAGTTGGCTGTGAAAGTGGGTGTGTGGGTGTGGCTCTGCCTGTGTCCATGTACCCAACTTGAATGTGATATATTGATACACTTTTTTGACCCCTTTGACCTGTTGCATGTGCCTGCACCGCTTGCCAGTTAATTACTTTGATTTATTCGAGAGTTACTCACATGCGTGATCCGGCTGTCACATATTTCAAATCGCTCTTAATTACATCTCCTCCTCCTCCTCCCCTGTGCTGCCGCTCGTGTACTTTCAAATTAACGAAATTGCCTCCACGGCGGCGCCCAGATAAGCAGCGCGACCACCGCCCGCCCGACTCTGGCAGTAGATTTATTACAAATTTCAACTTATTTGGCAGGACATGAAGAGCCAGCGAACACACCCACACTCCCACCCACTCCCCACCACTCTGCACACAGGGGCAGAATTTATTGTTTTGTTAGACCAAAAATTACAGCGATAAAAACATACAAAGTGCTTAAGTGCGACATTCGGCAGAGCCCAGCCAAGAGGTAGGCTGGGGGGTGGGCTGTAGGAGGGCAGTAGGAAAAAAGAGACACTCGCATCGATAAAAATCGATAGGCATCGGCCATAAATTTCCCAACCACGGCGCACACACACACAAAATTCAAATAAAAACCAAATGCCGGCTAATCTCCATTAGGCAAATACGTTAAGCTCACCGAAAAATGTTGTGACCCATTTGGGCTCACATGCTCGCCTGCCCGTGGCTCCTTTTCGGTGGGCGTGGGCGGCTCCTGCCTGGTGGAAAAGGTCACTCTAAGTGCTTTTCATTGAGCTGAGCACTGAACTGAACTCAAGTGTGCTGTACTGGGGGGCATAAACTTAATGGAATTTGAATTTCTTCATTACGCATACGACGCGTGGGCCGCCAACAACAGGCAGCAACAGGTGAAAGGAGCATCCAAACGTAACCTTTTGCCGTCCCCAAGTTGATTACCTGTCTGTCTGTCTGTGACTGGTTGGTTGGTTGGTTGGCTGGATGCGGGCGGGGGGCGCACATGAAAGAGATTCCACATGCCAGATTTACCTTCGTTTCTGGGGGTTCATTTTCATGAGATTATAAAGCGCTGCGAGCGCTTAGGGCTACTAAATGTTCGAGGCCCAAACATCAATAGAAAATTGATTTGCTCTTGATAATTTTAGAAGATAAACAGGATTAGGGCTCACACACACACACACAGTCATAGATAATTGCCCTCGGGTGCTAGCCTCCTGGCCAGTCCCCATTCGGATGCGGAAGTTATCCCATGGGATTGATTGGAATGGGAGCAGAGCTAGAGAGCGAGAGAGAGCGAGCAAAGCACGTGTCGTAAAAGTGGAACGAGCGGAGTTCCACTGCTCTTATTGCTTACAGGCGGAGTGTGGGGCAGGGTCGGGCGCGGCACAACATTGTCGCAGGCCCAGTCATCGTGACACACTCGATATATGTACATGGATACATGGGCTACATGGTTATATGGCTGTGCAATCAAGTATTCCTTGGTTCTGGTCCTGGTCCTGGTTCTGGTCCTCTGGCCAGCCTCAGTTTTATGCTGAGTAATGGCCAGGCCATGTATGGCAATTGCAATGGCTGCCGGAGTGCTGCCGTAAAGAATCGCACTGGGCACTCGCATTGGCACTCGGCACTCTCGTATCGTACTTGGTACTTGGTAGTTTACATAACAGTTTTACGGCCGCGCACTTAAATGCTGCGCTGCCTCCGACTGCCTTCGACTGCTTTTGCACTGTGCGAGGAGTCATAAATGGAGCGAGAGATATAGCGCAAGAGAAGCAACTGCACCGCAATACTTTTGCCTGATTGATAGCTCCAAGAGAGCGGAAGGGGGCTGCCTTGGGTTCATTCAACCCCTTTTTTTGGGCACGCAACGCAGCTCTCTGATGTTAATGATGATGCTGGGCAACATTGTGGCAGGGCAGGACAACATAAGTTCTAACTGTGGCCTGCTTCCGTTCTGTGTTTACGCTCGGCTTCAGCTGCACAAGTTTATTATTAGAAAAGTTTTAATGTCTTTGGCAAACGCACGAGCACACACACCCAGAGACAGACAGAGCAGAGAGCAAAACAACACTCTCTCGGCCTCGACATGCAGATAGATACCCACGCAGTAGTTGTAGTTGTCCTGTTGGCTTCGAGGGAACTCCATCAGAGACCCCTGATGGCCACAAGTGACTGTGAATGATCTGCTGGCCTGTGCCAGTGCCTGTGCCTGTGCCACTTAATAAGCTCCATTTGTGCCTGCCACAACCAAAATAAAGACTGTGTGACCTTCGGTTTGTTGGCTTTTAATTTGCCATCGAAGGGTCCCTGGTCCTCGCTTCAGTGCACACTGTGGGTAGGGGTAGGGGGGTACGTTTGATGCCTGTGCTCTGAGGTTTTTAACCCACAAAAAAATTTACATAACTGAAAAAATATTGTGCGGGCGGGCTTCTTCGGCCTGCTCCTAAACGAGGCACAAACGTCGCCCTGCGGCCTCCAACTTTCTGCCGCTTACAAGCATTTTTAAAGCGTTTTTCCCAACGTTTTTCTTTGGTTTTTGTTTTTTGTTTTCTGTTTGTTTTTTTTAGGTTTTTTTTTTTTTTGGGGCAAAAGCTTGTATAAACGAGAGAAAACCAGATGTAAAACTTCAGCATGGAGTTGAGTAAAAGGAAAAATTGTGCTTGGAAAATACAAAAAGAAAAAAAAGAAAGGAAAATTAAATAAGCTATGCCATGAGTTCTCTGGGCAGCAGCCTTCTAGGCAAATGTGTTCAACATGGCGGTGGGTGGGTGACCATGTTAGCATGTTTGCTTTCTGGGCAAGAAAGAGAATAACATTGGCCGGAAAGTTAAAAGGTGGCCCCCGGGCCCAGTGCGACAGATGGGCGACCAGGCAGGCCCGCACGTGGTGGCGGCGACGGCCATTACTTGTGTCGACTTCATCGATATTTCATTTAACCCGCTGCAAGAAAAGAGTCCACAAGCCAACTTCATAACCCGCCCCAGAACCAGAGATATGTAGCTACAGCCCGTTGCTTCTGTAGCTGCTGGCAAATGGAAATTGATTACCAAAGCAAAACAATTTACGCTGCAAGAGGCGATGCGAGGCGGGGCGAGGTAGCAAGTTCGAATGTTTATTTATATCGCGCGGATATATTTGCATAAGCGACTGGCCTATGACGCAAATTATATATTGTGTGTGTGTGTGTGTGTGTGTGTATGCTATACGTGTGAGTGTAATATGCAAATGGCGAGTGTGTGGCTTCTACGTGGCGGATACACACGGAACGGGCAGTGCAGCCGCTCGCTCAGCTGAGCTTTAGACCGGACTCGGCTGGACTCTTCAGCTTGGCCTGCTCCCGGTTCACTTGCTGCCGCTGCTTCCGTATGTAGGTCTTGTAGTAGAAGTCAAAGAACATGGAGAACATAAAGATGTTCTGGATGAAGCCGATGAACGCAATGAAGGCGGGAAAGTGGCACGGATTGCGCACGATCACCAGCAGGAAGTGCAGCGTGAGGTAACCGAACTGGGCCAGCTGCAGCTGGGTGATGCGCTGCTTCCACCAGAGTATGTGCCGCAGGGCGCCCAGCGAGGAGGCGTAGTAGTAGGCGTACATAACGCTGTGCACCAGCAGATTGATAATGCCCAGCATGGTGGCATGCGAGCCGCCCAGGAAGGTCATGTATATGGAGACGCCGAACACCATGCCGGCGTGATGGTACACATGCAGGAAGCTCACCTGCGAGTTCTTCTTGCGCAGCACAATAAACACCTGCAGGATAAAAGCCATTTTTGTTGTTACACTGAAAAATATTTGGCGAGAAAAAACCAAACAGGAAAACCGATAACCGAGAACCGCATACAGACCGTGTCGAGCAGATCCAAGTACTTGAGCATATAGTAGACATACGAGGCACACAGCACATGCATCATACGGGGCGAGGTGTCCGTGTGGTCGACGGGCTGGCAGGTCCAGCTGAAGCCCGGCTGCAGATATGTGTTCGCCAGCCCGTACAGAAAGACAATCGTGTTGGCCACCACCTGTACGACATTGTACACCTGCATGACGGTCTTCAGTTCGTAGGGCTTGCGGTGCTGCATCCATTTGGGTCCATAGTGGAGCACAAAGGCGAGGTAGACACCCACCAGGGCCATGACAATCCACAGATTGCCCAGCAGTGGCAGGTGGGCCACACGGGGATCGCCATGCTCGGCATACATGTCCCGTATCAGGCCATACAGGTGAACAATGATGTTGTGCCGCATCCTTGACGATTGGTTGATACTCAAAACACTTAATACTCGCTATGCCGGAGCCGAATGGAGCCGCGCAGCAGTTCTCGCCCCACGAAGGTCTTCAGTCTTCTGAGTCTGTCCAGCCAAAAAGCAGCCAAAGAGCTCAGCCCAGCGGCTATGGCGCTATGCTAATGACCGCCAAATGAGAAGCAGCACGCATTCCACATTGAACCCGTGTCAGGCATTGACTGCCACCAATGCATTGCCAATGCCACTGCCACTGTCAGCACAACTCAGAGACCAACAGCCCACCGAAAGGGAAAACGAAGCGGTACATATATACTTTACATATGTGTATGTATGTTCTATGGCATTGTTTTATTGCCAGATTGCCAGATTGCCAGATTGCCAGATTGATTGCTGCGAACACTTTCCAATGCAAAAGCGCAAGTTTTACACTCAAACTTCTGCCAGCTGTGGCTAGTGGGGTGTGGGGTTGGGGGCACCGACAAGATTTTGCCATTATTTGACAATGTATGAAAAGTTATGGGCGGCCATTACGATGCCGCCACCGAAACGCGGTTGATAGCACAGCTGAGAGGCAGAGAGACTGCAAGGCTGAGAGCTGAGCTCGAGCTGAGTGGTAAAAAATGATGTTCGCTGTGGCTGTGGCTCTGGCTGGTGTGCTGTTGATGGGGGCCACATCCATTTGGGTTACTCAACGCTAATCGTTTGCCCCGCAGCAGCACCGCCCAGATATATGCATCTAACCCAGTTTGCAGAGTATGCCAATAAATTTGCAGCATAACTGCCAATATAAGCGCAACTGTTTTGAAATTAAGCCAAGAAAAAAAAGGGGAAGAGGAAAGCAGAGAGAGGGAGAGAGGGAGAAACATCCGTTGTAGCCACAGCAGATGCTGCTGCTGCTGCTGCTGCTGCTGCTGCTGTGACCCACTGAGCGACTCACCCGCTGCCGCCATGCTTGATAAATTCGCCAAGTCTGTTACAATGGCTGTAAATAGCCGCGGGCATTGGACAAATGGCTCTTAAAAGCAACAACAGCAGCAGCAGCAGCAGTAGCAGTCGCTGAAACAACAGCAGCGGCGAGTGGCAGGCGACTAGCGGCTACCCTTTGGTAGGGAAGTAGATTCAAGCAGATGGAAAATGCAGCATAATACTCCGCATACACTCATCTACTCCCCTCCAATTACAGGGTATGGTAAGTAAACCAACTCAACGAAATAGGCAAAAGTGTTTTACGAGCTGGGTGGGAGTGGGCCAGTGCCAGGAGCCAGAGCCTGAGCCAGAGCCGCAGCCAGGAGCATAGTCTGCAGGACCTGCAGGTGGCCAATCAAACTGAAGCAGCTGCAATTTGTTTGGGCAACGTGCAAAAGTTGGCAGCCATTTTGTGGTCGAAAGTTTTGCCGAGTTTAAAGAGCTCGTTCCCCCAGTTCATTCAGTTTATTTATAAGTGCAAGCATAAGTAAATGCTGCAATTTATAGCAGCACTTGCACGCCTCAAGAATCAATCAATTGAGCTGCAGGCAGAGCCCCTTGGCTGCCCAAAGTGGCCACCAATTTGGCAAGAGGACGTCTTCTGTCCAGTAAAGTTGCATTTAAACAATGCTGGAGAACCTCTAGAGGGTGAGACAGGTGAGCGGTGAGACGGCTGGGCGTGGTTGCATGCAACGACTAATCCAGGGCGAAGGCCGTTGCTGGGCTTTCGCTTGAGTCCTTAAGCCGCAATTGATGCGTTTCTTGGCTCGTTGTTGTTTCTGGCATGCACACACGCGTCCTTGAGGCCCAGGCCCAGGCCTGTGTGTTGTGTGTTGTGTGACCTTGTTGTGCCGCACAGACATTGAGCCAGCCAGCGACAAAACAATCATTTGCATGCCGCCCTGCCACGGACAATGAAATGGCCGACCGGGGCGGTGCGGGGCGGGGCGGGGCGGGCGTTCAGCTCATTTGCACAAATAAGCCATAACCGCATGTCGGTCGATGGCAGCCATTTTCGGAAAGAACTCCCAAGCAGCAAGAGAGAGCTGAGTCCAGAGAGCGTGCTGGTACGCTGCTCTGCTCTGCTGCTCTGGGATGGGCCCTGTCCGTGGACGAGTAAGTGCTGTTGCAATAACGGTAATGGGCACGGTAACGACAGCAGCAAACAACAGAAATAATAATGATCATCATTTTGCCGCGCACCGGAAGTATGCAAATATACGACATGGAACGACCAAAGACGAGGGCGCTGTGGCCAATGCTGATGGCAATGTCGATGTCGTTTGGGGACAAGGCTCTTGTTCGTCAAGGATGTGCGGATGTGGCAAGGTGCCCCAGCCCCAGCCCCGGCCCCGGCCCGTACCCGACAAAGCCCTGGCCTTAACAGGTCGCGGCGAAAATTAAAAGTTTGCCGCGAATGAAGCGTTAATGAAGGGCGCAGCGGTGCGGTGCGGAGCGGAGCGGAGTACACGAGTAAGTAAACAGTTTGAAGCGACAGCATAAATATGAAAATGAACCTCTCTCTGTCGCGCTTTCTGTACTGCCCCGCTCTCCCCCAGCGACAACTTCTGCCCCTACTTTCTGTGTCGTTTGGCTGCGACCATTAAATGAAAATAATAATCTCTTTCGGCCAGGAAATGAAGGGAAATTCAGCAGGAAACTTTTGTGACGTGCCGCAAACAGACCGTGTGCAAACACACACACACACACAGACTCGAGGCAGGTTTGTTTCACTCTGTATGTGTACGTATGTGTGAGTGTGAGTGCGAGTGTATTTGTATTTAAATTGAAAGGTCCAACACAAACAGAAGCTGGCCAACACTCATGCAGGTGTTAAACTACGCCCGCTCTCCACTCTCTCACCAGTCCACTCTCCTCTCTCCCTTCACTCTCTTTGTGTTTCATTGTGAGTGGGTGGGCTGCCAATGCAAATTACAGTCATTTGGTCCGCTATTTGTTCCTACAACCGCTACTTCGCTCTCACTCGAATATTATTTCAAAATGTGGAAAAATTTAAATATTTTTCGAAAAAAAAAAAACAATAAAAGTGGACTATGTCATAGATGCACAAGTCGAGTATAAAGATACCCTTGCACAGCGCTCGTTGCATGGCATTTGATTTGATTTGATTTTGCTGACGTTCGGAGAAACCAGAGCTCGAAAATAATATTTAATTTTAAACAGTTGTTTAATGCATTCAATGCAAAGTGAAAATAAAATACACTTTCTATTCTATTTTGGATCAAGCATTCACGATTTTCTAGTACCCTTTTTTGAATCTGTTGCTTGCGGGCACTTTGCTGCCAAAGGATTCTTGCGTATGTATGTACATACAGCTAAACATACATACATATGTATGTATGCTTGTAGTAAGCATGCACGACCGTGCTTGTGCTCGCGAGATAAGCTTTGTAAGAGAGATCGGTTCTGTGCCTCTCTCGCTCTCAATTTAGCACTCGCCGAAATGTGTCTCTCATTGTTGCTGCTGCTGTGAGAGCAGACGTGTTCACGATTGAACAACCGAAAGAACGCGAGAGAGCAGCTCACCAAGCGCAGGTAGAAAAGAAGTTTGGGTCTGTAGCAGATAAGAGATCGTGTGTGCTTGGCTCGGGTGTGCTTTGATTTTATTTTTGTTTATTTTTTGTCTTTGCTTATTGTTTCTGGCAGAAATTTCTACAAATTTCTTACAGATATGAGGAGTCTTCCTACCGCAGAGTCGTGTCTGTTACACAGACAGAATGATACAAACTCAAAGCTGCCAATTTAAGCGTTGTGGCTCTCGCCAAAGAACTGGTCATTTCGTGCCTTCAGCTAGTCTGAAATTCTCTGCATGCCCAAACCTGTGGTCAACACCATAATACTCATAATACTCTTTCTGTGATGGCCATAAAAATCCGGACAATTTTTTTGCTGGTTGATGCCTGGTTGAGACTGTCAATGGCTGGTGGCCAAAGCACATTGCTGGCTGGCACGCACGATATCTATAGCTGGCCAACGGAACTTAATGGCTTTCACAGGTGTTTCCCCACACAGGTGTTGCCTTCCACCCCCCACTATCCCACTATCCCAGGCAGAGCAATAAAACTTTATGTGCACTCATTATGCACACCCACACCCCCCCACACCGCTCGCTTTTTCAGCACCAGCCAAGAGGCATGGCATTCCTTTGTGCCCCAGCAACCGCATTGCATACTGGAGGACTGCCATTAGCAAGCAGTGCATACTTTTCGGGGGCGGCCGACAATCTGTGCACTGGGGGCCGTAATTATCACTCCGGCAAGTGGATGGGCGATAATGACTTGATTCCAGTTTGGCAGAACGTATAAATGGGTATTAATTATTATGATTATGACTGGGGGTGGATGTGGATGTGCGGTGCCCATTGGGCGAAGACACTCCGGCACATGCCATGTTTTTGTAGCAGGTTTAAGGAGTTCTTCCAGGCAGCAACAACCAAAGCCACCCAGCCGCCCCCCCCCTTGGCATATTCGTTGGCGTTCATTCAGCCGGAATTTGGCAAATGCCGAAAACTTCAAGGGTATTATATAAATGTTGGCCCTGGCCAAGACTTCTAAGCATATTTTGAATGCCAACCAAATCCACACCGCCCTCAGCCCCCCGTCCCTGCCCCAGTGGCATGCTTTAGCCATGAAAGTCACTTCCAAAGTTCAAGTCAATGTCGCAAAATGTTAACGGCGCGTTAATAATGCGATTAGTGGATGCTACGGACCCATTCCGATCCAGCGACCCAACTCAGAAACCGCCCCGCCTCCTGGCCCGAGTCCTGGCAGCGGCCCCCCATTTGAATGCCGAGGAAACATTGGAAAATTGGCTTTAATTGGTGAAATGTTTTTGGTAGCAGCAGCAGCAGCGGCAGAGCAGCATGCCACAAAACATGAGTTTGCCTCCCGCCTTCCCACTGCCAGCAAGTTTTAGTCGAATGTGGCAGGGCGCTAATTAATAAATTTCTTGGGGATTTCTCGCTTCGTCTTGTTCGAAACTCCCTCGTATAATTATCACATGACAATCGCCTGGGGTATACGAGTATAATGTGCAAAATGTCTATGCTAATACGACTGCGAGTAGCTACCCCGAAACACTGAATAAACTGACGGAGCTGCCAGCTCCCAGCTGAATCCCAGAGAGGGAGCAGAGGCAGACCCTCTACAAACACCAAATCCCCGCCAAGTGATGCCTTCAATTACATTTGGTGTTGCTGTCGGCGCCAATCCCCCTGGTAATAGGATATTTTCAATTTCCATTTCCTCACCCACTCGCTCGTATATTTTTTCCGCTTGTTTTTCTTGTTTTTTTTGTATTTGTTTTAAGTTATGGCAGACGGCCCTCTCCAGAGGTTACATTCATTCATTTTTTATATATTTCTTTTCATTTTTTTTTTGTGTCCAACTCCCTTGAACATATTTCATCGATACGCGCGGATGGGGCATACAAAAATATACAACTATTTGTTGAGTTGAGTGCC
Source organism: Drosophila ambigua (assembly GCA_018150905.1). Taxonomy (NCBI): domain Eukaryota; kingdom Metazoa; phylum Arthropoda; class Insecta; order Diptera; family Drosophilidae; genus Drosophila; species Drosophila ambigua. The sequence goes on from JAECWS010000086.1 coordinate 2,741,796, forward strand.
AGAGGCCTAGCTGGCAGATTGTCAACCCGGAGAAGAGCTATCCGGGCTCGTTCTGGTCACGTAATTGAGCCGTACACCAGGCTGGGAGGCTGAGAGAGAGCGGCTTTCCTGGGCAATAGAAAATGAATTGTATGCACAGAAATATGACGAACAGTCGGAACGTATTCCGTACAAAACCGCAACACAGGACCAACAGCTGAGCCAGAGATTTGTTTCCACGGCAGTTGCCAGTGCCAGTGCCCAACTACAGACACAGGTCCACCATTTGGAACATCGGCAGCCAGATGGGGGCGACAGCGAGTTAATGGAAATGGAGGCGCAGTCGGTTTGGGGGGGCTAGGAAAAATCGCTCCTGGGCCGAACAGACACAGCCACAGTCACAGGCGACGCCGACGACTGATGGAAATTTATTGCCGGCAACATACCCAAAGGGATTCGCAAATATAATACTACATCCACAGCGGGTAAAAGTGGGCGGTAGCTGGAGCTGGGATCAGTAAAAATGGAGGCAAGAATGGGCGGGGGCCCCCATCCGCAATGCATACTAACACGTACCCCCTGTCATGCCATTTTCCTGGCCCCAAGCCTCACTACGATCCAACTCCCCTACACTTCTCTGCGTCCCGGGTTGGTATGCCAACATGTGGCACTGTAGTTTGAGCGCGAAAGAGGTATAGACAGGGGGGTGGGTAGGGGGGCAGACTAAACCTATGAACAATTTCCCAAAAGCATCAGAAAAAACATACAAAATGCGGTTTTAGCCGTTGAGAGAAAATCTGTACCGAGAAGCAAGCGGCAAAAAAAAATCTGTTGGAAAAATATATGACAGCTAAAGCATGTTGCTGCCACTGCCACTGCCACACCCCCTACTGCTGTTGCTACCATCATAAAACTGTGCTGCAAGCACGCACTGTGCATATTTTGTTATGAAAATTTAAGTGAAATCACTAAAATGGCAAACAAAACAGCAAGATATGCAAAAATGCAGCACAAGTCTGGCATGTTGGATATAGAGTAGACATGACCACCCACCAGCCACCCCATGGCTTCCCAATGGCTAAGATTTATCAGGGTGGTGGGGGGTGGATGGGTTGGCAGCGTAAAACCGAAGCCCTCGAGGCGGAAAACAGCTGTTGTTTGTGTTTACTGCTGCTCCTGCTGCTGCTGCTTCTCTTGCTGCTGCAAAACTTATGAAAAATTGTTGTCAGTTTATAAAATGGTGATGCAGGACATGAAGCCACTGCGCATCCTTCAAGTGCATCACGTGCACCAAACAGACGACTGATGCTGATGCTGCTGTTGCTGCTCCTCCTGCAAAATGGGTCAAAGAAAGTTTTTTTTTTTTTTTTTTTTTTGGGGGTTTTTTGAGCTGACTTGCAGTTTATGGCTCGTGTTACTCAATAAACATTTGTCAGGGCGGTGCAGCAGCTAGCAGCGAGCAACCTTCACCAATCTTTCGAGTCTGGCCACCCCAACCCAACCCACGCCTCATTCGTTGCGTTTCGATGTCAATTGTTACGTTTTATTGCCTTGTCCTTTGCATTGACTACACGCAGATACAGTTACAACACATCCAGTATGTGGCACACACACACACACACACACACACAGCAAAGTTAACGGCAAAGGTAACTGGCAAGCGAAGAAATTTATGATCAGTGACAAAAGCACATTCTCACCTTTGATATACCTTTACTGCCTTTTGCTTTTGCACCTTTTTCGCTCACTCTGGCAAGTACACTGGGGGGAGGGTGGTGGCTGGTGGTGGCTGCGCGGCATGCGGGCTGCCTGGGGCGGTACAGATCCTGAGTAGGGATAAAGGCGGGGTCTCTGTCTTTGGTTTGTTCTGTTTTATTGAGCACGCCCTTTCGCTGCTATTGTTGTTGCTGTTGCTGCTGCTGCTGCTGCTGCATGGCTGCCTCTATGGGGTGTGTACAGGTGTACGTACCGGACTCCGCATACTCTAAAAACCCCAACCCCAAGCCCGCTCCTCTCCTCTCCCCTCTGTGTGTGTGCCACGCATCGATGGCTCTTTTATGCGCTCCACAGTTTTGTCGTTTTTCGTTTTTATTTTTTGCCGCATTTTTTGCACAGTGTTTGCCTTCGGATTTTTGCGATAATGGAGACAAATGTTGTGCTCTTAAATTTATCGATTGGTTGGCCAAAAGTTAACAAAAAAAAAAAAAAAAAATGGGAAAAAGGCAAAAATATTGCCCTGGTTGGAGCTCTCGTTTTTATTACAGGCGTACAGTTGCGTTAGTACTCCTTGCAGCTTTAAGTTTTTCCGTGTTGGCGCACCTGAGTTTTCAATTTATTTCTTCGTTTATTTTTCTTTTTGTTTGACCTTTCCCCATAGCAGTCGAGTAGGCAAGCAAAATGGTCGCCGGCAGACAATGGAAAACCCGCCTACAAGTCCCAGATAAACTTGCGCCAAAGATAAGCCAACTATTTGTGCTGGTCCTTGGGTCCTTGCAGAATCCTTCTGTCCTGCTTTCTTCCTGTCTTGCTGTCTGCTCTCTGTTTGCTGTTGGTAGCCCCCCAAAAAACTTTCCAATTGAAAGTTCTACGCTTTTTGGCAGGCATTCGCTTGAGTCCTGCTCATGCCTAATGCCTTGGGGTGCCCATAACGAGTTATTAATTGTCTTGATGCGGGGCGGTGGCGGCGGCGTGGGCTGCAGCATGTGCAGCGGATTAGTGGCCAGCAAACTATGCCACAAGCTTAGCGTTGTGGCTCAGCCCCACAAATGACCTGCCACTGCCTCCCTTTCGCTTTCGCAGGGGTTCCATCTCTCAGAGAGCTTTTCGCTTAGCGGTTTTTTTTTTTAATTTTTCTTTTTTGCTGCCGCTGCTGCTTCCCGGCGGCTTTAACATTAAACACCACAACGTGCTCGAGGACCACGGCGCCTGGATTTATGCAGCGTTACATTGGCATTAAAATAGCAAAAGGGGATTACGGAGGTGCAGAGTACGCTGCTCTCTCTGCTCTCTCTCTGTGCTCATATTTTACTTTATTTTTTATTTTATTTTATTTTCTCATATATATATATATGCACATATATATATGTATATTCAGCGCTTTTGCCCTCGCTCTCCTTTTGTATTATGTAAAAAACATAAATGCAACTTGCGTTGCGTTACGTTGCGTTGAGTGCTTGGCGAAATAAAAAAAAAGCGATGTAGAAATAAATATGGATAGAAAAAAACGTGCACCTAGCATGGAAGGGCCTGGGATGTGGAGTGGGAATGGAGGGGGCATGGAGCTGGCATGGAGCATCCCCTCGGGCTCTCCAGAACTCCAGCACTCGGTGCATCGTCGTCATTGTTCAGAGTCGGCAGCTAAATTAGATGTGACTACAACATGGCTGGCACTCGTAGTGGTAGTAGTAGTAGCAGTAGCAGCAAGTGGCGGGTGCCACGAATCACTTACCTCGATTTGAAATGGCGGCCTCGGCTGCCCCACCGCCGCCGTGGGTGTGCAGCAGCCATCCGAGGCTAATTACAATCAGAATGGGGCAATTCATTTTGAGCGCTGTGTGGTGCGGTGCGCGGCAACGGCGCTGCTGCCGCTGTTGGCTCCTCCAAGGGGCAGGGTCGCCAGTACCGGCGCCAGAACGTATGCTACGCGAAATTATTTTCATTGTTTTCTGCGACCGAGCCGCCGTAGGTGGAAAGGATGTTTTTTTCTTTTCGTTTCCTTTTTGTGTGTTTTGTTCGGTTCCTTCTGCTTTTGTGATTAAATTTTCTGGAATTTCCCCACTGCGCCTGTGTGGTGCTGCTGTTTGGCGTTTTTCGCTTTAAGTTTTCATTTCAGTTGAGCGCCAACATACTTTGCATAGTCGCTGCTGCCAGCTCCCAGTCGCTTCTGCTGCTTTATTGCTTTGTTTAATTTGCAGTTTATTTTTGGGGTTTTTTTTTCTATTTTCTATTCTTTTTTCTAATTAGATGTTGAGCGCAAGACCGCAAACTCTGTCGTCGGGGTGGCGGGTGCTTTCGCTTTACCCTTGACAAATTGTGCAGCGTTGAAATATATTTTCTAATTAATTTTTATTGCGCAGCGAGAGCCCTTTGTTGTTGTTGTGCCAACCAACTAATTATCATTGTGTGCATGCAGTATGTTTTCCAATTTCCACAGTATTTACGCAGCTCCAGTTTACCACAGAGTCTGGCCGTATCTGTATCTGCAATAAATAAATAAATAAATATTAGTTTCCGTTGCAGAAGCATCGCAAATGAAAGAGGGAACTTCGACTCAAACAGGAGAAAGTTTTAGCACAGAATTTCCATTTCCAACACACGGAATGCCACCGCCACAAACCACACTTTGCCTTCCGTATTTAAATAGATCGAGCAATGAACACTCAGCGAAAAGTGGCATAGTAAAACGATATATTTATATAATTTTTTATTTATATTTATTTATATTATATATTTATTTAAATTAAAAATCGTGTCTTAAATTAAATTAGTTAGAGCTCCCTTTAATTTAAATACAAAATATATAAAAAAGTATTTTTAATGTTGCCCAAAACTAATTTAAATATAAAACACTTCAAAAATATATTTTTTATTTAATCTGTATATTTAATCTGAATGTGAAAAAAATTAATTTAAAAATGAAATATATTTTACACAAATATTGTTTTAATTTTAATGCAAGACAGGAATTCGCTAATTTATTTATTTTATTTTTATTGAATATATTTATTTATAATAAAAATATAATTTTATTTTTAGAATTTCCTCTTGCAGCGTAAAATAAGGGTAAATATTCAAATTTCAAAATCAGATATTTCTTAGAGTCGTAAGGGTATCCTGTGGTCGTCTACATTTGGTGTAGCTGCCACTGCCAAGCGCCCAACTTTCAAGTGCAGCTCTCGAGAAGGTTTTTTGGTGCTCCAAGCGAGCTTTAAAGAGTTCGTTCACGAGCTCCATGCGCTCCATAAACCCACCCATACACAGATATACATATGTGTATACATATATGCACACACAGGCGCACCAAAATGCGTCTGCAGAACTTCACTGACACGCAAAATTACCCCACAAAGTGCAATTAGCACACAAGTTAAATTATAAAAGTTCCGTTTTTTAACCTTTTTCCCTTCGTTGTGAGTACTGAGTACTGGCGTCCTGATCCTGGGCCCCACACACACACGCACACACATGTCGCTGCATAGGCAAGTAGACTCCTTTGGGCGCATGGGGCGAACCGAGTAAACAACACTTCAAGAGCAAAGTCCAAAGCCAAATAACAAATTGTTCCTAGGGCCAGGGACCTCAGAGTTTCCCCCGCACCCACCTCTCCCTCTCACTCTCTCACTTGTGCCATATTTAATGACAAAGTTTTGCATAATTTTACGAGTTTGCAGCTTTATCCTGGGCCATGCGAGTGGGCCAAGCCAAAGAAGGCAACAAAAAATCAGCCAGAACAGAAAAATTCAAATTATTTCATTATCACTTCCGTGCAGGGTGCCCTGCCCCGAACTACCATGTACATCGACTGCCGCCGCCTGTGTACGGCATAGGGCTCAAGTCTCGAAATGGCCAGCAGCAAAAAAAGGCGCTCCAAAGCCATAAAAACAAACTGCGAGAAGTGGACAAGGAGGCGCGCGACTACTCATGAAAAAAATTAAGTTATAAATTTAGATTAACCCATGCAGCGGACTCACTTTCGCTGGCCGCCCAGCGACTGGTAGGACTGGCCGACTGGGACGCTTGAAAAGTCCATTAAAAGTCGGCAGATCGAAGGATACAGACAGACAGAGAGAGTGGAAAAGAGAGGTGGGGGTAACGCTGGAGGCCCTTGCTTTGGTAGGCATAATTATCTATCGTTTTCATTATTACCTCGGGCTCGGGCATCAAGTATACGCTACGTGGTGCCGGCTCATATCCTGGAGGAGCAATAAAATATTTGTATCTATGTGGGTCTGGCAGCGCGCCGGAGCCGCCACAAATCTGCTCTGGCCTACACTCGTATAATTACTCAAAAAGTTGCTGCCCCACTGAGTGCCACAGCGATGGGTCGTGGGAGGAGGGCGCAATGCCCAGCAAAAGGCTTTTATCATGTAGGCGGTAAATAGCCGTAAATAAACAGGCGGCGGCACATAAAACGGCAACAAAAGATGCGCCAGCACAGGGACGTGGAACGGGGGCAAGGACAGGAGCGTTGTCATCGCTACCGCTGGCTGCCGGGACCTAGAGCCGCAGCCAGAGCCTGGAGACGGCCCACGCCCGTGTCGTCGACGGCCAAGGTTATCATCAGTTTTATGGGCTTTGTGCCTACAGATTTTTATACGAGTGCCACATGCTGTGCGGGGTGCCGAGGTGGCAAGGGGTCATTCCTTTTATTTATGACACCCGACCGAACCACACAGGCAACAAATTTCTCGTGTCTCGTTGCTCGTTGCTCGTTTGTCTTGCAAGTTGATCTCTGAGTCGCGTTCCGGTCACAGACGGTCTGGCTAAACGTTTCAACATTTTATCGGGCCCCTTTTGTGCTGCTGCTCCTGCTGCTGCTGCTGCGGTTGCGGTCGCAACCATAAAAGTTTAATATTCTAATAAAGCGGATTTAATTATTTAAAAACAACATTTTGCACGTCCTGCAGGCGTCCCGGAAGATTTTTTAATTTTTACGCGCTCCATTTCGCTGTCGCATCGCAACTTGAGTCTCGACTTTTGCCAGTTCACACGCCTCGACTTTCGCCACCAAACTGCACTTTGCGGTACAATTTCCACAGCTACTCGTCCTGGGCTACAAGTTTTCCCGCCCCTTCCCCTCCGACCCAACGAGCAAAGTCGTAATTAGTTTTTGCTGGTTTCACTGTGCAACTGATTTTCATTTGGCAGCAGGGAGAGCGGAGCGGAGCGGTGTGCACGCTTGAAACTAAATCCGAGCGAAAAGAAATAGCTTCGTCTTCTGTCAGCTCTCAAGCGCCGCTGCTGCGGTCTGCTGGCGCAACTTTAAAATGGGTTAATTGCATTGTAAACTAAACGAACAAACGGCAAACAAGTGGCACAGCGCAACACAGGGGGCTGTGGTGGGGTGTGGTACAAGCAATAAGACAACCGAGCTTGCTGCAGCAGATTCGATTTGAGCTTTGGCTTCTGCGTTAAAAAGGAAAATCTGCAATTGCTGTGTGTCCTCTCCAGCGTTCGTTGATACCCTGTAGAGGAAAGCAGCAGCAACTTTCTTTGTGTTGGATGTTCTTTTAGTTGTTCCTTCCATGTGGGATGCCAGCCACACTTGGCAACTATCAAGTGCATCATTAAAATTAACAAAACGGAAAGACACGGCTAGCGGCGGGCTACCCCACCCCTTAGAGCCCCATCTGTCGGTCCACTGGCAGTGAATTATTTGCAGCGACGATGACAGCCGCGCGACTAACGACAAAGTCCTGTCGCTGGCGCACCACATTGTCATCGAAATGATTAACAAGCCAACTTTCAGCACAAAGGCCGACTGGCAGCAGCAAAAAAAAATATGTAAAAAAGAAACGCATGTGTGTGTGTGTGTGGCAAGTGCTTCATGCACACACACTCACAGAGGCAGCTGGCCTGGGTTCCTGCTCCGGCTGCGTGCAAAGTTCAAGCTGGAGCACTTGCCACGGCCACACAAGCCTGTGCCGGGGATTGACACGGCAACAATGTGGCAAGATGGCTGACACACGCAGGCAGAGGCAGATCCAGTGCCCGTGCTCCCACCTAATATGCAGTTGAACAAGTTTTAATGAAAAACGAAGAAGCACCAAGATGTGGCAAGAGATGTGCTACAGATCCCCAGAGCCCACAGTCCCGCTCGATAAAAGATTATTAAAATTTTCCAAACGAATGGCAAAAGTTGCGCTGCAGCAGTTTGTCAAAGGTTCAAAAGGTTATCTGCAGCAGCATACACACACGCACTCACACACTCCTTGACTCCTACTCGACTCACGTGTGTGTATGGGTCTACAAAGTTGACAGACATTTTCCACAGGCAGGCGGCAGGCGGCAGTGGAGGAGTCAAGCACCCATCTAGCACTCGAGTGGAATGCGAAATCCTGTCGCCCAGGGCTTTAACTTTGGGGTTATCTGTCGTGGCAAAAGGGGCTGCTTTAACCTTAACTTTGAGTTATCATCGTGAAGGCGGTGAAAAAATTTCAATTCTGTTCAAGTTTCGGGGGCACTGGACAATGCCTGCCGCCCGAAACTCTAGGGCCATGAATACTGCCCGGCTGCTCGCCTGCTCGTACATGAAATATGAAAGTAATCTCTGCATATATTAAGGCGTTTGACGTCTGCTTTAATATGCAGCCGCCCCAGACCTATCTCTGGCACAGGAACCAGGGACCTCTGCCTCTTGATACTTATGCATTTTTGCTGAAGCAAACATAATTCGTCTATTATGCAGGGTGGCAGGCAGGCAGCCGGCAGGCAGGCAGTCTGGGAAGCCCGAGCAGCCTAGGCCTGCGCCACAGGACATGGACACCGAACAACGAACACGAACCTCTCGCACAGCCAGCAGCAGCAGCAGCAGCGGCAGCGGCACATCCATCTGGCTGTGGAGTTCATGGAGAGTTGCTCCTGCCTCGGTCCCGTATTCACTTGGCAATTACTGCTTTATTTATTATGCCGAAATGGATTATCCCTTTTAGTGCCCTGGGATGCAATTTCTGCTTGTGCTGCTATTTTGTGCCGTCAACATTTCTTTTTTCTTTTTTACCCTCCATACCGAAGCACTTGCCGTGCAGCCTTTAGCCCAGCTCTAACCTCTGACATACCTCTCTCTCTCTCTATCTGGCTCTCGCACACTCTGCTTCTCTCCTATGTGCAGAGCTTTTGTTGTGTCGTCGCCCAAGTGGGAACTTGCATGGCAAGGCACGAAGGCGCATGGACTCTGTGGCTGGGCCTATGCATTCCGCTTTCCCCCCACCCTAGCAACTAATCCAGTGACAGGCAGACAGCAAGCAAAACCTGCTACATTTTCCATTTAAATAGAAATTTCCCAGCACAAGCAGCTCGCCCTGCATAAATATGTTCGATGCACACAATTAAATTAAACAAAATAAGCATTTGAAATTGAAATTGAATGGAACAGTGAACAGTGAACTGTGGGCAGTGGGGTCTGCTCTGTGTTGGCTTTTCAGTGCAGTTTAAATGCAAATTCTAGTGCTGGCATTGTGCTCTGGTCGGGAGGACATCTCGCGCTGAATTCGCATTCGGGGCCAGCCGCACGGCGACATTTGTTGCAAATTCGGTGCACACTAAATCCATAAATCAAATCAATAAAATGACAGCATGAAAAATTGCCAAACACAAAAAACCAACCGCAGGGCCGGCCTTTTCAGCCATTATTCTAGAATTGGAAAAATTGGCATTTTTCGAAGCTCGAACTCGACACAAAATCCGCAACCGCATTTGAAAGGCAATCAGCAGTTAGGACAGGGGGGAAAAAAAAAAAAACAAAAAAACAATAGTAATAATAATAGAACAATACAAGTACAATGGGGGATATGTATGTAGGGGAGCGTTAACCTTTCGACACCTACAAATAAATAAATGGCCAAGTAAATATTGTAAACAAACCGAAACACACAAAAAGGGACAAAACATGAAAGCAAGTCTAGTGCAGGGAGCCGAGCCGCAGCTGTGGATACCCTAGAAGGTTTATAAGCGCTATGAGCGTTGGAGAGACATTTACGAGACTTAACAAAATTACGAGGTATCGAAGGTATCCCAGAAGCAAATGATATTGAACGGAGATCCATTTCAGAATTCGTTTCATTTTTCGTGTTCTGTTTACTTTAGACTAAAGTGCGCTTATATGTACATACATATGTACATACATTCATAAGTATGCATGCATGCGCGCGCTTGTGCTCGAGAGATAAGCTTTGCAAGAGAGATCAGTTCATTGACTCTCTCTCAAACAGCAAACTACACGCCGAAATGAGTCTCTCATTATTGTTGCTGCTGTCAGAGCAGACGTGTTCAATCTCGCTCAACCGAAAGCTCGCAAGAGAGCACCGCACGAAGCGCAGGTAGAAAAGAAGTTCGGTTCAGTGGAAGATAAGAGATCGTTTGTGCTTGGCTTGGGTGAGCTGCAGTGAGCAGAACTCAATGGAAAAATTTGTTTACGATTATTTACAAGCTCTGCTGCTGCTGCTGTCGAAGAACCCATTTAAATATCTTGCATGGCACCATAGAAGTCACCTTTACTGCTGTGCAAACATTTGCTTATAATCCTAATACCCTTCATGAGGGTATATGCAATAAAATAACAAACACACGGAAATGACGCAACATAGAAATGGTTGAGCTGAGGCGGATCTGGAGGCTGGCCACGACATCGCATCGTGTGTGTAACAAATAAAATTGTTGACTGTGCCATAAAGTGGGGGCAGAAACAGACAGAAACACAAATAGCAGCAGGAGCAGCAGCAGCAGCAGAAAGCAGAAATAACAGCAGCCGTAATGTAAAAGACAACGAGATTGAATGAAAATCCTCGCATGACATAAAAAATAATACGCAACATGTGAAAAACAGACCGAAAAGTGCACAAGGGGTGAAGCGACGCAAAGAAAAGGATTCCACAACGTATTAGTAATATTTTTCCTCTGTCTCTCGCTCTGCCTCTCCTTTTTTTTTTTCCATGTGTCAGTTGTCATTGCGTCAGCTGTGTGAGATGCTGCCGTAACCCCAAGCCAGAGCCCCACAGAGCTGGAGCTGAAGCTAGAGCCATAGTCATAGCCCTGCCCGAGAATGGCAATAATAATACGTTATTGGGAATATATTGATTGCCTGTATTAAGGGGGGTCGGCGGATACACCCATCCAAGCACCCTCTCCGTGTTTCGTGGCAGACGCGTGCTAGGATTTTGGCTTTGCGCGTCGCATGACGGCATATGACGCGAGGGGGGCGTGTGGGGCACACGCGCTGATAAATGCTCGAAAGCCAAGTGCCGGGAGCAACGCAGCAGCAGGTGTTCTTTGTTTTACGCCCAAATGACTTTCGGGTTTTCGGGCATTACGGGATTCCTTGCCACACCCCCCACCCACCCCCACCCACAACTATCGCAGGCAAACACACACTCGAGACGCACATGATGCGGCAGGTTTTGACTTTATTCCGGATATTTGCCAAGCCGATGACATGCAACGATTCTGTCAACACAAAAGCCAAGTCAAGGCTCAGCCCCCCCCGTCCAGCACACAGTCCACAGTCCACAGTGCCAAGCCCCAGCCCCAGGCCCCCTGCTCCAGACGCAGCTGTGATTAATAAACAAATTGAAATACCTTTTGGCCAAAAGCGAAACCAAGTCGCTACTCAATAAATCACTGGCTTATCCACCCCGCCACCCGCCACCCGCCTACACTGTCCTGCCCGCCTAAATCAATTATAGCCGGAGCACACAAAAACATGGCCTCTAACAACGTCCCAATGCACGGACACGCACACGCACACGGCGCAGAGATAATTTATTGATTACCATTAACAAACAGCATGTCAAGTAAGTGTCATTAGAATGTCAACGCATGTTGACGAAGACGACCTCCTCCTGACGGACGGAGACTCGGCCTCCGCCTCCAGTTCGGCCGCTCCACACCATTCCTGGTCTAGTCCGCTGTCTGGCTTGGGGGCTTGTCGCTGGCCCATCTGATGGACTCCCCGTCCCACGCTAATGCCAGTGGCATGCTCATTAATTTCAGCGACAGCCACTGGGCACGGGAACAAGTTCATTTCGTTTGCAATTTCCTGCAAAAAGGCGTTAAATACGGCGACTACAAACCAGGTACAAACAAAGCAGCAGACGACGGCAGACGGCAGCAGACGGAGGTTGCTGACCGCGGGCTCCCATCACAGTTGACAACGTAAATTGACCCGCGGAAGAAGCGCCCCGCCTGTGCGGGGGTCATGTCTGTGCTGACAGGTCGACGGTGAGCACAACGGAAAAAAAAGCACACAAAATACTGACAGTTTGACAAATTGTTTATGTAAATGGAAGTGCAAGTGGCTGAAAAAGATGCCCGCCAAAAGGAAGTTCGTTCGGGCCCCGAAAAAGCTTAGGCATATTGGCTTAGTGACACGCTCTCCGTTGTCTTCCTCTTCCGGCTCCTCGCCTGTTTTTTGTGCCAGTTACGGATCCATTTCACGCGCCGTCTTCCAACGGCACAGAGAGAGAGAGTAAACATCTAATTTACTGTTTGTGCTCTTTAATTGTTTGCCCGTGCCCCGTGTCCGTGCCCGGGAGGGACAGGCGAAACAAGCCACCAGATACGCTGACAGAGTAGCCCAGCCCGCACACCCCATAAAAGACAACGACCTTCAGGGTGAAACGGACCGACAGCAAAGACCGAAGGCGGTGCGGTGCGGTGCGGCGTGGACTTGGACTTGGACTCCGCCCAGGCAATTAAAAATTTGCTGTCTTGAAATTTCAACTGTAACCGGCGTCAGCGTCTGGCCTGCAGCAACAACATCCATAGTTCTTCGCCGCATTCCGTGAATGCTAAACCCTACCCCACCGCCACCCCACTGGCTGGAATGGTCTGCCCAGTCGGTGTTTCCTGGGCGGCAATTTGCCTTCGTCGCCAGCTGCCGCAGCCTTTCCAGCTTTCTTTTCTTTTGCTAGTTTCATCTACCCTGGCTAGCTCTCAGATTAAAAGGGTATATCGTAGTGCAGCAGCACCTTGCCACGGGCAGGGAGAACTATAGACCAAGTGGCACTGCCGACTGACGCCTGGAACCCACATGATCTGCAAATTCTGCAATATTTGTAGTTTTATTCGCTTAATCTTGCAGGGTAACTTTCAGTCTAAATCCTGAGGATTTCTTAGATTTTTCTTAGGTTTTTCTTCTAGTTTCCATTTACTTTATGAATATGCGTGTTATAGTGTGTGGTGTGTGTGTGTGTGGTGTGTGGTGTGTGTGTGTGTGGTGTGTGTGTGTGTGTCTGTTGGTGCCACAAAAGCTGTTGCTTACTTTTCCGCTTAGGCCCTGACTGGCACTGAATGCCTTTATGCTTCTGGGGAAAGTTTTTCTTTTGAAATTCTTTGGCTTACGCCCGGGTCCTTTTGTGGCAACGAAACGTCCTTTAGTGTGATACGTTCCTTCGTTCCTTCGCTCCTGCGTTCGTCCTTCCAAGCCGTTGGCCCTACTTTTGCCCGTTATTAACTCTAATTACCACATTAAACGCCAAAGTGTCTTAATATTCAATTATAAGTTTTCTTTTCTTTTGCCTTAGCCTGAACCTCAACCGCATTCCTTTTTCTTATTTTCCGATGCGTGTCTTGGTCGTTTTGCGGTGTGGCCTATTGGAAAAGTTTTTTTTGGGCGTGCCGCCCCGATATTTGGGCCACTCTTTGTGACCTGCTGCTGCTGTTGCTGTTGCTGGCTTTAATGATGTCTGAGTGCGTACAAATTATTTCACTAACTGTGTTTTAGTGTTTATATTGCTTTTGATTTTGTTTGATAAAAGTTGGTCAACGTCCGGGCCTAAATAATGTACGGCCCTGCCCGTACGACAGGTTCCATCTGTCTGTCTGTCTCTTTGTTGGTTGCAATCGAATCCGTATCGATGAAATAAATTGCGGGAATTGGCTGGAAAGCCCATCGCTGTTAGCGTCGCCAGGCAATCAGCTCTTCAGCCACAATTTGCGCTAATGCCATGAAACGTTTTGTCAGGGGGATAATGATAATGTGGCACTGGTGATGGCTTCACCAGGGAAATGACTTTACCCCACACACACACACACAGAGTAACTCAATAAACTAATGACTGCTTATAAAGTCAAACCCGTTGACAGAATTTTAATTAAAGAAACGTAAAGCGCTAATTTTGCATATTAATAACGTAGACGGCAGGAGCAGGGCTGGGCTGGGACTTTACTATCCAGGACATGACACGACACAGAGAGGCGAGAGCGCCTTGGACTGAAAACTGAAACAGAAACGGAGTGCCAGGAGCAGGAGGGGGCAGGAGCAGCAGCAGGAGAGGTCTAGCTAGCGGCGTGGCACAGAAAAGGCAGGAGACAGGAGACACACACACACAGTGGCAATAAATAAAATAGTAGCAAGAGTCGAGAGCTGTAACTTGCTGCTTCCTGCCATTTAAGTAGTTGAAATTAATTTCAATTCCACGCGCACATGTCCCCGCCACACACACACACATACATATCCCTCTCCTGCTGTCTCTTTTGGGGGCACGTAGCGCTGAATGGCTTGGGTGGGTGTTAGTCGGGCAACAGACATAAAAGTCGCCTCGCTGCTAAATTATAATATCAATTATTTCGCAACACAAAACACATAAGCACTGAGGCGTGCGACTCGGCTAGGAGTGGGGACTCGGGCACCGTGTTTGAGCCTGACTCTGAGAGCCCTTCACGTGCAGCCAGCTAGCGACAGGCACAGGTTAATGCGGCAGGCACTAGAGAGGTAGAGAGGCTGCAGTAATTACCGCTTGGTATGCAAATGGCAGCTAACTAGCGATGGCAGCGCAGACACAAACAAAATGGCACAACACAACAGCCCACACCACCCCCCAACGAGCCACTGCTGGCTCGATTCTGTTCCACTGCGATGGCTTTTCAATTATGCCCCATTAATTAGCAGAGAAAACCCCGCCGCAGCATACAATTCATTTACTGTGGCGCCCCATTAGGCAGGACAGCCCACGCCCGCATTATTGGGTAGGCTTAGGCACAATCAAGAGCATAAATCGAAGCGCACAGCCGCCAGCGGCACTAAGAAAAGTTTAATTTAACACACAAATTTTGTGAAGAGCAGAAAATTTATACCTTCTGAAGGAGCGTGTCAAAGTCATACCTGGCCCCAGGTACAGACACAGAGACACCACTCGCCCGTCCGGTCTGCTGTCTGATGATGAGCTGGAGCCAAAAGCAAAGCAAAGACAGAGCCAAACGAAAACTTCATTCATTGCGCTCCAACGCCTCAACGCTGGGCAAGGCTTAGGCAGCAGCAGCAGCAGACTTTAATTTAAGCACAGAGCACGGGGCATGTGGAAACCTTGATGGAAACTCATTAAATCAATTTCACACCAGACTGGCAACTGGCGGAAAGACCAGCTAGAAGACCTTGGCCGCACTCTGTGGCAGAGATCGAAGTACAATGGGGCACGGCACTGAGGGATTCTTCTGTGGGTCAACAGCCTCCCGCTTCAGACGAGGAGCCTCTCCTTTTGTTTGCTTGAAATGCTTTTCACTGCGGCCCCCTCTGTTGTTTTTTGGGGTTTCTTCGCTTCTCCTTTCTTTATTTCGCTGCCCAGTGAAATTGTTTCTGCGTGATTGAGGTTTTCCGGCAGACCCTTTCTTGTGCAGCTGCTTAGCCTGTCGCAAAAGTCTACGGCCAGCAAAAGTGGCGGGGTGGAAAGGTCAGACGTGCTTAAGGAGTCATTGCAAGGGGGACGGGATGGACTTTGGGTGGGGGGGCCCCACAATTCATAAAATTTGCAACTGCCTTTTGGGCTATTTTTAATATTTTGATTAATTTGGGGCTTCCTTTTGTGTGCCAGTGTAGCCCCGGTGAAAAATATTCCATCGGCGCTTGATATCCTTTGTCGCACAATGGGCACAAACGGAAACCCTTTTGCCACGAGTTAGCCACATTATCTGGGCATATAAACAGCACGACAATGGGGGACCCACCTGTCTCGCTCTCGATACAAAACCACACAAAAAGAAAAGGGGAACCCTGCCACTATCCATTCAAGTGCTAATGGACAAAAACTGAAGATCGTATCACAAGACAAACAATAATCTAAATGCAAATAAAACTATTTTCCAGCCAGCGGCACAACAAAAGAAAAAGTAAATTAAAGAAAACTCAAGGAAAACTCCAGCTGGCAGCGAGAATTAAAGCAAACAGCCGAGGACTTTGGGTCTACATTTATTTGCACATTTTGAAATGCAAACAGCGGAAAATGGCTGAAACATTTCAGGCCCCTGCCCCAAAAAGCAAAGCACGAAAAAAACCCGAAGCAAACTCAAGAAGGAAACCCTTTTTGTTGGCAAAGGAGCAAAGGAGTTGACTGCAGGCAGATACAAGCCGAAAAGGGATGGGAGGGATGCTGCCAAGGGACTTGCCTTACGCCCAGCCCCCCGCGCGTCAACGTGAGTGAAATGTGTAGCCCTCTCGCAATGATTTGTCAAATTAAAAGCAAAGTTTGTACGGGGGGGGAAGCGACACCGAGCCCCGCTACCAAGTAATTAGTAAAAAAACTTGGGGCTGTGGCAATGAAAAATGACTGGAAATTGGGCGTGAAAATGGCGCACAAACGTAAGCAGAGCAGCAGCAGACCAAATTCTACATTTAAAGTTGCGCCATTTTTCAGGAGCTCAGGCGGAGCGTGGCCCCCAAAGACATATTAGCTTCCGGTAGCTATGCTCCCCGCTGCTGCTCCTAGCTCCCAGCTGCTGCTGTTCCTTCTATCAAGATCATGTTCTCACATTCCCTTTTAGCACAGCGCGCACTCGTAAGCCATTACTAATGCAGATAATTAGAGTTTTAATGTGTGCCTGGCGCACACCAAAGCAAAAACTAAGCGAAAATTAATGAAAGTTATTGGGAGCGAAGCGGCACGGGGAACGTAGAACATTTTTGGCAATCAAAGTGCAGGGCAGGGAGAGAGAGAGAGAGAGAGAGTTGAGTGTGCCACTGGGTGAACTTTTTAATGGATAGCCGAATCGAGGCAAAGTTTTGAAGCGTTGCCAATGCAGAGATTTCTGGGATGCAAACATCCATTCCTGGCTTATTCGACGGGTGGTCCATGGTAGTCCTGCTGCTGCTGCTTCTGCTTTCAATAAACAAATTTGTGCGCAAATATTTTGATACAAGCTACTAAATATTTTGTGTAAAGTCGTTGAACATTTACAAAGATTGCAATAATGACAGTCGAGACTTTTACCAAGAAGCAGGCGGAGCAGCACAACAAGAAGGTTGGAAGGATGTGTCTGTGTGTGTGTGTGTGTAAACTGGAGCAGTAGGCGGCATATATTACAGAAACGAATCTAGGAAGCAGCAATGGGGCTGGGAATGGGGCTGGGGCTGTGCTGTTGGTGGGGGCGTGCACAGACATACAAAAGTCAACATAAAATTTAATTAAAAACTTTGCAACAACTACACAACGGCACAACGGTATGAGGGGCGTGCGCCTACACCCAAAAAAAAAAAACCAAAATGAAAATGAAGCAACATAATGCAGCGAAAGGCGGAAAAAGACATAGGCCACGTACAACAAAATGAATGTTGTACGAGTGCCGTAGCTGTGCCTCGTGCCTCGTGCAATTGCCTGGGCCTCGTACCTGAGCCTCTTACCGATTTGGACTTGGACTTGGATTTGGATTTGGGGCAAGCACCGACTATGAACTTGCTGGAGTTACTTACATTTTGTTAGGAATATTGAAAAGGCAGTGCCAGCACAGAAAAAAATGCGCTTAGAAGTGAGTTTTTCTTTCTCTTCCTTATTTTTCTTGTTCGTGAAATTTAAATAAATAAAAATGCCAGTTGGAAATAGCAATGGAGATGGCGCTGCCGATGGCATGGCAGCATCTTCTCAGTTTCGATGGGTGGCGGCGGCGGCGGCTTGCAAAAAGGAAAAACCAATTACGAATTCAAATGAAATTCATGAAATTCCTGCCACTTTGTGCCCGAACTTAAACCACGTCTTTGTAATATATATCACTTTGAGAGCCGAGTCTCAAGCCTCAAACTTGGGCAAGAAAAGAATGCGTAGGGGCGCAGGCGGAAGTGGCACTGGCAGTGTGGCATAGTTTTCGAGGGCAGCAGCAGTCAGCTCCCCCATTTAAATTGCCGGCATGATTTGAAATACAAATTGAGCAAATTGGCAGGAAAAACTGTGCAAAGTGAGTGAGTGAGCGAAAGAGAGAGAGAGAGAGAGAGCGCCAAAGCAAGTGGCTCCCAACCGCAGGGAAATTGAGGTAGGCAGTCGTAGCTCTGGGAGGCTGAGACAGACACTGAGGCTGACTCTAAGGCTGCCATCACGATTGCCGTAGCTGCTTTACCGCATTTTTAGTCCTCAAGCCTGAGCTACGCAATTTCTGGGCTTGCAGGTATATTGATTTTCCCTGGGGGGCCACGGGCCACGGGCCACCCCACCCACCACTTGGGAATATGATTCCACGCAGATATCGCGTTCGCTTTTGCGCTGCGTACAATAATTAAAATGTTAAAAACGTGGTCACGGGGCTGCTGGGCTGGGCTGAGCTGCTGGGCTGCTGCTTTCCTGGCTTTTAATGGGCGATGTCGTAAATGATATCGCGACCGCATTGAATTTCCAATGAACTGTAGACTCCCATCCACCCATTCTTTGCGCCATCCTCGGCAGGGGATGGAATTTCCCTTGAGGCAAATGAGGCAAAAATACTTGGAGGTGCGTCGTCACCTTGACAGCAGCAGCAGCAGCAGCAGCAGCAGCAGCGGTTGCTCGTTAGCCCCAGCTTAGATACATTTTATCTTTAGCAATTTGCTGAGCCTTTAAAGCCTCTCCCAGCCACACACTCCTGCTGCTGCTGCTGCTGCTGTCCGCTGTCTAATCGCATTCAATTAACACACAACAAGAAAATACCCAAAAGAAAACGGGCGCAAAAGACTTCCTCTGGCTCTCGCTCTAGACAAAGCGAAAATGCTGGTAAGACGAGCCTGGCAGTGCATGGAGGAAAAGAAAATCCAATAAAGCTGTTATTGCTTTCGTTTTGTATTTGGCCTGGTCGAAAAGGCGTTTATAAATTACTTAAAGCGCTTAAGGCCAAGCCAGAGGGGCAGCAAATGGAAGTGGGAGAGGTAGTGGTAGTGGGACTGGGCCAACAACTTGTGGCGTGACCGTTGCGGCCGAAAAGGGAATCCCACAATATGTTCTGCCGTTCTGTCCTGCTGCCGTGCTGCCGTTCTGCTGTCGTGGCAGATTAAAGCGTATCATGTAGCAGCAAATCCAAACCGCAAGCGGGCAACAAAAGGGGGACCCAACGGGTCTACCAAAAGCCCACCAATTGAATATCAATCAACTTTTGTGCCGGCGCGTGCGTGTGTCCTGCCCAGCAGGGAAAATGTCGAAAATCCTTGGGAGTCGGAGAACAAAGGATGTTCTTTGGTTTTGGTCGTGGGCGTAGCAGTCGCAGAAGTGGCCTTGCCCTGACTCTGATAATGGAATTAAAACTGGCAATTTTTGGCACCGCCAAACCTGCCCTTTGAGTTGTGGCGTCTCCGCTGCTGCTGCTGCGTAGCGTGTGGCTGGAGTGTGGCTGGAGTGGAGTGCTTGGAGTGCCACATTCGAATAATAATACATACGAGGCAGGCGCGTCTAACCGAATTAGGCAACACAAATCAATTGCATTAAATGGCAGCTAGCGCGTGTCTAGCTGTCAGCTCGTGTGTGTGTGTGTGTGTGTGGCCACACAGCCACGGCCTCCGCCGACGCGTAAGTATGCCACAAAACATTTTAGCATACGAAATTGTACGATGTGGGCTTAGCCCCCTCCCGGCTTCCACCCAGGCAGAAAATAAAACAATTGGCACAGTCGAAAAGTGTTGGCGCCCGAACAAGCAACCAAATAAATGCCGACGCACAGCTGCAAACGACTTATTTATGCCTCACACGGATACCCCCTGGCTGGGGCTGGGGCATGGGCATAGGCCTAGGCACTGGCACTGGGCTGGTTCCCCAATGAATTGCGCTTATTGTGTCTCGGAATGATATCCCTATTACAGCTGGGGATTAGCACACGGCACACGGAATCCTTGCCGTAAGTCTTTGCTGATTTATAAATCTTCTTTAACTTTAACTTTTGCGCATGTAAAGTGCTGGCCAAAAACTTTTCCCAGTCAGGAAAAGGAGTAGAAAAAGTTAGTTTTTTTTTCCTCTTCACATACTTTTTAAGTATATAAATCAAATGTTATTCGTAGCCAAAACTTCAGGGGGGTACATTTTTTTGGGCTTAAAATTTGTTGTATTTTTTGGCTAAAAATTGTACAAAAATATTTCATTAAAATTGGATCAAAATCAGTTGCCTGAGCAAGGCTGGGGCATCCTAAGCTGCTTCCTGCTTCGGCCAACGCCTTTGCCTTTGCCTTCGCCTTCGCATGTGTTTATTTCATTTCTCATTTTCAGCAACATTCCCTGCAGCCCACCCAAAGACGCCGCCACATGCCACATTCTAGTTCATTTCATGTCGGCATTTTCACATTTTTTTCGCCAGTCCATATACGCGTCTCAGTGTGTGTGTGTTTGTGTGTGTGTTTATATGCTGATGGAAATTTTGTTATACTTTTTGGTTTCTTACTTTTCGGTTTCTTGGGCACCTCCGCCCTGCCTGCCTACCTCCCCCCATCAAACGAAAGCGAATTGGAAGCCACCGCAAAACAATGAAAATTGGTTTTGTTACTTTGCTTACTTTCCGCCAAAACGGAGGCAGCCCTCGAAGCCTCTTTGGCTAAGACTCCTCTGCGGATGCGACTGTGGCTGGTGGCCTGGTGGCCTGCCGCTGCGGCTGTGTGCTTTCAGGCCCTTGGCGGTGGCTTTTTATTGCCTTCCTTTTGCATTGTTATTGTTGCTGTATTTATTTGGCAGCTGCAAAAGAAGCCGCCAGCCACCAGCCGCCAGTCAGCCAAAAACTCCCAATTACACTTGGGGCCCAGCCCAGCTCAGCTCAGCGCAGCCCGGCTTTCCCTTTGATTGGCTGGTGTTGAGTATTATCGCATAAAATCCAAAATGTAAACACTGCAAGGCGACGGTGTGGTGTGTGGTGTGTCTTTCGAGGCACGTACCCGCTTAAATTCTAAGCGACATTTCGCGTTGCGCTGCCAAAATTTGAATATTTGCCAAAACTGCTAGCCAAAAAGTACCCGAAAATATTTCTTTACTAATATTGTGCAAATTATTACCTTATCTTTGAGCGAGTTTTGGGGAGTCCTTCAGCTGATGCTGCTTGCTGCTAGATGTCTCCACTCCACACACACAAATTCTTAGTTTTGTCACTATATCATACAGATTTGATTCAGTTATTATTACTCGTATGTGTTGTTGGTTTTGTTTGCTTTGCTCTCTCACTTATTTCATTCAGTTATATGCAGAGTTCCACTCTTAACTGGCACTAGCACGAAGACCCAAATAACAAGCAGCACTGCGAAAATTTCTGCACTCTTGCTGCAAGAATCCCTATATGCCACTGTCACTGCCACTGACACACAGCTGTTCTCAGTTCTTTGCTGCTGCTGCTGTTCCTGCTGGAAATTGTGTAGCTGGGTAGCTGCTCTGCTCGATATTATGGGTGGAAGCGTGTCGCGCGCGAATCGTGTCACTGTTTCGAAGCAACTGAAACCGTTTTTGCCTGCCATTATTGGCAGCGCTCTGGACGGACTCGTGACTCGTGGGCGGCTTCGGCTGTGTGCTCGTTGTTGCTTCGGGCTTTAAGCACGAACGGCCCGAACACTGCTAGACGAGAGCTAGAGCGCGCGAGAGAGAGAGAGAGCGCGCGCGAGTGGGTGGTTGGTCATCGGTTCGGGTTATTCTCTCGCTCTCTGGTGGTGCTGTTCGCCGCTTGCCCAACTGTGCCACGGCGAATATGCTGTATTGGAGTTCGTGTCTGAAATGTGTCCAAGCATTAAAATATCTTATAAAATGCAATTAAATTAATAATAATTTAAATTTTTAAATGAAAAGTCGCTGCCTGTGAGCCTTTTTTTTCTGTGAATAAAATCAGGGTTAAATAAATTCTATGCACGATCCTTCGCACAGATCTTTCGCTCTCTTCGTGCGTTGCTTCACCTGTCGCACGCAGCTCGTAAAGATTACTCTCGCTGCTCTCGCTCGCTTGCTCGCTCGCTCTTCGCCGTGTTTTTGTGCGCCCATCTCGCTCTGCCACTCACAGAGAGAGCCTGTCAAGCACTGCCCCTCCCGGAATGAAACGACTCCGAATCGCAGGGGTAGGCAAAATGCCTGGAAATATGCTGGCAACATTTGGAATTTCGCCCGCAACATTTCGAGCATATGGCCAGCTACGTTTCTGTTGAGTGGAACTCGAACCTTTGCCCCAACTTGGAATGCCACTCTACACTCTCCAGCACTCGCCTACACTCCCCTCCCCTCTTATTATGGGAATGTAGTGAAAATGAAGCCATCGATGCGTAACCGGCGAAGGGCAGACTCGCGTGTAATTAAAACTAAACAACATGGAACCAAAACCAACCTCGCGTTCATCCTGCTGATGGCACCCATAAAAAGCCAGCAGTCAGCAGTTTGCTGCTGCTCCTGCTGCTCCCTGGCACGTTGTCAGGAAACAAAAGGCAACTGTCGGATTGCAGGATATTAGGACGATGACGAAACCGAATACGGAGTCCATAAGTCAGGATTAAAAACGGCGCAGCGCCCTGGTCAGTCCCCAGCAACACGCCAAATAACGGCGACAACCTGGTCAAAGGAGCCGACGACAGCAGCGGAACCAGCGGAAAACAGCAGACAAAAGTCGACACAGAAATTAATTTGAATATTTTTGCCGACCCGTTTTGGGGTCTTTTGTCTTTGTTTCAGTTTTGCCGTTTTCCCGTTTTCTATTTTCTGTTGCCGTAGCTGCCACGCCGCCGCATGCTGTACGCCGCCGTGGCCGTGTCCAACGGCAGGGACCTTCAACTTCATTAGAAGTAATGGCAGATTTTGCATCAAAAGTGAACAAACAGGAATGTGTCCATCCCCCCACCGCGCTGTGTAGCGCGATGGATATAACATTTTAAAATATGCACATAAAGACATAAGCCCCGCCGCTCCACAGCGTCCCCGGCCCAGCAGTCATATTTTCCGGTAGAGGCGGAAATGGAAATAACCTAGGAGTCAACGGTCAACAGGCTGCGGGGCGGTGGGGAGGGGGGGCTCAGCTGCCTCAATTTATTGGACGCGCTTGAAAATAAATTTGTTTTTCGAAAATATGAACATCAAGTTGGGCGGCTTAAAGAGTGGGTGGGAGAGTGGCAGGTGGAAATGTTGGAAAATTGGTATATGTCTGCTGGCTGGTTTAGGCACAAATTAAGGGGCACAGCACAAGGGGGAAGGGGGGTGGAAAGCGCTTACGCAAAATCCTGGCGCCTTGCTTGTGCGTTGGATTTTCGGCAGACAATAAAGACTGAGGGAAAATCTTCATACATTTTCCTAATTAAAGCCTTTGGCCCTAAGACTTGTTGTGGGCCGCATATCAATGCATTTAATGGAGTTTCATGTTCACATTTATTTGTATAATATAATATCCAGAATCAGTTGCCAAGCTCACAATAAATGCAAGGCAATCTTCCATTTTTGATTGTGCCCTGTAAGCCGCTTCGCCAGCGAGTTGGTTTCGGCTTTAATTAGTTGTTGTTTGTGTGTTTGGATGCTCTGAAAATTGCACTAAAATCGAATTAAATGCCATAAGCTGGCTGGAAATTAATCAGATTTCAAATGGAGAAACCCCAAGCCCAGGGGCGCTTGCAGCTGAATTTTAAGCTGCAGAGCATCCATCAAGAAACTAAGGAATGCCGCTGGAAATTGGCAAAATATATTAATGACTAGGGCAGGGGGATAGGAGTGTGTGAGGGGTGGCTGGCCTTTACTATTATTACAACATTCCTCAATTAGTTGCAGTGGCAGCTGCATATTCGCTGCTGCTTCTGGCCACTGTGTGCCCAAATATTGAACATTAAGATTGTGGGCCACCTGAGTGCAGTGCGCGGTGGGGTGGTCCAGTCAGCTGTGGCTCTGGACAGAGGCCAAGCGGATTACGTTTCGGATTCGATTTACTTTGTGTCGCCAGCAAGTCAGAATGCGGGTGCGTTACAAATAGGCAACAGTTTCTGTGGGGGGAGTGCTCTGGCAAGGTAAACAGGCGGGGCTGTGGCAGCATCGTAGCTGGAGATGTGGCAGCGTCAGAGACCTACCAACAAACAAACAAACAAATAAACAAGCGAGCGAGCGAGCGAACAGGCCGCGTCGTGATTGCAGCACATTTGCAGCAGCAGCGCAAAAAGGCAAAACAATTGAATTCAATTGAATTGACAACAACAGACCACCAGGGGCAGGATTGGGTGCCTGCCACTGCCACAGCTACTACTCCCCCTGCTGCCTGCTGCTGCCTGCCACTGCTGGAGGGTCGCTCACTCGACCGGTAATGGTGTTGATAGCATTAAGCATGCCTCGGCGCAGTCGGCAGCAGGATATGCGTGCAGCCGCCGCTGCCGATTCTGCAGCCAATCTGTGCCCGGGCTCTGGCTCTGAGGGGCGCTGTTCCTGCCACAGTGGGTGTGGCTGTTCTTCCGTGTGTTGTTTTCACTGCACTTCAATGCTTTTTGCAATGTAAACAGCCGCTGACCCCCAAACCCACCCCCCCCCCCTCCGGGCAAGAGTACAACAAAACTCGCAGTGCACATATTTTCACATTTCCAATTCTTTGCTGCTGACTTTTTTTTTTTTTTTTTTTGGGTGTTTTTTGTGCATTTACAGGGTAGGGCGAGAGGTACACGCGACAGCAACAAAAGGTTGCCCCGCTCGACGTGCAGCGTACAATTTGTAGCCTCTATTTGTGATGTATCATGGCCATATTCCGCATAATTATCATTATTTTTTAAAGCCAATTTTAAGCCCTCTTTTGTTTGATTTATCGCTTTGAAATCGCTGCCATAAATGTTCGAGTTTTTTTCCTGAGATTATTTTCCATAGCAGGGTACCTTTTAGTCGTTGTTGCATAGGCCTCACCTTTGCTTTTGTTGTTCTGTTTATTTGCTTTACTGTGGTTACATTTGCTGCCTTTACTTTTTTTTTCTGCCGCTGCTGCTGCTGCTGGCAAATTAGTTGAATTTGCGCCTGGGGCCTTTGGCTTGGCTTGTACGGGGTGATGAGGAGTGGAGCGGAGCGGCTGATGAAAGTTTTTGTTTGACACTTTCTGGCATAAGCCTCGACCACATGCGACATGCAAGAAGCAGCAGCAGCAGCAGTGGGAGCAGCAGCAACATCGACTAGGACAGTGACAGTCTGGTTCTGGTTCTGGGTCTGCTCTCGCTCTTAAACGTCCTTCGTTGAGCCTGCTGCTGCTGCTGCTGCAGCATTTAATCCGCTTAAACGTTAAAAGTGCTAATAGTTTTTCATGTTGCAACCACCCCAGCTGACTTCTTTACGTTGCAAATGGCCAAAGGGGGTGGCAAAACAAACCCACCACCAGCAGCAGCAGCAGCAGCAACATCCGAATGGAAAATAGTGTGTCTGTGTTCAGGGGGGGTGAAAGGTGTTAAAAGGCAATAATTTATCTGCTTAGAATTGTCATTTGTTGATGTTTTTGTGTGCGGCCAGCAGACCCTTCTGTCCCTTCTGTCCGCTCGGCTTGCTTGCTGCCTAAACTCGCATTTTGCCTGCTGTTTATTTGCTTTATTACTCTCGTGCGGTAATTGCGATTTGTTTTGAGGTTTTTTCCCTTCTTAATGGCAAATAATTATGTGCATACTCGCACGGGCGGCGGTGGGGGAGGGGGGTTTGTTTTTACGCCTCGTCGACTGCTACAATCCACAGCTAATGCGCAGATCAATTAAAGTTTGCAGCACCCCCCCCCCCGCACTGCGTTCATCAATCAAATAAAGATCCAATAAAATCACATATGTGCGGCACGCCCCATCAAAAATCATATCAAAGGAATGGCCCTAAATTTGGTCCCGTTTCAATTAAATAAATAAATTATTAACAAAACTAATTGCATGCGGAACTGCGAATCAATAGTTAATATCACTACGACTTCTACTCATTCCCCCGCCGCGTCGAGGCCAGGCGACGACATGCAAAAATGCATTACCATCAATTTCGTGACTTCCCCCAACCCCAACTCCCCCCTGAATCTCATTTCCGCTGGGCGTGGCCCACATCATTCTCGGCATTATTGCAATATTACACTATTCATATTTTAGGCAACAATTTCGGGGGGGCAGCAGACCAGCAGCAGGAGCTGGTCCAGCGGATGTCCTGCCGCGCATTGAGCCATGCGAAAGCTGCCTTATTATTTATGATAATGTTTGGCCATTCGTTTGGTTTATTGTGCTAATGTGCCGCAATTAAGATTAAGAAGATGACTTTTGCCCGGGCCAAGCCAACCCATGGGACGGGGGGCTGGGAGCGGACGTGCCTGTGTGCGAGTGTGTGGGCGCAGCAAAAATCAGGCACTCAGCCTCAGCACACCTATGGGATATGTTTAAAGGTGTGTGTGCTCTTTACAACCAAATTCAAAAGGTACAAATTCCTTGAAAATCCTTGGCTTAAGCATCGAGGACTTTGCATCATCTCTT
This sequence comes from Drosophila ambigua, assembly GCA_018150905.1. Classification (NCBI taxonomy): domain Eukaryota; kingdom Metazoa; phylum Arthropoda; class Insecta; order Diptera; family Drosophilidae; genus Drosophila; species Drosophila ambigua. Next base: position 2,768,086 of record JAECWS010000086.1, read on the forward strand.
GCCCCGTGCCCCATGCCTCGCACTTTGGCAGTTTTCTTGGCGCCCAAAGCCTTATCCCCAAATGTCCCTACTAATTGTAGTTGCCTGTAGTTTGGCACTGCCAAATCTTGGCTGAAGTTTTCACAATTAAAACTGGCATCATCTAGACTGGCAGTGTGGCGGCCAGGCCACGCCAGGCCCAAGCCACAAAGTGAACTGTACAAATGGTTCTTTTTTTTTCTTTTCTTTATTTTTTGTTTTTTTTTCTTTTGGCTTTTTGCTGTGCCGATTTGTGATTAATGACTTGAGCAAAGGGGAGTTGGGGAGGGACACGGGTAGTGTGGGGGCTAGTGGAAATGGCAGTTTTGCAGGAGACAGAGCAGAAGGACCCCAGCAAATGCCGAGCCGTACAAAATCGTGCGATAAAAATTCTTAAGCATCAATATCCATCGTGGATTTTTGGGTGCTGCTTCAGCTTCAGCTTCAACCCACCCACCTTGCGGGCCGCCGCCATTGACCGCTTTTGCGCTTTTATTTATGACAATCATTTATCACCGAACGATGTACAAGGCAAATTTTACGCGATTACGCTTTTCCATTATCCTGCCCCAGAGTTTTCCCGCTGTCTGCCTGCCAGCCAGCGAAGCAGCAGCGCCCGCCGCAGCTCCGTTGTATTGCACAATGGCACTTTGATCTCGAAAAAGAGATTTCCCCAATGTTTTTTACCTCCTCTGCGGTGCGTTGCTTTCACCTCCTGCCACCCCTCCTCCTTTGCTTCCTTTCTCTTGGGTTTCCCATTGATTTTATTTTTCGTTTTGCTGCTCCTGAAAGAAGGAAGCTTTTTGCGGTTTTCCTCTGACAGCTGACACATGTCAGGGTAGACGGCAGATAATTTCGAGTGAATAAAGATGAACAATTGCCGTGGGAGATTATTGATTGTGGATTGAAAATAATTAAGCGACCTCTCCAACTCCAAGGACATTTTGCAATGCAGACAACGATTTCTGGTCACTCAAATAAAAAGGAATATCGCGCCATGGCCATCGAACATGTCACTTTGATGTTCTGCTAACTTTTTGTTGCCCCCCGCCGAATATTAAACACTTTTTTGTGAGGCTGCACTTTAGAGGGAGGGGAAGAGAGTGAGAGAGAGAGAGAGAGCGCGACAAGGACTATTTCCGTTGGCGACACGAGGGCGACATTGAACGTCTGGGCGCCGTCAGAGTTTTATGCAATTCACGTCGCAGACATTAGGCGATGTCGAGTCCTGGAGACGTGCAGGCATCACCCAAGCTCCGTTGTGGGTGGCTGGCATTGCAATGGGGTTGGGAATCTGGTTGGCATGGGCTTTGACCTTACCCCCCCAACCACCCTTGTGCTTGGTCAGAGGAATCCAATTAGAAACCTCTCAAATGCAATCCAAAGTAGTTGCCTCAATCACAATCTTCGGGCCGCTCGGGCCCTGTCTTCGATGTGTTTTCGTTTCATTTGCGCAAATTTCCAAAACTATTTTATCTTCCGGGAATTTCTGGGTCTGCAGCAGGGTTCTGGGCCAATCATAGATTAGCATAAACATTTGTAATAAATATACCACAGAAAACGTTGGCAAAACTCAATGCAGCAATAATTCCAATTGCGAATTGAGTTGTGGAAATGCTTTGCCTAATTGTTTGTTTGTTTGTTTGGCACTCTCTTTGCAACCGGATGAAACATAAATATTACGTATTGTATGTACGTACGTACGTAAACTTCTACCTAATGGTTGGAGCGCAATCCATGTGGGAAATGCAAAAGTTCACGCATGGCAGGGCAGGGCAGGCTGCAGCCCCACCCCCAACATGTCTGCATGATAAGTTTAATTGATGTGAAAGCCTCCCAACCCAGCCAGCAACCCGATTCTGTCGTTTGCAGAGTGCTTAGATAAATACAAATCGAACATTGCCTCGGAGATGTGCAAAATCTGCCTCGCCTGGCCTGGGCTGCCCCTGCCTCCCCGTCTGCTGCATGGAAATCATTAAGTTTTTGCCGAGCTGTCGAGCAGCACCAAAGCAATCACAAAGGAAATTGGAAAATTAAAACGTGCGGAAATTTGCCGCTGAGAGCTAATTAGCTTTGTGGTTTCATTTGCACACAACACACAAAACGTTCCTTGATTCGAATGGGTAAATAAATTTCAAGCTATTTTGATGCATTTGCAGCAGGCTATTACTCGGCATCTGCTGCAGCTATATACACCAATATTTGATGGCTTGAAAAGAGACTTGCATGAACTTTCATAAACATTTTGTTATGACTGTACCTGAAGATATATCCAGCCAAAGTTGAAGTTTACTCTCCCCCCACCACACAAATATTTAGTCACACTTTTGTGATGGCCACTCAATCAGAGTCGAGCCTGTCAGCCTGCGATGGAGGGGACACTTTGCACTCTGGGCCTCACTTTTCATTGGCTGTGCGGCGGCTAATTGCGCATCATTTTTAGCCTGCTCATCCGGCTTAAATCCAAGTCGAAGCCAGATTTAAAGGCCAAGGCAATCTCTCTCTCTCAGCTGGGGGAAAAGCGCAATTCACGGCCCGTCCAATCGTCAAATGTTCCACACGTACGCGCCTCCAAATACGGGGTCCCCGCCAGACGTCTATCCGCCATTTTGGTCATTGTCAGGTTTAATGTCCGTTCCAGTTCCAGTTTCTGTATCGTACTCTCGTACTCCTCTTCCTGCCTGTTTGGGGGCGACAGTATCGACAGTCATGGCAGCCAGGACAGGGCGGAGCAGCGCAGACGTGGGACACGTGGGCCTCACTTATTCTACGGCTGTTAAATAGCACTGACGACGAATTAAAAGCTGAATTGGCAAAAGGGCCAGCCAAACAACAACAACAACAACAAAATGAAACAGTGTAAAAGAAATGCCGTGGCCAGGGTGCAGGATTGGCACTGGCATTGGGACAGGGACAGGCACAGGGGTTCGTTCTGGTTTGGTTTGGTTTGGTTTGGAATATATATTTTCTGCAATATCATCAACTATAAATTACGAATATTGAGGCACGACAACAACAACAACCACTTCCAAGAACGTGGCGTGATAATGGATATTTGTCAGATATGTGAAACATTTTAAACTTCCGCCCTCTAAAAAACAACAAAAAAACAAAAAAGAGAGAGAGCGAGAGAGAGCGTTCGCAGCAGACCCCCCCAATGTACGAATCGGATTCGGGCACTTTTTGCCACATAAACATAAAAAAAGGTAATACGGCACTGGGGACTGGGCATAACCCAAAATGTGTGGCAGCAACAGCAGCAGCAGCACTCTGTCCAGAGACGTGGCAACGAGTGTTATTGCCACGATGTTGGCGGTGGTGGCGTCTCTGACAGCGATTGCAATGTAAGGTGCAAAATAAACCTGAAAGCCCAAAAAACACAGAGAGAGAGAGGGAGAGAGAGAGAGAGAGTGTGTGTGAGATCCAGCAAAGAAAAGGAAAGGCAGGGCAGGCAGGGCGTAAATGGGAAATGGCAGCATGAAATGTTTTTGCAATGATGCGGCAGGTTTCCTTTTGCCATCCAGCCGATCTCGTTATGATTAGCCGAGACTGAAGGGTGGCTCGAGCATGTCCAGCGCATATAACCAGCCCCCCTGCCCGGCCTGAAACGTAGAAGGAAGTCAATTTCTTTCGGGGGGGAAAGAGTGTTGGGCCAAAGACACATAAAAGTGAATTTGAAAATTATGCACAGCACTTGGGCCGGGCACAGACATACAAACCAACAAACAAACATACATACAGTGGTACAGTCGCACGGAAAGTTGTCCTGCCAAAGAGTTTTAAGTTCTTCATTTTTATGTGCGAAAAAAAGAAACAGGAAAACACACAGAACGGAAGTTTGGATAAAAACCAAGAAACAAAAGGGAATAACACTTGGATTGGAGCTGGAGCTGGAGCTGAGGCTGGACGTGGATCTGCTGTTGTTGTTTTGTGACATTGAACTTTTTGCATTAAACTTGAAATGTTTTTAATGAATCTCAGCCGAACTCTCAGCAGCTCCATCTTTTATCCATGAATCTGGGGCTTAACTTTCGGCTTGAATTGTTTTTGTTGCTGCAAGGCTAAAAGTACACCAACAAAAAAATACAAGACAGAGCAGAGAGAGAGAGCGAGCGAGTGAGAGACAGAGATTTTTGGATGCAAAACTTTGCATTTCCTGCATATTCTTCGCCATATTTTACAACAGCAACTTCCGGCTTCCGCTTAAGAAACATAAAAAGGAAAAGAAACGGAACCAAACTCCGGCCAGCCGCCCCCCCAGAAAATCTGATCCTTGCCCAGCCACCACACTGCTGGGATTGTTTTGTGCAGCACAGACGCCAGCAAACAGACAACTTTTCGCAGACATTTGCCATTCATTGGGTAGCCCCAGGCCCCAGGCTCTGCGCTCCCTCCCCCCCTGCTGTCTGGGCCCACGATAATTGCACCAAAATAAACTTGAGACAATTGGGAATCAAACTTTGCAGACGCAAGCCAAGCGGCTCGTCCCGGCATAAAGCGAATTAAAATTTCATAACGTGAGCGGCTGCAGTGCATTGGATTCCGGGAAAAAGAAACCTCCAAAAACGTAGCACTCAACGGGGTCGGTCGGGTCAGTCCGTTTCGGTGGGGATTATGTACAAATGTCTATCACTTATGCCAAATGTTACGCCACATTCATCACTTGAGACACGCGAGTTCCAGGAAGGCGCACAAAAGCAAACAACGGAAAACCCCAGAAACGAGAAGCAACACCAGAACCAGAAGTAAACGATCCACAAACAATATTAATTGAAACGTACAACTCATATGACATTTATGAAGCGACCCCCGAAAAGTAGAAAGCGCCCGAGCCGAAACAACAGTGGGAACACGGTACCAGGAATGGGAGGGAATTGGGCAGAAGTAAAACTGGAGCAACCCCTGGTTGGGTGTGTGCCGCGTCGCGCCGCGCCGCACCGTGTGCATGTCCAAATGCCAAATACAAGCGTTAAGCTAAATGAAAACAAATTACCGTTGCATGCGAGACCCAGTCGAAGGTGCCGCCACCCCTGCATGCACAGGGCACCCCCTCATTTGGTCGGGTTTGAGGACTGCTGCAATATGGTGCATTCTCCCCGCTCCCCGCTCGATTCAAATCTATCCATCCATCCCCCATTCGCATTTCAACATTTAAACACGCAAGTGCGTTATAGTCACGGCCAGCGGGCACACTGAGCATATTGCAGAGTTGTGGGGTACAGACCTATCGCTTACCTTTTAATCGGTTCGTTTCTATTAGAGCTGGCAGCGCACTCAATCTCTTTGGAGCACTTGCACTCAACACTCTCGAGCAAACAGACGACACTGCATGCAAGCAATGACCCTTTTTTTCATCTTCTCTTTGAATTTGTTTGTCACCCACACTTTTTTTTGCTCAAAGCTTGCTAAAGACAAGCAGGTAGATGCTTCTGTGCATGCATGTACAAGCATGCATGCTTGTGCTCCAGAGATAAGCTTTGCTTTGCAAAGAGAGATCGGCTGCTTGTGCTCTCTCGCTTGCTAGCACCTACATGAGTGCGTCTCTTATTACTGTTGTTGTTGTTGTTGTTGTGCTTGGGTTACTTGTGAGCTTTGTCCACGCACTGAATTCACGCAAAACCAATATACCCTCTGAAACTCTTTGAGTGTAGTGTATCAAAAAAGAAAAAAAAAAAATGTAACCCCGTGACAAACGCAGACAGAACGAACACAAATTAATGAACGCAGTAATGAAATGAGCTGCGCTCAGATACAAAATGAAGGCCTAATGACAGGGCAGTTAGGAAGTCAAATCAAGTCGCGACTGGAATACGATATTACTTGTGGACAACACCGGTCGGGCACAAACCCCCTGGCTGGCCTGGTTTTTGCGTGTCGTTGGTCCACTCCCACACCCCTTTTTGGGCGGGTGCGACTTGTTAAAGTCCAAATGAAATTAATTAGAGCCGATAACACACTGCGCGATTCCTTTGTCGGATTTCACTTACACAGACAAACGCGGCCGTACATGCCCGGTGCTTAAAGGTGCAGCCCCCAGAGCTCATCCTCCGGGTGTCAAGTGTACGGGTTGGAGAGTGTTCATAAATCTCCCTTTGCCCCGGCAGCCACGCTGTGCACATGTTCAATAAACCAGAGATTATACGCAAACATAGACAAAGTGAATAAAGTATTTGCAAAAAATATAAAAGAAATTCCTTCACACAAAAGCTGATGTATAAATACTCTTTGAGCTTCTCTGAAGGCTAGGCCTCAGCTGCAATCCATCTGAATTTTCCTGTCGGGTCTTAGCTGCACTTCCAAATAGACTTCAAGAAGTCTTGGCCCGCCCCCCTTGCAGCCGTCTCCTTAGATGTCAGAATTCGGGATTAGAGTAATGCCCGACTTGAACGGCTGGCAGCTCTGCACCAGCACCACGTCAGTAGTCCGTAGCAACTGGAAAGATAGGGTATCGTATGGATACTCGCCATATAAAATAGAACGAGTAAAAATCCAGCTACACGGGTGGTCGATGGTTGCATGGCGCCTCCCAATGAACTGCAATAAATCTCAATAAAAGTCGCACAACAAAACGAGCCAGAACCCCACAATCCCATGCATGTACGACAAAAACAAACAACCGGCAAGTGCCGCGGCAGTGTGGCAGCATGGGGCAGGATGCTAACCCCCCCTTTAGAGAGTGAAAAACGGGCAGAAGGAATATTTTAAATTTGATTATTGAAAGTCGCGCAACGGCAGCGATTACGTGATTTGCAGGGCGACAAATGAATTTGCGCCACATAAGTGTGAGAGGGGGCTGGGGTGAAAAAGGTGGGTGCGTGTGTTTCTGGGGGTTGCTGGTAAAAAACTTTGTTTATTTTATTAACAAGCTGTGTGTGCATGCGTGTGTGTGTGTGTGTGAGGGGAGTGCCCGCCCAACCCTTTGTAACCTTAACTTTCGATATCGCCCTCGCAACCCTCGTTTGTCGCGGCTTTTCCCCTTTAAGGTTCACCCCCACACATCTTTTGCATGAGGCGCAGCACAATTCAATTTTCATTGTTTATCAATTTTCTGCCTGTTTTGGGCGCTTCAAAGCGATGCTTTGTAATTAAATTTGGAGAGACGCCAGCAAGGCATAAATCAGGGACCGACAAGGGGTCGCTGATTATGATTGCATGTGAGAGAGGCATCTGTGGATGGGGGAAGCGACTCTTTGCTGGCAGTTCTACTGTCTGGTCTGGTCTAGTTGGGTCTGGCTGGCTGGCTGGCTGACAGTCCTTTGCGAGTGGGGAAAGTGCGTGGCCGGGCATTGTCTTTGAGTTGGCAACTTTCTTGCACAAGTGCCTCCGCCTCCTGCACCCATCTTGGCGCGCCAAAAAGTGCAATCGAAGCAAAGGCAAGAAAGAAATAATAGGAACGAATATACGAACTATGCCATGCCCTCTATTTTATTTATTATTATTATTTATTTTTTTATTTGTCATAGTTAAGAGAAACATTTAAATGACATATTCGGGTTTTAAATACAACTGTAGCGAAATTAATTGGAATTCACTTTGGATTAAATGTAAAAATAAAATAAAATATAAAATAAATAAGAAATAAATAAATAAAATTAAAAATTAATAAAAAAATAAATAAAATATTTGTAGAGTTTTATTTAAATATTCTATATATGTAAATATAGTATGCATATTAATAATTTTTGGAGTATTTAATTCTAAATGTAGAAATATTAAAATAACTGGCAACTTGTTTTCTTTATTTAATTATATAAAATGTAAAAATAAAATAAAATAAAAAAATAAAAAAGAAATAAATTAAATAAAATTAAAAATTAATACAAAAAATAAATAAAATAAAACGCTTTAAAAATATAATATGAATATTAAATTTGTAGAGTATTTAATTTAAATATTTTATATACATAAAGTACAGTTAAAGAATATTTCTGTTATTTTTTTCTGCATGTAGAAATATTGAAATAACTGGCAACTTGTTTTCTTTATTTTATTTATTTATTTATTATTGCTTCAGCTCTTAAAGTCTCCAAAATCTATTCAGTATATTCTCATCTGTTGCCTGCAAATTCATAAAAAGAATATGCCCCTTTGCTGTACGATTACTGTGTGTAAAACTCCATATTATTATGTGTTCATATTTCAGTCTTCTTCGTTCCAGACACATAAATCTCACAAAACAATAGAGAGACAGGGAGACAGAGAAGAGGCACACGCGCTCTCGCACTCGTACTCGTATGTGCCACAAACTGATTTGAATTTATGAGAAACTGATTATTTTTGCACGCTGCCAGCAGACAGACGGAGGCGACAACCAGACAATGAGACCAGCGACAAATATGAAAATGGTATAGTGCCAAAAGCTAATACGTTTGTACTGTATCGGTTTAAGCAACTGTTTATCTATGGCTGATCCCAGATGGCTGAGCCCGCTGTAGTTCGTGCCACGCGACCGACCGCGCCACGGACGCCGCTTAAGATAACAAAGACAGGCGGCGGCCACTGCATCCGCAGCACACTGCCACACAGTGCAGCACTTAAATGAATCCTATTGAAAGGTCAAACAAATTATGGCCACACAGGGCGACCTCCTGTTGGTGGTCCTTCTGCTGGCTGCAAGTCCCTCAAGTTGCTGAAGAGCCCTCGACAATCTGCAGGCTACGGCCGCCACTTCATTAGACGCGTGGCCAGACGCAGCGGCAGCGGCAGCAACAGCCAACGCCAACCAACCCTTTCCCCTGTCGCTGTCTAACTTTGTTTGTGCCCGATTCCTGGCAGGGATTCCGCGCTCCTGCTGCTCCTGCTGCTCCTTGCGTGTGGGCTTTGGTAAATTTCGAAATTGATATTCGCACGGCGTGAAATCCGTTTCAGTTTCCTGTTCTTTTTTATTTCCTGCACCCCCCTCCGCCCCTGCTTATGCTGTTGTTCGCTCCCCTGAATAGTCCTTCGGTTTCGTTTCAGCCTTTGTTTCGTTTGATTTGCTTTTGACCACATTGGCGGCCGGAATGGGGCCATGATTTATTGAGTTGCATAAACAGAAATGGCAACGCAATCATGTCGGCCCGAAACTTGCCCCCGCCCCCGCCACCTGGCCTGTGGAATTTGCCGAGTGAGCTCAGCTTTCAACTCGATTGCTTCACAAGTCGTTAGACGTCATCGGCGTCGAGGGGTGTCTGCAAAGGGGACTCAGCAGCATCGGGGCTGGAATTCATTCTTTAGGGTAGACCTGCACTTCATGGTCCTCGGGCTCTGTGCCTTGCAACAGACCCCGCCACTGCCACTGCCACTGCCCCAACTTCAGGTCGCACTCTCACTCTTCGAGTGGCAGCCACACAATTTTGGTTATGGGAGTCGTCGTGCCCTGCCGGCTGGGGACTGTGGCTGGGCTGGGCTGTGCTGTGCTGGGCTCCCTTCCATCCCTAAATATAAATCACAAATAGATTTCCTTGCCTTTACTTTCGGGCGAGACGCCTTCTTGGATGAAAAAGTCCCTGGATTCTGCCACCATTTCCCAAATGGGAAACTGGCGCCTGCCAGCGACCAAGTTTATGTTGCCTTTCGTGTGCGCGGCATTGGTGGCACTTTGTGCTGCTTTGTGTTGCGCTTCAATGAGGTCGAAATGGCTCAAAAATAATGTGAAAAGTTCGCTTTAACCATTTTTCCACAGCCGCAGCAGCGATGGTGACGCACAAAAACAGGCACTGTGGACTGAGGACTGAGCACTGAGTGGGACTGGCGAAAAGGCAGGAAGAGCCATCAGAAAGGATTCGCGCCACATTTCCTACTTTCCTTTCAGTTAGAATTTACTCCTTTGGATGCTCCTTCTGATGCCACTACTCCGCTGTGCTGCTCCTGCTGCTGCCTCGTTGGAGTTATGCGACTTTGGGGAATTTCTGACGGCTCTCGACTTCCATCTCCACGCCAGAATCTCTGCCATCTTATCCCTCTGTCTCAACCCGTTTGCCACTTTGGCTTCCTTTGACTTTTCAAGAACTTTGTTAGCAGCATCTTCCCAGGCTTCCTGCCTGCCCTGCCCTGCCCTGCCCTGCCGCGCGCTGCCTTTGAAGTTATTGCGGCCAGTGCAACGGCTGCTGCCACTTGGCTTTGCCGCCTGATAGTGAAAACTTGAAAGCAAACCCAAAAAAAATGGGAAATGGTAAACTTGCTGTGTGGCTAATGTTGCGGAAGACATGTCCTCCTGGCGCATCCAGGCACAGGCACCACATAACACCACACTACATCTATCTCCTTCGATTGCGAGTGATTAGCAAAGTTCTCAATTATTTGGCCTGACAAATGAGTGCTCCTCGAATGCAAATCAGGACGAGATAAATAAAGCGCTGTCCGAAATAAATGCAATTAGCCGGGCACAGTCCACAGATTGGGGCAAGGTCGCTCTGTCAGCAGCAGCAGACAGCACTGAAACTGATTTGTTCCCCAAATGACTTAAGTAATGCAGCTGCGAAAGGAGAATGGACAGACGGATGGGCGGCAGCAGATTGTCCAATGTCCCAGGGGCAGGGCAACAGATAAAAGGCTATAAAACAAGGACTCTGACAAAAGCAAAGCAAAATGCTTGCAAATCTGTGCGCGGGGCAGGCAGATCCAGACCGAGACCCAGACCCAGTTGTAGATCCAGATGCTGATGTCGACTACTGTGTCCTTGTGCCAGGCAGGCAGTCAGGCAGCCAGGCAGGCACGCAACAACTCAATTAAGCCGCTTTAATTGGCCTAATTAATTTGCGCTCAAACGCACTTCAACGTCTAAACGTGTTTTTCCAGAGCCCAGCCCCAGCGCTGACTGTCGAGAGATGAGATCCCAGCAGCCCAGTAGCCAGCCGTGCGCGCCTCCTGCTCCAGAGAAGGGTTGGCGTTGGTTGGCACAGCCCTGAAATATGCATTAAGCCGCAGATTTTGCGACTCGCGACGTTGTCGGTAATTAAGCAGACTCCCGGGTACGGATGGGCCCGGCCGCGGCCCGTGTTCCCCCCAGTTGTTGACAAGCGGGACATAGCTCCTGGAGCAGCTGATTTCTCAGATTTCCAGCGATGCGTTTAATGAGCGGCACGTGACGCGGTCCCCAAGCGAATGTCACTTCTAGATGCCATGCCCATGCCCCGCGCAGCCTGACTTTTAATTTGCAACAAATTTTGTGTACAATTTGTGATTCGATTTTGTTGCGATTTTTTAATTTCGTGTTCAATAAATTTTTATTTTTATTTTGTGTGCATTTTACACCTTTTGGCATCCGGCGGGCGAACGAGAGATGTTCGCCAGGTTTGCATCATTAATTTTAATTCCCCGATGGACCCAAATGCGGAATAAGACCGCTCTGAGATTAAGATAAAGGCCAGAGGAAGTGTATACCCAGAGCTTCGGGTCGAAGATTATGGCCAAATGGTGTCATGTACTTGGCATAAATATTTATTTGCAGCCACCCAGATCCCGATCTGTGTGTTGTGTGTGCCTAATGGTGAAATATGCCAAAGCATAAAGCAAGGAATTGCTTTTAGCATGGCAGCAACAACCAGCAACCAACCTCCTTAAGTACTTGCAAGCCTATTTAACAATTATCATGCACACTACAACAAAAAGGAGAGTGTACCAATCCCAGAGATACCACTGCGACATATGTATGCCAAAGATGGAATACGCGTACCCTCGCTCTTGGCCCATACATAAATTTGGTCAATGGGGTGGCCAAAAATGAGTGATGTTTATTTGTGCGCGAAGGCAAGGCAAGGCCATTAAAATGAAAAGCAGGAGGACAGCAAGAGCTGGAGTAGCAGACCCCATTCAAGCAACAGAGCAGCGCGGAGCAGAGCATCCCAGTTTGCTGGGGGCAGGGGCGTATAGATCATGAATATGCAACAGCCAGAGATAAAGCGCAGTTGGTTTGCCTTGCCACTGCTTCGACTTGAGCCGGGGATGAGGCCAGGCGGCAATCGTCAGACGGCAGGAAGTGAAGCCAAACGCGCCATCACAATAAAAATTCATTACGTTAAGCGAACGGGAGAAGGAACCAGTGGTCCGGGGCCGGGCAACCAAAAGACCGGAAAAGAAATCGCTATAAATTTTCGAAGCAAACAAAAAAAAAAAACAGTCAAGAGAAGAGAAAGCAAAATAACAGCAGCGCCAGTTACATGAAGAATTATTGCGGCGGCGAAATGCTGTCCACCTACTTAAAATTAATTTCGGCAAGGAATCGTCCAAACAACAGCAGCAGTCAGCAGCCGGAGGAGGAGGAGCGGGAGCAGGGGAAGGAATCACTAGCACTGCCACCACTACCATTACCTCATGGATGGAGGAACAACCACTAGCCAACGGTACCGCTACACCACCATCCAATGAGACCAGCAGCAGACGCCGCCGGCTATATCCCGCGGCGTCTCCCGTCGACCGTAATGAGGGGGTAAGAGCGGGGCGCAAAAGGGCTGTTAATGGCAAAGGGGTGTGGCCTCTGGTCTTCCGATATGCAAGGGGGTGGGGAGGCAGGCAGGCAGCCCTGACATTCGGCGCGTATGTCAAAATATTGAAATATTGAAACAAACGACGACAACAGAAACAACAAGTAGGAATCGGATAGTGGAGGTTGCGACTAAAAGTTGCCCTCTGAACAAGCAAGAAGTGGAGAATAGAACTAAATAACATTCCTCTACAATTTTGGTTGCGCTCTGCGCACTGAACAAAAAAAAAAGCGGAGCAAAAGCCAAGCACACACGATCTCTAAATTCGCACTGACCCGAGCAGCTTTTCTACCTGCGCTTCGTGAGCTGCTCTCTTGCGTGCTTTCGGTTGAGCACGATTTAACACGTCTGCTCTGACAGCAGCAACAACAATGAGAGACACATTTCGGCGTGTGTACTGTGGTGTGTGGGAGAGAGGTTTAGAACCGATCTCTCTGCAAAGCTTATCTCTCAAGCAAAAGCATGCGCATGCATGCATATGTACATATGTATGTAGTAAATATGTACGCAAAAGACACTGTTGGCAAACTGTGATCGACAAAAGTGTTTGGTTTTCTGACAGCCTGAAATAACGCCTTAAATATTAATTGGGATATCATCGAACAGCGTTCCCTCCTCCGCATCTTGCTTCGTGCTCCATGCACAAACACTCCTGCTCATAGCATATACCCTATGGGCTCTAAGAGTACCGGGTATCACCCACAAAGACTTCGCATTTGGCAATGGCAGTGGCTCAGCTTGGCCAGTGGCCACAACAACTCTGTCATCCATCGTCCCCCCTCTGCCATTTGGGCCAAGTTTAATGAATGTCCAATGTACACGACATCCTCATAAAGCAGCCCCGCTGCTGATGCCGCCACCAAAAACCAAATTAGTCGCAGTTTTGTGCTAGTGAGAAGGGAGCGGAGCGGCGACCCTCTTCCCCCTTCGATTGCAGTTGCCTGATAACAAAAGCGAACGCGTGCGCGGCACAATACGACTAAAGTCATAGTACCATAGTCCTGTTTGGTATGGGTGGCAGGAGCTGCAGTGGCAATCGCTTGCAGCGGAATCGATAAAGAGGAACAGACAGAGGAACATACCCAACCCAACCCTCAGTCGCAGTGGCAGTTGCAGGCCCGAGCCCAGAGCCCAGACCCCAGACCGATCTCGGTCCCAGTTGGCAGACAGTTGTCGACTATCCTGGGAACCTCATTAGGCAAGCGTCGCTAATGACTGCAACATTCAGCCGGCAGTCTGTGGAACAGCTTCACTCCAACAATAGACAGCTCCCACAGCTCCTGTGTATGTACGTTTATATACATACTACATATGTATATAGTCATGGGAGCCCCCTCCGACTATCGTAAACATAATAATAATGCCTCGTTTGCCATTGCCCCGTGGCGCTCATAAAGCCATTAAGGCGCTGAACCCTTTGGCGCGACGCGTAATTTACAGCAGAAACTCCGTTTCCGCACTATATTGGTAGGTACACGGCAACGGGCGCTTAGTTCGCAATATGTATGTATGGGCCGCGCTCTGCTCCGCTGCGACCCTCATAAATTATTTCACCCAAAAACGAAACAAGGCAATAAAATTGGGTTTCAGATCTTTCTCTCTCTCTCGGGTGCCCGACAACCTGTGAAATCGATGCAATATTAGGCGGCTCTAATAGCTGCCGCTCCATATCTGTGGATGATGGCAATAGCACACAGCCACCCACACGCACACAATCGAACGGAGCGGACCGGCGGCATACGTACTCATTCATAAAAATTTCATTTGGTAATTTTTGCGAATTTTGCTTTGGGATTTTCACTTTGCCTAAAAGGGTTGCAAATATGCTAGCTGCAAAAATTGTTAAAACAAAAACGAAAGAAAAATAATAAAAATACAAAATACAAAATAGAAAAAAAAAACCAGAGGACAAACAAATATCGGAGTACATTGCCGCGCACGGTGCAAATTTGAGTGCAGGGGGTGGGGGAGGTGAACAAAATCTAAGCCAATATCCATGGGATTTTTAGGAAAAAAAAAGAAAAAAGAACACTGCCCACAAAAAGTAAATCAAAAGGTAGTGCCTGCCGGCAACATCCACTCACAGACCATCCAGAAAATGGGGAGGTGGACTGGGGGCAACAAACTCCCTGGGAATGTGTGTGTGTGTGTGCAGCAGCACCAAGTTCCGTATGAGTGTATGTGTATCGAGGCAATTCAATTATATTTTTGCAATAATTTTCAATACACTTAAGTGCAGGTAACGCTCCCGCTCCCCCACCCAACTCTCTGGAGCAGAGCTTTGGCGGCAGTTTAGAAAACAAATAACATTCAATACAAACTTGTTGGTGGGGTGGGGCTGGGTTGGGGCTCTGAGCTGTCTGGGCTGCACAAGCCTCCATCATACATTTCCCTCCCATGCTGCTTGGCTGTTGCATATTTTGCTTATTTTATTGGCTCAGTCGTCTAATGGAAATTGAACGAGCCAGCGCGGGAGCTAGCGGGCTAGCGGGGCCGCTTGCCTTTTGATCTGGCTCCAGCTTTGAAGCAGTTGATACCGCAGCAGAGCAGAGCAGAGCGTAGTTTGAATTATGAAATCGGTTGCCTGCTAGCCTGAAATGGTTATGAGAATGGCTCTCCCTGCCACGCCCCCCCCCCCCCCTGGGGCAATATGTTGCAAGGCAATCGATTACAAATCGCTCGAAAATTTCCACAACTCGAGCACGAACTCTCCCACACACACACACATGGATGGCTTGGCCTGGCTTGGCTTGGCATCATCATCAGTTAAGCGGCTACAACTTTAGCCGCCCCTTCGGGTTGGTTGTATCCTGACATTGACATTCGATATTATCGCTGACAAACGATCTGCAATTGAAAATTGTGCACGAAAAAGAGTTTATAAAAGTACAGAATTTGATGACTGAGCTGGGCTGGATTGGGCTGCGTGGGGGGGGGCGTAACTTTTGCCCTGATTCCAAGTGCACTTTGTCACAGCTTATCAACATCTCGCGCCGGATCGGGTTGGTTCGGGATGGGCTGGGGATGGGCTGGGACTGGGGCTGGGGATGTGACGACGACAGCGGCACAGATACTCATACTCGTAAATCCTTAAGCGCACACGCACACTTCAGAGATTAAAGCAATTTCCAGATTGAACGCGACCCAAAAGTACCCCTCGAACTTTTCAATAACTTTAAATTGAGCGCTGAGCCCCCTCCCGGCACCACGCCACACGGCTGGCGGTACAGAGACAATAGCCTGGGCCCAAGTGCCGTCGCATAGGAAAAATCTTATGAAATGCAACCGTTTGGAAAATCCAGTCAATACTTTTACTGTTATTGTTTCATGTTGCACAACAGACAGCAGGGGGATGAACGCGAGGGCAGCTACAGCTACGCGCCCTGCCCGGCACTCGCGGCCGTACATATGCTGCCAGTTTTTGGGCCACTTTTGGCAGACTTTTTCACCAATTTGCAGTTTTGATTTGCCACGCTGGGCTTTGCCACACCCCTCCCCCCCCTCTTTGGAGAAGCCCTTAAAGTTCATATATGTCTGTGTGTCTGTCTGTCTGTCTGTGTGTTTTCCTTAAATAATTCAAGTGTATTGCAAAAGTGCAGTAAATCGTAGCGCTGGCGTTAATGTTATGGCCCTATTAACTGTACAGCAGCAGCAGCAGCAACAACAACAGTGACACAGCAATAAAAGTCAATCAGCATTTATTTCCCTTAACCCCAACAAGATTCCGTAGCCAAAACACACAAAGGAACTCCACAACGCAGTGCCAAAGGCCAGCAAGAGGGAAGGAAGGAAGGAAGATACACGAGTTCAGAGTTCAGGCAGCGTTGAAATGTTTACACTCATTATGCCCCCCAAAAGAGAGAGTATTGCAGAGAAAGAGTGAGTGTGAGAGTGGGAGAGAAGCCCCTGCAATTCCTAGAGCTAATACTAGCCAGGCAGGGTCTCTAAACAGTCGACTACCCCAAATGAATGTCATTTTAAAATTAATTTTAGAACTTCTCTCTATTTCTCTTAGTTTGGAAATTTCCCAAAAGCGTTGGGGAGAATGGGAAAGCAGAGTCGGAAAATTTGTCTCAATTAGCAGCCGAGCAGCCCTCCAGCCAACTGCAGTCCATCCATGGAAATTAGCGTCCAATAAAGCGAAGATCTTCCTTTGATTGATGCTGCAACCAGAAACCAGAAACCACTGCCCATCTATAAATGTGGTCTTAAGTGATTAATTTCAGGTGCCAAAATGATAATTAAGCTGCCTGGCCTACAGTACATAAGTGCGGCCTGGTCTGCCAAAGAGTACGGAATAAATAAGCAAAACAATAAATAAGTAA
Organism: Drosophila ambigua; assembly: GCA_018150905.1. Taxonomy (NCBI): domain Eukaryota; kingdom Metazoa; phylum Arthropoda; class Insecta; order Diptera; family Drosophilidae; genus Drosophila; species Drosophila ambigua. The sequence continues at coordinate 2,784,893 of JAECWS010000086.1, forward strand.
ATGAAACACACACACACACACACAACATATACATATAGGAGCGTAAATATGTGGCCTAGAAATTTGCATATTCGAAATTGGTAAATTGATGGGCCAAATAAGCCAAAAAGATTATAAATCAAAGCTAACTGAAATTATTTAAATTCATTTGCAGGTTGCACATGGCTGGGCTTTGGTTTTTAGCAGGGAGCAACAACAAGCATTAGAACCAGAAATCGTTGACAAAATGTCAATGAAGCAGACATTTCAGCCCAGCAGAGGTGCACAATTTTTAGTCATGTTAGTTAGTTGGTTATATTTAATATATTTGATATTTAATAGAAATATGGCAGCGGTGATGAGATTACCTTTCTCCTTTTTGGCGACATATGGCAGCATTAAAATGCAAATTAGATGCAAATAAACAATTAAAATTTCGAACTGCGTGACGCTGATTGTGCGAGGGTTTCAAAATCCAATGCTATGCCCTTACGCGTCGTGTAAAAATGCATAATTAATAGACAAACAAGTGAAACACATACATATACACATATATACAGCGGGGGCATAGCCACTCAAATTGCCTTTTGGGCAAACAATTTGTGCCAAACGAACAGCAAACAGAACAAGAGGTAGCAACACCCAGCAGCAGCAGCAGCAACACAATTCAAACAGAAGCCGCCATTCAAATTCAAAACAAGTAAGAACAAGTCTATTACTAAGTTAGGGCTATAAGATACCCGCTACTTTGGATGTAGCTTCTAATACGAGTCCAGGAAAAATGGAACTACTCCGTAAAAGAAATTTTTATCCAATCAAATTATTTTTTCCCAATTTTAAACTTAAATAATTATTTATTTATATTTATTTATTATTTATTTACTATTTATTATTATTTATTTATATTATTTATTTAATCCATTCAAATTATTTTTTTATTTAAACTTTAATAATTATTTATTTAAATTTAATAATTATTTATTTATATTTATTTATTTATTATTTATTTATATTATTTATTTAATCCTTCAAATTATTTTTCCCACTTTTAAACTTTAATAATTATTTATGGCAGTGCCTTATGACACGCTCCCGCATACTTTTACATGCCAACAATATACCCCGAGCACTCTACGAGGTATCACAAATGAAATGAAGCGAAATTGCGAAAAGCCCTCAAGACATTTTAGTGTTTGACATGGCAACAGCAGCAGCAACAGCAGCATAACGAAGGTGCGAAACTGTTGGCCTTTGAAGTGCCGGAAAAGGCCAGAAGTACCCTCAATTGGTTGGCGGACAGAGCAACAACAACAAACGCACCCCTTGCCGCGTTTATTGAATGAGCTGTTGATGCATCCAACCAAGCCAATCCAACCACTTCTTCAGCTGATTGAGTCGTATTTTTCCGACGCGCCTAATAAAGAGGCTGCCCAAGGGTGCCCAAATTGCCATAAACATTCAGCGTGTCGTGACAGCTGCAAGGGTTGCACTTAAAACTTGAAAGTTTTCATCATAACGGCGTGAAATCCAATTGGCATATTTGTATCAATTCCCGCGGCACCAACAGTGGCAGCCAAAATCTCAGCAAAATACTCATTAGCCAGGCAGGAATTCCAGGCAGCGGCCCCGAGGGGCCCAGCTTAGTGAGCACGAATGCGATGGGGATTGTCATTTGCCGATATGGCTATGGCTAATCTATTGCATCAGTCGGTTTTGTGGGCTGTTTGTGTATCCTGATGTTGGGTTTGCTTTGTTTTTTGTGCTGTGCTGTGCTGCGGCCTCACGGGCTGACGCTAATGATACATTGACAACTGTTGTTATTCTTTGCGCTTCAGCTTCAGCTCCGGGAATACAACAGGCTGTAGCTGTATCCGTAGCTGTATCCATCTTTTTGCTTGCGTATTGGGTTTGTATGGCCTGCGGACTCATTAGGCCATTAGACGAATCGCAACATGGTCAGATGGATGAGGCGTGGCAGTGGCAGTGGCGTTGGCGTTGGCATGAGGCATGAGTGCGCTTCATTAACGCATTATGTGCGTCGGTGGCAGACTAACAAGTGCGGCCGCAACACGGCTATAACCAGCGCATAACCAGCGAATATACCAGAGACACACACACATTCCGACACACACGCATAAACATTCAGCGAACAACATGAAAATGCAATTAACGCGTTAATGTCAAGTGGGAATGGCTCTTGACCGCTTCTGACCCTCCCCGCTGTATGCTGATTGTTGGTTGCGGGTTCCTCGCTGCTCGCTCCTGTTACTGCTGCTTACTGGTTACTGGTGGTTACTGGTTGTTCGGGTCGGGTCGGGACAGCGACATCAATTTTTCGGTTCCGTGGTCGCTAACACACATTTTGTTGCCTAACATTGTCAGCAGGCAGTCTGCCCCCCTCCCCAGACGGCTTGGCCAGCCTGCTTAATGTTTAACAAATACACGATAATGCTACAGTTCAAGGGCATGCTGTATTCGAGTTTACTTTGTGCAACAGGAGGAACATGTGAGGCAGTCAGAGATCACAAATAAGATTAATATTTAATTAATTAAAAATTCTAATATATATGTACATATATATATATTAATATAATAATAATAATAATATAATAATATATATACACATATATAATAATTATAATTAATTAATTAATTAGTAATTAACAAGAGTTTAAGAAAAATCAAAGCCGAAAAAAAGCACCAATTCAGTACTAATCCTGAAACAGGCCAAGGCTTCATTATTAACTTTTATTTAAATAATGTTGCTGTACATTTATTTTTCTCATTTTTTAGTTTAATTTTTAGTTTTTAAATGTTTAATTCTTAGCACTAAAAATAAAAACTTGTAATTTATTTTTAATTTCCTTGGGACTATTTTTATTATGGCTCTAGCTACAATTTAATGAGCTTGGAATAAAACATGTAATTCTGATTTTCAACTTTAAAACTAATAAAAATACTTTAAAATTAATTAATTAAATGAAATTAATTTTTAAGAAATAATTTTGTTTTTTATTAAATATTGATCTCCATGTAAGTTCACTGCTTAAAAAGTCAGCGATTAGGTAGGGTAGCTTCAAGTCGTAATGCCCCTCGCTGGGTCCCTTCTGTGGCCCTACTTATTTATTTCATTAACAGCGAATGGCAGTGGTAATGCGTGGCAATGCCGTGCGCTAATTGCACGGCAACCTGTGGAGTAAAAATACAAATAATAAAATTACAAATAATTACACATAAAGGAAAGGAGCAGAGGAAAACCTCAATAGCCAGGGCTGCAATCTGCCCGTTTAGCGCGGAGCATACGCCCACCGCCTGGGTCTGGGGCCCTTGTGGTTCCTGGTCTGGTCTGGTCTCGTCTCTGGCTGTTTGCTGCTGCATTGCCAAATTGGTCGGTCTATGCCGCTGTTTTGCGCTGTTGCGTTGCTCTTTGCCCCCGAAAGCCGCACGACATGGCCGACGAAACGAAATTATATCGTAACCGGAGGAGCCTGCAATCTGCTGCTGCTTCTGGCCGCTGTGATTTTCTAATTAGGCAAAAGTTTCCCCCACAACCCAGCCCCCAGACAGAACACCAAACACATTCTGTGGTCGCTAACGCTGCGGCAATTTACGCATAATAGACGAGAGCGGGAAGGGGGAACTACTGCTGCTGCTGCTGCTGCTCCCCACCTGCACTGCCACGAGTATTCCTGTAAATTAACATAGAAATATGTAATTTCCGCTGTGGCAGAGAAAAACGAAAAGTATAAGCGGCCGAGACGAGTTACTTTATGACTCGGCAAGATCCCGGCCACACACATTCGAGCACCGCAAAGACCCAGCCCCGACCCTCGCCTACTTATAAAAATATTACGGCAACGCACACAGCAGCCGGGCTGGCTCCAGCGGGGGAATTGAGTGGCGAGAACGTGCCCCTGGGTCGAGCTGGAAAGATGGCGCCACCCCATAATAAATTTCAGCGGCTCAGTGAGGTGGCATTCCAGGGATCTTCACGGAACAGAACGGAATGAAAGGCATCAGCAGCAGGAGCAGCAGCGGCAGCGGCAGATACTCCTTGCATGTAAGTCCGCGCACCGCAAAAGTCCGGGCACCCGAGCCGCTCTTAAGCCCGGACGCGGACGAGGATGCGTTGGCCAGACCAAAAAAAAAAAAAAGAAAAACACGGAAAAAATATAAAGAAGGAAAGAAAGAAATTGCGTTGAGTTGTGAATGCCACGCTGGGATTTACGTTTTCATTACGTTTGTAACCTTACAAGTAAAAGGCAACTATCCGGGTGTGGCTGCTGTCTGTACCCTGTCCGCTGTCCCCTGTCCCCTGTCCCCTGTATCCGTATCTGTATCTTTGCTTAAGAGTATATGAAGCTCTCCAGCCCAGACCCCTGCATATTTCGTGCGTAATTTATGCGCTTATTGTCTTTTGCCCGTCCGACCAACCGACCAGCAGCAGCAACAGCAGCAGCAGCCTTAACAGCTTCAGCTTCTGCTGCTCCTCCTCTTGTCCTCTTGACACCTCGTCGAGGACTCATTTCGGGCCTGCTTATTTGCTCACTCGCGCGTTCGCACGCCCTTCAGTCCACCGCCCACGTCCCACGCCTCCAGGTTCGACTCACTTGTCGCAGTGTCTCTCGGCTCCTTGAGTCCTTTCATGCTGGTAATTTTTCATAAACGTCGACGAGTTGTCCGCCGTTGCCAGCTGCCAGCTGCTTTGATCCATGGCGACACGTTGAATGGCGGGCACCAGCGCACCTGCACCAGAACCAGAACGAGAACCGAAGGCGGATGAGGACCGCCTACATATTTGAGCCTCTGTCGCGCAAAGAAATTAAATATAAACTTGCTGCAGCGCTTTGCCCTGTGGGCGCTGGCTGGCTGGATGGGGTCTTCCACTGCCGCCCAACCAGGCCCATAAAACGTCCCCTAGATGCTGTGGGCATACCCTTTCGCATGCAGAGAGGGTGCCCTGAATGTTGCTCCAGCCTGGCCAACAGACTGCCAAAGGGTAGCTGTGCATTCGACCCTCTGAGCGCGAGAGCCGCTGCTTTGCTCGTTATTGTTGCTGCTTGTTAATGTGGCACTTGTGTTGCTGTTATTGTTGCCGCTGTTACTAGCTAAGTGGCAACTTCATCATCTCTGGCGACAGAGGGGAGCGGCTGGACGGACTAGCCAGAGTCTCAATCTCAACGGCTCGGCCATAATTGTATTCAACAAGCTGGTGTCGCCTCAGATTTCTCATCCTGCCCCATTTGCATGCAGGGCCCTGCCCTTATGGTGAGAAAGAGAGAGAGGGGATTCCTATGTGTGTGTGTGGGGTATATTTCATTTTATACTTTTGATTACAAAATTCTGGCTTTTTTTTATGCAGATTATAAAATTTATTAGCTCTCCACCCACCACTGCCCCCCACACTCCAGACTCCATTCTGCCGCTCATCCTTTGCCAGCCAGAGAGATATGACCTTAATGCGCTTGAGTTTTAATTCGCATTCTCGTGATTTACAGCCATCGTACTTTACTGTACTTTACTTTAGTGTACTTTATGCTACTGATGCTGATGCTGCTGCTGATACGGACTGTTCTCTGGCCCGCCATCATTCAGGGCTTTCGCAGCCCGTTTTATGGCCCTGTAAACGGGCATAACATTGCGCAGCCGAAAAGTGTTTCCACCTGCACTCAGAGAAATGTGCAGAAAGTAGTCCAAAGAAACGCAGACATATTTCAATTAAGTGTTAGGCTATATAAATAATAAAATAAAAATAAAAAAATAAATATAGAAAAATTTAATAAAAAAATTAAATAAATACAATAATATAGGAATTAATTAGAAAAGTATTTTTAAAATGGCACATATTAAATTTAAATATAAAAAATTGCAAATAGATATTTATAAATAATAAAAAGCACAAAAATAAATAAATAAATACAAAAATAAATAAAAAAAAAAATAATAAATTTTAATAAGCATAATATAGTTTGTAAAAAATAAATTTTATATAGATATGAACATAGTTCATTTTATTAAAAATTAATTTTATTTAAATTAAATTGGATTTATTTATTATAATCTATTATATTATATTTATAAAATCTGTCAGAAATAAATTGTATATAGCTATGAAAATATTTAATTTATTTAATAATTCATTTAATTCAGTTTCAATTTATTTATATTAAATATGAATTAAATTCGTATAAATATTTGCAAACTAATATTAAAATATAAGCAAGCAAACTATTACAATTTCAGTGTTTTGTTCTCTGAGTACTGGACACTGGATACGGGCACGGGCACGGGCACAGCGCAGCTGAGGGACTGCCCAAATCTGTCTGCATAGCTCTGCCCCTTTGATGCTTATCGTGTATCGGATGGGGCCAGCAATTAGCACCGAATTCCAATCCTCAACTGCTCCATCCTGTGTTGTCGGTTGTCACATTTGCCAGTGCTGTGGCCATAATAATTAGAATTTGGCTCATTGTGTGCTGTGCCGTGCCGTGCCGTGCCGTGCCCTGCCTGCCTGCCGTGCCCTGCCCTGCCTGACTGCTTAACGTCAACAGCATTCCGTTGTACAATGTACATATATTGATTTGGGTTGCAATGTAATAATTACATGGTTACATGAGCGCAATTTCCGAAGCATAACTCACGGGGAGCCACCCGCACCCGCACCCGCACCCGCATGACGCATGCAACATGTTGCCCCAGCCACAGCTACAACACACACTCTGCCCTGCCAGTCTGCCCTGCCACTCTATCCTCACTCCCACTGTCTGTCTGCCTGCCTAGCTGTACATGCGTGTCTGCTGTTAGTTCAACTTGTCGAGTAGCTGATGAGATGTTAAGATTATGTTAATGAGTTCATTAAATCATAAGAAACAAGCATCCGCATAAAATTACACACAGACAGAGAGACAGAGAGAGAGAGTTCCAGAGTCTCGAACTCAGAGAGAGAGTCTCGAGTTACCCACAGACTTTTGAGGCAGCGCAGCTCAGTGCGTATTTTGGTCAGATTTGAGTTTCTTTAAGCCAATTAATTGGCAGCAATGGCAGCACTGGGGCAGGGCTGCTTAACCATAAAATAATTACTATGCAAAACGTACTGGAAGGCTTTGTAGCAGTCCCACAGTTCCCCCTGGTTGAACTGCAACATTTGGAGAGGCATTGGAATTTCCGTTTTTGGCACACGAATCGCGAATCATTTCAATCTGATCGATTTGTGTATTTGTCAAACTGATTTATCGAGTGTCTCGGTTTGATGGCGTGGAAATGTCTGCCGCTGTCGCTGCCACTGCCCCCATAACCGCCACGCACCTGTGCCACACACACACAAACCAACAGAAAACAGGCCCAACGAAACAGAGCAGATGGTGGAGGGTGGTGGCGGAGGGCGGTGGCACACACGTGATGTAATGATATGCAAATAGCATGCTCCTTTCAGCAGACCCGCAGTAGCAGCCGCACAGCGGAGCACATGCCATTGTTGTTGGGACGTGGGGAACACGGGGGACACGGTCGGAAAACCTCATTTCAATCTCGGCTGAGCCGCTCTGAGCTGGTGCAGCCAAACGGTCGCGCACCGGAGCAGCTCTCTTGTCCGGATTCCGGATTCCCGATTCAGGATTGCGGATTGCGGACTCCTGTTCAGTTCAGGTCTTCAGAAACTGATGTGTGTGTGTGTGTGGCAGCGTTTATTCGATATTCATGTACTGTGGGGTAGTGGGAGGTACTGGGGGTAGTGCAGAGTGCCTGTTGGTTCGTGGCGTTGCAATGAATGCATTCCATTCCATGTGGCACTCGTCTGCTTACGTATCTGCTCATCCTTCGTGGCTAATGAAGCCAACTGGCAGTGGTGGGGGGTGGGGCCAAAGGATAACCCAAAACTAAACTCCAATCGCAAATAGCGCAAAAAGGGAAATTCCAAATGCCACGCGGGAGCAGAGCTTTCCGATTTATATAAATGTTTCTGCTTATCATATTTGCCAGCTTGTTTTTTTCTGTACAACCTTTTGCACAGATTTGTGCGAACCACCCACAGCAGCAGCACGCCCAGCAGCCCCCTCTGCCACATTGGGGTCAATTTTAAATTATACACTTCCGCTTCCGTGGCTCGACATTCGCTCGATTGACGCTCGATGGGCGACAGCGGTCCGGGCCGGTCCGGTCCTTTCGTGGCTGTTTCTCCCTCTCACTCCCTCTCTAGCTGTCTTGACTTGACTTGGTTTGGCTTGGCTCCTGTGTAAATATTGAAATCGATTCAGTTTTCATAAGCCGTCCGCCTCCGCCGCCGCTGCCGCCTGCTGGAGGTATGCAGCAGGAGCTACGAGGTATGCCACAGCTCGCAGGTAAGCTCTCTCGACTGGCTGGCATCCTGCAGCTCTGTGGGGCTCTGGCCGGGTCGATCCTGTTCGGGGGTTTAGAGTGTGGTCTGTGTGGTCTCGTGGCTGCTTGTTATGCTTCATGTTTTTGCCAAGTTGTTGTCGAGAAAGCGCGCCCCGGCCCCGTCCCCGGCTCTACCTCCAGCTCCAGCTCTGGCTTTGGCTTTGGCTTTCCTCTCGTCGCCTTTGCCTGTTTATGCAAGTGGATTACGGTGTTTGGATCTGATTATAAATCATCTTTATAATCCGTAAATCGTGTTTGGTTAACATAATGGAATAAATTTATTTTATTTATTGCAGCTGTAAGTTTTAATAAGATTTCTACGACGAGTCGTCGTTTATGCCTGTGCTTCGCTGCTCTCCTCTCCTTCCCCTCTGCTGCTCTTCTGCTGGTCACTCTCTCTCTCTCTCTGCCACAGAGACCTGTCTGCCTGCCTCTTTGACTTGGTGCCGCAGCAGCAGCAGCAGCAGCTTAAGTTCAAGTGCACTTTAAGGCCTCTGGTGGCAAGGTTGCCTCGACGCTGCCACGCTGCCAGCAATTATTGTAAATTGCTTGGTGTCATTTACACATTTTCCACGCATTTTCGCCATCGCCAGCGCAGTTGTCGACTCCTGCCGCTCTTCTGCTGTGCCTCCTCCTTGCTTTTGGTTTTTTTGTTTTCTTTTTTTGTGTTTTTGTGTGGCTCCTCTGGCTGTGCTTCTCGTTAGCGCTGTTGTCTTCTTGCTTATCGTGTGAATTGTCCTCCTTTCAAGGCACTTCAACTGGCTGCCTGGCTGGCCCAAAATAGTTGCCTCTGCTCTGCTGCATTTAACCAAACTGCCCACAAAATGGCATCCTGTGTGGTGCAGCGCGGCAGCTCATTAAACGCATGCACCGAAAATAACACTCACCCACGTGATTGTGGGCGTAGCAGTCAACGGCACAAGGAGCTCGATTGGCGCCTACTCGAATATTTTCTTGTCGAGAGTTTTCACAGCTTGCAGAAGGCAGCAGCAAGCAGCCAAGGCCAGAGCTCCTATAGACAGAGCAGCGGCTCAACGAAAATCGGGCTGGATTCCTTCGTATTACAGACTGTGGGTGGGACTGTGCTTCCTGTCTGTCTGTGCCTATGAAATATCGCACTTTAACGTCGCTTCGCAGCATTTTTAAAATGATAATGCGAATTTCCACGCAGATAAATAATGCAAGAGTCGAGTCATGAGCAACTTCGCCCCACGCAGACTCCGTATTGCTGGGCGAAAAAATTTCGTGAACAAAGGATTTATGACTAGGCAAAGGATTTGGTACGTGGAAAATTCATGGAAGCTCGCCCACCCACAGCACACCACCCAGCGGCACCCATGAACCCCCGACACCCATGAAATATTGTGTGTGGCGCTTAATATTAGATGCAGCGCGCTGACTGGGCAGAGAGGCCAATGAAATTAATTTCCATTTCAAGTTTCAGCTGTTCTTTGTCTGGCTTAACCTTTATTTTTTGCCAGCAGCTCCAACAATTGGGGGCGGCGCAAAATTCAAGTGCAACAAGAGGGCGCATCGCTCTCCGTCTCTGCTTCTCGCACTCTTGAACTAATTTACTTGCGGAGAATTATGAATGTGAATGTGTTGCAGGTGCACAAATTGTTGCAAAAGTGAGCATTTAGCCACTTGAAAGAAATGAGCAAAAAAACACTTGCCACAGGAGCACAGCGCCACCCCCTCAAAGGGTGATGATGATGAGGCAGTGGATGCTACGGTTAATGAGGATGTTAGCAGGAGTCGCGCATAGAAAAATATACATAAATATGTATGCACATTTCTATAGCACATATATATATAAGCAGGGCAGCTTTTTGTTGCATGATTTTGTGCGCAATTTAACAGCAAATTAAATCTCACTCCCAGAAGGGGTACGGACGGTACCACAACTCCATGTAATGCCACATGATTGGTGGCATGTGCGTATAAATTGGAAAACTTTCCGTTCAAGTTTTTCGCTTGTGTTTTTCGCTCTGCCCAAATTTATTGAGAGTCAATGTCGAAATTGATTACGTACGAGTAAATGCTAAAGAGAGGGAGATCCAAGACCCGATTTATGCAGCGATTCAATCGCCAATGGAGCGTATAAGCGGGCCTCCAATTTATGGGGGCCTTCCATTTAATATGTTCGCTCACTGTCAGGCAGCGGGGCAGCAGGCAGCGGGCAGCAGGCAGCGGGCAGTGTGTGCCAAACTAATTAAAAAGTATTTAATATCTGTAAACATGCCGAAAAATAAACTGTTACTCCGCACAGTCCCCCTCCCCCGCCACGACTGGTAGCTAGCCCCACTAAAAAATGCCCCAAAAGGCAGGAGGAAAAACTTTGTCGTCAAACGGCAGCAGACTCTCTCCAGCATGCATCGTGCCCTCCTCCTCCGGCTGGACTTTATGGACTGCTCGAGGGCAGCACAAGAACAACAACAGCAGCAGCAACGACACTGCTGCCAGTGCCCCCATTTGGCTCGTGTCCGTGTGTCCGTGTGTCCGTGTGTCCTGGCCATTGTTGTCGTTGTCGCCCCGAACCTAGACGCAAGTGTTGCCAAAACTGACAACAAAAAAACACCAAAAATGGAAAGGCTATCTCATACAACGCTGCCATAGATACCCTTTCAAAATGATAAATATATTTTTGCACATATATTTAAATGTTTTTTTTATATGATTTTATTTTATTTATTTTTTTAATTTATTTTTTTAATTATTTTAATTATATTATATTATATTAAATATACAGCCAGATAAAAAATATTGCCTAAAAACGACACAAAAATCACATTAACAGCAGCATATAAAAAGCTTTTAATATACCAGAAAAATACTACATAATACCAGAAAATACTATAAAATACCAAATAATATCAGAAAATAACTGAAATTAATAGGAAGAAAAAATAATAATATAAGCCAGAAAATACTCTATTATACTCTATATACTTAAACTTAAAAAACAAAATAAAATTAAAAAATATACAGATAAAATTAAACCAAATCTGTATATAGATGTACCCCTTGTAAGAGTATAGAAAACATTGTCGCGTCCTCATTATGAGCTGTGGGGCCTGCCCAGCTGCATGTTGCATGGACCCGGGCCGGCGTCCCCTTGGAGGCTGCCTGTTGTGTGGCCCACTTTGGGCTCATTTCTCATCGGTCGGAGCTTTGTTTTTAGTAAGCCAACTTTTGGCAGCCAAACATTTTTAGCAAAGTTTATGCCGCTCGTTGGCCAGTTAACGGCTTTTCGCATCAACGGGCGAACCTTGTACGGGTCGTCGAGCAGTTTGCGTGCTGGGTGCTGGTCCAAAAAGGCTCCACACACACACACTCACACACACTCACACACAGCAACAACTTTATTATTAGGAAAGTTGAATTATTGCCACACGCCCCCGAAAAACACTCTCACACGAAAAGCATCAGCAGCAGCAGCGAGGAGCAGCGGCGACTGTAATCAGCTAATTGGACCGAGAAAAGTCTGTTAATAAGTGAGGGAGGGAGTTCATACAGGCCTGCCACCTGCACCTTATCGACATGCCCCCGGGCATCCCCCCCCCTAAGATATGTAGCTGGGGGCGGCGTGCAGTGAACAAATTGCATGAAAAGTGAAAAATAACGAAGGCCAAACACAAAACCGAAGGCTAACTTTTTAATTGTTCAATGTGTTCCCCTCCCCGCCCAAAAAAGTTCCCAATTCACGATCCGGCAAGTACTACGCGTAATGCTGCTCGCTTGGCACTTTTGTTCGACTTTTGTTGGCGTCTTTGTTTCGTGCACTTAAGCAGACTTCGACTTCATCTTATCTCCGCCTGGCATAGAGCCGTGACGGGCTGCAGCTTGCAGGTTGCCGGTTGGCCCGCCTGTTTGTGTTTGTCTTAGCTGCGTTTCGACGGTGGGATTTCAGCCCTGGCCAAGGCCAACGTGGCGTATGATGAATTTCAAGCAGCGAAGCGACTAACTGACCCAGCGAAACAGCAGCAGAAGGCCAGATGATGGAACGAAGAGAGACACAGAGAGAGAGACAGCAAAAGTTGAAAAGTCAAAAATAAGAGAAAATAAAAACAAGAGGCAAGAGGTGGACATTTGGACGTTAAGATACCCGCTACGCTATGTGGCTAACTGACTGATGGACCCGACACTGCTATATTAAGCGGAAATATTAAGAGAATTTCTTTGCTTAAAAGAAAGGAATTTATATAACAAAAAAATATATTTAAAAGTGCAGCTAGAAAAATAAATGCAAAGCCACCTCAACAAAAAATGCAGTGGTGGAAGAAAGACGAGCAGAGAACTTTGTGCTTCCTTCTGGCTGTGACATACGCTGTCAATGAAACAATATGCCCCCTTTGACCCTCACCCCTTGGAATAACAAGTACAAAGTACATTTCCCACAATGAACTTGCCGCTGCATTCGTTGAATTAAACATATTTTGGCTGGTTGTATTTTCAGCAGCGTTTCCTGCCGCTCTGACTGCTGCCAATCGATGGCAAATATGGATACTTGCATATAAATTTCACAGTCCTTTGTCCTACTGCCACCTTGTGAGATATTTCAATGTCACACACACACAAATACACACAACACAAGGGCGTGGGCGTGGGCGTGGGGCAGGAGTTGAGGCCATGAACAAAAAGTTTTTGGGCGACCGCAAGCGACGAAAACTTTTGCTTTCAGCCGCAGACCCCGAGACCCCCAACAGGCCCCAACAGCGCAGCGTTGCGCTCGACGGAAGTCAGCGCCATAAAGTAGGGAAAAAGCTTAAAGCGGAAATAACAAAAATTCCCTAAATAACAACAATGGTAAATCGGGGGCACATATTTCTATATGTTTAGTGCTTTTATCTGGCACTGTGAATACTTATCCTCCCACTCCGGCTGCTCCTCCCACTCCTGCTCCTCTTGCTGTCTGCGTAAAGTGCACTGCGGAAGTGCAAACTGCAAAAGAAAACGATATCCAGGAATGAGCACGGGCAACACGAAATGGAAAACACAGTGAAAGTCAAACAGACAGCCATTGAAAATAGTTTGTGGGTTGGTGGGGGGGAACAAAAAACTTTTCTTGCACTCTTAACCAAAGAGACGATAATTGTGAAATGTTTTTGTGCTGCTGGGCAAGTTTATTATTTTCTTATCAGCAAAGGCTACATACAGCCAGAAAAATACACACTAAACCACACACACTACACCCCACACTACCCCATGCTGCTGCTTGCTGCGACCCACTTGACGACGCATAAAAATCTTCGCACGAAGTTTTCAGCAATAAAAATTGCAATAAATTGAAATGTGTGTCCGAAAGAAGAAGTCTACTCGTACGCACACACATACATATACACACATACATATGTGGTGGTTATCGAGTATATTCTGAGGGTCAGGCCAGCCAGTCCTCCAGTCGTTTTATAAGCTTTTGTGTCAATAGAAGCGAAACCCCCCACCAGTCCATGCTCTCTGGGGGGTTGCAGCGAATGGGTTTAGTCTGTGTGTTTTTGTGGGGGAGTGTCTTTGGGTGGGTGGGGAGCGTCTCTGTTTGATTTGATATACTCGTAGACCCAAGAAGCATGTCCTCATGTCCATAGCTTAACTGTGAAAACAATAAAATATCGAATGTCCGAATGCCAGAATGGACTAATGTTTCCAGTGGTTTTGCGCGTATCTCTCTCTGGCACTTTTATGGCTGCCAATGGAGTGGGAAATTGCACTGACAACTACCCCCCACGCAGCCCCCCGCGCACCCCTTGACCAATTTGTGTGCAGAGTCGTTCAATTAGAGCGGGTGGCTGGTGGCTGGGGGGGGAACAACAGAACACGCTTATCGGCAAATCATCGAAAGTTTCCAATTATTTGTGTACACATGTAAATGTTGTTGCTGTTGTTGTTGTTGCTGTTGTTGTTGTTGTAATTTTCAAATTAATTTATGTAAATTCCCAAAGGCTGGGGGATGGTGCAGCGGTAGATAAACATGAAATGATTCTCTAATTGGCAAGTATCTCATTAATCCAATTTAGGAAAATTAATTAAATCGCACTAAATCGACTAATGAGCATGCATTTTGGCTCTGATTTCAGACACACACGCAGCACGACACACGCGGGGCGTGGTGCGGGGGGTGGGGAGCGCCTTTGAAGGCCAAATCACAGATAACTAAAGTTGTATGGCGGTTTGTGGCGGCGGGGTACGGTGTACGGGGCACAGTGTTGCAATGAAATCCATTCAATCGATGTGCCAGATTATGCACAGCAGTAACACGCATACGCCGTGTTGTGCATTGATGAGGCATGCCAGATAGCGCACGTAGAAAGGGGTGCCAAGAGCGGGGCGCTGTGTGGGTGTGTGGGTGTGTGGATGGATGCTCTGGACACTTGCCGCAGCGTTCCTTGACGGGAATCCAATTTCGCTCAAGCTGTAAACCGACATTGATTAGTATTGTGGGGGGGGAGAGAGAGAGAGAGCAAGGCTGAGCAAGAGGACGAAGCGAGAGCTGTTTGTGTGTGTGTATTCCTTTGCATGTATAGACATCGTCAGTTTATTGACAAGTCTGACATTTGCATTAAAACAAGCCACTTGCTTGGGGATACTGGCTACTGGCTACGCCGCCAAGAATATGATGGCCAGACCCCCGCCCAGCTCAGCCCTTTTTAGATGATTATCAATCAATTTGCATTGCATAATGCTGCACATTTAACACGGCAAACACTGCCACATAGGAGTAAGGGTGAGAGTAAGAGTAAGACTGCCTCAGGGCAGGGCCAAGACTGAACGCTGAAGAGATTATGCAAAAACCTGGCAGAGCCACGAGGTCATCAACTTCGTAATCAACAGAGACATAAATAATCACATGTCCCACTTGGATGCCGTGCATAAATGTGTGCTACACAGCCGGCAAGCGGGGGCCACACACAAGTTCGAGTTCGAGTTCGAGAGTCCATTGAGTGGCTACTATTGCCACGTACACTTATGACCGGGTTGCCTGCGGCCAGCCGCACTTTTCTATGGATGTGCCCCCGACCAGCACCACCAGCAGCAGCAGCAGCACCACGCCAACCACCATCCGCTTGCAAACGGATGCTCACGTGCGTATGCTCGGGACCTGGGAACTGGGTTAGCCCGCCATATGGCCAACCGACTTGGTCAGGCGTACGTGCGCCTACGCCGGTAGGATGATGGTGCCGTTCCGTTCCGTTCGGTTCGGTTCAGTTCGGTTCGCCTGGCTGAGCGTCACTTCTATTACGTACGAGCTTGTGCTTAATTTCAAAGCATGTCCGACTGTATTTTCACGTCTGCAGCTATTCATAACAAACATGCGAGCCAACTCGTACAACTGGCACTCTACACTCGGCATCGGAGTGGGCCTGGGACTGGGCCTGGGACGAGCAACGGGTCTTGTCTGCTGTTTATGGCATGTTGTCGACATGCGCCTCCCCCCGCACCAACCGCACCTACCGCAGCACCATGTCAATGTTCTGGCATTTGTGCACGTTTTATTAATGGCGCATGGTTTAATATGCACTAAGTCCCCGCCATTGTCCATGGGCTCAGGATGTACATTTTGCATTGAATTGCTCGCTCACTCGCTCACTCATTCGCTCATTCATTTGCTCATTCATTCGCTCACTCACTCACTCATTCGCTCGTTCGTTAAATATTTGTCAAAGCCACTGCTCGGGCATTTAATAATCAATTTTAAGCACTTTGCCTGCACTTTGTTTGGCCAGCGCAAATTGTATTTATCTTCTTGCTTTGCTTATCAAAATTTGTTGTTTGGCTCTAATTGAATTTCCACAGCATTTAGACCCAAAGACACTCCCAAGATCTGGCCATAATTATCGTGGGGTATGGGGTATGGTTACCCGCCCAAAGGGTTCTATTAACAATTTGAAATTTATTTTTGGTAATTTCTCAGCGCATAGCCGCAGTCGGGGGCGGGGCCCATTGCCTTTTGTTGGCCCACGAAGAAGATATATTATGGCCATTGTGTGAGCATTGTCCTTTTACCTTTTGCCGCCTTGCTTTCCACAGTCTTTGCACCTTTCTGCCAAAAGCAGCCAGCGACCACAGAGACCAGTTACAGCAGCCAGCCAGCCAGCCATGGGCCATGGCCCTGTGCTTTATGTTCGCTCATCTATTTCGCTTTTTGGGGCTTGGGCTGTCGCTGGCCCAAACGAAAATCGTGTCAAAGGCGTCTGCCTAAATGATTTAATGAGTTTTCTTTATGTGCGAGGGATGTGCGATGCCCATTTTCCAGGGGTCAAGACTTTCAGTTCGGTTTCGGGCTATTTTCGCATTTTTCTTTCTCTTTTTTTGTTTTTTCTGCTGAGAAATTCTTGTAATTTTTTATGCAGCGCCTGGCATAATGATCAAAGGCATTTAGCAAACAGCTGTTACGCCCACAAACACACACACACACGCAGCGCGAGAGAAGGGAAGGGAAGGAGAGAGAGTGCAAACCCAGCGGAAACGGAAGAAGTCGCTCGCCATCTTGGCTGCCTGGCAACCGGATACAGTACGCGACGGGCGCAGTAAGTGCGTGTGTGTGTGTGTGCGTGTGTGTGCGTGTGCCAGCGATAAATACACACATCGCAGGCAGATATTGTTTCGCTTAAATCTAACAGAGATTTATCACTGCGGAATGTCATCTAGATTGCAAATTTATATGCTTCTCTCGGAGAGTCGCGCGACAAGTGATCGCCCCTGCCTGCCTGCCAGACTGCCTGCCTGACTGCCTTCCGCTGTAAGCATTTCAATATGGCCATGCCACGTGTGTTGCGTCTTCATTTGCATGTGCCTGTGCCTGCTACGCGTTGTAAGTGAGGGAGTGGGGGGTGAGAATTAGCTGCATGTGCTTGAGATTCCCAATGGCTGCCAGGCAACTGGAGGGATTCCGCTGTACAGATGCCAGGATATGCATAGATTCCAGGCATCACATGCTGCCTGCCTGGATGCCCGCCTGCCTGCCTGCCTGGCTGTCTGTTTCCGGCTTAAACGACGCTCTGTCGCTTCAAATTTCATAGTCGCTTACACCATGGGACTGGCTGTGCATCTGTATCTATGTATGTATGTATGTATGTGTGGCATATAAATTAACATAATGCTTAAGTACGTGTGACAAGCGACTTCCGGGTTTCATTCAGCATTAAATTTATGTTGCCTTCAAATTGTCGCGCTCTCTGTTTCTGTGTCTCTGTGTCTCAATCCGCTGCCCACCCCTGCCTGCGGAAATCTCGCAATTAAAATCGTTCAAGCAATAAAATCTCAAGAGATATACATACATATACACACAATATAAAATGTATATAATTATGCAACACTCAAGGGAAAACTCGCTGGTTAGCAAATCAATAAGCCTGGTCATCATTCGCCCTTGCTTGGCGTGTTATAAATATTTATTTGGCTCATAATTCATTATATGTTTGACTTATGACCTTCAGCCCTACTCCTGCCCCTGTGCACGCGTGATAAAGCAAACGTCAGTGCACTTCATAGATAGCAGCTCTCCAGTCTAATTCCGTTTCCAATTTCGATGCCAGCCGCAATTCAAGTGCTCGAAACGCCGCAGCACTTCACTCATTTGATATGCTTCGCTCCTTGCCACTGGGGGAGCTGACTGCTAACTGCCTGATGGCTGATACAATTTATTACGCATGCGGCACGCGTATTCCATCTTGTTTGCTTGTTTGCCGCGTTATTATCGCCCAACGTGGCGTATGATTAACATAAAACGACAGCCTCCAACGCTCCACTCCACAGACACACTGCACTGCCTTCCCACCTGCTGATGCGGATGCTGATGATGTCTGCCGTTCACTGGCGGCGTACTCTGGAGTATCGAAATTCGGCATTTCAACTGATTAACATATATTTCTGGCATTTTAGGAGGGGAGCACCAGGAGACTGAGACTGCGGCCTACTTCCACTTCCTGGGCTCTGCCGCACTCGTGCGTTTTATCTGTGCATATTTGTACGGGTGTGCGATTATTACCTGCTGCTACACTCAGACAAAAATTGCAGTAATAAAAGTATTTAAATTAAATTAAAAAATTAAAAAAGTGAAATTTAATATAAAGCACTTTGATTTAATTGAAATATTTAATATACATACATACAAAATATAAATATTTTATTTAATATTTAATATATCTACAAATATATGTTTTTTAAATATTTAATATACTTACATATATTTTTTTAATGTGAAATAAATTTAAGTAAAATATTTTCATATTAATATAAATTTAATTTAATACATGGAATTTAATTTATTAATAAAAGAATTTCAATTAAATTAAACTATTTGGTTTTTAAGCATAAACAAAGTTAAATTATATATAAATCACTTAATTAAAATATTTAATATACATACAAAATATATATATTTTGTAATATTTAATATACTTTTTATTTTATTTTAATGTGAAATATATTTTCATATTAATTTATTCCTTTTTCTTTCTTTATTCTAATTCTCTTTTTTTACAGTAGACAAATCTAAGTGTATATATTAAAATTTAAGTGCCTTTTTTCTGGATGTAGCAGAGTAGAAATAGAAGGCTTTTGCAGATGAAGACATTAAATTGAAAATATTAAAACTCGACTTAGATGAACAGAAAAAACAAAAAATAAAATATAGGATTACAATAGGGTATTCTGGGCTATGTGCGAGTTATCTTGCAGTCGAAATATCCAGCATGTCGTTGCTGGCAATTGCGAGTGAGCGGCTTACACCTGAAAGCGATCAGTCCACTGCCCCGCACTCGTCCCAACGCCATGCTTCGCACAATATTTAACATTTAAGGACTCAAAGCGACTTGAGCGGGCATCCAGGCCATTGTTCGCGACGGCTCATTGTTGTAGGACAGGCCAGGTTCACGCTCAGGTCGGTAAAGAATGGATGGCATGCCAGAGCCGGCACAAAGGCGAGAGCCCGGCCCACCTGGCCAGCATAGAACCGGACTGGAACGTACCCAGTCCTGTGCTGTGCTGTCCTGGCCTGGCCTGGTAGCCAATCAGGGACACATTGTGTGCGTGGCTTTCCCCCCACCCCGGCTCACCAGCACACCAGCTCGCCGGACTGCAGAATGTGAAATGACAAAAGTCGCCTGTGAATGGGGGAATATACGCCAAAATACAAAAAAAAAGCAGCAAAAAGCAAGTGGCAGCTAAAGCAAAACGCTTCGATATCAAATTGCACTCGCACTCTCGCTGGCCCCCAACAAAAGAGGATTTCAGCATTGAAGAGCAATAAATATTTAATTGAACTCAACTGAACGGGCACGACGGTGTGTGGCAGGAGCAACCATGGAAATTGCCGCATTAGAAGCAATTTTCATTTTATTTTAATGCCGCAATTGAAACGCTTTAGCTGGGGGGGTCGCTTCAGGTCAGCTAGCAGATATTTAGTGCCTATAAAGTAAAGCAACTTAAATGGCAACAAATCGAAAGAACTAATATTAAAGTTATAAATATTGTCGCACAAATTTGAAATAATGCCAAAATAGTGCTCCAGACAGTGAAGTTTAATTAACAACGGCTGCTTGTTGGGTGAGCCAACATCGTTTGCCTTTAAAGTGAACCCCAAAAAAATAAGCAAGCAAACATTGTCAATGGCAATCAATTTACTGGCACACATTCTCAAGAATTCTCAGCAAACAAGAGGAGGGTAGAGGAGGACTGTGGGAGGCAGTCTCATGGTCGGTCCTGGATCAGACCGATGATGAGGTCTTTCGTGCTTCGTTATTGTTGCTGTGTCTGTGTCTGTGGCTGGGCTTCTACTACTACTACTACTACTATCCTGAAGGTATTATTACACCATTACGCATGCACTCAAGGCCTTCATTAGCCCGTAGTTTGGCGCTATTTGAAAGGCAATTACAGCTGGACTGGACTGTAGTTGACGATGATGATGATGATGCTGGGGAGACTGAGACGCAGCCTGATGACCGGAAACGAGGCACAAAGACCTCATCCAAACCCAAGTACAAGGCTCACACAGGGCAGGGAGCATAGAGACAATGATGGCTGGCCCAGGCCAAGTAAATGAGCCTTCTCGTTGACAGGACCAACTCGTGTGTCTGCCATCCCCCCCTCCATGTGTGTGTGTGTGTGTGTGTGTGTGCCAGCGGAAGTCACTTTAGCCAGTGTCGTCTCTGTGCCACTCTCCGATCGGGCAAACGTAACAGAGAGGCGTTGTTTGCTAGAGGTTGGAGAGGCAAACGAAGTCTGCAACACGCAAATGCAATTAACACGCCAGCAGACAGAACGGAAATGGAACGCTGCTGCTGCTGCCGCTGCTCCTGCTGCTGCTACTGCTGCCCACTGGCCACTGGCCACTGGGGTCTAGCGCTTCGAGAGGCTGCCAAAATCCCGCCTCATTCCTCAATTTTTGTCCCTGATTGGAGCTACTGCCGTGGCCCGCTCGTAAATTAGACATCTGAGTGCCCGAAAGTCAATTAGTTGCAAATTAAATTTTCAATCGACTGAAATCAGGAGGGAGTGGGTGGGTGGGTTGGTTATGCAGGGGATGAGGCTCATTCACCTTCGATTTTGTGGCACGTCGTGCGTTGACTTTTATGTCTGGCGGCCAGTCAGCCGAAATCAACAAATTCGAAGCAGCTCCGGATACGGCCAGACGATGCCCAGCCAAAGGACAGCCAGTAAGCAGAGAGAGAGCGAGAGAGAGAGACGCCAGCCATGCACCGTTCAACGCACACGATTGCACTCATAAAGCACGCGCCAAGCATTCAAGCTTGGATGTGCTTTTCCTCTTAAACGTTTTCCCATCGCCTTTCACCAAAAATAATCGTCGTGAGAAGTGTCCTTGCCTTTTGCTGCACTCCTCCTTGCCTCCTTTGCTTGCCATTTCTTTTGCTTTCATCGGCGAAATCTTTTATTTGCAGTTTAATGTGCACTTCACTGCTCGTTTGCATTGCAATACGTATAATACTTGGTGAAGATTTACATCTGGAATTTAAGGAAAATCCTTACAGTATATGTTTGGCTTTGGTTTGTGTTTTGCATTTCGTGATGTTTTCAAAGAAAATGTTAAACATTCAAAGCCATAAATCTGCAAGCACTGAAAGAGCAGAAGATGCTTTTGGTCAACCCAAAAAGAAATACAAAAAGAAAAAAATGTCATTCCTTGAGTGAGCAGTGAGCAGTGGGGGTAACGGTAACGGTAACGGCAACGGCAACAGTCTCGACACCACATATATTATTCATTCATTTAATATTTAAGCTGCATGGCTGTAAATCATACGACGAGTGCAGGCCCAGGCCCAGGCCTTGGCCAGGAGGCTACTAGCCACATGGCCATGTATCGCCTCTCTCTCTCATTGAGTGCAAAAAGCATTGTCCAGCACATAAACCATGTTGCAAATGACCAGACGTGGGGCCCTCCATTAGCCTTCCTGGCCTCAAACTACCTTTGGCTTGCCTCCACTACCACTCTCACTCTCTCTCTCCATCGGCCTCTCTGTCTTTGGGCCTGTTTGTGTGTGGGTCCGGGGGGGAGGTGTTGGGCCATCGGACCATCGGTTTGTTGGCTCATTTCTGTTGCCTGCTGCCTGGCCGTTGGTCGAGCATTTTTGCTGCTGTGTCTGGGTCTGAGCCCTGCTTCTGGTCGGGTTGTTTGTTCCACTTGACCACTAAAGCATAGTTTTAGGCGCTAAAAGCTAAACATCAAAATTCAAAAAGCAGCTGCTACTTGCCTGACCGCACAACCTCCGCCGCCCACACTCTCGAACCGCCCACTGGGCCCCATGGGCACTTTAGTTTATTATACCTGTTACATTGTGCAGTGAAAGGGTATATCGTATTCGTGGTACTGCATGTAACAGGCTGCCGTTGGGGACTACAAAAGTTGACATTCCGCTTTGGAATGGTTCGCTTATGGCCAGTCAACTAAAATGCATCGATTTTCGGTAATTATTACATTCATACATCCATCCATATACATATGTACATTTACAGTGTACATTGTACATGTACGTATGGACATTCATACATATTTTCGCTCGCAAAAAGCCTCAAACATATTCTAACAGTGCGATCTACTTCACTGAGCCGCCACCCGCTCTCTTATCCGCTCACCGAACCCAACTTCTTTTCTACCTGCGCTTCGTGTGGTGCTCTCTTTCATGCTTTCGGTTGAGCACGTTCCTACACCAGCAACAACAATGAGAGACACATTTCGGCTGTGTTGTGTGGTGTGTGGGAGAGAGGCATAGAACCGATCTCTCTGCAAAGCTTTTCTCTCGAGCACAAGCAGTAGCATGCACGGTACATACATATGTTTGTACGCAAAAGACACTTTTGTCAGCCTGTGATAGACAGATTCAAAGAAGAGACGAACAATGGGTAATCTCGTGAGCGCAAGTCTTTTGTAATGGTTTTGTATTTTGTTTTTGTGCTCAGACACCCTGAAAGTGTCAAGGTTTATCTGGTTTGCATTGATTGATTGCAAGCAGTTTGCTTTACTTACATAATATATGTATAAATACATATGTACATATGTATGTAGTCCCTCAGCAGTGTAGGGTATCTTAAAGTCGTTTTAACTACATCTCCACTACCATTCTTGTTTCATTAGCCGTGTGCGTGTGTGTGCCTGGGAGCATACATACATACAGGCACAAGTATGTGTAAGTGTATGTATTTCTGCTGGAATTTAGTTGCACACACGAGCAGGGGGTTTGCTGTGGCAGGTGGCCAGTATCCAACGGGCATCGTCTTGCCAAGCTAGTAGTCGCCTCAGTTAGCTTTGGCACTAATTGCATTCTCCTGCTCCTGCTGCTGCTCGTGCTGCTGCTGCTCGTGCTGCAACTGGGATTCTGAAAAATAAAATATTTCGATGGCAAACACCTTGGCTTTGGGCTCTCCATCTAAAACAGAAAAGTGCGAAAAAAGTGGAAACAATTTGTTGAAAATTAACCGCTGTCAGATGCCTTTATGATTGATCGACAAGCCAGAAAATCTCTTCATTTCCACTGAACATTGAAATTTGCGGTCGTGTCATTATGGCTATACATACATATATACAATATGTATGTTTGAACGTATGTATGTAGAGGCGTGTTCTCTGTCAGGAGTTGACCGCAATGAAATAAACCACTAAATAAATTATGCATGCATGGGGAGGCCTTTGCGGATTGTAGATAGAGTCCTCTGGGAGGTGTGGGCCGTGTTCAGATCAAATAAGCCCCAGTCGCTGACCCCAAAGCCGACCGAATGCAAACAATGCAGCAAAAGTAAACTTGCAAAATTAATTAAAATATTATTTAAATGTTCAATCAAATATTTAAGTGGTGGCGTGGCGCTGGCGTTGGCCCAGCATCACAAATGAATTTTAATAATTCAATGCAAAACCTTTATATTCTATTTAGATGCCCAATGACGGGTAGCCCAGACCCTAGCTGGCAGTGGCAGTGGCGGCTGCCATTCTCCAAGCAAATACCCCACAACTGACATCCCACTGATGGGCCTAATGATGGCTAAGCCAAAATATGCCCAAGCGAGCCCCCAAATCCAGGTCAGCAGCAGAGGCTGGCTCCAGCAATGGCTGCTGCACTAGTCCGCTCGTAGCAGCTGTCTGTTGGCTTAGCCATTACAGCAACAACGAGGCAACGGAGGCAATCCAGAGTCAACAGCTGCCCAGAGGCACAGCTCCCCAGACTAGGCCACAGACTCGGTCTTTGCGCAATGTTATTGCCAGGGCCAAGTTCTGTTTGTGCCGCAAAGTGCCAACTGCAATTTGAGAACGAGGCTTGCAACCAACACAGCGGCAACAATGGGCGCCGCTTCACTCCAACCCCCCCGTAGTAAGCCGCATGTGCATCTTGACTGTTATTAGTGGCAACTGATAGATGGAAAAGCTCTCCCCACACTCTAATAATTGCCATACCAAAATTTATCTCCATACTTAAGGAGTCTGGCGCCGTGTCCCTGGGCGCTGCACAAATTAGCGGTGAAGCCTGCGCCCCTAATTTATGTTATTTAATAAACTTAACGCTGCACTTGTGGTGGGGGAAAAACCCACCACGAAAATTTAAACGGCGACACATTTATTGCACGCCAGAGTTTGATGGAAAGTGTAACTTTGTGGAGCATTAAATCGCACAGAAAAGAAAACTGCCAGCACATGTGAATGGAGTCAATTTTTCAAACAAGTCAAGAATTGCACGTGAATTTTCATCTGGCAGCGACTTTTGCACGTCTCAGCTGTTTAAATTTAATTTGCCAGACGGCTATAGGGGCGGTTGAGGGTGGGGGGGGCCATGCCATGTTTTCAGGTCGCCAGAAATCAACATTTCAGAGGCCACGTAAGCAATCGAAGAAGGAAATGCACTAGCCAGGTGGGATGCTCTGACACTGGAGAGGAAGTAGTTACCATCATTCCATATATACCTATACATATATGTATGTATGTACATATGTATGACAAATGCACACACGAAAAGGCAAAGAGATGAGCAAAAATAAGGGCTGTGCTACCCTTGGACCGACTAACACGTAAACTGCATAAATATAAACGCAGCAGGCGAACGTGCCAGACAGAGGCAGATGGCAATCCAATGCAAAATTTAAGAAGACACAGACGATTAGGTGGGGGGGTGTGCAGGAGAGTGAAATGCACGTACCGCATCCCATTCCATGCCATTAACAGTTGAAGCCCGAAAGACAACAGGACTCCAGCAGCTGTGTGTGTTTGTGTGTGCGGCAAGGCAACAAACTGTCCCTGAAGGAGGAGCTGCAACATCAGGCAACAAAATAAAGCAACAAAAAAGTAAAACCGGAAGCTGATTTGCAAACGCAAAATCCGCTTAAGGTTAAAATATGCAAAGTGTTTGTTCGCCTGTCGGCCACACGGCAAGTGAGAATGCCAAATGACATTTTCGGCGCTCACGGCGTCAGCCGACTGTGTTTGTATGTACATTGCAACATTATGCATTTGCTGCTGCCACTGTGGCGCAAGCGGTTGGGGTATGCGCAGCAGAAGCAGGAAACAGACGAAAGTTTTGCCTGACAGGAGGCGGCATCCTCAATAGGGCCAGCCCTAGCCCTTCTATCCTTTGACGTCTTGCGCTGAAACGCTCAAGAAAAATCCTCGATGGTCAGGAGCTTTGTTTGTGGGTCAGCGGTGGAACTTGGCCGAAAGTCAATCAAGGGAAAAAGTCAACTTGAGCGCTGAAAAGATATTGCAATTTTCCGTTACCGAACAACGGAAACGGAAGTGCAGAGACCAGAAGCAGACGCACACACACTTAAAATCGATATTTGTTTGTTTTCTGTGTGGCAGACACAAACACAAACACACACACACACATGGATGGGGATATGGATAGTGGATGCTTCGATGTATGCAAATGGCCGAATCGTTACATTTGCATTTGGCCCGGCAATGCATTGCAATGGACTCACATGCTGCTTGTGGCACGAGCACGAGCAGTGCGGGCTGCAAAAAGTAGATTTAGATAAATTCACTTGCACAATTGACACTATAAACCGATTGTGGTCGAAATTACTGCCCACAGAATCCTTCTGCAGCAGCAGCAGGAGGCAGCTTTGGATAAAGTTTCAGCAAAAACCGAGCAGTCTCGTCTGCGTCTGCGACTGCACTGCCTGCCTCATTCCTAATTGAAAGTGTGTGTTTGCGTCAGACAAATATTTTACCAAAATGGCAGCTCCTGAAGTCGCCCGGACCCACAATCATAATCAGTGCCAGATCTGGGACTAATTAACAACCCACGGCCGGGGGTAGGGGGCTGGTTGCACACACCCTGCATTTATTATCCATTTATATTTGATTTGCATAGTTTATTTGCACAAATAATTAATTACTTGCATTCAAAAGTAATTACAGGCAATGCAAATTTTGTGGTCGAGTTGCCTTTGCTCACAGGTTTGTTAATTGTTAATTAGCGGCTGGAGGAGTCTGGGGCAGAGTCAGCAGCCAGGGTCAGTGGCGGAGTCAGAGCCCAGAGACTTCATCCGAAGATTCATAATTAATGTCAGCGCTTGTAGTGGCGCTGGTAGTTGCAGCTGAATAAAAATAATTAAGCGCAATGATTGATATTATCACATGCGATAAAATTGGATAAATTATGCTGGCAGAACTACGCTGCATAATTTCAGGCAAAGCAAAGCTTAGATTTGAAACCAGCTGATTGGGGCGAAGCTTTCGTTAAATGACAGTTCTTAAAAGAAGCTTTTTAGAACAAAGTTTAGCACTTCCTATCGCATTTAAACGGCTCGATCCACAGAAAAATTCTTCTTTTCGTATATCCAAAAATTCGGATCGGTTCGAGACCCGTTTTGTAGTGAGCCAATTTTCTAACAACCACGTGTGTGAAAAAATTTAAAACGAACGCCGTGCAGTGTTTTAGTGAATTTAAATTTCACCTGGCCTAGAGCCATTCCAACATTTCTGGACTGGCGTACACCCCATCCACGATCAATATACGGAAGAAAGTGCTAATTATCCACGGAAATCCCGGAAAGATCGGTAGGTCCAATGCGGCAGAGAACAAAGGTTCCTATAATAGCCTCTTGGCTGTATTCTTCCCCCGCAGGGCCTCGCTTACGCTTCCCCCCCCCCCACACTCAGCCAGAGCAGCAGCGCCTTGACGTCTTGTCGGCAATAAGGTGAGGGGTGGGGCATATTTTTTCTTGGGAGCCCGGTGGACGCCCGGCTCCAGCATATAGTTGCACCCACGTTGGAAAACGTAACGACGTAACATCCCCATAGCCGTGATGTAACCTTGACATAACCTCTGCGCAGGCGCCACAGCCTACATTGCCTACAGTGTAGGACCGCTAAGGAGAACATGAATACTTCTTAGGCTGCAATCGAAGCCTAAGGCACCGCCTTTTTTTTTATTATTTAATTAACTTAAATTTTTGCCAATTCTATTAATTGCATTTAAAGACCTGTATTCCTTCCTGACGCATTCCTTCCTGTAGACCTTCTTATATATGCATTTCATTATTAAATTTAATCCCCTTCATTTATATTCCATACTCGATATTTTTATCTTAATTTAATGTTATATTTCATCTATTATATACATACATACATACATTTACCTTTTTCTCGATAAATTTGTATAATTTTCTTCCTTACTTTATATTATTCTCCTTTTATATTTCGGTATCACCATTAGAAAATCAACATGTAAGTGTTTCAATAATTAGTTTAAAATCGATAGTTTTTTGGAGGTTACGATGTTGAATAAATTTAGCTATAAGCTTTAATATGAACTCTTGCTAAGTGTGCCTAACTTGAGGGGGTCATGCGTCGTGTAGGGAACGTAGGCATAGGTATTGCGGCATAGACTTTTTTTTAGGGATCGCCGTATAACTTTATTGGATTATAGCGATCATGAAAGGGAGGGCATTCGTGGCCGCGTTTCCATCTTGCGCCACAGGATAAAAGTCTGGATGCTAGGAGTTTAGTGTATGTTCTGTCTGTTCCCTTTCTTTAGTGTTTCATAAACCGACTTGTTCATCGCACGCGAATTTTAATAACTTTACGTATCTAGACGAGCGGATAGAGCAGCGGATCCTTCCCTAAACCCACCCCCTCTCCCGACTGATAATAATACCGGAACAAGCGCGTGCCCCGCCGAAGCTCATCACCTTCCATCAACTCAATAGCGACTTAACGTTGCATACTACACGCTGAAACCGGGCTCAGATGCACCAATGCAGCCAACTGGGATTTACAATGTCAGGTCCTTTCGGTTAGCACTTTCCTCATTACCGTTCGACCCGCTGCTAAGTGCACACACGCGCCATTAAACCCACAGAGAAAGTGCGCCCCCCCCCACCCACCATCACTGTAAGATTTATGGGGAATGTCGTGCGAGGGCGAAAATTTAATCAAACAACGCACAGTCAACCCTTTTTGGTCGTAGAGAAATCAAATTTCGAAAATTTGCAAACTGCGCCAAGCGAAAGTTTTCATATCAAGGGCACAAGCCCAGGGTAACCAATAATGGAAATGGCCAGCAATTTCGTGGGTTCGCATTCCATATGCGGCAGCAGGAATGCAGACCCACTCCCCCCCCTCACTAAGCAGGGGGCACAAAGGTCCTTCACTCGCATGCCTTTAAATACAATAAATACACTCCTCATATTACAATACTTCACTAAACGCAATCAAATTGAAACAAGGCAGGGAGTTCCCTGCTAGTGCTGGTATACGAGGCATTTGGATACCCTCTCTTAGCTCTCCCAAAAAATGAGAAATAATATGAAAAATGCAGCAGGCTTTACTCAGAAATATTTGTTTCAAAGCGGCACCACATTTAATGTCTGTTCAAAGTTTTGGACCGATTACAGCCTTAAATATGGCTGCATTAAAAATTATCAGGAATATATATAATTTATACAGAACATAAAACAAACAAACAAACAACTCTTCAAAAACAAAAATACCCTTTGGCAAGGGGATAAAGCAGAAACAAATTCTCTCTGCCGGATACACATGCAGAGTGTTCGTGGGTGCGGATAAAGTCTGCGTGTGTGTGGGGGCCACAACATAAAAACGTCGAAAACATTGCAAACATTAACGGAAAAACAATTTTCATAAATCTAGAATTATTACCCTGGAACGGAACAACAAGCAACAACAAAATAACGGCGGGGAGTAAGCAAGGCAGCGAGGCAGCGCGGCAACGGAAGCTGCCAGTCCGAGTACGCAGTGGTGTCCATTGAGGCAACAAATTTGCCAAAATATAAAAAAAAAAGAAAGAAATAAAATCCCAGACCAACATATGGAGTACGAAGGCTTGGCCTGTGCTGCTCCAGGAATGTGTATGCGGAAAAGTTTGGGGGCAAACCCTTGTGCAGAGCACAAGTGAAAACGAGTGACCTGAACCGAACCCTGCGCCGCCGCCGACTCGCGCAAAAGTTTCTTTGGCAAACATATTTGCAAACGCATTTAACATACGAGCAGAACGAATATTATTTCATATTTTACGCCTATTTGGGGGGATGTTTTTTGATACCACCACACGGTGCGAGAGGAGTAGAAAAGGGTATATTATATTTGTGGAAGGCGCCAGAGTTTCGCAGATTTTAAGAGCCTTAACTCTCTGATCTTTGCTGATATTTCTACGCTGCCAGGCTCTTAATTGTCACAGAATTCTCTAAACAATTCAACCCAATCAATGGGTATCCTTTAGTTAATACTCCTACGGTCTGCCCTGGGGCAGTGAGACGGCGAGAAGGAGTCACAGAAGGAGGCGGAGGCAGTGCTTATGTAATTGTGAAGCGTTTGGCAAACAAGCCGCTGCCATAAATCACATAATTCACGCTCTGTGGCACGAGGCAACAACAAAAAAAAACGAAAGGAGGCGCCCCTTTTTGCACAGAGCTAGAGCTCTCTTCTTTTCTTTTCTTTTCTTTTTTGTCGTTTCTTTTGCGTTTCTGTGTTCTAATTCAATTTTTGCAATCGCTTTGAAGTCCACTCAAATTTCAATAATTCTCCATTTCCATCGACATGCAAGCGCAAACAAATTATGGCTGGCCGGATCGAGTGGAAAAGCTGAGGAGTGAGTGAAGACATCATCAACTGTCGCTGGAAAATCTGTTATTAAGCCATTTATATAGTAAAGGCAAACAAAGCGAGCGAGTCGAGTCGAACGGAGGAGCTCGACACTCGAATGCTCAAGTGCTTATAGACACACTTTTCAATGGCTTATCAAAATCTTAAGCTGACGACAATGGCACGCTGCAGAGCAACAAAGGAAAGCCATTCTGTCACTCCAACAGAAGATACCCACACACACTCACAGACACCCACACACATGGCCACACTCAGCGCCCGGCGAGACAATTTATAAAATTAAAAGTCCCCACCCCGAAGTCGAGAAAGCAACCAAACCAAAAAAAAAATGCAATGCGGCAACACACAATGAAGGAATGGAGAGGAGAGGCAAGAAACTTCTGCCCCGTTCATTCGCCCGGAAGGCCGTTACTGTGCAGCGGCTCGATAAGTTCACCCACACCCCACCGAAAAGTGGTGTGTGTGGGTATGGGAGGAGGTCCTTCTCACTGCATTTGGCATATGCGGCATATTAGTTTGTAAGCCTCTCTGAATGGCTATCAAAGGCAGAGCGAGTGTGTGTGTGTGTGTGTCAAGTGGCGCTGACAAATCCACCAAATACGACCCAAAACCGTTTCGCCAATCCCGCAGAGGGATTGGAAATTTGCATATTGCAAAAGCATCTCTCAAAGCAAAAGATTAATTATACCCTGCACTCTATGGCGGCTAAGGGGTATAGAAGCACTGCGCGGGTAACAAAATTATATACAAAAATCAATTGAAATACATTTGGTGCAGATATTATTTTTTAAATATATTTACAATTATTATTATTAATTTAAACAATTGAAATATAATTTACTTTAACTTTTATGTGAAAAGATTCTCTTAATAATAATAATAATAATAAATGTGAAAACTTATTTAACTTATTATTATTATTTTTTTTTTATATTTATATTAATATACATATTTTGTATTTTTTTTATTTTTTACATTATTATTTATTTTTCTTATTTATTTATTTTATTATTATTCATGATAAAAGTTATGCCACAAAGTGCCACTGACATGTTAAACTATTTACCAAAAAATCCCAAATGAAAGCTCAATCTCAGCTCAGGGTATAATGCTGCGGGTAAGCCCACATCTGTCCTTCAATCGTTGCAAAAATCACCATGTAGTCCTAGGGTATTTTATAGTTGTAGCCATGTTGCCTTACCATTATCGTACTTACTAAATTTGCAGCCTAGTTGCGGGCAGATCCGACATTTAAGTAGGAATTTTACTGCCTACCGTCAGTCGTCAGTCGTAAGTACCGGAATCCATTGTCGTGTGGCATGCCCCTACACCGCCCACGCCTCCGCCCACCATTGGACAGAGTGCCGGTGGTTGTGACACCTGACAAATCACAAACGCAAGCAGTTTACAATTGATGTTAAATCAAAGAAATAAACACGACTGCACACACACACACGCACACATGTGTCACTGTGTCCATGTGTTGTTGTATCTGTGTGAGCCCTATATTTGTCAGCCACACTCAAAGAGCGGCTACGTGACAATTTCTATCATTCCGCCTGGAGGCGTATCCGTTTCCGTTTTACTTTCACTGCACTGTGGCAGCAGCAGCGGCAGCGGCGACGTTTTTTTTTTTGTTTAACTTAATTTTTTGGCAGCGCTCTAATGCTCGACTGGCTTTTGGCCGTGTTTGTGCCCCCTGATTGTTGTTTATGTGAGAGGAGCGTGGCAGTGTGTGTGTGTGTGTGTGTGGGACACACACAGAAAACAATATGCAAATGCCAGGATGCCAGGAAACGGACAAAAGGATTGAGCTTTTGGGCTGACAGCCGTTTGACAGAAGGTAAGCGCCCAACCTTTGGCCCCAGCTTAAGTGCCACACCGAGCGCTTTATACGCCTGGCTGGCCATGCGACGACGACGACGACACCTGGGGAATACCAAACAAAAAAGAGAAAAAGAGTTGCGCAGCAACTGTCATGCGTTAATCAACTGTCAAACAATACGACGACAAAACTGCGAGCAAACCAAAAGTCTAAATTAGCATTTTGTGTGTGGAATCACTTTAACACTCACCCCATCAACCATCAACCATCAGCCTTAAACCTACACTCCGAGACTAACATTGATTTTGTGGTAATATATTTAAGCTACTTGTCAATATGAATATTTAATTTAAACATGAAATGTATTTATTTTAAATATGAAATGCCACATGAAATATATTCATTTTAAATATGAAATATATTTCATTTATATATATATGAAATATACTTAATTTAAATATGAAATATATTTAATTTAAATATGAAATCTATTTAATTTAAATATGAAATATATTTAACTTAAGTATGAAATATATTTATTTTAAATATGAAATATACTTAATTTAAATACGAAATATATTTCATATTTAAATTAAATGCCACATGAAATGTATTCACTTTAAAAACGAAATATATTTATTTAAAATATGAAATATATTTCATTTAAATATGAAATATATTTAATTTATATATGTTTATTTATATTTATATACTTAATTTAAATACGAAATATATTTAATTTAAGTATGAAATATATTTAATTTAAATGTGAAATATATTTAATTTAAATATGAGATATATTTATTATTAATATAATACATAATTAAATCAAATATAATCTGATAAATGTCAATTTCCTTTTAAAATTTCGCCATATATATTTTACGCATTTTTAAATATTAATTAAACTGTCAGCGCTTTATGCTCTGGGTGCACCTAAGCCCATGCTATTATTAATACATACATATGTATGTATGTATGTAACATACAACAGAAGAATAAATGTCCCACAACTGCACATTTTTTTTGTTTTTTTTCTGCACGAAGCCAATCGTTGAAGACCCATTGAAAGTTTTCCAGCACAAAACACGAGCTGGCACTCTGCAAAGCGAAACTTACTGTCGAGGGTGCTCCACGGTCACACCCATCGTGTTGCAGGAGCAAGTTGCGGCGTGGAAGGTGGAACTTTCCCAAAGATCTCGCCCTGCCTCCAAGCACATCCACACAATGGTATCGCCCCACAAATGCATAGAAATTCTGTAGTGCAGGAATTAGAGGAAATCCACAAATCGAAGTAAAAGTTATTCCCTCTCCCTGCGCTTGGCCAGGTTGTGCGCCCTGCCTGTGGGGCCAGTTTATTGTTTGCAAATTTCCCAGGGGGGTCTTATAGCGGCAGAGGCAGAGGGCCACACTCCATTCCTCTCCACTCCATTTCTGTGTAGTTCAAATATTTGCGCTGCTGATTACTTTTAATGCTCAAATCGAATGTGGGAAGTAGGCCTGCCGCCTGGACAGCAGCCATCCCATCAATCAGTTCGAGAGTTTGACCCAAATTCAAAACAACAAAAAAAGAAAACACAAGCCCAAAAACGATATCGGGTTTTCCTACTCAAATTTGTAGTTCCATCATTGTGGTTTTGCCTTTCCTTGCCGAATTTCCGTTAACATGTTTCGTGGTGGACCAGCTGGACTCCCCCTTTTCCAGTGTGCGCGCAGCATTTGGGATTTGATCCACAAGCACTGCCAGCGGCCTGCAGAATTTCCCTCCACGTTTTCTTCCTGGCCAGTGCCAGCGCTACAAGCCGCTGGGACTGCCGATGATAACTGCGATAACCCAATGCAGGGGCAGGGGCAGGGGCAGCAGCAGCAGAAGCGGGGACCTGCCGCCTCGCATCATCGTGCCCATTTCCGGGAAATGCGCATACGCGAGTACGAGAATCGCTTGCGCCTGTATTCATGCCCCGAGAAGGTGTTCCGCTACTTTGCCACCATCAAAATGAGGAACCCGGCTGGCCGCTGGGAGGTGTACATGACGCCGCAGGACTTTCTGCGCTCCATAACGCCCGGATCCGAGCGGCAGCCGGATAACCTGGGCCTCGACCAGTTCCACAAGGTAACCGAGGAGCAGGTCAGAAAGTACAGCTGCTCCACGCTGGACAAGAACAGCATTTTCTATAAGTTCCAGAAGGACGGACTGCTCAGCCTGGGGGACTATCTGTTTCTGGTCATGCTGCTGGCCGTGCCGGAGCGTTACCTGCAGCTGGCCTTTCGCCTCTTCGACATTAATGGCGATGGCGACTTATCCTACGACGACATGAATCTGTATCTCACCAAAGTGTGCCAGGGGGATGGCCATGTGCGCAACATGCACCTCAATCACTACTTCTTTGGGCCCAATCTCACGCAGAAGCTCAACGTAAATGTGTTCTTGGAGTTTCAACGAACGCTGACCCGCGAGGTGCTGCTGCTCGAGTTCCAAACTCTGCTGAAGGGCTCCAGGACGGCGCTCAGCGAGGTGGCCTTTGCCAAAGTGGTGCTGGCCTATTCGGCGGCCAGCAACCAGGAAAATTCCGCTATGCTGCTGCGCGTCCAGCACAAATACAAGAACTCCGATCGGGGCGTAACGCGCGAAGAGTTCCTCGACTTTTTTCGCTTCCTCAAGGATATGGCCGCCGTGGACTCGGCCCTGTCGTTCCACTACCTGAGCGGGTTGAATGTGTCGCGGCAAACCCTGAGTCACATTGCCCATGTGGTGGTGGGCGTGCAACTGACTGATCACATAATTGACATAATTTTCACCATCTTCGACACGGATGACAATGGCGTGCTCAGTCGCAAGGAGTTCTATGAGACGCTGCGCGATCGCATGTCGCGCAGCTCCAAGAGGAAGCCGCCCCATTTGGCGTCCGTCATGGGCATTGCCTGCAAGTGTGCCGCCCAGGTGTTGGTCGATCAATATTTAAGCTGAGGCCTGCCAGCAAGATGCAGCCGCCAGTTGGCAAACTCCTTTGAGGCTGAAGGCTTTTAGAGCACAGACAATGCGAGCGTTAGATCCGAGAACAAAGAGCAAGGTAACGTCAATTGACTTAGCGTCGTCGGCACACAAACACACACACACACACAATATACGACAGCAGATGAAGTTGATGAGTGTGTGATGAGCGTGGCATGGAGTGGAGTGGAGTGGAGTGCAGCTTGGAGCTGATGTGGAGTTGCTCTGCAAGGAGCGAAAGGAGACACTGCACAAAAGCGCAGCCTGCCTGTTTGCCTACGACTTGAAACGTTTCAACTTCACGAGCAACGCCCGCCCCCGCCCCCGCCTCAGCGCCCAGGCCGACAAGTTGAAAAATGAAGCGCACCTGAAGGATGAAATCCATTTTGTTGTCTCGGCACTTGAGCGGCGTGTGGCAGGCAGCGCTGTGTGCCAGTGCTGGCAAAATTCAAATATAAAACAGAAAACAGATTCTTTCAAAGCCGTAGCCGAACTCGAACCCGAACCCAAGTCTCGACCACGCAGCTTACATGACTTTGAACTTTTACCACCTGCTGCGAGTGCGTTGGGTGGCGGTATAGAGCGGGGTGGGTGCGGCACCTAACCAAAACAATTTTAAATACTTGCGGTAGCACGCACTCTGGCAATGGTTTTGCAGCTCGTATCGTCATTGTCCCTGCTGCTGCTGGCTGCTCCTAGCTGTGGCTGTATATAGAGTGAAACAATAGTCACATCCATTTTATTGCACCATTTGCAGAGACGACAATTTTGGAGCTCACAAAAGGCCAGAAATTCTCCAAATATTTTGTGTCATTTTGCTGCCCCAAAACTTTTGCAAGGGAAGTTTTCGGAGCAATAAATTTACGTAATACGAAGAAATTAGAGAACTGTGTGAGCAGTTTTGAAGACGAAGATTTGAACAGAGCTGCAGAAAGTTCAGGAAAAAAGAATCCGCCTGTTAATACTTGTATTAAAATTATTATTTTCTGATCGCAGGTCAGCAGCGGCCATCGATTCACCTGGTGCTGCCCGTCCAGTTATTAGCTAATGTTTGTGCACAGTCAGTGAACGAGGCAGGAGGCGGAAGGCGGGAGCACTCCCCTAAGTTTAGAGCCCCATAAACACGCTGAGTTTACCGCCCCGGCAACTTTCGCACTCTGCACTTTACAAGAATCAAACTCATGTTCATGCTGGCCACACACGTGTGCAGGACGCCGGATACGGCGTACGTACGGACCGAACCACGCCTTCTCTTCACGCAGTTGTCTGTGCGGCAAAACTTTGGGGGGGAAACTCAACGCAACGCAACGCAAAGCGTCAGGGAAGTGCGATAAAAATAAACATGCAAGTTGTTCAGTCGCACCAAAGTTGGCAGTGCCTCGTTGGAAAAAGGCCAACGGAAAACCACATAAAATGCAGCCGCAAAGATTAGAAAATTATTAGGAAATGCCACACAAAACTAAGTTACGGGCTGGAAAATCAATTAGCCCGGCTCGTACACAGCTGCGCTCTTATGGGCTGGTTAACCATAAATCAAAAATTATTCTGCAATTGTTTGCTCGAAGGGTATCTCAATCAAATGTTTCTAACCATCTAGGCATCTATATTTATATACATATATATTTATATCTGCATGCATGCATGTCCATATGTATCGATCTATTTCAAATTAGTTCGCCGGAGTGTGGTGTTTAATTTAAAAATCTGCCGCAATCTGTCAATGGTATTTTTCTTATGAATAAGTCAGAGGCATTTCACAGTTCTAATAAATACGAGCTGCCAAGCAAGCCAAGTCTGGCCTGGCCTGGTTATTGTCCACAGGCAAACGCACAAAAAGCCATTCTGTAAAATGCTCAAATTTTTGTGCCTAAATTACTTTCAACTGTGCCCCTGCAAACTCCAAGCCAGGCCCAATGCTGGACCACAATTTCTGCTGAATTTTCACAAACAACAAATTGTGCGTTAAAGTAGGACATTCAGACTATAACAATACCCTTTAATCAGGAATCATGAAGTAAATAAGCCTTAATTTGTATTATTTATGCAGCTACAGTTTACCCGCTTTTATCTCTCAGCTCTGACCTATAACCGATTTTCTATATATGCCCCATGGCTCTCAATGAAATGTTTTGTACGTCGTGAGCTACTACTACTTACACACATTTCCATGTAAACAATATGCACCTTGTAACGTTCAAGTAATGGGTATTAGTCATAGCTTCTTTCTCTCTCTGGTCTTTGCTCGTTTTCCTTCTGCCCAAATTGTGTTTGAAATGCTCGGTCGAGGCTATAACGCTACAGTTTGACTCCGTCGAGTGCACATTGCTCTGTCTCACTCTCTCAGTCTACTCTGCCCTCTCTCTTGCACTATATGCTGCCCATATGGGTACACCCTTTATGTGTGTGAGATATTCAAATTTATAAATTATGCAATTTTATGGTTTTAAGGCGTAGAATGTGCAAAAATATTATTTTATACAC
The DNA here is from genome assembly GCA_018150905.1 of Drosophila ambigua. Lineage (NCBI taxonomy): Eukaryota > Metazoa > Arthropoda > Insecta > Diptera > Drosophilidae > Drosophila > Drosophila ambigua. The sequence goes on from JAECWS010000086.1 coordinate 2,822,111, forward strand.
GTTTATGCTCGAGCATGAAAATACACACTTTGCACCCACACACACACACACCACTGCAAGCACACAAATGCAACAGCTCCTCTGCCTCTTTGTGCCCCCAGCCCCACCCTTGGAGCACCTGCACTTTAACATAATTTGCATGAATTCTGGCTGCTGGTGCTGGTGCTCCTAATGCTCTGCTTGAAACCTGGCCGCAGCGACACTTATCTGAATTATGAATATGCAGGTGCTTATCGGCCTGGCTATAAATACTTTGGTGTGGATGGGAGCGGGGGGGTGGGAACTGGGGCTGGTTAAAGATTTAAGCAGCTGCAAAATTTGCAGACCATTATCATCAAACATTCGCAAAGCAGCACTAAATCCAGGAAATCCAAGCAGCTAAAAGTCAAATGCCGCCACTGTCGCCCCATAAATAGAATACTCGGGTACATACTTTAAGGAGTATTTAAATTAACTGCAGGTTAAATCAGCACACCCCCCGCAACACCCCGCAACACCTGAGCGGCGGCGCTGACTGGTACTCAAGCAAGTGGATAATTAAGTTTCACGACTTTTGCTCACTTTAAGCCCTTTGCCAGGGTCTGTTTGGCGTCGTTGCCATTGCCGACGCTTTAACGTTATATTGAAAAGTTCACATTTAAAAGGATTAAAAACTTTTTCACATCATTTCCTGCCGATTAAAATGTTCAGCGCGTGCAGAGAGAGAGAGACAGAGAGAAAGTGCGCGACACTGTGAAGAGCTACCAACTAGAAGCAGCCAGGCACTAAGCTTTAACTATTGCCATGGCTGGCAGAGCGGACACAAAGGATTCACATGTCGCTGGGCCAAAGTTTTGCATGCGAACAGACGCTGGCAAAAGCTCCAGTTACTTACAAGTTGTAAGTTACAGCCAGTATTAGCTCAAGTGGCGCCTCCCCCCACGACCAACAGCAGCTGCTGGAGGAGCCCAGCTTCAGCTCAGACAGTCAGACTCTCCAGTGTACATGTCGCAGGGGCTGTAGGGGGCTTCCACTTTAAAGGCCAACTAACTGTCTGTCTGGGCCACACAGAATAAAAATGTTTTGCGGCTTGTTTGATTACGTTGCATCAAACGTGCCCAAAATTTCAAACGCACACATGTCAAACTAATAAAGTTTAAGCGAGACAGGGAAAGCGTTTGATAACACGAACACTGGAATAACAACAGGCTGCTGCTGCTCCTGGGCCCCAAGGAGCCTCTCCATTTGCATACACACACACACACACACACACAGACGCAGACGCAGCCCAAAGAGACTGGCAGACGTTTGTTCATTTTAAATGCTGCGACATGAAGCCGGCAAAAAGTTATTTCAACTTTTCTTGCCGCCTCCGCCGCCGACGCCGTTGTATCAAAATCATTTCTTTTTGCTGCTGCTGATGAGGCGCTGTCGCTCCACTCATGAACTTCTCATGTTTGCCAGTGTTTGGGTGTGTATCTGTGTGTGTGTGTGGTACGAGTACAAACGAGCAGTCAGGCAGCCAGCCAGCCAGTCAGGCAGCCAGTTGGCATAAGCATAATGATGATGAATGGCCCATCCTGACATATGAAGCGCATTAATACAGTCTGTGCCAACGGCTACCCTTCTTCTATGACAGTTTGCCCGTGAGATTCATATAGATGAATGCCCATATTCTCGCAGCATCTTCTGTTAACGAACCTGGGGGGCGGGTACGAACAGGGACACGGACACTTTCACGTTCTGTAATTTTGTCATAAAGCAATTTGGAAAACTACAAAAAAAATATACTTATATGTATATAAACTGCTTTATATAGGCTAAATGGAACTATGAGTGGTCTTATAAAATATGGTTATGACTTTACATTATCTTATGTAATGTTTCTCTAGTTTTGTTGTCGTAATAATGCCACACAGCATGGGAAAATAGTCGGATATTTTGTACATGGAAATGTCAAAGTAAATGCACAGCTAAAGGAAAATGAAGACTGCAGATAGATGAACATAATGCGAGGTCAAAAGCTCTGGTTCTTGTATGAGAAATTTGGAATTATTGCATTTATTTTGATCAATTTGTTTAGTTTTATTCTATTTGTATATATTAATTTATTAAATTTCAGTTCAGTACAGTTTTTATTTTTATAAATATATTTAGTTTTATATTATTTTAATCTATTAATTTATTTAATTTCAGTGTTTCTTTTAATTTTAACTCCAACTAATGTCAGATATATAATTATTTTTTGTAATTTCAGATTTCAGATACGTTTTATCTGCATCTCCCATTGATTGCTGGCTGAACCAATTTGACACGCGCGTCTTTATCTGTTTTAATCCTTATTTTGGTTTGGGTTTTTTTTTGTCACGTAAATCCCTGTCTTAATGACTCTTTCGACAGCTTATATCAAATTGATTATAATCAAACATTTTAATTTTGCATATGCCATGCATGATTAATGCGTAAATATATGCAATGATAATTATTTAAGCACGCAAAGCTGATTACGTAGGTTAAATAAAGGCAAAATCCGCCATAATTTATAATTACTCAACACGCTTATTGACTTACTTATGCAAATGACTTTGTTTTTGCAGTTGATTAACTCATAAGTTTGTAATTGTTTGCATTACCTCAAAACGCAATGGCAATTGGCGACAGATCGACCTTAAATGAACTCTTTAAATGGAAATGTTCGTACAGCTGCTTCGACGATCTGCTAAATATATTTATTAAGCTGCCATTCGGTTTATCCCCAGTGTTCATGCAAACACAATTTACAATTAAATGAGCGGTCAATAGTCCGTTAAATATTGTATTAATATTAATGAAAACAAAAAATTGATAGAAACATTCCCTCGCAAATTATTTGTACGGCGTTTTGGATGTGTTCGTGCAATTTAAATGCTGATTACAGTCTGCATCATTTTACAGGTTGGAAGGTATTAAAAAAAAAAGCAAATATACTTTGCATTAAAACTATAATTATAATTACACGCCCTCTTTGGTTGTTATATAAAATAAATCTCTATAATATTTTTTTGTATCGTTACGATTTTCATAATTTATTCACGCGGCGAATTCGCGCATTCGCTGCGGCCCTTGGCAACATTTTTACTCCGAAAGAGTCCGAAAGGGGGCGAAACTTCTGTGGCAACATTTCCCCATCGCGATGGGCTGTCAAACTACCCCTAAGCGGCAATAGAGCAGGGCTGGGGTGGTTAGGGGAATGCCCCTGCCCTGCCGCACATTGAAATCAAAATTAACCACAATAAATACATGCAGAGCCGCAATCAAGGGAGAAATTGCATAAAATATTTATAATTTAACAACAAGCCAAATGCATTAGTGCCAATATAGGTTGATATCCGTTTCGAATGCATAATAGATGCCACGCGGATGCCCGACATGAGTCGGGGCCCGAAAGGTTCATCAATGCCCAAACACTGCTTAGGCCTGAAAAAGTTTTTTAATAAATTAAAAGCAAATATTTTATGAAAAATCATATACAACAAAAAAGGCCAAAACCGAAAAGGGCATAACGCCGAAAATCACAAACGAATGATTAATGTTAAAGAAATAAAAATATAAAATGTGGCGAGCGATTAAAAGGCGGCCTTGGCCGCCAGTAACGCAATTTATTTATGACAATCATTTATCATTTGGACAAGCCAGATCCGGGACCCAATTGGTGCACCCGTCCCCTCCCCACCCACAGCATGGGTGGTGCTGTCTCCGTATCGGCTAGACGGGATGCGTGATAATGCACATTACCTTTGCCACATGCCAGCCAGCGGGCTGGGTTCTCTGGTCCTCCACATGCCATATGCCAAGCCATGCCATTACTTATTCCCGGCTCGATGTTGGTTTGTTACCTTTTGAATAAAAAATTGTGCCACCAGCCAAACCAACTTGAAGGCAGGTAGCAGTCCGACAGCGGCAGTCTCTCTGAAATGAGGGCCCCAAAAACTTGAGAGGAGTCGTCCTCCCCACCCCCCTGACAGACACATGTCAATCAGAGCTGGGCGCTGGTAACAGGAAAATAATCTTCGCTTTGACATGCGAGAGCCTTAAATGCATTATGACAAATATTCTGCAATCTCTGTGACACACCAATGCATCATGCAACATGCAACATGCATGTGTGTGTGTGTGTCTGACGGACAAGACCACGCACAATTTTTTGTTTTAAAATAAAAATCATTTCACTGCTTTTGACATGCATCGAAGCTGCCTGCTGCCTGCTGCTTGCTGCTTGCGGGATGCTGAATGAGGCACGCTATCGCTGCACGTTCGCGCTGCCCTCACTCTCACTTGTTGGACACGAAAATCCTGGCGTATTTTCGCTTTCGAGCCAACTGAAGCGAGATTTTTCGCATCTTTCTGAACAGTTCTACATGGCGCACACGATGCGGTGATGTTCGCCTGTTTATATTCTTTATTTTTGTTATGCCCCAGCGGACATGCCGTAAATCAATTTTATATTTATTATTTTATGAATTGCAATTGCTTTTATTTTCAATTTGAGAACGCTCCACTTGCTTCGTGGCAGCGCGGCAGGGTGGCGGGGCGGCAGGGCGGCACTTAAGTACGCATACGCATCCGCATGCGAAGTACGAATCGTTTGCATGCGGCGGCCATCGCGCAATTTAATTTACCGTGTGGCATATGCCCTGTCCTGTCCTGTACGGTCCAGTACGGTTCGCTCCTGTCCTGCACGAACGACCTTAATTGGAAATATTTGTATGTGTGTCGGTGTGCCTGTGGCAATGATACCGCGCAGCACGTAATTTTGCGGTCAACATGGGCTCTGAGAGCAGCCAAGGCGTTGCCCCCAGAACACTGACACCTGCAGCTGAAACGCGCTTAAAGATCTGCCCCTCGGAAATGAGTTTAATTTTTATTTGACTAAAACTACCTGCAAACAAAAAAAAAAACAAACCAGAAACAAACTCAAGCTCCAAAAGAAGCTTCTGCTCTTTCTGTTTTTGGAGTAGAGTCTCTGAGTGAGCGCGTTCCTTGGTGCTGTGCAACAGTTGCCATCTGTCGTGCCGGCGAGCTTGCCACCAGCATTAACACAACGCTGACACGATGTGTCATGTGCCCCCACGATGTGTCCCCGCGGGCTAATTGAAATATTTTACACTAATGACGGTCTGCATGCTAATGACGCAACCGAACTACTTATTAAATTGTCAATGAATGGCGCGCGCGCTGCGGCGTGTCCGTCTGATTGTTTGTTTGCCGTTTTTGGTGAGAAATCCGAGAGAGAGCCCAGCCCGCCCCCCACACTGGCTGCCACACAAATTGAGGTCGCCCACCGACATCGAAATCAACGTTCGTTATTTGGCTGCGGTGGCCACATATCGTATGCAAATTTCACAGAATATCACTCGACCCAGCCTGTTGACAAACCCACACACATTCGGACCGGAATGCTGCGGGAGTGCTGCTGCTGGGGTTGGGGAGTGGAGTAGGAGTAGGAGAGAGAGAGCCTTTTTGTAATGTGTGCACATTAACGAAATTTGCATATTAATTAAAAGTTAACGACGCAGTTTGCTATTGGCTTGCTTACCATGCTGATGGCTTGCAGATTTTTACCAGGCCAAGAATAATTAAGAATAAGCGACATGGGCCTTTGGCAGCATTTAATTTGGCGAATAAACGCTATTTGGAAACAATTCCTAGTGTCAAGCCAAGCCTAGCCTGCGATGCCTTCTGCCTAAGCCCAAGAGTATTTATTCTCTACGAAGTCGTCGGCTCTCTCACCAGCTCGCTCTGACGAGGCCTTTAAAATAATAATATATAAATAATAATAAAAAATATAAATATACACCAATATTTCTGAATCTGGAGTAGCAAATTGTAAAAGTAAGTTTTAACTTAAAATACAAATATTGAATTTAAATAAATTTTAGTTTACTTTAAAGTTTTTCATATTTAGTTGATGTAAATAAATCAAATTAAATCAAAGTTAAATGCACGCTTTTGTTCTCCATGATTACAGTATATAATAATAAAAAATAAATATGCAAACATTTCTCCAGCCAATGATGTGGCAGCTTGATTTAATCATTGTTTTCCACTGTTGGTCGATATGTTACAGGATGTCCCAGATACGCGCATCAACAGCTGGCTAATTATGAAAGTTCATGCTACAATACATTCCCACAATTCACTCACTCTCACTCACGCTCACTCTCTCTCCTTTCTATTCACCACACACACATACATGTGTACATAAATATGCAATCGATTTAAAGTTATAATTGCTGCAAAAGTTGTTGGCAAATACTTTTACCAAACATTGTCGATTTGATAGCCGTTGCTGCAAGTACTGCTGCTTCTGCTGCTGCTGCTGCTGCTACATTTCAGAGTTAGGCAAATCCAATTTTCAATTCTCAAATCGCATCAAAGGCAAATTCGAGCTAGGCAGATGACACAAACGATTAGTATGTGTGTGTATTAGTGTGTGTTTGTGACTTAGTTTTGGGCTTGCTAATTGGCATACAAAAAAGCTGTCGACAATGCCAGTTTTCTTCTAAGCCAGACCCCACCCAGCCCAAAGCAAAGCCAAGTCTAGGCTGCACAAAAGTGTAAATATTTCAAGACAATCAAATAAAATGTGACATTTTTTTAAGGCACATATCCAAAGCTATTTCTAATAAACCCAGAGATCAACTGGCCAAGCAATTTGTGGTAGGTGTTTTATACAGAAACGTAACAAATATGATAGCATTTCTTCTTTTTTTTGTTAAATCTGAAATCGATGCAATTTTGTGCAAACTAAAATTGAAAAGACAACAGGCCGCACCACACACACACAGCACACACAGTAGACACAGCCCCTGAGGATACCAAGGACAGGCAATCGGCAATCCCCAATCCCCCCATTCAGTTTTGAAAAGGTTTGCAACGGCGAGTGGAGCGGGAGGTGGAGCTGCACTGGCTCGGAGTCGGAGCAGAACAATTGAAATAATTGCCCAAAATGTTGTCGGAGTCGAAGCTCTCGTAGAAGCTAACCGATGCCTAATGGGTAAGACACAACACACATTCCCCCACACACGAATGCGAATGTGTGGGGATGGGTGGATGGGCATCTGGAGAACAACAAAAATAGAGACGATTAAGCTGCTGGGCAAGGGCACACAGCAGCAGGTAAAAGCAAAGCGAATCACGAGGGTTCGAACAGCTGCATTGCCTGTAATCGAGTGCCTGAAAGGTTATCTTGAGTTGGCGCAACTAATTACTGGCATAATATTTGCCCAGCAGAGCTGTGCTGGGGACATGCATAAATCGTTGGCTCCTGCCTGCCTGCCGCCGCCCATCAAAGCAAACATATCAAGTCGAGCCGGGGTACGGCACACATTGATAAACACATGAAATATGCCCACAAGTTCGTTGCTGGCACATTAACAGAGCAGAGCACTCAGATGCACAGGGGAGTCCAAGGGATAACCAATTGATTGATGGGCCAGCCGGGCTGCGCGTCAAAGCAAATACGAGTACGAGTACCCCGCACCCCGTACCCCGTACCCATGAGCCACAATTGATGGCCTGAAAACTGAAGAGCCTTCGGTGTCTGTATCTGCATCTGAAAGTTGCCCAATCATCAGGACCAGCAGCAGGAGCAGGACAATAGTAATATAATTTTCAATAACCTTTTTAGCAAATCATTTCATTGCTGCGTGGTCTCGTGACCTCCAGAGCGAGAGAATAAATATTAATAACTTTGCCAACGCACAACAACAGCAGCAGCAGCAACAAATAAATGAAAAGAACAGAACAGAACAGAAAAAAAGGTGAAGGCTAAGCCCAGTTGGTCGTCTCGTCTCGGTTCTTAGTTCTCTCAGTTATCTCGGGGTGGCCAGTCCCAGCAGCTAGTCCTGGTCCTGGTGGCACCGCAAACAGCATCCAGCCGAGATAGAGCTTCGCTTCTCAAATAATAATAAAGCAGTGGACGCAGCACAGCGAAGCACGTAGTGGAGTGGGGGGGGCCAAGGGGGCCAAAGGGTGCAGGGCCAGTGAATAGACAAATAGTTTTGTTGTTGATGACAATACAAAAAACATTTCAGACAGGACAAAGCACGGGGGGGTACGAGCAACAAATAAAAAAGGAAGGCGCATAATAAAGAAGAAACGGTGGGGAGGGCGGGGTACCAAAAAAGAACTGGAATAAGCAAAATGGAAATATTTTTATAAACTCTCTCTCACTCACTCTCTCTCTCTCTCTCTCCCTCTCAGGTTCTGAAATGTCCCATGGCTGCCGTATCTACCTACAGGCCAGACCAGGCTGCGGCTTAGCCCCTGCCACATGCTCTGAACTAAATATTAAAGTTCATATGCCATGTCGTACAGGCCAAAATCAGTTGTGGGCCTCCTACTGACTGACTGACGACTCCTGCTGCTGCTGCCACGCCCCCAAACCCAACCCCAACCCCAACCGTAGCCAACCCAGTGACAACAATCACAACGATTTTCATTAGGCAAACAGCCCGAGCAGAGTAGCCAAGCATATTTGCCGTGAAGCAAAAGGATTGGTAGCACAGAAGTTCTTTTGCCCTACGACAATTGCACAATTCAAGCGGCATACATATGTACATTCATACATTCATTCATACATATACTATTTGCACCCACTGTACTGATACTGAGTCAGCTCAACGCTCTCAGCTCAGGTCAGGTCATCCAGGCACTGGCACTGTCAATCCGGCAAACCTTTTGCACGCCTCCACAACGTGTCCGACCGACAATGCCATGAAACGAGCCGTTGGCCTAGGACAAAAGAGAAGGTACTCACTCGGCTAGCTATTAAAATAGTTAATATGCCGACTATAAGATACCCTTCTAAAAGAGAGAAGAGAGAAGCAGAGCGCTAATTAATCGCTGGATACAAACCTTTAGATTTAATAGCGCCACAGATCGTAGAGTTGCAAAAATAATTTTATATATATTTTTGGGGCTTAGATATACTTTCTTCTTCCTGCACACACAATATACCCTTGCACGCTACAAATACCCGGACACAGGGCACAGGAAAAAGAAAAATAGTAACACACAGGAGCTTAAAACCTGTACAGCAGAGGCAGAGGCACGGAGAAGGACCCTCCTCCATCCTTTCCACACACACTCGACAACTAAACTGCAAAAATATTACAAATTCAAAATGCTAAATGTGCATTTAACTTGTGTATTTATGCAAATCTCTCGGAAATTATTTTGCCTCACAGTTTGGCCAAGGTAAAGGCACAGAGAGAGGTACAGAGAGAGAGAATCGGACATGAAATACTCGTGCTCGAGTACTGCCAGTGGGCTGACAGTGGGTTGGGGAGGGGGACTTGTGCTGAAACCAACTGCAAATCATTTGAATATATTTCTGCCCCCCCTCTCCTGAAGTAGTTCTGTTGTCAGTTTGCCCCATGCTACATGTTCGTTCTGATTCCGTCTCGCCTTGTCTGCCAATTGTCACCATTTCGGATTGATGGCAAAGTGAACATTCTTTGTTCTGGTCCTGGCTCTGGTTCTGGTTCTGCTCCTGGTTCTACTCCTGTTCCTTACTTCCCCGCATTGCTGCTGTGGTTGGACCACATTGCTTTGGTTTTGGATATTTTTCGGTTTGTTTTTTTGGGGGTTCATAACTGGATGTCGAGTATTTAATGAGCACCACTCGATGCTGCTGCTACCGCTGCTGCTGCTGGCTGTACTCTGCCTGTAGTTGAGCTGCATATTTTAGACTGACAATAAATCTGCACATCTGCGACTGTACTGACCGTACTGACTGTACCACTGCCCCGTACCCCTGCCAGTGCCCGTGCCCGTGCTTTGTGGTACGAGGTACATACAGTCATGGAATCTACCGTGGCGTGGCTTCATTTGCGTCACGTTATTGCATATTTATGGCGGATGGCCTGCCCCTGCTGCACCCCGGCGGCTATCGTATAAAATTATTCAAGGTAATGTGTGGGTCGAATCTGGCGCATTACATATTCTGGTTAGCCAGCAAAGTGCTAAATCCGATTTAAGCCCAAGTCCGAAACTTCCCCAGGCAGCACTCAGCAGCAGGCCATGTGTGTGTGTGTGTGTGTGTGTGTGTGTGTGTGTTTTGTGGAGATCTCTGCAAGGGAATATCTAATGCGACTGGCTCTCGACCTTTTTGCAATTAAGTTTTCAGAAATCAACCACCAAGCCAGGGCATTAAAGTTTCCTCAACATTTCTGATGAAGTACCATTTCCCTTTGAGTGGCTCTGTTTTCATATTGTCTGGCAGTCATTCAAAATGAACGGCCTGGGCAGGCAAACAAATAAACAAACAAACAAACCAGAAAGCAACACAACTTACGGAGTCGAAGCTATGAATACCCTACGTTTCCATTGCATTTAAAATTAGTTGTTAAATTAAGGCGTAAAGAAATCAATGCTCTCCAATAAGTCGCAGGGTATGCGAAAGCAAAAACAAAACTGCAGCATTGCGCTGAGCGATGACATCAACAGACCTTTTTTTCGATTCTTTTTGGTACCTGCTCTTCGTCAGTCACAGGCAGCCGAAGGTTTCTTTTACGCATGCAATGCATATGCCCGTACATGCCTACACATACATTTGCTTGTGCTTGCTCTTGAGAGATAAAGAGCTTTGCAGAGCGCAAGCTTTGCAGTGCAAAGAGATCGGACTTTGCGTGCTTGTGCTTGTTTTGTTTCAAATTCTTTTTCAGCTACAGTGTCGCTTGCTGATCATCGATCATACATACATATGTACATACATATCTACTCACACCTTCTAGGATGTTCAACTCTTTTTTTTTGCTTTTCTACCTACCAAGCATCTACACATACATATGTACATACATATGTATAGCCAAGTCATACAACTCTCTAAATACTCTCCATAAACTCAGTCAGATGCGTAGTCGCAGCCAGTGCCGCATGGATCCCGGGCGTCATTCAATTTGCTCTTCGCTTCGACTTGAATGAGTTAATCCCTTTGCAAATCGCCGGCATATTATCAGTCTGGTCTGGTCTGGATGCCGTTCCCCTTTTACATGCTCGCTTACCGGGAACAATGGCTACGACGAGACGCCGCCAATGTCGGGGCAATTGTTTATCAATTTTATGCAAATCTCAGCTGCCCGGCCGCACTTCCCTCATCGTTTTTCTTTTTTTTGTGTGTGTTGGTTCTTGTGTTCTGCTGTTGTTGTTGCTGTTGGGCCGCTATCAGGTAGACGGCATATTTACGAAATTGAATTAAGTTGGCTTTTCGGCATTGAATACATTTTAATAATTTAATTTTATATGCTGGCCAAAAGCGAGCGGCTCAGCATTTAATCAAATAATTAAGATCTAAAACTATGGGGAGTGGGCCCGGCCCGGCCCGGCCCAGGCCGCCATAGGAAAATGCTTATTAGCCACTTGAAGAGTTTATTTTTGTTTCGTTCGAAATGTGCTTCTGGGGAAGTGATTCTTTGGGGAGAGTGGCAGTGCGGGCCGCAGTCCCATCCCACCCCATCCATCCACTAGTCCTGCTGCGGGGCGCGCGTTCTGCTGTTGATTTCCGTTTAGTCGAAAATTCGTTTTAATCCCACACGCCCTCGCGGAATGACTCAAAAACTTTCACTTTCGGTGTGTGTGGCGGCAGGCGCGAGCGAGCTTCTGAAATTGAAACTGTTTAGCCGGAGGACAGCAACCATCCGGTTTTTGGCTTCAAAACAAATCCATGGCCCCCGGGCCACACACGACTTTCGGCGGGGCGCAGTCGTGGGCCAGATTTTAATTCAATTACATCTGTAGCTGCAAGTCGTGTGCAAATATTTTCATAGGACAAATTAAAATCCACCCTACAGCAGCAGCAGCAGTGTGATGAACAAAATCCACCCACAAAAGGCCCATGCGTGAGCCGCTATTTGCACTTGAGACTTATGCCCTCGCGCTCCTTGGCCAACAAAAATGCTGTGAGTGGAAACGCAGGGAACAGGAAAACAGCTCGTACTCGTCCTCACACAATCCAGTCGAAATGAATGAGTGCCTGCATACTGGAGTCGTGTATGATGAGGCATGCCAGCAGCAGCAGCACCCAGAGGGTATAATTGTGGTAGGACGTGTACCCAAGTTGCCCAATTGTCTTGTTGGCCCTTGTGCCGCTTGCATAATAATGATTGCAGTCTGTCGCGTGGAGCGAAGCTCTCTCTCTCGCTCTCTCTCTCTCTGTGTCACTGCATTTCACTGACCCCAACCTAGTATTTATCTGTGTTTTTGTCCGGATTGTGGCTTGGCTTCCTTTTTTGCTGCACTGCACAGTGTCTGTCTGTTATTATGTGCCCATAAGCAGTGAGGGTTCATGTGGTAAGAGAATTCTACACTCGTGCAATCTCGTTTTGCAAATTGTGTACACACCCACAGATGCACAGGCAGACCCAGACCCAGACCCAGCTGATCCAGACTGAGCCCGTATCTGCCCTGTGGCTGGGTGACTCTTTGGTAGGGTTCTCTTTTACCTTAATTAAGATTACCTATGCTTTAAAAACAAACCAAGGCCGAACATATATTCCATTCAAATCCAAAGTTCAGTCACAAAATCAACAAACGGAAGTATAAATTAAAACGAAATAGAAAAACAATTTTTTTTACAGCAAGAACTAATTTTATTTGTATAAAATATATTGTTTTCGACAATATATTTTTTTAAATTAATAATCAATCAATGTTTGTGGGCAGTAATAAAAGAAAAGATAATTTTCTTGTAAGAAAGAGCCTCAAAATGCTTCTTTTTGCAACTTTTTGCAAATAATATTTGGACTGGAATTATTCAACTTCGGTCATACCCTTAGAACTAAATAGCAAGGACAACGGCCGATAAGACATTTCTAAACTTTCGAATGAAAAAATTCAATTAAATTGGTCGTAGTGAAATCCAATTAGGGCGCATCTGAGTGGTCTGACAAGATTTGTTCTGCTTTTGGCTATACAAATAATAACTAATTCTGTAGAAAGTATTACCATCCCCTCTATGCGTTTCAATCATCCATTTAAAATCGAAATACTCGCTATAAGAGCAGCAATGGGTATGTATTTACTTTCCTACAACCATGGAATTATTTTTAATATTCGTCTTTAAACACATTTCCCCGACTATTAGCGTAATCCGATCTGCAGCTTAAGCTATTGAGAAATATCCACATGGCACACAGCACGCGATGAATGCCCCGAAGGTAACATGAATTTCAATAATTAAAAAATTGCAGCGATGAAGCAGCAAAATATACAAGTATTTTCCCACGTCAATACAGCCGCAAGTGGAGTCGTCTCCCCAGCCACTCCAGGCCCTGCCCATGGGTGGAAAAGCAATAAAAGCTTAAGGAAAAACTTCGCACAGGAAGTCGCTATGGGGGGGGGGCGAAAATCTGATGCGGAAATCGAAATTTGTTAAATGGAGCAATCGATGGATGGGGCGCTGACTGGCCCGCCCCCTCCTGCGATATATACTGAGTGAATGAGTGGGAGAGTGAGAGAGTGAGAGTCCTGCATTTGGTTTTACATTTTATGGCTTGTACGTTTGCACCATTTCAATTACAAACAATAACAGTAAAAAGTGGGTGCACAGAGGGGGCGTATGGGAGGGGAAATTAAGACAGCGATATAGAAGTGGAAAGAGGAACGTAGGGCAGACAGACAGACAGAACGACAGAAAGAAGCGAAGAATGAAGAGCGAGCAAAAAAAAAAAAGCTGAAAGCGGAAGCAGAAGTGCAGGGGAATTAGTTCACACGGAAGTGGCTCATCCCCGCTCCACTCCACTCTGCTCCGCTCCACTATTGGTCTTGGCCCCAGGCATAGCGCCGAAAGGGGAGTAGCAGAATCAGGGGACGGAAACTTCGCTCGTGCGGAAGTTAGGTGTCGAAGCGGGAATTGTAGGTAAATATTATTGTAAAAGAAATTTAAATACGGATTTTTTCCACTATCTTGTGCAGCTTTTGCTCCGTACCAAAAGGACCCTCAACCCCCCAGCTAGCACTCATTCCGCGGCGCAACTTTCCACAGACCCTTGGCCTGGGCCCATTACCCTCGCCGCCTGCCACGCCGCCTCAGCGCTGTACGTTAATGGAATTTCTGAGCTCTTTTTTCCTGTACTTATCGTTAGGCAATGGCGGCAGCATTTTCCTTCTTAAAGTCTTTGCCCTCAAAGTTTTTCTCTCACTTGGGGGGGTGGAGTGAGAGTGTGTGGGCAGAGAAAACGCATTGGAAATGAACTAAAACTCGCCAAAGAAAACTCAACTCAACTCAAGGCCCTTGGAATCAATTGAAAACGCACATAGAAATTGCTATGAAGTGCAGCAGGCCGCAAACGAGCAAATGGAAATGATGCCCATGATATTCCCTTGATATTCAAATGCACTATCGGTGGACACAGGACACAGGGCTCGGGACTCAGGACTCCTACTAATTGGACCATAAAAGCAGCAGCAGCAGCAGCATACAGATAGATGTCATGGCTGCTGCTGCTTCCCCACTGTTTTAATCTGTAATGAGAACTTATCCCTCCCACAATCGATGTCTTCAGATTCAGTAAGTGATCGGGGGCGTGGGGGCGGGCCACTGGGTACTTTGCATTCGGTGCAGACATGTCCTTGCAGCTGTTCCAAGTTGTTCAAAGTAATTGGACATCGCTCACCTTGCTCCGGCAACCTGCAGCCTTCGAGGCAGCCAAGTACTTATAATCCATCAGAGGGGGTGAGCGAGGGGAGAGCAACTGCTGACCCCACGATGCACTGACTACAGCAGTGTTGCAGGTCCTCCCGCTCTGAAAAAAGCAGCAATGAAATCTCCACCAACCCCTGGCGAGCAAATTGTGCGTTCATGTTAGTGGTGGGGCTGGGGTAGGGATGGGGGATGGGGGATGGGGTTGTCTTGCTTTAGATACTTAACAGATCATTGGGTCAGCGGTTGGCCATGGCCAAAGGGTCGAGTCGGTCTCGTCGCTCTCGTCGCTCTCCTTCTAAGCTCTCGACCATTCAACGGGCCCCGAGTGTGGCACGTGGCCGTGGCCGTGCTGAGTGCACAGCATTTAGGTGGACGCTTTCATTCAATTAGCCATTTCCACTGATTTCACTGAGTGCGGTGCGGTGGTGGTGGTGGGGTGGGTTGGGGCTACGTGCTGGGAGATACCCGGTTTTGTGGTGACAGTAATTAATGGAGCAAGTTTTGAGCCGGATACGGCTAGCATTTCAGTGGCATCAGTGGGCCCAACGTCACAACTCAATGGTCCCAGGTCCAAGGTCCAGTGCCAAAATAAAGAAACATTTCCTTTCTGGCCAAATAACGAAATAAAAATCTCGCAAACTAAAAACTTATTTCATTAGCAATTTCCATCAAAGCCAAGAACCACAAGGACACATCGAGGCCACTCGATGCGTCGCTCAATTTAATTCAACGCTAATAAAAAATCATAGTATGAAGCGAAATTTGTGGGGGTGGGCAGTCCCGGGCAGCAGCCATCATTGACCGTCTTCTGGGAAACACCTCGAGCGGCAGCCAAGTGCTAATCCTGCCGCAGTGCCAGCAACGTGAAGGAGTCAGTCCACTGGACTCCACACCCTCAACGACTGGGCTGGCCGGCCAAAAAGGAAAACTTGCACATAAATAAGAAGGAAAAAATAAAACAGCAACGAAAAAGTTTATGGCCAACATTTTTAGTTGCGGTCCAATGAATAGAGAAGTGTATTCCATGAACACAACACACATTAATACGGACACAGTCAGGTCCCATCCTCTCGGAGGGAGAGTGAGCAGAACTAGACAAAGACATGGCAACATTTATTATATATCACAAGTGGCCCACTGGATGCGTTGCCAGCCCAATGCCTGGGCTGGCCCTGCCTGGGCCCATTGTTGGCCACACAGCTTGGCTGTCGTACTTTTATTATTATTGATGACAATTTTGAGCAAACAATAAAAAGGAATAGCAGCCAACATCAGCATCAGCATCTGCCCGGGCAGGCCAGGTCTCCGTCTCCGTGCCTCCGTCTAGCCATCTGTCCTTCCATCTGTACGTCTATCCGTCTAAGTGACTTGTGCCGGGGTCACTTGTTCTGGCCAACAACATTAAACTAAACATAATAAAAATGGGCGAAAAGCGAAATCCAAGACGCTGCCGTAAAAACAGAAGCGGCTGGAAATTGCGACTTAAAGATGCCCCGTAATGGTGGGAAATACGCCGTAGAATTCGAGCAGGCAGCGGGTCAGCGGTCAAAGCTGAAGCATGGCTCAGGAGAGAGCGCTGAAGTTCCAGCAACCCGCGTATCTCAGTATCAAGAAAAACAAAACAAAAATTTTAATTTAGAATTTTTTAAGTAGATATTTTATTATCTCTTTGCTACCATGCATACCCCATAATTACAGGGTATCCAAAAAGGCAAACTGAGCAAAGTGCCGTGTGTAAGTGTGACCAGGAACTTGTGCACAATTTATGGGCGCGAAAACTTTTGACATTTCCCTTAACAAACGACAATGCAGTTTGGGTTGGCCAACTCCAACTCCCTCCCTCTCTCACTCCACGCAAATAGTGAGGGCGGATAAAAATGTCAATAACAAAATAAATTAACGTGCAGCAAAGAAAAATCACGCGTTCACAAACAAACAAAAAAACAAACAGACGAAAAAAATAGGCCAAGATATGGCAGAAGGAAAAAATGTGTGTGACGGCCAAAAGAAAATATGAGAGAACATTTCATTAAGCTGGCAAGCAGCCGCCAAGTAAAAGTCAAGTTTGCCTGCCACCAAAAAGTTAATCTGGCAAAGTTTCTTTTTGCACAGCTAAATTTTTCATTTCAACGAGTAGAGTGGGCAAGAGCGTGTGCCTGTGTGTGTGTGTGTGTGTGGGCCAACCTGGCGCATGGAGTTACGTACGTACGAGTGTATCTAATCTGATTGAATATCTTTCTGAATATCCGCTGAATGATCTGCTCTCTAATGCTCCCAAACTTTATCTGTCTGGGGGCCCAGTGCATTGGAAAATTATGAAGATTTTTTTTGCTACTGGTCTATTACTCCCCTAACCCCTCACCAACCCATCCATACACACGAACTTTCAGGCAAACGAAAACTGCCGGCAGGCAAGGACGTGCTCCATCAATTTGGTAGCTCGTACAGGAAAGTGCTGGCTGCACTTCTCCCACACAACCTCATATGGAACTGACACATTCAATTGATTAACCCAAGCCGCAACTCGAGTCGGAGGCGGAGGCAGAAGCAGAGGCAGTGGCAACTTCTGGGGCAGAGTGGCTGCCACTGCTGCTGCTGCTGCTGCTGCTCCTGCAAGGCGAAGCTCATTGGTAGAAGGCAAAGTTAATTTTGAATCGTTTATCAAACAGCGTGGAGCTGCAAACTTGAAGTGCAGCATGTGCCGGTGCTGGAACCTCCCCAGCCACACATACTCGCATCTTGGCTCTAGAATTTGACTAGCAAAAACTAGACCCCACCCCACTCCACATACGGGGGGTGCTGGCTGCGCTATTTGTCAAATTTGACTCGGCTTTGGCTCAGCCACGGCGAAAATTGATGAAATGAGTTGTGAAAATTCGCAAGAGGCAGCAGCACTGGACGGGTGGGGGGTGGGGGGTGGGTTGAGGCGAATCAATGCGGCAGGCAGGCAGGCAGGCAGGTAAGCAAAATAAACAGAAAAGTGGAAACTTATACGCCAAGTTAGCCAAACAAATGGGTAATGGCAAAAAAGAAAGAAAACAGCCTTCGAGGCAAAGTATCTCCAACTATGGAAATGTGTTGGAGAGGCCGAAGCGCACTCTGACGTCTCCCCACGCCAATTTCAACTCACTTAATACGCTCCATATACCCCAGGCCCACTTCCCCTCTCTCGCTGGATGGTATTGACGTCGGAGTGCAGATTTCATATGAATTATCCTTGACACGGAGGCAGCAGCAGCAGCAGCCAGCCAGCCAGCCAGCCAGCAGGTAGAGCTGCGCTGAGGTGTAAACGTTTGCCGCTTGAACGGAGCAGCAAATGAGGCGACACACAGCAGAGAACTATGGCAACGCTGGCGGGGCACAAACAAAAGTGCTCGCACTCCATATGTAAGACAAAAGTTGAGGCCAATTCCGAATTTCGCACTTTCGTCGTCGGGAGATGGGGTGGGCAGGAGAGTGGCTTGCGGGTCAGGGGAGCCCAGCCCCATGCGGCGGGGGCAGGTGCATTGTAATGAGGCCGTGTTGGAGTGCTTTGGTTGATTCTTTGCTGGTACAGCCACACAATACACAAAACACAATACAGCAACTACGGCTGTGGCAGGAGGAGCCGCCGTCTGTGGAAGCGGTAAACAAGGCTCCCTGCTGTCTGCTAACTACGCGCATTTTCCGATCCATTTATCACAGAAACAGCCTCCGACAACAGCAGCAGCAGCTAGCACGGGACTCAAACGCGAGATTTTAAACGATATCCTGCCCGTGCCACACACCCAGCCAGCCAGCCAGTCAGCCAGCCAACAGGCACAGTCAGGCGATCGTTGCCAAAGCGCATTGTGTGCTGTTCCTCTCTTCCTCTCTCTCTCTCTCTCTCTCTCTCTCTATCTGTGTGAAAGTGTGGAAGCGTGCTATTGTAGTAGTGTGGAAGTGGATGGGTGTGCGTGTGTGTGTGTGTGGCAAGTGCAAGCAAGTTAACGGGAAATCGCAATAAATGCAGCAAATGTGTTGCTTTGTGTGGCGTCGACTGCTGTTAAACGCATTTTTATAGAAATTGCTTTCATGCCAGGCCAGAACCAGAGCCAGAGCCAGAGCCATAGCCCACCCCCACACCCACACTGCTGCAGAGCCACCTCGCACCCATTTGTATGCAATGGTTTTTTGTATACCCTAACAGCAGGGTAGCATAGTTTTTAGCGCATGTTGGCAGCTTAAGAAGGTGAGCAGAAAGGTGGCAAAACTTTGTAAACTGCAGCATAAAACACTTGATAATTAAATTAATATATATATAAATAAATAAATAAATATAAATGTAATTATATACATATATACATTATAATAATAATTTCTTTTTATTTGTATTTATTTATGGATTCCTATCGAAAGGGTATTTTCATTGGCAGCTTCGACCGCTTGAGCCTGCCCCCCAACCTCTTTTTTTCTTGTTCTTTTCCGCACTTTTTTGCAGTGATTGCACTTTATGCGAATCGCTTTTGTGTGTGTGTGTATGTTGGCTGTTGGCAGTCGGCTCTTTAGTGCCACATTTCCATGACAAAAGCACACCAATTAGCGAGCGTTTAATGCAAATGTTTTCGATTGCCACATAATCGCTGTGGCATAGAAGGCCTTTTAATAAGTTAAATGTCCCAGACAAAGCCATATATCCCCATGATGTTGAAGAATGATTTCTAGCTGACTCCCCCACTCCCCCCAACCAGACTGTATTCTGTCAGCTTCTTTCTACTTCTCTGCTGTATCTTGTCATAAAACTTTTATTATGCATGCATAGAAAGTGGAGTCAGCAAGCCAAGCTGCAGATAGAGACGCTCTGCTGGGAGATAGAGCCAGCCCCATGCATACCTATATAACTCGTAATACTTACGCAACACAGACGCACATCAGGGACTGACTGAGGGAGGAGCGGTCCCAATTGTTTGGTCGAAATGGGTCAGTGCCACCATTAGTCCAGGAAACTGGAACAAGCCCCCCCACAATGCCGGAGATTAGCACACAGCCCACATACCAGCACACCTGGCCAAGGCTACCGAGTAATTATACACACACACACACAGATACAGCAGATAGAGCAGATACAGCAGCTACGCCCATGGGCGTGTGTGCACATACAGACACAGATATCTGTTGGAGCTCATTAAATTTTTAAATTTCAACCAAAGCTGAAAATCATCTCTCATTGAAATGGCAGACTGGCGAAACCACAAAGCAATTTACACAACCGAATGCAATGAGGCCATAAATTAAAGCCAAGTGGTGAGTGGGAATGGGAATGGGGGAAATGTTGCTGAATTGCTCCTGGAGAAGGAGAAGGTTGAGCTCTGCTCTGCTCTGCTCTGCTCTGCTCACATTCAAATATCCCAAGCAGCCCACACAAATCCGCGTTGAATGCGTTGAGCGCCATGAAAGCAGAGCCAAAAAATATATAAAAAACGGTTAAGAGAAGAGAAACCAAAAATAAAAATAAGACTAAGAGAAAGAGACAAGTAAGAAAGTTAGAGTGGAGTGACACGACAAAGAGATACCCTGTAATTAGCTAAGGAATAATAATACATACATAATTCTCCACGAATTTATTCTCAGTGTATAATCTTCTGCTGTTGCTGCTATAGCGGCTGAGCGAGTGCAGAGAGGCCGCATCACTCAGAGAGGATCGTAAGCGCCGTGATGCGGAGAGCAGAGCTTTCGCCGAATGTTGAGCCCATTGGCCTGTTGCTGAGTGCGAGTGAGAGGCAATTCAACATCAGACTCATAATTGCGTCGTAGAGAATATTATTCATACGAAGAAGGCTGCGCAGAGCTTTTCGCTTGAGAGTCGTTGCTCAATGTAATCGGTTCATCTCTACTCATTTTCTAGTCACTGTGCGGACAGGTCTTCGTGCTGCCTGCACCATAAACATAAACAATATACCCTTTTACTCCAGAAGTAGCGGGTTCCAAAAAAGTAAAATGAAAACATCTGGCTACAAGGGTTAACATGCCTTCAACCCAACAACCCCTCAGACTGCCTGCCAGCGAGGAACCAACCCAACACCAACCGCAACAATTTCTACAGTCAAGCGCAACTTAATTTCAATATAAATAAATAAAACACGAAAGAGTGTAAATCTCTTTTTTTTTCACGCTCGACGGACCCCTCGTCAAGGCAGAAGCAGCAGCAGCAGCAGACACCGAACTGGCGGGCAGTAGGAGGAGACTTTTTAGTTGGCCAAATACGAGTATTCGCATGAAAGGTAGAGCTCCTTCCGCTTAAAGTGCTGGGCCATTGAAAGATGTATCTGCTAAATATCATTAGATAACGATAACTACTCAGCGCAACTTTCTAGCTGGCACAAATAATCCCATTTATGTACTTATTGCCGCCACACATCCGGTCAACAAGTTGTTGTACGATATAGGTCTGTGTGCTGTAAGAATCCTTAAGGAGTCTCTGCCACAGTTCGTGTTGTGTGTTGTGTGTGTGTGTTTGGCTTTTGTCATTGCCACATACAGAAATACAAAAGTGGTGGCGCGGTGGAAGGCATGCGGCGGTGGCATCCCAGCTATGTGTCATTGAAATTCAATAAGGACCATTCCTACCCACACACGGAGAGTGTCCTGCTGCTGCGGGAACACACAAGTCTGGGGACCAACATTGTGTGGGCCAAGACAACATCGTCTTTTGCTCGGCCAATAACTTCTGCTTCGTGGGGCCCTTGGATGCTGCTGTCCGCTTCCCATCCGGCTCACAGCCCAGATCTTTGTATGGCAGGAAGGGGCTGGGGGGATGGCTTTCATTTCTATGAAATTGATTTCCGCTTATGGCACTTTGCCCCCTGCTAACATGTTGCACACATCCACAGAGACACACAGACACCCAATGAATATTTATGTGTCGCCCCAATCTCTTTGCTCTCTTTCCCCATCCACTGTCCAGTGTCTGCCGCTGTGTGTCTGTATCTGTGTGTGTGGTTTGTCCCCTTGTCATCGACATGTAAAACTCCTATTATGTTAATGACTTCATTAAATCATCCACGGCCTACAGACAGCACACACACACACACCGATAGACCCATGGACACCCACACATCATCATCCACATCGCTCTATTAATTATGTTTACTTAATTAAATTCCAGTGCTGGCCCTGGCTGTTGCTTACTTATCGCCCCTCGGCTTTTTCGGCTCTGCCAACATCCAAGATGCACAGATGTAGTTTTGTGCTGCATTCAAAGGTGCTTAAATGTTTCCCTTTGCTCAAGTTGTTAATTGCTCATAATTAGATGTGCCGCACGCATAAAGAAAAAGGAAAAAAATGGAAACCAAAGGGAATGCTTTCACGGCAAAGCCGCGCCACACAACTTCCTGGCCAAAGCTAATTAAAGGACTTGGCGCAGCAGTTAATGCACATTTGAAGGCATTTTTTGTGCCCCGTTCTACAATAAAACTAATTGACGGCAAAGTTCACTCTCTCACTCTCTCTCTCTCTGGCTCTTTCACTGGCTGCCTGCCGTTGAAAAGCCTAATTGCAGTGCCAACTTCTGAGAGCAGTGGGAGAACGAGTGTGCATATAAACTTAATCTTAATAGCAGTGCAAAATGCGGCAGGAAATTTTCCATAATTAAAAGGGCACACAGCGGAGGGCAGGGCGTATGAGTAATGTCGATGGGAATGCCGCTGCCCCAGCCCCAAGTATTATTGGCCGCGAGTGCCAATCACATTAGCGTTTGATTGTCCTACAAAGGCCCGACCACAACGTGCCGGATGGCTGCTGGGCGGCATGCAAATTAACTACAAATATGTCTGCCGGCCACACACACACACGACTGATGAGCGCCACAAAACCCCCCATCGTATGCCATGACCTCCAAACTGTGCCAGTCACTGTGACACTTAGATGCCAGAGAAAAGAAAAACCACAGCTTAAGCTGCAACTAAAGTATTTAAATTGCATATAAATTATAGCTGCAAACCAATGAGCTGCAGATGTGAGAAACGAAAAGACAAATCTGAACACTTTTGGAGATCTAAAATTGCTGCACAATGTTCTACTGCCACAGCTGCTGCTGCTGCTGTCCACAATTAACCCATGGCCAGTCCACTGTGCCATGCACATGTACACATGCGGTCGGTGATTGAGTTGTTTCGCTTTTGGCCACTGATTTATTGACCACTGCACAAAATGCGCTCAATATAATATTGAAACGTGCCAAATTGAATGCGTTCGTTCTCGTTCTCGCTCTCTTTTGGCTGCCGAACAAAAGCAAATCGAGAATGCATTTTGAAAATCATGCCTAATTTTATCCAGCAATCACTCAGCCGCCGCTGCATGCCGCGCATGCCAGCAGTTTTCAGCCCGCCATCAACCAGCCAACCCCACCACCACCCCCACCCCCCGCACATTTCAGCCATTTCCATTTCGCACACGGGCCGTGGCAAACCGTTCTTGAATAAATCGTGGTGTTGAGTGTGCGAAAACTGAAATTGCACTTCATTAAATAACCATCAAAACAACTCAATAAAATACTAAATTCTCGCAGCGAGCAGGAGAAACTAACTGCGGCCACTCTGCACGATGAATGCATGCATGTGTGTGTGTGTGTGTTTGTGCTTGTGTGGGCTGTATATCTATCTGTATATATATTCCCCGAAAAAAAAAGAAAAAACACAATAAAAATAAAACAAATGGGGTAAACTTTTTCAATTTAACTACGATTACATTGCGCGGTCTGTGCCATACATACATACATATATGTATGTACATATGTATATGTACATCGGTGGTACACTCGTATTTGGTTGAATTCACTGACAAATTCCGTCAAGGCTGCTTTGGTCTTGTTTTATGCTGTGACTGGGTGGGTGGAGTGGATTTCAAGGGCTCTGCGCTGCTCTGCTCTGCTCTGAACTGCTCTCTCTCTTCCTCGTCTCTGTTGATATTTGAGCGATGGCAGCCATTTAGGCAGATGCTTTTCAAACTCAAATGCATACTAATTTAATCAAATGCAGTCCATCAATGCCTGAAAACTAAAAGCAAGCGCTTGCAGCGCTATCAGCTGACAGGCTTGCTATATATATACATACACATACACATACGTACATACATCGTACGAGTGTGTGTCAGTTTTCATTAGTGACTGTCGCCAGTTCGGAGCCTGTTCGGAGCCAAGTGTGGGGGAATCCGAAGGAGTTAACGCCGCTGCAAAAGCAGCAGCACGACATGAACTGGACTGTAATCTGATAGATGGAACCAGCAAATGCATTACGAAGCACAAAGCGAGAAACTAGCCCAGGCAAGGCTATAAATGACAATAAGGACTAGAGAAGTAACCTGACAAGTCACATGCAGTGTAGAGGCAGCTAATGGGGCAGCCCTCAGGCTACAGGTAACACTTTCTCCTGTCAGCAGCATCATATTTGTTTATTTTATATGTGGATACAATCACTCAGCAGTAGAAAAAAAATGCCCATGCACATGAAATCGATTTAATATTCAACTTGACTTTGATGCAAAATTCTATTTGTGCACGGGCCCGTAACCTCAAGCAAAATCCCACTGAAGGCCAATGAAATTCATTAATAATTCGAAATGTTAAGTGGCAGAAGCCAAAGTCGCGTTGGGTTGGGTTGGGTTTTTCGGCTGGTCAGTCGTCGTCGTCATAAATAGCAGATAAATAAATGGCATAAAAGTTTGTCTCTGGCTCTTGCGGCTGTCAGATGAAATGCCTTTGGTCAGCACAGGGCATGGATGGGGGGGCGCACACGAAATTCCAGGATCCATTCATTCCCAAGTTTGAGGCTTTTGTTTGGCCAACTTTTCGCATTGTTTTGCGGCAGGGCAGGGCAGGGCACGGCACGGCATTCTTTCTTGGCAATGGCAATATGCAGTAATTATTAAGATTAATACTCCTAATATGATGATGGTCGTCTCAAGAGCGTGACCAAAGATGTATCCGGCGTTGTGTGTTGTGTGTGTGGTGTGGCCAGTTCTGATGTGTTTTTAATGAGTTTAATGTGAATAAAGCCCATTAATTAATATTAAATATTTCAATGGCAATTAAATGAAATATTTTTGAGGCCACAAGCTGCGGGCAGGGTCAGATCTTCGTATCTGGCGCATCTTCGCTGTGGCAAAGGAAAACTTTTGGGCAAATGAAAATTTCATTAACCGCAGAAACCAAATGGATTTCGCCCCAACTATCCATCCATTTACCATTCAAATTGGGAGTGAAAAACTTTTCGACTTTCCCCAACCCAGCAGCAACAACAACAGCAGCAGGAGCAGCAGCAGCAGCAGGCGGAGGACACATGTTACAAAATTAGCAAATAAATTTCAAGTACGACCAAAGTTGCCGCCCGCATTCCAAATGCAAATGAAATGCACGCGATTGTTGATCAAGTGGGGGGTGGGGCGGGAGAGGAGTTGAATCCGAAACCCCACACCGCCGAGCTGAACCGTGGCGAGGCTTGCAGGCTGCATTTCTTATGAGTGGCGGAGAAGGGCATGAAAATATTTTCCAAGGCATTTCAATTTGGCCCCGCAATACGCGTAATTGAAATTTGCATTTGTAGGGAATGGCGGTGGCGTGGGGCGAGGTGGACAAAACAAAAGCAAAAACCGAAAAGAAAATCAAATGAATGAAAAAGAAAAGCAGCAGAAAACTGCGCCGGCAGTTGCTTTGCCCCCGTGAAGAAAGACCAATTAAGAGCCACGGCCTGGAATTTTGATTGCGGTTTCGCCGTCGGGAAAGGAATCTACGCTCGTACCAAGGCAAGGAAGGTAATGAAAATGTTGGACCTGCCTCCTGCCCGGCTCTCGTTTCTTGGACATTCTTGGACTGCAGTGCTGTGGCGTTTATTTATGAGAGGAAAATCATAAAAAAAAAAGAAAAGAAAATATCAGTTTTTAGTTTATTTTCTCCAATTTTAATATCAATTTGAATATGCTGCTAAAATATTTTCTGCTGCTCAAAGCGTTCACATTTAAGTGCATCGAAAAGTTGAGACAAAACCCAAGCCGAATCCTCTGCTGGCCCCCGGCTCACCTGAGGCAGCAGCGCTGCATGTCCAGGCCGTGACATTTGCCAAAATATACCAAAGAACCGTAAAGAATTCGCCAAACAAGCAAAGCTGGCTATAGAAGATTGCCTTCCACTCCCAATGCCAGCACCGCAAATTGTTTTAAGCCAAACCAAACAAAAAAAACACACAAAAAAAAACCCAAAGAGAAAGCAAGCAACAAGAAGCTGCACAAATAGGCAGTAGGTACGATGTCCCCTGCAGTAGAAGCAGCTGGGGGGAAGCTTACCCCTGCTAAAAGCCAAGGCCAAGTTTGGGGGTTAATTCTGTGGCAGGGCAGCATCGATGGCTGGGTGTGGTGCAGTGGCACCGTAAATTCTATTGCATGACTTGATTAAATTCGCATGCAACGCTGGCCGGCTGGGCGGGCCCATTCTGCTGCGCTTGGTGTGCCTGGCAGGGCCCAGACAAAGGGCCCCGAGCTGGAATTTCTTGGCTATTTGCAAGCCGGCTGTAGCCCTTGGCCTCTGCTGCTGGTGCTGCTTCGGCTTCGGCTTTAGCTTATCCTTCTGGCTGGGTGGGCACTTGCCTCATTTTAACGTTTTAACGTGACTTAATGAAGTTTCAGTGTCACAGAGAAGCCCCAAACCCCCAACCCCCAACCCCAACTTAAGAATGGGTTCGTTCTCCTCGCTCCCGTTAATTTTATGATGGAAAGCAAACTTTCAACTTTAATAAGTGTGTTTTAGTGTGTGTGTGTGTGCGTAGGAAAAGAACATTTAACTTTGGCAGCTTTTCGTTGATTTTTCACCCACTCTCAGCCACCATTTTGACCAGGCCAGCGCCCAGCCCCTGGCCACTACCTACCATCAGACTACCTTCTTTTCTATGAAGCTTGGCTAAAATATGCTTCACAAGACTTGAAAGCATTTCAAGTAATGAAAAAGAAGCAAAAAAAATATATAAAAAATTGCATCCAACAAGTAACCCACGCACACACACACACACATACACAGGCAGGGTGGTGGGGTGGTGGGGTGTTGGGCAAAAAGCTGCGCAAAATTTAACGAAGCTTAACCTCATTCAATGTGAAAATACACTTTACGTGTACTTTGGCGCTGTCATTTTGGGGGCGCAGCAGCAGCAGCAGCAGCTCTCCTCTCGAGAGCCAGCAATTGTGCAAATACTTTGTGCCGAAAAGAGTGCGGCAAGTAGTGGGCGTGGGGCTTGGGGTTGGGGTGGTAGGGGAACGGTGGCAGTGAAAACTTATTTTCCAACTTAAATTCAGAGGCAGAATGATGAATGATCCAAGGCGCAGCGCGCGTACTATGCGAGTAAGTATCTCTGCCCATTTCTTTACCTGTTTAAATTCTATCAAGCTTCCTCGTTTGCTGCTGCTGCTGCTGGTTAGAAAATATATTTGATTTTCAGCCGCTGGTGGCATGCAAAGTATGCACCAAGCGAAACAGGAACTGCAATTTTAGGTGGGAATTATGTACACTTAAATCTAAAAATATCAAGAAATTAAATTATTAAATTATAAATTTTAAATATAGAATATTTTCTCTGAAATTTTGACACTTAAATTAATTTTATTTTAATTATTTTTAGTATATATTCGATATATTTATATTTAATTTAAATATGAAATATATTTATTTTAGGTAACTTTACTTAAATTAAATATATTTCAAATTTTAAGTAACTTTACTTAAATTAAATATATTTTAATATAAATATATATTACTTAAATATATATTTCATATTTAAATTAAAAATGTTCATATTTCGAATATATATTAAAAAAAAAAATAATTAAATAAAATCTTTCATAATTAAATGTAATTTTTTTCATAGTCAGAAAATAATATGTCCAACAATATTGAATATTTTATATTTATTTTTGAAAGTTTAACATATACATATGTATTTTTAATTTATTATCAATTAATTCATGAATTATTTTTAATTTCCCCATTTTTATATTTAAAATTTCTTTTACTTTATTTAATTATGGCTGTGTCTCATTTTTTGTTATGCCATTTTGCTCTGCGTATATCAGCGAGCATCAGTCAGTGGCAGTGGCAGATCTAAATGATGCAAGAACCTCGATTGCCTCGAAATGTCATTGACTGAAAACTGAAAGTGCGTCGGCCGCAACAACAGACTTGGCTGCCCCCGCGATTGTGTCACTTGTGGCAGAGACAGCAAAGCGCCCAGCGGCGGAGTGTGAGGTGTTTGTCACAGCGCAAACACATAAGGAGAGAGCAGCAGCACGTCGCCAGGCGGCTCCCCACTCATCGAAGTGGCCGCGACATTGGCCGCAAGCAGCCACACCGAGTGGAAAATGGGAAATGTGATACGAGGCGGCATAGGGCTATGGCCAGTGCTGGCAAGCGGGAAAATCAAATGTGAAACGAGTCAGGGCCAAGGCAGCTGAAGGGGAAGTGGAAGAGCGAGACCCTATGCCAGGTAAATCTCACAACGAACCGACAATCGAGATCGGATCGCTGCACACGCAGCTGAAAGGTACAAGACACTGCGCGGAACAAGTGAAAGTTATACAATCCACCCAGCCAGGAGGAGCCCTGGGAGCCAATGAACCCTCCGCCCCACTATCCGATTACTAGTGGCAGCAGGCAGACCCCATCCGGCGGCTGTTATAAAAACACAAACGCGGCCCAGGGAAATTTACATTTGAAAGCGGACAAACAGCCACAACAGTTGGGCGGCACACTGGCACACGCACGCCCAAAGTTCAAGCCCCAAGGATTAGCAGCGACAGGACAGGGACAGGGACAGGGACAGGAACACGATGAAGCCTCCTGGCCAACATGCCAACAGTTCATTAACGATCTATGCATTAATGTGGCTGCTGCTATCCATAACAATGAGCGGCCGAGTGGAGGCGATAGACGCCTCTTTGCCACTGCCAACGCATCCGCATCCACACGCTGCCGCCGCCGCCGCTGCTGCGTTCCCATTCCAGCTGCCAGCAGTGGTTCTGCCTTTGGAACATGGCAGAGGCAATTACCATGACACAGGCGCGGACGCGAACGCAGCCGCGGCAGAGTCGTTGGCGGGATTAACAGGATATACACGAAATTATTATGGCACTTCTGGTGGCAGCGATGACTTGGCAAGGGCCACATATGGAAATTATGCCCCCCCACAGCAGCTCTGGGCATCACTGGGCAGCACGGCAAATGGATTTGTGCCCTTCTCCGCCTATTCCAACGCCCACTATGGCAACAAAGTGCCGCTGCACTCGGCATACGGCGAGCATGCCGACCAGCATTCCGGACAGCAGCGGGCCAATATCGATTTTGTCATTAATACTGGAAATTATGAGGCAAATATCGCTGGTCCTGCTGCTGGTGCTGCTGCTGGTGCCGGTGCCGGTCCTGGGGCTGCCTATCAAAGCTATGTATATCAGCCTCAGCCTCAGCCACAGCCACAGCCGCGGGTGCCGCTTGCCACCAACACGCCCCACGGTCATTACCATTTCGAACAAATTTCCAATTATCGCGAGCAAAGGGAGGCTCCAGCCGGGGCGGAGAACGAGCAGGACAATGGGTCTGGTGTCTATGCTGGGATCAAAGAGCGCCAAACATTGCTGAATCCTGTAAAGCGGCAGCAGGAGACGGACAATCAGCAAGAGCTGAGACAACGGCTCGAGCTACGCGAACGGCAACTGGAGCTGAGGGAACGGCAGCAGGAGCTGAGGGAACGCCAGCGACTGGGCAGCCAGCAGGATCAACAGGATCAGCAGTTGCTCTACTCGCACACCGACAGGCACATTGCAGAGCTGCCAAAGAGTGACGGCGGCTTCCTGCCACCGATTACCAGCAGCGTGCATCACACAGCCGCGAGCAGCAAGGCGCTGGCCGGAGTGCCGCTGGGCAAACACATCGAGATCACGCGACAGGTGCCCGTCACCCACTACCAGAAGCAGCTGGTGCCCTACAAGCAGACGCTGCAACTGCAGGTGCCGCGCACCGTTATCGCGGCCGTGCCCCGGCCCGTGGCCATCAAGGTGCCAGTGACCAAAACGGTGGCCGTGCCCCAGCTGCAGGAGGTGAAGATACCCATCGAACGCATCAGGCCGGTGCCCGTGGAGCGACCCATACCGTTTGTGGTCGAGCGACGCGTGCCCTACCGAGTGGAGAAGGCTGTGGCCACGCCCGTCTACTATCCGTATCCGGTGAAAGTGCCCGTGGTACGAACGGTGGTGCACAAGCAGCAGCAGCATCATCATCCACACTACGTGGCACCGGGCGGCTGGAATGCCAATCATCTGTTGGGCTAAAACTTTTATTCTGCATGCATATTCGATCTTTAAGCCTTCAATAATAAATTCTTAATCTTGTTCTTTAAACGTTGCTCTGCCACTGCCCCTCTCCCCCTTTTTGCCAGACCAAAGTAATTGCAATTAGTGCCAGTAAAACAAAAAACAAAAAAAGCGCAACAAAATAAAATAAAAGCAGCACAAAAACTGCTGGAAAATAAAACAAAAAGAAAAAAGAAAAAAAAACTTCTGGCAAAACAAGACATCGCCAAGTCCGAATGGAATGGAAGTTGACGTCGCAAGTCGAGAGTCGTGGCCAAAATCGGAGTCGAGAGGTTGCAATTGAAGAAAAGTAGCCGGAGTAAAACTTTTTAATTGAGCTAAAATCCAACAAATGCGGCTAATAAATATGTATTGGTGGGTGGAGGGGGCCAAAAGTAGCGAAAGTGCAAGAAAATGCAGCGGCTAATTGCCAAATGTAACTGCAACTGCAGCAGCAACAAGAACAACTTTTAGCAGCAGTGCTGGGGCAGGGGCTGGAAGTGAAGCAAGGGTAGAGTCAGGGGCAGAGGCAGGGGTAGGGACAGGGGCAGCAGCAAGGGAAGAGTCAGGGGCAGTAGCAAGTGCAGGGGCAGCGGTAGAGGCAAGGAAACAGTCAGAGGCATGGGCAGCGGCAGAGCCTGAGCCAGCGACAGCCAACAATGACGCACAAAATAAACGCGACGTTCAACTTCAGCGCGGCGTTAACGCAACAGCAACAGAATTAGCCAAAAAGTAAAGTTGCACGAGACCAGGGCCAAGAGCATGCTGCTTTTGCCAGGCCAGCGTAACTTCTCGTGGAAAGTGCTGCAAGTTATTGCCGGCTAATGAAATTAACTCTAATTGACGTGGGAGCCATTGTACTTCATTCTTGGCTGCATCCACTCGCGCAGCGTGGGGCAAGTACTACATTCGAGCATAAAGTTCTGGGCACTAGGAAAAAAAACGAACTAAATTTAAGAAAATTCCAAATGTGTCTGTCGGCTATTTCAAATGGCTTGAAATTGTCATCACCAGCCTGGAACAATTTTAATCCTTTTGTATGCCTTCAGGCCTTCAGGCCCCATTTATGAACAAAGCATAAACGGAATGAATGAATGGTAAAAAGTGCTGCTCGTTTTATTTGATTTAATTGAGATTATTGGCTGGAAACAGATACATGTTCAAGCTGTGGAAAATATTCTTTCAGAATTAATAACAATAAATATAATCTATGCTGTACATGGCCAGAGGACACATCAGCAGTTATGTTATGTTCCCATGTTCAAGCTGATCTGCCAAACCCTATATAACCCAATGATGTGACACGATTAAAGGACATAATTAGAAGCCTCTTCATTTGCCAAAATTATGATTATGATTAGTATTTATGGAGTGTGCACAGGCAAAACCACAAAACAGTCGGAAGCCCAACTAAAAATCAAAATTAAATAATCATATTGTACGTGCAAATCAATAAGCGTTGGCTGGGTGGGGGGGAATGCAAATGCAGAATGCCTGCCTGGCTGGGAGTCCGAACTTTTGCCAGATAAATGCACATAAATTCATAATTGCAGGACACACATTGACCGCTTCGTTAAGAATTTTGTGACCGTGTGACCACTACGAACGTTGGTGGCGGTGGGGGCGGGGGAGTACCGCAACTGCAACGGGGAAGGGGAATTGGAGTGAGAGTGGCAACGCGCACCGTACAGTCCGAACTAACGAAAGCCGCAAAACGCAATGAACATGCGTCCGGTCAGATTGCTGACCGCGACGACTCTCTGCTGATGAGACTCTGGCGACTGACAACGGGCGAGAGTGGCCCCCACCAACCGCGGCTGGTTTCGTTAGTAATAGATAATAGGGATGCTGGGATACATATGTGTGCAGTGTTTGCATGTGCAACTATTGCCCTCAAATAATGAATCGTTTGGCAATGTTTTTACTCTGTCAAACTAGCCAAAAATAAATAAAAAATAAAAAAGAAACTTAAATCAACAATGGCAATTGTTGCGTTGCATGTGGAACATGTGTAGCGGTAAACCGGAAACAGAAGAACGAGAAACAAATCGAAATGTACCCTGCGGCTGTTTACAATTAATTTGTCACGCATTCGACACGTGTGCCGAGGGGGCACAAAAACACTTTCCACTCTCATTCTCACACTCGCTCTCTCTCACTGCACCACAAAAACAGCTAGAGAAAAAAAGCACTGAGACACCCAATAGTTACACATAGATAAAAACATTTGTAGCCATGGGTTTTGC
The DNA here is from genome assembly GCA_018150905.1 of Drosophila ambigua. NCBI lineage: Eukaryota > Metazoa > Arthropoda > Insecta > Diptera > Drosophilidae > Drosophila > Drosophila ambigua. Next base: position 2,854,355 of record JAECWS010000086.1, read on the forward strand.
CCAGCGTGTGGCGAATTGTAAAAAAAAGTCCCCAAATTTTCACACTAAAATGAAAATATTTGTTATAAAAATATATTTAATGTGTAAAATAAATTGTATGCTTAAATTAAATAATTTCAACTTTAGATTAAATATATTTTCCACAAATTTGACATATTTTTTGTATTTTTAAGTGTTTAAATAGATTAAATAGATTAAATACTTTTATTGTTAGATCAATGTAAATTCTATAAATATTACAGTAATAATATAAACCATTATTTACACCCTATAACTATGCCATTTTTCTCTGACTGTAGCCTGCCACTTGCTGCCATAGCTCTGCCTCTGCGTCCACTTGATAAAGTGAGTAACGGCAACAGAATCGCCAAGTCAGAATGCGCTTAAATCAGCGCCTGGTCTCGGTTTCAGCTACCCGTTTTTTGGTGGTAACAAAATGACTTTATAATTTGGGAAATGACTCCACACTTTTGTGTTGGCGGGGTGGGGGGCGGTAAAACCAGCAGCAGGAGATAAACATTAAAAATTAATCAGCACTTTTACCTCGAAAAACTTTGATAATTGCTGGGCAGCAGCAGCGGCAACTGGGAAAGCATTAACTGGTTCAGATCTCTGTGTGGATGTGGATTTCGGGGTGGCAGCCCATTGAAAAATGACAGCCCCGGCCAGCCATCAGTTAGCGCCCAGGAAGCAAAAAGTTTTAGCCCCCCTCCCTAGCCCCACGCGTACTTTTCGAAGGGACACGGACACCCCTTTTATTTGGGCAGCCATTTTTGTGTTTTGTTTTTATAAAATTTATGTGCAGCATAAAAATTTGCGACTCAGGTGGCAAGTTGTTATTTTTGATGTAGACTCAAAGGGACAACTCAAGAAAACAGTTGACGCCCGCCCTTTTTTTTTTCCTTTTGATTATTTTAATTGCCGAATGGCCAAAAGCACTTTCAGGCAACCAATTTTGCAGCCAGCTGATGCGCTGATGAGCTGATGGCCCGTTGCCACACTGTGTGCGTTTATTGGATAGGCAAAGAGTTGACATTTTAGTGGTTGCAACGTGGCGTATGAGTGATATTTCATGTCTGAAGTTTTATGCAGACAAAGGTGGGCAGCCACCGCTCGTAAAGCAAAGATGTTGCTGTGTGCGTGTATGTATGTATGTATCTTTTATGATTACCATAAACTATTTACGCACAACTTTAATAATCTTTGTGCGTGCAGCGGCAAGCAAAATGTTGGCAAGTATTTTATCCACTCCAAAGGATTTATGCTGTCAGGATCGTCTGGGGGCTTGTGGGATACGTGTAGCAGAGTGTCTGTGTCTCTGTGTGTGTGTGTGTCTGTGTGTGGGTTTGTTTGTCTATCTTGGCTCTGTGTTGACGCTGCCATACGGGTAGAACCAAAGTTTGGCAACACAAACAACTACTCGGGCGTATAATTGCCATTAAAGTGCGCTTAAAACGAGCTGAGAGACCCTCCAAAACGAGCTCTGCCCCTGCAGCAAACGTATCAATATTTCACAACCTGCCTGCCCCCACTGCTTGATGGCTTAGGGGTGGTGGTGGTGGGGGCGGGGTTCTGTGTGGCAATTAAGTGTTGCAACTTTTGGTCGTTCAAGGCCCCAGCAACAGCTGCCAAATGAACTAACCAAAAGCCGTTGCGATGGCCAAGTGCTCATCAAAAATGCCTCTAATTGAAGTCCACTGACGTGAGCTTGAATATCAGTTTTGTGGAGAAGACTCAGCCTCAGCTTTAGCTGCCGCCTCTCTGCTATTTTTCATATACTGGAGAGAGAGAGAGAGACAGACAGACAGAGAGTGAGAGACTTTGATTGACAATTTTGTGCTGAGAAACTGCAGGGGATATGATTACCTTTGGCTAGATGTCATCAGACACAATGCTCTGCAGAGTGCAGTGTGCAGTGTCTAGTGCCCAGAGGCAGCTTCCGTTGACAGAGTATTCAGTTGAGAAATGAAACTAAATATTGCCATTGAAATGGCAAGCAGCAGCAAGCAGTGCCAGCAAGCAGCGCCAGCAAGCAGCGACAGCATCATCGGATCATATTTCAAATCCACAAAATGTGTCCAGTCGGATGAGCTGCAGTTGTCGTTGTCATTGCCATTGCAGCTCAGCTGCAGCGACAAACACACACACACATAATGAGCAAAAATGTTTCAAATCAACAGCAAACAAAAGCAAAGCGAAGGAATTGAGTGGCTCGACCATTAGATACCTGGTAGCCCCCTGAAGGCTGTCTACTCGACTTTGTCTGTTGGCGATAGCCTTGGCTGCAGCTGATTTAATTCCACTTGCAACTAGCAATTGGTAGCTGGAACACAGCTGGGCAGCTGTGGCATGTTCAAGTTCTGATTGAGGTCAAGAACGGGTCGAATATGCTTTCTTTTCCAACTTTCGTTGCAAGCAAGTTTTGGGGTATGAAAACTCTTGGCACAATAAACAAATGTGCCGGCCGAGAGAGAGAGACAGGCAGAGAGAGCGACAGAGAGCGGCAGCAGGAGCCGTTGACATGCTGACAGCACATTATTTACCAGCCAACGCCAAGGCACAAAATTATGAACTCTGTGGCAATATGGCGGCGGCCGTGCAATGAGCTGAAACTACCGCCCCAAAAAATATATATAGTATAAAACTCTGCCCCATATATCCGTTTTTAATAAATTAGTTTGCTATTTTGCTACGCCCCAAGAGCTGCGCGGGGCAGCAACATTCACCTGCTTCGAGTGCCATAAAAGCCAACTGCAGAGTGCACAAGCAGCCAGGTACATGCCACATAAGGCATAGATACAGATACGTTGCACTTCCGTTGCGCAACGCCCCCAACTACAGTCGTTCTGCTGAAACAAATGTCTGTCTGCACATGCGACTGTCTATGCCCCGCGCTCAGGCAGTGGTCCATGAATCCGTTGTGGGTGTTAGGAGATACTTTCTTTTGTGGTGGCATATAACTTGAAGCGATTCTTAATGCGAAATTGAACCACAAAGGGCTTGGCTAATAATACGCCCAATGGGAATGCAGTTTCATCCCATTTTAAATATATTTTGAGCAAATAAATTCCATTAGTTCTACCATCTGTAGATGATCTACAGCTCGCCCTGCATAGATTCCAGCACACATTAAGCATCCTTTATGGCCAATCAGGGCTTATTTCTGCGGCCAAAAGCCACCTTTAAGCCCGATACTTGTCCTGTACTTTGTAGCAAGCAATTTCCGGGCTCGCGCGCACAGCACTGGCAAATTGGTAACTGCATATGGCTGAATGAAAGCAGGCGCCCATGTGCGGATAAGAAAAAAACACACAGACGATGTGTAAATCATTTGAGCAAAACGTAGACATAATCTCGGCGTACTGCACACGTGCCACACAGGCTTTTATTGTTGTCCGTCTGTCTGTGAGGCGCTTTGTCCCTTTGTGCCCCGCCTGTCTGTGTGAGTTGCCTCCTTTTGTCCCCTTGACTGTCTATGCTCCCAAGCAAAGACCCTAAAAAATTCATAACATGTAACTCCGCATATCCCGAAAATCCACACCCAAATACGGCGGCGACAATATGTGTGTAAGGTGTGTGTGTGTGTGTGCGCGCCCATCATCAGCCATCAGGCACTGAGCCACCGCCATCTCGCTGAGTGGCCGCCTTACGTGGCAATGATATGCCGGCAGTGTGTGGCGGGGGATAAAAGTATCATTGCTTTTAGAGGGAGACACAGAGAGAGAGAGTGAGTCCTCTTCGCCGGCCTCTTTTGGTGTTCCTCCAGAGCCCCAGCCAAGCCATTGCGGCCACAATAAAATTTTCTTATTCCCATTATATAGACATTGTTGTATGCTGCTGGCAAGCTTGCTCCTGCAACGAGAATATAAGTATTATATACTCGTACGAAATGCTTATACAGAATTATGTACACGTTTTGAGGGGCGGGGCCGCCTGTCAAAAGGCAAGCAATCAATGAAAACTTGCTTAAAGGAAATAAAATCTGTTTAATGTGGCTGAGTGCATTATTTTGAGGGGACACAAAGCCAAAGAGTTGTGTGTGCTGTGTGCTGCAGCACAAACACTTCACAAAAAATCATATTTTAGCTAAACTTTTGCAAAAATATTTATATAAATAGCTGAAGTGAACCGACCAACCGACCGACACACAACTTTACGGGAATTATAAATATATTGCGTCTACAATTTGGAGAGAGAGCTCGAAAACTTTCATTATGCAAAAGTTTTTTAATAAAAGTGCAAACACAGTGGCAGGCTACCACGCCCCTCCCGCCGTCCCACCACACATGCAGCAAACGCAGCCACATGCCACACATGGGCTGGGCAAGGCAGGGCAGAGCCGTTATTAAAACCAACTGTTGTTTTTTTTTCATTGTTTCCTACGAGTCTGTTGCTTCAGCTGCTTATTTAATAAAGCAAACATTTGCCACAATAGAAGTGGCGCTTAGGAAAATTCGCATATCAAATTGATCGAAAAAAAAGGAAGGAATGATTAGTGGTGCGGGCTATATTCAAGTGTTAACTTGTTCAAAAACTATGACTACGGTCTTAACAATTTAAAAAAATACTAGATATATGTTAAATGATTTTTTTAGAGTTCAAGCTTGCGTTTTCGTTTAGTGTATTTTTTTTAGGACAATCTAGAAATGTTGAGTTTAATTTATTATTGTATAAATAAACATTGCCCAGTCTCATAATAACAATTATGCGTATATTTTAATCAACATAACAATTATGAGAATATTTTAGTCTACATTTTTTATTTATTTTTTATTTATTTTTATTTTATTTTATTAATTTATAAATCATTATTAAAATACGAATACTTTCAGATAAACATTCTTATTTTATAATCTTCGAAATTTTAGCCATTGACAATTGGTCGGCAAATACACAGAAAAGTGCAAAACATATGTACATAATATGTACATACATATATCCTGATACAGAATTATAGCCCATACTTGGAGGATGGACGTTCGGTTGGTTCTGTCATTGTCAGCCAGCCTCAAATTAAAATTAATTAATTTTGTGGGCAAACACAAGGCAAATATGCCGGAAACTAAAAAAGCCACCAAACAGTTTCACATTATCATTTCCATTGTACAAGCGAAGGAGGCTGGCTATCCAACTCCCGCCAACTTTGCAGTTCATTAAATATCACACATACTCGTACGTACGTACATATAATAAATGGCATATGTTTATGTCAAAGTAAAAATAATATTGCGGCAAGACACAAAAACAGAGTGGAGAATGAGTCTAATAAAGTTAGCAAATGTGAATCATAATAATAACTAAAATGTTTAATTTAACATAAAAAAGGCGCATAAAAATATGCACAAGTAAGCAAAGGCCGAAGGCTTAGATACCCTTTGCAGACTTGCAACACAATGGAGATGCCCTTTCCCTTGGATTGCAGAAAATCTCCTGAAAGCGATAGTATTCCCCCTCTACAACGGGGGACTACAAGACAGACTGAATAACAGCAAAAAAAAAAAAAGAAAAGCATAAAAAAGGGGTACCGGAAGCGAGTCCAACGTACGAGTACACTGTAAAGCGAGTTGCCACCAATATTACGTATACGCACGCATGCACATGTGCGACGCGACAAGGCAAATACTTTTTGTGTATGCAAAATAAAGTACTTGGAAAGTCACTTAAAGTGTGTCGCCGGGTGGGGCAGGGCCCCTCTTACTGACTGTTGGAGCGGCATAAAAAGCGTAAAAAATGTTAAATGATAAATAAAATTTACAACCGCAACAACAAAGCCACCAAGCAACGACAGAGGCAACGACAACGTTGCTGTGGAGCCATATGTGGCAAGCAGCGAGAAGTTTTCCGTCTCCAACGCACACTCCTCTCCACTTCAGCGAGCGAGCGAGCGAGCGACATAATAAAATGCAATTTAGACATCAAAAATACACAGTAAATGGAGCAAGAGTAGCGCGCGGCAACTCGAAAGTGGCAGGCAGCAGGCAGCGGCAGCGGCAGCAGCTCCCAGCGACGGAGCCACAGACAGCCGCGTGACTGACACTCGAGCGCCAAAAGGACCACATCCGCTAGCTCCAAACTGCAAACAGTGTCGTGCCACACAGGGACAAAGGACGAGCCAACAGGGATGAGTAGGCGAGGAGAGGCTGTGCGTGGCAGCGGCGCAGTGGGAAAGGAAAGAAGGATTGCTGGCAAGCAAAGCAAATATACTGCATACGATATGTTACTGTTGCTTTTCGTTGGGCTGCCACAAATGTTTCTGGCTGGGATTGGCTTTGGCTAGTATTCCTAATGGAAAGATTACTTACAGTTAAAGTAGATCTCTGCACGGCCAGGCTCTTCCACCAAAAGCTGTGCGATCAAATGTTTCCATGGCGTTGCCATTAGTTGCATTAGTTAATATTTCGTTTTAAATTAAAGTTTTTCTAAAAAGATTCTGCTCCTTGAATGCTAGACAATTGTAGAACTGGACCAAGATTCAGTTTGGAAGCGCAGCCCAAGAAAAACAAAAGCATCGCTGGCACCTACCATCTGGCAACGGGAAATCAAAGCAGAACTGCAAAAAGCGGCGACATGCCAGCGTGTAGCGGAACAACAAAGGTGTGCACTTAATTTAATTAGACCCAGGAAACCCTGGAGTGCAAGGGTTGCTCCGGTACGGTACTGGTACTGGTACACTGTACTCCTGCCCGTACAGAAAGAGTCCGAACTGTCGATGTAATGGTCTGGAAATGGCATTTGGCAGAGCCTGGTAGAGAGCGAGCAGCGACAGAGCCTTTTGTGAAGATGAATTTCATTTCATTTAACACAAATTTCATTGTGTTGTGTGCGCTTAAAGTGAAATTAAATAAATGAGCATGGACAGGCAGGCGGGCATGGCAGGGAGTTGTCGGAGCTGGCGGTTTATGTTCATGATAAATGCACCGTAAAATCACTGCTAAACAAGTATGATGGCAATATGGTGGGCATTTCAGCTGCACGATACCCCGTTAGTTGGCTATCTTATTCAATAATCAAATTTTATATTCATTCGAAAAAGAGTTGGAAAACGAGTAAAGGAGAATTTCGAGTGCAACTTAAAATAAGCTGAAAGTCCTGCACAAATTTTTATTACAATACTGATTAATTTTTTTTTCTTTATATCTATAAATAAAAGAGCTCGCAAAAACACTTTTAAAGTGTCTGAAAATAAAAACAAAATCAATAGCATTTGCTTTCTCTTGGTTTTGCGAACGTACATATGTATGTACTATGTATGCATGTATGTACATTTGTAATGCGTTCTTGTGCTCAAGAGATAAGCTTTGCAGAGAGATACGAACCGATCTCTCTCTCCCACACACCACACAACACACCGAAATGTGTCTCTCATTGTTGCTGCTGCTGTGAGAGCAGACGTGTTCAATCGTGCTGAACCGAAAGCACGCAAGAGAGCAGCTCCACGAAGCGCAGGTGGAAAAGAAGTTCGGCTCAGTGGAAGATAAGAGATCGTGTGTGCTTGGCTCGTGTGCGCTGCAGTGAGCAGAACTCAATGAAAACATTTATGATTACGATTATTTACAAGCTCTGCTGCTGCTGTTGGGAGTTTTCAGTGGGAGACAAACGAAGATCGCATGTGCTTGCTTTTTGCACTGTCAAAACTGCATTCACTATTTGCATTTGTGATTTGCAAACTTTAGTAGATTAATGTCTCCTATGTCCCCATTTTGTCTGCAATTGCATACGCTTAAGTCAGCACAAGATACCCTTTGTACTACAGGGTATTCTTATTAAAAAAAAAAACCGCCTCCCCCACCATACCACTCTTGCAACAGGCTTCGTGTATGTTTCTGTTTCTGTTTCCGTTCGTGTTTGTATTTTAATGCAAATTGTTGTAATGTTAAATGAGTCACAAAATTGTTGAACGTCACGAGGATTAAATGAATTTTAAAACTCAAAACGGCATTGAAAATGGAATACGAAATGTACTTTGCAGTGCTGTGCAGTGCAGTGCAGTGCTCGAAACTGCATAACGATGTTCGCTTTGGTTGCTAAATGTGGAATGGGAAAGGGAATGGGATGGGTTGCGTAATGTGCTTATAATTATAACAAAATAAACGTGTGCACTGAATCCAAATGAGTGTGGAGAGATTCACGTATGTAGATCCTACCACCAGCTCTTGACCTTGTGCAGGACTGTCTTGAAGACGGGCACCTTCACGGGGAATGGCTTGGGCACCTTGATGGGCACGTACTTGACCACGTGGTAGGGCACATGCTTCTCCACGGGTATGGGAATGTGTTTCTCCACGGGCACCGGCACCACACGCTCCACGGGCACCTTCAGCTCCTTCTCGTAGGGCACCTGTATGGTCTTGGTGATTGGTATGTGGATGGGCACAGGCTTGCGCACGGGTATGATGACTGCATGCGAAATGGGTATCTTGACGGGCTTCTCCACGGGCACATGCTGCTTCTTCACGTGCTTCACTGGCACATAGTTGATGATATCCACATGATGCGAGTGATGCGAGTGACCCCCCTGGCCGCCGTGACCACTTGGCGACTCAGCCAAGTAGTTGGAGCCCTGCTCCTGGCCATCTCCCGGATGCTCCTCAAAGTCATCGCCAGATCCGCTCGATGCAGATGATGCCGATGACGATGCCGCGCCAGAGGCGGATGTCTCTCCGTGGGGACTAAAGTAGGAGGAGTGCTGCTCTTGCTGTTGCTGCTGGTGCTGCTGGTAGAGCTGCTCCTGCTGCTGCTGCTGCTCATCGTAGCCGGAATTCTGCTCATAATGTGGCAGGAAATTTCCCATTGAAATTTTCTCGTAGGCATAGGGCTGCTGTTGCTGCTGCTGATGCTGCTGCTGTTGCTGTTCCTCCTGCGATGATAATGCCCATGATCCATAGCCCTGCTCTGTGCCGCCGAATCCGTAGCCAAACGCGGGCAGGAATCCGCCATTGTGCGCTGCAGCTGGATAATTGTAAACAGCAGACGACTGCTCCTGCTGCTGCTGCTGATGGTTTTCCAGACTGCTGCCATAGTCATGGGCCGATGCTGCAACAGCCGCCACGGCTGCATCCTCATTGTGTTCCTCGTAAATCGGTATCTCGTGCTTGGACGAGCCAAGTGCCAGGGCCTCCGTGTGGGTGGGCGCCACTGAACCGTACCCGTTGCTAATGTGACCCAAGCCCGATAGACTTGTGAGTCCATTAAGCACTGCCGTCAGGCCATGGCCAGCCAAAGCGGCAGAGGCAGAGGACGAGGACGAGCCGCCTCCTTGGTGGCTGCGACGCTCTCCTGTGCCGTAGCTTTGATGATTTCCATTATGCTGCTGCCTCGCTGACGCTGACTGTGACTGATGCTGACTCATGGGCAGCCATCGATTGTCATAAAACGATGCCACATTGTTCCCATAGCTGGTGGCAGCTACACCCCTACCCATCATCGATGCAGGCGCATTCCGTGCCATTGTTGTGGCGCCGACAATCGTCAATATGGTTGTGGCTGCTGCAATGAGCGGCATCTGCTATTTGGGCAGACACAAAACAAAACGATTTAATATGCAAAACACTTGGGCATGCCAAAGGATCCTTCTGCATAATGCATTCCGTGTAATCCATTCGCTCTCTCACTCACCAAATTAACGTGCGCCATTTCTGGGGTCCTTTGGCTGGGTATGGGTAGGCAACCTTGATGACTGCTCGACTGCAGCACTGGCAATGTGGCTCCGTTTGGTTGGGTAGCGCGTTTTTATATGGCCACCACCTTTCCTCGGAGTAGGACTAGGCCAGGCCAGGCCAGGCTAGGCCAGGCTAGTGTTTTCCCATTACACAAGCACAAGCACAAGCAACAGCTCCAACTTTGGGTTCAGCTTCAGCTGCAAGCTTCATTGTGGTTGATAGACCGCTGTAGCTGGCCAAAAAGTGAGTGTCTGCCATTTGTTGACCTGCCATTTCTTTCGCTCGTTCGCTCTCTCCTCTCCTCTCTCTTTTTTTGCATTTATGAATTAAGTTACGCGATCAATTCAAATCGCACAAAATCCAACAGGAAAATGTTGCATCCAAATAGTAAAAGAAAACCGGCTGGACCATAAGCACTTGGCACTGGCACTGGCAGTGGAGGAAAACAATAAAGTTCAAAGTCATTTTCCATGACAACAGCCCAGTACAAGGAATTAGATTGTGCCTGGCACGCGCCTTCATCTGGTTTCAGCTTCATTACGAATTCGCCATGATCACGATCTCTCCGCTTCGCTTCGCGTTTCGTTGTGGCCTTCACAAGCACACAAATAAACAGCCTGCATCCCGTTTAGCTCCAGCAGCGTCGCCTCTGTGGTGCGGAGTGGCGCGGAGTGCAGTGAAGTCGAGTGCTCCAGGTCTCGTCAGCGATTTTGAGTGGAGTGAAGTCGAGTGCTCCAGGTCGTCCAGCTTCATCAGCGTCTCGGAATCGAGTGAAGTATTTTATTTACGGAAGTGGTCCAACCGCTTTGGAGCGCACTCAGAGCTGGCGGACAGCAGCTGGCTGCGAGAACTAAGATCCAAGGGCCGTAGGCTGGCACTACACCCAAGAGAATTACATGGAGTCTTCCGTAGTACATCGCTCCGGTTTGCTAATTCCTACATTCAGAGAAAAAAGCATTAAAATTTTAGTATTTAATATTCAATTATATTTTGACAATAATAAATAAATATTGTATGTAAATATATTTCATACTTAAAATAATTAAATATAAATAAATAATTAATTAATTATAAATAATTTCCTACAAATTTAAAATATTAAATTTAAAAAAAATCTTTTTAATTTAATATATTAAATATAAAAAATACTTTTTAACTAAATTCTATTTACAATAATTCTCCATGTGTTTTTTTTAAATTTATATATTTTTTACTTTGCCAATTTTCTCTGAGTGTATAGTTAGACTCAATCATGGCACTTGCAGCACTCTTTTTGTAGGCTGAGCGAAGCTGGCAGCTGGGGGACTCGGACTGCACTTTTTTCGGGGCATTTTCTCATCGAACTGCAGCGCTCCAACCTTAAACTTTTCCATTTTCCATTGTCTCTGAGGCTGGCCATTGCCTGCACCTTTTTCCCGGAGATCTCAACATAAAAAAAAGGTTAGTTTTAATTGTTTAAACAACTTTTTGTGTGTGTTTTTTTTTGGTACCATTGTTCAGATTGGATTGCTCTCCTTTTTTGGGGCGTGGCAGTGGGGTGCGGGTCAGGGTGGGGGTCTAAAAGTGAACGCCTTTTAAGTGCACCTGCAGACATGATGCTGCTGATTATATTTTTCTTGGCAAGCGTAACAGCTCGTTAGTATTTTCAAGTGATTTTCATTTATTTTCTCTGGTAGGAGAGCCGAGTGGAAAGGCGAAGAAAACGAAGGCCAAGATGGAAGGCCCAGGCCAGAAATTTGAAAAACGTCCAAGACGGAAGGCCCCGGGCTGCAGAAGGAAGTGTACTGGGTACTGGGGGTACTGGATACTGATTTGAAAGGAAACAAAAATTGTGCTGGTCAGAGAGCGGCGGGGGCCCTCTTATCGTGGCAGTCACTTTTACTGGCTCGGCTCTGGCCTGACGCTGGCCGGGCTATTATTTTTTTAAGGCAAAATTTACGCTTACTTCATTTCAATTGCAATTACATGATGCCATTTTCTCTGTTGCAAATGCAAAAGTGATGTAACGCTGAGAGGAAAGGTGGCAAGGCAGTGGCAAGGCAGTGGCCAGGCCAAGCCAGGCCAGGTCTGAATATTAAATAAAGAAAATAAATGAGGAGTGCCACACAATCCTTGCTCCATAGAACCAATCAATAACTCTGATCCATACACACACAGAAATATCAACAATATAAAATCGCTTTTTAAATACTGCATTTTCCTCTGTTTTTTATTTGTTTTGTCTTTGTTTTGTGTGTGTGTGACACAGATGCCGATCCACATTCAGATGCAGATACAGATACAGATATGGAAAGAGCTACAAATACATATGCAGCAACGGATACAGATGCAGAAACATTCGTATCTGCATCTGATGCAAATGCATCATAAAATAAATAAAAGTATTTCATATTTTTGCTGGCCCTCCTCTCGCTCTCCTTCTCTCTCACATTCTGCTTTTGAGCCGTTTTAAAAACTCTAAAAATGCCGTGTAATATTTTGCCAGGCCCGTATGCATATTTTTTTTGTATTGACCAAAAAGAGAGCAAACCAAAAAATGAAATGCATTTGAAGTGCACAATCGAATGGTGCATGCGGTGGGTGCAGAGGCATACACTAATGCGGATGTGCATGCGAATACGCCTCGCCTCCGCTCCGCTCATGGGTGTGTGTTTACATTTGCATTGTATTTATGCACACTATTTTATTGTTGTTTATTAAAACTTTTGGGTGCGGATCAAAACAAATTCTATAGGAATCTCTCGCTCTCTCTTTGTGTTTCTGTCCAAGTGAAAGTCCTAAAACAAAATGGGGGAAATATGCACAAATATGTAGCATTGAATGAGGGGCGACAAAAAACATTGCAACGGCATTGCATTCTATACAACTGGATGAGACCTTTTCAATTGGGGTATCCGGTACCCCCTATGGGTTGTGGAACATGCAGTTCGGATCCTACAAAACGCTGACTTTGATAAATGACGAGGCGCAACCAGCCCCCACCCACCCATGCCATGCAGCCATATCAAGCGATGCTGCACGTACATGCGGGTATTTGTTGGCATTTAGTTTTTGGGGGTTTGTTGCACTCCACCGCAATAACAAGCCCGCCCAGTGGGTATATTATACAAAAACTAAATACCACAAAGGGCAGATCATATAAAAATTTGTTTGCTTATTCTTTATAATGCCAGAATGGGGGTATTATTACTCTTTTTTTGTCAAAAGTTGGCAAAGCAAAAAGTGTCCATATTTAATAGTAAATAGTAAAAACAAAGCGCAGGTCCATCTACTTTTGTATGTATATAAATAATTTATTTATTTATTTATATAAATCTATCAACTTTGCTATAGAACTTTCTTCGACACTGCTGAAACGGGGTTTGTTTTTTTTTTTATTGTGTGAAAAAGCTGCCATAGAAAGAATTAAATTCATTAAAAATAAGCAAAATAAATAGACTCATATATATGTATACAATAAAAATATAAAAAATAAATAAAAAAATAAATGAAAAAATAAATAAAAAAATATTGAAAACAAAACAACATTTTAATGTATAAGTATTAGATTTAAATAGATAACATCAAAAATGAATCATACATATACATATATTCACCGAGTGACTAGGGCAAACAAAATAAGTTTATACTTGTAGCGTTAGGATAAAGCATGAAATAAATACAAATTTTAATTTAAAAGTGCTGCAGTTCGATAAACTTTATGGTTTCTTGGATGCGTTTTTGTTGCTGATGCCGTAGGGCAACGCAATGATTGATTTCTAGACAATTAATAAACGAATTTTTTGTGTTTTTTTCAGTATTCTGATATCCCGCTGGGCGTGCTCTTACGTGGAATTTTTTTTATGTACTTTTGCAGGTGGTTCCATGCTGCGCCTCCCAATGTTTTCTCTGTATATTTGACTAATCCTTGCATGCCCCTCCAACCCTTTGGGCCGTGCTCCACATGAGGTATACTTAACGGAAATTAACTCCACTGCTAAATGTGCCTTCGGAGACTCCCGCGAATGGGAGAGAGTTACTGAGAAAAAAAAGGGCAGTAGAGTGCGAGGGAGAGAGAGGAGAGCCCAAACTAAATGCGACGCTTGTTCTACAAAATTAACTGTTACATGTTAAGTGCCATAATTTGTATAAGCTGCCACATGCCACTGTGGCATGTACATACATACATGTACATATTCAAACGCACCCATGTCCATAGTGTGTATCGTATTATTAAAAAGAGACCAAATGAAAAAAACTAACGCCCGGCCCCCCCATCTTTGCGCCTGCCACATGGCGTGTGTCTGTGTGTACTTGGCAACCCTGTCCCCTGAGTGGCCGCTGGTGGCAGGGTTGACTTTTTAGTTGGCCGCCCCCTCATTCTATGCGACTAACTAATTAAGATAAGTGTGTCTGATTTTCATATTAATGGGGCACAAACGCAACCCATTGTGGCGCTCTTATCTTAAATGTTTGGGGCAAAGCAAAAGCAGAGAAGCAGCAGCAAAAGCAAAAGCAAAAGCGTCAAATGTTGTGGTGGATATCCAGTAGTTGCTCTCCTCCTCTAAGCCCTTTCGTCTTCTCACGAATCAGATTTTTCCCCAGCAGTAACATGAAACAGCAGGCGTGTTGCAGGGTTGCAGGGTTGCCGGGCTGCCGAGTTGTGGGATGTCAGGATGTCTGGGCAGGATGAGGCGCTCCTGTAACGGACGTGGCTTACATGAGCATGTGTTTTTAAGCCTCGTTGGGCACCAAACAATTAATATTGCGCTCCGCCCACAGCCGCGCCCCCAAGCACAAGGGGGCAATGAGCAGCCACGAGCTGGGGGCGTGGGGGGGGCCTAAGCACAAATCAGCCTCCTGTGAAATGTGAAGCATAAAAGCTCGCGCTGGCATCAGCAACAACAGCAACCGGAAACGGAAGCGCACAACTCTTTGCGCGAATTAATCACACAGCCACTACAACTACAGGCAGAACAGGAACAGAAGCGTGGGGGGGCAAGGAGCAACTTCAAGGGGGCAAGAACATAAGCAAGAACAGGGAGGCAGTTCCATGGGCAGAGACAGCGGCAGGGGCCACAGCAAAATCAGCAGCGGGACAACATGGAACATGGACACGCATATAAAATGGGTGCTGGTCGGAGCAGGGGAGTGGGGCCTGTTCTTACAGCTCATATTCCACTTCATGTGGCTCAGCATAAGAATGGTACAGTGAAGCTGAGCCAAGAACAACTCTTTATGCTTTAGTTTTAGTTATCCTTTATTTATCCAATCTTTATCCATCTACGTAGCTGTGTTTACACCTCTCCTTTATCCACTGGCATCGATTTGGCATTTCTAATTGCAAATCAAATCTGAATGGAAGTATTCCCTGTGGAACGGTGCTCACTGTGGCACAGTTCGAGTGCGGTCACTAAACTTATCCACACTACCCCCATGCCCATAGCCAGCACCCCCTGGGCACCCCCCTACCCTGACGAAACGACAGTGGTGCATGGAGCTAATTAAATATGCGTGCTTTACCTCAATGCCCTGGCCGCACTGGGGCCTTGCGTGCCCCACGGCGTGGCGGCTCAGACCGTTGGCCCATCCCAACGGCTGCCCCACCCGAACAGTACATCCCCACACCCCACCTGTGTCCCGTACGCCAGTTTATGGCCGAGTCCCGCCCCCTTTTGGCGTATCTCTGTGTGAGTAGCGCCTATTTCGGTGGGTTGGGGTGGGGGGGGGGCGCCTTACATATTTGTTAATCATTTTACGTGCTCCTTGCCCTGCCTACACCGCCGCATCGCAGCCGAGCGGTTTATTGTTTTTTAAAACGTGGGCGTGGCCGGGGTGAGTTCGAGGTCGGGCGGAGGCAATTTAACGAGCGGCGGCGGCTGCGACGACGGACGTAGGGGCCGCCCGAGCCGCTCTTTGTGATGTAAATTAAATAAACATGATTTTTATATGATTTTCGCAGTGCACTGTTCCCGTTCCCGTTCCAGCGTGGTCCTTGAGCAAGTGTCCTGTCGTGCCAGTTGCTTGGGGTGTCAATTTTATGGGCCGTCAGTCATTTGGCCAAAAAGCAACAACGAGCGACCGACGCCTTCCTTCGAGTGTAATTTAATTGAATAATTAAAATTTTTATTGCTACCGTGTGTGTGCGCTCCCCACTCTCCAGGAGAGAGAGAGAGAGAGAGAGACAGAGAGCGAGCGAGCGAAAGTGAGTGAATATGCAAAGCGTGTCATTTTAATTTACGAGCATGACGTTCGGCAACAGCCAGATAATAAACACGCTCGGCCATGGGCGGCGCTATACACTTGCAGTGTGCCATCATATCCATGTCCAGCCATGACATCCCATCACGCGAACCACCAAAGTTCAGCCGCCAACGACAACTACAGCAAAGCTAGCAATTATTGTGCTCAAGGAATAATGATAATTTCAATCATAAAACTTTATAGCAGATCCCAGTGGATCCCTATGGCCATGCCAGTCACACGTTACCTGCAGACTGACGATTCAGGCAACAACAATAATTAATTTGTGCAAGACTTCAAAAAGTTCTTATCTGCTGGCTTCTGGAGAGCCGATGATTTTCGAAGATGATGTGCAGCCACATTGGGCACGGGGGAGTGCAGCTGCTTGTCTTCAGGCGCCGACCTGCTTGCTTGTAAATTCGTGTGTACATATGTGTGTACAGTCTTCATATGTCTGATAAAGCTCTGCACTTGCTTGCTCCTAAGCGCGCTCTCTCTCTCTCTGTAAGCTCCCTCTTGTTATCTACTGTGAGCTTATCTATGCCGACCGAAGCTGCGCTCTGTGAGCGGATCGACTTTGGACTTTGAACTTTGTTTGTCAGGAATTAAAGAACATTTATCGTAGTTATTTGGTTGGAATAACTTATTGGGGCAGCAAACTAATAAACCCACAGATACGCAGAGAATTATTCTTGAATTTTAGCATTGATGGAGAGAGGAGGCTATTTTAGGTTAGGTTTAATATTGAGACAATTAATTGTGCTTGCAAAATAAATATACATAATTCTTTGGAGGAAGTGCTTTAAGTTATAAAATACATAAAAGATAAAGCATCGAACTACATATGTACATATTTATGTATCTTCCCATCATTGAATCATTTACGCAATGCCAGCTCATATTTAATAATTTACTTGGAAATTTCGCCTATTTATAACTCATTTTTGTGCCACATAAACTAGTAAGCTTCGGTTACCATAGCGATAAAGACATTCCATCTGAGTGCCATTTTGCCATTTTGTTGGCCAGGTTAACAACCAAACTCCCACAGAATGTCATCAGAGACGCAAAGACTATTAAAAAGTCCACTAGAACAGAGTCGCTTGGCCCATTGAATGAATGCCAAAGACCAGCCCCCGGAATACCATTCAAGTTGAGCTGATTATGGCTCCTGTAGCTCCTGTAGGTGCTGTAGGTGGGTCCTGTGGGTGAATTTTGCAGCTGTGGGAGTGGTTCCTGGAAACGAGCAGCTAATTTAAAATGTAGTCAAAGGGGAGTCGTCGCTATTTATAGCCATTACCATGAGGCATTCAACGCAGTCGTTAGCTGCTTGCTGAACGCATAAATTAGCAATTGATTTTTGCTGCATTAAATATTAAACATACAAGTGGCCCATGGCAGCGGGCAGGGGCACTCTTCAAGGGTTGACTTTAAGTTGCTTTTGACCATGTTCAGGACTCAAGATAAAACGCTGCAACTTTTTAACACCCCTGACAATTTGAACTAACAGAAAGTTCCAAATGTTCCGCTGCTCATGCACTTGGCAACACTTTGGCTGACTTCTAACCCTCCGCAGCCAGCAACCCAGCTCACCCAGCAGACCCAGAGCCACTTTCTTGAGCTTTACTTAAGGATTGTAGCCAACCAGTGCCCGTACGTACTCTTTTTTATTGCCACAATGTGCGTAGATTGTTCTGTGTTTTTTTTTTTTTTTTTCGGCAAAATGGTACGTAATATCTATAAACGTAATTGGATATGTGGATGGGCGAAACTTTGAGCTGGACTCGAGATCTCCTCACACGTCTGTGGCTCTCGGCGAGCAATTGGCAGCAATTGTAGCCATGCCACAGAATGGCGGCGGCACAGCCATAAAAAGTTTTTATGAAAATTTTGGCTAAGCGCGCGCCAAGGAATTAGGCAATCAATTTACCAATTACGCCAGTTCAACGCATGTAATGCGATAAGTGGCGACCGCCCCCACACTCTCCTTTGAGTGGCTGTGTATCTGTGTCCATTGTACAAGTGTATTCAACGCTTGTTGGGCTCCTGAATTGTTGCTGCTGCTGGGTGCTGCTGCTGCTGCTGTGTGGGGTTTTCCGCTTTCAACTTTAGCAGCATGTCAAGTTTGTCAGTATGGCTTCCGACAACAGCTGCCGTTACTCTTGGCCCTGACCGCCACTTCACTCCACACACACTTCTCCGACGCCTCCTCCTTCTCCTTCTGTGAGAGCACTCTGTGCTGCAAAAAGTTTCTGGTAAATTTCATGCGTTAAGCCTTTTGACAGCTGCACCAATTTCAAGTATTTTTCTTAATTTTTCCCAATAAATTTTTGCTCTTTGCTTTTTGCGGTGAAAAGTTGAAAGTGGCCACAGCGTAAGGCTGTAGATGGTTTTCTCTCTCGCAAAACTTTGGTTTAATGCTTGCGCATTTTATGAACCTGGTGGCGGTGGCAGTGGCAGAGGCATGGCTGTGTGCAAGTGGCGCCACGCCTTCAGTTTGGACGTGACGACTTCCCACAGAGCGCTCTAGCAGCAGCAGCAGCAACAACTATTTTGCACTTAGTCGCAGTTGAAGCATAAAATTGATTTTTAATTGGAAATTGTTTGCATATTTTGCATTGGTCCACCACCTGATGAAAGTGAGCCAAAGTGCATGTGAGAATTTAGCTCAAAAATGTTAGCAAAAATGCACCAGGAAATGGCCTCGACTTTGCAGATACCTGGCTGCTGCCTGTGCTTGTAAATTCGACAGCTGCTTGAGCGAATATTCGATACATCTTAAAAGCATTGCCATAGACTGCAGGGAGTCTGCTGGGAACTCGCTCCCATCGGTCCAGTCTGTCATGCCACAAAATGTCAGATATATGGAGCATACCCTCTTTGCATGCTTCAAGTACCGGGGGTATTAAACACACAGTTAGTAACCTCAAGTGAAAATAGCCGGACCTGGAAGTGTACTACAGTGTTGGGCCTGGACTGGATGGAGGGCAGGGCAGGGCAAGGCAAGGCTTTAGTTCGATTGAAAGACCTTAGGAATCGCATAAAAACAACACCCAGATGACAGGAAATTGAGTCCTCTCACCCAATTCATGTTTTGTTTAGGGCGGGGGGTTGCGGGGTGGTCCATTAAAATTGTAAATCAAACAGCCACAACGCAAACACGCTGCTCGCATCAAGTGAAGGGCACAATACGGGTGGGAAGGGGTTGGGACAACATGTTGAACTAGGTCAGAGACCCAGCACACCGCCGAAACGCGGTCGGAATATTCGCTGCGGTTGCACTTGCCTCCGTCAAGCATGCGCCGTGTGTGCCGGGCCGCATGCCCGAGGCGCTGGCTGCCTGCCCCTTGCGGCGAATTCAGACTGTGTGACTGTCACTGTGGCAGAGGGCTATCAAAAAACCATTGTTGTTGGGTGTTTTGTGGCAGTGTTCTACAGTTTTCCCTTTTTGTATATCAATTGCATTTTATTTGATGGCCTTTTATTCGTTCATTTTGGAATTTTCGTATTTACCCCGGCGCCCCCGGCGAACCCCAGTGCACCACCCCACCCCGCAGTGCATCGCGTGTCCACAGGCCCCGTGGCTAATGATGCCACTTGCCAGCGGCAGCAGTTACAAAGCAGGCAACCTGCCATGCCTCTCTGGCATTTGTCGTGTCGTGTCCTGGCACTGCCAAAAACCACAAAGACAAAATAAGTATGAGCCCCACACTATGCTTTCGAATTTCGACTACAAGATGCCCCTTCAACGAGAGCTATATCCCACGGAAAACAAATTCCAATCTGCTGCTTTGTTGCTTTACTCTGGTTTAAGGTATACTTAAACTTCGTGGCAACAATTAAAATATAAGAAATATATAGAAATATCTGTACATTCTTCTGCCCATCACGTTCCCTTGCTCAGCTCCAATATACCCTTTTGTTTCTGCCATCGAATGTAGGGTATATAAATGGGCTGGCTCATGCTGCGACCGCCTATCTCATGTCCTTTGTCGAGGCATGTCTTTAGTCATAACCAAAGCGGAGGATCCGGATCCCCACGCTGTCGCTGTTGTTTTTCGGTGGTGGGTCATGTGCATGTAATTATTTTTAGCAAAAATATGTGAATGCAAATATTGTAGGCCTCATTCTCAGGGCAGTGTGCATATTTTATGCACTTTTGCTTTTCGCCTGACAGCAAAATTTATTTGACCGACTTATTTTCCATGTTTTTTTCTTTCTCTGCTGTTCTGTCCCCCATCCAACCCAAGCCACCCCATTTTTTGGGGAGGGGGCGGTCGGGAGTAGCAAGCTTAACGAGAACAGCAGCGTTGACAACACAACAGCGGCAGGCATATTGCTCTCGAGAGTTACAGTCATACAAAAATATCCAACAGTTTAAACAAAACTTTTAATTACATTTCGAGCAGCAACAGAAACAGAAGCACAGTCAAACAGTCACTCACGCCAAATAACGGGTCACAATAATAAAATAAAATACAAATTAAATTACATATGCAAATTTTATTTGGCGGCAGGCGCGCAAATGAGCAAACTTAATGGCCAACAAATCTCAATCGAAGACGCGACCCAAAAAGGAAAAGGGAAAATATTTGCTCAACAGCAGGCAGCGGCAGGGCCTTTTTATGCTTGGGATAAGCCAAAATATCCCAGACGTATGTACGCACATATGTAGGTATATTTATGAATGCGTATACGTAACGTTGAGACGCTGCAGGAGCTGAGAACTGGCACACGGCTAATGATAATTATCAAGCCAGCACACACACACACAGCCATGCCTCATAATAAATATTTGAAAATATTTATGCGTAATTTTATTTTTCAATTTTGGGGCAAATGTGTGAAGAGCGTGTGGTGGGTGCGCTTCAGCTTTGTATACCCCTGTACTTCCCAGATTATAAAGGGTATGCTGTCATTGGGGCAAGATCTATAAATAATATTCTACAACAGCATCAATAAATAAACACATAATAAATAAAATAAATAAACAAATAAAAAGAATAAATAAAATAAATAAAGACAAACAAATAATAAATAAATAATGGTATATTAATCTTTTCTGTGGCATTATATTCCAGCGCTTTCACCCCCGAGCGATGCTCCCGGTACACGGTATCTTTTAGCCAGAACCTCCCACATGTACTTGTCTGATGATATGGTCGTGGCGGTGGGAGGGGAAAAGGGTTAGCACCATTCTCGGGTAACTTTTAGAGACGCACTTTCGCGCCTTTTGGCAACTTTTGCGTTTTCATTATTTTATTTAATTAGGTAAATGTATGCAGAGGCATCAGCCAACACGTTCGAGCACGAGTGTCAGTATGTGGATGGGTGGACAGGGGTGGGGGGCAGGCGCAACATATGCTTTTGTAATTACAATTACTTTTAATAATGTTGCCAGCCTGTAAATAGGCAGCCCGGGTTTCTGCTCATTTTCGTTCAAGAATTTCGTGCTCAAAAAGCTAAGCTTGAAAATTGGCTTTTATGGATAAAGAAAAATTTTGGTTTATAAGTTTGCAAAGAGCCGCATTAGAGAAGATGGTTAGGAAAATTTGTACAAATTTTTAGCACCTACAGTTAAGCGCCCGCTATAGGTTGAGATTTTTTAGGCGCCAATGGCCAATTGGACCCAATGTTTCTCTATCTTAGTCTCTGATATGTGATATGTGGCCGACAGAAGTGGGTGTAACGACGTACATACAAATGTCGCAACCAAAGAGGTCTAAACAAAATTGCTGGTATTTATTAAATAATAAAAACATTATGATAAATGAAGTATACGCAATGTTGAAAAAATACCATATGAAAATTACAAAAATTTTACTTGAAAAACAGAAAAAAATACTGCAAAAAAAACGTACACCATAAAAACAAAAACAAAAAACGTTTATCATTTTTTTTGGGTTTTTGGGTTAAAAACTTGGCTAATTTTGAATCACAGACCCAAACCCATTTACATGGTGTGTACATTTTACATTGTATCGACATGTTAATTACATCATATATACTTTACATTTTAACGTAACTTACATACACATGTACATGGTATCTACATCACAAGTATGTCATCTCTATCTCTACATGTAAGTGTACAGTCTTGTAGATAAAAGGAGGTAGTTAAGGGTAAATATTTAATTAATGCCAGCTAAATTAAAAAAAAAATGAAAACAATTTTAAAATGTAATTCCTGCTACCATGATTCAATAAAATAAATAAATAATAAATAAATAAAATCTATAATAAATAAATAAAATAAAATATTCAAATTTAAACAGATTGAATGTTATATGTGTGTACATACATACGTACATATAAGTTATAGAAATAAAATATCGCTCTTTTTTTTGTAATACTTTTTCGCATGTTTATTAATATTTTTTATTGATTTTTGTATTTTTATACAATGTTTGTTGTTTGTTTGTTGTTGTTTAATACATAATTATACTCCCGCATATCCCGCATTTGGTGATACTCTTTTAATGCTCCCGCAAAATCTATAATGTGTGTATGTGTATGTTTCAACCGCTCCGTACATAATACATAATATATATATATATAGTAGGTATATAAGAATAGCTATACAATTAAGGATAGAAAAAGTGTTCTGTTCTGTTCTGACTTCTGTTAGGCTTACAAATTAGATTGATGTCTTGCAGCAGTTAAATAAAAACAAATTATAGTTATGTCATAGTTAGAGTGGATAGGTAGATAGATATATAGATAAAGGCATTAAATAGTTACAAATGAAGGTAAGTAGTAAGTTTAATAGTTATGGGGTAAACATATATCGTACAATTTGAAATCACTTTGAGAGCAGCCAAGCCAAAAGTCTCTGCACAAAAAAAAAAAAAAAACCAACCACGCAACCAAAAGATACCTTGAGCTTGCGACTAAAACCAAAAATCCTAAACTCCAAAGGCTTTTTTGGAAAAAACAAAAAAAACTATTCCCATCACCCGCTACGAACGCCACCCCCTTGATAACTCATCTCCAATATCTCAAGCTAGAAATTACTCTGCTCGTTTATGTATTATGCTATTGCACCACATGGGGGGTGGGGGGTTTAATACCAATTGCAGCCAATCTTGAGCTTTATAGCTATGTACCCATCTGGTTACTGGTCTGGTCTGGTCTGATTTTTCCAGCCTTTCTTTACACTGACTGCTGCTTGATTATTTACTAGACGAGTATGCTGCCGATTTATAGAAAATATTTTATACAATTTCATCAATTTCAATTTCTGTTTCTGTTTTGTCAATTTCCTTCCCATATGCATCAAATATGTAATGTAATTTAATGTATCTTGTATCCTTTGAGTAGGCTAGTGGAAAAAGCGTCTATGTATACATATGTTTATGTATATGTATATGCAAATGTTTGTGTTGCGTGTGTGTTTCGTGTATATACATCAAAATATTTGTTTAATTTACGCGTACTTGGCATATGTATAGATCGTACAGTAAGTCTAGATTTTTTTTAAAGAACAGAAATTTCAGCTACTTTCACCGCAACACAACGGAAATAAATATCAATCAATCAGGAGGTAACCTAGTACTAGCACTGTCGGACCCTTCAATATCTCTTTCCCCCCGCTCTAGCTCTTATCTAACTCTTTGCTCAGCCAATCTCCTGCGCAGATTCCTCTACATATCACTTTCCAGGGGGCGGGGCATTGGGTTGGGTGGCAAACACATACAAATGTAAGCAGTAGGCGCGGCACGCACACAAAGCCTTAAGTCTAGAATTTTACAATGTTTCATTGTTGCTTTTTTGTTTCTGCTATTTGTGTTGAATATGTGTTTGTTGTTTTTGTTGAGTAATTCGCTTCAATGTCCGCCGCATGACTAATTTGGGGGATGACTGGACGCTGGACGCTTGGACGCTCGTCTGTGGACGCTCAACGCACTCGCGAGGTGGGTCTGTAAGGTTAGCATGATTAGCATGACTCCAACTGGCATACATCACGTGCATTACTCACCTGGGCGATGGGGCTACACCGGACGCCTGACGCTTTGGTGTATTGGGCGCCGTTACTGCCACGCGATTGGTGGGCGTGCGCGACCTTCCTGTTGCCGGGGCAGACGCTGTGGGCGTGGGTGTGCACACCAGACTATACCGCTTCGGTTGCACAATGCGACTGGGCGAACGTGTGCTGCTGCTGCCGCTGCTGCTGCTGCTTGGCTTGCCAGCATCCTGCTGGGCGCTGCTTAGTCTATTTAAACGCGGGGAGGACAAAAGAGACAGAGTTTTGTTGTGGCTTTTAGTGACAGTCTTGGCGGGCGACGGACTGGCCAACACAGTGGCACCTGTGCGCGTCGATGTGGGCGTAGAACTTCTGCATATCAAACGTACAAATTTTGCATGCAAAAAAATTAAAAAAACAAAAAGAAATCAAAATTTAGAACAGAATTTTGCCAAAAAATAAATAAAAATAAAATAAATATGCTGTGATTACTAACCTGCCCGCTGGATAGCTAACTGGTCGCGGTATCCGTGATCTTGGCGCCGAATTGCAGCCCGTCGAATTGGTCGATGTGGGCGTGGAGCCGCCACTCTTGGTCGCCGCCTCGCAGGCCAGCTCCTTGAGCATGCTCGAGTCTTTGCTCATCAGTTCCCATTGTATCTGCAGACGCTTGAAGCGATTGCTCTCGATCTTGCGCTGCTCCAGCACATCCAGCGTCTCGCGTCGCTGCATTGCTGCCGCCATGGAAATGTTGGGCGAATTGGGCGGCGTGGAGAAGCGCTTGGCATCGCCAGTGATGGCCGCAACGGTGGCGGCAGCCGCCTCATCGGTGAACGACACCTTCTTCTGTTGGCTGAGCACGCGACTCACCTCCTTCTTGAGCGCTGCCGCATCATATTGCACACCCTCGCCGGATGTCTCCAGAATGGAGGCGATTTCCGCATAATACTTCAGTTCGGAGCGCGGCAGGCTGGCCAGAAAGGTCTCAGCTCGTGCCCGTGCGTCCAGATCCTTGCGCGAAAGGCGCTGCTTCACCGCCGGCTCCTGTGCCTGCTGCTGCTGCTGGCTATGCTCCTCCTCCTCGAACACATCGGCCAGCAGCTCATCGGTGGAGCCCAACGTGTAGTTGTAGGGCGGCTCCTGCAGGCTGCGTCGCTTCTCCAGCTTGGACAGCTTCTGCGTCTGCTGGCCGCCCTCGATCATGGAATTGCGCTTGGTGCGCGCCTGCGCCGAGTTCGCCTTGCGCAGGATGCTCCTGGGCATGGGCTGTGGTGGCGTCTGCTGCTGCTGCTGCTGATCGTACTGGTAGACATACATTTGCTTGAGCGGATCCGCGTCCGCGTCCAGTTCGGAGTCGGTGAGCAGCGTGGAAGAGCCCCGATAGCCGGAGCTGGGCTGTTGGCTGGACCCCCCCGAGCTGGAGCCCTCGTCCAGCAGCTGGGTGTGGCCATGGCCGCCTGCGTCTGCGTCTGCTGGAAGTACTTGGCACAGTCGCAGATGTGTGTGCGGTTCCTGCGCAGCGGCGGCGACATGCAGAACAGCGGACGCTGGGCGAGATCCGCATCCAGTTGTCGCACCAGTTGCTTCACCTCGGGAATGTGCTGCAGCCGACGGCGATACTCCACCGGCAGTAGGGTGGCCAGCGATTGCCAGTCGGCTATGTGCTTGTAGTCCAGCGTCTTCAGCAGCTCATCCTCGTTGATGCTCTGCCTGCTGCTGCTGCTGTTGCTGTTGCTGCCGTGCGGCTTCTTGGCGGCCCCCTCCAGCGTCATCTTGTAGTTGAAGGGCGAGAAGATCACGTCTGGGGTGGCGCTTGCGGTCTTCACAAAGCCCAAGTCGGGCAGCGCATAGTTCGGATAGATCACGTAGATGGGCGCCTGCCGCTGCTCGCCGAGATTGTTGAGCTTCTCGAGGAAGGAGGGCGGCACACATCGGTACCTCTCGCTCAGGCTGCTGCGCGTGGTGCTCAGCGATCCGCAGGACGTCTGCATGGAGCGTGTGATCATCTCCGAGCTGGACGCACAGGACAGGGGACGTGCGCTGGCCGCCTCTGTGCCACGACGCGGCACCTGCGTCAGCTGCTCCTCTGTGCTGGCCTCCGACGACATCTGGCTGGCCGTCGAGGTCTGCGCTGCCGCCAGCTGGTAGAGCTGTGGATTCCGCAACGGCATGCTGCGACGACGATGGGCCGGCGAATTGGTGGCCGTCAGGGAGCCCGTCGAACTGGAGCTGGCCGCATCGTCATAGAATACGGCATCGGCTCGTGCCCTCAGCTGACGCTGCTTGGGAGGCGTCTGCTGATCCGCGTAGTGTCGCCCCTCCTCCTCCTCCTCGTCGTCGTCGTGGCGACTGACCGCCGAACCCTTGCCCGAGTCGTTCATGCTCTTCTTGCGCAGCCGCTGCTCCAGGGAGCCGCTGCTCGAGCTGGCCGCATCGCTGGAGGGCCAACAGCCCGAGGAGACATCCATACAGGTATGGGCGCTGGCCTGGGCCAGCAGCGGCTCCTCGTGGCCGCTGCTGGTGCTCTTCTGCTTGATGAAGAGCTTGACTAGATTGAAGGCCGGCGGATTGGAGGAGTTGCCCGACGAGACGGAGCCAGAGCAAAAGTTCTGACTCTCGTGCGAGCAGCTGCAGCGATGATGCTTGTGACGATGCGAGTGCGGTTGCTGCTGTTGCTGCTGCTGCTGCTGATGGGATGTGGGTGTGGTCTGCGGCTGCTGCTGCTGCAAATCTGCCTGTTGCTGCAGTCTCTCGGAAATGGAAACGCTTATGGATATGGGCATCTGGCACATGGGCAGCAGATTTCTCGAACGCGACTTGCACGACTCCATTGTCGAGGTGCTGATGGCCTGGGATACATTCAAGGGAGCAGCTCCCTGCTCCACACGCTGCTGCTGTTGCTGCTGCTGCTGCTGTTGCTGCTGCTGTTGTGTCATTATTGGCACTGCCTCTTCGCTGTGCAGATTCGGCAGACTGCTGCTCTTCCGCACGCTGCACTGCGGCAGATGTCGTGTGATGGTAATGGTCTCCGTGTTGTTGTTGCCCGACGGATATCTGCGTGCGGGCGAAACAAGAAATAACGAGCGTCTTTAGACCCCAGACACATCGAACGTATTGCGATTACATTGGTGATTTTGTTGTTGGCGGAATAAAGGATTGCAGGTAGGAGGAATTTGGTCTCTGCTGGAGGTCTATCTACCTGCCTGCCCTGGCCTGGCGTCTATCCCTTGCCGGTTTATTTGCATAATAATTTTGGGTATTTTCCTAGAGCTCTAATCTGTTTATGAATGAGTTTGTCGCGTCTGTAATTGGGTTTGCTTTAGGATTAACTTTTATGCCTGAGCCTGAGCCAGGCTGCAGCCCAAAGGCAACATATGCCAAAAAATACCCTACGAAAGTGGAAATCTCCCCCAGCTTGGGGCATTCCAGCCCGCTGGCCAGCCAGCCAGCCAAATGAAACTAAATTAAACTCAATTGATGTGACCCCCAAGGGGGGAGCCGGCAAACACACATCCGCCCTGCCGTTCATGATGATTGCTGCGGGAAGCCTTGGATATCTCTCTCTCTCTCTCTCTAGCAGAAACCAAATCGGGAGCGTGTGTGTGTGTGTGTGTTTTGTGTGTGTGAACCTACCGCTGCAGTTTTGCCGCTGCTGCTGCTGCTGTGGCTGTGCCTGCTGCTTGTGGCGACATGTTTGGGCATAGCGTATGGAATGCCTGGGCCGAGCGTGACATGGATACCTCCAGGGCCTTGTTGCGCTTCACAATATCCTCCAGATTGCTGTGCAAATTAATGCAGTTCGGTTTGCCCCTCAGCGCCATGTCATTGGGTTCTGCAATTGGTTTTTTTAGCTGGATTTATCGCAAGCGATTCGAGCGATCTACTCACCATAGAAACTCTCGTCCGAGTAGAGGACACTGCCCTCAAAGGCTATGGTGTAGTTGTCCTTGTTGCAGGTGACTATTAGCTCGCCCTCATCCGGATACGCGTCCATGTCCAGCGAGTCCACCGAGATGTGCGACTCGCGGACGGGCGAGAAGAGCAGCTCGGACTTGCAGAAGGAATTGTCGATCAGCTCATTGGTGGATGTCGTCGATGTCTGCGACATCATGTTCAGCGGCATCATCATCATGTTGTTGCTGTTGCTGCTCTGCTCGAGCAGCTGCTGCTGCTGCTGTTGGTGCTGCTGCTGCTGGTGCTGCAAGTGTTGCTGCTGCTGCTGGAGGAGCAGCGACTGCTGCAGGCGACTATTGGCACCGCCCAAACTCTTGCAGTAGGCCGGCAGCTGCGACAGCAGCGAGTGTATATCCTCGGCACGAAAACTCTCCATATCCACCTCGGCCAGATTGGCGTCCAGATTCTTGGCCAGATCCTCGTAATAGATGAGATCGCCCATGGCATTGTAGGAGGCCGACAGGGAGCTGAGGACACTGCGCTGCATGCCGCTGCAGCCATCCCGATAGCCGTAGTCCAGGAACCACTGATAATCGGAATTGTCGTGAGTAAAGTCGTGCGACGAGGCCAGCGAGCAGTTGAGATTGTTGCTGCCACCACCCATACCACCACCAGCGTTAGTCTCCCGCATACCAGCAGTACCGCCACCACCACCACCACAAAGCATTCCACCTACCCCAAGTTGCTGCTGCTGCTGCTCACTGCCACTCCTGCCGCCTGGCGTTGTGGCATTGCTGTTGTAGTCCGACTCGGGTGTGGCTGCCATTTTGCCCCACACGTTATTGTTGTTGCTGTTGCTGTTGTTGCAGCGCTGATTGCCCGCGTAATTCTTGTCGTTGTCACAGCACAGCAGACTGATGCTGCTGCTGTCGAGAAAGAGGCTGCTGCTGCCACTGGCGCCGAGGCCGCCGCTCACCTGCTCATTCAGTATGATGCTGCGCAGAGCGTTGTTGTAGCGATCCAAGTTGCTCAGGACAATGGCCACATTCTGCTTGAGGCTCTCCTCGCTCAGTTCCTCGTTGATGGAGTCCTCCTCATCGCTGCCACTGCCACCACCGCCAACTCCACCAGCGACTACGCCCAGCGACTGCAACTGCTGCTGCTGGCAGTGCTGCAAGTGTTGCTGCTGCAGCAGGCGATCGGTCAGCTGCTGCTGGTAGCGTTTGCCCGCTGTCGTCTGAGTCGCCGTGTTGCCAAAGGGGGAGCCGCAATTGCTGGTGATGGTGGGACTGTTCAGGGGATTCCTGTAGCCGAGCGGGGGGGAATGTGGAGACGATCCTGGGCCAATGTGGGCAGCCGTGTTGCCGTTCTGTTGCTTGCTGTGTGGCAGGGTCTGCTGTTGGTAATGTTGCTGCTGCTGCTGCTGCTGTTGGGCCAAGCGTTGAAGCAAATGAGGATGATGCGTAGGCGGATGGGGATTAGTCTGGTGTATGGGTGAATTCTGGAGCGGTTTCTGCTGAGATGCGGAAATGAAATGCGGTTGCCTGTGATCGTTGTTCGTCGAGAATTCGGTCATGCCACGTCGAAGTTTCAAGTTTCCTGCAAATAGAAAACACACAAAATGAGAATTCCAAGTATTCGTAGCGCTCAGATAATCCCCCAAAAGAGAGCAGAACCACTCTAGCCCATTAACCATTAGCCCTGACACTGAACTTGGCTCAGAGTGCGGCGGCGCAGTCTGCACTCCCAGCTAATGATCTATTCCCGATATTCATTTGCACCTCCCTCGCATCAAATGTGCCACACACACGGACACATT
Organism: Drosophila ambigua; assembly: GCA_018150905.1. Taxonomy (NCBI): domain Eukaryota; kingdom Metazoa; phylum Arthropoda; class Insecta; order Diptera; family Drosophilidae; genus Drosophila; species Drosophila ambigua. The sequence goes on from JAECWS010000086.1 coordinate 2,883,912, forward strand.
TCAGGGCCATAAAACCTGCCAGCCAGAGCCAAAGACAGCGACCATGGGGCATGTTTCAATTAGTTTTTACGATCCCAGGACTAGTCTAGCAAATAAGTAGCTGTCGGGGTCTCGTGGCTGTCGCCCCGCGGAGATGGAGAGCAGCAAAAAGTTGTTAAAATTATTTTTATATGTCTGTGAAATGTTTACGAGTCCGGAGCGCGGGGGCCACGGGCTGGGGGGTGCCAGCAGGCACCAAAACAAAATTCAATACAACAAAATGTCACAAACTTTCGGCTTTAGTTCTCTGTCTCTTTGACACATGCCACATGCAACTGCAACTTGTCTGTGCCCCAAAGGCAATTAAAGGTTAAACTTTGAAGGTGCATAAGGAGCCAGTATTGCATGTCCAAAGACGGTAACTTTGCCGCAAGGAAAGGAAAACCTGCACTGCCTTGCCTTGCTCTGCCTTGCCCTGCCCTGCCCTCATTTGCCGCATTTCAATCGATTGTCGGCCATTTTATGTTATTTCTATCCACAACTGAATTTACATTTAAAATTAACTCGAAAACTGATCCAATAAACAAAAGCGGATCATCAGAAAACGAAAACCGAAAAGGGGGAACCTCCCGGCAAGTGCGGACATGAAAGATTATTTCGATAAGATCTTCCCCGCCAGACAACGGGGGGAAACTTTTCGACAAGTGGCACCAAAGCTGTGCCGCTGCTGCCCCGCCCTACAGTCTCCCTGCCTCTGCCTCCTCCTCTGTTATGCCACATCTTCCCCTCCAACAAAAATATGAAATGTCTTTCCATTTCATATTTGGGCCATGCACAAGATTACACACAAATAAAAATAAAAAATATTTTAATGCATTTTGTGTGTAGATATGAGTATGATATGTATGCATGTATTTATGTATATATATACGAGTATTGTGTATATAGTCATACGATGCGTGCTGAGAGTGTGGTCGGTCCCCCATAGCGGGGGCAATGGCCATGCCTTGAGCCAGCTGCCGGTCTTCACTTGACTCTCAATTGAACTTAATTGAAATTGAAAAGCCCCGTCTCGAGTTATCCCGCGTCTTAGTGCACAATGCAGATCAACAATGCGGACTAAGCTCTTTCTAGAGTGTCTCAAATATTTGATCAATAAATTGTTGAGGAATCTAAAACATATTTCCATTTAAAATTTAAATTATTTGAATTAATTTTTAAATTATTGATCAAATATTTCAAATTTAAATTATTTATATTATATAAATTATTTAAATTGGAAATGGAAATATATTTTAGATTCCTCAACAATTTATTTAATTAAATATTTAAATATTTAAATTATTTATATTATTACTTAAATTAATTTTTAAATAATTTAAATTTTAAATGGAACCCAGAACAGAACCTCCCTTCCCTTAGGCGGAAATTTCGTTTGCTTAATAATATTAAATTTAAATTTAAAATAAATATTAGACTTAAATTATTTTCGCACCTTGGCCTGCAATCTGATTAAGGTTCTGATTGTTAATATTGTTGTTCAGATAGTCATTATCATTGGCCATATATCTGTGCTGCATCTGCTGTTGTTGCTGCTGCTGCTGTTGCAATCTTTGCTGCCTCAAATACTGTTGATTGCAGGTCAATCCCGCTGTTGTTGTGCTTTTAGCTGGAACACCCTGATCCCTTAGTTGCTGCTGCAGACGGCGCCGCTGCAGCAATTGCTGCTGCAGCAGTTGCAACTGCTGCTGCTGCATGCGCTGGTAGAAGCGTATCTGCTCCAGTTGCTGCGGCGTCACACCCAAAAGTTGCTGCTGCTGTTGCTGCTGCAGGTTCCGCTGCTGTGGTGCATAGTAGTTCTCCTTGGAGGAGCTGTTGCTGTCACAGCCGCTGCTGGTGCTGCTGCTGTTGCTGGTTGAGGCAGTGGCAACATGTTGCCAGCATGCCGCAGCCGCCGCCGTGGCCGTATTGCCATTGGCATCGCTGTGTGTGTTGTTGTTGCCGTTGTGGGGGCAATCAATGCCGGCCCTGGAGCAGGCCGCACATCGTTTGGAAATGTCTACGAATCGCATGATGAAGGCCAGCAGGAGCAACAACATTTAGTTGCAAGGCCCGCCCGTATGTTGCCGGTGGATTTATTTCTGGCCTGGACCAACGCAGTGACGTTCCGCTGCCGCTGGTGCTGCTGTTGTTGCCAAGTTTCTGCTGCTGCTGTTGCTGTTGCTGCTGTTGATTCTTTTTTCTTAATTTTTGTATTTTTAGTTGTTGGCTTGGATATTTTTTAAGGGTTCAAACTCCATTGATTGGTTACACATTTCGTTGTTTGCTTGCTGCACTTTTCATTTTGATTTCTTCGTAGTTTTCTTCCCCGCTATTTTTAAATGTTGTTTTGCCTAAGTTTTCCTCTCTCTCTGGCTCTATACGACACATATGTAGATATATAAATTATATATAGATTTACCAAAATGTATGCGCCGCTGTGCTGTACATTTGAAAAGTTTTTCCCAATTTTTTTTTGTTTTTGGGTGTGTGTATAAAAATAATTTACGAGTTTTCTGCAGTCGAGATTTTTATATGGGTTTTTCTTTGCTCTTTTTTCGTTGGTAAACTTTACGCGCGGAGTTTCAAACGTTGGAGAATGGTCTAAAATTATCTTGTCTAAACACAACAACATTTTGATAATAAACAAAAGCTTCTGGGCCGGACAGCCTGCCACAAAATGTGGTACGTGGTGTGAGGATTGGATTTACGGCCGCTGCAGTTTTTGGCCAAACTCAAAAACAAGGCCTGGGCCCGGGCCTGTTAGCAGACAAATTAACTGCATTCGGGCCGCGTTTAGAGGGTCGTTAGGGCCGTTAGCCGTCTGCTGCTAGGACTGCTAATTTATGCGCATAAATTTCGGGTCAAACGGAAATGTTTTTCCCTGCTCTACAGGGCTGCGATTTATCACCTTGGGTCCTTGGTGTCAAATGGTGTCTAAATTTAATATTTTTTCGACTTGAGTCGCCAAGTTCATTATTTCATTAACTTGACAGGCAAACAACTGCGTGAATGTGTCATAATGTTTGCTATTGAAATCTATCTGGGGCGCACATGAGGTGACTTGCTGCCAAAATCAAGAAGAGCCAGGTGTTCGCTGGTGCCAAATAATATAGGAAAAATATCTGGCATACTTGATGATTGACATCACCACAAAGAGCAGCATCCCAACTATGAGTCTATGAGTAACTCTGGGGCCAGGGAAACTGCAATAAGATAAAAGAACGACCCCAGCGATTCGAACAGAAAACTGCATGCAGATAAAATAAATTCGCTTTGGGACACGCCCAAAACGATGGCTTCGTGGTTCAACTTTCAGACAAAGAGCCAGGCAGCCACGTGGCTGGGGGCAGGAGTCCGCTTCAGAGTCCTGGAATAAATGCGCAATAGTGGGGAAAAATACCCTAATATCGGAAAGAGAAAGTCCCTGCCACACAGCCAAATAACGTGAGCAGGAAGAAGGACAGTTGCCGGCAGTTCGAGGCGTGCTCAGGCGCACACCAAGCAAGGACCCGGACCTGCTGCCGCTGGCAGCTGGCAAACAGCCAAGGAAAACGAAACCCCTTAGAGCCACCCAGCCCCCAGAACCCCACTCAAGATACACTCAAAGAAAAGAAAGGAAAATGAGACGCAAAAGAAAAGAAAAGAAAAGGAGACGCAAAAGCAAGGGGAACAAAAATATTCACGTGGCATTTACCGAGCATCAACCGATAAGCGGGCCTGCAACTTGTCCATTGCCACGCTCCAGCTGCCGCTTGCCAGAAGTTCTAGAAACCATAAACGGCACCAGCAGAGGCGGCGGCACACGTTGCACATGCATTCCGCATTTGGCATTTCGATTTTGCACGCAACTCTCATTTGGATTTCTCTTTGCACCTTGCCACAAAACAGAAATAAACAGTGCGTGCCTCAAGCGGCAAGTACAGTACCAGTACAGTTTCCCCCCAAAGTACTCCTCCTGCTAGCGGGCCCAGATTCGTTCCATCGCATTTTGAACTTATTTGCAGGCTGTTTGCTTAGAGGTGTTTTTCTGCTTTAGTTTTTCAAAGGCAGGACGCATCATTTTCCCCATTTTCCAAGTGCAATCTGACGTCAGTGCTGCCTCTGTGCCTCTGGCTGCGTTCTGGCTTTTAGTTCAACGCACTTGTTGGCCTACATTGGTAATGGAAAATGCCTAGAAAACTCTTTGGCCCTCTCGCCAGAGGCGCACGACCGAGCCCACAATTAAATGAGCCAGCGAAAAGAAAATGCATCTACAGCGGCATTCGCAGATGCAGTGGCAGTTGCACTGTGCAGTTGCAGCGTCGATGTTGTTTCTATTTTGTTGCTGCAATTGCATTTGCAATTACGAAATCATCAAACAACGCATGTGTGCATATCGATGCGGAAGTCGAAGACGAAAAGGTCAAAGCTATTTGAAAAAGCTACCTAAAAACAGATGCACCGATACAGTAACTCAGGGAGATGCAGTAGCCACGGAGATGCAGTAGCTTTTGGTATGCAAAGATACAGATGCAATAGCTTATGGTGGGGGACAGGTGTGGAGCTGCATCGGCTACAGCAAGAGGTGTGTGTAGGCAGGAGCAGATACTACGACTGCTTGGCAGCGGCAGAGCCACATCCGATACAGCAGCTACTGCCAGGGAGCGGAAAATTCAGAGATAGTGTAGCTGCTACTCCAATTTAGATATATGCTGAGATATGTGTACATGCAAATACTATTGAGGGGCAGATCCCTTGATACAGTGAATTATATTAGAAGAATTTTCAGACACAGTAGCTGCTGGCACATTCAAAGCTACAGTGGAAATGCAGAGATATATTAGGTATTGCGCTGCTAGCTTTGGGCTACAGCAGCTACCACCAAGACATCCATCCAGATACAGTAGCTACTACCATGAGAGGTATGCACCTTTTTTTGTAGCTACTCGAAACAGATTCATCAAAATATTTACCAGCCTATTTTGAAGGCATCTTATCAGCATGTCAAATGCTCCGATTTGGCGTGAATAAACCCGTTTGGCATGCCACCTGAGTGTAGCGATAAGATGAGGAAACTTTGTGCAATCAAATGGAGGGGCTGTTGGCACACATAACCCCAGCCTATGCCAGAGAAGCAATGCACTGACAGCAGATGATCTCATTTCGTACTGCAGAAAACTCGTAAAAAAAAAACACACTAGGAAACTCTTTCTTTCAGTTTACTTTACCCATCCAATTTATAGTATTAGATAATCCGAATATTTGTGGTGCTCAAAGAGCATTCCCTTTGTCGCTGAATTCGCTTCGCTTTGTTCGTTTAAAAACATACACTGAGACACAGGCACAGGCACAGACACAGACACAGGGAGTGAGATGTGAGATACATATGCGAATGCTGCACTTGAGATTGTGGCCAATTTGTGGCGTATCTGGCAGATAATTCACTCAGGCACAGAGCCCACGCACAATTAATGCTAGAAGCTGTTTAAGTTGTTGTTGTTTTTCTTCTTTTTCGTAGCTTTGATTGGGCTAAAGTATCTACAAGTTTTCACAAACGAGGGGCAATGAGCGCGTAAACAAATTAAACGAAATGAAAATAATATACACATATATGTAGATAGATAGATAGATGTATATGGAAATTAAAAGGTCTCTTTTTCACAGTCCACACGACAACGACGACGACGACGATGATGCTCCGCACATTTTCACAGTTGCACAAGCCCAAGGAGACTGACTGACGGGGAAAAAAACGCGAGCGAGCAATCGACGACCAGGCCGACCACGACGACGACGACATCCACGACAACGAAAGCAGCAACAGAAACAGCAGCAGCAGCAGCAACAACAGCAGCAACAACAAAGCGGCGAGGCAACCGACTACAAAGCGACGAGACTCTCCGGGTCTAACTTTGTGTGTGTGTGGGGGATAGGGCGCCGCCTGCCTCCCCAGTATCTTTGGTTTGTGTCCGTGTGTGTGGGCACTGGCTGCATGAGCGTGTTTGTGTGAGCGAACAGCAAACGCACGAAGTACGGGTACGGCTATGGCTATGGGTATGGGTACGGTACGCCGTAGCTGTAGCTGTAGCCTCGCATCGGAGGAATACATTATACAATGTGCAGCGGGGAATTAACCCCAAAAAGAAATACTCGAGCGAAAAGTGAAAACGAGAGCGAACACAAGCGACAAGCTTCATGGATGCTTTCGTGGAGGAGCAATTGCAGTGTGAGTGTGGGAGTGAGTGTGCCTCATGTGGATGGACATGGACGTTATTCGGAGAGTAGTTAGAAGATAGCTTTTGGATAACCTGCCTCTAGCAGGTACTTCTGATAAAAGATATGTACAGGTATAAAAGATATTTCTGATAAAAGATACTTTCCATAAAGGATACTTCTTATATGAGATATTGATAAAAGATACTTTTCATAAAATATACATTTAAGAGAAGATACATTCGATTTAAGATACTTCTACTGGAAGATACTTATACTAGAAGATACTTTTGATAAAATATACTTTCAATAAAAGATACATTTAAAAGAAGATACTTTTGATTTAAGATACTTCTACTGAGAGATATTTAAACTAGAAGATACTTCTCATAAAAGATACTTTCAATAAAAGATACAGATACTTTTGATTTAAGATACTTCTACTGAGAGATACTTAAACTAAAAGATACTTCTGATAAAAAGATGCTTCTCATAAAAGATACTTTTAATGGAAGATACTTATCATAAAAGATACTTTTAATGAAAGATAATTATCGTAAAAGTATTTTTTAATTTGGTTCATATTTTATTTAGTAATTTCAAGTCACAAAAGAAACTTTTTCAGTGCGCAGCAGCGGAGCTGCACATCATTCAGATAGAATCAAAGAGCTTAGCAGACATCCAGATATTATCATAAATCAAATATTGTATGCATAAGCCAGAGACCATCTGGAAATGAAATCAACTGCAGAATTTGATTTATTCCCCGCGACTAATGAAGCAGCAGCTCAAGTGGAAAAACAAGTGAATACTCTGTCCAGGCACAAACAAACCATCCCACAAGGGAGAGAGATCATACGGGGGCCCTCTTCGAGTGTGGCAAAAGGGAAAGATCTTCAAGGGCTAGGGGCTTCCGGCAGGATGAGGATCGAGTTGCCATCTTCGAGGGTGCGTTGCGGTGCGCTGCATGTGTGCACGTGCCGCTTGCAACTAAAGCAAACATCTGCCCCGACCTCTTGGCACGGACTGACTGACTGCCACTTGAAACCAAACACCAAAACATAAAATTAAATCACAGATATTCGAATATTCGAGGGGGGTGCGCACAAGTGCCTCATTAACAATTACAAGCAGACGATCAGCCAGTCAGCCAGCCAGCCAGCCAGCAGTCGTTGGAGCGTACTACATTTTTCCAATAAAACTATTAAAAATGCACATAAATTGTGCTTCCCTTTTCCCTTTTTGGGAAATCATTTCGAATACAATGGAGCTGTAGATTAAATATGCATCAGATGCATCAGATTCCCAGCTCAAGGCACCCTGTAAATGAGAGCCCGTAGCTGCGCCCCTACCTTCTTCTAGACTTCCACTCTCTCCCGTAGAAACTCATTCATATATCAGCTGTTTATCCAAGTGCGCTTTACTGAATAAACAACAAACAAAACCAGGGCCTGAGGCAGAGAAAACACACACCGGAGAAATATGAGTTTCAATGAACAACAATTGGGTTGTTTACACGTAGATACGAAAAATATATATCACACACACACACACATGCACAGACAACACTGCCGATTCGTAGCTACTCATAACACATTTTTTGCAAGCTGTAGCTCTTATTTTTCAATTAATTATTGTCGGCTTCAGACAGAGAGCGACCGAGGGGAAAAAGTGTGGGTAGGCGTCGAAGTCTAACTGGCGAACAGAAGCCGATCGCAGGGAGAGAGACAGCGCAGAGAATAATATATCAGAATAACGGGCAGAACTCAGGGCATACTTTTAGGTGGCGCCACAAAATGCTTCAGCTATTGATTCCGTTTCTCTCTTTGTCTGGGCGAGTTTTAATTTAATTTAGTTTTATTTTTTCCGCACAATTTTCGCAAATGCAGTCACTGGAAATGACTCATCGTTCGGTGACAGTGCTTGAGCGAGCGGCCCCCCACACTGCCGTTCCAATTGTGGCACCACCGCCAGTCGAACTCGAATTAGCATGAAATCCACCCTGAGATGGTAGCATGCCTGACCTCCCACATCTTAATAGTCATGGTACACACAAACATAAAAGTTGCCAAAGTAAACAAAAAACACAACAACAAAAAATGCACAGAACTGCGTCGTTTTTTGTTGTTTTAGCTTTGCGGTGGGTCCATCTCTAGCTGCACAGCTCCAAAACGAGAGGTTGCACTTTGTTTGCCTCCTGGGCTAAGAGGCAGCCTCCCATGCCCCAGCCCATGGCCATCCCATGCTGCGCGAATATTTCTGCGCATAACCAAAGACGCAATAAAGAGATGACTAGGCAGCGTTGGGAGTCAGGGAGTCAGGCTCCTATTTCGGGTGGCTATAAAACATTTGAAAAATATTATGAACACCGTCAGACATATTCAAAGGTTTCAGGTTACCTTCTCGCGGGTAGTTTATCATTTTCCCGAGGCAACGACAGCAAAATATTATTGAAGAACATTTAATGACATATTTAATTTCCTAACAGGCCGTAATTATGTCAGGGCGGGGGCCCCACTCATGACAAATCTCCAGCGATCCCACAAAGGAGAAACAAAGGGAAAGGCAAAGGGTGCCACAGAGGGGCGTCACATGTGGCAAACGAGCTAATTAAAGACTGAGCGAGCGAGCGTTGAAATGGAGGACTGTCAGACGCGGGAGAGGCTTCATTTTTCACAGTCAGAGGCGTCGGAGAGGAGCAGGGAAAACACAATAAATATTTCATTTATTTTTGCCAGCGAAAAACTTCCATTATGCGAGCCAATCGCTTCGATCTATGGATATATCTGCATTTACTCTATAGTTTAAGACACTTTTCTCTTTCCATTGTAGCAACCTAATAAAATGCACAATAACATTTTCCACCGCATGTAAATACATTCGAAAACATATTGACAATTTCACAATCAGTGTCCCAGAAAAACGGAACATATGGTACGAGATGTTGCAACATGGCCTGACAACCGCAGAACGGAACGGAACATGTTCCTGCTGTTTTGCCACTGCTGCTGCTGCTGCCCCAGAGCAGACCTTGACGCGCGACAATATGTCAAATGTCAACTGGCATTTGGTCTCAGATCTCAGACTCCAAATGAGAAATTCAATCGAAAACAAGCCGCAAATGCCAAGCATTTTTCATGAAAGTCAACGAAGAAATGCATAAGGTTGCGTAAGGCGTGGACTGTCGTGGCTTGGCGTGGAGTTTTTCACAAAGTGAAAGTAGAAATCAAGCGTAATTATCGCTCGCCATAAAATGCGGAATAGTCTAGACGCACCATAAGATAAAACCCAATCGATCAAGTGCGCCACAAGCCCCAGCGACAAAAAACAACAACAACTACAAAAAAAAAAAACCCCCCGAAGCCTACGCAGCCGCCAAATGCGTGCAACTGTGGCAGCTTGCAATCCGCTTCGTTCCGCTTTGCACTGCCCGGCCGCAGTCTAGTCCGTCGCTCTGTGGCATCATGTGGCGGTTGTCAATGGCGTTTAACGCTTGTCGCCATCCTACAAATTGGTAAATCTTTCCACTGACATGCCACAGGGAAATAAAATGGAAACACAAATAAAATTAACCAAGGAGCAACAAATTTTGAATGCCCTGTAATATATTTTTATTTTTGGCATAAATTTAAGATGTTATTTGTGTAAGTTCTTTGCTGGATTGGTAGCTAAATAAACTGGCAGCTGAAGAGCAGTTGAATGCGAATAAAATAGACACAAATGTCTCACTGGCAGAGAGATGAGCTTAATATTGGGTATATAATGCTGATACTGAAGAATACTGATTCGATCGCAATCAAGATATGATTCCTTTTTTTACGAGTCTTTTTCTTCTTTTCTTTTAGTGCCTAATTTTCTCGCATCTACAAAATTGTAAATGACATAGAATTTCCTGATTCGAGCAGGGCTAAATGATGCTTTAAATATCAGAGAAATAATAGTCTCTCAGTCTTGGCTTCCTCTGCCTCTTCAAAGCGTAGTTAATATACCCCTGTACTCTATACTCTATTCATAAATACCCTGGCCGAGCTGCCTGCCTGTTAGATTTCATTAACAAAACCCATACATAAATATGCCTTCAGGCTTTCTTCGATTCCGTTGAACCTGTTTTACTCATGGCATTGCCTAACGATTGCCATTTGACAATGCGGAGGATGGAGGATGGAGATAGCTGGCCAAGAGCCTTGAAATGTGTACATATATGTACAACAAAAGATACATACAACGGAGTACATACATATACACAAAATTCAGTTTAGCAGATGCATTCGGCGGCTGTCGCTTGCATAATCGCGGCAAAACAAAAAAAAGAAAACAAAACAAAAGGGAAATTACCGATGATACAACGTTTTAGCCCATTAGCTATGCATAGATGTTGCATGCAACTCGCTTAATGAATTCAAAGTAAATTCGATTAACTAACTACTCCGTTTAACGACTAACTGCGAAATGGCATAATGCCAGACAGATATAGAATGGAAATATGGCAGCAAAAACAAACCCATAAACCCCCCGGTTAAGTCACAGCTTACTTAACATGCGAAGTTCTCCTGTTTAGATATGGTTAGAAGCTTTGATTTGTGTTGCATAGAGACACTGATCGGTCAGGGCTCACACACTTGTGCATCACGTGCCACAACTCTGCTACGTGACTAAGCAGCCGACAATGCGCGGCGGCGGTGTAACATCGAAGGTATCGCATATCCAATTAGCGTCACACCATACGGCACCTGGTGATCAATGGGGGGAATTCAATGGAATTAATATTACCCCAAGAATAATCGCGTAAGTGCGACGGCAAATTATAGACTTCCGACGCTCTGGGAAATCTCACATGTGTCCGATTGGCAAGCCCCCCGCCACACCCCACCACAGCGCTTAAATGAGTTGACTGAACCGATGCAGAGAGACACAGACACGGCCACAGCAGCTGGCAGCCCCCCGTACCTGACCTAGACCAAGAATTGCAGGTACATAAATATATTTATCATTTGTCGTGCATGTTTTTTATTATTATTATTCTTGATTAGCAAAGTTTAGGCATAAGGGCATAATAGTTGTATGGATAGATAAAATACAGATACTCGCAATAAAGTCTTTAAAAATTCGATCTTAAAAGAAACAAACAGAAACATGATTTAGGCTGTGGGATGCGTGGGATTTTTGTCTGATCCCTAGGCGCAATCCCTTGACTGATAAAACAATATGTAACCCGTCTCCGAGGACTTGTGTATGTCCGAGGTGAGGCCATAGAAGTCCTCGATGGTCGATGCCTCAATCTTATCGACCATATCATCATCGAACAGCAGCCACAGGCCGTGACTCTTCACAATGCTGATGTAGTGTCCGCGATTTGGGCCCGAACCGCAGTGTATGACCACGGCCGTTAGATCGTACAGGCGATCCGGATTGACGGCATCGTCGGAGGTGTTGAACAGCCGCAATTCGAGCGGAAAGACAACGCGATGCGAGACCTTGATGTGCCGATTGAATTGCTCCATGTACTTGAAGCGCTTCAGATGGAGCGCCAGTATCATGGGCAGCTTCTTGACGCGCATCCGCTTCTGGGCCTCCTGGTAGCTGCAGCAATTGTCGCACTTGAACTTGTTGTCCGAGCAGAGGGTCTCCGTGTTGCTGAAACACCGCAGACAGTGGGTGATCGAGGTGTTCTGATCGACATCCACCTGCAGATCGAAAAAGTTCTCGTCCTTGCTGCTCACCGTCTCGCAGTTGAGGCAGCGCGTCTCCGACGTGAGTATGCCCTGAAAGATCTCGTGCACCCAGGTGGGCTCCGAATTGGCGCCGTTCGTCTGCACCAGGGGCGTGGTCGTGGCCGTCAGACCGCCGCTGGCATCAAGCACACTCGTTGTGGCCGCCGCAGCATTCAGGGAGCCCGTCGAGTTGCTGCTGTTCCCATTGGTGGTCGTCGAATTGGATGTTGAATTCGAGTTGGAATTGGAGTTGGAGGTGGAGCTCGATTTGCTGGCTGTGCTGGTGACCATTTGTGAGGTGCTGCTGGCGCCTGCTCCGCCGGACTTGCCATTGCCATTGCCGTTGCCATGGGCGGGGCCCGCATTGCGTTCGGCAAGGATGATCTCGTTGATGTGGTTGATCAGAAAGTTGAGGAACTCATGGGCATCCTGCTGCATATAGTTGTCGAACTCCTCCTTCTCCTTGCGCAGTCGCGTAATGAACTTCTTGGGCGCTATGGAGCCGACCTTCTTCTTCTGGGTGGCAATGCTGTAGAAGAGATCCGCGAGGCAGGAGAGCAGCGTCTCCTTGGGCCGCTTATTCTTCGCCTTGTACTCGAGCACCTTCTCGCGGAAGGGCTTGCAAAAGTAGAGGGCCTGCAGCACCGAATTGCTGTAGCAGGTGTTCCCGAAGTTCACCAGACCGAAGTAGTGCTCGTTGGCCGGAAACAGATCCGAGCCGATCTCCCGCTCCAGCTGCGAGACGTTGGCGCCCATGCCAGCACCAGGGGCTGCCGTGGCACACCGGTACAGAAAACCCCACACTGTGGCAGGCTTTTGCAGTCCCTTCAGCTGTTGGTTCGATCTATCGTCGATTGGATCGTTATTGGATCATTTACGGTATCCCTCCCCTCCCTATATGTTGATATATATATATATGTATCTTTCGTTATATATTTTGCTCTGAAGGTGGGGGGGCAGAGGCGCAAAACACTTTTTTTATACTGTCTGAAAATAAATAATTTTGAAGAGGGGATACACGTGAGTTTGCTTCGCATAACACAAACAACAACAGAAATTAAAAAATACTCTAAGGCTTACTTTGCTTTATTTTTTAGCTACTTTTCCTTTGTTTGTATTACTTACATTCCAAAAAGAAAAGACACTAAAAACAAAGCAAAGTATTTTACAACTAAAATGCGCAAAGGAAAAGCAAATGAAGAATTTAAATCTTCAAAATACATTTTAACTCTTTTTTTTTTTTGCATCCCCTCTTTGAAAATTATTCATTCAAACAAAGTGTTTTTTATTGCAGTTTAAGTTTTGGTTCAGATTTGATGTGCACAAAATTTTATAAATAGAATCAAAGGTCAAATTGTTCAAGAAAATGTTAATATTCCAATTTTGGTTAGTTCGGATGGCAGAAGCATTTTCCATATTTACTTTCAAATTTTGTGAATTTTTGAAATTAAAAAAATAAACGTATTTATGTTTTTATAAAGAAAATAGAGGTTTTTTTACAATAATAAACATAAGATATAGTTGGGGTCAGTCAGAGCTTTTAGCAAGTAAATGTAAATATACATAAATCCATAAGACTGTGACACAGCGTAAAGTAAATCTATATGGATGTTCGCGGCACTGCCCACTGTACCCGAACATTGTTACATATGCGTCGTGCACACAGGGCAGCAGAGCAGCCAGCCTATGCTGTACCCATGATGCAATTATATAAGGTGGTCTCGTCGGCAGCAGCAGGCCCTTAACAATACTTACAATAAGTGCGAGTGAAACGGCTCACCTCAGTAAGTGTGAGTGAAACAACAATAGAGCGTGTGGATTAACCCTATGTTGGTTCATGGGGTTTAAAGTTGCCGGTTATAATAAAAAGAGTTGATATTTTTTATAATTTCATTTTTAATAATTTTGAATTTGAAACTAAGCGTTGTTTTTGTTTTTGAATAGATTTTCTTTTGTTAAGCCTCTTAAATCTTAAATAAATTCGAATCTTAAAATAAAACGTTTTATATATAAATTAAGTTTAACTGTTTCGGAAGCCATTAACAATTTTTGTTTAACATTTTTTGTTTTGCCAAACTGTTTTTTGCACGTGCTTGCAGCAAAAACTAAAATACGTAATTTTTGTTGGGCACAAGGGTTAAGGCTTCCAAAAAAAATTTGTCCGCACCCAACCTTTCACTACAACAAGCGAGCGCGCACTGAACGTTAAGGAACTGAAACCCGAACGATTCGGCAGCCGACGAGACCACCTTATATAATTGCATCATGGCTGTACCGTTCTTTTCGGCTCTTTATATCTTTATCTCTCTCCCTCTCGCTTTCATCAGCAGCTTTGGCTCTCTCGCTCGCTGCCTAACTAAGCTGCTCTCCCTCGCTTAAGCTCTCTCGCTCTCCATCTCTTTCCCACTCATTCCAAGCCTCTTGTGCAGAGGGCACAGACATGATTCGGTTCGTCTGCCTTGTACTGTTTCTTCAACTGACATTCTTTTGACTGTCTTGAACGTATTTACATATCGCCAAACTCTACCAATCGGCAGCTACAGTGCGCTTCATACAAGAACAATAAATTAAAGAGATTAAACATTATTAATCCCAAGCATTGGCTATCCCAACAATGAGGAATTCTATTTAATTTAATTTCAGTCATAAAATCCAATATAAACATAAGAAATTGTCTTTAATTAACACATTTCGTCTGGTTCATTCTCAGTGTCAAAGTCCAGCTGACTATCAGCACGTACGAGTATTCAAATTCACATGTAATCCGAAGATTTGTGTTGCAAAAGAGAGACGCCAAAACAGACGAATCTGGAAGGCCTGTCTTTGATTTCGCGATACCCCATGGAGTTTGCATTTCATTGATGAGTTGTCACAGCTAAATATAGCTCAAATTTTATAGCCCTTAAATTAATGGATCGTTGGGTGATTTTTCTCACAACTGCTGTCTGGGAAAATTCCAGTGTCGGGTTGCCGCCGCTTGGCGTGTGCCATGGGCAATGCACTCTACGTTGACCAGACAGACAGAACACACGACAAACAAGTGCTATAAAAGCCATAGCGATCGCCACAGACATCATACAGTTATCGACAACAGCTAAGAGAAGCCACACACACCACAGAGAAACATCCAGACAGCAGTAGTAGCAGCAGCAGCACCCACATCTAAGACCGCCCTTCAAGGGAACCAGAACTAAGCAATTGCAAGGATTTGCCTACACTTTTCGGCAACGTATTTGGCGTAAAGGCGCGTTGGAGTATCATCTCATTGTTGCATCGAATAAACTAAATGCAGGCCAAGGGACTGTGTCGGAGCCAGTAAACAATCTATCAGCCAAGTTGCTGAAGATTCTAGCCTAAGGTTGTTTTATGTATATATTTAGCTAAAACATTGCCTAACCCACAAGTATCTCCTAAGTAATTCCAATTCCAAACATGTTTCACGAAGTAAGCGTGGGTAAAACGCTTTAATATTTAAAGCTTTTATTCTCCCTCTAAATTTATAAGTATTCAAACTCCGATACGATTAATTGTTACTTTATCTTATTGTTTTATGATGAACATTCATAAGTTAATTGTAATAAAAGTTTCAAACTAAAATCAATACAAATTGTTTTCAATTCGATTTCAATCAAATAACTGATGGTATCAAAACATTGGGTTCTATTTGAATTATTCAAGAAAACTAAAAGAAAAAAAAAGTTAGCTAGTTAAGTAGATAACTACTTGGCAGCTTTACCTATTGCAGTTATTCATCACAATATGGCACGATTTGTATATCCTTCTCCCTCCACCAGTGACAAGTTCATATCGACTTTGGGAGCGAGAGAGGCAGAGAAACAGAGAGATAGATATGGAGTGAGAGTAAGAGACAGCCACAGAGTGTGTGACATATTCAAGCACACACGTGACATCATTTGGAAGCACTCACAGAACAATAGCAATGTATTTGAGATTCATGTTCATTCTCTTTTGCACTTTTCGCTTGTGCATCAACTATTTGGCAGCTATTCGCTATAGCGTTCTGATTGTAGTGATTACAGAAGTGTCAACGTTAATGAAGAACTTTGAATACGATGCGAATTCTCTACATTCATGCCAATGGTTCAATAGCTAATTGAGTGCATTGAAAAAATGGTTTATGGTTTATAATATTCATTTATGTATATGTAGTTGCTTAGCAACAAGCACAGGGGTTATTTTAATGCATAGAATTGAAATGTTCAATGATTAATCATCCATGAATCATGGTCGCGTGCCACGTACTAAGTTCTGGATTCATTTTAAGTATATTAAATAAAATATTCAGCTATGCAAAGAAAATATTTAGTTGGCATCCAAATGAGTCACCAATTGGAAATTATGCATTAAACGAATATGGATTAAAACACCTTAAGCCCCCGAGGAAATGTCGTTCATAGTCACCTGCTAAATTTAAATAAAATATCTAGGTCTGGGCACATACGACATAAGACCTCATTAACAGTTGAAAATTGAATTTTCCCCATCTAAAAGCAACGCCCAATGCGAAATTATAGCCCAAGAAGCCACCGCATCAGGGGCCCACAGTAAGTGTGAGTCGATAGCTAGCTGTCTCTCTCTCTCGGTAATTTCATGCATTTCCCCCACGAGCCGAGGGCAGAGATATAAAGCTCACTCGCTGCTGGGACCAGACCAGAACCCAACTGAAAATGCAATCGATTGTAAGTAGAGGGAGATCATCGCCGCTTGCGCCCAGAGGATAATAATCAAGACATTCCATCCATTACAGGTTATAGTTTATCTCATTTTGATAAGCATCTTACTTTGGTTGAAGTTAAGTCCTGGGCACACTGAGAGTTCCAGTGGTCTGAGCACGACCACATCTACAGCTGCAACTCCAGTCGCTAGGATACCACAGGATAACTTATTAAATAGCCTCCCAGCAGCAGAGATCGATGCCAAATCATCCACAAAAGTCTCCAGGCTATTGACTGTGCTGAAGGGCTCACCGGCCAGAGATAATCTCATTGCGGCTGCTTCTGCACCAACTTCTACTCCTGCAGGCAACGTCGAGGACACAACCTTCGATTGTTATTCCATTTACGGAGATGACTGTTTCCTTGTACCCGATTCGATTGGACCCAGACTCAGTGCCAAGCTGCTGAAAATTCTAGCGCAGTCCTAAGCCGATTCCATGTACAACATGTACGATCAAACGCTCAATTGTAAATGCAAAAATTTAAATGTTATTTCCCAAAATAAACACAAAATTATCCAACAAAACGTCAGGGGTTTGCGATTAATGAGCTTAGCCCGCTGTTGATTGGCTGTCAATTAACGCCCATGCAAAATTAGATGGCCAGAAGCTCTGCCTGCCTGCCTGTCTGCTGTCTGCCTCTCTGTCTGGCTGGGAATTTCATCGATTTTTAACGATCACTCAAAGCATCAATATAAAAAGTCTCTGCCGTGCGGCAAATCCAAACAGATCGCAACGAAAAATGCAAACGAATGTAAGTAAAGATCTATACAAAGTGTGGATGGTATTTCAAGTAATAAATGTTTCAAATTTAGATGCTGGCACATTTTCTGCTTCTCAGCATCTTTGTATGTTTGGGCATCTATGCGCATCCTGTGAAGACTGTGCTGCAGTCGCCACACTCCCAGCTAACGCCAATGCAGAATCATCAAACTACAGAATCGACAGTGCCAAGGGATTTACAAAATAATGAAATAAAATCTAGTGAAATAAATAAAATTTCGGACAATGGAAAAATCAAATCAGCTGAAAAATCAATGACGCACTCGCCGCCTCTTAAAGGAATCGCGCAGCAGGATAGCATTGAAAGTGAAACCACCACAGAATCCAGCACAGAATCCACCACAGAATCCCCAGCTGATAAGTCTCAACCAAATCCAGTTGTCATTGGGCCTCGGTTAAGTGCAACTTTATTGAAAATTCTCACTAAAGAATAAACTGCAAGTCAAGAATACACTCTCCAAAAAATACACTCTCTAGGAGCATAGCAAATTCCAAGATTACATAAAACTATTACAAAATAAATGCAATATTTAATTGCTAGAATTTTATTCTCTCTTTTAATTACACTCTCAATATAATGAAACTCACGATCTGAACCCGCTGCGCTCTGACTTGGATAAGCGACTCCGTAGCTGCCCCGGAGCCACCATATCGATACTCGTATAAAATCCAGCTGCAACTGCGATCAGGTCTCAGTGATCGATTGAAAATGCAGCCGTATGTAAGTATCGAATGTCATTCCGCTAGATTTCAATGCAAAACATTAATAACTTTCGTGTATTTAGATTTTGTTTGTGTTGTTTGCTGCGCTGACCGTCGTCAGTTCATGCAGCATCCCAAATGCTGAACAAACAAAAACCTTAAATGGAAACCAAGAGCAGACAAAGCTACCAGAAGTCTCTGCAGTGGAAACCAGAATATTGGAACACAAATCCCAGCTGAATGCAGTGGAAGCTACCACACAGTTGCGTATGGAAGCAGAAAGTACAACCATTCCCACAGTAGATGCTGCCTCTGAAAGGATTGTGCCTCTGCCCACACGCTCTGCAACTGCTAGAACTTCCAGCACTTTAAATGCTGAACAACTGAAGACTTCTACTGGCAAAAATGAAGCCAAAAAGGTAACAGAAGTGGCTACTGAGGATGCCAAAGGGGCACAGGAAGATGTCCAAACTGCACACATTTTTACAGTAGAAAAGATTGTGCCTTTACCCACTCGTTCTACAATTCCTGAGACTATGATGCTCAGCTCCAGCCTCGTAAATACGCAGCAACTGCAGTCTTTCAATGGCGACAATCAAAAGACAAATTCTACAGAAGTTGGGCAAGAAAATACCACAAGTTCAGCCATTCCTGTTTCGGGCAGTGATAGGGATATCCCCAGTAATCATTCGAACGAGTGTGGGCCAGAGCCATTTAGTATTGGAACTCGACTGAGTGCTCAACTGTTGAAAATACTCACAAGATTAGGTTAAGAACACAAAATGTAAATTAGATATCAATAAAACTCAATGTAGACCATTGTTTATCCGAACGTAATATCCCCAAAATGTATAGATTTCCCAGAAAATTCCCCACACCGAGCAGCAGTGTCATTGATGACACACAGCATGCAGAGCTCCCAGTCCCCCCCTCATAGTTTCCAATCCACTCAAAGTTCCAATCAACAGCAATTACTGTCAATCAGCATCTCATGATCGTCACATTGGCAGTGCGGGAGGGGGCGCAATTATTAAATCTAGTCAATAATCATAGCCAATACCGATGTACAGAGTCACAACACGACTCCACAGATTTCCATTAGCCATACATATATCGCGATCCGCAGAGTAAATGTTGCGGAAAACTCTCCACAATTGCAATGCTATCTATCGACACCGGTTAAACCAGTTTCGTAGTGCTCTATAGATCGCTCTACAGATCGCTGGCATTTCATTCATTCAGTGCATTTCAGCAACGGGAACTAGAATGATCAGAGCCACTGCAGTGAGTATTAACTCGTACACCTCTAGACCTCAAGAAAGGAATCACCAAAATAAAAATAATATTATTTCCAGTGTCTGTGCCTGTTATTATTGTTTATCTGTCTGTTTATCACACGGAACGATGGCGCCACAAAAGTTTTCTACGAGTTTCAGTGAGTCTTTCACTTGGTATTATTTATTATTAATTTAAGACACCCCCTAATGATAATTTCCTTAGCATACGCGAAAACACTGACCATCCCAATGAAAAGGGCGAGCTCGAGGGTAAATCAACAGCCAGTGAAAGTGATGCTCGTGCGGAACCCGAACTAATCGTCACAGGGAAACGGACTTCGTCCGTGATTTTGCCCGGCTATGATCCCGCCACCGGCAACTATGTCTACAAGGAGGATGCCACCTATGCGGCGGATGACAGTGGCTACCATGTCCAGTGCAACTATAGCATAGAAGCCGTGGATGCTGGCACACGGATAAGTGCAAAAGCCCTGAAAACAACCGTCGGTTGAGGGCGGCGTAAACATCATTAGCATTACAAAGAATCTGAACGAATTGTTATTTATTGTGAATTGCAACACCCAGACACCAGTCGGGCTGGAACTAGAACTAGTAGTAGTAGCTGTCCCATGGCACATATCGCATGTCACATGACTGACAAATAACAAACAGAAACTGTGAGAAGAATGTTGGAATCGGTACGATGAAATCTTTTGCACATTGGCGTGTTGAATTATGCATATTATCGTGTATGTACATAAATACAACGACTAATATTAATGCGTGAATCACACACCAATCAAATTTTAGTTTATTGATATTTTAAGAGCTTTACCATTGTGATTTAAAAGGACAAATAATTGTAGTCGAAACACTAAACAATTTTCTATACAAATTAGTTTAGTTTGGAAGAGCACAATTTTATTTTATTTATTATGCAATATTTATGTGAATAAATAAATGATTTCTTCAATTAAAACTTTTAATCAATTAATTGATTAATTTAATTAATTAAAAGCTTAATAAATTAACAATATTGTAGCTCATTTAATTTGTTTTAACTGTTATTCTCTGCAAGCCTCTTTTTTGTATCAATTTTATTTATTTTTCCACTTAAATGAACTTTTTAAAGCTGCTGTGAATAGCAGTTTAATAACACTAGTCAACACGATTTTTCCTCAAGGAACAAAACTAACTTTTTATTAAAGATTTGGGGCTTAGAAATGGTTTGATGATATTTTTTTTTTTTTTTATGGCAGAACTTTTTTTTGAAGAATTTTTGAAAACTGGTATTTTTTTTGTAAGCTTTTTTCAGAGGTAGCGCTTGTTTTTTTCACATAACTCTAGTATCTTTCATCTGGTTGTTAAGAACTTTAATATTTTAAAAAGATAATAAAAACAGCTAGAAGTAAATCCCAAAACTTTGTGATTTCAGCTTACCGTCTGGGAAATATAAAGCATTGAAATGCAAAAATGATGATTTTTGTGCGGTATTATTTACGAAATTTTGACTTTAAAAACTCAGGAAAAGTCGAAAAAAAATTATATCCTGTGTTCTCTATTTTTTTGTGTAGAGGCGCATTAATTTGGCGTCGTTTAAGGTATCGCTCATTAAAATCTATGGAGAGACTTTGGAGCTAAAATTCGTTAACAAAACCTAAAAAATGGAAAAAATTAACAAAAAATACCTTTTTGAATGTAGCGGGCCCAACTGCCCATCGGGAATTGCGATCGCGATCAGGTACCAAATGTACAACCCTTTTTCGTTTGCTTTGTTCCCAATTGGCAGTTGGGCCCGCAGCCTTCAAAAATGTATTTTTTGTCCATTTTTTCCATTTTTTAGGTTTGGTTAACGAATTTTAGCTCCAAAGTCTCTCCATAGATTTTAATGAGCGATACCTTAAACGACGCCAAATTAATGCGCCTCTACACAAAAAAATAGAGAACACAGGATATAATTTTTTTTCGACTTTTCCTGAGTTTTTAAAGTCAAAATTTCGTAAATAATACCGCACAAAAATCATCATTTTTGCATTTCAATGCTTTATATTTCCCAGACGGTAAGCTGAAATCACAAAGTTTTGGGATTTACTTCTAGCTGTTTTTATTATCTTTTTAAAATATTAAAGTTCTTAACAACCAGATGAAAGATACTAGAGTTATGTGAAAAAAACAAGCGCTACCTCTGAAAAAAGCTTACAAAAAAAATACCAGTTTTCAAAAATTCTTCAAAAAAAAGTTCTGCCATAGAAAAAAAACCATAATTCTTTAAAAAATTTTAAATCCCCATATCTATCAGAAAAAGTCGGTTTGGATCCTTGAGGAAAAAAAAAGTTCGATTTTGTCGAGTAGTGTAATTTTAGCGATGCCACTGGACGTAGTGAAGTTAGTTGCGTCACACTCTAACGTGAAATGGCAACATTTTTTTAAAATAATTTGGCAAAATATTCATCGTGTTAAAAGTATAAATCTTTCTTATTTTTATAGCATTTTAAATGGATTTCTATAGAATTTAAGACTTGGCTCTGCCCCATAGTTTTAAATATATATTTTATAAGCGAGCTATAGCCCTTACCTTGTGTGTGAAGTTTCCTTTTGTCTGGTGATGATTGTTGGCTGCTGCTGCTGCTGCGACTTCTAGTCAACACTTTCCAGTACTTGAAAACAAAAACACTCTTCTGGTAAGTGCCTCAAGTAATGTGTGTGTAAAAATGCTGTAGAAATCTAGCGGCAGAAGAAAAGCTCTATATGTATATATATCTGCAATGAACGGAATAATTAAAGGGAATCATTAGTTTAACAAGAAACGACAAACGATTAAGTGAGGATAAACAAATTTCAATTTAGACTTCAAGCAAAACCCGGGGCAGGAGGCCCCCGGAAAACTCACTAACAGCGAGTGGGCGGCGAAGGGGAGGCGCACGCCTGCTACCTTGTGGGTCAAGTGCAAATTGAGCAAAGTGATTACAAGATCAAGAGACAGACAATAACAGAGAGAGAGAGTGAAAGAGTGAGCGAGAGACGAGACAAGTAGTCAGCATTTTAGGTCAGAGTCGCGTAATTGAGAATGCTGAGCGAATAATATACACTGCATCGGTTAATGAAACTAATTAACTAATCAAGCGTTCCCCGTCTGTGGTTCTCTCTCTCAGGGGTTGGGGCCTGACGATAAGACCCCGGCCACGGAATTCAGTCAAAAATCGACGCATCTCTCGATTTCAGCTCAGTTTCGTTTCGGCAATCATTCGGCAAACACACAGAGAACTGAATTAGAATGGAAAACGCTCGACTTGGGCTACTGCTGCCGCTGCTCCTGCTGCTGGCAGCCTACTCGGTGGCTGGCGCTGCCGTGTCGCATCCTTTTGCCACCAACTACACCAACGACATCCTGCGGCTGGCCAAGGCGGCCCACATCAAGGCCTACATGGGCGAGGATCAGGCAGAGGCGTGCGATAATTTCTACCAGTTTGCGTGCGGCAATTGGCCGCGTCTGCACCCGGCCCGGGTCCACAACAAGCGCACCAACTACCTGGAGGAGCTGCAGGAGCTGTACATCCGCAAGAGCGCCGATATGCTGAAGAGTTCGGCGCGCAGTGCCGACAGCAGTGCGGATCGCATCCTCAAGAATTTCTTCAACTCGTGCTGCCTGCAGGCGAACGACACGCGGCCCGCTCTGAGGGCTGCCCTGCTGCAGGCGACGGACTTTCGCGGCGGCTGGCCAGAGATTCGAGTGCCCTCGTGGTATCAGTACGAGTACGACTGGCTGAAGGTGGTGGCCACGCTGAAGCGGCAGCTGGGCGTGGACATATTCATTGGCCTGGATGTGATAGTCGACTACAAGGAGGAGCGCATGCATCGCATTAAGCTGGGCGCCCCCGAGCTGCCGCTGGGCCAGCGGCGCCTCTATCTGGATGGACGCCATCAGGGCCAGCGGGATCTCTACCGGCGTTCGATTGAGCAAAAGCTAAAGTTCTACTTCCCCGAGCAGGCCAAGCAATGGCGCAAGGAGGTCGCGGCGCAGGTGCTCAGCATCGAGGAGCAGCTGGCCAAGGGCTTGCCCCACAATCCGGCGCTCACGCTGGAGCAGACGACACGCCAGCGCACGGCGGCCGATATGAAGTCGGCGTATGGCAGCTATGTGGACGTCAGTCGCTACCTGCAGCTCATCTTCAGCGACACTCTGTACGTGGATATCTACGAGACGCCGGAGGATTATCTGTCCAATCTGGTGGACGTCATACGGGCCACGCCCAAGTTGCATCTGGCCAACTACACCATCTGGCGTACGCTGGACACCCTGGCTGCGGCAAGCATACCGCAGTCGGTGCAGCCCGACATCTGGTGCATCAAGCTCACGCAGCGGCATTTCCCCCAGCAGCTGGAGAGCCTGTTCCACCGCAACTACAACAACATGCAGATGATCAACGAGCTGCAGTCCACGTGGACGGACATCAAGCGGGTCTTTCGCGAGGATCTGCAGGCGTCCGAGCGGCTGCACTGGCTCAGCCAGGAGACGCGACAGAAGGCCATCGGCAAGCTGGAGTCCCTGCAGCTGCAGTTTCGCGCGCACGACGATGTCCAGCTGATCCGCAAGTTGCACGGCCTGCAGGTGGAGGCCAAGCGCTTTTATCCCAATCTGCTGGCGGTGCTGCAGTGGGAGACCCAGCGCAAGTTGGCCAAGCTAATGCAGGAGCCTGTGCCCGAGGATCAGGTGGCGCACAAGCTGCCGCACTACGAGCTGAAGAGCAACAAAATTGAGGTGCCCATCACCTTTCTGCAGGCGCGCTTCTTCTGGGACCCGGCCTATCCGAATGCCCTCAAGTATGGCACTCTGGGCGTGCTGCTTGCCCGCCAAATGCTGCACGGCTTCGATGCGGTGGGCAGGCGCTACGACGCGCATGGCTATCAGAACAATTGGTGGGACGCCACCTCCGAGAGCTCGTTTGCCCGACGCGCCCAATGCTTCCAGGAGCAGTACGCCATCTTTGTGCAGTACCGGGAGAAGCCGGTGCAGGACAAGCAGCTGCTGCGGCGCATTGTCGCCGACAACGGGGCCCTGGACATTGCCCATCGGGCGTACACCAAGTGGCTAATGAATTCGGCCGAGACCACGGCCATCTATCAGCGGGAGCGTCTGCCCCTGCTGGACCACTCGCACCAGCAGCTCTTCTATCTGGCCTATGCGCAGCTCTACTGCTCCGACTATCCCGACACCCTGGAGCGGTACGAGGAACTGCCCGAACAGCTGCGCATCAATGCGGCTCTCTCCAATTCGCAGCAGTTCGCCAATGCCTACAGCTGCCCCAGCGGCTCCACGCTGAATGCGCGCTTCAAGTGTACCCTTTACTAGAGAGCGAAATATCGTAGTATCCACATATCTATGTATCTATTCCATTCCAACGCTCCAACAGAGATTACAAAAAAGAGTTTAAGGTTTAAGCTTATTAAAATTAACGAAAAAGGTGAGCGGAACCAGGCTAAACCTTTTTTAAAATACATTTTTGTATCACTTTTGCTTTCAATTGTTAAAATAAAAATTTATATAAATAAAACAATTAAAATAAAAATTAACAATTGTAATAAAAAAATGTATAGTAAAAATAATAATTAAAAAGTGAAATGGAACCAGGCTAAACCTTTTTAAAATACATTTTTCTATCACTTTTTCTTTCCATTGTTACAATAAAAATATTAAAAATAAAACAATTATTGTTTAATTTTTAAAATACAAAATAAAACAATTATTGTTTAGTTTTTAAAATAAAAATTAACAATTGTAATAAAAAAATGTATAGTAAAAATAATAATTAAAAAAGCGAGCTGGAACCAGGCTGAACCTTTTTTAAATACATTTTTTATCACTTTTTCTTCCCATTGTTATAATAAAAATATAAAAAATAAAAAAATTATTTTTTAAATAAAAAATAAAACAATTATTGTTTAATTTTTAAAATAAAGAAAAACAATTACTGTTTAAATTTTAAAATAAAAAATATAAAAATTATTGTTTCATTTTTAAAATAAAACAAATACTGTTTAATTTTTAAAATAAAATTGTAATAAAAAAATGTAAATAAATTTGTATTATTAAAATCAGAAATTATCACAAATAAAGCAGAAATATTTCCATAAAGGATATACGCCAAATACCTGCACTCTGCGCGCTTTTAATTCCTAACCAGTTCTAGCTACAATTTAATGAGGTAAGGAAACAAAATTTTAGAATCTTACATATAAAACAAAACAAAAATTTATTTCAATTTGTATTAAAAAAGTGGAAAATTTCTGATTTAAATAATAATTAATTGAATATTTTAAAATTTTTTATAATTTATACTAGAAAAATGTATAATTTGTACGATCCCTGCTCGTCAGTGGTATACTCACAAATATTTTTCTGTAATAGTAACGCACTTTTGTTTTGCCCCTCTAGATTTTATTTTACATTTACTCTCGCGAGAGATAACCCCCGGCATGACCCTCGTTTCTCGGCTATCAGCAGCAGAAGTCTCTCTCTCGGGCGACTCTTTGCTGGCCGTCAGTCGAAAGCTTCACAGACAGAGCTCCGGCAGCATGTCGGACTGTTCCTCCTACACGGGCTGGCTTTTCCTTGGGCTCCTGCTCTTCCTGGAGCTCAGCTGCTGCGCCGCAGCGAGCGATGTAGAAGCAACCTCGAGTGGCGGCGGCAGCTTCCAGCGCATCTACCAAACCGAACAGACAGTGCGTACGGCCAAGGGCAAGGAGATGCACTCGTACATGAATCTCAGTGCCGATCCCTGCACGGATTTCTACGAGTATGCCTGCGGTGGCTGGGCGGCGGCAGCCAGCCCCCTCGTGCAGCTGCACCAACGCACAGACGTGGATCTGCTGCGTTTGCTGGAGGAGACGGCCCACAGGGAGGACAGCGGAGTGGCCAGGCAGGCCAAGGAGTTCTACAAGTCGTGCCTGGTGGCCCAGGCACAGCAGAGCCAACAGCAGCAGCAGTTCCTCAGCGAATTGATCCAGCAGAATGGTGGCTTTCCGGCTGTGCCCGGTTCCAATTGGGAGGTGCATCACCACGACTACGACTGGCTGCGGGTGCTGGGGGAGCTGCGGCACCGCTTCGGACTGGACATACTGATTGGGCTGAGGATCGGCTACAACTATGCGAGTGTCCACGAGAACAGTCTCTACCTGAGCGAGCCGAGCACCTTGATACCCCGCGATCTGTGCACCCACAACCGTTTGGATATACGCGACATGGCCTATGAGCCGCTGGAGCGGCGCGTGGCCTCGGAGCTGATGGCCTGGCTGGCCCTGGGCAATGAGGCAGCCGCCCGCTTGGCCGCTGACATTCTGAGCTTCGAGCACGAGCTGTGCGGCGGCATGCTGCAGGACGACTCTTCCGATGCGTCCTGGGACGCCGAACGGCAGCTGTACGCCGGCAACTATTCGCGCAAGACCCTGGCCGAGTTCTCCAAGCTCTACGAACTGAATCTGGAGGCGTATGTGACGGCCAGCTATGGGCAGGTGATCTACAAGCCCGTCTACATGGCCGCGCCCAAGTACTACCGCCAGCTGCACCGCACAGTGGCCGCCCACAATGCCAGCCAAGTGGCCAACTACATCATGTATCGGGCGGTGGCCGCTGTCACCTTTCCCCTGGACGATCGCTCGCATTTGAGGCGCAACGAGTGCTTGGGACGCATCAAGCGGCACCTGCCCACGGCCCTGGGGGAGCTGTACGCCCGGCAGTTTGCCAGCGAGGATGCGCGCAAGGACCTCGAGGCACTCTATGGCCAGCTGCAGGACGCCCTGAAGCAGAGCCTGAGCGCCGACTGGCTGGAGGAGGGCTCGCGGCGTGTGGCACAGCGCAAGCTGTCGGATTTGAAGCTCCGCTTGCCCCACTACGAGCGGCCGCTGGCCTACAAGCTGCAGCTGGAGCGGAACGGCTACTGGTCGAATCTGCGCCAGCTGCTGGCCGCTGTGCAGACACAGCAAATGGGTCGCCTCTTCGAGGAGGAACTGCCCGCGCCCAGCGATCCCGTGGAGGCGTATGAGGCACGGGTGCGCTACCGGCCCGTCCAGCGGCAGATCGACATGGGATGGGGCCTGCTGCAGGCGCCCTTCTACGATCCGCATTACGGGCAGTCGCTGCGCTATGCCACGCTGGGCGTGGCTGTGGCACGCCAGATGGCCATGGCCTTCGACGATCCACACTGGTCCGTGGGCCTGCTGGAGCGCGACAATTGGGATGGCCTGACGGCGTGGCGATATCACGATCGGAGCGAGTGCTTCAGCCGCCAGGTGGAGGAGTATCTGCACGCCAATGCCAGTGCCACGCGCCAGCTGATCGCCGACAGTGCCGCCCTCAATGTGGCCTTTCGGGCCTACCTCACGTGGCTGGGCTTCCAGGAGCCGAACAACGATTTCAATCGCCTGTCCAGGGAGACCCTGCCCGGCCTCAACTACTCCAACACGGCGCTCTTCTTTGTGGCCTACGCCCAGCAGTACTGCAGCCGGCAGGAGAGTCGCCGCTGGTCGTGGTCGTCGTTGGCCAAGGAGCTGCCGCCGTACAGTGCCCGGCAGAACCACAGTTGGCCGCGCATGCAGGTCAATGGTCCGCTGTGGAATCTGCAGGAGTTTGCCCGAGAGTTCCGCTGTCCCATTGGCTCGGCCATGAATCCGGCCACCAAGTGCCACATTTACTAGCGAATAAGTTGAAATTTCACAATCGTTGGGTCACTAATGGACACACGATAATAAACTCAAGAATTGTCTTGATCAAAGTTCAAGTTTCACTAGAAATTTTCTGCAGTTTAATTGTGCGAGGATTTGGCCATATCGGAATATCGATATCTTTTTGGGAATTAATCGTTTCTAAATCGTTTCCGGCATGCCTTAAAAAAACGTAAGGCAGAGTCTTTCAAAGAGATTTGGCGGCCAATTTGTGTCTTTAAATAATATAATTTTCAATTCGAATTTTAATCAAAAAACAAACAAAAAATAAACAATCGATTTTATCAATGCTAATCGATGATTTTTCGATTGTGTTCTAGTGGAACATTCGCCCACATCAATCTCTAAAAACTTCTTGCAAAAATATGTAGAATTTATAAAACTTTCAATTCGAATTTTAATCAAAAAACAAAACAAAAATCGATTTTAACAAAATTAATCGTTTTTCTCGATTTTGTTCTAATGGAACATTCCCCCACATCAATCTCTAAAAACTTCTCGAAATAAATGAAGAATTTATATAATGGAACACTCCTCACCACATCAATCTCTAAAAACTTCTCGAAATAAATGAGGAATCTATCCACGTTCTACCATCACTAGTTTTTCCCAGTGTAAGAAACTTACGAGGAAATACAAAAGTGGAAGGGAAGCAGGCAAACATAGACAGAACACGATCGGATTTGTGTTGTTTTTCTGCCACTGCCAGGTTCTCCGGCGTGCCGTCGGGCAAGGCTGTCTTTGTTTACTTCTCTCCCAGAGCCAAAGCCAAAGCCAGAGCTAAAGCGCGATAACCTCTCAGGGACTGAGGCGTCAAACTTGACCCAAAAATCGACCAAGTTCATGAGCACACAACAACAGCACCGGACGGACTCCGGAGCACTGCTTATCGCCCGCCTAGACGCTCAGTCGACTTTTCAACGCCAAGATGAAAGCTACAAGAGGTGCTCTGTGGGATTTGCTACTCCTGCTGCTGCTGGTGCCCCTCATCCACGTAGATGCTGTGCAGCGGCACAATGGCATGAACCGCATGCCCCAGCAGCAGCCGCCCATGTACGGTGGATTCCAGCAGCAGCAACAGCAGCAGCACCAGCAGATTCCTCCCCATCCGGACAGTCGCGAGGAGTTCAAGGTGCGCCAACTGATGAGCCTGGAGATGCACAAGTACATGAACTACAGTGCCGATCCGTGTGTGGATTTCTTTGAGTTTGCCTGCGGCCACTGGGGCGGCTACCACAAGCGCCAGCAGCGTCAAGGCGCTGCCGGCGGAGCGGCCCTCTCCACGGCCCAGCAGCTGGTGGAGGGCAAGATTGTGGATCAGCTGCAGCAGCTACTGACGGCCCCGCTGCCGCCGCAGCACCATCCAGCCAACCAGTACAGTGGCGTCACAGCGACCAATGTGCGGAAGGTGCGCTCCTTCTACGAGTCGTGTGTGGCCGTCGAGGCGAATGCGGGCGAGCGACGCCGCTTCCTCATGAAGATCCTCAAGGACAACGGGGGACTGCGCAATGTGCCCAACTCCAATTGGCAGCACAATCGCCACTGGCTGCAGACGCTGGCCGAGCTGCGCCGCAACTACGGACTGGACATACTGCTGGGCCTGGAGATCGATCTCAATCTGCAGCAGCTGGGCGGCAACAGCATCTACCTGGGCGAGCCGCGGATGACCATCATACCGGAGGAGCACTGCAATGCCGTCGCCACCAAGGGCGCCCATGTGCGGGATCAGGTCTACGAGCAGATACAGCAGCAGGTGGCCGACAATCTGAGGGATTGGCTGGGCATGGAGACGGGCGAATCGGCCCGCATTGCCGGCGACATTATCCGCTTCGAGTTCGAGCTGTGCAAGCACATGCGGGAGCAGCAGCAGCTGCCGGAGGAGCCGCCTGGCCCTGCCCCGCCTGGCTTGGTGGCGGGCAACGGCAACGCCTTTGGGGCACGTTCGCGCATCGGACAGGATCGCTTGCACCGCCAGAAGGCCAGCGGCATCACGCTCACGGATCTCACCACCGAAATGGGCGGCTTCTTCGACTTTAAGCTGTACGTGGAGGTGATCCTCGAGAGCCTCTACACCAGCGCCGTCTATCTGCGGTCGCCGGACTACGTCAAGCATCTGGTGCGCACGGCCAGGGCCAACAATCGCTACACAATTGCCGGCTACATCATGTACGTGGCTCTCAATGAGCTCAACCAGCCGCCCGAGGAGCATCCGTCGCGTCGCGCCCGCCAGTGTGTGCAGGTGATGCAGCGCCTGTTCCCGCAGGTCCTGGGCGAGATGTACCAGCGGCAGGTGCAGCGTGACGATGCCAAGGACGATCTGCAGCAGGTGTTCAGTGACCTGGTGAAGGCCTTCGAGCAGCAGCTGCGCGTCGAGTGGCTGGACGAGAACGATCGGCGTGCGGCTAGGGCCAGACTGGCCCAATATCACACGCTGCTGCCGGACTACCAGAATCTGGATCTCGCCGAGCTGCAGTTCCAGAAGTCCGACGACTATTGGCACAAGCTGGAGGTGGCGCTGCGCTTCAGGGCCCGCCAGCAGCTGAATAGCCTGCGCGGCAATGACTTTGGCCAGGATGCGGACGGCCTGGTGGACGGTTTCGAGGTGCGTGCCGCTCTGGTGGCCCGCCAGCAGGCGGTGCTCGTGGGCTGGGGTCTGCTGCAGTCGCCGTACTACAACTACCATTATCCGCGGGCCCTAAAGTACGCGCTGCTGGGCCAGCGGCTGGCCACTGCCCTCGTGCAGGCCTTCGATGACGAGGGCTGGAACCGAAATCCGCAGGCCACGTCCCCGTGGAACGAGCTGACCATGTCCGGCTATCGGAACGTCACCGAGTGCCAGCGGGCCCAGTACAGCAACTATCTGTACGATCAGCCCGCGGAGTTCCGCAATGCCACGCGGCTCAGGGAGATTATGGCCGAGGGCAGCGGCCTGAATGTCGCCTTCAATGCGTATCTCGCCTGGCTGGAGCAGCAGGACAACAAGCCACGGCCCGTGCTCTACAAGGAGACCCTGCCGGAGCTCAACTTTACCAATACGCAGCTGTTTTTCCTCTACTTTGCCCAGACCCGCTGCTGGGCGAGAGCCAACCAGGAGGCCATGCCCTTCGTCGATGCCATGCCCCTCATGCAGCACACGGCCGAGCGCTGGGATGTCAATGGGCCGCTAAGCAATTCCGTCGAATTTGGACGCGAATTCGGCTGTGCTCTGGGCACGCAAATGAACAGCGGGGACAAGTGTCTGGTCTACTGAGACGCAGCGTAAAATGTAGTTAAATATTAAATGGAAAAGTAAGTCGAGGGGCTATTAAGATGGGAGGGGGATTGGGTGGAGTCTGGGGTGCCTCCAAGGTTGCGCTACAATCCCAAATCGGCTGGGAACGTGTACGAGTGTCTTTAAATGCTATTCAATGGGTTTCTGCTGTGTGCAGTTTTCTGTGTCAATCGAATCACTTGAGCGTGGAGGAGACAACCAACCAACCCCACAGCCCACCCCACCCCACAGACGAGACGAGACGTGGCCTGGACATTGCCACTCGAGCACGCAGCTGCATGCCGTAGGCCGTAAGCCGTAAGCCGTAAGCGATAGGTGCCTGCTGCTCGTCCGTTGCATGTGGCTGGATGGGTAATACACTCGACCCTGAACCACTAATCGATCGACTTGGAGTGGGGGGGATTGGGTTTTATGCCTTATGCCGCACGCATTTCCGCTTAATTTAAGACGCGACGGAGGCTTACCTGCAACGACACAAGAAATATGGAAAATATATAAGTAAAAATGTTGCACCAATCAAGAGCAATATGGCAATTATACGACTAGAAGATAACCCTTTTACGCGGGTAAGAATAGCTAATAATTCGGACAAAGAGAAGTTTCACATGGCACGGATTCTGTTCTTCCACTGGAATTTTGCCCATATTTTCTATTGATTGAAAACAATTAAAAATAAAGCCAAAAGCATTTTTTCCTGTTTTCAAGCACTACAAATATTCCCAATAATATTCCTACGAGTACTAGTTATATTTTGTTCCTATAATATTGGAATATTTCCCTTTATTAATTTGTATAAATGTTAAAAACTATGGAAAATTTCGCATTATCAACTTTTGAAGAATAATAAATATTTAAGAAATATTAAAATAAAAAACTTAAACTTTGTGCTGCTATATATTCAGGTATATCCATTCCCTTAAAGGCTCTTAAATCCAGGCGAATTCATACAGACAAACGTAAAGAATTAATGTAAAATTTACATATGTACATATGTATGTTATGTATGCCTGTTACATACATTTCGAAAACTTAAGCATATGCCCCTCCATGTTGCAGTAAAATACACAACTAAAGGGTATGCAAAATATGAACAAAATGTGAGTTCTCCGCGTTCTCCGTTTGTGCGGAATCATCGCAGTCACAGCCGCCCCCTCTCCACCGCTCTCCAACCACATTGATTGTAAATGGAACGGAAGTGCCAGTTCCCTCCCCACCGCCCATTGCCACTGTAAAATTATTGTTTCAATGGCAGCTTGATCATCCATTACAGTGTGGCCTACGTATAATGAAAACGGATAATCACTTGGAAGTGTCATGGGATAAAAACAATACAAAAGATGGTCGTTCGCCTTCGCTCGTTAATGAATGAGTTTTCGTGGGGTGGCGGTAGGCAGAGGGAAGGTAAGGTAAGGCATAGTTTTATAAGCACTTAAGAGAGACAAACAAAAAAGAGAAATACTCTGCATAAATTATAACAAATGCCAGCCAAATACCAAAAAGACAGACAGAGTTACCGAGTAGTGCTGTAGTGCCGCCTGATGGACCCATCATTATTTGCGGTGGCTCCCACACACACACACACACACACACAATAAATGGTGCGTGGAGTGGGGGGAAAAATGTTCGCACAGCATGGCAATAAAAATGATGCGGAATTCCAGTCAAACACTTGTGTCTGCATCTCTCTCTTTCTCTCTTTCTTTCTCCTCTTTTGTACCTTTTAACTATCAGCGCTTCCCCCATAATTACCAGACTCCACGCGGACACCGACTGCGACTGCAACACCAGCAACAAAAGACATCCAAATCGATGTCGTGGCAAAGTCGTTGGACTTTTGTGAAGGAAACTAATCAGCAGCGAAGAGCGCGAGAAAAACGGAAGCAACGAGAAAGTCAATAACATTCATTATAAGATAATCCATAAAACGATTAAGCGTGCAGAGCAGGGGGGGATCCAGAACAGAAGAAAGGAAACACCCACGCGACTGCTACCACTTGTAAGTGGATTCTGAAAAGAGGCTTAGGCTCAATAAAGTATTCTAAGGGCGATAGGGCCTATGGACAGCCTCTGGCCTCTGTGTGCAACATTTCTTATGCAACTGGTGCATTTCCACAGCCCAAAACGAATGCAAATCTCACCTTAAAAATGCATTCCAATATAAACTAAAAGAGCTATAAATTTGACAAAGACACGAAAATGCAACAAGCCGACAGACAAACGAGAGACGATGAACAGAGGAGGAGAGGGGAGACCCAGAAATAAACTCCGCGCACGAAGCGAATTGATTAATCAACGTAACAAAGGAAAGGGAAGGCCAATGGGCATAAGTATTTAAACAAGACGACAGCAGAGCAGGCCGAGACAGAGACAGAGACCCTACAGGCAAATGACCCAGTTTTCTATCTATGTATCTATCCATCTGTCTGTTTGTCTGTCTTTGGAGTGGCATTAACAATGAGATAGAGAGAACTGTGCAGCCCCTGGTGGCACGACGTTCTCCTCTGAAAAAAACTGATTCCAATATTTCATTCACACATTTTTAACCCAAATTCGAAAATGTCTTTACATTAGTTTCAGGAAAAACAAACAGCGCGCCGACTAAGTGCTGCTTCTCTACACATGTCGAACAGCATTCCAAACAAAATTGATCTTGAATGTGGGCAGTCTATTCTTTCTCATGGCATCGATCGATGTATGGTTAGCAGGTGTGCTGCTGCGTGCGGTGCATGCACCGCACTGATGAGGAAATTCTTCTGTGGTTTCTTTGCTAGACTCCGTTTTGGGAGAGAGATATAGCTCATATATCATACAAATCTGTTGGCAAACACACACAAGCACACGTTGGTAACTCAAAACTGTTTACACTCCCCACAACAGAACCCAAGATGACAGACAGACAGACCAGTGAAGAAACAAGACGCCAGCAAAAGCTTGAGAGGTACACACCACTCGACACATATTGCCTCAGCCTCAGCACCCCAGCCCCAGCCACAGTCGCAGCCTCAGCCTCAGTGCTATAATTATTATTATATTGTGACTCTCTGTTTTGTCGCAAAACTTCGCATGTGGCATGTGGGCGATGCCTCTCGTATACTGTGCGCGCTGGTCATATATGGCCTCCATTTATCCGCCGGGTTATAAATACTTTACATACGGCTTTGGCTTTGGCAAGCCATAAAGTAATAAAGTAATTGAATTTCTGGGCTCTGTGTCTGTCACAAAGGTGTGACTCGTATATGGATTTGTTGATTCAGC
Source organism: Drosophila ambigua (assembly GCA_018150905.1). Classification (NCBI taxonomy): domain Eukaryota; kingdom Metazoa; phylum Arthropoda; class Insecta; order Diptera; family Drosophilidae; genus Drosophila; species Drosophila ambigua. The sequence continues at coordinate 2,918,577 of JAECWS010000086.1, forward strand.
CATTTCTATTGAAATTGGAATGCACTACAAATGATTTGCCAAGAACTCTGGGGACTTCAAACTCTATAAATAATTATCTATGTGCGCTACGTGTTCCAATTAGCCAAAGATGCTACCACTTGGGGGGTTGGATTTTGCCAGACAGAAACTAAAACTAAAAATGCAATAAATACAAGCAAGCGGCTTTTATCCATAGATTTTTGGGGTTGCCACAAAACTTAATATGCAGCAAGTGCCCCGCGTGGATGGTCTTATCCTCTACTTCCGCCAGCTGCCAGAATAGTATCTAGAAATTCGCCCAAGAGTGGGGTGAGTCAGGGGGGAACGCACAAATAGCGTGTCAAGGAAACGGTGGCAGAAACAGCTGAGTGGCAGCAAAGAGAGCAAACGGCAACGACTCTTTCGCTCACGGCAATCGATTTTTCCCACAACACACCAACAAAAAAAAAACCAACGAACAAAAACTTGTGGATACATTTTGCGTGGCTGCAAAATAAACTTTACCTGGGATAAATGATATGTATAGGGGGCGGGCACTCTCCAAATGTATGCCGTATCCAAAGAATCAGTTGTTTTAGCGTTAGATAAATCACAAAAAATTAAACGAGTATCCGTAGCCGTGTGTACGGATATACAGCACTTCGTCTCTCAAGTTTTAATGAACTTTGTTCGTACAAACGGAATTATTCGTTATGCACCAAAACAGAACAGAAAAAATGGAAACGCACTTTTGTGGTTTAAATACAATTTCCACATGGATTTTTCACATAAAAATCATTTCGAAATGCACTTCTTTTACGCACGAAATGGAAACGCAATACACACCATCCAGAGAGAGTGAGTCCCGTCACAGCGAGCGAGAGAGAGAGATGGCTCTTTTGGGGGGGTTCGGCAGGCGGCTGGAAGGGTGAATGTGTGAATGGATGGATTGGGTGTGGTGAATTCCTTTCACGAAAAGCGCGGCCTGCCTGCTTCTATCGATTTGGCAATTTGGATGCGTGGAAAAGTGCACAACACAAACGTTGGGGGTCAAACTTTAGTTTATGTCATAAACTAACGGATTTGCGGCACTTATAACTGCCAAAGAATACGCGTGTATATATATTTCCAGTGCGGATACACACACACACGATAAGGCCAGGGGCCGCACGGAACGCACCACACGAGTGTGATTCCGATTCCGATTCCACGAGCGAGGCGAGGCAAGGCGAGCAACGAGAAACCACGTCCGACCGTCTATGTGTGGCGCTGCTGTGTAACTCTTGTGTGGGGCGCCGTGCGCTCTTGGGCCATGCCACTCACTCCGCCCGCTATGCTGGCGCTGCCAGAGCATTGGCAGAGGCAGCGACTGCGCAGCTAACAGCGACAGCGTCCCCCCTGGTCACCCCAAAGTGGGACAGTGGGAGAAGCGTCTTCCAGGCGCATGGATTGACCAACATAAATCAGACCAAAAAATAACCAACAAGTCTTGGGACTGCGGGAGTACCCTAACAATTGGTGATTTTGGGGAGTTATTCTAATTCAGTAGTAGAAGCATTTGAGATACCGTAAAAGATTTCTAGTTCCTAAGGGCGATGTGTGTATTTTTTATTGAAAAAATTAGAAATAAGTGTTATTTGTAACTTTTATATAATAAATTAGGAAATAATTCTTTGATTGCAATTTTTATTTTAAAACTTTAACAGTTACGCTCCCTGGTATTTTCTGGTAATTATCTTTATAATTCTCATCATTTATACGTTGACACTTTCTTACTCAACTTAAAATACCCTCTCAACGAGTTCCTTCCTTATCTCAGTCGCATAGTGTACAACCAATCCGTACTACCCATTAAGTGAAGAGTAGAGTGAGTAATATTTGGAGAGCGGGAGAGCAGGAGAACGCGAAACTGCGATTGCAAAGAGAGTGCATATGCAGTGCGCTCGCTCGTGCTGATAGCCGATGACACACAGCCCTCGCTGGCTGCTCCACAATCGCCGAGACTCCTAGTTATGTGTGTGTGCGTCTGCTAGCTGCTGATAAGCGTACGGGAAATCGAATCGTGGGCTCTCCGATCAATTACCAGAAAACAAACACAAAGGCACACACACACAAAAAAGCGATCGGTCACGCATGCGCCCCTCTGGGCTATAGTTCCGTAGGAAACTGGTTTCAGGGGGATTTGACATTTTTAAGACGCTGCTGCTGCTCCCCCTCCCAGCACCCTCAACCGCCACGGCACAACGCATTCTATGCAGATTAGTTTTGTAATCAAACCGACCGACCGCAAAGCGGATCGCAACGCTACGCTAAATGGCATGCAATTTTCCAATGGCAGGCAGCTAGAACCCGTTGTTCCGAGGTTAATGACACGGGCTTAATAGTCATCAATTACGTATGCACTTCCAGTATGCAGTTCGAACCGATCTATTACCCAAGCTAAGAGATAATGGTGGTACGCAACTTCTAAATAAGCCAACTGCTGCTGTTGCTGCTAATGCTCCCCTGAGGGGTTTTTTGGGTGGCTACAATGCGCAGCTAAACAGATTTCATGGCAGCGCAGACTTTTAATTATTATTCGATAGAAAGTGTGAACAATCCGTCCTAACAAGCACCCAAAAGAAGTGAAAACTTTTTCGTTGGAATTACAAATTTCCTCAGATCTCAGATCTGCGTTGCGGTCCAACCCTGGTGTTTTGGAGAACTCACCACAGCCGTGTGGCACCCGCGCCGCCTTTCCATGGCGCAGGCGCTCTAAACGCACCAGGAAGTCCCCAGGAAAGAGGGAGGGAGAGAGAGCAGAGTTGAATGAAAATATGTGTTACCAGACCCTTTTTGGCCTGACATAAAGGTAAAGAATCTACATAATATGCATGCACATAGCCACATCTCAGAGAGTTTTGATGAATCATTTGGTTGGGTTAGGCCTGCTGCCACTTTTGGGGTGGCATGGCTGGTGGTGGTCTGTCTGTGCATGGGTTGAGTCACAGCCTGCCTGTCTGCCTGTCCAAAGAAATACATAATTGATTCGGGGCCAGACTGCGTGACTGCGCCTCCAAATGGCAGCTGTTTAAGGACAGTAAACAGGGGAACTTTCATTGGCACGACTGCCAAGGGGGCTATAAACATTTAAAGACAGCCGAAATAGAACCAATCAACCTCCAAGAAGAATTAATGACCAAATTTGTTGTTGGCCAACTTCCGGCATTACACGAAAGAAGAAAAAAAAGGTTCTCCAATCAATGGAAATCAATAGAGAGAAACCCCATTCAAGGCAATCAAAATGCAGGCAGGGCTTGAACTTCTTTCGAGGGCTTCTACCATCTATCATTGAAATGCAAATTACGCTAGCACGCCCAGATAGATAGAGGAGGGCCCCCATCGATACGTTTCAATTGGCAGCAGCAGCAGAAAATATTTACAAACGTGTGATTCCATCGTAAGCTTAATTATGATGAGATTTCCATAAACAAAGCGACAAAGCTTTTTGTCAGTGCCAAGCTCGAATTATCGCGTATGTTTTTTTGTTGTTTTTTTTGTATTTCGATATGGGGTCTGGTCTGAAACGAGTTTGAGGAAAAGACAAAACAACACAGAGAAACAGAGGAGATATTTCAAGTAATTTCTTAGTCATACAAAAAGCAAAGCGACCATATGCCAGCCCACCAGCTAGAGGATAGAACTGCAAAGGCGAACCTCGCGGTTAGGCATTGGCGATGCGATAATTATCAAGTTAATTACTCGACGCTAATTAGTCAGCAGCGCGTGAGAGGCTGGCAAAGGTGCCCACGGGTGACCCTAGGTCGCGGTTGAAACTAAAACCATTATGCTGCTGCTGCTGTTGCTATGAAAACGAAAGGTATAATCCAAAAGATAACAACCATCCAAGTCCCGTGTGCTATGAATGATAAAGACAAATGGCATGCTGAAGCGCATGGATGGGAGAGACAAAATCAAATTGGTACGGAAACTGGAGCTCGAAAGCAATCCGAAGAAGCGAGCAAAGCGGCAGCAGCAGCGCGATGGCAGCGGCAAATGCAACAGCAACAGCAACAGCAAATCAACTTAATGACGACAGGCTGGCAACTTTTCAAACGGTTTTATCTGGGGAGATCGTGAGATGGAAGTGGGGCCGTACCCTGCTCTGAAAGTGGAAATGAATTTAAGTTTGGTTTTATAATCAAACCCAATAAAAGCAAATAACAATGGTGATGGCCAGGGAGGGGGGCCACACTTGCATGTAGGAAAAAAATCGATGAGTGCTCAATTAACTGTTATTTGCAAATATACACACACAGCCAGACACACCTACGTAGCACGCCCACACAAACACGAAGTGAAGAAAACACCCATACATGTTTAAATGCAGATGAAGTTACCTTTTTCTTTTGAATATTATTGTTGTTTTTATTGGGCAATCTGATCCGATCCTCAACAAAAGTTCGTGGTGGTGCTGCTGCTGGTTCCGACTGCGCCGCCAACTGGATTGGCAAATGCTGCCACTCCCACACTCCCAATTGGCACTTGCAGTTTTTTTTATTAGGGCGCGTTTTGTGTGTGGACCAGGCTCAGACACACACACACACACCTTTTTCGTTGCCAAATTACTGTCTCCCGTTTCGCGAGTGTGTGGACCACCACTGTTTAATAATTTACTTTTGCCTGTATTAACAGTTATGTCAACCTTTTTTTTGTTGGCAGCGCGGCGTCTTCGATGCGTCGTCGCTGCTGATTTTTGTTGTTGCAAAATTTTCGTGTAAATCAAGTACAATGGGGGTGGATTGTTGCAAGGTGGTCGAAGTGCACTCGCGTTTGATGGGTTTTACGTGGTTTCGAATGCACTATGTGCCGCACGCATAATTTGCCCAAAGGCAAATCGTCGATTTCGTTAGTAATTTGGCTAATTAACTGCTTTAACACGGAGAAAACTTTCGACGTCTTTTTGGTTGATTTTTTTTGTTAATATTAGAGATGTCAAATATATATTGATGTCTCAATATATCGATATGTATTTTGGTTGGATTGCAGGTGATACTAATTAATATTGGATGGATTAACGAATAATATGGGTATTTTTGTGAAATATATCAAGAAATTGCCTACTAGGCTTTATTTTTAGCAAATCGGCACTGCTTTCTGTTGTTTAACGTCTTTAGATCATTAATTGATTCCACTTATCGATGTACAAGAAAATATCGGCATATTTGTGCGATAAGCAGAATTTGATTAAACTGCAATTTACAAATTACAGGTGTCTTTCTTACTATTTTTGTGCCAACATTAACTACTTGGACATGTTAGCTTTGCTGTGATTTGTGAGTTGTCCCTGAGGCCCATAATCAACTCAACTGAAAATGTAAAATACAATTTAAAATAAAACTGATATTTTATTGTGCCAGCAGTGTTGCATTTCTGGACAAATCGATAGGCAACGCCGAAATATAAACAAAAGAAATTTGTTTATAGAAATGCTCATAAATGTTGTATTAATTATAGTGTTAGTGGGCTGGAGCGGAGAAGCCAGTGAACAAAATCAAGGACTATGCAGCCCAGATGAAAAGACATCCTGCGCCGACAGCATTGAAACAAAGGATGAATGTAAGCAACTTGTTGCCGGCTTCGAACATTTGAATGGGTATAAAAATGCTGCTTACTACACTTTTAGTTAGCTTCAACGTTTTGCGAAATATAAAGAAGGCACTGGCCAGCTATCAGCCGTGCAGCACCGATACCAATGATGCCAACTGCAGCTGCCACGCGGCGGTTATTAAGCGGGACCTGGCTCCCTACAAGGCAACAGGTGTCAGTCGGCAGATGATCGAGAGCTCCGCCAGGCACGGCACACGATACAAAATATACGAGAAGCGTTTGTACCGTGAAGAGAATTGCATGTTCCCAGCACGCTGTCAGGGCATTGAGCACTTCCTGCTGCCGCTGGTGGGCACGCTGCCCGACATGGATCTGGTGATCAATACGCGCGACTATCCGCAGATAAACATGGCCTGGGGCAACGGCGGACAGGGACCAATTTTCTCCTTCTCCAAGACTAAGGACCATCGTGATATAATGTATCCCGCCTGGACCTTTTGGGCTGGCGGTCCGGCCACAAAACTGCATCCCCGTGGTATTGGGCGGTGGGACTTGATGCGGGAAAAGCTGGAGAAACGTGCGGCAGCCATACCCTGGTCGCAGAAGCGGGAGCTGGGCTTCTTTCGCGGTTCGCGCACTTCAGACGAGCGTGACTCGCTGATCCTGTTGTCGCGCAGCAATCCGGAGCTGGTGGAGGCGCAGTACACCAAGAATCAGGGCTGGAAATCGCCCAAGGACACGCTGGACGCACCGCCCGCCGACGAGGTGTCCTTCGAGGATCACTGCAAGTACAAGTATCTGTTCAATTTCCGTGGCGTGGCAGCCAGCTTTCGGCTGAAGCATCTGTTCCTGTGCCAGTCGCTGGTCTTCCATGTGGGCGACGAGTGGCAGGAGTTCTTCTATGACCAGCTCAAGCCCTGGGTGCACTATGTGCCACTAAACAATTACCCCAGTCAGCAGGAATACGAGCAGCTGCTGACATTCTTCAGGAAAAACGATGCACTGGCGCAGGAGATAGCTCGGCGTGGCCGCGACTTCATCTGGCAGCATCTGCGCATGAAGGACATCAAGTGTTACTGGCGAAAGCTACTCAAGAGCTACGTGAAGCTGCTCACCTACGAGGTGCGGCCCGAGGATCAGTTGATCTACATTAAGCCGGCCAAGGACGAGCTTTAGTTTCGTAATTAAATGAGATTCTTAGGGCCAGAACCCTACATGTCGAATATATTTGAATCTAACGGGGCAAATGCTTTCCTCGCCTCAAAACTAAGCTGTAAAATTTCAATTTCCCGGGCATGTGTCAGTGTGACCTCTCCTCGTTTCCCTGGTCAATTGTGACGTCACGAGCAATCAGCTGTTGCTCGCTGAGATTCTCGTAATTCCTGTAATTTCTAAGCTTCCCGCGATTCCCTGCCATGACAGCACAATTGAAACCCTTTCGCAATGTTTTCCGGCTGCCGACGAGGCAGCGCATCAACTGGTTCCCCGGACACATGAACAAGGGCATGCGCCAGATCCAACAGAAACTACGAAATGTCGACTGCATTGTGGAAATACACGACTCGCGCATACCGCTGGCCGGTCGCAACTCTCAGTTCTTTGACACCATAACGGGTACGAAAAGGGATCACAGAGAGAGAGATAGATAGACAATAACCCCCGTTCCGTTTCCCCCAGGCAGCGGCGTAAAGCCGCATATACTGGTCCTGAATAAGATCGATCTGCTGGGCCCCAAGCAGCAGCGCAGCGTGACCCAACAGCTACGCAGAGAGCAGCCGGCACTGAAGAATATTCTGTTTACGAACTGCAAGGATCAGCGCAATCATGGGGTGCTGGACATACTGCCCCTGGCCACGCGACTGGTGGCAGACAGCAGTCGCTACAATCGCGCCCAGAGCGCCGAGCACAACATCATGATCATTGGTGTGCCCAATGTGGGCAAGAGCTCCATCATCAATGTGCTGCGCAATGTGCATCTGAAGAAACGCAGTGCCGCTCGGGTCGGCGCGGAGGCTGGGGTGACGCGTGCCGTCGGGGAACGCATCAAGATCCAGGAGAATCCAGCCGTCTATATGATCGACACGCCCGGCATTCTGCAGCCCTCGGTGACGGACGACGAGATGGGCATGAAGCTGGCCCTGGTTGGCTGCCTGCCCGATCACATTGTCGGCGAGGATTTGATTGCCGACTATCTGCTCTACTGGCTGAACAAGCACCGCCGCTACGAGTATGTGGAGAAGCTTTCGCTCAGCTCCGGTCCCAATGACAACATCAGCGCTGTGCTGGCGGAATACGCCCACACCCAAGGCTTGTTCCATCGCGTCAAGCAGTACGACGGACAGGTGGAGGTGATGACCAATTTATTGGCTGCCGCACGGAAATTTATACAATTCTTTCGCACCGGCCAGTTGGGCAGCATTAATCTGGATGAGCAGCCATGAATACGACTTAGCTTAGGGATTACATATGTGTGTGTTCGTGAGGGAGTAGTTATGTTAAGTAAATGCGAAACTGTTTGAATTGTTGGCTGGTTATTGGGCCTCTGCCATGGGCACATCAATGGCAATGTCGCCAACGCCAGGTACTGGAATGGAGTACGAAACTCCAACGTGACCTAGGTCCGCTTCGTCGGCGATTTCCATGGGCACATGGGTGGCAATGTGTTGGCTGTCCATGCCAAGGCCACTGGGAACGGCTGCTACTGCTGCTGCTGCTGGCTCTGGCGGAGCCTCAATGCACGGCGCACTGCTGGCGACTGCGTAGCCGGTACGGGCAGCCACCGCTCGCAGCTCCTCTGGCACGCCCTTCATGCGCTTGGCAATGTTGTTGGCGTAGGGCGCCAACTTTTGGTAGTACTCGATGAGCATCTGGGGATCCTTCTCCGACACTTGGCTGCCTGACACCAAATCGAATTCGTCGCAGTATTGCCAACGGACCAAATACTTGATTTCCCCGCTCACATCTGTGGCGCCCATAATCTCGGCCAGGTCCAGGCCGCGCTCGTAGCCGCGCGCCTTTAGGATCTCTTCGCATTTTGGCTTCTTTTCGCCACGCTTCTTAGACTTGGCACGCGACTCCTCGAACCTTTGAATTAGGGCCGGACAATCGCAATTTTCCTCCGGTTCCCATGTATTGTCTGTCGAGGGATAGCCTCGCCATTTAATGAAATACTCTACCTTGCCATCGCTGGTGATTCGCTTGTCCACGATGCGCTCCACCACGAAATTGGGCTCGTTTTTCACCATTTTTAGGAGATCCGTTTTGAATTGTTTACAATTTTCCAATTTATTTCACTTTTAGTTGGCGTCAGTGTGACCGCGAATTTACCGCTGAAATATACCGTCTGATGGTCAATCAGAAATATACCTGCTCATTTTAAAAATATACCATAGATATACGCGGTTTTAAAAGATAAGATTAGCCCACTAATATTAATAACAATATAATAATATAATAATTCTCCCACTCTAAAATTCAGTACTCAGATTTATATACTGCATGGTTAACACACTTTTTCCCTCGTGCAATGCCGTCCGACAATGAGGAGGTATATTTTGGTATATTTTTGAGGGGCAATCATTGGAATTTGATATCTACGCGTCTTTCGAAATTTGACCGCTTCAGGAGCAAGTTGTGAAACAATGGATGATCTTTTGAAGGATTGGTCTAACTGGAATCCAATGGCCTTGGAGTACAGCAACGAATCCCTTAATAACTACGTAGATTCTTCTGGCCAAAATGTGGTTGAAAAAGCGCGCCCTCCCGTGAAAACGAGTGACATGCGTAAAAAAAAGGCAGGCAATCAAAAACCAATTGCTGAATTTCCGTACTTGGTTCTAAAGAAAAAAGTGAGCAGCATTAACAAATGCGCGTTGCTCAATTTCTTCGGCCAAAAACATGTCCGCGCCATCGACGTTTCGCCAAATTCGGACACATTCGTAGTATACTTCAATGACATAGGGTAAGTAGGACAGGACTCGTGCCAATGCGTTTTACACATGTGCATATCTCTTGCTGCAGTTCCTTGGAGTCGGCACACAGCACACTGGAAGCATTTCCACAATTAATGCAGCTGCAACGAAGCCGTTACGGCGGCCAGGAAAAGTCGAGGGCTGATGTGCAGAGGGCCGCCAACAGGATGCCCGATCCAGTAAAGCTTCCAGCAATGGTGCCAACACATCGCGGACCCATTGAATTGACTTCACGCTTAATAAACGTGTCGGCCAATGCCAATAAGCATCCAGAGTTTCTGCCAGTGCCCATCGTAGACGCTACGTGCTATAAAAGCGGCTCCCTGCTGGCCACTAGAGACGCCAAGAAGCGCTATCTGAATGTGAAGTTTGAGTTTAATTTGGAGCGCCACGGAGCCTATGTATTGGAGAAAGAATATGAGGAGGAAGCAACAACAAAGCCTGTGATCCAGCAGCAGCGTTGCGGCAGGCAATTATGGAAGGAGTAAGTAAAAGAATTAAGGAATGTGAGAACAGGCCTGACACCTGAAACAATATTTAATCTTGCAGTAGCACGGATGTAGATGGTGCACATGTAGATGACAATGTGGATGATGCGGATGAGAAGGAGATGGACATGTCTGGCTATGAACGTTGCGTGGCCTGCAATGGTTACACCACGACGGTGTGCAAAATTTGCGATATGCCATTTTGTGATGGCTTGTGCTGGAGCATTGTCTCCGAGCAGCACGACAAGAAATGCGGCACGGGCCAGAAAGTTGATATTGATGATGAGAATTTTAAGAAGCTCATACCCAAATGTGGTTTACCGCCACACGGTTCCAAGGTCAAGATCACTGCCTTCGAGCAGTCGAATGTGGTATATGTGCGCCCGGCGGACATACTTTCGGATGTGGCCTACTATCGCGTGCTCGCTGAGGTCTGGATGCATGGCAAAGCTGCGCCCAAGCTTGACCAGCTGCCCGTTTGTGGCCAGATTGTGATCTACAAGTTCGAGGCACAAACTGTGCGTGCCATGGTGCTGAATGTGGACAATCCGAAGGATATATGCGTGGTGTGCATTGATTTTGGAAGCGTTGAGTACACAGAGCCGGGCAAACTCTATCAATGCAGCTCCTATGTGGGTGATTTGCCACGCTACGCTACGCCAGTGAAGCTGCGCGGTGTACCAAGGCGCGCCTTAACGCCCCATCTGCGGGAGGTAATGTACGCAATGCAGGGAAGTTTGGTCTTTCAACTGAGGTACCACAAGCGTGACTACGACTACGACCATCACATGCAGTCGGCCGTGCTCATCTATTTGGAGAACAATAGAGGTTTGAATAGCTTCATTAAAAAGGTTCTAACACCCGTCGAGCCCAAACTGTCTGAACGCGGATTCACTGAAGATGTAAGCTTTAAAGTTTCATTCTAATTTCGGCGTTTTTAATGTGAATTTCTGTGCTTAGTTTCTGCCACATGTGTCTGCGCCAGCAGGCAAGAACATTGACTTGATTATCACGGACAATTCGTTGCTAAAGTACGGCATCGTCTACTGCACACCCGCTGGATTGGCCGTGGAGATCACGAAAATGCAGCGAGCATTCCAAGACTATGGAGAAAAGATCGCCAAAGCTGAGACCTATGCTGCTTCGTAAGCACAGACGCCCCATTTCACATGCCAAGAGAGAGTTTTAATCAGTTTTCCATTTGCAGGAAGGGTGAACTGTGCATTGCCAAGTACATGGGTAAATGGTGTCGCGGCGTTTCGCTGGAGCTTGTGGGCGATGGCTATCCCAGCATTTTGTTTCTGGACTATGGAAATATTGTCCCCATCCATGTGACCAACATCCGTGCATATCCGGAGCAATTTACACATCCCATTTTGACTACCGAATATGATTTGATTGGTAAATTTCAGCGAGCGCTTCCCATGCAAAGCAAAGCTTACTAATTTCTATCCCACCCGCACTTGTGCTTAGGTGTGCCCGGAGAGCTCACCGATGCGCAGGTTAAACGTTTCGAGCAACGTCTGGAAGTGGGTGCCCGTGTGACCTTTGATGAGATAGTGAAGAACAAGGAAAACAATTACTCGCTGCTCATGGACGATGTGCAGAAGCTGCTAGAGTAAAAACAAAAGCCAAAAAAGCGAGAATTGCTGCACGTACTACAAACGCTTTTTTTCGTTTTCTATTATATAAATAACCAACGACGTTCCATTATATTCACTCATTCATCTATAATCAAAATAACAAATAAAGCAAGAAAGCTTTATAGCTCTTCCCCAAAGAGTTGTCATGCAACAACGTTAAATGTTCCATTCCTGTTTTATTTACTTCACACTTGACTTTTTCTTCATGAAAATGTTTGTTAGGCTCTCGAGACTAACGCTGATGGACGCTTGCTGCAAAATTTAAATAAAAACGATTTATAAGTTAATTCAGAAATTGTTGATTAAAGGGCAGTAATACCTCGATAAACTCTTGGCTGTAAGGTGGTTCCACATTCGACCAATCGGCCAGAGCCTGCTTGAAGGAAAAGTTGTTTCATTAGAGTCAAATATAATAATTAAAATCTATCAGAACTCACGTTCTTTGCCTTGGCGCGAAGCTGGACAATATTGCCGACGGTGTTTAGCTCTAGGCTCCTGTAAAAATCCATCTCGTCTGCGCATTCATCAGCGGTAATCAATGTATAGACTTTTGTGTCCATTTGCTGGCCAACCAACAGCTGTTCCGCCCTTGATATCGCGTCACAATTGTAAATGATGAGATATTTGCAGCGCAGAGAACGTATCTCTGATGAGCGACTGGACAATACCAAGGCAACCAGGGGCGCCGGATCCTCTGTGCAGTTAAACGACGCCACATCGCTGGCATTATCCAGCTGCATGTGGGGAATGTCATAGGATCGACAGTAGCCTTTGATCAGCTGCAGGCAATCCTGACTGTTGGCGAGAACGCAGCATTTGTGGCCGCCTGCCACAGCCAAGTCATCGAGCATCAGATGCACAAACTCAAATTTGGCCGAGTCGTCGGGACCCATTTCCTCCCAGGGCGGCAGCTTGCGCAACAGCAACTGCATCGCCCTGCAGTTTTGCAGCTCAAGATTTCGGGCTTTTAGCAGCACAGGATGATCGCAAATATGCTTGGCCATTTCAGCAATGATGTCGTGTTCCTACAATATGCAAAGAGTTAGCACTGCCCTCAGGATCTCATGATCTCTTACCCTGTCCGAGCGTCGGCTGAGTTCACAGAGAAACTTGAGAGCTTTGGCTTGAAGTTCTGCGGGCTGCAGGAGGCACATATAGTCGATTTGAGTGCATGTGGCAGTTGGTGCATTGCCTTTCTTCAGCAGGCACGTCCTAATGGGTCTGCTGACTTCGGTATGGCCCTCGACTTGGGTGGAAGCTGGTGAATCTATGACCCTGTGAGCAGTGGGAGTGGCTACATGGCCGTTTAGTGCATCAATTTTTGCACACCAATTTGCAATTTCCAGTTTCCGATAGGCAATGCACTCCTCGACGGTCTTGAACTCATCTTGCAGCTCCACATCCTTGCTGCCAATCTCCAGCTGATCGTTTTCCTTGAAGTTTCTCTGCCGGAAGCATGTCATGCTGCCCACAACCTTTCCTGTGTCATCTTTCAGCGTGGCCTTGGATTCGGTTATCACCAGGGTGCCATTGCCCGTCCAAACTTTGTGCTTTTTGTTGGTCTGATTCCGCCAGAGCACGTGAAAGATGCGGCTATCCTTAAGTGGACTTTCGCCTGGTTTCAGTTCCCGTGGTCCCATGCTCTCGTAGCCCTTGGCTGTGCCCCATTCCATGGCTGGCGTCACGGCGGGCCAATCCGCTGGCGACGGCTCCTCTTGCGGCGCCACTTCTTGATGTCCGCGTTTTGCTGCCCGACGCACAGAAGGAGCCTGCGAGCGACGCATTTTGTCCTTGCCCCTTTCGAAAATAAAAATAAAATATTTGCGGGTTGACTTGAACTAGCAATCGTTCAAGTCGCAGTCGCAGCATCGATAACAATGGTATCAAATTTGAAACGCTTTTCAAACAATGTACCAAAACATTTTTCTATGAATAAAATGCTCTTTAAATTAATTAACTTTTGCTGAGCGCTTAATTTAAGCCAAATAAGTTCTGAAAAATTTCTAAAAGAGCCCTCAATCTAAATATACAATATTTTTGCGCGCGTGTCAACTATCACTGCTGATCGATAACGATACTATCGAATTCGAAAATATGTATTTAAAAATTAAATTAAATCAATTAAATAATTGGTAAAAGCTTAAATCAGTGCAACTAACTGTTGAAAATATTAATGGGATCAGTTAAATTTGTTGCAGCTGTTATTTGACATTCGCCCAGGAACGCGAGCAATCTCCTCGAGCATGGAATGGGGGGGTGGGAAGTGGAAGAGAACAAGAAGCATGGTATCGAGACGAGAACAAGCCGGCAGCAGCAGCTATTAAGCATTCGTTTGAAATCAGAGAAGATATATAGGAATCGGAGGCGGCCTGGTGCAGGCCGACGCCCATAATGGCGTTCCATTGGTGCGACAACAATTTGCACACGACGGTGTTCACGCCGCGTGACTTCCAAGTGGAGCTGCTGGCAGCCGCCTTCGAGCGCAACACCATCATCTGCCTGGGCCACAGGAGCTCCAAGGAGTTCATTGCCCTGAAGCTGCTGCAGGAGCTGTCCAGGCGTGGCCGCCGCCATGGCAAGGTTAGTGTTTACCTCAGCTGCCAGGTGGGCGTGGACAAGGAGCCCGCGTCCATTTACACGATGCTCACACACCTGACGGACCTGCGCGTGTGGCAGGAGCAGCCGGACATGCAGGTGCCCTTTGCTCACTGCTGGACGGACTATCATGTGTCCATTTTGAGTCCGGAGGGATTTCTCTGCCTGCTGGAATCGGGCGAGCTGCCAATGAGTAGCGTTGAGCTGATTGTGCTCGAGGACTGCCATGACACAGCCGTCTATCAGCGGATATTGCCCATTTTTGTGGAGCACATATTGCCGGCTGTGGCCACGGACAGACCGCGTATCCTGGGCCTGGCCGGTCCCCTGCACAGCGCCGGCTGCGAGCTGCAACAACTGAGCGCCATGCTGGTCACCCTCGAGCAGAATGTCCTGTGTCGCATTGAGACGGCCAGCGACATTGTCACCGTGCTGCGCTACTGCTCCAAGCCCCACGAGTATATCGTCCAGTGTGCGCCCTTCGAGATGGACGAGCTGTCGCTGGTGCTGGCCGATATACTGAACACGCACAAGTCCTTTCTGGTGGATCATCGCTACGATCCGTTCGAGATATACGGCATGGATCAGTTCATGGAGGATCTGAAAGGTAAGTGGTGTGGTGTGACCCTTTCCGACTCAATCTCTCATCCATTTATCTTGCTTGCCGCAGATATACCCGATCCCAAGCTGGATCCGCTGAATGTAATCGACTCGCTGCTGGTTGTGCTGCATGAGATGGGTCCCTGGTGCACGCAGCGGGCCGCCCATCACTTCTATCAGAGCAACGAAAAGCTGAAGGTGAAGACGCCGCACGAACGCCACTATCTGCTGTACTGCCTCGTGAGCACGGCCCTCGTGCAGCTGCACTCGCTCTGCGATCACACATTCCAGAAGCAACAAGGAGCCGGCGACCCCAGGCAGACCATTGAGCGGTATTCCAGTCCCAAGGTGAAGCGCCTGCTGCAGACGCTGCGCTGCTTCAAGCCGGAGGATAGCCATGGTCATGGCCATGGCCATGTCCAGGCCGATGGACTGCGCAAGATGCGCCATCAGGTGGAGCAGGCGGACTTCAACAAGCTCTCCCATGCGCTGGAGACCAAATGCCAGGTGGTCGATCAACTGGAGCCCCACGCCTCAACGGACACACGCAGCCTGGTGGCCAATCTGGAGCACATCCTGCAGCACCCAGAGGGCAAACCCTTCCCGAAACGCAACAGCCATCGCCCCCCGCCACCAGCAGCAGCGGCCACCACCCAGGCGCAGTCGTCGCCAGCGAAGGGCAAGCACAGCTCCAGCACGCACAATCGTGTGCGGCGGCGTGTGTACACGCGACGCCACAATCGGGATCAGCACGATGGCGGCGATACGCTGTGTGCGCTGATCTATTGCAATCAAAACCACACGGCGCGCGTGCTGTTCGAGCTGCTGGCGGAGATGGGCAAGCGGGACGCCGATCTGAAGTTCTTGCGCTGCCAGTACACCACCGATCGGGTGGCCGATCCCACCACGGAGCCCAAGGAGGCCGAGCTGGAGCATCGCAGGCAGGAGGAGGTGCTCAAGCGGTTTCGCATGCACGACTGCAATGTTCTGATCGGCACCTCGGTCCTGGAGGAGGGCATCGATGTGCCCAAATGCAATCTGGTGATACGCTGGGATCCCCCGACCACCTACCGCAGCTATGTCCAGTGCAAGGGTCGGGCGCGTGCCGCCCCGGCCTACCACGTTATCCTGGTGGCCCCCATCTTTGCCAGTCCCGCGATCGGCGAGGTGCAGCTGACGGACAAGAGTCATCGCTTTATCTGCGGCGCTGGCGCAGGAGGAGGAGCAGGCGACTCGACGGAGGTGGACAGCGATTCGGATGACTCGGCCATGCCGAATTCCCTTGGCTCCGATCCCTACACCTTTGGCACGGCCCGCGGCACGGTGAAGATTCTCAATCCGGAGGTGTTTAGCAGTGTGCCGCCCACGGCATGCGAGATCAAGGAGATCCAGGACGAGACGCCGCCAGCCATTGCCTGCTTGGACAGCAGCAATTCCAGCGACGAGGCCGTCAGTCTGAACAACACGCCGCCCAGCGAGAGCCAGTCCAGTGGCGATCCCAAGCCCCGAAAGCGCTTCCAGTGCGAGGTCGCAGCACCCACAGAGCCAGATGATGTCCCAACGGAGACCAACTCTGTGTCTGTGGCGAAGGATGGGCTGGCCAGCACCACAAAAGCATTGGTCCATCAGATGGCCCAGTATCGGGAGATCGAACAGATGCTGCTCTCGAAGTGTGCCAACACCGAGCCGCCCGAGCAGGAGCAACAGGAGGCGGAACGCTTCAACAGCTGCCTGGCGGCGTACCGGCCCAAGCCGCAGCTGCTGACGGGCGCCTCTGTGGATCTGGGCACGGCCATAGCGCTGGTCAACAAATACTGCGCACGGCTGCCCAGCGACACCTTCACCAAGCTGACGGCCCTGTGGCGCTGTGCGCGCAGCGAGCGCTCGGGCGTCACCCTCTACCAGTACACGCTTCGCCTGCCCATCAATTCGCCGCTGAAACATGACATTGTGGTGGGTATCCCATTGCCTGCTCGCCATTCCCCAATCGCATTTACCTTTACGTTACGTTCTCTCTTCTCGAACAGGGTCTGCCAATGCCCACACAGACGCTGGCGCGTCGCTTGGCTGCCCTGCAGGCGTGCGTGGAGCTGCATAAAATTGGTGAGCTGGATGATCAGCTGCAGCCCATTGGCAAGGAGGGTTTCCGGGCCCTGGAGGCCGACTGGGAGTGCTTCGAGCTGGAGCCCGAGGACGAGCAGATTGTGCAGCTGAGCGACGAGCCGCGACCGGGGACGACCAAGCGGCGCCAGTACTACTACAAGCGCATTGCCTCGGAGTTCTGCGACTGTCGACCGGTGGCCGGAGCGCCCTGCTACCTGTACTTCATCAAGCTGACGCTGCAGTGTCCCATACCCGAGGAGCAGAATACGCGGGGCCGGAAGATCTATCCG
Source organism: Drosophila ambigua (assembly GCA_018150905.1). NCBI lineage: Eukaryota > Metazoa > Arthropoda > Insecta > Diptera > Drosophilidae > Drosophila > Drosophila ambigua. The sequence goes on from JAECWS010000086.1 coordinate 2,935,835, forward strand.
CCCGAAGATGCGCAGCAGGGCTTCGGCATACTCACCATGAAGCGGATACCCAAGCTGAGCGCCTTCTCGATATTCACACGCTCCGGGGAGGTGAAGGTCTCCCTGGAGCTGGCCAAGGAGCGGGTGGTGCTGACGCCCGAACAGATTGGCTGCATCAATGGCTTCCTCAACTACACCTTCACCAATGTGCTGCGTCTGCAGAAGTTCCTCATGCTCTTCGATCCCGATTCCACCGAGAATTGTGTCTTCATTGTGCCCACACTCAAGACGTCCGCGTCGGCGTCGCCGCTGGCCAGCAAGAAGATCGACTGGCAGTTCCTGGAGCTCATCCAGGCGACGGGCAATACAATGCCGCGTTCGGTGCCCGATGAGGAGCGTCTGGCGCAGCCATTTGATGCGCAGCGCTTTCAGGATGCTGTCGTTATGCCCTGGTACCGCAACCAGGATCAGCCGCAGTACTTCTACGTGGCCGAGATCTGTCCGCATCTGTCGCCGCTGAGCTGCTTCCCGGGCGACAGCTATCGCACCTTCAAGCACTACTATTTCGTGAAGTACGGCCTCACAATACAGAATGCCGCACAGCCGCTGCTCGATGTGGATCACACGAGTGCGCGCTTGAATTTCCTCACGCCGCGCTATGTGAATCGCAAGGGCGTGGCCCTGCCCACCAGCTCCGAGGAGACGAAGCGCGCCAAGCGTGAGAATCTCGAACAGAAGCAGATACTGGTGCCCGAGCTGTGCACCGTGCATCCGTTTCCCGCCTCGCTGTGGCGCACCGCCGTGTGCCTGCCCTGCATTCTGTATCGCATCAATGGACTGCTCCTGGCGGATGACATACGCAAGCAGGTGTCCGCCGATCTGGGCCTGGGACGGCAGCAGATCCATCAGGAGGAGGACTTTGAGTGGCCCATGCTGGACTTTGGCTGGAGTCTGTCGGAGGTGCTCAAGAAGTCACGTGAGTCCAAGCAAAAAGATGCCGTCACGAATGGCAAGGAGCTGGCAAAGGAGGCGGAAACTGAAGCCCCGCCAGAGGGGCAGAGCGAAGCAGCTTCGTCGGAGGCGGAGAAGACAGCCGAGAAGAGCGCCAACGAACTGATCATCGAGGGGGAACAGAAACTGCAGGATGCGGACGATGATTTCATTGAGATTGGGACATGGTCGAACGACATGGCCGATGACATAGAATCCTTCAACGATGAGGACGACGAGGAAGACGAGGAGGACTATCTGCCAGTGCTGCCGGCCAATGTAAAGTTCTGTAAGTGAAAAGAAAGCCAGAACGATCCATGGGAATGCGAGTGCAATGGCCAAATAAATAATTTCCTTTTCTTTTTCGCAGGCGATCAGCAGACACGCTATGGTTCGCCCACCTTCTGGGATGTGAGCAATGCCGATGGATCGCTGAAGCCACCGAAAACGAAGACCAGCAAACAGCAGCAGCAGCAGCAGCACAGTGCCGCTGGCAAGGGTCGTGCTGCGGGCAAGCCCAGCTACACTTACTACGACTCGGACAACTCTCTGGGCTCCAGCTATGGGGACGATGATCATGGTGTGCCGCAGAACTATTTTCATATCAACTACAGCTCTGATGAGGATGCTGTGGCGAATGATATCGATGCGGGCCGCATTGCATTCACATCCAAAAACGAGGCGGAAACGATTGAGACGGCCCAGGATGTGGAGAAGCGCCAGAAACAGATCTCCATTATCCAGGCGACGAACGCCAACGAGCGGCAGTACCAGCAGACGAAGAATCTGTTGATTGGCTTCAAGTTCGAGGAGCAACAGCCACAGCTGGCGGACAGTGCACAGCCCAGCGTGGACTATGAGCAATCTATACTCAAGCTGCAGTCGGAGATCGAGAGCTGCGGCATGTTGGTGCCGCACGATCAGCAGCTGTCGCTGAAGCGACCCGATCCCGCAGAGGCACACGTCAGTCCCTGCTCAATGATGGAGCTGCTGAAGCAGTTGCTGCCGTACGTGCCCGAGGAGAAGCTGCTCCGCGAATTGGGCGAACGGCCCGAGTTTCAGCTGTCGGATTTGATTGATCTGAATGCGGATTGGGTGGCGGCACATGCTGCGGAAATCTACAGCGTCTTGGGCTGTGGCGACAGCTTCGACAACTACAACGACCACCACCGGCTGCAGCTGGAGGAGAAGCAGCTGCGCGTGCAGTACGATCGGACGGAGATTAGCGCCGCCAGCCCCGTCAAAGCAGCGCCGCCCATGATCCTGCCCGCTGGCTTTAGCTTTGATCTGCAGCCAGAGCTGGTGGGCCATCCCGGGCCCAGTCCCAGTGTCATTCTGCAGGCACTGACCATGTCGAATGCCAACGATGGCATCAATCTGGAGCGCCTGGAGACGATCGGTGACTCGTTCCTCAAGTACGCCATCACCACCTATCTGTACATCACCTACGAGAACGTGCACGAGGGCAAGCTGAGTCACCTGCGCTCGAAGCAGGTGGCCAATCTGAACCTGTATCGGCTGGGCAGGCGCAAGCGTCTCGGCGAGTATATGATAGCCACCAAATTCGAGCCGCACGACAACTGGCTGCCGCCGTGCTACTATGTGCCCAAGGAGCTGGAGAAGGCGCTGATCGAGGCCAAGATACCCACACACCACTGGAAGCTGGCCGATCTGCTGGACATCAAGAATCTGAGCAGCATCCAAATATGCGAGATGGTGCGCGAGAAGGCCGAGGCATTGGGCCTGCAAGGCAGCAGCGCCGAGCAGGCAACGGCACAACAACAGGCGACAGCCACCGTGCCGCTGGACGAATCGAACGACAGCTGCAACGATTTCAGCTGCTTTATACCCTACAATCTGGTGTCGCAGCACAGCATACCGGACAAGTCGATTGCCGATTGCGTGGAGGCGCTGATTGGCGCGTATCTCATTGAGTGCGGACCGCGTGGTGCCCTGCTCTTTATGGCCTGGCTGGGAGTGCGTGTGCTGCCGTACCACAGACAGCCGGCCACTGGCAGCGATGTGGAGCGCACGCCCGGCAGCACCGTCGCCGATGCCAACCAAATGGTGACGGTGTACGGCTCCTGGCCCACGCCACGCAGCCCCCTGCTGCACTATGCCCCCAATGCCGAGCGGGAGCTGGAACATCTGCTCAGCGGCTTTGAGGAGTTTGAGGCGAGCTTGGGGTACAGGTTTCGGGATCGTTCCTATCTGCTGCAGGCCATGACACACGCCAGCTACACGCCCAATCGACTGACGGACTGCTATCAGCGGCTGGAGTTCCTGGGCGATGCCGTGCTGGACTACCTGATCACACGCCACCTGTACGAGGATCCGCGCCAGCATTCGCCCGGCGCACTCACCGATCTGCGTTCCGCGTTGGTGAACAACACAATCTTCGCCTCGCTGGCCGTGCGACACGGCTTCCACAAGTTCTTCCGACACCTGTCGCCGGGACTGAACGATGTCATCGATCGGTTTGTGCGCATCCAGCAGGAGAACGGACACAGCATCAGCGAGGAGGTAAGCCAGGCTCATTCTACCATATTTGCATTTCTGATTAAATTTGTTCCTCTTCGTTTTCAGTACTACCTGCTGTCGGAGGAGGAGTGCGACGATGCGGAGGACGTTGAGGTGCCCAAGGCTTTGGGCGATGTCTTCGAGTCGATTGCTGGGGCCATTTTTCTCGATTCGAACATGTCGCTGGATGTGGTGTGGCATGTCTACAGCAATATGATGAGTCCGGAAATTGAGCAGTTCAGCAACTCTGTGCCAAAGTCCCCCATAAGGGAACTGCTCGAGCTGGAACCGGAGACGGCGAAATTCGGCAAGCCCGAGAAACTGGCCGATGGACGCCGGGTGCGCGTCACCGTCGATGTCTTCTGCAAGGGCACGTTCCGTGGCATTGGACGCAACTACCGAATAGCCAAATGTACGGCAGCCAAGTGCGCACTGCGGCAGCTCAAGAAGCAGGGTCTGATTACCAGAAAAGACTAAGGCCCAAGCAGCAGCAGCAGTAGTAGCAGCAGCAGCGATGTGTGATGCCAGTTTAGGCTTTAATAGATAGAATACTTATATACCGTGCAAAAACACGTATGGATGGAAAATAAAGAACATTTTTTTAAAAATAAAAAGCCGTTCTTGTCCTGTAATATTTAACTATTAAGTTAACAATTAATAACACTAGGAAAAAGGGGCTTATAAAATACTTTGGTACGTGGTAATGGAGAAATGTCCTGAGCACATAAAGCACTTGATGAAGGGACTGGTGGGGTCTGCTGGGACACAGCAGCAGACACTCGATGCAGCATATTGTTCCGGGATCAAGGAGTGGATAAACTTAAGCCATGGGACTATAAATTGAGGAAACAGAAAGTGCTGCGCACAGAACAGGATAATAAATAATAATAATAATAAAAATAGTGTTACGATTTAGCATTTCGTACCTCTGTCCATTGCGGATTTAACGCCGGAAGTACTGCGATTTGTGTATAATTATTAGAGTAGACTTTAATAGATCCCCAGTACCCCCAAGTAGCAAGCAGTTCAATGAAACGTTTCATCACCTTTATGTTGTGTTTTTTTAAAAAGGAACCAGCTTTAATTGATCTCATTTGAACGATATACAAAATGGGGTTTATGTAGTCAGTTGGTACTTTTTCTTTTGTTGTTAGAAATGACAAAACATAGTTACTGATTATATATGTTTATAAAATGTTTGTTCTGTTAATTGTTCGTTATTAATAAACAAATATTAAATGTGAACATTAACGCTAATTTATTGTTTCTGGAATATTTACATTGTAACGGGTGGGGTAGGGAGGAGGGTTCTGCACAGATTATATGTGGGTAGAGGATCATGGGAATCAGAATATAATAATCCATATTAAGTTATCTGCGGGGGGTATATGGTAGGGCTTGCATATAGGAGGGGTATATGGTAGGGTTTATAAAATACGATCTGTTCTCTGCATATGTTTTGCATCATTTGGATCACTAGCAAAAACCTTTTGATATTTAAATCATTAAATAAAAAAAAGAATTGTTAAAATCTTTTAATATATAAATAGACTAAGTTAAATATGTATATGTATTGTATGTGTTTTTGTTGTTGTTGTATATAAATATGTTTTCTTTTGTTTAAACAAACAGAGCCTCGATTCGACTCGAGTGTTAATTTGTGTGGTTCTGGAAAACCCGTAACGTAACGTAACGTAACGCAACGTAACGTAACGTAATGCAACGTTTTGTGGAGTTTCGCATTTTATAATTGCTTTCGTTATTAATATGTTTTGTTTTCCCTTTCCTTTTGTTGTTAATAAATGTTACATACTTTTAACTTATAGATCCTACAAATATGTATATATATATATATATCTATGTATAAATAGTATGCGTGTATGCAAGCATAGTATGTATAATTAATTCAATTGTTTTTGTTTTTGTTGTCTTACGCTCGCTATTAATTGTGTTTTTGTTTTGTTTTTTCTTTCTTTCTTTTTTTTCACCGCACGTTCCTGCCTACGATTTGTTCCATGTCTTCTCATATATATATATATATACACGATACGATGCGATTATCGCATCTATATATATATATATATATATGGATGTTCAAGCATATATATTCCCTTTTTGTGTTGTTGTAATTTACGTTGCATTAAAAATTTGGTTGCATTTTGCTTCACTTAATTTCGGCTACAAATTTAAATTAAAAAATAATACGGAAAAAAACGAAACAAAAACAAAATAAGTGCACCAAGATGATCAAATAATTAATTAAAGGTAAAAAATAAAAATAACACTCCATTCCAGGCATGTTCCCAATTAAAAAAAAAATAAAATTTTACTTACTCATACACGTACCATTCTAAAAACTAAATATAAATAGACGTATAGTGTATAACTAGTGTAAAACTGATTGATATGGTTTACGTTCGAAACAAAAAACATTTCGTAGTGGTTAACAAAAGTGTATAAGAAACGTTTATTTGTTTGTCATTCGCATGTGATATGTTTTGTCTGTTGGGAGTGTGGTAAAAACACAAATTAATAAATTATTAAACTATAATATATCGTTGGTTACAAAAGAGTACGAACTTAAACAATAATTTAGCTGCACGGCATCAGACATGATGATACCTCTTGAGTGAGAGTGCTGGTTAAAACTATTTTACAACAGGGTAAACAGGTGATACAAAAAAAGCAACAAAATATTCGAGTACACACAAACAATATTCGAGTTAGATTTGAACATAAAAAAAAAATACAAAAAATCAATTTGTTGAAAGCGTAATCGTCGCGGAACAATGATTATGTGTGTGGGTGTCTGTCTGTGTCTCGTCTCCAAAGGCTGTAGCCATGCCCCAAGACTATCCTAAGACTTCTTTCGATTACATTTTGTATACATATACAATATCTAATTTGGATTCGGTTCACGATTCGTTAAGAGTGGGACAGAGATAGAGAGAGATTACAATGATGAGTACGGGTTACATTTTGTTATGCGTATGCATGTGAGTATGTTTAGTGTGTGGACAAGACCTAATTTCAGGCTTGCCTCTGTCCACGTTGTTTCTACCAAAAGTATACACTAAAACGTTGCCTACACTGCAGTTACATACAAGTGTGTACGACGAGTACTACATACATACATACATATGTATAAGTATATGTGTGTGGGGGGATTAATGCGATTAGCTTTCTCAATTTCTAGCTTTATATGTCATGATGTCATGTGTTTTTGTATTCCTTTCCAAACTAAATACAAAATCAACTAATTGTGGGTGCTAAACAAATGCCGCGTACTGTGAGTAGGGCTGATTGGGGGGATGGATGGATGGCTACGGTTTGTTGTTTTTGATTTAAAATGGATTCCATGATACATACACAATCATAATTATAACAAAAATATTATTGTTCAGCTGCAAATTGCCTTTGTTTTAAGTTCTTGACTGATTTTCTGATTTTAATCGAAATCTATGTGTGTGTTCCTCTGTGTTTGTGTGAGTGTGTTGTGTGTGTGTTGGTTGGCTGCTATATACTTAAGATCTAAAGAACGACGTCAGGCAGGTCGTGCGGCCTTGCCTAGGCGCGCATTTGGTTTTCATGTACGATCTTCCTCTCCTTGTAGTAGATCTCCTCCGATTCCTTGTCACACAACAGCAGGACAACGGCGCCAAACAGAAAGATGGCAGCGCCCCAGCCCACGCCATAGGCCCAGCCAAACTCCCACACCCGACGATTGGCTGTAAACAAAACCAAAAAGTTAAATAAAATTCAAAATAAATGGTCGCCCTTGCTGCTCATACCCATGGTCAGTTCGCCGGCAAAGCATACAGGATACACGATCAAGGCGGACAGTACGGCCAGCACTGGAAAAAATAATTAATTAATTTTACTTTGCCTTGAGGCATCAAGTTGAGTTTGGCTTACAGGAAACAAGCATCACCAGTACCGCTATGCGATAGAACTTATATTTTAGATTATGATTCTGCGTTTTTAGGCCCAGGCCAGTCAGCACTGTGGCAATGACATCTGTTATCAGTGTGATAATGCAGAGCGCAGCCGTGGCCTTGATGTAGCCTGTTAAAGAAAGGAAATTTTATTTATATATGCGCCAAACTCTTGGCATATTATCTCTGTACTTACCCACATCGCGCGTCCAGTAGCAACCTGGTGGATCCTGTATGTTGAAAGGCAGCGGCGCCACCGAATCATCCTCAATGCAGTGAACAAACAGGCCCTGCCGCCAGTCAGCGGCCATCAGCCAATCTGTTGAGGCCAGGGCCATAACCATGAGGACCACCACAATGACGCCACAAATAAATGCAATCACCTGTGGAATACCAGAAGGCAAAAGGTTTAAGGGTATCCCCCCACTATAGTATTCCGACTCTGTACGTACCTTGAGTGGCCTCGTAATGGTGATGGTCTCAATCGTTGTTGTCGGCGCCATCTTTTCCGCTGGTGGACGCAGTACACTAATAGAAAGTAGCCCAGCGATTAGATGGCACAGTTAACCGAGCCAGGGGCGCACCACGGACAAGCGGACCAACTCACCTTAACAACTATATGTAATGCAGGCAAAAGGCAGGCTGCCCGCAGCTACTAATTGGAATGCGTTTCAATGCGTTTGCTTGGTTAGTTTTAGTTTTTTGTCTGTTTGTTTGTTTGTTAGGAATGCTTGGGATGAGAGAGCACTAATTGGGGGGCTGGCAGTAACTCTGGCTAGGGATAACAATCTAGTCAAATCGATCGAGTATTTTGTATATATATATATGGTATATAAATGCTTCAATTGGCGTTTTATTGCTTTTCGTTTTTGCGCGTTTGCTTTTTTTGGACTGCGACTTCCAGTACGTTTCGAAATTTCAGTTTGCTGGCAACATCAGCCGCTTCAACATCTGTAGGATAACGAGGATTAACGTTTTGTTAGTGGGGGGGAGAGAGATATTACAACATTTGGGGGATTTACAGCGAAGCGGTTACAGCAGCAGCAACATGCAACAAAACAACTTGACAACAACAACAACAACAAGAACGACAACAATTATATTTAAATAAAGGCATCTACAGGGGGGAATGTGCAGGGAATCGAACTAAATAATCAACCAGAAAATATGATTCAGCAGTTGATTTTAAGCTGCCAAGAGGTCGAATTCCTTCAGTGCAGAAGGAAGTTTCATAAACCGGAAGACGGAAGCATGGGAGCATGGGTGGTGTTGGTGGGGGTAGCAACAGCAGCCCTACAACTGCACATCTCAATGGGTTCATCATTAATTATGCGATGGCGTGAATGGAATCCATATGCATGCATGCCTCAAGCTGTATGCATTATCTAAGGAGACGACGGATAACTCTTAAACATATGCAGGGGCACCCCCCAATCCCACGGAACCCGCCAATTTGTAATGTCTACAAATATAACATACACACACATACATATATATATGTACATATCTGCGGACAAACTGATTCTCTTCATGCTTGTCAGCGGCAAGAGCAAAATCTTGCAAAATTTTGCGGGCCAGACAGAGATTATTTTGGGGTTTATTTATAGCGCCTCAGTGGCGGGCTCCAATGAGCACAAAAACCACATTATTTTGCAGATGAGCGAATATAGCATATAGCAGCGGTACGAGTGTGTGTGTGTGTGTTTGTAAGGGAGGGGGAGGGCACGGGGCATGGCAACAGGATCAGAATATTTAATGGCTATATAGAACGTAACAGAGCAGGCAGAATTTGGGGCATGACACACAACAACAATAACATCGGGGCTGTATGATGATGATGTTGGTGGCGGCGCGGTGGGGTTTTTGTGGGTGTGAAACGGAAGCAAAACAAAATGCAGAGCAAAATACAGAGAGATTGTATAATTCGGTTGGGCGGGGGGAATACCTCTCCTTGTAATAGTCCAATGTAACCGATTCGGAATCAAATTCTGAGTAATCGGGCAGGGATTCGGCATCGAAGGAGCTCATGCCACTCATCGTGTAATGGGGCAGGACGTTCATTTTGTTGTGGAAGCTACCAAGGCTGTTGTTTTGTGGCAGCTGCTGCTGCTGTTGTTGTAGTTGCTGCTGTTGCTTTTGCTGTGCCGTTAACTTTTCATCAAATGGCGACATATTGACTTTTGTTTATACCAACAACAATATTATATTGCACATACACACGCATACGAACGCACCGAACAGACTGTGGAAATGGAAACTGCGCTACTTTTTCTGCGTCGCGTCGGGTCGCTCGTCTGCTTTTCATACGCACGGAAATTCACTTACAATTTGCTCGGAAAGCTCGTGTCACTTTGGTTCTGTTTTACATGGTTTTTAGAGCAGTTCTCGACATTTTTAAACGCTCAAAACAAAATAAAAACGTGAAAAATAATAATGTTTTCTTCTCATCACAACAACTGAAAATTAGTGATGGCCGATACCTGGATACCTGTTACTTGTCACGATTATTTTAACACTCCGTAATGCTGTGACCAAATAACAGCAACAAGGAATCAATCACTGTGACTTTATAGCTGTGACAATTCAAAATCACAGATGGTCGATGTATCGATATATCGAAGAGAAACAAATGTATGACCATCTCTCGTACAGTGTGACCTTAACTGATAAGACCGCAGCGAAGAACGTAACAAATTGGCGTCGCGTGGCTTTGTGAACAAAAACAAAGCTGATCGAGGTTCAACTTGCAATTTCGCCAGCTAATTTCTGACAGAAAAGTGCCGCGCTAGGCCTCCAGACACTATGGCCACAGACACAGTGTCCAACGGCGAGAACTATCACCTCTCCAACGACGACGATGTCATCTGCCCCACATGCAATGTCAAAATCAAGCGCAGCCAGGTGGCTGACCACTGCCAGGTTGAAATGGAGCGCCTGCACACAGTGGTGCCACCACACATAAGTACCGCATCAACATCGACCGTTACAACAACGTCGACCTCACAGTCTGGATCGGGCGGACGGCAGCCGTGGAGTGTGTTCCAGCGTGTGCAGAAAAATCGACAGACCCGACAGCGCCAACGCACGCGAAAGCGTCCCTCCTCTCCGCCCGCGCCGGTGGCTGCCCCACCCGAGCCTGCCACCTCCGCCTGTCCCGTGTGCAACAAGAACTTCCCGCTGGGCCGCATCCAGGAGCACGCGAACGAGTGTCTGCGCAACAGCCGCCGGAATGGCCAGGCCAACGGCGAACATAACTCCAGCGACGATACCGACGACAGCGAGGAGTACGAAGAGTACGAGTGGGCTGGCCAGAAGCGCATTCGCGTGTCCACGCTGGTGCAGGGCGGCTACTCGGCCCTGAACATGGGCCAGACCATAAAATACAATGGCAGCCAGCAGGCCAACGAGGACGAGGACGAAGATCTCAATGTGGATGAGGACGATACGCAGATCTACGGACCCACACAATACGGGGAGGCCGATGTGATTCCAACGGTGGACGCAGGCGACTCCGGGGGCGATGTATCGGAGGCTGATGTCACGAACTACGTCCGCAGACTCATTTCGTCCAACGAAACACCCAAGCCGAATCATTCCAGCGATGCAACTGCCACTGTGGAGCCTGCCGTGGAGCAGCAGCCAGCGACTGAATCAGCGACGGTGGCATCCTCCAGGGAGTCACCATCCACCTCTCGGTCCACGCGTTCGGCCTCTCAAAACCAGCAGCTGGTCATCGAGGCCCTCAGGGCCAAGCTGCGCCTCTACGAGAACCAGTCGCAGAGCAAGTTCAAGTGCCTGATCTGCCTCGACGACTACAAGAATCCCGCCATCTCCGTCTCCTGCTGGCATGTGCACTGCGAGCAGTGCTGGTTGCAAACTCTCGGTGCGCGCAAGCTTTGTCCCCAGTGCAATTCGATCACCACACCGAAGGACCTGCGCCGCATATACCTGTAGACATCAAAACACCTGCGACGCATGTTGCATGGAGGAGCACTACAGCATCGACTGTGCGCCCTGGCTTTTATTCTGCAGCAGCTCTAGTTGATAATACTATACATATATTATTTATAACTATCATTATACGTGACATAACAATAAGCAGCATTAAAATGTAACTATTACAATAACCCATTGACAAACGCAATGGTTTCCGACTCCAGAAGAGGTCTGCCGTAGCAAACGGGAGCACATGCCATGAATTGATTGCAGCCGTTTGAATTCATCCATCTGAGCTCTCACGGGTGGATATGGTGCCAGGACAGAATCTTTGGTCTCGGCGACTGCTGGATCCAGAACCGAATATAAAATATTAATATAAATAATATTTTGTTAAAAAAGCATCGCGCGTAACTGTTAAAGTCGATAGAAGTCATATCTATCGATTAATTCATATCGTAAAAACAGCTGAATTGATAACAAAAATTAATTTCACAAGTTTTTCCCTTTTTTCCCAATTTCCCGAACCTTCTTAGTCATGTCCAGCTCCGGTGGGTGTTTCTTTACGTATTCCAAGCACATGGTTTAGCTCCAATTTCATTCCAGGCGTCAATCCCTTCTCCCACTTCCAGGAATCCTTCACAAAAGACGGCAATGTCTACAAGTATTTTGATTTGGCAAAAATTGACAACAAATATGGTAAACAACAACGCGATCCGTTTATAATCTGCGTGGAACACTTTATTTTATGTTAATTTATTGGACAGATGCATTGCCCTACTCCATACGCATTCTGCTTGAGTCCGCGGTGCGCAACTGTGACAACTTCCATGTGCTGGAGGCGGATGTGAAGAGTATTTTAGACTGGACGCCTGATCTCAGGCAGGGTGCCAGCGATGTTGAAGTTTCCTTCAAGCCAGCGCGTGTCATACTCCAGGTAGAGGCTTCCACACTGTGCGCAGCAGTCACATCTCATTCCGTTTGATCTGTGCAGGATTTCACCGGTGTGCCGGCCGTGGTTGATTTTGCAGCAATGCGGGATGCCGTGCTCGATTTGGGCGGCAATCCCGAGAAGATCAATCCCAACTGCCCCGCCGACCTGGTGGTCGATCATTCCGTTCAGGTTGACTTTGCTCGCACCTCGGATGCCCTGGCGAAGAACCAATCGCTGGAGTTTGAGCGAAACAAGGAGCGCTTCACCAGCTGGGCGTTGTGGGCAAATTCGTGGAGTTCTATGGCCCCGGTGTGGCTGAGCTGAGCATCGCTGATCGTGCGACCATCAGCAATATGTGTCCGGAATATGGAGCCACAGTCGGGTATTTTCCCATCGACGAGAACACGCTCAGCTACATGCGACAGACGAGTTAGTAACGGGGGAATATATTAAGGTGAAATAATCCATCAGTTATTCATTGCAGATCGCTCTGAGAAGAAAATCGACATCATTCGGGAGTATCTGAGAGCCACGCGACAGCTGCGTGATTACTCCCTACAAGATCAGGATCCCACATACACAGAGGTACGCTGGTCTGCTGTCTGTTTTTGTTTGTGTCTGTGACTAACTCTTGAATTCCGATCGCTTTCAGACGATTACCTTGGATCTGTCCACAGTGGTCACATCGGTATCGGGGCCCAAACGGCCGCACGATCGCGTCTCCGTTTCGAGCATGTTTGAGGATTTCAAATTGTGCCTGACCAGCCCAGTGGGCTTCAAGGGATTTGCTGTGCCGCCAGATGCTTTGGCCGCCAGCGGAGAGTTCCAGTGGGATGATGGGAAAAGCTACAAGATACGTCATGGTTCGGTGGTCATTGCAGCGATTACTTCCTGTACGAATACATCGAATCCATCGGTGATGCTGGGCGCCGGTCTGCTGGCCAAGAATGCCGTGCAGAAGGGTCTCAGCATATTGCCTTACATCAAGACATCGCTGTCGCCGGGCTCTGGTGTGGTTACCTATTACCTCAAAGAGTCGGGCGTCATACCGTACCTGGAGCAGCTTGGCTTCGACATTGTGGGATACGGCTGCATGACCTGCATTGGCAACTCGGGACCGCTGGAGGAGAATGTGGTGAACACCATCGAGAAGAACGGCCTGGTCTGCTGCGGTGTTTTGTCTGGCAATCGCAACTTCGAGGGGCGCATACACCCCAATACGCGGGCCAACTATCTGGCCAGTCCCCTGCTGGTGATTGCATATGCCATAGCTGGACGGGTGGACATTGACTTTGAGACACAGCCCCTGGGCGTGGATGGCAGCGGTAAGAGTGTGTTTCTGCGTGACATTTGGCCGACACGCAGCCAGATCCAGGAGGTGGAGCGCAAGCATGTCATTCCAGCCATGTTCCAGGAGGTCTACAGTGAGTTTTAACTGACAGCAATGCCATAAATTCCAATCTGAACTGTATTTTCTTTGCAGGCAAAATCGAACTTGGCTCCCACGACTGGCAAACCCTTGAGGTCTCCGATGGCAAGCTGTATCCGTGGAGTGCAGCCTCCACCTATATCAAACGACCGCCCTTCTTTGAGGGCATGACCCGGCAACTGCCGCAGCTGGGCAGCATTGAGAGTGCGCGCTGTCTGCTCTTCCTGGGCGACTCTGTGACCACTGATCACATCTCGCCGGCGGGCTCCATTGCCAGAAATTCGCCAGCTGCGCGCTATTTGTCCGAGCGCAATCTTACACCGCGGGACTTCAATTCGTATGGCTCGCGACGCGGCAACGATGCGGTAATGGCTCGTGGAACCTTTGCCAACATACGCCTGGTCAACAAACTGGCCGCAAAGACCGGGTCGCGAACCTTGCACATGCCCAGCCAGCAGGAGATGGATATTTTTGATGCCGCCGAGCGGTATCGGGAGGAAGGAACGCCCTTGGTGCTGATTGTTGGCAAGGATTATGGCAGTGGCAGCTCCCGCGACTGGGCCGCCAAAGGTCCGTTTCTGCTGGGCATAAAGGCTGTCATAGCGGAGTCGTACGAGCGCATACACCGCTCGAATCTGGTCGGTATGGGTGTCATTCCCCTTCAGTTCCTGCCAGGACAAAGTGCCGAGTCCTTGTATCTGACCGGTCGGGAGTTGTATAACATTGTCCTGCCGGAGAGCGACGACTTGAAGCCCGGCCAGAGAATTAAAGTCGTGGCCGATGGCAATGTTTTCGAGACGACGCTACGCTTCGATACCGAGGTGGACATTACGTACTACAGGAATGGCGGCATTCTGAACTACATGATACGGAAGATGCTTGACTAGACCTCATGTGATGCTGTTTTTTGTATATTCCATGTGCATTTCTAACAAACATATTTTTGTACTATGTGACGGGTAATACAATTTGAAATTTGATATGGGCGCGACTGTGTCTGCAAACCGGTTTCAATCATAAATCAAATTTATAAAAAAACTGAAAAACTTAATTTTAATATAATTTACAACTATACACAGAAATAAGTAGCAAAGCGGCTTGGATATAAGAAATTTAACATATTCTAAAGGATAAAGGATATACAGGTGTCCATTGTAGCTGGAAACAGGTTGTCACGCAGTATTCCGTACACACCAGCGATTTGTAATTTGGCCATTTTTACTTAAGCCTAATTTTACAAACAATCCAATAAATAAGAACCTTTAAAGTTAGACAATCTTACAGAAAAAAGATTTATCTTTCGAATAAATTTATGTGTTAACTGCTGAGATTCTTAGCTAGCTAGTAATATTAAACTGAATATCACAATCATGGAATATGATTTCAATCAATAACATATATTTTATCCCATTGTCGACCAGGGGGGTATATAATATTTTCACGATATTGATGTAACGTTAATATATTTTACGCATTACAGGTTAAAGATGTCGGTGGTCATTTTAATTTTGTAAGTAAAGAGGAGGATGACTCTACTCTACAAGGAGCCTTGACAATCAGAATTATTTTCCGCGGTTTAACAAAGAGTGCTCAACTTTTTAAATAGTGGGGTGTTAGGTGGGTTAAGTCTCGTTTGATCGTTTGACTGCCCTGATTTTTGTATGGCATGGTATTTAATGGTATTTATTTTTTGGCCGGATGGTATTTTTATCGTTATCGTTATCGCCACACGCTGCAGGGATTTCTAATTCGCAAAAACAATAAAAAAATAAATAGAAAAAAAAACCGCGCGGTCGTAAACAGTGTGCCATCTTGTAGATGTGATCGCATTGGGAATTCTTTGAACGCGACACGACCTGTGGAAATATCGCTGTCCACACACAAAACAACGTCGCGCCTCCGCCCGTCGCCGTCGCCATCGCCGTCGCCCGTGCCGTCGCCACCTCCGACTCGACTCTGCCCGTGCTTGGCAGCAGAGAGCACACAGGTCCAGTTTTGAACACATAGATATATATATTGCAAGTTGCATACGTCGCGTTGTGTCGGATTATGTCATTTATTTATAAAAACACAAAGGTACAAAACCGTTGAATGTTGCACCAAAAAGCAGAGAAAACCTGTAAAAATGTAGACTGTGTGTCCATATCTGTGTGTGTGCGTGTGTGTGTGTGAGTGTGTGCCGCAGATAATGGATGTTTTAGTTGTGGCCGTTTAAATATATATATATATATATATACATAGATATAGAAAGATATATGTACATAGTATAGACCGGACAGTACGCGAAGTATATGCGTCTCAGCACGTCGCCGCCACTGCGAGCCCGACCGACCCCAAGTGTCCCCCTCCCAGAGCCCCCAGGGGCAACAGCGCGCGAGAAATGCCGCTGCCCCCACCGCCGTTCTAGCACCAGCAACAGCTCAAAAAATCCAACCAATTTGGAGTAACTACAACAACAACAACAAAAATATCAACAAATGGCCACATTCAATGGGAACGCCACCAGCAATGCCGCGGATGTCCTGAGTTCCTCGGTGGCCGCTGCCGCCGCTGCCACAGCAACAGCCACATTTCTGGTGCCCACCACGACGACGCAAGCAGCGGCCATTGGAGTGCCGCCATCGCTGCATCTTGATCAGTTTGGCGGCTATATAAGCAGCACGGGTGCTGTCACACCGCTCCATCATCATCAGCAGACCAACTCCTCCTACACCTTTGTGCAGATCAAACGCGAACCTTGTCAGGTATCCGAGATTAGTTCCAACAATTGCCATCAGCAGCAGCAGCAACACCAGCATCACCAGCACCACCAGCCGCTAAACCATCACCCGCTAAACCATCACCACCAGCAACAGCAGCAGCAGCAGCAGCATCATCTACAATCATCAACAGCATCGCTCACAGCCGCTGGCCTGGGCACAGTGTCCTCCTCCGTTACCGCATCGGCCACCTCCAAGACCATGTCTTCGTCCACACTAACGACGCTCGTTAAGATCGAGGCGCCATCACCCAAAGTGTCCGATCTGGAAAAGTCAAATGGTAGCACAAGTAGGTTTCCCCACCGTTTCCTTTCCTTGCCCCGTTCTCCATCGACTCAACGACATTATTTTCATTATTTTTATGCTTAGGCAATTCCGTGCCCATTGGTATTGCCGTGGCCCGGAAACGGCCACAGGAGGCCCTGGTATCGGCACTGACCAACCCGTCAGCGTTACCTCTCCAGCAGCAGCCACTCAGCAAGGATATGAACTGCTTTGGCATACGCGTCGCTGACCTGAGTAAGTGTGTGTGCTGGCCGCGGGGGCATCATCAGCAGCAGCATCTAATTTAATTTAAGGGGCTCCAGATTTCTGTGTGTGTGCCTGTCTGCGCCTTTAATGAGCACCCGACCCGTCCCCAGGGGCATCGTTATGATGCTTATAAAGCCAAAGCGAAAGGACATGGCATGGCCGTCATGGCCGTCGTTCAATTATCCCACTAATAAGATTTCCACAAACATTGAAAAATTCCTTCAGTCCCCCGCTCCCGTTCTCGAGTTCAGTTGAGTTGAGGGTGTCTCTGGTAAACACCCCGTCAAAAGTTGAGAGGGCAGAAATCATATGATGCGGAGATGATGGCCGCCTGCTGTGTCGGCTGTCGTTGTTGTGACAGCGGCTGACTCGACTCAACCCTCCCCTCCTGAAGGCTTTAATATTGAAGCGTAGATATTGTACATTGTACATATAAGGAAACCGGTGGTAAATCATACGAACTTCTAAAGCGGAAATAAAACGAAAGTGAAACACATATTCTGCGAAATGCAAAGAGAGGTCATGCTCTCGACCTGCGAATGCCCTACGATTTCCCTGGAACCAAGTCGAGTCGCGAGCCTTATATCGCAGCAGTCTACTCGTACATGCGCGTGCCCCCAAAGGTTTTATTTTGTAATTCGATTCTGGGAACCAAAACAGACCAAGGAATTGACGAACCGACACAAATTCACTGGGCAAGAGAGAATTAAAGCCTCGCGCGCGCTCTCTGTATAAGGGGAATCAGAAAAAAACACGCCATAGAACAACATTTTTGGTGACTCACATCTTGAGAAGCGTAAAGTTTAGCTAGAGACCATCGCGATGGACAGGCTTTTTATTGAATTTGGCAGCAGCACAACAACAACAAAAATCCTCATCAGCGCCATTCGAGTCGTGCATCAGTGTTGCGCGTCATGCACACGACATGTAGGTTGTTTTTTTTTTGTATTATTCCCAGGCATTCCCAGATTTATTCAGATTTTAATATTTGCTAAAGGTCCACTTAAAATGTTGTTATTTATTTAAATTTGTTTTTATTTTAAAACATAGCCCCCACCCCCACTGCTGCCATAGACAGTCGGTCTATTTAAAAGGTGGAATAATAGATAGAATATTTGTGTACAAATTTTAGGGCACAAGCAGCTTCGTTGATGGTTTGATGCACGCTTCAAAGAAACCTAGTGGGTCTCGTGTGTGTGTGTGTGTGTGTGTGTGTGTGTGGGGCGGGGGCGGGGGCGGGCATCGAAGCGCGAATCTAAAGACAGATTACTCATAGGCAGTGCTCTCGGGTGGGTGTTTTCCGACAACTTAGCGACTGCCGCTGCGGCTGCTGCTGCTCGGGGCACAAGAAGAAGGTGGTGTGTGGAAAGTAGTCACGGGGGAAATGCCACAAGGGATGCTCATGCTGGGAAGAGCAAACAGGGGTGGAGTGAAGAGCGACTGGTTGCTGGCAGGAGCAGGGGTCCAGGAATACGACACGATGATGATGGTTTGGGTAACATGACCATATGGCAATGGTCCTAGCCCTGGCCCCTGGCGCCTGGCTTTAGTTATTGTTTTTTTGTTCCCCTTGCGTTCTTCGGTTTTTGGGCATGGCAGGGATTCGGGTTCTATTTATAACATTTTGGTGGGTAGTTTCCAAGACACGCACAGGCTGGCCGGGTGGACAGGCTTATCCGACAAGAAGGCTTCACTTGTCAAATAATGTCGAACTAATTGCGTTTTTCAAATGGATTCTGAATGGAACATACTCACTCGCATCTATCTGCCTGCCTGCCATTATTTGGATGGTTTTTAATAGCTCCCTCAATGTAGTAATGTAATGCAATTACTGGGCACTGGAACACTCAGCTTTAATTGAATTATATGTGAAATTATACAGCCACAGGCTGTGTGGCGGGCGGGTGGGTCGTGCGACCAATGGGGGGTGTGCGGAGTATGTACTGCATAGTTCAAGGACAGTGCAATATTTTGCCGCATACACACACAGCACAAGGACAGGACATGATGGGATAGGATAGGCTCTGCTCGAACACGGCTAAAGTCTGAACAAAGTTTAAAAGTTGAGCAGGCAAATAATTGAATTTATGACACGAATTAACCATAAAAGTAAACGAATGTGTGTGTGTGTGTGTTGCAGGTGCCACCAGTTGCGGCAATCTGTACTTTACGGGCAACGGAGACCTGATGACCACCGGCACGGCCACAGCGGATGATCTGAATCGCACACCATCGACATTCTGGCAGTATCCGAGTGAGTACTTTGCCTGTGCCCCCACCCCACCCCCGTTTAGAGAGCACACCAAGTTTCTCCCCCAGCCCCCGCCCCGCTTCACACTGTCGTGTTGGCGCCTCCTATTTGGTTACACTATTTTCTTTTTTCGTTGCGTTTTTTGTAGATGCATTACCCATTGAATCAGTGATTTCCATGTCGCCCGCCACGGTGGGCCTGCAATATGCGCGCGAGGCGAACCGCGGACAGGTGGTGCTGCTGCCGGCCGCCCCCGCCACGCTCGGTAAGTGTTGTCCGGCATTATTCCATCCACCATACAGCATTCAGCATTCTGCACTCCACATTTGCATGCACGGGTTCTAGAATTAATTTGATTTCGAAAACTGAATCGTCAAAAAAACAACAAAACAAAACAAAACTAATTCATGCTTTTATAACTACGCTTCTCTCCTCCTACTCCACCTGCTCCTACTCCTGCTCCTTTAAATCCAAATCCGAATCCAACAAAAATGTCTCCATGCACACACAGCAGGCATATCAAATTTTCCCCTCTTAACGTCCACAGATCCGTTCCAGCAGGCAGCGGCGGCTGCGGCTGCCACAGCCTTTGTCTGGCCCTCCTACATACCCCAAGCCACAGGTGGTGGCAGCTCTGCCGCTGCAGCAGCAGCAGCGGCTGCCGCCCTACAGCCGCCGCCCAACTTGTTCTTCAATTCGATGGGCATGGGCATGGGCATGGGTGGCCACTCGACGCTGGGCCCAACGCCATCGTACGCCTCCACGCTGCAGCTGTACCTGGCCGCGGCGGCCAATGCCACGGGCAGTTCGACCCTGTGCCAGCACAGCAGCAACCAGCAGACGAGCAGCACCACCACCACCAACTCCACCATCAACCTGAGCCTGGCGGCGGCTGTGGCGGCCAGCGCGGGCGTCACGAGCAGCACCAGCAGCCTCAGTTCGAGCAGCAGTTCGCGTTTCCTCAGCCTGGCAGCGGCTGCCGCTCAGTCGGCGCCCATTGGATCGCTGCTGCTGCCGCCGCAGGGCATGAAGCTGGAGGACTATTCGACGCATCATCCAATGCCGTTGGCCTTGCCGCCGCTGGTGCCGCTGGAGCAGACGCCGTCGATGCGGGACAAGGAGCAGGCTCTGAATCTGATGCGTCTGCCCACGCCACCCACCTCGGCCACCATGGACGGTGCCGCTGCTGCAATGGGCACGGCCCATCCGATGCACCACCAAATGTTCCAGTCGTTGCCCAGCCACTCCGCTGCCGCGACGCCTGCGCTGCTGAACCTGTCCATGCATGGGAACGCCAGTGATCTGTCTGCTGCTGGCACGCCCATGACTGGGGCGGCCTGCGATGAGGCGGCGGCGGCAGCGGCGGCGCTCAACTTTAAGCTGCACGCACCACTGACTCCACAGACACCGCCACGGCTGCCGGAGCTGGCCATGCCGCAGGGCGCCCTGTTGCCGCAGATGCAGGATGTCAATATACAAACGGATACGCCCGTATGCAGTGAGGATGAGAGCTTGAGCTACCCCTGTCCCGGTCCCCCACTGACCAGGACGGGACAAGAGCCAATGACGGAGGATGCCCTGTCGATATCCCTGGTCCAGCCACTGGAACTGACCAAAACCAGTGAAGTGCCAAACGAGTGCCATACCCAAACCCAGACCCAGACCCAAACCCAATCCCAGACCCAATCCCAGAGCCAATCCCAGACCAATCCAGTGTCCAGTGACATTCAACCCAGTGCCAGTCATGAGTCCGCGGAACAGATGCCCAACAGATCACCGCCAGCCATGGATACACCGCAGACAGCGCCCGAAGATCTGACGGGGCTGGAGCTGCTCTCAAACATCAGCACCAATAGCACACCGTTTGTGCGGGTGAAGCAGGAGCCAATGGAGCACATGGAGCACATTGCACACCCACACCCACACCCACAGCCCCACCCACTCCCGGTGGCGCCACCGCCTCCGATGCAGACGCTGCAGCAGCAGCAGCAGCCAATGATGGAATTGGAGGCCACGCCGCAGGAACCATTGGGCGGCTTGAAGCTGCTGTGCGCCTTGGCCGAGCAGCGCATCCAGGAGGAGGTGGTACAGGGCAGCAGCCTCTTTGCCACGCCCTATTCGCGTACGCCCAGTCCCACACCGACGCCGCCAGCGTCAGCGCCAGGCACACCCACGCCCACGCACACGCAGATGCACATGCCTGTCGGGGGGCCAGAGGGAAAGTCCTCGTGCTTTGGTTTTGTGCCGCCCGCTGGAGGATCGTTGTTCTCCTCAGCATCTTCCTTCCAAATGCCATTGAGCTCGCCAGCATTTCCATCCATGCAGGGCATTGAGTTGCCCACCACGTCGGCGATGCAGTCCACCGATCCGACGCCCCCGAAGCGCAAGAAGCACAAACATTCCAAGTCCTCGTCCAGCGAGAGCCGCAAGTCGGCGCGTTGCAGCAAGAAGAGCAAAAAGAAGCATCGGCGTAGCAACAGCCGGCAGCAGCAACAGCAGCTGCAGCAGCAGCAGCAGCTTGAGGCGCAGCAGCTGTCGTCACCGATGCATGTCGGGGATGACGATGAGGACCTACAAGACGAGGAGCTGCAGTCGGAGCTACGCAAAGCGCTGCAGTCCATGGATCCCAGCTATGCGCAGCGCTTTGGCAAGAAGGTCTTCAGCATAATGGACAGCAGCATGCGGATGCGTTTGGCAGACATTACGCGTCAGTATCGCAAGAAGAAACGGAAGCTGGACGAGATATCCAAGCTCAAGAAGAAGCGAAAGAGTCTCAAGCATCAGCAGCAGCAGCAGCCACAACAGGCAGTACAGCCAGCCCTGTCGCCGCTGCAACAGCCACAACTGACGCTCAGCTCCACGCTGTCCAGTGTCCTGGGGTAAGTGCGCGGATTGCCCTGTGCCACGAAAGCATTTATTATAATTTTATTCGCTCCCTTAGAACATCATCACCGCTGCGCGATTATAAATTCCCGAAATTCTCAAGCAGCAACCTGCAGGCTTCCAGCTTTCTGCGCTTTCCGGAAAAGACGACGCACTCGTTCCCACCACCGCCGCCACCGCAGCAGCCGCAGACAGAGCCCAGTCCCCTGCCGCACAGCGGCTCACCGATTACCTCATCGTTTGTGCGCCTCGAGCCGAGTGCGCTGGACGCGGCCGTTGCCCCAAGTGCCCCAATTGTCCCAACTGCTACCTCCATCTGCTCCTCCACTTGCTCCTCCCCGTCCACTGCGGCGCACAAGCAAACATCGTCGTCCTCCTGCTCGTTGGTGCGCAGGAAGCGCAAGCTAAAGGCCAGTCCTAGCGGCGGCGGCAGTGGCGCCGGCGAGCAACCAACGGCCCCCACAGAGGCCAAGCGTAGAGCCAGCGCCACGGATCGCGAGCTGCAGCTGACCAGCGAGCATCTGTACCGCGATGAGACGCGCGTGCTCACCGACATGGGTGGGCTGTTCTATGCGGGCGTGATGAAGCCGCTGCGTCCGCCCGATGTCTATGCCATCACGCTGGACGGAGAGCGGGGCAACAAGTCGCATGTGATGTCGCGCGAGGATATACTCAAGGATACGGTGAGTGGTTCTGCATCCCTCCACTGCCATCAGACTAATCAGATTAATCTCTATCTGCCAGATTCTGGAGGTGGCGCCCAAGAGCGTGGACTGTGTGCCGGTGGGCACGCGTCTGTGTGCCTACTGGAGTCAGCAGTACCGTTGCCTCTACCCGGGCCGTGCCATTGAGTCGGAACCAGCCGAGGAGGGTGCTGGAGCGACGACGGCCGCAGCAGCAGCAGGAGCAGCACCCAGCACGCCGACGGCCCATACGCCGGACTTTGTCAGCGTGGAGTTCGATGATGGGGACAGCGGCAGGATCCGCTTGCAGAATATACGGCTGCTGCTCAGCGATTATCCCATAGCAGGTGTGTATGATATAATGCAGGGGACTACTCCCAGAGGGCGGGAGTATCTTCCCATCTTTCCTGCCATTTCTCGTTTCTGGTCTGCGCGTGCAGCCTCTTCTGTGTGTGTGTGTGTGCGTGCGTTTTTGTCTTTGTTCGTGCCTTTATTTACTTCTTTGTTATTTTCGTTGATCCTCGCTCCTTTTGCCCCACATCCACAACCACAACACATGGAACCACAGAGTACAACGATAATCCCCTCTACTCAGTAGGCAAGCAGAAGCGCGGCGCTCTGCGCAGTGGTGGTGAGAGTGGTGGTGGACCCTGCACATCGCAGGAGCCCACAGCCCACATGTCGGGTTGCGAGGACTCGCACAGCCATCACAGTGGTGTCTTGAATAGCGATAACACCACCTCACTGGCCGCCACCATGGAGCTGTTCACGCAGCGCAGCGAGAAGAAGCGTCTGAAGAAGAGCCTCAAGAAGATGTCGAGGTCACAGAATGCCAACGGCGGCGGCGGCGGCAGCAACTCGCTGTCAGTGGCTGCCGTCTCGAATGAAGCGACGGAGCTGGCCACCGCTGGCGATGCTGCAGGTGGCGCCGGCGATGAGGCTGCCGGCCGTAAGCATCACAAGCACAAGAAACGCAAGAAGCACAAGAAACATCACCGCAAGAATGGCAGCGAGGAGCCAGAACAACACCAGGACTTTTCGACGACCGCCGAGGAAGTTGCAGAGGCGACGACGGCGCCAGCGTCTGGGGCTGCGTCAAATACAAATCGCGTCAAAATGGAGGTCAAAGTGAAGACGGAGCAGTTGGATATGGAGGAGGAGAGTGCCTCCAATCTAATGTCCGAGATATCCGATGAGGTAAGCCAAGCATTTGCTTTATTTGCCGTAACTGGTGCATCCACTAACTCCTTTTGCTTTTGCTTGCAGGCCAAGGGCGAGGATCTGGTCGAGCACAACAACTCCAAGGGCAGCAGCAAGATAGCGGCCTTTCTGCCGGAGAGGCAGCTGTGGGGTTGGAATGGCGTTGCCTACCGCAAGGGGGGCGTCAAGGGCCGAGCCAGAAAGCAATTTTACAAAACAATCAAAAGGGGCAAGGAGACCATCACGGTACGGACAGAAAGTTTCTGGCATCAGTTATAAAATTAATTTGGATTTTATTTGGGTTTTGTTTTCAAGGTCGGGGACAGTGCAGTATTTCTTTCGACGGGCCGACCGGATCGTCCCTATATCGGACGCATCGAGTCCATGTGGGAGACAAGCACAGGCAATAAGGTGGTGCGAGTGGCGTGGTTCTATCATCCGGAGGAGACGACTGGCTGCCCAAAGTTGAAGTATCCGGTGAGACATTTGCCATGAATGATTTATATTTCTATGCTAATTATAATTTATATTTTTCTATATTTTTGTTGTAGGGTGCTCTGTTTGAATCGTCGCACGATGATGAGAACGATGTGCAGACCATTTCGCACCGGTGCGAAGTGCTGCAATTCGGGCATTACTATGAGAAATTCGGTGCCGATTCGAAGCAATATCAATCCATATACGATAACAATGATACATATTATTTAGCGGGACACTATAACCCAAGGTTACAAGTGCTAAAACTACAAGACGATATTCCAACTCTCGAAGAGCTGCAGGATACAAATACTACTACAACTACAACTACTACAACTAACGAGGATTAAGCGATTGAATGCGGAGCCATGGCTCATGATTCATGATTAGAATAGGCATAAGCGCATACAGATCTATATATATACAATATATATACACACATTATACATATATTTTACTATACGAGCAGAGCAGAGGAGTAGAGGCGAGAGAGAAGCATATATATATATACCTATATGTATACAAATATTATGTACTTCTATATATATTTTAAATGTATTATGTAGTTCAACAGAAAACCCAGAAAAAAAAACAAAAAAAACAAGGACATTAAGCAAGCGAAAGAAATAGATGAAGAGCGACAGAGAGGTAGAGAGAGAGAGAGAGAGAGAACAAGGTACTAAGCAACAGCCACTAAAATTTATGTGTAGTTACGAGAAGCGCAAAAGCAAAAGCAATTTTAAGTCTAATTTTTTGTAAAAAAGAACGATGTAAAAAGCGCTAGAGGAACGACGACAAAAACGAAGATTCACTGGAATGGAATGTTCGTAAATGTTTACAAACAAAAAAGAAAAACGAAAAACAATATGTGTGCTCCTGACTTCCTTACATACAACAGAACACTCCCCCCAACAACAATCCCACACACTAAACACAACACACAGAAAAAACCACTGAAAACAACACCCACACACAATGCAATACAAAAACAGACAGACAGACAGTTACGGATACGGATACGGAATTACACTTGTTAATGAGCATGTGCGTGTGTGTATGTATGTGTATACCGACATGTTTCAGATGAAATTTAAAACGTGTTTTAATGATTTTAAGCAGGCAAACCATGCAGCAGCAGCAACTACTACTATAAATGTAACAATTCAATGTGATAGCAAAACAACAAAACAAAACAAAACAAAAAATGAAAACCAGACGATGTTGATGTGTACAGAGCAGGAGAGAGTTATAGGCATAGATGTGAGATGATCATGATCAAATTAAGAGCACAGGCAGGGCCAGAGAGATCGAGAGAGATCGATAGAGAGAGAGAGTGTGTGTAACTACACTTAAGTGTAGTCTGTGGATTAAGTATTTACAGCTCATTTCAACAATAGCAGAAAGCAACAGCAACCATCAAATCAAATCAAACACCTATCTATAATTATATCAATAAACTTGCCGGATATACTGAACTAGCTGCCGTTTGTCTCTGCCTCGGTGGGCCAACTGATTCATTTGCCTGCGGGTTTTCCCCAGGAATTTTACACGCAAAGTGCAAGCGAATGGCGACTAGCGGATGCCCAGCGGGCGCTTACTTTGGGGCCCGTTAAGTGGCAAAGGAATGTACCCACCCGTTTTGCCCCCAAAGGGTAGTCATGACAAATGCGTGTCTGTCGATGCCAAGAGGCTTCATAAATCGAAGACCAGGACTGGGCTGAAGGGATGCTCTCCACCCGCTGTCAAATGCGTGCGTTGCCTGGCTGCGGGGGCCGCGAGTCACGAGTGTCCTGGCGGCCATCGATCAAACAATGGCAAAAAATTTGCATTTGCCAGGCATTGGTAATAGGCAAGACGGAACGGCGTAACAACGGATGCGTGCCTGGTAGACACAATAATTAAAAAGCGATTTGTTTAGGGCCGAGGCGCAGGCGATTGGCTGTGTGTCTGTCAGGGTATTGGGTTGGGGCTGCCAACCGCCAGCGTCGCCGGCCAGGCCCCCAGCCGAAAAAAATAGGCAAAATGGGCACCACTCCGAAATGGTACTGCCGCAACAAATCCCAGCCGATGCACACGTTCGCGGAAATCGCCAAACTGGGCCTGGAGCTGCGACGGATAAGCAAACGGATTGTGATCGATGTCAATTCGGCGATCTTCAGCGAGCATGTAAGTGGATCGTTTTTGGATGAGGGTTGCGCGGATGATCTGATGGTGGGTGGATACCTCTGTTAGGATACCATTTTGGAGGAGTGCGAGAGCGTGGTGGAGCAGTACTGGAACCTGAAGGATGAGACCAAGAATGCCGACTTTCAGTCGCTCTCCAAGAAGATCAAGCGCAGTCCCTACAATCAGCTGCTGATGAAGAAGTTCCATCTGGTGATGGAGCTCAACGACAGGCGCTTCTGTCAGCTGACATTTGTGCTCAAGCGAACGGTGGGTCTTGCTCTCTGGTTTCCTCATCTGATTGATGCATCCTTTGACCTCCCCCCGTTTCAGCTAAGTTTGCTGCTGCGCAAGTCCATGCAGTCGGAGATGTGGCTGAACTGGGCGCTGCACATTACCCAGCTGTACAACAAGTGCCGCAAGGTGCAGAAGCCGCTGCTGGAGCAGCCAGAAGTGCAGCAGCTGCCGCTGTGCGCCGCTGAGGATCCAGAATCAGATGATGGAGAGCCGAAGCTGAGCGGCAAGCGGAAGGAGGAGATGCATGCCAATGTGTGCAGCAACATGTTCCCCGGCCTACTGCTCACGCTCAAGCCAATTGATTTTGGCTACGTTCTGCAGGTGGGTTTCCTCTTACCGCTTTCCTTTGAGCTCTTTGATCTCTTGTTCCATCCTATTCGCATTCGTATTCGTAGCTGGTGGCCCAGACACGTGTGGAGCAGAATGCCCTGGATCTGGTCTTCGGTCTGTTCAACATGGGCGAGCAGGATGCCTGGCGCGAGCAGCAGAATCTCGAGTCCACCTCCTCCAGTCTGGAGATTTTGCGCACTCTCAACATTTCGTTTGCCGCCGGCGACTATCCGCCGTACTGTGACTCGGCACAGGACTGCAAGGCCATGCAGATTGCCGATGGCAATCTACAGGTTCAGGATGCGGATCACGATCACCAGAGTTTGCGCTGCAAGCATACGGAGAGCTTTCTGCAGAAGGAGCGCGTGTTCATTGCCCAGCTGATAGCCAAGGCCACGGAGATTAGTCCGACTATCTTTGGTGGGTGCTCACAATCGGTTGGAGTCTCTATATGTATATCTTTAATCTATAAACCTCCACCAGCAGACAATGGAAAGGGCGGCGGCACTGTGGACATGAACGTTTATATTGTGAAGGGTTTGCGCTTGCTCTGGTCATATGTGGGCATCATCTTGGATCACATACTGCTCTGGTGGATAGACACGCCCGTCTCCTGCTACAGCCTCACCCACATTGACTCCATACGCAGCTGGCTCTATCATCAGAACGTGAATGGTAAAAACTGAAATTTAAAAGCAAATTTCTCCCACTTTGATTTGGATTTCCTTGCCGCAGATATACCTGAACCCGTCTACTCTACGCTGCGTGGCATTGGTGAAATTCTGACTGGTTTTGTCTGCAACAACATTTGGGATCAGCTCTTCCGCCTGACCCTCATCTCAACGAACGACTCGAAGCGTCTGGTGGATGTCGTGGCGGAGCAGTACCGCGATTGTCCCAGGAATGTGAGCGGCTTTACCTCTACCATCTTCCAAGTATACCCAGGCATAACCTTCTCTAACCGCAGCTATCTGGTACTCCAACGGGCACCGTGTGGATCAGCATATTCGCGAATCTTGTCAACTTGAGCAATCAGTATTTCTCCAACTTGGAGGCGCACAACAATTCCAGTCTGCTGCCAGTGGCCGAGCAGATACCCATATTGCACAGGCTGGGTATGGGCAGCAGGAGATGGCTCTTGGGGGGAGATTGCTCACTGTTTTGTGTCTCCTTTCAGATCACTCTGTGCACTCGATGCGCCTGTGGGTCACCGAACAGGCGAAGCTGCTGTGCTGCGAGTGGCAAATGGACCGCTTCTTCCAGATACTGGAGCACGACGTGAAGCTCTGCCTGAATGTATTCATTACCTTTAAACTGCCCAAACTCACTGCCGATCTGAGCGATATCCTAATGCTGGTCTGTGTGGCGCTACGCACCAAGCTGATAGCCGAGGTCAATGCCAACATAGACAAATTAAAGGTGGGTCAATTCTACGCTCTACCAATCTACAATCAACTACAATCTACTCCACAGAAAACCACCGACGAGTGTGTTCAAATATTGTCAGCGGTCTGTCGAGTTCTTAGTCTGGCCAATTTTACGCTTTGCTTTCCCGCCGCCAACTTTTGGCAGCGCGAGATCTACAACAACGAGGAGAAGAGTCTGTATGTGGGCTATGTGCTGGACGAGATCTACCTGCCCAGCATACGCGCCACCAAGGACATTGTCATACTGAAGCTCATCCTGAAGCTGATCTGTGAGGCCTGGCTGGACTTTATCTACCAGAAGCGCATCCGTTTCAGCATCAATGGCGCCGTGCGGCTGCTCAACGACTTTGACGATGTGCGCGAGTGGATTTTGGGCTGCACTCTGCTGGATGAACAGCAGCTGGACAAGCTGAGCAATCACGAGGTGCTGCGCATGTGCAAGGGCGTGGGCAAGATACTGCTGCGCAAGCCGGAGGATGTCATCTCCATTAGCCAGTCGCCCAAGTACGACAAGAAGTCGCGTAAGTTGAAGCGAAAGAATCTTTCTTGGGGGCACTGCTCCACTTTACACTTTCGACACCTTTTGCAGAGGATGCTGCCGGCCAGGACACACAGCTGCCCTCGGAGATGTTTGTGTCGAATCAGAAGCACTGGCTGCAGCTGCGTGCCAGTGGTGGCAGTGGATTCCCCTTCCTGAAACTGTGCTGCGGCGATGCCATCATGTAATCTGCCGCCGATTGTCTGGGGGCTACAAAATGTGTTTATTGTGTCGCGCAAAATGCTTTACAAAAAAGAGAAAAAAATCTAAAATATACGAGTAGTCTATATAGAAAAGGGGAAGGGGGGGACTATGGTTATGTTGTTGGAAGAATCCGCACATCGGATCCGGGTCTAGGCGGGCACTTTGCGACTAATGATCTTTACCAGCTCGTCGACGCGCTCGCTCTTGCCGGTAAATTGTTTTGGATGCGGTCCAATCATCTGAATGATCATTGGTACGTCTTGCGAGACCTAAAACAAATAAAATAAAACAAATCAAATACAAATACAAATAATGAAAAATATGCCAATAGCTGACAGCTGTCAGGCTGCTGTCCCAATGGGAATTGGAATGGGAATGGGGGGGGATATAGGTCAATATACCTCGATAAAGCGTGCGAGTGCCTTCAGTGTGCGATAGATCTGATCCTCGTTGGGACTGCTCTGGAAGAACTGCAGAATGGCCATGGCCAGCTCCACGGCAATGTCATCAAAGACCTGACAAAAAGGCAGAGTAAATAGTATATAGTATCTGCAGAACACAATGGGTGCTTCGTTTCATACCACAGTCTTGACCTCCTTGATGGCGATATTGTAGAGGATCATGCTGCCAATATTTTTCAACTGCGGACAATTGGAGAGAATGCAGTGGACGGCCACCTTGGTGGTGACGCGTATATTGGATGTTGTCTGGCCATTGTACTCCCACTCCGAAATGTACAGCAGCCATTCGGAGGGACCCACATTCTCAAAGAGATTGCACATCTGTTGCAGCAGAATCAAGAGAGAGAGAGAGAGATCATTGAAGAGAGAATTCACCTGGGGGGTGGCGCTGCTTGAACTCACAAACATGGCCCATGCCTGCTGCTCCTCGGGTGTGTGCTTATCAATGTCCTGGGCAAAGTTCATCAGCGTATGATCCCGGCGATCCTGGTGCAAAATAATGATCACATCGTCCTTGAGGGCCGCATAGGCCAATGTGCGTATCAGATGTATCCGTGTGTCCGGTGAGAAAGCCTGAGTGTCGCGCAGGACACGCTGCACGAACACCAGAAAATTGTCACCCAATGCCCAGGAGCCATCGTCCTCGATCAAATACTGGTGCAGCTCCTCCATGGCCACCTCCTCCTCTTTGTAGATCTTGCCATCCAGCAGTTTCACTAGGCTTTCTAGTTCAGTCTTTATCTGAAGCGGAGCGTGGGGGGGAATGTGAAATGAATACCCTTCTATTTTCCTCCCTGTTTTAAATGACTTACATCGATGTCTTTGCAGACGAGCGCCGGTTCGCGCGGTATCTCTTTCTCCTCCGTGGACTTGGAGCGCTCCTTGCCATTTTGCGGCTGCTGTTGTTGGGCTGCGGGCTCTGACATCTTTTGTCTATAAATAGGCGAGTGAGGAAATTAATAAAATAAATTCTGTATAAGTATTTAAAAATATGTATGGGACAAACTTTGGCTGCAACCAAACAGGCAAGCGTCACTGCGACAGGCCGCGTTCGCGTTTATTGGCATTAATTTGTACAAAAGATTTTCACTTTTTATGCTTGCTTATTATTATTTTTAACGATCTGCACGGCCTCTTCCACCCCACTGAATGTTGTAATTTACAGCGCAATTATTTCTGCGATCGTGCCGAAATGTTTACATTATTTCGACACAAGAAAATATGCAAGAAATTCCCTATTTTTCATATATAAACAAAGAGGCGGAAAAACTCTTAAATGTACACGGGTAAATGGGGGTAGAAAATGGGGAAATGGCAAAAGCCGGCGGCTACAATTGCGTAGGGTAGAGACAGCGGAGAGACAGCGAAAAAGTTGTCAAACCGAAGAAGTGTGACAGTAAAATTGAGAAAAACTCAAAATAGCTGTGGTATTTTTAGGTCTTTTACTTTACGTAGACAAAAAAGCGAAATAACAAGGTACAGAAGATTCAAACAGGCAACAGGCAACAGGCAACATAACATGAAAATGCATGCAATGTGATATGAAAGGGAGCAGCTATGGCAGCTCCAACTCTACTACTGCAAATCTGTATACTCATAATGCAATTATATTTTTGATTATGTCAATTAATTAGCTTAATTTATGCAAGCACATTTCCAAATTACTCACATGCTATTTTAGTAGAAGTGACACAGAAATTCCTTCACTTTCGACACCAATTCCGGACACGGAAAAACCGAAAAAACGAAAAGCCAAATCGGAACGTGGCACAGAGTAATAAATATTATTTATTCTTGTTGTTGCTATTTGTTTATACGAAAATTATTCCAGCTATTAATTTATTTTTCCAGATCAAATCTATCTCTTGGCTGCAGGCTGTTGTCTATGCTGTTGCGCTTGTTGCAACTGTTTTTTCTTGACTGTAGAATTCTTCAGTTGATTGTCGGAGCCGAGAAAAGTACGCGAACCGAACCGTTCCCACAGAGAATCGATTCGAAATTGCCTCGGTTTCTGGCCGAAAAAATCGCCGTGCATATGTGTATGGTGTGGTGTGTGTGGAAATCTTTTAGGAAAATGCACACACACTTTGCTATGAGAACCTCTGTGTGTGATGATGATGATGTACAATACATAGGCATTGTTGGGTCGTGTCTCGTCTGAGGAATCGCTGAGCATCGGCTCTTTATAAATAGATCGGCCGTTTCTCTCTCGCTGCCCATGCAGCTACACTGCCCCAAAAATTCAGTGCAGATCTTGTTGCTCTTTAAGAATTTCAACAGTTTTTATAGCTGCCATGCATACTGAACGCTTGGCAAGGGCAAGGACCAAGCAGCAAGCATCAAGGACCAAGCCGCAAAACGTCAATGCAATGTCGTGCGGCTGGGGGGGTTGGGGCTGGGTAAGGTCGGGAAAAACACACAAAAAGCTATTAACTGGCAACCAAAATACATTCCATGCTCCGCAGGACGTCCTGTCGCACGCTGAAAGCAACAAGTCTCACATTGCGTAGCCGACATGTTGACCGAGGCCCAAGCCAGCGCACCATTTCATTTGGCTCTCGAGTGTTAAGCAAAGCGGCCGTTGCTCAAAACTCTAAACGGATTCAAACAATTTTGTTCATTTGGTCATCATGGTCATGAAGAGTTCTGTTAAAATGTGCCTGGGTCTGGTCGTGCTCTTGATTTGCCTGCTCTCTGGCAATGCATCGCTGGAAAGGGAAAACAATGATGTGAATAGCTTGTCAAATGTGAGTTATAGAAATGCTACGTTTATTTAGGGACTTGGGCAGCTCTTAAATTCCTAAATTCAATGAAGAAGCGTCCCTGAACTTCACAATCTGATAGCTGATAGCACAAAATATAATCACAGCCATACATAAGTGAAGTAAAATACAAATTGTGATAATATTTCGTTTGGTTTCGGTTGCCATACGCACTTGCAAATGATAAAAGTCAGCGGCCATGTAGTTTGAATTTCACCAAAAAACGTTTAAATAAATGTGCAGATTTTTTAATAATGAGTAATGCAGCTTATGATTTTGTTTTATTTATTTTGCACAGCACAAACTCAGCGGAGTTATACAATGGAAGTACGAGAAGCGACCATTTTGCAATGCGTTCACAGGTAAAACTCCTAAAAGTTTCCTTTCCTCCAAGGTATCATTCGAGTCCAAACCCAATATGTTTAGGTTGTGGACGCAAGCGTACTTCGTATCCATCGTATCCGCCCTTTTCGCTAATTAAACGCACCGAGATTGACGATAAGCCCTATAACAATGAATATATGTCGGAGGGACTGAGCGATCTGATCGATATCAATGCCGAACCAGCTGTTGAGAATGTGCAGAAGCAAATAATGTCACAGGCGAAGATCTTTGAGGCCATCAAGGAGGCCAGCAAGGAGATTTTCAGACAGAAGAACAAACAGAAAATGCTGGACAACCAACGTCTGCAAATGCAGGAGGAGCGTGAGAATATGTAAATGACAACGAACTGAGGACCACCCCCCGCTCCACGAGACACCATAATTTGATAGTTATCACAACGGTTTTGTTATTGTATATAATGCATATATGTATGTACTTATATCTATATATTTGATCCTGTATTCTGAGAGAGATTCTACATTGAAAGCATCCAATAAAAATTGTTGACTTGATGTGACTGTGTTGAGTGTTTTTTTTGCTCTTAGGTCTGGTTTAAGTCTCTAATGATGAGACCAGCGAAAGAAGTTGAATAATGATATCACAGTGCTGCGAAAGAATAATTTTTGAATGTACTTTACACGAGCAAAAAAACGTACGTAAAAACGTTGAGCAGATCTTTTGGGGAACATTTTATAAATTTCACTATATATATATCTAAAAAATTTGAAACAATTTCAAAGCAGTTTTTAAGTGGCTTGCGCATTTTAATAATATTATTATTATTTCTAATTTTTAATGGCATTAATTAAAATCTAAATCAGCTGCTCAGCATTAAAATTGTGCAAAGGAAATTAAAAAAAAATCAACTTTTATTTTATTTATTATTAGTTTAATTTCCCCTGTGTCATTTGGGTAGCTAAGATCTCAATTTATCTAAATGATAGGTCTAAGTCCGGCAGTAGCTAAATGTACAGAATGTGTAGCACCAATGAGAAACCATTGAGAAATATTCCCGAAACACCTACGCTCAGCTCAGCTCAGACCCCAATGGCATAAGCTGTTTGAAAACCCTTAAAAATGAAATTGTTTGCTAGTTATCACAACGATTTTATTATGTTACATAATACAAGAGAATGGTAAGAACATATATAAATATAAATAGAAATAACTTAGTTTGCTGGCACGCTATACATAAAACAAAGGGTTGACATTGTAATTTATTGATAGTAGAATATGCGAAGTGCTTAACGGTAATCGCATTGATATTGATAAGACCACTTAATCATTTCACTGCTATCATAATCTAAATAATCAAAACAAATCGATCGACTGCCCCAGGTGCCAGTGTATTGAATTTCATAATTATGCATACAAATTTCTGGCTCACTTGGGCAGTCGCTTGGACAGACGCACCTTCACCCCATGCTTGGGTGTGAGGGCAATGCCGCTGTTTGTAAATTCGAGTTCCCGCTTGCTCATCACCTCGACGTTGAAATTCTTGAGGACATTGATAATGGCCAGCTTGGAATTGACACGGCCCATGCGCTGGGCAATGCACATCCTGGGTCCCTCGCCAAAAGGCATGAATGCCGTCGGACTGTAGTTGCGATTCTCCTCCAGGTAGCGATCGGGATCGTACTTTTCGGGCTCCGGGAAGTATTCAGCGTCGTGGTGTATGCCATAGAGTGAGATAACCACCGGAGTGCCCTTCGGTATCACATGATTGGTCTCCGGCACCGTGTAGTCCTGTGTGCACTCGCGATTCAGAATGGGCAGGCCGGGATACTTGCGCAGTGTTTCCTGCACGCACAGCTCCAGGAACTCCATCTTCTGCAACGCATCGTAGCTGATCTGGCCACCATGCCGTGCGAGCGTCTCATCCACCTCGGTCTGCAGGCGCTCCAGCAGCTCCGGGTACTGCGCCAGCTCGAACAGAGTGAAGGCCGCCGTGGATCCGGTTGTCTCCTGCCCGGCAATGTAGAATATGAAAGCCTGGGCCGTAATGGCCTCCAGCGAAAGGCATTTGTTTTCGTCTGAAAATTAATAGAAGAACGAATTGCTGTGCTGTGAGTTATGGGTTTAGGTTTGGGGTCGGGCCTAGGGCACTCACCAGTCGTGGATTTTTGTATTTTCCATATGTTCTCATCGCTCTCATCCACCACACCGGTATTCCTCAGCTGCATGAGCAGCTGCAGCAGGTCCTTGCGCACAATACCATGCTTCTCGCGGTGCTCAATGGTCTCCTTGACTATTTCGAGCATTGCCAGGCCCACCGGGTTTTTCAAGCCCAACGAGAACAGAAACTTAGCCACGCTGCAACCGACAAAAAAGTTTTTAGCGCTGATTTGAATTGTAAATGAATCGGCGTGGACTTACGATGGCACCAGGAATATCGTCATGCCAAAGAGCGCGGTGAAGAGCGTGTCGCGCCGTGCGATTGTCACCAGATTCCGGAACTTGTTGTCCGGCGTCACAAAGCTGTTCAGTTCCAAGCCAAAAATGGTCGAGGCAATTATGTCGATGGCATACGTTTGCATCACCTTCTTCAGGTCCACCTCCTGAGCGCCCTGCTCCGGCAGTGTCTGCTGCAGACTTGTGACCATATTGTTGGCAATCTCCTCGGAGGTGCCGAACATTCCCTTGAGTTTGCCGGACGTAAAGCACGGCGACAGCATGTGCCGCATGGAACGCCAACTCTGGCCACGTAGCGCAAATATCGAGCCCGACAACGGATCGTTCACCTCATCCACATACACACCACGGTCATGGAAGCTGGCGAAATCCTGCGCCAGCACACGGCGTGCCAGTGCGGCATCGCGCACCAAAACCGCCGGACGGAAGAGCAAGTAAATGCCCAGCACGCGCTCCTTGCTGCTCAGATATGCATCGTAGATGGCCATGCCCATGCCCTTCTCGCGCCGCCTAACACTGTCCAGGCAGCCGAACGGAATGCTCGAATTCTTATCGTAGGGAAAGCCCCGACGCTGCCAGTAATCGTAGTGGTGCCGCACATAGAACCAACCCAACGCCAAAAGGCTGCCGGCCAGCAAAATTAATGGAAACATTTTAGCGAACTGAACTGAAAGCCTGTCTATAGTCAACTGAGCAGTCGGCTGCAACGACCCAGCGATTTATAGAGGCGGCAATTGCGTGCCTGGCTCGACTCTTTCGTGGCACAGATAAGGCTTTTGTTGAGCGATAGGCATTGTGAAATTACTTAAGAGAATCTGGCTACCCATGGGGCGTGGGCTTGTTGAAAGAGTAAAATAAAACTAAAGCAATTTCTGTATTTCAATTGATCGCTACTTAAACGAAACATATTTTATTCCACAACTTTTATTTGAGAGGGAAAAGTGCTGCACGGGGCTGCTGCTAGAAATGTTGTACACATCTTGAGGGATCACACAGTAATACAAATAGGTTCATTTCGACTAAAAACACTTCAGGGGGTGCGGGGGGATACATTTTCTAGCATGTATAAACGGTAGAAAATATTCATTCATTCAGCCACAACACAGCGCTTAACTAATGGATAAGCCTCGAAACTATAGAATGCTAAGCAATTAATTTAGTTATAGATAGACCTACAGCACCTTCGCATCGATAATCTCAAACTTCAGATCGAACTGCTGATCAAAGCCCATCAGGCAGTCGGACATTAAATACAAAGTGAGCTGCAGTCGGCCACGTCGTGGCGTGGCCTGAAAGGAAATGCGATTGGTGGTGCGCTGACCACGCAGCGTGAGACGCTTCATGGCCAGCAGCTCGTCGTTGGCCTGGGAGCCGAGTGTGAGGAACCAGGCCTCGTTCTTTGGCTTGGCATACTTGGGACAGTGCACCGCGTAGCCGCTTTGTCCACCGGCACGACGATGCCCGCTGCCGCTGGCATTCAGACGCTGCAGATCGATTCTCAGGACATAGTCTTCGTTGGCGTGCAGCGGCAGCCATGTGGTGTTCGCCTCCAGATCCAGCGGTCGCTTGGCGTACTCCTCGGCCATGAAGCGACCCTCCACAGACATTTTCAGCGCAATCTCTGGCAGTTGTTGGATAACCTGAAACATGTAACTGGTTGAGTTCTGTGGGGGAGGGAGGCAGGTGCACAGCCACATCTTACCTTGTACATCTGCTCGATCTCATGCTCCTCGAAGGCATCTCGCAGCGGAGCAGCCAGCACTTCATATTCCTTTCTGCACAGCTCCTTTAGCACGGGCAGCGTCAAGTAGTCGTGATCCGCATGGGCAATGTTCAGGAACGCATCCAGATTATCCTCACTGACGCCGGGTAAGGTGAGAAATTCGCTGGCATCGAACCAGCGCGCCTGAATGACGCTCTGCATGAGCTGCTGCACCACCAAGGTGGTCGACAGCCAGCCACGCTCCGCCGTGTAGTCCACCATGGCCTGCATCACACGCGTCGCATTGTCCAGAGCGGACTTTGTGTCCGTCAGGTAGTCCGAGTTGGGCAGCGAGTGGCGCGAGAAGTGGGCCTGCAGCAGGAGGAACGTCTTGGTGTAGGG
This sequence comes from Drosophila ambigua, assembly GCA_018150905.1. NCBI lineage: Eukaryota > Metazoa > Arthropoda > Insecta > Diptera > Drosophilidae > Drosophila > Drosophila ambigua. Next base: position 2,973,424 of record JAECWS010000086.1, read on the forward strand.
CGAGTCCCAGGTGCCCGATGGCGGCCTGTAGCGACTCGTCTCGGCCATCTGCTCGTTGTACTTGTCCTCGTTGTGGCGCACCGGCTGCTGGTCGAATTCGTAGCAATCGGCTATGGCGAGAAGCACCTCCCTGGTGCCCATGCCCGGCTGCAGATCCTCCAGGAAGTGCTTCATGGTGCGGTACGACAGATAGTAGAAGGAGCTGATACGCCCCAAGAATGTGGGCACCAGGAACCCGTCGCGTTCCACCAAACAAGCGGCCTGCGACAGTTCGTAGATGACTTTCTCCACGAGATTCGACATGAAGGCATTCACATTCTCGGGTTCCACGCCCTCCAGCTGGTAGTACGAGGGATTGCGCAGCAATCGCCTGAAGAAGTACGTCCACGTCAGATAGTCCAGGGCCGCCTGCTTGGTCTGCACCGTGGCGGCCACGATCTCGGCGTTGATGTGCTCCGGCAGAACGCCCAGCAGGCTGGACTCCACGGGGAACGGATCGTAGAGGAACTTCTTGTAAAAGTTCTTCTTCTCGTCATGCACGAGGACAACGGCAACGCCCTCGTTATCGAACTGTGGCCGACCGGCACGTCCCATCATCTGCAGCACATCCGTGATGGGCATGTCCACGTACTTCTTCACCTTGCCGTCGAAGTACTCGGTGCCCTTGATGACGACCAGATGGGCGGGCAGATTGACGCCCCAGGCGAGCGTGGCGGTGGCCACCAGCACCTGGATCTTGCGGTTCAGGAACAGCTCCTCCACACACTTGCGGTCCTGCTCCTGCAGGCCGGCATGGTGCAGCCCAATGCCGAAGGCCAAACAGAACTTTAAATTCTGATCGCGTATATTCTGCAGTATCAGCTCCATTTCGAACTCGCTGGTGTGCAGGAACTGCTTGGGATTGGCGTCGCCGGCCACGAACGTGATGAGATCCAGAGCCGTGAGGCGGGTCTGCCGGCGCGAGGAGACGAACACAATGGTGGGCTCGCAGGGCGAGTAGGTGCGAATGGCCTGGAAGGTGGGCCGGTTCATGGTGGCCATACGGGGGCAGTAGTGCTTGCCCGGATAGCCATTGATGTGCACCTGCAGCGGCACCGGCCGCACCGACGGCTTGAAGTTGTACAGGCCCATTTTGGTGATGCCCAGCCAATTGGCCAGATCCTGGGCATTGGCCAGGGCCGTCGACAGGCCCACTATGCGTATTGCGCGACCCGTGTGCGAGCGAATGAAGTTCGTGCGTGAGACAATCACCTCGATGACCGGGCCACGATCCTCGCCCAGCAGATGAATCTCATCGATCACAATGAGGGCCACATGCTGCACATACTCGCGCGTCTGCCACGACCGACTGATGCCGTCCCATTTCTCCGGCGTGGTCACAATCAGTTGGGACTCGCGAATGGCCTGGATATCCGGCGTAACGTCGCCCGTCAGCTCCACCACCTTGAGGCCCAGCGAGGAGCGCTGGAAGCGCTTCTCCCAGTCGCCAATCCGCTCCTTAACCAGCGCCTTGAGGGGCGCTATGTAGACCACCTTGCACTTGGGATCCTCGTTCAGTGCCCGGAATATGGCCAGCTCCGCGACGATGGTCTTGCCACTGCCAGTGGGGGCGCCCAGGAGCACGTTGTTGTCCGTGTGGTAGAGGCAGTGGAATATCTGCGTCTGGATGGGATTGAAGTGCGTGAATCCGTACAGCGACTCGTACAGGGCGTTGTCCAGGGCGCTTACAGGCAACGGGCGCAGAGGCAGCAGCTCCGTCAGCGGCGGATGGTGCTCGGGCAGCACCAGGTGCTGGAACGAGAGGGGCACACATGTGGTGCTGCCCAGCCAGCTGTCGCTGGACACTCGAATGTAGTACTGTGGTGGCAGTGGCTCCTTCAGTGGAATGGTCATCACCAGCTGCTGCGGCTGGCCGCTGAACACAAACTTGCGACTCAGCTGGAACAGTTCGGAGTGGTAGATGTAATTGGACTCGGGATCCTCGATCCACAACCAAAAGCTCTGGCACGTCTTGCCGTGCACGCGATCGTTCCACGTGAAATTCGCCCAGATGTCCACCTTGATGCGCAGCACAGTGCGTGTGATGGGCTGCAGGCTGGCCTCCACCTCCAGCATGGGCAGCTCCTGGGCGGAGCGTATGACCAGCTCGGCATAGCGATCACTGCGCAGCCATTCCTTCAGCTCACGCTGTTCCATGTCGCGCAATCGATAGACGCTCAGTCCGCGACGATCCAGCTTGTCAATGGTCTCGTGATTGATCGCCGGGAACTGGCGCAGATGGCAATCGAAGTCCCATTGCCGCCGCTCGAACATTTTGCACAGCTGTAGCAGGCGGCCCGACAGCACGGCATTGTTCTGTCGCAGCACAATGGAGAACAGAGCTCGCGTGATCCTGCCAATATTCGTTGTAATGTACGACATGTCCGACATCAGCGAGAACGACTTGACATAGCCATTGGACAGATATGTCTGAATGAGAATGTTGACCTGTGCACAAAAACGAAGCAGTGTAAAGTGGCAGTGAGGAGCAGGTGGAAAAAGGGGGAAAAGCTTACCTTGCCGCAGACATTTTCGCTGCCACCAAATGGCTTCAGCTTGCAGTAGTCCGTCCTCAGCTCATCCAGCTCCTCGAGCTCGTCGTCGCGCACTTTCAGCTGCTGGAACTCCTGCGCCTGCGATATCATGGCCAATATTTCGGCCTCGTTCATAAAGGGTTTCATCAGCTCATTGAATATCTCCACCGTGTCGTACTTAATGTAGAAATGCGACGCCGTGCGTCCCAAATCGGTGATGTTCATGTCCATGGTGCGCTGATTGAAACGCATCATGCGCGCCTTGTCCAGGCTCATCGATGCGGACATTATCAGCGCCCGTCGACGTGCCTCCAGCGTGGGATCCTTTTGCAGTTCCGCATACTCGATGCCATAGACATGCGGATTGATGCGCATTCGCACAAATAAATAGCTATAAAAGAGGAACAGCTAAGTCTATGAGAGTGTCGTGTAAATTTGTGAAACTCACGTATAACTGAGCCACTCAATGGCCTCCTCCACATTGGTTATGGTGCCCAGGCCGATCTCCGCATTCAGATTATCCGCCAGACATTGCACAAAGTTCGACTCGATGGGGAACTGATTCGTTAGCAGCGACAGATAATGATTGAGCTTGTCATAGCTGGTGATAATGGTGCCCACGCCGCTCTTGTCGAACTGAGGCCGTCCCGCACGACCAAAGATCTGCAGCACATCCAGTATGCCCAGGTCCACGAAGCTGCCATGCTTGGCATCGTAGATGTCGGTGCCCCGGATGATGACCGCATGGGCTGGCAAATTGACGCCCCACGCCAGAGTCGCGGTGCAGACGAGCACCGAGATGTGTCCCTCGATGAAGTATTTCTCGACCATTTGGCGATCGGCACGCAGCATGCCCGCATGATGCATGGCCAGGCCGCACGAGAACAAGTCCACCAGCTGCTTATTGCGACTCTTCTGTATGGAGCGATTGGCCAGGCCAAATGCATTCGAATCATTGGGCAGAAAGGCGGCGCTTGTGTTGTTCTGCTGGGCCAACTCCCGTATAACATTGGCCGTGCGCACGGTGGCATTGCGGGCGTGGACGAAGACCATCACTTGGTGTCCCTGCTGGACCATCTCGACACATTTCTGGTAGCAGCACTGATCCATGTCCGCGATTTGTTGCAGCGGCTTCACCGACTTGATGCCAATGAAGTTGGTGTCCAGCGGCACCGGCCTGAAGCGCGAGTCGAAGTAGAAGAGTCCCTTCATGGGATTCACGCGCAGAAAGTGCGCCACGTCCACGTAGTTGGGCAGCGTGGCGGACAGCCCAACAATGCGTATCATCGACTGGGAGGACTCGACGAGGCGCAGAGTGCGCGCGACGAGTGCCTCCACCACAGGCCCCCGCTCGCCGTGCAGCAGATGCACCTCGTCGATGATGAGCAGCTTGACGAGGCTAATCAAGGCCACATCGCCGCTACCTGCAAATTGGGGATTGGGATTCAGTGAAAGTATCTCTTGTGATGCGAATGCTTACCCTTTCTGGTGACCACATCCCACTTCTCTGGCGTCGTTACCAATATCTGGGTGGCTGCCATTTCCGCCTTGGTCAGCTGCATGTCGCCCGTCAGCTCGCGCACCAAAATCTGCAACGCTTTCAGCCGCTTGGAGAAGTTCTCGACCATTTCGGCGGCCAGGGCTTTCATTGGGGCGATATAGACGATCTTGAACTCGTCCCGATTGATGACGCCCTGCTCCAAGTGGCAGCGTATCGTGTGCACAATGCTCAGCATGGCCACGTTCGTCTTGCCCGCACCGGTGGGTGCGCAGACCAGCATATTCTCGTTGCTGTGATAGGCCACAGGATAGACCACAGACTGGATGCGGTTCAGCTCCTTGCAGTTGGCAAACGCCAGCCTACCCACGTCGTCCAGTTCGTCGATTTGGATGCGCTTGTTGCCCACCGTCAGCGGCGGCGGCTCGCTGGCGGGTATCTTGACCTCCTCCCACTGTTTATTGTCGATGCGCTGGGCATTGTCCGGCAGGGTTATGCGGCTGCCGCCGATGAAGCCAGCGTGCTGTTTCGCCGCCAATTGGCTGTCGAATACGTACGGATAGCGGATGGGGGCCGCCTGGTAGTCGGCCTTCACAGCCTTTGTGGTCAGCAGGAGCGGCTCTCGCTGGGCGTTTTCCAGCAGCATTCGCTGGTGCTGCATGCGCAGCTGCATGGCAGGTATGGACACCGCACAGCCGGGCTCCTCTTGGTCCTCGTCATCCTTTATGTTGCGCATAATGCGCTGCAGTTTCTTCTCCTCCCGTCGCTGCAGCTTGCCAAGCTGTTTCTCCTGCGCGGACTGCACCACCACGGCACTGGCGACGGTGGGACGTATTTCGGGACCTCCTACGCCACTGGCTGCCGTCTGAAGACGCTTTTGCTTGACCTCCTTGACCCGGCGCGTTCGCGTGGCAAACTGTTCCAGTTGCTGGGCAATCTTGGCTCTGTCCTGCAGCAGTTTTCCCACCAGCTCGAAGTAGTCAAAGCCCAGCAGTTCCATTAGCTCGTTCTGCAGCTCCTCGTTGCTGCGCTTCGAGCCGAGTATGTCGCCCACGCGTCCCAGCAAATTCGCATCCTCCAGCTTCTCGGCCATGTCCACCAATGACTGCAGCTCCGGACTCAGCTTGGCGCCGTCCGGGCGCTTGACCACTGCCGTGGCCGGAGCTGCCTTCGTTTTGTACTTCATGGAGAACTTGTTCACGGTGCGATTCTTCAGCAGTGCATCGGGCGCCAGATTGGTCAACAGGCTGGTGTCCAGCCACACGGCTGGCGTGCATATCACTTCGATCTCTTCGCCCCAGAGCGGTGCCACATTGTGCGGCTTGCGTTGGGCCTGCTGCCAGCGTTTCAGCTCCATGCGCTCGTGCTCCTCCAGCGAATGCTCCACGGCCAGCACACACTCGTGGATTTGTGTCATTTTCCGATCGAAGGTCTTGCCGAACATGCTGTGCAGCCGATTGGTGGTAGCCACCAGCACCACGCGCTGTTCGTGCAGCAGCCAGAATAGATACAGTGCCGCATGCTCCACCACCTGTGGCTGTTCCTCGTAGCCCATGCATTCCTGCACCAGATTGCGCAGCTTTTGCATGTGCACCCTGACGGCGGGCTGTTTCTCGGCTGGCAGCTGTGCCAGCAGCTTGGCTATGGTCTGCTCCTCTTTCCTGTGCCGGGCATAGCCATTACGATCAGTCGTATTTCATTAGTTGTGAAATCTCTCAACTTACCCATAGGAATTTGTCGTCGTGGATGTCGCGGTGGCGGTGCGGGCTTGTCGCTGGCCATGGAAGCGTCGGCTCTTGGCCTCCAACTCGGTTTTGGCACGCAGCGATGCACTTAGTCGAGGCGGCTCCCACATTGTCCTGTCGTTTTTCCTATGTAAATATTTGGCAATAGTGCTGCCAAATCTGCTTTTGATCCATAAAATCTGGCTGTGTTTTTAAACAAAATAGCTTTTTTCAGCTTTTTTAATATTAGCACTGGCAATATGGCAGGTTTGTTTTAACGCGGAATTTATCAGTTTTTTAACAAGGCATTCTGGTTTAGGCTGAATTAAGGAATTTGGTGAATCCGACACGACCAAGAGCATTCTGTACATTGGGTATGATCGGTGTAAAAACGTATTTACTGTCAGCCCATAAATTACGTTTCTTCTTTTCAGCCTTTTTTGTTTTTGCCAAGTAGAACCGGCTTTTTCTGTGAAAAGTTGGCAGCACTGTTTGGCCAATTTTGTAATCGAACATAAAATCAGCTGATGATTTGGATTTATCGAGGGTACAAATACCGAGGAAAACCATATTCTTCAATTTTGATATTCGATTTAATATTGCTATTTAATTTGTGCTTTAAAACCTGAACATACCATTTGATCAGATAGATGAATAAATTTTCTACCATCTTGCTTATTTTAAGAATTCCCATTTATTGGATAACTGTTAAAATAAGGTTTAAACAAAGAAGTACCGTGTAGTTACGGTAACTGCACTTTTGCTACATCTCAACGACTTATTTGTAGTCACGGTGTTGCCACATATTTTGGGAAAAGGTTGTTTATCGTAAATTTTGAATATCGTAATATCGTGAAAACCACGTTATTAATTTAAATTTTAATTCTCATTTGAAATTTGTATGTAATATTTTTCAAACAATATCGTAATATCTTTAAGTTGCAAATTTGTATATTTTAAAGGAATTATCTTTATGAAAATTAATGTATTTCGTATGCACAACTTGTCACATGCAAAACTTTTCTATCCTGCTGTCGGTTGTTGCCGCCCACCCCTCATAACACCAGAAACAAAACGTCCCCACCCACCCCAAAAATAAAACCCCATCATAAACTTGTTGCGCAAGCTGCAATTGTCAGTGTGCTGAGACGAAACCGACCCTTTGCTCGGATTTATTATGCAGCTCATGTCCACATACTTGGATGAGTTCTGTTGGTTGGCCGGCAACATGCTTCATTGACCACTTTCAAATTTACATGCCGTGTGGGCTGGGGATGGATGGATATCCTGTGTGGGTATATAAAAGCCTGGCAACCAGTTGCTCCATCCTTTCAGTTGCGCTTACACGGAGACTCGACACAGGCAACCAACAATTGCAGCTCCTATGAGCGGCGCCATCACACGACCACGAGACCAAAACACAACCAGGATGCATTGGCTAGCACACTTTCAGATCATTTTGCTATGTGAGTAGAGAGAGGCATTGGCCATGTCTGCCTGTACTTGACACTGATTCCTATTCTCTGACAGGCATATGGTTAATGTGCGCCAACTCGAATGCCATGCCATGCGACTCCTGCGGCAAAGAGTGCGCCAACGCCTGCGGCACTAAGCATTTTCGGTGAGCATTTCTGTGTCCAAGATATGCAAAATACTAAAACAAATCTCCATTAGAACCTGCTGCTTTAATTATCTACGCAAACGCAATGATCCGGATGAGCTGCGTCGCAGCTCGGACCGCAGACTGATTGACTTTATACTGCTGCAAGGCAGGGCCCTGTACACGCAGGAGCTGCGCGAGAGGCACCACAATGGCACCCTGATAGACCTCGGCCTGCAAACCTACTACAATAACTGAAGATCCAGCACACTGATAATGATATAGATAATGATAATGACACTGATCCGGCACCCTACCTTACCACGATTCACATGATGATCCACGGCTGAATGCTTGAAATGTTTGAGATGTTAATTTTCCAATAAAGGCGCAAGACCTCTTTGGGGCAATATGCTTTATAAAGCATTCAACGAGTAGTCGTAACTCTTCTGCCATTCATTCTTTTTTTTTAGGCGGAAACGCAGCTCTCTTCCCGCTCCACCAACCGATGGGCGCTGCCGCATGACGCGCGATGCGTATTCATTAAGCAACTCTCCGCATAGACTTTGATTTTATATCAATTGCAGTTGTTTATATTCTTTAACCTCTTCTTAGTTTCGTTTTTTTTTTTACATTTTTTCATTGCCAACTTTTTTTGTGGTTTTTCCTTTGGTTTTACTTTGGTTTTTGTCTTTGTGTTTGTCTATATGCAAAATTGGTTTCTAAGTGTAAGCCATGTTTGTAGATCTCTAAAGCTGTCAGTTCCTGTATCGCCAGTTTCCTGTGTTGTCTGCTGTTGCTGCAGTCGTCGTTTTTATTTTTTTTATTTTTTTATGCCTGAGATTCGCTGATCTCGGCCGTTGCCTGAGTCCTGGAGTCAGAGGCCAGCTCGTCCTTGCCACAGGCCAAGCAGGGTATCTTCTCCTTGAGCACCTGCTTGTACTTGGGGTGGCTGCAAAATGCACAGAGCGGAGAGAGAGAGAAATAATAATTGAATTTAAAGTGCGGGGATAATAATAATCAAATTCCCACCCACCTCAAGCCATAGACAATGGGATTGCATACGGCATTTGCCTTGGCGAATACGGATCCGCAAATGGTGCTGAGTGGACTCAGGTGCATCGACTCGAAGATGCCCGCATAGTTGATGATGGTGTACGGTGTCCAGGCAAAGAACCACAGCGATATGGTAGTCAGCGCCACTTTGGCCAACTTGATTTCGATGGCCTTGCTCTTGTCGGCCTCGCTGTTGCGCAGCGATGCCACATTCATCTTCTTGGCCTGCTCCCGCATGGCCTTCTCGTGGGCAGCCACCGCCTGAAAGCAAAGAGACACACACACACACACACACCTGTAGAAGTGGCCTGCCTCAATTGGAGCGCTCATCCTACCTTCATGATGTGCCAGTAGGAGAAGATAATCGTCAGCAGGGGCGTGAGATACACCCACAGCGAGTAGACAATGATGTAGGAGCGATTCCACCAGTCCTTGGCAAAGTAGTCCGTGCCGCAGGCTGTCATATTGCCCTCGGGCACATACCTGTTCCAGCCGAACAGCGGCATCAGGGCCCACGATCCGCAGATGGTCCACACGATCATCAGGCGGATCACTGCCGAGGTGGTCGTTAGCGGTTTCCGGGCCATGCCCTTGACAATGACACAGTAGCGGTCGTAGGCGATGAGCGTCATCGACCAGATGGAGACACAGCCGAAGAGGGAGCCAAACAGGCCGTACAGCTCGCACAGGAAGGGACCCATGATCCAGGTGCCGTAGAAGCCGTTCAGCACCACCGGCGGGAACATCGTGAACATCATCATGAAGTCGGAGAAGGCCAGATTCACCACAAACATGTTCGAGGGCGTGCGCAGGCCCTTCGACGAGGTGAATATGTACATCACAATGAAGTTGCCCGCCAGCGACATGGTGCCGAGGATGGCGATCACAAAGCCGATAATGCCGAACCACATCGGCTCCAGTGGGGGCCATTGGTACCAGTAGGGGTCCACCATGTGCATGATCTCGGCGGGCACGCTCTCAGCCAGACTGAGATTGCGCCCATCCCGCATGTAGGCGTAGGTGGGTGGATTCAGGCTGAACATGGCTACGCTTCGCTTCGGAGCTCGAACTGCGGTGGTGTGGACTTCGTTTCGAACTGTGGGGGGACTCTGCTGGTGCTGCTGCTGCTGGCAACTATTTGCTGTCCATAGCAGACTCTACTTGTGGCGCTGGACTCGGCGCGAATGCCTTGGGCGTAGGCGCAGCCACAGCTTTATATTGGCCACTTGAGTCCAGCCAATCTTAGCCTAATTGCCCTAATCCAATTAGGATGCACTTGGCCAATCCAAAGCTATTGGCTGCCAATTTCTTGCGTCGGATTAGCCGGCGGTCGCGTCATTTGCGCGTCGCGTCTTAGCCACAAGGCAAGGTCAAGTTTGAGGCAAAGCCAATCACCCACCCGCCCACGGGCCAATTAGATTAAGACAAAACGCTTCCCTGATTCGTTAAGTTCACGTTTTATTGACACACACCGAGGGCCTGCCACTTGCCTCAGGCATGCCAATTGTAGCCCAGCTTGCGGGCTCCTCTCATGATCGTGTGCAGCTGAAACTCCAGGCTGCCGTAGGACTCCATGGAGAGCACTAAAACAGAGACAGATTATAGCACTCGCTGGAGAGAGATTTGTGTGCTGGTTTTACCTTTGCACTTCATGCTGTCTAGCAGCACCTTGGGATCCTTGAGTTCTGGCTCGCGACGCAGCAGCCAACTCGTCACATCGGCTATCATATTTGGGCACTTGGGCATCAGGATGGGTGCTTCCAGCACGGTGTTCTGGTCGGTGCTGGGACGGCTACCGAACACGGGAAGATGTATGTGAGCATAGCCCAGCAGGGACTCGCGGCCCATGCCGCCGCGTCCAAACACGCTCACCAGCAGCTGCGGCCCTGCAATGGAAATGTGAGTAAACATCGCGCAAAATCCAACTGAAGATTTCACTGCTTACAGCCGAAGGGACTGGTGCTCCTGTAGGTCACCTCGATGGGCATATTGAAGACAATCGGTTCGTTGAAGTGTCCACTCTTGTTGGTGGCCAGCTGCGTGAGTCCATGCTGCGGGCCAGAGGCTAGTTGCCAGTCGGCACCGGCCACCAGTTCGTAGCGCAGGAAGACGAACTCCTTGTCGGGGCCCAGTGGAAATGTGGCGGAGACGATTTGGCCCGTGATGCTCAGGCTAAAGTAACTGGCAGTGGGCTTTGAGTCCATGTCAGCGGAGCTCCTCTCCTTGGCACATTTGGACGCTTTCTTGTTTTTCTTTGACTTTTGTTTAGGTTTTTCCTCGCTCGGGCTGGAGGTCTGGTTGCCCAGGAGACTGCTGTCCCCTGTGTTGGTGCTCATTGTTGTTAGCGACACGACAGCGACTGCGACTGCGACACCGGCACTCACAGAGGGTGAGTTTTCCACAAGAAAATAAAAATAATTTCCCTATTGACAGGACTTTTGACAGGGAGTAGTGCTGGAAAGGTTGCCCAGAAAAGTGTTCGAAAGTGCTGAAATAATTCAAAGGCTTTTGAATATATTTTCTAGATTTTATTCGGTGTACTAACTGTACAAAATAATAGTATTAGATTATTAACTAACTATTTTAGTGCATAAAGTTTCATATAAAATAGAAAAAAATCATAATTCTATCCCGTATTTCTGCTTAGCGCTACAAATCACGAATGCATTACTGGCGATAGTTTATGGCTTTTACATATTTAATTATAGCCAAGATAGCGCTTAAGTCTATAGTTAATTCGTATTACTTGCTGATTTAATGAATGAAGCAGCCAAATGCATATCCATAAATCACAACGATTAATGACATCTTTGGAAATGAATTCTTTAGCCAGATGCCTCTGGGAGGAATATTCGCTGAGTTTCTGTAGCTGTGGCTTATTAATTTAGTTAATATATGGCAAGGAAATGCACACATATGAGTGTGTGCACAATTTATTGTTTATTATTTTGTACATTCCTCCAACGCCCCCCACCCATGATAAGCTGTAGGCGTTGGGCCATGTCGACGCCATTGTGCTTGTAATTTAATATCTTCCAAGTTACATGCACGTTACATGGGCAGGGGACATGGACATGGACATGGCTTGTGGCTGATTTTCTTGCCCTGGTTCTGCTTTGCATATGTGACTACGACTCCGAATGGAAGACTAATGTGCGAACGATTAATACGTGACAATTTACATGATATTTATGCATTTTCTTGGCTTTTCTGGGTCCGCAGTCCGGACACTGGGCGCGAGTCGTGGCAAAAAGGTCAATTACGATGGACAATGCCCAGACACCCACAGCTACGAGCGTGATGATTGTGGGGTGTGGAGGGGTGGCGGGGGGTTGGTTGTTTCTTCAGCAGTTGCAGCAACTAATTATGGCCATTATTAGGTAATTTATAGCTGACAGTGTTGCATGTTTATAAATCATTATGACAATTGTCGGCGCTACCGAAACGGGAAGTAGCGCCTCCGATAGCCTAGCATCGGCTGCCGTTGCCGTTGCCGTTGCCACTGCCACTCCCTCCTAGCATTTTGCAACAGCAGAGCTGAGCTGAGCTGAGCTGGTCCACAGCGCCATTCAGTATTTACATATTACATACACACAGCCACAGTAATTAAAACGCGCCACAATAATGTCAATAGTTCAAGGCGACTCCAGCTGCCAGCGGCGGCGGTGCTGGTGTTGCAAGCACCAAAGCGAACTCCTGTTTCTGGCTTGGCACTTGGTGTGTCTTCTGCAGCACGCAAATGGCTGCAGCTGCGCGGATTCTGCGAAGGTCACTGGTGCAACAGCTGAACGCCTGAACCAAGTGGCATGCCCCGATCGAGTGGTGTTGTATCTTCTGTGGCATGTGCAGTTCTACGGAATGAGCCCATTTTCCAGAGGCGTAAACAAAAGCTTAGGCTTAGCAGCCACAGCAGCAGCAGCAGCAAAAGGCCATCAGTCGAAAGCCATAAGCCGCTCATGTCAGTTCGTTCTGTTTTTTTTTTTTTTTTTTTTTTTTTTGCAATTGGAGAGAGCTGCTGACGCGGCAGCGCAGAGTCGACATTATTTCGTATCGTATGTTAATTTGTCTGCATTTTGGACAGTTTTTGTTTGCTCACTTCTAATACGCCCCTGGTATTGCACATAAGCAAATATCGTACGTACATATGTACATGCACATCTGTATGCACGTATGAATATTCCACATTGTAATCGCTGCATTCAATTACGTTTTCGGAATCAATGAGCCAACGAATTATACAGAAAGAAATATACATTTCATTCTTTCATTTTTTTCTGCCTGCACTACCCAGTATCAAGTTAATGCCTTATATAAAACCGATTCATATCCATTGAATGATTTCAAACAAATTAACAACAGCAACAAGAAGACTCGTACGATTTTCAATTGAAGGCCAGTGCACTGGCCACCGCCAGGAGTGGGCTCGGGGTTCCATTACAGTAAGCCGAGCGAGGTACATCATGTGCATGTCCAAGGGTGCGCTGCACAGGGGGCATTTCTGGAGGGGGTTCAACGGCTCCTGGTAAGGCCGGAACCATCTGCACATGTCTGATGTTTTTCTGCAGCCAAAGAACCAAAAATATATTAATAATCTGTGGGCAGTATACGATATCTAGTTGAATTTTAGTCGATTATTTTTATGATCTTGCCTTTCAGCGGGCACTCATCTTTTACGAGATTAGCGGTACTTCCCATTGTACTTTCATATTCTAAAAATGTTTTCCATTCCATCCAAATTCAAGTACTTGCCCATATGATACTCATAAATATTTGCAAGCATAGTGGATAGAATTTTGCAGGTCCACTGGATGCTCTCTGGCGAACGCTTCAAACTCAAGGAATCGACAACCGTAGTCGCATGTACATATGTATACATATGTATGTATGTGTATGTGTATATAAATCTATATATAAACCACTATATTAGTTTATATTTTGCGCATTGCGTGGGCGCTGCTCGGTTGGTCTCAGGGTCAACGCACGTCGCCCAGCGCCCAGCTGCCAGCTCCCGACCCCATCTCATCCCCATTTTAGATCACCATCTGTGTGTCTGCTGTCATAGTGAATGGGCCGGCCAGGCTGGGGCTTGGGGCTGGGCCTGGGGTAGGGGTAGGGGTAGGTGCATGGATGATATTTACCATACAGTTAAGTGAAATGTATCTTCGAGATACGCCACGGAACTATGGGAGTACAACAAACGCTTCGTACGCATGTCTCACTCGGTGTTCGGTTTTTCGATTCCGATTCCTGTCCGCTGATTGACAGCGCACGTAATTGAGTTTGATTTTTGCGAATTTTTCAGAATTTAGACATCACCCATCTGAGGCACAATTCAATCCGATCATGTCCAAGGCGGCGGTGGCGGCGGCGGCGAAGAAGAAGGAGGCCTTTGCGGGACGACTCTAAGAAAAAAAGGTTTCTGTTTAGTTAGCCCAAATATTTGATTCGATTTGATTGAGCAGCTGTCAGAGGAACTTAAAAACCTGAGCTCTTAATAATTTCAGTGGCCTCTCGGATGGTCTGAATTTGCTGCTTTCGGGCTCTTGCAAGCTTTCCATCATTCAATCAGGATCAATATTTATCAATCAAGTGTGTGGGTGAGCAAAAAAAAAAAAAAACACACAAAAAAGAATCCAATCGAATGGAGCACAAAAAGCCCCGGCAACTATGGAACAACTCACGCACATAACAACAACAAAACAAAAACTCGCACACGCACGCACACTCACGCACACACACGCACACTCTCTTCCATTTGTATACGGACGCGCGGAATTGAGTCTAAGAGGTCTGCGCGTGTTGGACGCACGGACGGATAAACAGACAGCGCGTCGTCTGATTCGGATACTCATCCAATCCCCCATAGTCTATGGCCCTTCACAGCTCTTCCGTTGTGATCTTCAAGTTGCTTGGAGGCCGTCCCCCCCACCCCGTCTGCGGATCAAATCTTTGAAATTGCACAAATGCAAGATAGCTACGATGCTAGTGTAAAATCCGAATATGGCCTGCGATCTCTGGTCTGCTCTCTGTGGCAATATCGTATTTTTATGCTATTTTGGCATTTGCTGCTAAACAAAAGTTTATGGCTGCGCGTGCTGTCGGCCGGCTAATGATTCGAATGCGTTAATTATTAAGATGATACAATGCGATATATAGATCTGGATAGATACCATACATGGATAGATAGATGGACAGCTAGATACAGTGTGGCGGCTTGTGGCTTGTGGTCTGTGGTCAGCATCAGATGGCTTGGTTCCGCATTCAGTTCTATCTCCAGTCGCGCCTCGAGTGCCTTTGATCATTAACATTTCATTTGGAAGCAGCACCAACTACACTGCGAGCAGCATTCTCATTCGTTCACATAACTCGTGGATTTGGGTGGGATTTATGTGCAGAAGCATCGAGGGTATGAACTGTTCGGTGTCTGTGTGCATGTACTTATGTACTTTCCCCACAATTTTATGGTTGTTTTGTAACATTTACTGTTTGGCTGCTGTTTTATGTTGGCTGCCGGCCGGCCGGCCGTTTGTTGTTAATTACAAAACAAGCGTGGCATAGCTGCTGTTGCTGCTGATGCCTCAATGCAACGCTCTGCTGCCTGCTGCCGATCAGTCTTCCCGGAATATTCGACTTCATCGGAGGCTGTTATTCATTAATAGCCAAAGGCCTCTCCAGGCACACACCCACACAACAATGCCACATCATAGCTGTTGTTTTTGGGGGGGTTATTTCAATTTGATTGCTCTCCGAGGCTGCAGCAGCGCAAATAGCAAGAACTGAAAGCCAAGCGAAATGGATTTTTAATTTCCAACTATACTTTAATTTGGCAAACGAGCTCTCCGTCTTTTAATTGATTAATTCTTACTGCTGCGCTTGATTAAAGAAAATATTTAATATACAATAAGGTCAATTGCTACATATGGTAATTTGCAATAGAAGACATTTATGTGGAATGGAGCAACTATTTTTGTCCACTGACGCGATCAGTAGATTGCTCTTGACCGACATCGAATTGTTATGTGACTGGGCTCCGGACAGATGTCTCATAATTCTATACAGGGCAAATCCAACTAAACGATCTTATCGTTTTCTCCCAAAAAGTAACGTTAAATCTTTAGTCATTTCCTCGAGGATTTGTCATAGCATAAGAATATTTCATTACAATATTTTCCATTTGTCTTCAGACTTCTTTCTATGATCATTCATTCTGATTCATTCAGAAGAAAAAGAATAGCCAACCCCTGGCCAAAACCCAATGCATTTTTATTGTTATTAAAATGATAATAAAATTGTGCGTTAAGGAGGAGCAAAGGAGGTATGGGTGGCACAGATAAGCCCACTTTCCCATCACTACCCAAAAAGATACAGCAGTCGGTTACTACCTGGATATGATATCTGCGTTTATCTTAATATGTAAACACAGAGATAAGACTTTCAAAAGGGAAAGTCATTTGCCCACAGGTTATAGAACTTTGTTAGCTCTATGTGTGCATGTACATACATACATATGTGTGTATGTATTATGCTACATGTGCGCAAAGTTCGGCTACCTACGTTAAGCTCTCTCTTATATAGCTTTTGGCGCTCTTTTAAGCCCCACACACGCTGTGTCTCTCTCTCTCTCTCTGTGTGGCTCTCCCTGCTTAAGCCCGACTCGGCTCGGTTTGGTTCGTGGAGGTTCGGGTCTGAAATTTTGGTGTATTCAGAACGGACAACGTGCTCAGCTGGAATTTCAGCCCAAGTTGTTGGACAATCATCCTGGGCACATGGTGGCATGTTTTATCCAAAGCACTTCCCTTTTGGCTGGCACTAGTCCCACGAGACACGTCCCGAAGCTATATATATGTATATATTTTTCATCCATATCAGCGGTGCTGAGACAGAGAAACTTTTACTCTTAATGCTCGTACTGCTGCGGCTGCTGCTGATTCTGTTTCTGCTGTTGCGGCCTTTTGGGGCCGTTGTGGCTGTGGGAGAGTGTGGTCGGTGTGTGTGTGTGTGTGCAGTCCGCTCCAAGCCACCGTGCGACTGCGACGAGTTGTCGTTGTTTACTGGGCTGATCGGCCAGAAGCAGCCGCAGTCCGAAGCGGGAACTCGAGCGAGCCGAAACAAAAACGCTAGAAACACTTTCGTCTGCTTCATAAATTTTTGTCTTCGGTTGCGTCTGTTTATTTTTGCGCGTGCGGCCAGCGTATTGTCCATTTGGCATTTATTTCTGTGTGTTTATACAATATCTCGATTCCGTATCCGAATCCGATTTCCGATTGCCGATCTCCATCCGATTCCAGTTCCGACTCTGGCAGAGCTCCTGACAACAATGCCAAGAATGCTCGACTTGGACTTGGGTTCTCGCGCAGCGCTACGATAATGCCATTGCCATGTGTGTGTATAGATCTGTGTGCGGTTGGGTGTGTGTGTGGTCGGCGTGGTCTTGTTAACTTTGACATGGTGTCGTGCAGCAGCACTGGGACAACCTTCACCAGAACCCCCCACCAGCCAAAAAAAGAGCCAAACAAAAAATCTGTTCAAAAACCGTCACCGTCACCGACTCAGAATCAGAATCAGAATGTTCAAGTAAAATGTGCAGCTTGACAACCGACATACATGCATAGCTACACGGAATAACTAAGTGAATGCGTCTTGCACATATGTATAATAGTGTATATAAGGTACGAAGATGAAATGTGAAATGAAATAACATTGGAGAATTTCGCGATTCGGCATAAAAGATTCAGACGAAGGCGACAATGCAGACTACGACCACATAACATATACATATCTACATATATATATATCTTAGTATACGCTTTATCTAAGCTAATCACTGCCATCAGTGCCAGCATGCTCATGTGCCCTCTTGTCTAAATCTTCTTTATACAAACTACCCCGCTCAATGTTGATCTACGCCCAAGAGGCGGGTGCGTGAGTGCGCGTGCGGCGGCAACGGCAACGGCAACGTTAACGGTCTGGAACGAAACGGAACTGTCGCAATTCAATTAGCAAAATAAGCAAAGCCCCAACATATACATATACATACACAGTATATACTACTTACACATACCCACAACGTGCGTGGGCAACGAACCTGAGCCCAATTTCGCGCGCATTTTTACACGTGCTGCCACCGATCGATATCTCGCAGCTCTTCCGCATCCAGCACAGCTCACCATGTCCATGCCAAGTGCGCGGCAAGCAGAGACAGACGCCGAGCGATGCATGGCAACGGAGTCGCATCAGCTGCTGCACGGAGGCGAGGGCGCAGGCGCCCTGGACACGAGCTGCAACGATGACTTTGCGCATGACTGTGGGAGCGCCACGCTACGATCGACGACATCGGGTCGCAGCAATCAGACGAGCAGCACCACAATCTGCGACTCGCCCGAAACGGAAACGGAGGCGGAGGCGGGTCCGGAGGAGGAGCAGTACGAAGATGCGATTGATGTGGAGAGCTGTCTGCGGGGGACACCTTCAGCGAACGACCTTGACGATGCCGGCCTGCGGTACTCCTTCAAAGGCATACCGCCGGAGCTCTACTCACCCAAGAAGGATTTCATTTACAAGCGGCCGCTGGTGGACAGACAGGTAAAGGGTTCTTTTTTTATTCTGGCCAAAAATTCTGCTCATATTTCATGGCGTGATGTGGAGCTCGGATTCGGAATGGGATTCCAGCCGTTGGCTCTGGTCTGGGCCTTTTGTTTTACGATATTTCATTTATTTCTTCTTTTGTTTTCCCTCACATTTTTTTTGGTTTTTGTTTTTTATTCTTTTTTTTTATCGAAATCGGCTGGCAAAGCGAAAACCAAATCAAGTTAATTTATTGCATTGATTCCACATCGATTTGTCGAGTTCTTTCATTTCTTTTATAATTTTCGGTTGATTTGTCGCTATTTTGGTGTGCTCGTCTCGTTTTTTGTATTCCACGGTGTGTGTGTGTTTTTTTTTGCTCCTCTCTTTTTTGATTAAATACCGAAGAGGCACAAAGAAAGCGTCGTCGCTGCGGTGGGGCCATCGCATTTGAATACACACGCTCCATTGCACACCCGGCAACAAAAAAAAAAAAAAAAAAACTAACAAAAAAAAAGAAGCAGATCAAATTAGCAACATAAACGGGCATCGCAACAAGCAAAACATTGCCAGTGGCAAATAGTTTGGATTTTATATTCTGTGACCACACCGGGACAGTGGCTGTCAGAGCGCTGCAATGAGGAGACTTCCTGCCGTCTATGATAACATTTTTTTATGCGTAGACATAAATGTTTCTTTTTTTTGCACTTTTCCCAAGATGGGTCATCTTTTGATATGTAAATTTTGGAAACCGTTTGGGGGAGCTGCTGCCACTGAGTCATTAGCTAGAATGATTTTCACTTGCGTCAAGAGCTGCTCCACTGCTGATTTCTGGACATGTGTTTCCGGAACGATACGCTTATCATATTTAAAGAAAAAAGTTGTTCGCAGAATTTAACAAATTCTGCAACATGCGATGACGATTATAATCTCAACAGATACAACAGATAAAAATTATAAAATAAGGATAAAATGTTGTCGCGGGGTTATCTCTACTACGAGAATAAAAGTTTTGTCGTAATTATATGTGTACTTACATATTGTGTGGTGTGGGGTTAATGGTGTATGGACCCAAGCTCGCTCGTCAGTCTAACTTTCAGGCAGAATGCTGCGACACTATGTACATACATACAGACATAGACAAATGCAGTCGAGACTTTCGGGAAACAACATTGCACAATTGCAATTGCTACACGACATGTGTGGAAAGTGCAGATAATTAAGATTTAGCAATCCCAATCCCAACAAGGTGTGAAAAGTGGCTGGACGAGACGTGACTATAACAAAAAACGTGTACGATGGAAAACATGGCTTACAGTACAAGCCCGTTCAATTAGAATTTTATCAACGTCCGTTTTGGTGCGGTGTACAATGTAAAAATATCGAAAACAACACGAACAAATGCACGGAGCGCCAAGTTCATGAATAAATAATGTTTGGGTGCGTATTAGGAAGTCTGTCAGGCTAAGTTGGCTGTAAGTTCGCCCCGAACTGATAACGATTCGCTGCCATGGCCATGTGAAACGTAACCCCCCATGGGATAGGGGCTAGGGAATGGGATGGAATGGGATGGGATGGGACTGACTGCTGACAGCTGCCGATAGACTGTCTATATGGCTCGGTACTGAAAAGTCAAGTATGCTCGTACTACATCTACAATATGAACAAAAAGCAACTGAAAAATAGAGACAATAATATATGGGTTTTTGTTTTGTTTCGTTTTTGTTATGTGTTATGGGTTGAAAATAGATTTTCACATTTTGTATGTGGCGCTTCGGGTCTTTGGGATAATTGTTTGCAAGTATTGTAGGGGTATATGGTATTAAGGGCTTCTATGGGTGCGCTGTCCGATTTGTATTTCAACAATGAAATGTGCACAATATGTAGAATTTGAATATTATTTTCTTGTTATTTTTTTTTTTTGTATTTGTATTTTATTTTTTATTTTTTTTGAGGCGTCCGTCGTTTGCCTTGCGCGTGTTTCTGTGTCCCCCTTGTTTTCTCTTTATTCATTTTGTCTTCAATTTATTTCGTCTACTTTAAATAAAAATGAAGACAATTTTTAGCGTTCATTGACATTACAAAAGAGACGAAGAAATGAAAAGAAAACGAAATGTACACAAGACAAGTCTGAAATTTGTCTTTCGCCGAACCGACTCCATTCCTATATGTGGGTGTTTTCCGATTCGCAATGGATTCTCTCCGATGCTCTCCTCCCCAGCAACTACATACATACATACATACATATGTACACATGTAGTTGATGTACCCTGCCAAAAATTCGGATTTGCTGGGTAATGATCGTGAAATATTCTGGTCGCCGCTCCACTCCATCGAGATGGGTAGAGGTTACTTTACGATACAATAGAATTTTTGTCGTATGCCCATTTGTATGCAAATGAGGAGGGCGCGGTCATACAGCCCTTTCGGGTAGAGGTAGGGGTAGAGGGGTGACAAATAACTCTTGTCTGTAACCATAACAAAAACCGCAATATAATTTCAAGTAAAAAGCCAAAAATAAACCCAAATAAATGGAAGTGTGATGCCGGGGCGTGACTTTAGGGTGTTGCTGGGGCTGCTGGGGCTCTCTCACATTTGGTTATTTTTTTGTTCGTTGATTTTAATTTATATATTTATTTTTTTTCGGCAAAATATATTTACGTGATCTGCATACAAGACAATCTGTGAAGGCCCGCATCTGCCGCCCCGCCCGCTTAAGAAAACTGTCAAAATGAGGAAAAAATATTTCTAAAACAGAAGAAAAAACTTGAACTGTGAAACGAAAGAAAGCAGACGAAACTCAGATACTCTCTGATCACAAATTGTCGGCTTGAAGCTATCACATATTCAGCGTGAAAGGTGTTAGACCACCTTATGATATCAGATCGTTTATCTATATTTCTGTTAACACAATTTCAATTTTTTTAAGATCGAATATTAGTGATTAATAAAAGTATTAATTTTCGTAGAGTATTAGAAAAGATCATCAAAGCTAAGCAGATCCGACACGACCCAAAGTGATTGCTCATTTTAATTAATTCTTTTTTAATTTATCAGTCAAGATTAATGTTGAACATGTTCAATCTGGCTAGCAGTTGGTTTTCAAAACCGAATGGGGAATTCGCTTAGCTGCGGTTTCTGTGTTAATAATTTAAATATGGATTTTAGGCAGATATTTTCAGCAAGGTATTAGCATAATTGGTGACCAATGTCCATCCCCGGCTGCCACAGACGGAGCCACTCAAGGCGAAAACACCTTTTAATGATTATATGTCCAATTTTTCTACACATTCGGTTGTTTCTTTTGTGTCTTGTCTCAGATCACAGGTCGTGAATGAATTTTGCGGCAAATTATTTTGTATTTTTTGTTGTTGTTTTTTTTTTTTTGGTAAATAAAAATTTGTTTAACTGATTTGTGGGCTTACATCAAAAGCCAGAACCGCCCCTAAGCTGGTTTTTCGTTTGAGCCTATCTCAATGCTTTATTCGGTATTTAGTGAGTATCTGTGAGTCCATCCATAATAGGACAGGCCCGAACCAAACCAAAACCGAACCGAACCGAAGCTCTTAATGATTTTTTATTTATTTGCTGCCATTTGTTGTGAGCCGGCTTATCGCATTTGTGTCCATTTCCAGCCAGAGCGTGTAACATAACTTTACATAAATCCATTATATTTTAGCTTTACGATACTCGTTTAATTATTTCGCCCTGCCGCATGATGGTGGCATCATCACTCTCACACATTGTCGCTTTGCATATAAATTGGGTGGGGGGAACTCAACGGATCGGAATCGGTTAGACGGTTGGTCGGGCATCGGGGATCGGGGATGATCGAGACGAATCTTTTGGGGCGGTGCGTCTTTATTCATATGCTAAACTCTTTTGCCTGAATTCAGAAGTCAGAAGTGGCTTGGCTCCGCGGCTCGGAATCTATTTGAAAGCAATTTCGAAACCTTGGGGCATCATCACTTTATCATCGAACTCTGAATGGGTGCGGTGCAGCAGCTCCTCCATAAGCCGAACGCAGTCTGAATATATGTATTTGAATATGTATACATAAAAAAAGAAGGTTCCTTAATGGCATGGTTTTTGTTGTTTATTTATTGTTCTTATGTATTTTTTTTCGATTTTTTTTTTACTTTTATTAATATTTCAAGGAGCGCAGCTTGCCGCTTAGGATTGAATTTGGAATTGGGATTTGTGTTGTTGTTGTTGTTGCTATGCCTTTTGTTTCGATTCACAGGAATTAGGCGAAAGCCTTGCGGTTCTTCGGCTGCGATCTATGCGGGGTGTAATTTATACATTCGGGTGCCATGATTTATGAGACAATTGATGTCATTTTGATTGCACATCAAGCATACGGCCAGTGGTCCTGGAACTGGAACTGGATCTGGCCCATCCATACCTTTCAGAATTCAACAGAAACGGCACCACTAAGCTCCGTTCTTCTGGGAAGCACACAAAATATATAAATACATATGTACATATGTATGTACTATGTATACCTGACATCTAAAAATAAAACATTTAATCGCATTATTGCCACACGCCCTCCGGTTCGTGGTGAAATCGAATATCTCTGCGCATATCTTTGCCCCCCAGCATTTGGTTAACGGTTTCGACAACTGAGCGGCAACTAGAAACAAAACAGATCCAAAATTTGCATACAAAATCAATTTAAAGTCATTAATAAATCGACCTGTTTTATTTATTATTTATTTACATTTCTCTCCTCGCATTTGGTCAAATATATTTCCGCCTTTTTTAATTTTGTATCCGATTTATGGTACCCAGTGTTGAGCAGAGCTACTAGGGCATGTTGCACTGGTGAAGAGCTCTCTCACAAAAAAAAAAAGTACGTGTGTGTAAAGTCCTGCTAAGAAAGTAGATCTAGAAGTCAGCCTTGAAGTCAGAGATATGGTCTGCTATTTTAAAAATTTACGCTACCCGAGTAGCGGGTATCTTTTAGTCGGCTTTGGTATCGTTTATGGTTTTATGAAGTTCTCACACGCGTTGCTGGTGCGCTATTTATCTTGCCCAGACCTAGGACCACACGCGTGCCCCATCAATAGCAAACCTGCCCTAAGCAGCAGAAGCAGCAGCAGAAGTTTTCCAGAGCCCTACCTCGAGCACATCATCGAGCGAGCCTACATCCATCGGATCAGCTGTCAGATGATGGATAGATGTTAATTTGCATTGACAAAACTGCACGTCACGGCAGAGTTGATATTTACCCAAATGTTTAGCAAGAAAAATAAACAGACTGCTGCTTACACGGCGTCTGAACACGTATACATCTATCTGTATTTATATACATACATATATGCCTATGGGAGACCTGTGCTGTACGATCGAACTGATCTGCAAACGATCTACGAGGCTACGCTAATTAATGCTGATAGCAACAAGCACGGTACTCCTCGCCTTATCTCCATGTTTCGCTGGAACTGGAACTGCTCTCCGAGTGTCTCCCTGAGAGGCGGCACGGCCCGGCACGTTTGCCGGCGCTTTGCGACCCTGCTCAGCTGTTCCGAAGACAAACACACTTTTTGTTTAGTTTTATGACATTAGCAACCAATTAAACAAAACAAAAAAAAAAACCTATTTATACTTCTATTTTCGTCTGGTCCCATGACTTCTATTTTGATAAGAATAATTTTGAATTTATTTCACAAAAATTTCGCAACTCTTTCGGGCTTCTTTCCATAGAATATTTTTTTTTTTTGTGCATATTTCGCAAGAAGAATTATTGATTAATTGCCTTGCTGAAGGCTTCGTTTTCAACATTTGTACATTTAACAGGCCCGATTACGGTCTGATCTTGGACTGTTCTCTATTTATTATTTACGCAAGTGCACTTACCCATACGCTGAGTTGAATTATTTTGAAAATTTACTTTGCACTGGTGTCTGTGTTTGGGCCGGAGCAGTTTGTGTATTTTCACATTTTATTTTTATATAAAATGCACATATAAATGAAACATGAAATTCTATTTACGCAATTCGAAACACATCCCACATCTCCGGCTGCCAAATAGCCTTTCGCTATAAATACACGTCGGTACGGCGGCACAGACGCAAGTCGAATGGGAAATCAATTGTAGATTAAAATATATGGGTGGTGGCAGCATTAGCATCCTCCCCATCACCCTTTCAACTACCCGATCGTACTACTCGTACCATATGTATATACAAAACAGTTGCTGCCATTCAGTTTCCAGGGGCACAATTCGCTTGCGTGGCTCTGGACAAAAGCCCATTGCCTTCAGAGGCATATAGCCCCGTAAAGATAGCGCGTCGAAAAGTGTCAAAAATCACATAAGACACTCTGCAAAACCCTAAGCTCAGCACTCTTATTAATTTTAGCACTCCAGACAATTGCCACAAATTTCGGTTCAGGCAAAGGCAGCAAAGCAGGCGTGTCAATTGCTAAACAATATAAAACAAATTACTATGTTTGCTGACAGCATCGCCAGCAGCAGCAGCAGCAGCAGCAACAACAACTTCAGCCCGGCAGCAGGCAAACTTCAAAATGATGGCCAAAAAGCAAGCGCTAACCGATCCAATCCGATACGTTCCGGAATGTGTAGCTGCCGTTAGATGGCGCTGTCGATAATGGTGCAGCAACAATTTGTACATGATTTCCAGCATAAACATTTCATGAGTTTGTCTTAGCTGCTGTATCGGCTGATAGGTATATATATATATATATATATTGTATACCCTCGCATGGCTCCTTGCCTTGTTATTGTACAATTAGTTGTATTTATGTTGCGGCTGGTGCGGCGACGGCTGTCGCTGTCTGTCATACAATAATTAAACGACCATTAGGCGTATTTAGCGCACAGCAATGAAATTTGGGTCATTACCAAAGCAAAAATCGGCCCAAAAACAGAGGCACACACGTGCTGGCCGCGCCGCGCCGTTTTGGATGTGTTTATTATGATTATGATTATGATATTGGCCGGGCCGGGTCGGGCCGGCCCGATGCCTGTAGGCTGCCTGCATGCAGGCTGCCTGGCTGGCTGCCCACTTGCCAACGCATCTGTTCTTCATAAATATTATGGAATCCATAAATTAGAGCCTGCTGGCGGCCAGTAGTTACATAGACACTCACACCCAGTGCAAGTGCTAGAAGGCGAAAGTCTAAGGCCGATACACGATGATATTTCGATTATTGAGGCGTGCGTGAACAATTTGAGGCGTGGGAACCAGAGACTGGGTTCGGGTTTGCAGATCTTACTTCCAATTCGCCAATCCGCCAATCCGCCATTCGCCATCCGCAATTCTCAATGAATGTGGCCGCAAGCTGGCGTCGCTCTTTCACGTCAAAGAACTGTGGCTCTGGTTTGTGGCCAGGTTTGTCCAGGTTTGCCCCCAGGGCGCCTGCCTGTTTCGTGTTTATGGGCTCACTGACAAACTGACAACTAAACTCAATTATGGCCTAATGAAATCGCCAATTGGGAAGGAAAGAGACAGCCGTTTGGCCAGGCCAGGCCAGGCCACCAAATAATGAGAACTGCCAACGCCCCGCCGTACCGCAGAGCAACAGAATTAATTATTGTTAACCGTAACAGTTTTTGTTTGTAAACCTGCCAGGCATGTGTCAAGGAAATTGGGTCACACCGTATGCTCTGGGCGCCAGAATTAAAGGTATCCAAAAGAAACTTGTTTGGACCCCCAGTGAAAAGCCATAAGACTCTCTTGTACTCTCGTAGTAGGTGTCTGTGTCCGTCCCGCCGCAAATGAACTCTTGTTCGTTCAATTTGTCATGCCCGAGCGTGACAATTGAATCGCCAATCGATCTGTCCCTGCTAAGCCCGACCATTAGATTGATGGCAGACCTCTAGCAAATTAGAATAAGAACGTGAGTGTGTGTGTGCTGGCTCCAATTGGGGGTCATAAATACGCGCGGTTAATGAACGCCGTAAAATAGCAGGCGGTGGGGGGGACGGGGACAATGCAAATCGATAAACAATTGTCGTGAAAATACTCGATAAAATACATTTGTATGGATAGTGCAAGCCATTGATTTCGCAACATTATGGGCCCCTTGCGAGCATCGATCTAACGATCCACCATCGACCATTGACAATCAATGATCAACGATGCGATGGCTTTGGCTTTGGCTTCGACTCTGAGCAGATGTGCGTCTTGTCAAGAGCCATGCAAACACACACAGAGTGTGGCACACCTTTTGATTAGGACTGCCCCCAGAGCGAGTTTAGTTACTAAGCTGAGACAACGTGGCTCAACCCACTAAGAAAACATTGTCTATGGCTATGTGGGTCTGCATTGCTTACCCAGCAAGTGTATGGGGCTCAGATGTACATTCACTGGCTTTTCAAGCACATCAACCTCGAGTGGATCTCGTTAGGCCAACCAAATAGAATACTCGCACACTTGTTGGAGTGTGCAAAAAACTGAATAATTCAAATCATAAATATTAATTTATGCGTATAAATCGCCTTATTTGCTGCCCTCTACAAGCCATAAGACAAACGAAAGCCTTCGGCTGCACTGGTTAGCCAGGCCAGCAGCCCACTTGCGGGGCCCACCAGCTACCAAATTGGTTCGAGACGAATCGACAGAAACTTGTATATGCGTATAAAATAGAGTTGAAGTGGTTATCCATTAATATCCAAAGCGATGCGCCAAATTTGCATCAAGAGCAGAGCATGCCATGCCGTTCGCCGTTCGCTCCTTTTTTGTACTAAACGCCGTACAATTAAAATTAAGGCAAACCAAATACCATCGACATTGTCGTGATTGTCACGAAGCAATTAAATTTAACTTTGTCTCTCCCATTAATAAAATATTCCTATTTATAGTTTTGTTTTTTTTTGTTTAAACATTTCCTCTTTTGTAGCACAAAGTGGGCGAGGCAGATGCCTGCCAAAAAGCCCT
This sequence comes from Drosophila ambigua, assembly GCA_018150905.1. NCBI lineage: Eukaryota > Metazoa > Arthropoda > Insecta > Diptera > Drosophilidae > Drosophila > Drosophila ambigua. The sequence goes on from JAECWS010000086.1 coordinate 3,000,345, forward strand.
CTTGCCCTCTTGCCTGCCTCCAGGAAATTGTAAAGAACTTTGCCCTTTCCATTGTATTTACAAATCGTTTAGGGATGGGGCCTTTAGATTGTTTTTTACGCATCTGAGTCCCTGAAAGAAACCAGCTGTGTGCCTCGCCTCGCAGCACAAAGAGCCATAATTATTGGACTCTGCGAGAGTAGACTGGGCCAATTGTTTGTTGGCTCTTGTAAACATGTCAAAGCGAAAATAAACTAATTGCCGCCGGCATATCCGACAGCTGCGAGAATCTGTATTCAATTTCTATATAGAATGCTGGGTGCCACCAATTTGCTTCTTCTACGCTGTATACATAGTATACGTATGTAAGTCTAGTCCGCTACAAGGTTAATGCTTGTACACCCGAGTATTCCCAGAAAAACAAAACAAAAACTTTCATATTTTGAATGTCAAGTGTGATAGGCGCTGCTAGGCGATGACTTTTTCGAACAGATGCCCGGCAGATTCCGAGCAAATTACAGAGGGCAGACATTAATTTTTGGATGGCGTCTAATTATCAGAAATAAAATCGGCAGTTTAATGGAGACCACAGATCTTTCGTATGGCATAATGCGAATTGTGTCATGTCATGCCCGCGTCAAGCTGTTAGATGATTCTTGTAAAATTCCCAATACACCACAATACACCACAATACAAATACAGATACACATAATAATAGCAATTTCAACACATTTTGATGAGAACTGTCAAAAAAATTAAGAAATTCCAGCAGTATAGCAGCAGTTCAGCAGTACAGTGGCCATCATCAACATCCACATCAACGCCATCGACAGTCCGGCAAAGTCGTCCCAGTCGTTCCAGTCTTGTTTGCCATTCGCCTGCCTAGTTAATGAATATAATCTCTTTTGATGGATTGAACAGCACACCAGCGATCCAAAACCCAACCCAAACCGACCCAACGCACTCTCCAGTCACCAGACCAAGAAACCAAAGCAAAGCCCCCAAGCCCCAGCCCAAGCCCGGCTTTGAATGGGCCAGCGCCATGAACTCTGTTGAGTTTTTTTTTTGTATTTTTCGGTTCAATTCATTGTCTTTGTGGTGTGCCTTTTGTTGTTGTTGTTGTTGTTTCTGGTGCGTAATAAAATAATACCAAAAAAATTTATTAATTTGTATGGTTTATATTTTTGCTGATTGACAAACGGCTTCTCACAGATGCTCAAGCGAACGCGATAAGTACAATAAGTATACAATATGTGGATGGACACACTCACACTCTGTTGTACCGAACCAGAGCATACCCTACCTGCGGAGATCTGTTTAGGGTTCATTGCCGATAAAGCTGGCTTCAATTTGGCTCAGTTGGTTTCGGCCAGATGCGCCACTGATTGGCGTTGCTGGGGCGTAGTATTTGAGCTGGCAGCAATTAGCATTCACAGGGATCTAAATGATTTGCGCAATTAGTGTAGTGGAACTTATCTGAGATCCTTTCCCTAGGTGCGAACCAATTTGTGAACACGCGGACAGTGCGCTCTATCGCGCGGCGAGCGACAGTTCCGGTTCAAAGTTTTGGTTCGAGTTTTCGTGTAGGGCACTTGCCCGGTTCAATTAACTTAGATCTTATCTTGTGGACCAGCCGGCCACAGCTCGCTCGGTCTCCGGGGGGAACCCGTCTTATCGCATGGGTTTCGGTTTCGGGAAAACCAGTTTTACATACAACTAATCTCAGCCAGCTTTTGCCTCGTACTCGTCTTCGGCATCTTGGGTTGGGGGCATCTTCTTGGCTGTCGGCTCGAATCGACTTTGTGGGCGCAAACGCAAATTTAATGAAGCGTTAATAAGTACCCTTACACACACACACACACACCACACAGGGCCTTGAAGCCTTCAACGAGAAAAGGGTTCTTAAATACCTCTTTAAATATATTCTGATATGTATCGACACAGGCAAGAATGTCATGTATGTTGTTAGCTCCACAGGGTCCCCCCCCCACTTATTTCAATTCTAAAGATTACTTTTTTTTTGTGTGTTTTCGCATATTTATAAGATACTTTTCGGATTGGAAGGGCCGGCGTCTCATTTGGTGTATGTGTACACGCGTATGTACGAGTTTTTTCGAATGTGGGGTATGTAAATACTGTAGCATGCTGGGCCTTTGCCTCTGCCCCTGCTGGAAATTGTTAAATCCATTGAATGTTCTCATTAGTGTTTGTACAGTTGTTGTAATTAAGAGCAGAGTCGGAAAGTTCTCCAATCAGACCCCGAGACATATGAATATCATGGACATGGCAATTTTTTCAGCCCATTTTTCATTAAATTGTAATCATAATTCATTAGGGTATTATACACACCATCCACGAATATCGCCGCCTCTTGGTGCTGATGGGGGGGGAGGGGGCCCCAAGCTGTTGCTGCTGCTGCTGCTGTTGCTGCAAAGTAATAAGAGGCACAACACAGCACATCATTTGACAGCAACAGCGCCCTTCCTTCGTTGTATGTCTGTCTGCTGTAGCTTTTTCCATTGCTGTTGTTCTGCTGTTCTCTTGGTCGCAGCTGTTGCCGAAGCCAGCACCACCATCAGCAGCAGCAGCAGCAACAGCACCAGCAGATTTAGTGCCATCAGCATCCCACCAACACCAGCGTCAAGTGATCTTTCAGTCGCTCGCGTGACGCAGAGCCGATCATATTTGCCTGCTCCTCCAACGCGAACGGCCACGGAGACGGAACGCACCGTCGTATGCAAAGCAAAAGTCAAAGGATTCCACTGGATCCAATCTTCTGTGTTTGTGCATGGGCTGTGCCCAATTTGCGCCGAGGCTTGGCCCCGCTTAAACGCATTACAAATCGCGCAGGCGCAGCGGCACAACAGTTTAGTGAACCCGAGTTCGCGGTTCGATGCACAGGCCTGCACTCCTTTTTGGGCCTTCCGTCGCGTGAGAGCAAGACTCCTCCTTGATGTCGCTGAATTGTGTGGACCATTGTGTGATCTTGCCATTTATGCGGCAGTTGTCGTGCCCTTGTACGAGTATCCGCCTCTGCACAGAGATATTTGCTGGGACGAGCCGCAGTTCGCAGTTTGCAGTTTGCAGCTTGCATTTGTAGCCAAGCGGAAATTGAATGTTGGCGTGGCGTCTGCGCGACGGCACAGTGTTTGCTCATGGGCCCAAAGTGCAGTGAAAACTCAGTTCAAGTCATTGATTTTATTTATTAAGCAAAATGAACCAAAAGATGGCGACTTCTTCAGGCGATTTTCCAGCGGACAGGAAGCGGGTGAAGCCTGGTCGGCCCATGGCTATACTGGAGATCATAAAGGTATTCGCTTCAACCAATATAATTGTAAATCCACCTGCAGCAGTACTTAAAGTTGCTTATATATCGTCGCTGTCACTCTTGGACTGGTACGACCTCAATTGGTGTGCTATTAAAAAAATGCTAAAAATGCGATTAATGTGATTATAAAGTACGAGTATATGCTGCTCTCAGAGTGCGCAGCACAGCAAAGTTATTGGCTTGTTTTCGCATTCTGTAAGTAGTTGCAATCATAAAGGCACTATTACGACCCAATTATGATTTAATATGCCGCTAATTAGGTAATCAAAGCAAAACAAGCCAACGTTTAAGAGTTCTTTTATTGGGTCGTGTGATAGGATCTACCAGTGGCGGCTCTCCTCTACACAGAGATCATCGATAGAAACGAAGCATCATCTCATTTGGGTTTTGAGTTGCCGAAATACATAGAAAATCGTATTGCCGGTTGAGCAAGTTTAATCGCTCAATAAACACTAAAAATATATACATACCTACATTTGTATATGGCATTAATGTCACTGATTCAGGGACAATATCATAAATTAGAGTTAATTAAAGTGCAAATAGCCGAGAGACTGAATAGAACCCAGAGTGGCCGTTTGCATAATAAATTGCATACTTCCTGGAAGCCAAAGACAAAGTCAGTGGTCCAAAAATACCCCACCCGTACGCGTACCCGCGAGAGATCAACGCTCCCACATGGCAAGCGAACGGATTTTAGAATTATTGCCTTATGTCACAGAGCGCGGGCGAGGCACGAGAGTATGTCATAGACTTTTGGCAATTAGAGCCAAAAAACACAACAGCAACAGCAACAAAAAAAAGCAAACGAAACGACCACGAAACAGAAGATAGACGACGACGGCAATTTTCAGAAAAGTCCCCAAAAAATACTGACTGAAGCTGAGGCGTTCCGTTTTTTGTTTGGTCATAAATTCGTGCGAATAGGGCGGGGCAGGGCAGGGCGTTGGTGCACAGCATCGACCTAATGAACCAAAAACACCCATCGAGGACGGTTGTGGCAGGCAGGCACAGGCACTCCTTTCAGAACTGCTCTTGGATTATGTCACGGCACCAAGTGCCTGGCCACTTGGATATACTCTTATGCATTCAGGGACAAGCACAGGGCAGGGACAAGATGCAATCAACTTTTCCGGATGGCGCTACAGTCAAGTGCCAGACCCCCAGGGCGCCAGAATTGCTAGAATTCTTCCTCTTCTGAGATATTCATGCAAGTATTCTTGCACCGCATTTATCAGATTGTCACAATCCGCTGCAGATGGTTGCAATTGAGAAGTGCGATATTATTAGTTCTTGGCACACAGAACATTTCAATGCTCGCACTCGCGTTCGTAGAAAATAAAACAAATGCAAAAGGCGAATAGAAAGCATATTAGAGAGCAAGAGCAAGAGGCCTCCTATGTGTGCGTCTGTATTGGCAAATATATGGAAAGTTAATTCTAAAATTATTTCCACGAGAGAAGCAACATGCGGCTAGAGGTGGCAGCGTGAGATCAGCATTAGATCCGAGAGAGACAAATACAGCGCCAGAAAGCTTTTTTTCCATGTTATGCACTCTTAATCGTTACACCTTGGCTAGGGTTTTTTTTAGTACGGGTGGATTGAGTGGATTTGGGAATGGACGAATAGACAACAAATTTCGATTCTAACACTTGCACTCACACACTTTCACGTACGCACAGTTTTACCGTTAGATTGTTTACATATGCCGCGTGAGCGCTGAACACTAACTCAGAGCAGGGAGAATTGTATGTTGGCCGAGACTATGCGTTCAGTCTGCTTTCGAATTTCGCACTAGATCTGCACAACCTGCTGCTGCACAAGAACCGAAACCGAACGAATTCGCGGCATTTTTTGTAGATATCGAGTACTGAGCGAAAATTATAAATATCAAAAATTGTGTAGAATAAAATGAAAATAGTAGATAAATGTACAAAGTGCAGCGGAAGTGCAAAAATAATTTACATATAAATTCGAATAAAATTGCATAAGTTCGTTTTGATATGATTAATGTCAAACATACACAATATTACTCAGCGGCGACCGTTGAATTTTTGAATATTCTTCATTTGAACTGAGAAAATTTTGGGAATAGTTTGTGCTCATAAAAGTGCACACAGTTGTCATTTACGAGCTATTTACTAAGAGGTGAATATATCCGAACTCTAATGAGACATGCATACATAAGTTTTTGTTTTTTTATATTTATTTTTTTTTATTAGAAATAAGTTTAACTTAACTATGATCTCATATCTAATATCTTTGAAATTATATTGTCTTTCTATTTGTCTTAGAGTTCTAAGTTATTTGCAGATATCTATTTTATTACAATTTTTATTATTGCTATTATTTACTAATTATTCAACATTGTCTTTTTTTTTAACAACTTTTTCGACATTTGATGTTTGATGGGTGCAGACGTTTTAGTCTTGAGAGGGATTTGAGGGTGTAGTAGTCTTATGGCTGCTTCATTTGGATGATTCGACAGCCGATCATTATATCGGCTGCTGTGATAGTTTATTTGATCACCAACTTTTTTCTAGGATAGTGGTCCGCACAAACCAGGGGGCACCTGTCATCACCCTTAGGGTCTTCGCTTGCATTACTCTTATTTTGTTAAGATGCGTTTTCGCTGCACATCCCCAGACTTGAATAGCATATGTCCAAATTGGAATAATCATTACCTTGTGGACCCCAGGTCAGTCTTCTGTCGAAGTGAACACCAAGGTAGCAGTGACTTGTCTTGCGCGGAATAGGTTTTCCATTAAATGTTAGGTCCGGTGGGTGCTTACTTCTTTGGAACATACATAAGTAAAATATATATAATTTAACAAAGAACCTACCACAACAAATAATAATATAATAAATATTCTTTCGCATAAATCAAGACACTAATTTGGTTAAGAACTAAACAGTAAAAATAATATACATTATAGATCTATCATCGGCCTGATAGATGTTGGGCAAAAGAAATAGTACTGATGGTATTATTGATGGTCTGCATATGCTCCAAATAAAAACTGCTTAAGGCAATTGCTTACACGCGGTGGATACTAATATTAATCTGCCAAATTCCTGAGAGTAAAATATTTGCCCGTTATTTTCGATTTTGCCTACTAAGTAGTATAAGAAATCTATTTTTAATGGATATTTTACACGATTGAAACGAATCGAGCTGAAATTGAAATTGAAACTGAAATGTTTATGCAAAAGTTTCACACATTTCAGCGGCGATCTGAATAGAGAGAGAGAGAGAACCAGAATCCAAATACTATAAAAATCGAAAATTAAGTAAACATGCCCTTTACTAAAAATAGTACAGCTATGTTCTGGGCGTAGGAAAAGCGAGAAAATATATGAAAATAATTAGTTAATATTTTTGCAAGCGCAACCAAACAAAACACGAGAGAAATGTGCGTGCAGAAAATGTTGAGAAAATAAACAAAAAGAAACCAGAAATTGTGCTAAAAAAAGTTTAGACAAATGATGAGTGAGAGAAGCTTTGAGGTTAGATTTATGTGAAAATAAAATTTCCAATAGCAACAACGCGCCAAAAAGTAAGGAAAAGAATAAGGAAATTCTATGTTCGAAAGGCCGAAGCAATATATACCCTTGCAGACCGATCATAATTATGGTAGCTATATGTTCTTATGAACATAAGTTATATTAAAAAGAAAATATATGCTTTCTTGGTTTCTTAAAAGACTTCTCTCTAGAATTATGAATATGGCTTTCTCGCTGTTGGTGCTCATCGGAAATATACATCGATTATACTCTCTACAATTTTAGAAAGCCGACATACACATGGTCTAAATGGAAGCACTCTTAGAAAGGGTATTGCACGGGCATGGAAACGAGAGCAATCGAGGATGCCGATGCCGGTGCCGGGTGCCCAAAATAGCGCAAATCTTTTTTTACTCTAGTCGTTTTTTTGTCTATTTATTTCACCTTCCTTTTTGTGTACTTGCCATTGGGTTTTTTACTTTTTGTTAACAGACAGAAGCGTGTCAGAATTTTGATATACGACTATTTGTTTGAGATGAACTCGTGTGTGCAGCGAGTCGAACGTTTGTCGGCCCAGGAAAGGCTATAAAAACTATGATATAATAATATATTCAGAGTAGCAACATTGAGGAAACAATAAAAATTGTTTAATTAATTTACCAAAAAAAGCAAAAGAAACCAAGCGAAAGCACCGAAAGCCAAAAAACAAAAAATAAAGAAAAATTGCAATAAAAATTGTGATGTATGCAAGGCATAAACAAAAAAATTATAAATATATATACCAACAATTTGACAATAAATAAAGCACATGAAAAAAAAACGCAGCAGAGACCAAACATGATATTAAATATGTAAAACAAAATAAAAATAAATACATGCCAAACACTAAAATAATAACTGTGGCACATGTGGGGGTCGAGAGCTGAGTGCCGTGCCTCTGTCTGGCTGGGACTGGTGGATTCTTCTGGCGGATTTATTAGCTGCGACTAGACATCCTCGCTATGACTTACACATCCAGATATACTATATATATGTATATCAAGCTATTTCTAAAGGCGCTTGTGACATTATTTCGAGCTTTCGGAATTTGGAGAACAGCCGGCGACAACCACAACTGAATAAAAATGTGTATGGGAGAGAGAAAAAATAAAACAAACTGAAATGATGGCGTTAATATTTTTGCTAAATATCTCTGAACCGTAAATAAATAGCAGAAAATGTGCTCATAGTTAAGTGGGGGGTGTTAAAATGTTAAACTGATGGGGCCTTTTGCATTAGCATAATGCATTAGCGGACGATTAGGAAGCAGCGACTGATGGGGTCACCCGCGTGGCTATCTTCCGATAGCTGCACTGCTTGGCTAGACATAATGGAAACCGCTAATAGATATATCTCTAAGCTGTGTTGTTTTCACTGTCCCCGGTGACAGACTACATTGGCTGTTGGCTACGCATATGCAAAACCCCGAAGAAAGAAACGTGTCGGAAGTTGCACGACAGCAAAACAAGCTGAAATTCTCATAACTCTCGTTTAACGTTTATATAACATTTGTATGATTACTTGCTTCACTTGACCTGTTCGTGTTTTTCTTATTTTGTTGTGTTGTTTATATTTTTATTTTGCCTTTGTTTTTTGTTGCTCTTTCTTTTGTCCGGCCCCGGCTTTAGTGTTCAGTGTTCAGTGTTCGCACGCGTTGCGATTGCGCTTCCTTTTGCGGGCCATTGTTGCTTCCGTTTACTGTAAAGATCATTTGTTATGTGCGAGAGGCTCATCTCACAGATACTACGCTGATCCTCCCCCTTGCAGGGCAGACCAATCAATTTTAATTATCGAACAAATTAATCAGTCGCAACTTTCGTATCATTAAGATTAATGATGTCGGTCAAGTTGGGTGGCAACGGCAATGGCCACACACAAGCAGCCCGTAAGAACGATTTAGTCGCTGTTCCCCTGTTCCGACTTAAAGTTACCCCGGCAGTGACCAGGAGAATTTATCTTACAGCACCCAATTAACAAACAAATATAAGCTTTAATTCTTTCTGGTCTTTCTGGTAAAAATAATAGCCAAATTGGGTGTATTAAATCTCCATAATTGTGGAGACCGTAGGCAATTTAATGGCTCTGTGGGGGAATCACAGAAATATTCCAACCAATTATGTTGCTTCTGAGATATTCATGCAGGCATCAATAATTGATGCTAATCACGTTTATTTACGTATATTAAAAAGATGCCGCAAAAACACTTCCTTCTGCCTTTCCTATACACTTAACCCATATACCCTTGTGCTGTTCGAGTACTGGGTATACACAATAGACCTATCGCGATCACGGGCTATGCAAATACCGCACTTGGCTGAACTCGAACCGAGTGCGAACTCGAACTTGAGTGTATCGCCACAAGCCATGGCAAATGCGATTAAAGCGCGTATTAATTGCTCGTTTAATTAGGAGACTCTTACACACACACACACACACACACACACAGATCTACACACATATGGGCGCAAGAGCCTTATGCTTCAGGAGTATTTCCCCAGTAATAAATACTTGTCGCGTTTCGAAGAGTGCACTGACCCCCCCAAATAATTTTGATATGCCCCGACATGCACACACATACCATGGCATAAAGAAATGCTTATGCGAGTAATACATACATACATAAATATATACATACGTACATGAATCGTTGCGGCTGATTCATATGTCCCGTTGCCATTGTTTCGGGGAATAAGTGAAACGGGAATCGAGACAAAAATCAAATTCACAAATGCAGTTGGTGGTTTTTTTTGTTGGCTGAGGCAGAGGCAAAGGGTCAGTGACGTGCGTCAACCATTCAGCCGTCAACGAGGACCGACGTATCCGACCGACAGATACAAAATGTATGCGCCACGAAGCGGGGGACGCTGCAACTGCTGCTACGACTGCGGCTGCGGCTGCGTTGTAATGAATAATTTATAAAATGCAGACGCAGGCAGAGTTTCATCCGTCACTCTCCGAAATCTGAAATCTGAATGAATCGGCAAAGACAACGTCTTGAGCTCAACTTCAGCCTTTTTAGCATGCACTTCACGGACCTGGCTGGCCGGCAGAGGGGTGGAGGCGGAGGAGTGCCTGCTAATGAAGCGACTGGCAGACTGAAATAGGAGCAGAGCAGCACAAAGCCAGGCCAGGCCAGCACAGGCCAGCATATGTTCATGCAAATTTTCAGCGATTAAAAAGCCATAACTTACAGTATCAACGCAAGGCGTTGAGGTTAATTGACAGACGGCCAGACAAACTCGCCCAGCACCAGCCACAGCTCTAGACCCAGACCCAGACCCAGACAGAGACACAGACTCACAGAGAGAACAGTGCTCTGAAGTGAACGTTGCACATAAAATAAAACAAAACAAAAAGCAAAATGACAATAATTAGAATAAATGAAACCGTGCGAAGGTTTCGCAAATGCTTTTCCGCATAGTTCCCTTACCAGTGCCAGCACGAGGAATGCAAGTGGAGCAGATGTCGGAGCCCGGACCGCGGCACATGTTCTTCGGATTACATTGCACACATCACATTTGCCGCCTGGGATCCGCAAGAGCTGCCCATTGAGCGTTTGGGCTTCGCCGGAACCGAATATAATACAAAGCCGAACTGATGGTCTTTTCCATGGAAGAGCATTCTTGTTCGGACTTGCTGTCTGGCGAAATTCCCACAGATATGCTTAGTCAGGAGGAATGCGAATGCCCAGGAGATGGGGCCCTTCACGACACCCAATTGACCAGCGACGTAATCGATACAGCTCTTCCTCAGAATAAGCCGAAGATTGATACATTTAATTCTTAATTCTTAATGTTTCCTTAATGCGATGATTGATGTGGCGCCATTCCACGCCAATGAAATGCAGTTCTGGTGGTGGTGGGGGAGGGGTCCGTTCTCTTTTTATTCAGTTGATTCCCAGCCAGGGTGACAGTGACACTGACAATGACGAGGGGCCCACAGCCTCACCGCCCCCACCTTGCGTCTCGTTTCGTAGAACATTTGACAGACAGACAGACAAATCAACATTCTGAGCACTGAGCAGATGATCCTTGGCACGCTCTTCTGCCGCTCTTCGGAATGCTCAGGAGATGAAATAAGCCAGGCACTCCATAAAATTCGAATAAAATTATTGGAAATTCCCCAGCAGCATAAGCGATCCATGCAAACTACTCATAAGCATGGCGAATGGGCATTCCGTGTAGTTCCTATTCAGATTTCACTGCTCAGATCTTCATCGCACTTTGAACGCCTCCCCGCTATGCTACCATAATTCTTGTCTTCGGTGCGCATATAAAATAAATTGCTCTCACCTGTGGGTATTATTTTCGTTAGCCCGCTGAAAGTCTTAATTGGCCAAAGTGTGTTTAGTTTTTTAACTCATAATTCTCGCATTGGTTTCTATATTCAGATATACCCATCGAAAGAGTGCCCCAGCCAAGCATGAGTCAGGCATTGACCATTTTACCTGTGTGAATAGCATTGGGATTTTCGGTCTGTGTGTGGCACAGGAAAAATAATATAAATGTCCGACTATTTTTATTTAATTACCGCGAATATTTCACTCATCATAACCGTGGGCGTGTGCGCATATACATATCGAATTGGAAGTCGGAGACGGGATATTACTACGTGTAGAGGAGCCCAAAGATGTGGGCCTAATAATTGACGGGCCCGACGTGCACTGAATGGCAGGGATGGGGCACTGCAGTTACTACTCGTATACGAGGCCCATGGCCTCCATTTACGTCCTCCCCATTTGGCTGACGTTTTTCCAATTCTTTACGTGGAAATGCAATTCATCAAACTGCTCGTTTGGCATTCAATTGGGAATTTCTGATTAACTTGACAGTCAATTTCGCTTGGGGGACTGCTATTCAAAAAATAAAACCCCTTCAGATGTAATTTGCCAGCGCATTGTCAACGTCGATGTCAAGGCAGGAAAGACGAAGACCCCCCCGCACCAGCAACAATCACAACAATACTCGTAACGATAGAGTCAAAACAACATGTTTACATGACCGTCGATAGTCGATAGTAGCTGCTGATCAACGAGCACGACAAGGATGATGGGATCGAGTGGGATGGGATGGGATGGGTTGGGTTGGGTTGGAGTATGGCAATAGATCAATTGAGATGTCAGACTCTGGCAGCTGCGGCTCGTAACTCAAACGCATAATCAGAGACAATTAAAAGATTGCACTCCCCAATGCCGTACAAGGCAGAACAATGCACAACAAAAATTTAAAAATTAACAAAAACAAAAATAAACTGAAATTGTTTTGTGGCCGAAGCGTGAGATACCCTGGAAATATACACGAGCAGCGCAACTGAATATGAATTTATCTATATACATATATACACGTGCGAGCATCTGCGTTAAATCATAATACCCTCTGCAAGGATATGATAATAAGATCGGGAGAACAAAAGCAAAGCAGAACGTGTCAGTGAGTCTCGATCGGTGGCGTGGCGTTGACATTTCAAGTTTATTCACATTTCCTTTCAGCACACAACTACAAAACGGTGCACGATGCCTTTTCGTACTCGTACTCGCACTCGTATTTGCTCACTTGTTTGCTTTTTTGTTTGTTTGTTTGTTCGCCGAAGAGACGAGGAGAGAGATGTACGTACGAGTTTGTATGGCTGCGGATGGCACATGGTCAGCCGGCCGGCCGGCAAACAGACAATTGATGCCCATTGCCCCCCCAAGGCAGCCAACCGATACGCAACTGCTGCTGCATACACAAAGGCGTTGGATCGGTTGAGCGCTGCATCAGGTATGCTGCCACAGACGTGTCCGTGTGCGCATTTGTTTCCATTGTAGCAACAAGATTGAAATTTTGAAATATTTATGACATGAACAACAAGGCAAATGCAAATGCAAAGGCAAAGGCTGCTGCAGTCGTGTCATTGACACTGAAACAAGACAAGGACGCTGACAGCTGAGGCGATCTTATGCCGCAGTTGCTCAGTTGCTCCGTGGAGACGCTCCATGGCAGTGGAATAAGAATACGCCGCGTGTGCTCTACAGAAATAAGTTTCCCGCATTCCAGACGCCAATTAGATTTGTTTAGACTTGGAACAGCGATTAGTTAAATTAATAGAGCTGCTGCTACTGCTGCTGCCGGGGCTGCTGCTTTTTATGTGCAACCTGAGCGAGCCACATCAAAAATAAACAATAATAGAAATGGTTTGTGTGTTCCGCTGCCCCGTGCCATCCGCACAGACATTCCGCTGGGCGCATGGGGCAAAGTGGCCCGGTTGCTAGGCCGACAAGGCGCTAGTAATGTTTAATACATATCGATATCCACATACCCATCCACATCCACATCCACATCTTCCCATCCACACCTTGTTTCATCCAATGGGCCATCTGTTCTGTGCAGCATACCACCCACCCGTTTCGCAGAAGCGCCGCGCCGCGCCGCTCAACCTGCCTTGCCTTTGAAGTGGCAACCCCACAACAAAGTTGAGAGTATTTCGTTAATTTACAGCGTTTTATAAAGCACTGGCATAAGAATATTAAACGGTTGCTCCGAAATGAAATGCCTCCTTAATTGCGCTTGCGCTTGGGAACTCGAATTCGGGACCCACTTGAAGGTGCGCCAGGTGCAGACCGCAGGGGGGCTTGTGGCCGGTTCGCACACCTTCTGGCATCGACTCGAGCGCTGTCCAAATAAACACGCACACACTTTGTAAGCGTCGGAAAGCAAATAAATATTTGTAATTTATATGTTTGTGGCAGCGGCGTGGGCAACAACCAAACTGCACATACAATAAATAAATCGAACGTGAGAATGTGTTGGGCTGAATGGCACGCCGAATGCGCTACGCTACGCTCCTCCCTCCCATCCGCCGAATCAAGGTTTGAGACGGGAAGTACCGTCTGTTTCACAACAAGTTTTTCGGCAAACCATCGACCCCTCCAAGTCCCCAGTGGCGGGGGGTCACCAAGCCGTAATTTCCCCTTCAACAATCAATATTGTTCACTAATTAATCAACTAATCAGACTGAGAAAACATACTGGCTGTGTACGTGCTGTCGTGCATACAAAATCGACTGCCTCGCGTTCGCCATGCGCTGCAAAATTGCGCATACGCAATGTACGCCGTTTGTTTTTTTTAGCCACTCACAAAAGTGTGCCAAATAAATCAAAAGGCGAACCCATTAAGGCATGTATTAAATTAACCCAGAATAAACATTTTCGAATGACAAAAACCGCAATCGAATGGCCAGAGATGCAGTTTAATGGCGCATAAAATCTTTACGATGCTCTTTGGCTGATGCTGCAGGCACTGCCAGGAAGGAGCCAAACTGAATCCCCAGTGGAGCAAACTATGCTCCAAATCAAGAGTGCACGCATATAGCGCAGTTTGTGTGCAAAATTCTGAATTAAATTGCATATTGCAACAGCATTTCCGATATTTTCTTCATTTAATGCTGCCTATATGCTCGCGCTCTGGTAAATGGCAGCTGGCATGGGGCAGCAGTTTTTTTGTTGTTTCCAGTTTTCTTTTATTTTTTGTGCAAAAATTTTATGAAACGAAAGCTAAACAATGTTGATTATTTTATAGTTTTGAAACGATCGAAATATACAAATATACGCACACATATGTGTGCATGTATATACCAGTTAATTTCAAGGTTAAAACACGCAATAATTAACTCGGCGAAATTGTGTTGGGTGTCGAGGGGTGTCCGCCATGTGCTGTGCGTGGAGGCCCGTGCCTATAAACAAATGCAGCCTCCTGCCTCCCGCTACGGGGGGCCCTGGGCTATTGCTGATGCTCTTGATACGGCAAACATATGGCAGACGAAGGCGTTGGCCAGCCAGTCGGGCGACCATCCATGCCACCAGACGCCCAAGTACCCCAGGCAACCCAGACAAGCAGCCAAGCAGCCAATAAGGCAACCCAGACAAGCGATGTCTAATGCATTTTCTAGCCCATTTTCAATTATATTTTTGGCCAAGGTTAATTGATTGAATTTGCGATGATGGCTTTCAATTGTGAATATTGAAGTTGTAAATGCACTTCAGTTGAATGCTGATTTCAATTTAGATACACACTGCACTGCCGAATGCATTTTCAGCCACTATGGGCACATGTACATATACACATATATATCTGTGGATCTGTAGCTGCATCTATGACAGCATGTGGTCATATTCGGTCGCTGATCTAACGGCCAACGCGTGGGGGATTCACCGGATGACAAGAGTTTTTCCCAATTTTCGGCTTTTCCAACGAAGTACACAGAAACAGATTTTATGAGCATGTTTTCATTATTTTGTTCTGGCTGCCTACCGGTAGGATTTTTGTTCTTTCTTTCGGTTTTTTGTTTTTGTTTTTGTTTTCGTCTGTTTCCCAGTTTCCAAGGGCTCTGGTCCATGCACCCCTGCGCTCGCCCATATCGTTGCTTCGAAAAGGAAAATGGGAAAAACATTTCCAGCGAAATGCTCGACTACAAGTTGAAAATATTTACAAATATTTGCACCCACAATGGACACTGACCAATGCGATTCCAACTAATTTTAGTGTTTGCGAATGTTTGCTTGACCGGTGGACCGATGGACCGACCGACCGATCGATCGATCGGTGAGTCGTTTGTATTTAAGACAATTCCCCAATTGGCGCGCCTTCAATAGAGTTTTCGATTCTGTTTGCGGCAGTCACGCATCGCGCATGCATAACGCCACCAAGAAGCACGCCCATAAAGTCTACAAGTTTATTTATCATTCGCCATAAACACACGCGCCCCAAATTCGCCCCAAATACAAAGTGAAAAACGGTTTTCGAAAACTGAAAATTACCCAAAATGCATGTTGCATGTTGCATACTCGTATAAGGTTCGAATGGGCGACGGGATATAAATAACTTTAAGAGTGGGCACGAGCAACGCCCCCCCCGATTTTTGCAGTTGAAATTCAAATCCAAATTCAAATCCAAATCCAAATCAAATGACGCGCATTCAACTATCGAATTCTCGGGGCCAGTGATTTATCCCAAATATGTAGCTGCTAATTTGATAATTTGTACTTGCGCTCCCCCATCTTTATGATCGTTTCCATGTGTGGCTCGTCGAGCGCATGCGCAAATGCCAAAACAAACGCACATTGTGGTCCCAATGCGACGCAGGGCGTCTGTTTTTGTTCAGCAGCGTTGCAATTAAGTCATTAAATACAAATTAACAGCGGCAATTGCTGGCTCAGCAATGTCTCTGGCATTGCGACTAGTCGTGTAATTAAGTGAATATTGCGCATACGCCGCGTGGTTCGACCAGACCTGTGGCCGCACGCATTCGCATTCGTTCCAGTGCCCAGTCCCAGTCTCAGTCGTCGACGCAGACACTTAACACCTCGTCGAACCAGCCAATTAGACGGCCAAAAGGTGGTTTACATGAATCGACGAATCGTCGGTGAAGAGTGCGGTGGCGGAGG
This sequence comes from Drosophila ambigua, assembly GCA_018150905.1. Lineage (NCBI taxonomy): Eukaryota > Metazoa > Arthropoda > Insecta > Diptera > Drosophilidae > Drosophila > Drosophila ambigua. The sequence goes on from JAECWS010000086.1 coordinate 3,016,616, forward strand.
CGGGGGCGGGGGCCCCCAGGTCGATGCTGCGTGCCCAGGCGGCCTTCACGACGCTCACGGGGACAGACTGAGCGACGCCGCGGCTATGCAGACAGTGTGTCGGCCAGAGAGTTTTGTGGCCATTGGCATAAATTATAGCATACGGCAATATAAAGCGATCGGCTGACACACAAATCGCTTGTTTGTTTCCATTCCCAGTCAGGTGTAAACAGGTTTGTCCGAGGGGCTTCTCTGTTGCTGTTGCTGTGGCTATTGCTCGTTCTCTGCCACTGGCACTGCTCCCCCATCCTCCATCGAATTGGTCAATTAGTCAGAGCCCAGGCAAGCACAAGCAACCACTTCGCCTTAATAATAAATTAAGCAGAGTGGAAACAGACCCTAAAATAAAGAAGAACGGCAAAGCCAGCGGCAAAGGCACATCCAGGGGCTGAAGCGACTCGGCGGCAGAAGGCACGCATACGCATTGCATTTGCATATTTATAAGGCTGCCACGAAACAAGTTAATAAGCAGCTCTCCCAACGCATGCATAACTAACAAATGAGAGATAAAAAACCGAAAACAGAGTTCGCCAGAACGGCGCTTTAATTAAATACATAAAGAGACGAGCTTGAGGAGCCGTATTTATCTTTTGGGGCATCTGCGGCATGCGCGATTTGCATTGCAAATCGCTGCGCACAGGCATTTAAGCGCTGTACACAATTTATGATAAGCCTCACACCAAACAGTCGTGAGCGGAGGGGGACTCTGCCACTCGTTATCGATCTATCCACAGAACGACTTGACCGATAAAAGTGCTCATCTGAAAGCGGTTCCGAAAGCAAACAGAGACCCGCCCGCCCAGTGACAGTGCAAACGTTGACTACTCCTGTCGTTCAAAGAGATCTTGAAGTTCTCAGAATGAAAGGCACAAACACGCCCAGAAAAGTATGCAATCATGCGAAGCACTCGTGGATATCTGCGAACGCTTAGATTAGCTTTAGCATGACCATACATACATGTATGTGACTTTCATTCATAAATACATACGTATTATCTGCAGCTGGAATTACGCATGAAATGCGGCAGTTCCCGATCCATTACGTGACTTTCACCAACTGACACTATCTGTAGCTGGGGATTATCTTCTTGTCGGTCGTTAAAACCGTCTCAACTCTACAGCACAGAGCGGCCGCAAGGCATTAAACTTAATTCGAATTTTATGGCGCATCATTTTGAGCAATTTTCAATAAAAACTAATTTTTCGACTTTCGGTGGCACTGCGCAGAGGTCAATAACTATTGACAGTTTGGAGGACAAGTTGAAGGTTTTATGCCGCAATTAAGATCTCGTCTATGTGGTAGTATTGCCATAGATTTCGAAACAGTTCCTCCATTTGCGGTCAACGAAATTCTAATCTACTCTAGAAACCGCAAAAATTGTTTAGAAAATGTGATCACATGCTCCACGTTGGATATCCCATGCGGATCACCAGTGTTCTTTGATCCATAGTTATTTTTGGCAAGCAAATCGTCTTGTCTCGTCTCGTCTCGTCTCGGGAGGAGACAATATATTTGCCAGGGGCAGGGGGAGCATAACAAATGCGTCGGCGGTCGCAGAGTTCATAGAGCTGCCATCAAATTATGTAAAATAGCTCGTCATTTAGCGGAATTAATTTGCTAATTTCGCGGGGGAATTTTAATTTATTTGCGCTGATACATGAATTGTCTACAGCAATATCGCAGAGGTGCCAACAAAGAGCTCTCACATAAATTTACAAATTAGAGGCATTTAAAATTTGGTTTTTGGTTTTTTTTTTTTTGGTTTTTGGCTTGCGGGGTACTTGGTATTTTTTTTCTTTGCTTTTGTTTAATGTCTGAACACACACACACACACACACAAATTGCCGCTGGCACACTTTACACCTCGGCGCTTGAGCATTTTGCGTTAAACAAAATGTGCAAAAATTTATTTGCCGGTCGGGCTGCAGCCAAAGGCCAGCAGCCGCCGTGGGCTGCTACCTCTGCCACTGCCACTGCCCCCGCCACTAACTCTGCCTCTGCATTTGTCTGATCTTCGTATCTCACAGGTGGTCAAGGTACGAGTTTTTTTGTTTTTTTGGGCCCGCCAGCGGCAGTTCATCAATAATTCTTTCAAAAGTCAATCACTTGAATCAGCCCCCGCCGCCACGATAGGCCGTTGGGGCAGTGGAACGTGCCCAAGCACTTATCTGGGCAGCTTTCTAGCCACCCATTAATCGAAATCCGCCACGAAGGTGTGAGAGAATGCTGCCAGAGGCTAAAGACTCGGCCACTCCACTCCACGCTGCACAGCCAGCAGAGACGGTGCCCAGATCACGGCTCCAGACTAACCCCACTGTTTCCTCTGCTCCATTCCCTTGCAGCTCGTGCTGAAGAAGAGGTGTGAATGGTGGTTCTATCGGTACAAGTGCAGCCAAAAGATGTCCACACACTGGCGACAACACGCCTGCCTGTACGCCGGCCTGGCCACCTTCCTGGCTGCCATACTGTTCATATTCCTTTACAACGGGCAGGCGAGCGGCCAGAAAGCCAGGCTGGAGCTGCCCAAGAGCAACCAGTCGCCAGCACAGTCACCACCCGCAGTCACACCCACACTATTCCCAGTCACGGATCCGCCCACGGATCGATTCAGCAACGAAACATTGCGGGTGAACAGCGAGGCGGACGGCTTTGAGGACATTGGCAGGGAGGAGCTCAGCGCCTTTGTCATACCCATCAAGGTCTACAAATACAGTCTCAACGAAGACGACTTGCTCTACGAATCGAAGCGAAACAACGACATAAATAGTTTCCTTAAAGGTGAGACAGAGAGGAGCTGCCAGTTTTTACTCACTTGAATCCGTTCTGATCCTTGCGCTTTGCAGACACATCGCCCGCATTCAGCATGACGGGCACGTTCCGCAGCAGGTCGCACCAGATCTGGGATCCACATCCGGAATACAATCTGCAGGCATTTGGCCGCGGGCTGCATCTGGTGCTGCACCAGGACACCTCCTTCATACCGCACAATATGATACCGCTGATTCGCATACTCAGCAACCGCACCGATGGCGCCGCGACGGACGATGCCGGCGACCAGGAACAGGACCAGGACCAGCAGCACTATTTGGGCTGCTACTACAAGGGCCACGTCGAAGGCGACGCCCACTCGGCGGTGGCCGTTTCGCTCTGCGGCGGCATGGTAAGGCCAACAAGTGGCATGGCATGACCTTCGCAAAGCCATTTGCATCGCATTTACATTTCGCAAATTATGCTTATCAATATATCGCCGAATATGACTACTAATAAGCCATTACCCCCGCTCCCTTCCATCCCGCACCGTGATCCGCGACAGACTGGTTATATCAAAACGAGTTTCGGCACACTGCTCATTCAGCCGGTGAACCAGACCAGCAGCGACGAGGTCTTGCACCGCGTCTGGCGACACTCGCAGCGCAATGCCAGACACGCTGTCTCCGAGCTCGAGCTGGGCCTGGACCCGCTGGAGCCACTGGAGCTCCAACTCGAGCGACAGCTGCGCGACAGCCAGCCGCGCAAGCTGAAGCGCCGCAAGCGCCACTACACGGACATGGACAATCAGCTGTACACGCTGGAGGTGCTGGTGGCCGTCGACTCGAGCATGCTCAGCTTCCACAAGGACGATCTGTCGCCCTACATTCTGATACTGCTGTCGATTGTCTCGAAGATCTTCGAGGATGCCAGCATCGGCAACTCGATTCGCATCTCGCTGGTCAACCTGATACTGCTGCCCGACAGCAACGAACGACACAACTCCAGCAACGAGATGCTCAAGCACTTTTGCACCTTTGCCAGGCGCACACGAACCGGCACGAGCAGTGCCAACCAGAAGGTCTACCACTACGACACGGCCATGCTGATAACGCGGTAAGACAGAGTTCCCCCCACTGGAGCACAGGGAAGGTCAGCTGGTCACAAAGTTACAACAAATTTTCGCTTGCAGTGAGCCGATCTGTGGCGGCATTCCCGGAAAGAGCTGCCATATGCTGGGCCTGGCCGAGCTGGGCACCGTTTGCAATCCGAGATCATGTTCGATTGTCCAGGACACCGGACTGCCTGCTGCATTTACCATGGCCCACGAGCTGGGTCACATGTAAGTCGCTGCAGTTGCCTTGTACCCAAAGAGAGATTTCCGCAACTTGTTGCAATCCATTTCCATAGCCTGAACATGCCACACGACGATGACAAGCAGTGCCAGCCGTACAATACTAAGTCTGGCAGCAACAAGGAAATGCACATCATGTCCAGCGTCATGGGCATACACATGCATCCGTGGTCTTGGTCCAAGTGCTCTCAGCACTTTGTGTCCGAGTTCCTCGAGTAAGTAGCGCGTCACGCGAATCAAACGAAAGGAAAATCGATTTATATCTGCCATTTAATCAACTGCAGGAAGACGGACAAGTCCTGTCTGGAGAACACGCCCTCCTCGTACATACCCAATGAGACGAAGCGGCTGCCCGGCGAGATTTACTCGCTGGACAACCAGTGCGAGCTGATTTACGGCAACCAGAGCACCCACTGCTCCATGGAGGCGGAGTGCCAGCGGCTGTGGTGCAACCGGACGCACACGAACCCGCACGACCAGTGCCGTTCCAGCAACCTGCCCTGGGCCGATGGCACGCCCTGCAGCCAGAACCGCAACTGGTGCCAGAAGGGCAAGTGTGTGCCGCGGAAGGGTGGCCTGTTGCGGCCGGTGAACGGCGGATGGGGGCCCTGGACGGTGTTCACGCCCTGCAGCCTCACCTGCGGCGGTGGTGTGCAGGAGTCGCACCGCGACTGCAACGATCCGGTGCCCGATGACGGCGGCAAGTACTGTGTGGGCAGCCGCAAGAAGTATCGCTCCTGCAACACGCATCCCTGCCCCCTGGGCACACCGGACCCGCGCGAGCAGCAGTGCTACGACATGAACGGACGAAACTTCAACATTCAGGGCATCAGTCCAGCCTCCAAGTGGATACCCAAATACGACAGTAAGTAGCGCCTGGAAGGCCTCGCACATCAAGCATATAACTCAACTGACTCTGCCCTTTGCCACAGGGGAACCGTCCAACCAGTGCAAGCTCTTCTGCCGCGTGGACAACAGCATCACGTTCTTCCAACTGAACAGACAGGTCGTCGATGGCACCACCTGCACCGTGGATAGCTTCGACAAGTGCGTCAACGGCATCTGCCGGCCGGCGGGATGCGACAATGAGCTAAACTCGATTGCCAAGCTGGGTATGTGTACTCCGCTCTCCACTCCTCTCATTAGTCAGCTGCTCACAAAAACGACTAACAATTTCATATTTCCGTACAGACAAATGCGGCGTTTGCGAGGGGCAGAGCGACACGTGCGAGGAAGTCACCGGAAATCTGTACGTTTCCGATCTACTCAAACTGAAAGACCCCACCAAGACCCTCTACTATGTGACGACAATACCAAAAGGTGTGTACCCCCCCACCCCGCCACTGCACAGCAATAATTTGTATTCGCAGCAGCAAACAGAAAAAAAATAGCAAACAGCAACAAAGTAACATTTCTATAATTAAATGTTTTTGGCTAATTTCATAAGTAACAACAACAACAACAAATGCTAATGCTAATGCTAAATGTTTATGTTTTTTGGCCTTAAATTGAAAACAATTTACATACGCACCCCATGCACATGTACTGGCCATATTCGCTTGTCGATGCTGCTCCCCAATCCGCGCAGCCCTTGAGTTGCTTTCTGAATGGGTGGGAGCGGCGGGTCGTCAGGTGAATGCAAGTCAGAACCGAACCGAACCGAACCGAACTGCACGTACGCACTGATAACAGAACAGAGCCGCATAACTTGCTGCCTCTGCGGAAATCTGTAGACTGCTGCCGGGGTCATCGCAGTTCGTAATCGCTCATTAATTACGAATCGGCTATCTGTGCAAATCGCAGCTGGCGCCACTGGAAATCTCTGAAATGTCAGGCCAGGCCGTTGACACACACACAGCGCACGTATTTAGAACTTTTTTTCCCGGCTGCGATGCACTTTACTGCAGAAGTTTTTCTTCAAACGTTTTTTGTAACACTGACCTGCCACACTTTGCAGCACTGGAGAGTGCTCAGTAGGAGCCATTGCAGCGAGAGAGATGCCAGTCCGTTTGGAGAAATTTTGTTCTATTGATATCAATCAAAATGCTTGCATATCGATATCGAACTTCGAAAAGCTCAACACACAGTTTTATTGTATCTTTGCAGGTGCCTCGAATATCGTCATCACACAGCCTGGCTATCCCGAGCAGAACTACATTGTGCTGAGCGATGAGAGGCGTGCGCCAATCCTCAACCGGGACGTGGTCAAGACATATTCGCTGAAATTCGTGTATGCCGGCGTTACGATCGAGTACAACGGCTCCAACAGTACGGTGGAGCGCGTGAACACGACCTACTCATGGAAGCTGTCACGTGATCTAGTTGTTGAGGTACACTCGAAGTCTGCTCAGTGGGAAATCGCGTATTAATTAACGCCGTGCTTTGTTTGCTTGCCAGATCATTTCTATAGACCTGAGTCCGGCCAAAAAGCACGACACAGTGCTGATTTCGTACTCGTACACCATTGACAAGCCGCTGGGCGCTGAGGCGGCGGCGGAGGTGGAGATCTATCGCTGGGAGATGCAGGCATGGAGCACCTGCGATTCGCTCTGCGAGGGCAGAATGTATCGTCAGCCGGCCTGCGTGAGCACCACACAGGGACTGAAGGTGGCGCCGCAGTTCTGCGATGCCACAGCCAGACCCAAGGTCGAGGATCGCAGCTGCAACACGGAATGTCGGCTAACGTAAGTGCATCAAATTTCCAATTAGATTAGAAATTAGACTTCACTTTCACCTCGCTTCCCGTGCATCTTGTAGTCTTAATGTGACCAGCATATCCGAGTGTTCGGCCGCCTGCGGGGAGCTGGGCACGCGCGAGAAGAACTTCAACTGCATACAGACATTCCCGGATATTCAGCGTTCGAATATTGTGGATATGTCTTATTGTAAGCTCAAGTTCGAGGTCGAACGCCATGAGAACTGCCGCGAGGGCTGCTGGAACTATTCGGAATGGACTGCGGTGAGTAGTCCCCACAAATCCAATAATTCAACTTCAACTGATTGAATGTCTTGTCTCTCTCTGCTTATTGGATGGCAGTGCTCCAAGTCGTGTGGCACAGGCACACAGCAGCGCGAAGTGCGTTGCTATCTGGACCATGCCCATGTCAGCGACGATCTGTGCAGTCCTCGCACGAAGCATCAGTACAATGACCTGCTCCACTTCTGCAACACCGAGCCGTGTCCTGTCTATACAGAATCACCGGTAAGTCACATCAGTGAGTGTCCTTCCGGTGGATGCCTCAACTAATTCATTCCCATACAGAACGCCGTTTCGCTGAACAACTGGGTGACTGGAGAGTGGGGTGACTGCAATGACTGGTGCAAGAAGAGCCGCTCCGTGAGCTGTTCGCATCCGTTCCGCATCGGCTGTGACCGCAACAGGAAGCCCAAGGAGGTGCGCAACTGCTGCCAGATTAAGTACACCAGCGAGTGGAGTGAGGTGAGTCGAGCTGCATAGCTTATATATGCACATAAATCTCATCCTCCTGTCATCTCCGCAGTGTTCCGTGCAATGTGGCGAGGGCCAGAAGCGGAAGCTGCAGCACTGTACACGTGTGTACAAGCCTGAAGTGCCGGGTGCGCCCAAGCGCAAGGTGTACATCAATGACTCGTACTGTGTCAGCCGAAAGGTGCGGCGGCCAACGCTCCGCACAACCACAAAGACGTGCAAGATCAACTGCAAGTGGATTACCTCGAACTGGACGACCTGCCCGGCGGACTGCTCCGAGGAATATCAAACGCGCTACGTGCGCTGCGAATCGTGGCAGGGCGACAGCATAGAGGAGGGGCATTGTGTGGCCAGGAAGCGCCCGCCCAAGCGTCGCATCTGCAATAACTGTGTGCGACGGCAGTCAAAGGTCATCTCGGAGGTAAGTGGCAGGGCTGCAGCCCACGCAAGTGCACGATCCACAGATCCACAGGTACTACCTTCGATTCTCCCTTCTTGTAGTGCAACTGCGATGGCTACGAGACGCGCAAGGTCGTCTGCTACGACTCGCGAATGAGTCGCATAGCCTGTCCCACGCGGTCGAAGCCGCAGAAGCACAAGTGCCTGCCCCCGCCCAGCTGCAGGCGGCGCAGTGTCAGCAGCAGCCTCAGCAGCAGCATATCGAGTGTCCGGGGACCGCAGAGCTGCCTGGATCTGCAGCGCATGTACGGCATGTACAAGGATGGCGAGTACACGCTGCTGGTGCGGCAGCAGCAGGTGCGCATCTACTGCCATCACATGGACAGACGGACGCCGCGCGAGTACATCAGCGTGGAGCCGCAGGAGAACTATTCCATTTACTACGAGTACAAGACCAAGCTGATGAACAGCTGTCCGCCCGACTCGCGGGCGCACGAGTACTACAACGACCAGAACTCTGGGCGCACGCACTTCAGCAAGCTGCGCCTGAACATCACCGATCTGCGGATCATCGATAACGATTTCGAATTCGCCGAGTCGCGGGGTCAGCGCCAGAAACTGGGCTCCGCGGGCGACTGCTATAACCGCAACATGCAGTGTCCGCAGGGCGATTTCTCCATTAATCTGGAGCGTACGGGCTTCGCCATGCGGCCCGGCACCGTTTGGAACACACATGGCAACAGGGTGATCATGAAGCGCAGCAGTGGGGTAAGTAGTCACTGATCCCGATCCACGTCGCATTCGATCTACAACGATCTGTTCTCTTTCCACCTCAGTTTGACAGCGCGAAGCTGACGCGAAGAGCATTCTGTGGTGGCTATTGCGGCGGATGTTTCATTTCGCCAACGGCGGGACTTTACCTCGATGTGCTATGATCCGATGACAACTGAGCGGATCTTGGCCAGTTCAAAGTATGGGCCCAAGTAGAACCCAGCCGTCGCTCGGCGTCTGTGCATTGATCTGGCCAAGGTCCAAAAGTGTCTGGTAATTTGTTTTTCCTTCCCATGGTAATCGGGTCTTCGTCCCGGGAAGGACCACGAAGGTTAACCTTCAGAGCAATGCCCTACCTTCTGAGGGTTAACCCTAGCCAAGCATTACCGAGCTATCCACAGCGATAGAATAGACCTCCCGTTTCGAACGGTGACAAGACGAGGCCACCACCACCCACTGACGATCGTTAAAAGTTAAAAGTATTCTCGAATATTAGTTAGGAGCCCGAACAAAGCGTTAACTGCAATACAACCAACATATTTATGGGAGCGTGCGTGTAAATATATTATTAATTTGCTCGAAATTAGTTAAGACACATTACGGCCATTTAAAAAATAAGCAATAAGAATTGTACAAACAAACATGCATCAATACATACCGGGGGATATGAGCGTATGTATAGTTTATTCGATAAGATTGAATTTACCAAAATACAATCCATAAGTTGGACATTGACCAATAGATAGTATACACACACACACACACATACATACATTTATTTAACGCTTATTTATGCTTACAATACTTGCAATGCTGGTCTGTACAATAATTGTATTTGTTAAGCTACGCAATTAGTTAGTTAAGTAACCCAAATCTACCACCTATATATAGTTATACATAGTTATATATGCCTAGAGATATTAATTGTGCTAGGTGCTAACGAATAATGGTAACTAAAACGAAATACTCATATTTATATAGGACAAAAACACCCAAGCCCAAGCCCAAAACCCAAAACCCAAACCCAATCCAACACAAGCCAAAACTATTATTCATCTGACTAACACTGCTGAACGAACAGTTTCAATAAATATTAATCACTGCCAAAACCTTATACTTTATATCCGCAGAGTACTCGTTGCGTGCCAGGGAATAGATGTAAGCAATAGGCAGAGTAGAAGGAGAAAAGGCATTTACGATTCAACAGAGCAATGAGCAATGATCCAGAGGGATCCATCTAGCCATGTCAGTCCGTCTGAGTGCTCTATCAGGCATTGATTTATTTCGCTGCTCTTGGCTTCTGCTACTCTTGTCATCTGCTGCTCCTTGTGATAGGGTTGCATATTTTTCAAATTGAAATTGAAATCACTTTCACATTGTGACAGACAAACAAATCTGAGTAAAGGGTAAATCATTCTTACTTCTTAGTGTGGAATTCATCATATCCCTATGGCCTAAGTCCCGGTACCAAGTATCCTCGCTCTATGTTTTTGGATACTTTCGTCTTACATTCTAAGTTCATTGATAGTTGATACGAATAAAACTCTTTTAACAAATTATTTAATGTGAATCAAAGGAATTTCAAAAGCTGTTTACCAACCAAAAACTGTTTGGTTGTGGGTTGTGGGCTGTGGGGTACGGAACGTACACGGGCTGGTAATAGAAAAGTTTGTATTTATTTATTTAAAGTATGTATTTCATATTTTTAATGGAAGTTATTCAATTGGCTTTCATTACACTGATTAGGGGCTGAAAGCACATGGTTGACATACATTGGATGTTGTTCATTGACGATAGCTACACACGACGACGATTTCTACCAAAAGTTCTTCACAATAAAAATCTTCGGGGTGCTGTTGGCAGAGTTAATTTCAATGATGGATGTGCTCGGGCAACAGGAGGAGGTGGCCCCTGTGCCTCGGTTATTAATCTGAAATGGATGATAATTGTGCGATGATGGCATCGCTGCTCTTGTGTATCACTGTGGGGGCCGACGGTGTTGTTGCTGTTGTTTGTTGCCTTTGGATATCTTTCGCGACGTGGGAAAGATTTAAAAGCATTTGCGGTGCACAATGCCGGGGCCGGACTCATCGTACTCCTGTTTCGAGATCCACATCTGCTGGAAGGTGGAGAGAGAGGCCAGAATGGAGCCACCGATCCAGACGGAGTACTTTCTCTCAGGTGGCGCAATGATCTTGATCTTGATGGTCGATGGGGCCAGGGCAGTGATTTCCTTTTGCATACGATCAGCAATACCTGGAGGACGCCACAAATTAATATGAATTCGAGTTAATGGATGAGCAGGGCTTACCTGGATACATGGTGGTACCGCCGGACAGCACAGAGTTGGCATACAGATCCTTACGGATGTCCACATCGCACTTCATGATCGAGTTGTAGACAGTCTCGTGAATGCCGCACGACTCCATGCCCAGGAAGGAGGGCTGGAACAGGGCCTCGGGGCAGCGGAAACGCTCGTTGCCAATGGTGATGACCTGTCCGTCGGGCAGCTCGTACGACTTCTCCAGGGAGGTGGAGGCGGCGGCGGTGGCCATCTCCTGCTCAAAGTCCAGGGCAACGTAGCACAGCTTCTCCTTGATGTCGCGCACAATCTCGCGCTCGGCGGTGGTGGTGAACGAGTAGCCGCGCTCGGTGAGGATCTTCATCAGGTAGTCGGTCAAGTCGCGACCAGCCAAGTCCAGACGCAGGATGGCATGGGGCAGGGCGAAACCCTCATAGATGGGCACAGTGTGGGAGACACCGTCACCGGAGTCCAGCACAATGCCGGTGGTACGACCGGAGGCGTACAGGGAGAGCACCGCCTGGATGGCCACATACATGGCCGGGGAGTTGAACGTCTCGAACATGATCTGGGTCATCTTCTCGCGATTGGCCTTGGGATTGAGGGGTGCCTCTGTCAATAATACTGGATGCTCCTCGGGGGCCACACGCAACTCGTTGTAGAAGGTGTGATGCCAGATCTTCTCCATGTCATCCCAGTTGGTGATGATGCCGTGCTCAATGGGATATTTCAGGGTGAGGATACCGCGCTTGCTCTGCGCCTCATCACCGACATACGAGTCCTTCTGACCCATGCCCACCATCACACCCTGGTGGCGTGGGCGACCCACAATCGATGGGAAGACAGCGCGTGGGGCGTCATCACCGGCAAAGCCGGCTTTGCACATGCCCGATCCGTTGTCGATAACTAATGCACCCGCATCATCGTCACACATCTTGGCAGTTGATTATCTGGAAACCAACAAAGAAAAAACCAACACTGTCAATTTCTTCCGTACTTTGCCGCTCGATCTGTCTCTGTCCTTTTTGCGTAAAGTTCATAGAACCTAAATTGAATTTAATTAAACTAATTGGAACTCAAGCGACTGCCGATCTTTTTTCGTCTCGTTCCAATTTGATTCTCGAACCGATTTATCGTCACTTCAAAAATAGATTATGCCCTTTTAGCAGGGCGATGGAATGGATGATCCTGTGTTGCAGAATTCTTTGAGATCCACTTAAATATTAAAAAAATAGTCCTCGCAGTGATATGTGCTGTATGCTTGAGTATCCTTGAGTATCCTGCCTGACAGCCGCCCAGCGATCGAACACACTCACACACCTTTCAGGCGAAGCAAAGGATGTAATTAGAATTAATTCGCACGTTGACGATTCTCGTTGACGGCTAGACTCAACAACAAATGGCACGCCGTGCGGTCTGTCGTGCCTTTATATTGGGGGCTCTCGCACGAGGAGATTTTTGGCTGGCTGCGGGCAGTACTCAGAGAAAGAGATGCGCGCAGCTAGTGCGAGCCAATCAACTCGAATCGATCCATATAAGCCGTTTTCTTTGTTCTGAGAGAAGTTCGAGATATTTGGGGTATATGCGACACAGGAAGCCACTTCGTTTATGCAGCAAGGATCTTCTCATTCCCTTGTCATACATTATGGTTAAGCTATATCCTGGGGAAGTCGTGAAACTTTCTTCAAGTTAAAACGTTTCTCCCACCCTACCCTCCATGCCCATTGTAGGGCAGATATAGAGAGAGAAAGCGAGAGAGAGCCAGAGTTAGATAAGAGAAAGACACAGACACACGGACACAATTGATAGACGAATGTGCGTGACAAGATTTGGCTGCCACATCGCCAATCAATTTGCTCTAGTAGTGGGACCCCTGCCCGGCATCACCTCCTTGTCCACTGCGGTGGCCGACGACTCACTCGCATCGCATCGAAGAGAGTTCAGAAAATAGAAACGAACCCTAGAAGGACCGGCGCAAGACAATTGGCATGCCGTGCCATGGTACGTGGACCCTGAGCAAAACGGATAAAGAGATGCACAGGGACGACGGGAATGGCAGGCAGCGAGACGGCACCAAAATAGATGCGCCAAGCAGAGCGGCACCTATTAATCAACATCAAGGTTGATCGAGATCTCCGAGCAGCGCGGTGCTCGAGGAAGCGGCATGGCATCCATGTCGCTGCCACAGTCCCGAAGTTGCGAAATTACCGTGCCGTCCATTTATCAGAGCAATTAACACTAGTCCGCGTCGTCAGCGATGCACATTCTCTCATTATTTTCGTTTCGTTTTGTTTTATTTGCCTCAATCAAAGTGTATTTATCCTTTTAAGTAGATTTCATTCTTTTTTCGTAGCTTTTCTATTTGGATTTTTTGATTGCTTTGCAGTTTCTATTTATACTTCGCGGGTCTATAAATATTCTGCCAATAGTTCGGAAGTGAATGAGTGGCATTCTTTTTAGTAATTGATTTATTTTCGCGTGTCGAACCTCAGAGTGTTCATGTGCATCAAAATGGCGTGCTACCCTCAGAAAGGGTGTAACATATTTGCCTAGGCGCTTGCAACACCATCCAATTATCACATTTACATGACTAAATAATTTTACCAATTACCCTCAATATCAGGTCAGACTTATGCCAGATAATTGGCCCAACTAATGCCATCATATCATTTTCATCATATCCTAAAGATAACATTTCAGGAATGCTTAGGAACTCAGTTTAAAGTTAGATAAGATATGTAGTTGGTGGCTGATGATCCGTCAAAAAATGCCAGCATGGATCAGGAGGAGCATGCCGGGTGAGGATCTACAAAAAATCATATCAGGGGGGAACAAATAATGAACACTAGCGTCGAATTGGGCTAATGTTGAAGTTGAGGTTTCGTTGTTCGGCAGCTTTGATTTGATTGTGCGCGTGGTCAACTCCACCTTTACGCGAGCCTAGCGACACCCAAGTCCTTGCTGGGACTTTCTCGGCAAGACAGCTCGTTGGATGGAATATTGCGATCGATGCGGCATTGTCTCCTGCCCCTTTTAGTTGATAAAACTGGAAACTATTATTCAGTATAAATTTCCAAAATGAGCGAATATTGGCAATCGATGTATATGCAATATAAGGCGCCAATAAAAAATTCGAAAAAATAATGTTAACATTTTAAATAAATAAAAAAGGGGTTTTTTTTAAATCATTTGGTTATTCTTTCTCTTTTATTGGCTTGCTTGCAAGCAGTTTAAACTTGTAAGAAGTTGGCAGCACTGCTTACTCCACTTATTTGACATGAATCTTACACGTACCTTACATGTCATATCGTGAGCACAGTGGCGCGAGCTATTGTGTTTATTGTGAACTAAAATGGAGGGCGCCAGTGCATAATGTAAGATTGTGTATGGGATTGGGTCTGGGTTTGGGTCTGGGACTAGGCTGTCTGGGACTGGGTTTGGGTCTGTGATTCAAAAGATTTATATCAAAACCATACATTAGCCAAGTTTTTAACCTAAAAAACCAAAAAAAATGCTAAACGTTTTTTTAAAAGTCTTTTTTCAACATTTAATAGGGAAAAAACAAAAAAATTAAAAGCTCTTTTTAAATTTGTACCAGTTAAATATTTAATTAATGCCAGCTATATTTAAAAAATAATCAAAACAATTTTAAAATGTAATTTTTACTGTAAAACTGTGGAAAAAAAGATTTGTTTAAGAAAAAAAGGGTGCATAATGCAGCATTTATTCCAAAATGGCGCAAATAAAAATAATTTCTTTAGAAAAAAAAGGTAATCCAGCTCAGATTCAGTAGTATTGGAGACTTTAATTCAAATTAAAAGCTTTCACAACACACTTCAAGTGGCAGCCATCGGACTGTGATCATGCCAAGTCTCATGGGTTCAAACAAGCACATCCAGCCAAGGGACAGAGACGCCAAGCCTGTGCTTCAGGCCTCAACGTTCATTTAATCATCAAACTCGTGAGGAGTGGGTGGTTGCCAGCCGCCAAAGGCCCTCTCCAACTCCACTGCCAGGTGCAGACACAAACGATCCTGATGGGGCGCCGCAATCACGGAGAATCCGATGGGCAGGCCCTGCTTGTTCAATCCGATGGGCACATGCGTGACCGGCAGGCCGAGAACGTTGAAGATCAGGGTGTAGTCGATGCCCCACAGCGGCAGAACTGTCCACTTGTGCCTGGCTGCCGGCGAGCTCATGGTGGGGAACAGCAGTACTCCGTTCTCGCCCAGAAAACTCTGTATGTTGGATTCAAAACTGGCATTATTCACCAACGGACATTGCATGCACTTTAATTGGCCACTTACGCTGAACTTCCCAATGAGCGCTTTCGACTCTGCGAGGTATTGCTCCATTTGCGGGCGCCGCATGAAGGCCTGGCAGCGGCGCATCAGTTCAAAGATCAGGGCGTTGGTTGTGTAACTCGACTGACCGCGTGTGCTGCGCAGCAGCTCGCCCAGAGTCTCGCGCACTTTGCCCGACCCCTCCGTGGGCTCGGCCTCCAGCAGGTAGTCCATCTGGTGCATGTCCGCGATCCCGGCCAGCGCCATCTCCATGGAGTTGCGGAGATCTGGCAGCTTGGCACGCTGCACGTCCAGGCCGAGGGTCTTCAGATGCAGCGCAGCCTTGCGTATGGAGTTTTGGATCTCACCGTCCACCGACTGATGCATCCACCCGTTGATGCCCTCGAAGCCCAGGGCATAGTGGACCTTCAGTTGGCTCAGCTGGAAGGGTTCTCCCAAGCGCAGTGCGGCTGCCTTCTCGCTGCCAGCCATCACCTCCAGCAGATCGGGTAGATCCACGGCGAAGCGACTGATGGGACCCTCCACCAGATACTGCGCAAAGTCCTTTGCACTCGAGTTGGGGAAATGACCGGCCACGGATACCACTCCGCCGGACGGCTTGTGGCCAAAGATGCCGCAGTACAGACTGGGGATGCGAATGGAGCCGCCAATGTCTGAGCCGATACCGAAGAGCGAAGCGCCAGCGCCATTTAGAGAGCCCTGGAAGGAAACACTTTCATTCCTCACAGTCCAGAGTGGAAGGGAATACAGGAGTACAGTAGCTCACCTCACCCCCCGAACTGCCGCCGGGCGTGCGCTCAAAGTCGTACGGATTGATGCAGCGGCCATTCAGCAAGGTGTCCGTCTCAATGCTGAAGCAGTACTCGGGCGTGGCAGAGACCAGCAGTGGAATGGCGCCCGCAGAACGGATTCGTTGCACGGCCACGCCATCGTCCTGCGCCTTCACATTCCTTCTGGCCAAACTGCCCACAGCGAAGGTCATGCCGCCCAGGGCGCACGATTCCTTCACTGTTACGGGCAGTCCCAGCAGGGGCAGATCTTTGAACAGCTGCTCCACATCGGTCGCGTGGGCTATGCGGACATCAGCAGCGGCTGCTTCCGCCAGAGCGGCAGGAAAACGCGACTCGACCAAGGCATTTAAATGCGGATTGACCGCCTCGATGCGTTCTATGTAGGCCTCAACGAGTTCCACGGAAGTCAACTGAAATGTTCATCCGATAATGAAAGTGAGAGATTGATTTTTATTTTTTTTTATTTTTGTGCCCCGTATCGATTCTCACCTGCCGCGTACGCAGACGTTTGCGCAGCTCCTGGACGCTCAGCGTAAGCAGGCGATTGCTTATGGGCGGCAGGAGGGTTTTTCGTGCTTTCGGCGGATACCAGAATCTGTCCAGCAGCGGTCCGAGTATCAAGGCGATTGCCTTAACGGCAATCACAATTAAACGCAGAAATATTTCCATTACAGCTTACAGCACCGCACGTGATGGGGAACGGAGAGGCAATAAATGGAGAAGACAATGCACGAAAACGTTTCGATGCAAAAAGTACATAAACTTATACTTATATATATGTATGTATAGTCAGCAGAGAGCTGTGAGAGAGCGATCACAAGCAAGCGGTAAACGAAAGCGAGCGCGAGAGAGAGTTTATGTGTAAACAGTTTGATGAGCTGCGAGCTTTTTCACCAGCTGTGGATTTAGATTAAATAAGAAGCCGTGCGGATTCGCTATAGTTTATGTGTGCACAATTTATTTGGTATAAGTAGGCGAAATATGGGGTGCATAGGTGCAGCGAAAGAGATAGAGATAGAGATGTGCCGGTTGATCAAATCAAAGCGATGTCGATTGAAGACGCAGGGTCTGTGCAAAATGCGAGAGAAGTGATGGCGATCAATTAAAGACTAAAAGAGGGCAGGCGGACCCTGGCTGCTGCTGAGCCGAGTACGAAACAGCATAGATGCTGCAGACGCAGAAGCAAAATGAAGAAGGAGATATCAAGAGGCGAAAGAACGACCGCTGCCGTTAGTTACAATATTTATATGCAGTGGGCAATGCAAATAGCAAGCAAAGGGGGAATTACGATATTATGCGTCACTGGCTATTATTTGGGAACCAGTTTGGGGATTATCAGGCTGGGAAACCAGACACAGTTTCTTTTCGACATTTTCACCTTCCGAAGTGCGGCATTTAGCATACGAAGCAGTTCGTTTTAATTTGTGGCATTTATAGGGAAAACTATGCCCTGATTTCTGGTACCTGGAAGAGTGGTGATAAATAGGAATGAATAATATATGAATGAGGCGATAAACAGAGTAGAAACGATATAGTCAATTTATTTCTTGATAGGTAATATACAAACCTGCAAGAAATTCAAAAGGAATTCTCAAATTAATGGCAAGTGAATATATTTAAAGCTAAGAGTAAGTAGAAAACCAGTCCACTTGTATCTTTTATTCGGCTGTAATAATTATGATCCTCAGATTGTGGTGAATCAGGGTATACTGGTGGAATGATGCACACTCATAACGATGGTAATTACCATTTCGACTGCGAGTGCCGGCCAGGTCATACGACAACGAGTACATATATTTAGTAATCCGACAATGAACTTTGAAACAATCAAATGAACTAAACCACAAACCTTAACCTAACTGGGAATTTCACTTAGAACGAATGGCGTGCGGCACGGGGGGCACCCAGCCCTTGAAGACGGCCTCCAGCTCGGCGGCAATCTGGAGACAGAGCTTGTCCTGGTAGGGAGCCGCCACCACCTGGATGCCAATCGGCATGCCGCGCTGGTTGAGCCCCATTGGCACGTGGGTGGCTGGCAGGCCGAGGATATTGAAGAGCAGCATGTTGTCGATGCCCGTCAAGTTCAGCACGGAAGTGTTGAAAGCGAGCGCGCTCGTGTGGAAGGTGGGCAGGATGAGGACGCCGCGATCGCCCAAAAGTTGCTGTTAAATATTTGCATAGAGTAACGTGTGATGGTTTCGATTCAGCTGAACTTACAATCAGGTGGTCCTTGATCTTGGCCACCTCGTCGCGATACTCCTGCATATTGCCGGAGGCCATGAGGCCGTTGAACCGCTGCATCAGCTCCACGAACATGGCCTCCTTGGTGAAGAGCGAGTGCCCGATGAGGCTGTTCATGAACTCAATGATCAGCAGGCGCATGGAGGGCGGACGATCGGGTCGCTGTGTCACAATGCTGGGAATACCCTTCAGATCCACCAGCGACACCAAGGCAATCTCCAACGAGTTACTCAGGAAATCCAGATCCAACTGCAAGGGGCAAAGTCGATAGATCAAAGTGTTTGTTTTGTGTCCAATTTGGTTACCTGTTTGGCTTGGATGCCCGCTTTCTCGAAGCATTTCACTGCTTTCGTGACGGCCAGCTTGATCTCAAAGTCCACCACGGGATGGGTGAACGAGTTCAGGCCGGAGTAGCCGTAGGCGTAGAAGATCTAAGGAGTGGCAAACTGACTGTCAGAGAGAATGTCAGGTAGGTCAGGGCTCACCTTTATGTCCTTGAGGGCCACCGGTTCCTCCATCTTCAGCTTGTGCTTGTTGTCACCGGCCATGATCTCGAGCAGCAGCGGCATGTCGCGGGCAAAGCGCGTGATGGGTCCGATCTGCAGCATGTTCGGGAAAGTCTCGTCCGTCGTCGAGTAGGGGAAGTGACCCTTGACCGATGTCAGGCCGCCCGTCGGCTTGTGCCCAAACACGCCGCAGAACATGGCCGGCAGGCGGATGGAGCCACTGATGTCGGAGCCCACACCAAAGGTGGTGGCGCCGCAGCCATTGAGTGTTCCCTCGCCACCGGAGGAGCCCGCCGAAGAGCGACGCATATCGTAGGGATTCAGGCAGCGACCGCTGATCACGTTGCTCGTCTCGAAGCTCATGCAGAACTCCGGCGTGGCGGAGACAAGCAGCGGTATGCCGCCGGCGGCGCGGATCAGCTCCACAACTTCTCCATTCTTGACGGCCTTCATGTCCTTGCGGATAATGCTGCCCACGGCATAGGAGAGGCCTAAGAGGAGCGGGCAAATCAGCTGACAGCAGTCTCAGACGTACCTTGGTGACCTACCCTTGACGCCGCACGATTCCTTGACCGTAAATGGAATGCCCAGGATCGGATAGCGCGTGAACAGGGCCACCCGATCGAATTCCGTGCTGGCGCGGGCTATGAAGTCATCGGCCAGTTGGGCATCCGTCAGGGCCGCCTGGAAGCGCTCATCGACAACGGCGTTCAGGGAGGGATTCACCTCGCGGACACGTGCTATGTACGCGCCGACCAACTGAACCGAACTAATCTGGTGGGGGGGGAGGGATGGCAATGACATGCAAATGGCATGCAAATGTGACAATTGCTGGGCATGACGTTATAAGTTATGGGAGCCAAAGACT
Organism: Drosophila ambigua; assembly: GCA_018150905.1. Lineage (NCBI taxonomy): Eukaryota > Metazoa > Arthropoda > Insecta > Diptera > Drosophilidae > Drosophila > Drosophila ambigua. The sequence continues at coordinate 3,036,386 of JAECWS010000086.1, forward strand.
AACCTCGCCGCGACGCAATTGGGTGGCCAGCTCGATGACGGGCCTGGTCAGCAGGGGATCGCTGATGGCCGGACAGTTGGGCAGGCGGCGGACCATCACCAGATCCAGTATCTTGTTCACCAGCATGCCGAAGGCATTCACCACGAACGCGAGCAGCCGCAGGATGATCTCCATGGCAAGCGATTATTCCGCTGTATGCTATGGGCACTGGAGGGAGGTGGTCTGGGGTCACCGAAGGTGGCCTAAATTCAAATCGGAAGAACTTTGAACGGTGTGACGGAAGTGCACGACTAGCTGCGACGGCTGGTGACGGAGACGATGGCTGTGGCTGTGGATGGGCTGGCTCTGGAACACCACCGAACGCATTGACTACGGATCGCGGACTACGCGTGTCGATTCCCAACTCGAACGAATGTCATTGTTTGAATTCGAATTTGATTTTAATTCCAGAGTAAGTTTCAGCTGGCATTTTCCAGCACTCACTCGAAAAACAGAGGGCTGCCAGCCCAAAAGGAACAATGAATGGAGCGGGACGGGGAATGAATGAATCACATTACCCAAGTGAATAATTCGGAGCAGTTTTTGTTGTTGTCATGAAAGATGCATTTACTTGTGTATGTTTTATTAGTAATCATTTAGTTATTGTTACACTTATCACTTACGTGCTAAAGGAAAGTTCAACAAATGCAAAACACTGTTAGCACATTAAAACTATTCTTTCAAACACAAAACGGAAATGGAAACGGCTCTAAATCCGATCGTAACAGAAATACATAACAGGGAACAAAGAACAGGGATACAGTAAGGTAACGGGACAGCGTCGAATGATTCGCAGAATGAGAGTTAACTCAGTTAGGCAACTTGGTAAAGGCGCGAAAGAGACGTCTATACGTATATGAATATGTATATGAATATTGTATTTTATGTATTGTATGTTTTGTTCTTGTTCCTGGCATTGGCGCACAAATTGACAGCTATATATATGTATATGTATATGATAGATATGGCCAATCTGGGAAACTTGCTTAGCATATTTCAATAGACAATTACGTGGGTATGTTTGCTTGTATGTATTGTAGGTATTGCATGTATGTATGTATCATTAAAATCGTATATCTTTCTCCATAGAACATTGAACATTATGACATTGATATACTTAACCCTAAAACGGCAATGCTTCGCAAAGTCTGATATAAATAACATAAATATATACATATATATATGTTTATATATATCTGTAATTATTCTAGTTATTCGTCCGCGAAGCATTACCATTGTGGGTATTCATAATTACAGAAATTCTCCATCTTTCTCTATTTTATATTTTATATTTAGTTTCTTGATTATATCTTTCATATGTCTGATTATCATTGATATTATCTGTGGATTTATGTCTGAGGAATACAAAAAAAAAAAAAATAACAACACCTCTGCAAAAGGGGGGGGGATATGTGTCTGTAATTGTGTCTCGTGTGTTCTGTATAATATTATCATTATTAATTATTATTATTATTAATATTATTTATTAATTATTATGTATATATATGTATATTGTAGTTTTTCTATATTTTATGGTTTAGCATTAAAATATTTATTGTCTAAAACATTTCGCCCCGAGCTTAGTGCCACTCCTACGCCTAGATCCTACACCTATACCTTTCCCCCCAAAATAGCTGTCACCCCCCAATTCTAACTAGCACACACCTTTGGCTACTTACAGATAACGTTGCCTTCTCTCCCGTCTCTTCTTCCTTGCGCATCTCTAAAACACCGTTTAAATTTAGAATTCAATTAGTGCTTTTCTTTTCTAATATTTCTACACATTTTCGGGTGCTCACAGTCTGATTGGATCCATGGAATTAAGCGGTTTAGCGGAGCACTTCCCATACACATAGTCGTACATAGAACTTATAGGCCTAAGGGGGTTTTGGGTCTCGGGTGTGGGGTTTTGCTTTGGGCTCAAAACTCTCGGGGCTCACGAGAGCTTTGGGCCGTCCTTTCCTTACGGGAAGTGCAATGCTAAACCGATCCTGGGTATGTACTGTGGATTCACCATTGGGCTATTGGATTTGGATGTGGCAGTGCCCCATCTTAGGTCATGTGCAGATCCCCCTTGAGGATGCGTGTGAATGTCTTCTTGAACTGCTGGTTGGCCAGGGCGTAGCAGAAGGGGTTCATCGGACTGTTGGCGTAGCACAGGAAGTACGAGAACATGTACAGGTGCTCGTTGGTGCACGGCGGATTCCGGCAGAAGCCCTCGACCAGGGCCAGCACATGGTAGGGCGTCCAGCAGGCCACAAAGCAGCCCAAAATGAACGAGATCGTGCGGAACGCTTTGCGGGCACGATTCTCGGACTTGGACTTCTGTCTGCCGCCCCCACCCAGCGCCAGGGGCAGGGCCTTCTTGCTCTTGAAGTGCTTGCCAATCGAGTGGATGAAGGCCCGCTTGCTGGAGCCGCGATTCGATATGCCGTCGCCGCTCTTCTGCTGTGTCGTCTCCTCCGCCTCCCGATCCCGTCTGCTGCCGCCAGCCAATCCACCGCCCCCGCCAGAGCTGCTGGTGGTGCCCGAGGTGGAGGGCATCTTGTTGGTGTTACTGTCGGATGTCTCACGCTCCTCGATGCGCTCCAAGGCCGGCGTTGGGGTCGCCGCCGCTGCCTGAGTTGGTGTCGCCAGCGCCTGCTGCTGCTGCTGCTGCGCCTTCACCTTGGGTGAGACTGGCGGCATGGGCGAGTAAAGTATGGCATCCTTGCTGCTCGTCTCCATGGGACTGGAGGCCCTCCGATGCGGACAGTCCGCCAGTAGCTTTCCGCTGGGCACGTCCAGCAGGCAGATGGCCTCGATGCAGCTCTCCCGCCGCACCTTCGCGAAGTCTTCGATGCCTGTGTACGAGACGAGAAGACGTTTTTCAATGGCAACTGCCTCCTGACTTTCACTTTCACTCTGATTCTGACTCTGACTCGGATTCTGATTCTGATTCTGGCTGTGGTTCAGGCTTAGGCTGAGGCTTTGGCTTTGGCTGGGACTCTGGTTCTTGTTTTTGTTCTGGTTTTGGTTCTGATTCTGGCTTGAGGCCTTTGGGAGATGCTTGCGTGCGGGTGGCGGTGGTGGGAGGGCGGGTTGCGTTGGTCTCACGGAGCAGCTGATTGTGTTGTCATTGGGGGAGGAGTTGTTGGTGTTGGTGGTGGTGATGGTGGCCAGCATGGCCGAGCTCTCGTCCATGTATCGCAGCTCGGAGTTGTTGGTCATGAGGTCATAGGTCATGGCCAGCTCGCTGTTCCCCGAGCTATTGCCGAACGGACGATCCGAGTAGTCATCAGACAGGGGAGTGGGACACTGGAAGGCATCAGGCGGCGGCAGGATGGCCTGCACCAGGCCCTGATGCACCTCCTCGCTGGGCACCTCAATGGGAGCGAGATCGACGGGCGACAGGGGATCGTTGGTGAACTGAGCTGGGGCCTGGAAGTCAATGAGGCGATCATGCTCCGCTATCTGGGACAGAGTGGAGCAGGAGGTGCGCTTGGGTCGGTCCAGTTGGTGGTGTTGGTTCTGGATCTGGTTCTGGTTCTGGTTCGGGTTCTGGCTGTGCTGCTGCTGATGGCGCGCCATGCCCACCTCTTCCTTGCTCTGGGCCCGCTGCAGACTCGTTTGGTGTGTCGGGTTTTGATAGTGATGGTGGTAGTGCGATGGCGATCGCCCGCCCATGGAGTGCATGGCCTCGATGGACTTGGAGTTGGTGGTGCTCTTGTGCAAGTTACCTTTGCCCCGGGTGGCCAGCAGGGCGGCCTGGGCACCGAACACCAGCCCGATGGACGAGCGCTTGCGCATGTTGCTCAGCTTCTGCTGGGTGATCAGCTGCTGGGCCTGGTTCACCGACGACTCCTCGTCCGAGTCGAAGGCCGGACTGCTCGACCGTTCGCTCTTCTCCGCCTCGACGGCATCGCGCTTGCGCGCCTCCTCGATCTTGGCCGCGGACGCGCGCCTCTGCTCTGGGGTCATATTTTCCACCTCCTCGGCGGCCTGGGCCAACGGATTCGCCTGACCCGAGCCGCTCAGACGCTTGATGACCGTCGTGCAGGCGGCACTGGCGGCGCTGTCCAGATCCGTTTGGCCGCCGGCCAGCTCCACCTTCGTCTTCAGTATCTTCTCCTCGATGACGCCGATGCCGGCCGCATGTCCCGCCATTCCGGACATGGCCCCGGCACTGAGCGCCACCATGGACTGCATCTTGCGCTGCTTGGCCTCGCTGCGCTTCTGCATGTCGTAGGCCGTCTTGTAGATGCCCGCGTACAGCACGAACAGCACAATCAGCGTGGTCCAGTAGTAGCCAATGATCAGGGCCGTGTTGAAGATCGGATCCTTGAGGAACTGCACCGCGCACTGGCCCGGCAACAGGTCGCGCTTGCCCGTAAAGTGCTCCCAGCCGAAGATCGAGATGAAGAACAGCAACGCCGGTATAATCCACGTGATGGTCACCATGTAGATGACACGAGTCCGCGTCCGCCAGCTGCGGTACTTGGCCGCTATCTTCACCGAGCAGTACCGATCGATGGTGATCAGCAGCACCGTGTACTGGGACACCAGGCACACCGTGTAGTCCACGGACAGCCACAGATCGCACAGCACCGGGCCCAGGTCCCAGTATCCCTTCAGCACATAGATCGTATAGAAGGGCATCGAGACGGTTCCTGTGTGATAAATGTTCCGAATGATATTCAAATATATTTTTAATGCTGGAGTCAGTTGAGACTTGAGACTCACCTATCAGCATATCCGTGGCGGCTAGCGAGGCAATGAAGTAGTTGCTCGGCTGTCGGATATTCCTGTCCACGATGAAGGCCAGCAGGACGAGAATGTTGCCGCCCACAGTGAGAATGATGCAAATGGCCAGACAGATGGCAATGAAGATCGTCTGCCAGAGAGCAAACGGCGGCAGCACGGGCACCAGAACGTTGTCCGAACTGAGGTCCGTGTCCGTGGCGGTTCCACTGCCAGCCGATTGGTTCTTCAGGCCCAGGGTGCTGGTGTCGTTGACATCGAAGTTGCGATACCATTGCAGCTGCTCGTTGGCCGACCACGAACTGAAGTCGATGCTCTCGCCGTAGATCTTGGTAGCCTCCAGGAGGCGCTTGCACTCGGCATGGTCCAGGACCCGCTTGAACAGGATGCTGCACAGCTTTTCGCGTTCCTTGTTCAGGCCCCTGGGGAAGAAATGTGCAATATTGGAGGATGGGAAACTGACTTGGGGGGATCTGGGACTTACCAGTCGGTGATCCATTTGGATTTGATGGTGTAGATGGAGTCCGTTGCATTGCCCAGCTCGTCCTCTCCGCCCTGCAGGCCCGCCGACTTGTTAAGCGAGCGCATTTTGGCTGCTGCCTTCGCTCTGGTCCGCTCTCCACTCTCCTCTCCCCACGCCGCTCTTCAGTCCCCTCTGCGCACTCCTCTGGCCAAGATCCTTTGTGCTCTCGGGACTCGATGGAAATGTCAAGTAATTTCCCCGTAATGTGCTGTCGTCAGTGGCTCTTGAAATGCTTACATTGCCCTCTCGGACTGCCACGACTTGTCTCCAGTCAACAGCAGGTGCAGCATCTGTAAGTGGCAACAAAAGGAGGTCTTGGTCTCGGTCTCGGGCTCGGTCTCGGGCTCGGTACCCATCTTTGCTTCCGCTAAGTTTAAACTAATTTTGCAACCGTTAACTGGCAACCGGCGCGCGGGTGGGGCGATAGGAAACGGCCGCGGCTGGCAACCAATGCAATTTGCTTGTGGCAGGTTGCTTCCTGTCTGCCGCCCCGCAGGGCTGGCCGCCACTTACCTGGCCACCCATCCTCGGCCATCCTCATTATGTTATGGTCATGATTTGCTTATGCTCCAGCTACTTGATTTTCAAGTACCCTTCGCCCATTGCTTGCTCTCTGCGCTGTGTGTCTGCCTTGCCCTGCCTCTGAGTCCTGCCTCTGCCTGTGCCCCTGGGTCCTGCTGTGTATTCTGTGATTACATTTGACATTTTTGATACACTCGCAGAGGGTATTCTGCCTTTCTTTGGACACATAAAGCACCAGCACTGGAACCACTTAAAGTTAATAGAATCAGAAGTTTCAGATATAAATATTGCCATAGTTCTACAGCCCAAAAAAATCACTCTTCAGGGTGTTATCTGTTAGGGTATGTGAAGCTTCAATCTGCCAGTGAAATCTTTTCTTTGCTGTCTTTTATTCAAGTCTAAATATTCACAGGAAACGAAAACTTTCTTCCGCTGAGGTCATGCCGGCCAGAATGTCTGTCCGTGCAACTGTTCCAACTTCTTGACTGTTGCATTTGGCCCAAGCAACTCAGTAAAGTTCTTTGGTATTACTGTTGTTGCTGTTGCTGTTTTTGGTAAACAGCGTTAGAGGCAACTGGCACTGGGGGGCAAGGTGCAGCGCCATGAAACGGCAGTGCAAAATTGAGTTTTCAAGTTTTCAAATATAATTTCAAACAAATCGATAGCAGGACAAACTTTGACAGCAGCAAGCAGCCTCACAGCTCTCTCTCTCTCTCTTCGTCGCTGTCTGCTTTGCAGGGGGAAATTACACAAGAGACAATCGAGTTATACCGTTGTTGCAAGTGTTGCAAGTGCTGCATGCCTTTAGGAAGGACTTAAATCACGTTGATTGAGTGGAAATTGAATTAGGAGGGGACAATTTGTTTTCATTTAATTCCCAAAACATTGCCATTGAGTTAGCCTTCAGCTTCTGCTTCTGCACTTAAAAGGCAGCATCGCAAGGAGGATGGAGGATGGCTGCACTCTATTGTCCGCGGCTGCTTCCTTAATCCGTCAACACATGCGACAATCCTTGCCCGACAGCTGTCAAGCTTTGTCCTGCGCTCCGCTTCCTGCACCACAATCCAACAGTCCCTCAATCCCCGTCCTTTCCCGAACCTAAATCAAACCAAGTCCCCAATTTCTATGCTAATTGAGGGCGCTATTCCGTGTGTGTGTGTGTGCGGGTGCGGGTTCGGGTTAAGCGCTTTGATTGCGTGAAATTCTCAGCAGAAAGTGCCCAAAATATTGAAGTGGGTTGATTCCCATAAAGGCCATCAAAAAAGGCTTTCGAATAAGACTTGAACTGAGTGAGGATACAAGACTGGCAGCTATAGGTGTTGGGTCTTGGCTACGCTGACTACTGATGGAAGGTATATTTAGAAATGAATTTGATTTATTTTTGTCTGTGGCTTACCCAAAAATAACTCAATTGGGGCAAAATAAAAGTTTTTCGATTACTCATTTAATTGGACTTCCATCCACATCAACATCTACATACATTGAACATCCATCTACGAGAGTTTGATGTTTGTTTGGATTGCTGTAATGGTTCGTCATTGCTGGCTACGAATCACATATTTATGTGGGTACAAATGGATGCTGTTTCATTCAAATGCACACCCAAGCATACATATATTTGATCTGCATTCGCTCACTTTGAAATGCCCCACTGGACTACTTAATTTGCCTTGCACCAGTCCAGTGCACCGCTCGATGGGAAGCACCAGACATAAGGGAATATTGTCCAATAAGTGTTCAATTATTTGCCAGTTGTCTGTTAACCGTCTGTCAACTGCTTCATCTCGCCCTTATGGCTGTACGTTTGCCATAACTGTCTCAACGTAAGAACCTGGCAGCAGGTGGAATCATGCTCCTGGGAGAGTCTGCACCGCACAGTAACAGCATTCTTGTGAAGTAATAATCCCTCTTAAAGGCCTTAAGCCTTTGTCTAGCTTGACCACCATTGTGGGCGTGGGAAGTTACAGCACCCGTTTCCTGTTCCCTGCTCCCTGTTCCTGCTACAATTTGAGCTTTCACAGTAGCAGGGGGTGACCGCACGGCAACAGCAGGGAGGCAACAGCGGGCAGGTAACAGCAGGGAGATCAAAGCGTTGATCTGGACGCTGGAAACGTTATGCTTTCGAATGGGAGTGGTGCGGGGCGGCGCCTCTGTTGCATTCTGGCCTCGCTCATAGCCGTCATAGCGCTCATATGGTATCTGTGCAGCTGATGACAGACCTGGGCTTAAAACAGCAGCGACACTGCCACACGAAGGACAGGGTACATAAGACAAGAAGAGTGTGCAGGAAGATGGGTGTGTGTGTGTGTGTGTGGCAGGGTGGCAGGTTGGCAGGATGGCCTGGGTAGCAACCTGTTTCCTTTGTGCCGCAGCACAGTTTTTGTTTGCGCTGCCTCAAAGTTGTCGGCATTCCTGGCGTGCGCGCTGAAAGTGAAATATGTAAGCAATGTGTTTGCCTCAATGGCTGGGTGGCTCGACACAGTGGGGTATGCTGGGGCGGCCCCCACAAAGACAGCGCCTCAAATCAGCAATTATGTCGCTCATAGCCAGGTGCGCCAAGGGGAGCTAACAGAGCACAGAGCACAGAGAGAGCGATAAAAAAAGGGATTGTGATTTTGAGTCTTTCCCCCGTCTTGCTGCGCCCCACCCGCACCCAAACTCAAGTAGATAAGATTTTCATTTTTCTCCTTTCGCTGGTTGCCATAATAACCCGCTTTTCCTTTGGCATTGTTGCTTTTTTTGCTTTTAATAAACTTATTAAATGTGGAAGCCAGCCGTTGTCCTTGCCTCCAGCTACAGCTACAGCTCCCGCTGCCACCTTATGGAGTGTTCTGTCTGGTGCCTTACCTTTCGCTGCTTTTATTTGGCAAATAATGAAAAGTAATTTAATCAAGCCAACAAAAGGGCTACGAAATTCATCACAAAAAATAATAGAGAGTGGGGCCAGGCAATCCTTTTCCCTTGCACGGGGGCCAAATGCAAATTTGATTGGCACTCGTGATTCGAGCATCTATTTCTCTGATTTTTTTTACTCCTTTTCTGCGCCATGAGGGTCCCCAAAGCTGATCCGATACTGGGTACTGGGTTAATTGCCCCATGGCACATGGCACATGGCACAAAGAGCCCAGCAATTTTTGGTCTTCAATCATGCGCTAATATCCGCAACACCAAAGCTTTGACTCACACACACACAGAATCCACACTCCACACCAGGCCAACCAGGCCCCAACTTCCATGGACATCATCGCCTGGCCAAAGGTACATAAGCCTGGGACTATGATGCTGGTTTGTCTGATTTTTCGTGGCATTCTGCAGCGTGACAGCGTCAGCGTCGGCAATGGCATTCTTTTGTGCCAAAGCCCAGGCCGCAGCATATGAATTTGACAGCATTCCATCTAATGTGGAATAGGGGTGTAGAGCGGCGTTGGCAGGGAGTACTAGATAATAGACTTGTGCCGGTTTTAATTACAAAACATTGAGGTTGCCCCTGCTTCAAAACTTCAAAGCTCAGCTCTGTTTTATTGCTCATTGCCAAGCAAAATTTTCGTTGAATGTGGAATAGTTTTCTATTCACATTAAATCTGATTTGTGAATGATTTTCTTTCATTTGGCTACTTCATTCTATGGACATTTTAATCCAATTTAGTAAATTAGCAGGGGGGACTTTCTTAGCTTGCCGTTTTAAATTATAAGAAAGGAACTCCACAGCCACCGCATCAAAACATTTCTTTTCACAAGAAAATTACTTGCCGTTCCATTCCCCCAACCACCCACTCAGCGTTTATAAACAAAAGACTTTTCAAGGAGACTTCCACTTTGGTTAAGCCTTTCTCTGCGCTTCTCATTAAAATCAGCTAAACGCACAATCTTCTTGGCTTACTGCTCTCTCAGCAACAGCATCAGCCTCAGCTACGAGAATATGCACACGCTCATGCTCCAGCTCCAGCTGCTGCTCCTGCGTTTGCCTGCTAGTCCCAGGATTTTTGCTCTTATATAGCGAATTGTCCGGCGACTTGTCAGAGAGTTTGCTTGCAGCGGCATTCCGACACTTCACGTACCAAGAGTCGTTTACCATTTTGTTGATGTTGGGTTCCTGGTGGTTCTTATTTTATGCTTCTGCTATCTGGCTGCTGAATATAAAAGCAACAACAGATTGCACAGCAATAAACGAGGCTGTCTACATGTGTGTGTGCTCGTTTGTAGCATGTAGCAAGTAGCAAGTAGCATGGGCAAGTGTGTGGTGCCCACAAAAGACAACGCTAAGTGGCTTGGGGCGAAAATTTTGCCATTGGCACTCGTTAAATTTGCATGTGCATGCCACACTTGTACATGCCTTCGTTTCAGTGTCTGTATCGGTATCGGTATCTGTGTCTGTTTCTGTTTCTGTGTGAGTTTGCACCTGTTTGTGTGAGTGCTGAGGAGCGCAAAGTAAACGCGCAACAGTCTCTGGCAACGATTTGTGGTCTTTTCCTGTCTTCAAAAGAGTTTCTCCACCACCAGCAGCGGAGGAAGCAAAACCCACTCAACCTTCATTTGGCATGCAGCAAGCGTGTCAAGGACAAGTCTGATGCATCCACCGAGGCAGCTCCTCCTCTCCATAGCCATTGCTGGGCCCCGTACCCAGCTCTCAACTGTGTCTGACTCCGTGTTCGTGTCGCTGAAATTGAAATTGCCCATGCGAGGCGGCTGCCACCAGACAATCGGCAGCACCAAAAATTATTCATCACGTTGCGCGTCTCTAATATTTATTTAAAATTTTACTTTGATTAAAATGCGCGTGCCAAGTAGTTCCTTGGGAGTCAACAGAACTGCCCGAAAAAGAAGCGAAATTTTAATCTAGATGAATTAAACAGAAGCTCCGCGAAGCGGTTGCGTTGGAAGTGGCAGTGGAAACTGAAGCTGGGAGCTGCGAGCTGCCACAACGTTTTGTAATTAAAACTTTTACAAGTTGATTATGTTCTAGGACTCCGCTATTACATACATAGTACACCCCCTACCAACGTCCGACCCCCCGCTCATTTTGCTGACAACTTTACAGTACGCGGAACAAAAGAATTTCATTGCCGTTGACAGTTTTTGATGCTCTAACTGAACAGGCAGGAAATCCTTTGCTGTCACAGAGGAGACGCTCAGGGAAGGACTTGCATATATCACTTACGATTAAGTAGAGTATTCAGTGGTCGACTTGCAGCTGTGAGTGAGCATCTGGGTTAATATTCATTTCTCTTTGCTTCAATTTGCCTCATTGCAATATGTTTTTATGACTATGACAATGATAATACCGTAATCGTTAGGCGTTGCCTTCTGGCTTAATGCAACAACTGCAAAATGCGTTTGGGGCGACACTTGCAACAAATTGCCCCACACAAACACACAAGTGAACACACACACACACACACACAGAAACTATGAGCACAAACGATTCGAGCTGAAAATTGCTTGGCACAGTTTGTCGCATTTGCCTGTCCTTGTGCCAGCCTGCCTTTCTCTGTCATTTAGAGCTCATTTCATGCGAAAAACGAAACGGAATTTAAACAAAAGGCAGATGCAAAAGGCAACGGCACTGGCAACGGCACAAGCAACGACAGCGCCAGAGCCGGCAACAGTGGCGGCTACTTCCGTGTGGCAGCAACCATAAAATGACAGAGCAACTGCCTTCTCCCCTGGTCATGCTCCCTTTACCTGGCTGTCTACTGTAACCTCCTCCTAATGAGCTTGATGCGTTTTTGATGATGCTGCTGGCTGCTGGTTGCTGCCTGCTGCCTGCTGGGTGCCGGGTTCCTGCTGCCCGTTGCCTATGCCTGGCCACGGCCTGTCGCACTAATTGAATGTTTTACCTGTGGGCCAACGCTGCGTATGCGCAATGTGCAGCTGCCCTGTTAAAAAGTTGACTTTTATGAGGCATTTTCGGAATACACAATTACCGTGTAGAATTTATTAATGCCATTAATCATGCAGAGCCGCACCGAGGTTGGAAGCTGGAGTGGTGAAAGGGAGGTTGTGGGCCGTCGCGACGGCGGGGGGCGCTCCGCGTCTAAAGTTCTTCCTGCCTTGTCAACGACTTTAATTATGCTGTCCTGCTGAGGCAGCCTCCCTGGCCCAGACGTGCTCATATTTTATGCTTTTATAAGCGTCGTTCTTTTTTTATACCTACATACCTACATATATACTCGCATATATACGTACATTTTGTGCTACTACATAATTCTGCGTGCTAGGTTCGTCCTTGCTGGGATCCTCTTTCTCTCTCTCTCTCCCTGCACTAGACAGCAAGTTTTTCCACTGACAAAATGCTTTTGTTAGCAGGAAAAAAGAAAACTATTCAAAGCTTGAATGAGAAAGTGTAGTTGGCAAAGGCCGGAGCGAGCGGAAGGGATCATATTATCATGGATAAATCTTAGGGTGTATTGTAGGAGACACAATGACAGGTTTAACCATAAAAAGTACCTCAATTAAAATGGTACACATATTTAATTATTTAATTAATTCATTTAATATTAATTTCCATGCATAAATGTTCTGTGTTGTTTAGTGTAATTAACACCGAGGCTTTGTTAATCGATAAGCACTCAATTAACAGGTCTTAAAGGCTTACCACACCACACCAGACCAGACAACCCCAATGCCGTCGGCAAATTTTGCGTGTGGCATGCCCCAACTCTAGCTAACCCCACCACAGCCCGTTCAGGGGCCCTGTGAGCCCAGCTGGACAACCATTTTGAAGCGGCAAACAGCTGAGGCGTAAATTGATTCAATGAGCTTAATTGTGCTGACATTTTTATGTGGCATCCATCGATCGATCAATCGATGGGAAAGCGACTGTATGTGTGTGTGTGTGTGCTGTGGCACGCAACTGCACCTCTCGCGTCCTCACACCCACAGAGCTACCTCCCTCCTTCCCCGCGCCACACTGTAAGCCTAATTTATGCCGTTGCATGGACCGGGAATTGAATATGACAACTTTATAGAGTTCAGTTTATTATAATCGCATAAAATAGTTGACGTGCCGGGGCAAACGAAACGAGCGTCGGGACTGCGACTGAGCTTGAGCTTGAGCCTCCTCCCACTACCCCTCCCGGGGGTGCGCCAGACGAGCGTCGGAGGAGGATGTGCTGCTGCCTCCCCATTGTTGTGCGTCTCATGCATCTTTCATGGGGGCAGCGTTAATGTGCCTGGCTCACTCGGCTCCGGCCCAAAGTTTATGCAACAGATTTATGACTGCCCCAGCTACGTGGCTGAATAAGGCACAGCTGAAGGTTTCCCAGGCCGCGGCACAGTTGGCCAGATAGTGCCAAGAACTGATTCGAATTTGAGACATGTATTTAGAGCCTGCCCGTGCATGTAGTTAAATCAGTTGAAGCAGAAATATTAGTACTCCGGATTCCTCAGTATTTCAGAGGCTTTGGAGTTCGTAATTCCTAAAACATTTGAAAATTAGATCAGCTTTTTGTTTCCACTGTACGAGTGCTGTGCTGATGGAGATAGCTTTGCATAGAGTTGAGTTCTCAACGGTGAAAAGTTTTCTTCTAATTGTCAACTTCATTAGCCAACTAACTGTTGTCGCTCCTCCCCACCCCAGCCCCGCTTTATCTTTGTCTGCGTGACAGACTCGGCTTTCCCTCCACCCCCCAGCAGAGTGACCTTAGGTCAGATGAAAACTTGTACGCTTGTTAATTAAGTGCAGCTCAATCTGATGCTGCTGCTGCTACTGCTGCTGGGGTACATTTATTTCATTCATTGGCAGCAGCTGTTCCTGATGCGAATATTAATGGCACTCCCCCCGCTGTGCAACCCACTCCACACTGCTTAATCCGCTCATCGTGTTTATTTTAGTTTTGGCTTAGTTTTGGCATTGCAACAGCGACTTTGGTTTGTTGATAATTGTAATTGTAATTGGATGGGGATTGGGATTGGGATTAATTACATTGCCACTGCAGTTAAATTAATTATTTACAATTAACAGCTGCCGAGTGGCCTTAATTGCTGCCGAGTGGCCTGCATTAATGCAAATCCGACAAATTAGTTCCGTGTGGCGGAAAATCAGTAAATTATATGCAATTGCATTTATAAATATATGAATTATCCTATGCACACAGTGTACTCATTTGCACTGCACCACTGCCCCCTATGTGAGTGGTTTTTTTTATTTCTGTGCTCTATTTGCGTTTCCAGTGCTGCTTGCTTTGATTTTTCAATCAGAGCTCCCGCCAGCTCATTTGCAATTCTGAGGGAAAATTATGTAGGACGTGGATGGTGGAGCCAACTGCTGTCTGCTGTCTGACATACGTTCTACTTATTTAAATCGATCTCTTGGCCAGCGTTCCCATTTAATGTTTTTGTATTTTTATATCCCTACTTGCTGCCAAGCAAATATTTGTTGAATTCTGCTTGAACGTACTTGCTTGTAAATCGCCCTGCCAAACAGATTTCGAATGACAGCGAGGCTCCGTTCTGTTTACTCGCAGTGTTTGATATTAAAACTTGGTTGTTGTGGGTGTGGATGTTGCAACAACTACAATTGGTGTCGTGCGGCTGCATGCTGATGACTTCGCAGCGCGACAATGTTGCCCTTGCAATGCATAAATTATTCTAAACAATAAACAACAACAGCAACTAACAAAAACAAAGAGAAATAAAAATAGAAAAATAAAACGTATTTTTTTAATTTAAAAAATCCGCACGGCAGGCAACAGCTATTAAAACGAAAAATAGCCCAAGTTTTTGCCCCATACGAACACTGAATACTCTTCAAAATATGCTCATGGTAACTTTAAAGTAAATTCGTTTAAAAAGATAAGAAAAACGGAACCTTTAAAGGGAAAAAAGCCGTAAATTGTTTTTCTTTGCCCGCACAGCATCCGATGGTTTTTCTTGCCTCTTTTTTTGTTGTGGGTGGTTGCGGGTGTGTGTTTTCTTTTTGCCTTGTGCAAAATGCTGTCAACGCATTATGTAATTATGGATGTATCAAATTATGAAAAATGTGCTCAGTATTCTGGTACGTGTTGTGGCAACATTTTATGACTGTCTCGGCGCTGCTGGTGCTGGTGTTGGTGTGCGGCCCTTGCCGCAGCGAATTATGTGACAAAAACGCTTCAGTAAACAGCAGACAGACAAATAGATGGGACACAAGCCACACAAAAACACAGAGAAAGGACACAGGGATGCCCGACATGACAATGAGCAAGGGGAAACCAGAGTGGGTAGGTGGGGTGGTAGGGTGCTGGGGTGGTGGGTAGAAGCGTGGTAAAGTGGGAAACCGGAGAGTCTTTCCCATGGCTGACACGTGAATCCTGCAGCCAGTCCCCCAACCTGTGCCATGCCCAGTGCGTCGTTAAAGTTATATGTTGGAATTTTCAGCGGGCACCATAAACCACAGCGTGTAATTGTCCATATGTACTTTACACATGTAGTGCCTCTTTACCTGTCTCCCTCTCTCATTCGCTGTCTATTCGCTGTCTATTTCCCCTCTCTGTGTTGCTTACTTTTATGGTAATAATTTCAGTTTGTGGCATTAAATCAACGGAAACGGAAATGTAAAAACGTGTTGCCAGGAAGTCATATTTCAGCTTAGGCAAACGAGAGAAGGGAAGCAGGGATGCAGGGCACAAGAGATAGAGGGCGAATCAGAGATGAAGAAAGAGATAGGGGGAGAGGGAGAGACATAGACATAGACATAGCTGGGGGTGGTGGTGTTGATGAAGCATGTGATAGAGCAACATGCAACACTGTTGTCAGCATTGGTCCGCCGCTGTGGAGCCGACTACATCGCATTAATTTGGTTTTACAACATGGCCACACATAAAAATGAGAAATGGCCGACACACATGCTGCTGCCAAGGCAAACACACAGACATGCAGCCACACAGCGGCCAAGAAGGAAGGAGAGCAAGAGAGAGAGGGTGATAAGTAGAAGAGCAGCCAGTCAGACAGCAACTGCCATCAACAATATAGTCGAAATTAGCGCAAAATGAATTATAAATGCTGCCCCAATAAAAAGCTAACGAACAAAGCAGCAGTAAACAAAAGAAACAATAAAGTGGGTGGGGTGGGTTGTTCAGGGGAGGGGAGAAGGCATGGCAAAGAAGAATGCTAACAAAAGCAAAATGTGTGGAATGTGCAATATCAAAACAGATGCTGAGCAGGACTCGTGCAAAAAGCTGTTTAGATTGATAAGGCCTGACGCAAAAATTTCACTAAGCAAGTCAAGAAAACAGAAGTTTTTTTTATAGTACCTCGTACTTGGATGCTGAATAAAGGTATGCACATACACACAGATATTCGGCAGAATATAAAGGGATCAGTAGAGAGAGAAAAGTAATTGTTTGTGCCATCAGTAGAGATTGACTTATTATTTCTGGGTAGAAAACTCGTTTATTAAACATTTTAAGACTCAGAAGCTAAGACTAAGAGGACTCTTTTGATTTTAAAATCTCTTTAATTCAGTGCACTTCCCTCAGTTACGCCACAACAACCAGTAGAATGTCTAGAAATATCACAGGCAATTCAAATAAGATAGGTGCAATTGTGCAGGTTATTCGACAACGGAAAAGTACTTCAAATATATCCGAATAAGTAGCGCGGTATCTTTAGCTTCGTCGCTGGTTTATGAGCGGCTCAAGGGCTAATCTCGGACACCAGCATTAAGCTTAAATCTCGCTGAAATCTTTAAAGCAGATGTTAGTCCCACTCCCAGTGCCACTCGCACTCCCGATTCCTGCCACTGCCACTGCTGCTGCTGCTGTTGTTGTGGCAATTATCACATCGTGTCGCAGTCGTCTCTCTCTGCGTCCCAGTCGTCCGCCCACTGCCAATAATAACCACACCGCCCCGCCGAAAGTGAAGCAAAATGCTGCAAATACGAGTACAACCAATCAAACCAGCTACAGAGCGATGCGCCCCACAACACCCATTTTAATGTGCGCACGACTTAACCGAAGGCGTTGAAGGGAGTCGGAGCCAGAGCCGGAGCCGTTGCCGGAGGCGGGGTGGAGAATTGATATTGGGTCTCTGGGTAACTTCATGAATTTTCTTGTGTTTTCGGTGGGGAAACAGCAGTAAATTGACATAAAAACCAAATTGTCCATAAAAATGTATTTCCCTTTAGCCCAGCCGGGGATCTCTACCCCCCAGCACAGTTTCTTATTCCCTTCGCTTGTTTTTTTGCCTTCCTTTTTTTGGTTACTGTTCCGTTGTTCCTTTGCCCCGATGCTTATCGATAAAGTTCAATGGCAGCGGAGCAGCAAGAGCTGCTGCGGAGCGAGTGCTGGCTGCCGGAATTAGTTTCCTGTGTCTGTGTGTGTGTATTTGTGCTGGGGGAATTCCCCCCCGGAACGGTCCCGTCAACAATTTAATCAGTTCATCGTCGCCCGGCCACAGCAAATCCAAAGGATTTCTTGCCCTGCCCAACCCAACGCAACCCAACCATTTCTTTGCTTATTTTTCCCCTATTCCTCTGTTGATTTTGACACTCTTTGGGGGGCGGTGTGTTATGATGTTATTTCTCCGGGGCTTGGCTTTGGCTCTGCCCATTTACACAAAATAAGCTGGTTTTAGTTTTTGGTTTTATTGGCCACATTCAGCCGACAGGAAATTAAAAGCCATCTGGCAATGTTTCCATTTCCTTTGGCCACAGCCAGAGTCACTTCATCATCATCCGCCGCATAATCGATATTATGCTAATGCCCTTCTAATTATGACTCATTATCGAAATGAACTCAACACATTTCCCATCATCACCCATCATCAGAGTCCACAGAGCCCACAGAGTCTGCTGGCGCCCAAATTTTCTGGCTAAGCAAATAAACTACAATTTGAAGATAAATATTGGGCAAGGACTTTTGGATAGATTGTCATTATCTTTCTGGTGAGACCAGCCTATATTTGGTTAGATTTAATTTCATACTGTGATAGGAGGTTACAGAATGGATAAAGTAAGGAAAAGGCTTGCAGAGCTGCACACAGTTACAGTCTTTTTGCTCCTCCCATATGTCCTCACTGTGTTTTGTTTTTCGATTGCTGTCAATGTCCTAATTGTTTACCGTTTCTCGACGTGTTGCTGCCTTTTTGCTCGCTTGTTAATATGGAATCAGAAAAACCCAAATGCAAAACTCTGCATCCCAGGAGGAGGCACAACACGAACTTTTCCTATCTCTTTACGCCCCACACATTCCTCCTGCTATCGCACTCTGCCTCCTGTGCGACGTGTGTGGACGTTTGAATGGATTTTTAATAACATTGTCAGGGTGACACAGAAATGGCGTCAACATGTGCACAGCCACCGACCCTGACTGTGATTATCGCTTGGTCTCCGTCTCCCCTTCGACCTACCATCATCCCACGCGCATATCCCCTTGACACCATCACTGACCATCACATGACAGAATTTTTGTTTGTTTAGTTTTGGTATTTTTTTCCGGTTTGTTTGCCTTACGCCTGCTGTTGCTGTTGCCGTTGCCATTGCTGCTGCTCTTTTAGCCCGGTCAACAAGCTTATATTGAAAATGTGGCCCTCGTACTCCTGCTTCTCCGATGGTTCATCCTTTTTCGATGATACTCGTATGGAACACACAGGGCAACTAATTTCAGCCTGATGATAATGATGATGATGATGCTGCTGCTGCTGCCACTGATGATGGGTAGTGCTCCACATTTCATAAGCTTTGATGGCGGGTAATTTACATGGAGTCCGGTGAATTTATTGCCATGAAATAGGCCAGCAGCTGTAGCCGGGGCAGCCGTAGATTTATGTGCATGTGAATATGCGTATGAAATGAGTTAATATTCGCCCGGCATCGGCTGACTTCTCGCTGCCTGGACACCACGACCGCGACCGTACAACGTGCGGTGTATTCATTCATTGAATGTATTCAAACGGAGCCACACGGTGGCAGTATGTGCCTCGGTCCGACTGCAGATAAAGCCAAAAAAAAAAGTATGTACATTGCACATATATATGTATATATATATGTAGGTACGAGAGTGACTGGGTAATGAAAGCAGAAGAGAGTTGCCACAGCAACAGCAACAGCATCAGAGGCAGGCAAACAAAAGCTGCAGAAAACAAATAATCTCATACTGTGCTTTCTGCTTTCTGCCTTCTTCCTTCTGTTTGCTGTTTGTCTTTTCCTTTCGAGGAGCCCGCTCCGCTCCGACTCGACACGGCTCTTATCTGACTGCAATGCCTGCCTGCTGGCTGCCCGCCTGCCGTGTGGCATGGTATGCTTTTTGTCCGTTTACATGAGCCAGCCACTGCGGCAACATGTCGAGTTGTTGCCAAGTAATAATAACAAAAGGCTAAGACAGAGCCGAGCCGAGTACAGGGGCTTAAAAACTCATTGACACGTTCCCCAACACTTTTAGTTTCTCTGCTGCTCTCTCTCTCTCCTTATTTGCCCCTAAGCCATTTACTTAGCCACACTCGGACAGATGTCAATACGAATCTCCGAGTGTAAATGGATGCTTGACTGGCTGAATGAATAAATGACTAAACCCATGCACGACTGACTTTATGCCATTGCCTGTTTGTGTCTGAACTGGTCTGTAATACTCGTACTACATGCGGCTGTTACATCTGCCTGTTACATCGCCTTTGATGGCAGGGCAACAGTGCGTATGAGCGGGTCCGAATGTGCATTTAATTGCATTTCGATTTGCAATTTTCCAAGGATTTGTGCATCTGCATGCCACAGACAGATCGCCAGCCGAACTACCCGAACATCGCCGCCAATCAATGGTTTCCGTTTGCAAACAAACCGAAGATTCAATTAATAAATTATTGATAAGCTGTTAACGATGTGGGACATTCGATTATGGTGTGTGGCAACTGCAGCTGCACCTCAAACCTAATTACACTGCTGACGTGTGGCATGGCCAGCGCCAACCGCACAAGGGTACAGACTCCCGTGATGCCCGACATTGAGTTACCTTTCACAGTGCCATTGGGCAATGTCTGTGCTCTCTGCGAGCGAGAATATTTCCCTCTATTGTTATGCAGCAAGGAATCACATTTCATTGAAAAGTTAATTAAAACTGTAATTTGGAAATGGGAGCGGGGGCTGGCAGGCGTGGCTTTGATTGGCATAAAAGGTTTTAATAAGCATAAATTATGAAGGCTCTCTATAATCAATTCTCGCCGTTATTTGCTTTTATTTTGGTTTTTGTTGTTGTCTGGCTAACATGAAAATTGCTTGCGGCACGCGAGCATGTAGAGAGCGAAAAGCAAACGTGAGAATAAAACCGAAGCTGGCAACACCCTGAGTATGCGATGCAACAAAAGATTTCCCCCAAATGTTGTAAATGTCTAATCGTAGTTGATTAGTTTTCAATGAATCTGTGATTAAAATAACAGACAGTTAAGAGAACTTAATGTTCAAAATAAATGTTAAATAATTCCTTAAGTACGGCTGAGCTATATGCCCAGATTATGATTATAATCTAACATATATGTCCCTTCAGCCAAACACGCAATATTCTTCATTTATGAAGCATATTTCAAGCTTCAGTTCTTCATTCTATTCCAAGTCTAAATATATCCCAGAAAGGGTAGCAGCTGCCTGTCTGATGTCATTGGGACTGATGTCAGGTGCAGCGTAGTCCAACCTGCGTGGCTCTTTCCATATAGCCAGATATCCAGATGGATAGCCAGATAGTGAGAGGTAGATAACAATGCTTAACAAGTGCCCCACCAAGTGCTGTTCAACCAGTTGCAACTGAACTGAAACCCGCTGAAGTGAGCCAGCCGTGTAATTATACTCGAAACCAGGACGTACTGACTGACGGACTGACGCACTGACGTACTGACGGACGGGCTGAGTAAGTCCTGCAATTAGCAGCGCACATAACTCATCCGTCACGTGGCACCGACAACGGCTACTGGTAGTTCCCACCTGACTGAAGGTAAATGCAATTTGTGAAGTTGTTAAATTAATCTCTTTCTCTGTCGCTCAGTGCCTGTCAGAGCCAATTTCAAGCTCGACTTATTCGACTTGCTCATCAGCCATCCCATCCATCCAGCCAGCACTCGAATGTCTGCCACAATCACTGGCATTCTAATTAAACCGCAGCTAATCATTAATTAGACACATTGAATGTTTTTGCCGTTTCACTTAGTTTTTTTTTTGTTTTCTGTTTTTTATAGGAAAGGCATTTGGTGTGAGGCGAAGGCGGAGGCCCATTTAAGTTTTGTAATCGCAACAACTTTCTCATGCCACAAAAGCCAACAACAAATGTCGCTTTTAATTATGTGCCTGGCAAGGATTCGGCCGAAGTACACGGCACGAAAATGGTAACTGCTTTACTTGGGTATATCGGATATATTTAACTGGGGATACACTTATGGGTTTAGCTGTTCATTGCATCCAATTGAAAGGAAGCTAATTCTGTGTGCTGATTTCTCTCAGTGTGTGCGGCTCACATTTAGCACCTCAAGGCACGCTACCGCCACTGGACACACCCAAGGGCAGCCAAGGATGGTTTTACTGTAGGTTCTAGGCGGCAGGAGCTGCAGAATGAACAGACTGCTGCTGCTGCTGGGTGTGCTCAAGGCTGGAGCCAAATGGCTCACCAACTGGTTAGCCGCACAACATCGACGGACCCACCGACCGACCGACCGACCGACCGCACAGCGCCGAACCACACCACACCAAACCAAACCGAATTGACGTGCGCTGATCGACAGGATGTCTGCCAGTGGGTGGTGAGGGTGGTGTTGTGAGGAGGAGGTGGGGTGACTTATTTATAAAACGACCTTCGGGCAAATCAAATGCAAAACTTTTATGCGGCCAGCGACACGCGTTCGCGTCCGCATTCGCCTGCTCATTAAAGGTCAAAGCCGATTTGTCTGCTCTAGGTGTGTTCGTCCCTCGGTCCTTGGCACCACCCACCACCCACCGCACCCCACACTCCACACTCACACAAACAAATGCTTGGAATCACATATACAGCATATACTTTTTTGTTTTGTGGCTGGAAAGAAGCTTTTTGAATTGTTTGCCCCCCTGCCCCATGGCTCCTGCTGTGCGGCTCAATAAACATAATTAGCATTTTGGCACTTTACGTGGCTCAGCCACTAATGAATGACTATTCGAGAAAGAAACAGGCAGAAACAGGCGCCCACAAAAGAGGCAAATCGGCAGAGGATGGGGGCGTATGGGGAGGAAGTGGCAGCAACTTCAATTGCTCTTATTTCATATGCAAACTGTGGCAAAGAAGTTGATTAAAAATTCAGGAGCAGCTCAACTATTTGACAGTTAGGGCTCAGCGCCATCTGTGGGGCAAATAAATAACACGGTTAACTGTGCAAAGGCCCACACACACACACACACACACACACACAGCAGCAACATAAATAAACAAAAACAGAGTGAGAGTGAGTGAGATAGAGATGTATACAAGTGTCACTCGTGTGTAGCGCACTCAAAAGCCAGCACTTGGCAATTGCCATGTTAGCACGCACGCATACCGTAACAGGCAGGCGGCAAAAGGGCTACTCACACACGCACACACATATGACAGAGTGTCACACATGGCGTATACGTGTTGGCTGGTCGAAAGTGCCACTGGCAGCCTCGTCGGTGGGGCCTCTGCGCCGCAGAGTGTAATTAAATATTTTACAGGCAATCTACATTCTTGAGATAAACTCAACTTTATAAAATGTGACAGAGGGAGAGAGGGAGGGCGAGCGAGCAGCAGCAGCAGCAACCACAAGGGGAAAATGTTTTCAAAACACCAACAACAGAAAAATGGAAATGGAAAATGCTAAACAAGTGTGGAACATACTGGGAAGCCAACGAAGAAGGAATGCTCTTCGAAGAAGTTTGACGTCAAGGTGTAAGGCAACTGAATAATTATAATATGGCAATAGTTATAGTCCTACTTGTATATTCATATATGCTATGATAAATTCTAGCATAAGCGAAGCAGCCACTTATACGCTTTATTGTTTAAATGTTAGATTCCAACTGCAAGTAGATTTTTTTATTTACTTCAATGTTCCATCAAGCAACAAATATTGCAAAAATAGCTGACAAAATCAAAGAGCTCTGTTCTATAGCAGCATCAGGGTTAAAAAAGGATAACAGCATAAGATACCAGATTAATGTTTGCACCGCACACACATTTTCACTCGCACTCCAAGGGAAATTCCGCTGAGGCAGCAGCATTTCGAGGGCTCGTCCCATACACCATACGTACATACGATTTTTGGGGGGCATAAGTCGCTGTGGCCGTTGTGGAATTTAGATTAGTGTCATTTAACTTTTTAGATTTACAAATGTTGCATGAAAAGATAATCGGCTTGCCCTTGTTCGCCCAGCAGCCACAGACATGGGACACGTATTGGGACAGGGACATAGTCATGGGCAGTTTTGTGGTTCTTGGGTGCTGTCCGCATCCCCAGTCTCTGCCACGCTGGCCTCTGTCTGCGTTTGAGTTGCGGCATTGTAACAGGTTTTGAGGCATGCTCTGGGTTTTGTGGCTGCCCAGGCCAGGCCAGACCAGACCAGGACAGACCAGGACTGGCCGAAACCGGAGCTGGCATTGGCCTCGCTCTCAATATCATATCTCGGTCTGTGTGGACCTGAACGCATGTCGGTAATTGCGCTCTGAGGCTGTAATTTGCGAATTGAAACTGTCAGAAGGAAAATGTCGTTCGTGTGTTTGGATTTAATAAGCAAATTTTAATACTGCAAAGTCAAAGATTGATGGCCGAAACGACAGCGCAATCCTCCCCTACACCAACAGCTGTAGATGGATTTTCTCTGCTTACCCTCGCTTTTATTAGACTTTCATTGACAATCAACTGGGAATTTAATTTGTTCGGCATTTTCCGTCTGCAGAGGCCTCTAAGCGAGCGTCTAAGGGTAGGGGTAGGGGTGGCACAGAACAGCTAATCATTTTCCCCTTTGCAAATTTAATTAAAACTGCATTTGCATTGGAATGGCTGCGTTGGTCTTTAATGCTCTTAATTAATAAGTTATGTCTTCTCCATTCACTGCTGTACAGCAGGGGGCAAGGGTAAAGTGGGGGTAAAACTGCTTTTTAATTGCCTGACATAAAGGGTTATGTTAGGTGAGGGCCAGCAGCTGGGCTGGCCCGAGAGGGCCCAGGGAGAAATGACCACTTGAGTTGGCCTAATTGGCCGGCCAAGTGTTGGCTATTTTCGGCAGGAAAGAAAGAAGCTGCATGGCCTGAATGTAAGCCAAAGTAGGACCACAAATGGAACCACAAGTACCACAAGCTCCGGACTTATTTAGTTTGGCTTAAATAGCAGTAGGGCTCTGGGTGGAGGAGCGACTACCAGCGGAGAACTGTTGTAACCTTAAAGCTGCACAGGCTTACGGGCTCTTGCACACTCTCTTCATCCGGCTCTGTGTTATCCATCAACAGTAGGACGGAAGGCGTGGCAGTAGCTAGTCCTATCTGCAATGTTTCATCCAAAAAAAAACCAGCCAAGAGAAACTCAAAATGTGGCCATGCGTGCGCAAAAAATCCATCCATCCATCCAGCCATCCACTTGCAGCGGGAAATTGTGGGGGTGTTAGAGGGGGTTACTTCCAGCTTTGGGCATTTTGCTGTCGGCCGCGTGGCATATTCACACACACACACACATGCACACACAGAGGCAGAAAAGCAGCGGAAACGGAAATGTAAGAGCGTGTTTGAACAGAAGTCCATAATTCTGCATTAGCAACAGCAGCAACAGTCAGAGACACAGTAAAAGCAGCAACAAACATCGACATCGACGGATAACAGACAGCAGTTCAGTCACATGTGAGTGCACGTGATAAGAATAAATGTAGAGCTGAAAACACACGGGTAATACTCGCATATAGATGTGCTGTGCCAAATGTAATTTTAAATTCACTCACCAAATGAATATTTTAAATTAAAAGGAGACGGAAAAATGAGAGGAAAATTATTTAAATAGTTTGCTTATCCTACGTTACTTTAGCAGCAAGTATTTAATACATTTAGTTCGAAATTAATACACGAGAAGACAATTAGGGGAAATCATTGAAAGGAATACCTATGAACTTTGAAATTGAGTAGGCAAAAATGGTAAGGAAGCCAAGAGAAATAATTAGTGAAATATTTGCAGGATTTCAGTGGAAAAATGTAGCATAATTTGATATTCACTAAGCAGGAGATTAGGCAGCATGAGAGAGCAAGAAGA
This sequence comes from Drosophila ambigua, assembly GCA_018150905.1. Lineage (NCBI taxonomy): Eukaryota > Metazoa > Arthropoda > Insecta > Diptera > Drosophilidae > Drosophila > Drosophila ambigua. Next base: position 3,061,380 of record JAECWS010000086.1, read on the forward strand.
GTTTATTTATACTCGTACTTTTATACATTGATTTGTTGGAATTTTCTTACAGTTTAATCTTCGAAGTCACATTTATGTCTGAGTGAAAAAAGAGATTCAATTTCAATAATAATTACACTGAATTATCTGTCTATTTATATGAAATCATTTCGATAAAGAAATGTAACTTAAAAAAAGAGAGAGAGAGAGAGAGCGGGAGCTTCTTTTGCTGTTAGCTCAAAGTTTTCCCCACGCGAAGAAGGAGACCCGAATCATTGACCTTGGCAAGTCTTATCGTCCTTAACTCCTGCTACCAACCGTGTTTGGTCCCACTCCTGTCGCCTCCTGCCATAAGTATAATTAGTTTTGCACTAACTGGGGCGTAAAACTAAACTCAGACACAACACACAACGCCCCCAGATCGAAGCCGAAGCCGAAGCCCTTGCCTCGACCAACACAAAATCATTAAAAATATTTGCCTGCACGCGCTGAGCCGCCTCGTCATCCAATCAGCCATCGACATCGCCACCGACAACACAGTATCCCCCCCTCACCAGACGAACTCCTTTCCCTGGCCTCCTGGCTCTATCACCAGGCAAAGGGAGAGCAAAAAAAGAACCCAATTTGGGGCATAAAAATTGTTGCTTACTTGGCAAAGATGTTTATCACACCGTCGGGTGGCGGTGGCTGGATAAAAAAATAGAGGGGCAGAACTGGCAGAAGATTCCAGGGCAACCACTGCACAGTGGTCCAGGGGAAGAAGTGAGCATGGGATTTAAAATATATTCAGATAATCGAACGAAAAGCGAAAGAGTAACCCACAAATGCACAAAAGGGAAAGATACTTCAGACAAAATAGTACTTGAGGAAGATAAAAGACAAGTCCATTGTCCACAACAGAATACGGATTGATTAGGATACGATTTGGTGCTCAGGGCTCAGCGTAGAAATAATCTGCGTTCTGCTCGCCTTTCTCCATTGCAAAGAAATGTATGCCCACTTTTTGGTACATCTAAAACCACTGTGCTGTGGCCACTGCGGTGGGCAATGTAAATATTTTGCCATTTGGGCTTTCTCTTGGATTAGTTTCATTTATTTCATCATTTGCGCGTCGCACTAAACGCATGCAGCGCCTTATCCTGTGTCCTGTCCTGTCTTCCAGAGCATTGGGTGGCTGCCTGATGTAGTGGTGGTGGTGGTGATGGTGGTGGTGGTGCAGGGCCAGTGGCACTGGCTGTGGCTTCGCCAGTGGGGGGGATAAGAATTTAATCAGGCCGCTGGGGACTGTAAAGCGCCGCCGCCCGCTGCTGTTGCCAAAACAGAAATGTAGGCCCTGCCCACAGAAAACCAGCGGCAAAAAACACAGAAACACACATACAAATTTCCCTGAGCGTTATGCTGGAAATGTTCCTCCCAAAATGATGACGATGGCGATGGTGATGACGAGCTCCGCCTGCCCAAAAGGAGGCGTCCAGTAATGTAGTGGAGTTGGCCTCGTTGCTATTTGATTTCCTTTGGCTCTTTCTTTTTTCGCTTTTATTATACGTTACAAGTGTGTGAAGTTGTAATTTAAGTGTGTGGGGAGGGGCCCTGACACGCCCACCCAGCAGCGGCATTTTGCTCCCATTAAATGGCGCCTTCAGGACACGGCCGGAGGGTGCATTGATTTTTTTTTCTTTCATTTAATTCATTTCATTTTTTCTTTTTGGCATGCCTTTAAAGCACATTCCTGCTATCCACGGAAATCATTTTCAGTTTCAGTTTCATTTTGATTCCATGGGGCTTAGCCGTCCAGGCGGTCAACAAAGAGAGAGCGACATCCCATCGCATCCCGTCTCCAGCTGACACTGACGAGTGTCAGCCACATGTCCCCGACATAGCCAGGCGATTGACTTGTCTTTAAGCGTGGACACAGCTGGACACCGATTGGGAGGGTCGTCGGAAGTTGAGCGAGAGCGCAGCTTATTGGCTGTTGCTGACGGACCACACGTGTGGTGTGCATGGGCCCTCCTCCAACTGGCCGGATAGTTGTTGCTCGAAAGTTTTTTAGTTCAGTTTAAGTGCAGCATTTTGGCCGCAGAATCAGAGCTGCTGACTCTAGCCATCTCTATCCCTACTGCAGTCAAAATATTCGCTGTGAAAATATCATATCTTTTTGCTCGCTTGAGATTACTCCTATAAGAACGGATATATAATCGTTTGAAAGGTCGAACTCGTAGAAATGCACTGCAATTGTTGCTAAAATTAGCTAATAGCTTTGAAACTGAGTTCTGAACTGAATTAAAGCCATAGTAATTGTTCGCAACTAGTTGCACCCAGCTGAAATGTAACACAAAGCCTCTTATGCAATTTGAATACAAAGAAGCTCGAGTCTCGTAATGGTTGCCATATTGCGCTCAACTTTTTTCATAATAATGCACGGAGAAGGCTTCATCTAGCTTTAGAATGTTTGCAAATGCAATTTCGCAATGTTGGAACCACTGAATAATAGAAGCAGCAACATGTATGCGCTGTGCTGGCGATGGGTTAAAGAACTTTGACTGAAAAAGTTACCTATTTATTCTGTACTATTTTTACCTGTGCCAGAGACTATTTATGTCTTTGCTATTATAATGGAAGTGCAGGAAATATATATTTATATTTTACTTTTAGTTTAATAAGGAAGGTGTGCATGCGACTTTCTGTCGAGTTGCAGTGGCTGAGATGGCGGCTTTAAGCCAGGTAAGTCAGTCGGACCCGTTGGCTGGGGAAGGTGGAGGTGGAGTGGACAATTATTTTTAGCCCATTGTGTGTATTTGCTTCGACGCGGGCCTATTCTGGGCCAACTGTCTGGGTCTGGGTGGGCAATTTAGGCAGGAGGGTGGGTGGTTGGTTCGGTGGTTGGGCCCCTGGACTCTTTGCCTTGCCAATCAATATTTCACATACTCCAAATCGATACGACTCGGAGCAGTACACGCGGCGTATGATTGATCCAATTGATAGCCAAGATTGATGGCTCAATCTCAGGGTTGGCTCCGCTGAGCGACCAATAAATTTCATTTGCAACTTACATGAACGACGGCACTGTGCTCAGACACTGCAGCAACAGTTGACAGGCCGCACCGCATCAAGTTCAGACCTGAACTTCGCGCTGCACCGCAACCGGAAACGGAAATGGCAAACTTTTTTCTCTGTTATCACGAAGAGTTTTTGTTGATTGTCGAATTCGGGGAAAAAACACTGTGGAAACACTGGCTAACTGGCTAGCTGGACTTCCGTTGGAACACGGTTCACTGTCGAACCACAACCACATCCACATGCACCAGCGAGCGACCTAGCGAGCGAGCGAACGACGAGAACGCGACTTGGCAGTCCAAAGGACGAGCGTGGACTGTGACAGTGCGCTGGATGTCAGTGTCTATTATGGGGGGCCAGAGCCTGCCTGCGGAGCAGCAAGCACCAGCCAGCAGCAAGCAGCAACTGTTGGTCGTGCGAATGTCGTACACGGTTAGTCGTTACGATATTCGTGGCTGCTCGGATAAAACGACTCGACTTCGGCCCTGTCCTGGAAGCCTTCTTCTGTGCTGGTGCTGCTGCTGCTGGTGCTGGTGCTGGTGCAGGTACTGCTACTGGTACTGCTTGTGTTTGTGTTTTGGGTGTTGTGCAATGGACATGTCGTCGGCAGCTGTTTAACTATTTTTCGGTTAGTTTTTCGCGCTGCGCTTTGCTTTTCAATGACAAATTGTTGCATCTGCAGGAAGCGTTCTCACTCTGCCGCCTCGCTGCTCGCCCTCCTTTTGTTCAGCTCTTTCGTCTTCTTGGTGGAAGCACGTCAGGGTCTTACTTGTGTTTTCTATGTCCTTTTGAATCAATATTTCACTTACAGCTCTACAGTTCCCTGCACCCACGGTTTTTAGCACCAAATTGTTTCCTCTTCTGCTGTTTCCATAACATATTTGTGGGTACGTTCCAGCGCCTAAACATTCATATGGAGCATTTTTGATTGTTGGCCTGTCGAATCTTTTGCCAGGCATTTTTTTTTTGCGTGCATGAGTAGGGCTGAGGGAAGGTGTAACATTTAAATTTATTGCACAACATCCAGCATTACTCGCGAATAGCAACAATAAGAGGAGCCGAGCAGAGCAGAGCCAAGCAGATACTGATAGCGCAAAGTTTAATGGGAAATGTAAATGTTACGCCATTGTATGACATACGACAATAAAATGGAATGAAACAGAAACAATAAACCGATGGCTGCCATGCCCAGGCTGTACAGGTACAGGTACAGGTTGTTGGACCCACTCCCACTGCAGGGCTGCTGCTCCACCGCCACCGCCACCTCAACCTATTTCTCTAGTCTCTACTCGCGTTTTTTTCTCTTTATTTGCTTTTATTTTTCTGCGGCTGTGGCCATAATTTACAATAAAAACACAACCCAGATAGGAGGGGGAAAGAAAGAGGGAGACAGCGAGAACGAGAGCGGGAGTGAGCGGGTGAGATAGAGAAATGTGAAGCTGAAAATGAAAGAGTCTGACAATGTGGCATGGAGGCTGCTGGGCTGCCGTTTGCATTCGATGCGAATGTAATGGATGAATGAGAGAGCACAGTGCACAGAAGGGGGTAACGGGGACAGGGACAGGGAGGGATAGCGTTACCGTTAGTCGTCTAAAAAGCGACGACGAAACCATCGAAATCGCGCCATGCAGTTAGACTTCAGAGTCAGATATTGTATTTCATGGCGTCTCGCTCGATATGTCACGGCGTGTATGTGTGTGTGTGTGTTTGTGTCAGCATCTCTTTCTCTCTCCCACTCTCCCTATGCATATGTGTGTGTGTGCCATAATTCAATTTCAGAGTAAGCCCATCTCTACATCCACCCATCCACCCATGCCCATCCCGAGTCCCAGCCTATCTCCCCCTAGGTTGCGCCATGCATATAAGGCATTGATCTGGCCCTAGTAAAGCGCGTTATGTTTTATGCGTACGGCTGAAAAGTTTAACGAGGCATAAACAAACACGGCCCAGGACGAGGGCTATTGTCGTTTGCCGGAATGAATGAATGTTCCATATGATATATGGGCAGCGATAGACAGCCGACATTACGGGTCACGGAAATCCCCTCAGGCAAAGGTAAGCTGCTGCAAAAGATGGCAGCCAGCGAGATTTTCCTTATGTCTTATGAATTGCTTTGTGTCATCTTAGGTTCACTCCAAATCGTTCCAGCCATCTGCTAGCCATAATATCTCTTCCTGAAATCTGAATCCCTTTAAAGTTTGTGAATGGGGGGATAATTTCAGGGCGGATAATTTTTTAAAATTGTTAAGTCTTTGCTTGCGAATAAATCGGCTACTAGTTTGCATTTGGTTGCATTTATTACCTCCCAAAAACATTCAAAGAAATGATTTTGATGGCAAATCAAGCCGCCTGCTGTTGAGCGTTGCCTGCTGCTGCTGCTGGGGCTGAACACGCTCAAATTGGCTTATCCATAACCCAATTAGCCGTGCAGATAACGCTGTGTCACGGCCACATCCTCTTTACATAAACCATATGTTTCGTCACATGCAATTTCCAAAGCAATTAGCCCAGGCACTCCACCTGGCTGATGGCTGATGCAACATCCTTCGTACCGAATCAACGGTGAACCACCACCACCACCACCCTGCTCCTAGCCAGCGTTGCCGTTGCCGTTGCCGCCTGCAGCCTGTTGCTAGCTCTTCTGAATGTGCCCCGAGTAACTCTGTGTGTGTGTGTTAGAGTGTTGTTTGTGTGTGTGTCTATGCCTGTGCCAACGAATTGAATTTGTCGCGCATCGAACAAACTTGGGCAATTCCATCAACATGCCTCCATTTCCCTGCCCTGCTGCTCACGGCCATGAACCTGACCATCGACCAACTGGCATTGGGATCTGGCTGCAGCATTTGTCGTTGCTACTCGCACATGAGTTCTCGCTGGCGCTGTTTTCCGTTCTGCTACTGCTAATTGAATTGGCTTGGTTGTCGCCCGATTTAAGGCCGGAGGACAACAGAACCTTCGCAGAGTCAAAAATTACGCATACGCCCGGTATGGTGAGCATTAAGCCGTTACGGCTAATGAAGCGGCAGCTTCTCCTGCCGGCTGACTGGGGGCAATTACAGCGATGATGGCATCGTTTCGCTTGCCATTGTTTCGCTACTCAATTGAATTACATTGAAAAGCTCGTTTGGCTCGTTAGTCGAACGCGTTTGAACCGATAAACATGTTCAGCAACTTAAAATGCAATCAACGGGAGTTTCTCCCCGCTGCAAAGTGCGCAAATAAACTTAATCTCGATTAAATTGCTCCATATTGAAGCCAAGAACTGGCACGCATCTCCCTTCGACATATATGCACACATCTATGTGTATGTATATCCCCGCGAATTGCTACAATTTGAGGCACTTAAGCGGAAAATAATCTGATGGACGTGTACGGCCTGCAACGTTACCAACGCGAAGGGTAAAAAACCAGCCAAGAGTTATTCCCTCTATCGCCTAGAAGAGACAAAGCTGTGCTTGTCCGCTCTATGGTTTGGTGTGCTCTTCCTCAGGACGGGACTGTAATATTAACCACAGAAAGGAAATGAAAATCACAACCCGCGCACTGTGTTGTTATTATTTCAGAGCGAAGGGTACCTTGCTGTAAGTTTACTGCTTCAGCAATCACTGCCTTGCCAGGGTATTCAAGTCTTCGCCTACCCCATGCAAAAACGCTTTCTATTTTGGTATTTTTGTAGGTTTTTTAATTGGTGTTCTGTGCTGATTGGTTTTCCATCAGCTTGCTGGGATTAAGTTGAGCGTTTTCAATTTGCGGAAATAAAAATAACAAAAGCAAGAGGCAGAGCGCAAAGTTGGACGGGACTGTCAGTTCCACTGCACGGACAATCTCAATTGAATGCCAATTTGATTTTATTGGCATGCAGCAACTTGTTGGGTCCTGTGTCTGTGTCTGTGCCTGTGCCTGCGCCTGTCAATGCAGCGGCCAGACATAATATTTCAGCTGACCAAGCAAGGAAGAGTCGCTGCGGGGGAGCAGCCGCTGCCCGGCACAAGGCACCCCCGCGGGGTAGCTGGAAGCCAAATCAGCGCCGCTTTTTCCTCTTTGGAATTTCTCTCAAGCATTTTTGGCTTTCTCGTCGCTTTGGTTATGCCCATCGACGCTTGCGGCACGTACTCGGCGTTTTGGGGGGCAACGTTGTCAGGGCGCGTGGAAAGCATGAATCATCATGTTGAAAATATAATTAAAGTTTTTGACAGTTATTTTGTGAGCCAGCAATGAATGAGTGTCACTTCTGTGAGTGCGTGATAAATGATGTCGGATTTAAAAGCACCAAATAAAACGTGTAAGGGGAATCCTGCGGATTCAGTTAGGCCCACCATTGAATGAATTCCACCATTAAACGATGATTATGATAATCATTTGGCAACATGGACAACCCCCGAAAAATACGCCAGAAATGATTTACCCACAATATTGCGAATCCCCTTGAAATTTGTGCCCATCAATTGCAAATTGCACATCCCACGTATAAGCGAATGAAAATTATTTTGCAATTTTCCAGCCTCCAATGCTCAGTGCGGAGTGTCGAGTGCCGAGTGCGGCTGTGGTCACGTTAAAATGACTGTGGCACATCACCAAATTACTGCAATACATACATTTTCCATGCACTGCATTTGCGCGCATGTTTTTCCGTCCAATTTAAAGATACATTAGATTCCATTTAAGCCAGTGTCGCTCCTAATTTAGCCCAATGACTGATGGAGAGCAAGCGCCCTCTTCCACTGCCACTGAGCCAAGGCCAGCTGGGTATTTGGGCTCGTGCACCTTTCGTTTCAGTTGCAGTTTCAGTTGAAATCTCTTTGAAATTATACAAGTCAGACGGGTAATTAGAACTGGCAGACACACCCAGACACACACAGCCACACACAGCCACACACAGGCACACACGATTCTTCTCGAATGGCGTCTGTCCCGGCCAGGGTCTGCAGTTAATTGCTTGCCGTAACTTGGCAACGTCGCTGCAACAGAGACTGCAGCCTGTGACTGTGATAAGTGCAACCAGCGGATTGAACACAAATCCCCAGCATCCACTTTACGACTCACTCACGGACCCAAGGAGTTTTAGGACAGGTAAAACTTTAAAAGCAAACTCTGTCCAACAAAAAGTTCATGCAGGCCGTGCAACACGCTTACAATTTTCCTACTCTCGAAAGGCAGCAAAGTGAAGTGGTTTCTAAATGGATTTTGGACGCCACAAAAATAATTCAATTATTTACCGAAAACAGCAACATTTTTGGTAGAATGTGTAACAGATAATTTCATTAAAACAGTCCGCACAGAGGCTTCCGCTTCAGTGTCTGACACTGGCATACACTGCGTATGCGCATTGAATGGATTTATCCCGGACTTTGGCAGTCCTTTTGTGGATATTGCGGCTGTTTCGGATGTGTTTGCACGTGTTTAATGTGCAGTGCCTAGACCTTCTGGCCCAGACAAGGCCTCTGTACAAGGAAATCCTTTTACACCATATTGAGTTTTGTTGTTGCCGCTGCCGCTGCCGTTGCCGTTGCTTGTGGCATTCTCATTAGACATTAGGACACAGTTAAAGCAAGCAGAAATATGTTTGTGAATTCAACACGTTGCGGCTACAATTTATTTTAAATATTTAAGCCCAACGCTGGCAACAGACTGAAGTCAAGTGTCAATATACACCCAATGTTTGCATTTCATTTGGACTGAATTAATAATATATTTTTTGCACGGAGGGGGAACTCTTTTGAGAGCGGTTAACAAAGGGAAATTACAAAGTTTCGTTAAAACCCTTCAGACAATACTTAAAGCTGCTGCTTCGATTTTGGATAACAAAAAGTTGCCCTCTCCATTTGGCAGTGTTTGGTTTGCCATTCCTGAAACAATTAGCAACCGAAAGTGGGCCAAGCAAAGTGTCAAGCAGGGAAAAACATCGAATTGGACTAACGAAGCGAAATGGAAACTCAAATGGAACTGGAAATGGATACACTACAAGCAACAACTGTGTATGCGAACACTGCAAACTAAAAACGAAACTTGTGTTTTGCATTTGCATTTGGTTTTCTTTTTTTTTTGTTCGTTTCTCTCTTTCCTGTTTGACCCGCACAAACCGCACAGATCCCCAGAGGGACAATCATAGGAAGGGGAACCGAATAGTCGAGCATTACACCTTTGGAATACTCGATAATCAATTATGGCTCCTATTTCGTAAATAGCCAAAGAAAAACTACAAATAATTCCACCAGCAATAATTCACTTCAAAATGCTGCTATAAGAAAATCGCAAACCTCGTTATGTGCCAGTACAGGGTATGCCAACTGTTGATAACACAACCTCTGAAGTTATTCGTTGATAATAATAATGATTCCAGTGGGCCAATGTGGGCGTGTCACATGTGTCGGCGCTGCGGTCAGTGGCAGGGCATGGCATGGAGCATGTTTCTGTGCGTGTGCACTACGCGGACAAGTGGCCAGCTAAGGCTGCCCGTGGGCATACAAAGCATTTGTCGCTTCGTCGATTCAATTAATGCGACAACTGAAAACAAAGCGAGACAACAGAGCCGCTGAACAAAGAGCAAAGTGAACAAATCAGGGAGTTAAGGACTCGCCTCCTCTCACGTTCAATGGGCAATTACATTTTAATGAGAGAAGGAAGCTTCCCCGGCCATCCAAAACCTTGTCGATACATATGCAAATTTGTTTGGGGTCTGGTTCTGGGGGATGGTGGACATACACACCCACACACACACACACACACACCTCGTGCACTTAAAGTGTACAAAGGTCGCTTTAAAGCTGGCCTCCTCCCCCACTCACTGCGAGTATCTCTGATTACTTTGTCTGTGTCCGCCTTTGTATGCAAATTTCACAGTCAGCGTTATTAATTTTGCGCCCAGTTTGCTGTACTGGCTTCTGTATCCCCTATTGAACGGCCGCCGACACATCAAAGCGCGCCAGCTGACAAAAGCACACTCGCCTCTCTCTTGTTCTTGTGAATATGCGTGTGCGCTTAAAAAATAAATACATACTTATACTCGAATAATACACAATACACAGTATAACAGAAAATATAAACTGTAACGGATGCTGAGACAAAGAAGTGTTAAAGGGACGCCCGGCGCTTTCAATTGGAAAAAAAAGACCAGAGGAGGCAAGCGGAAATATAATGAGTTTTGCCCAGTGCCCAAAGCCAGGGAGGCTGGCCCTGGCCCAGAGCGGACACTCCTTTCGCCAGAGAGGGACAGGCAGAGGGCCCTAGCTTTGGCTCTGCCCCTGCCCCTGCTCTGCGCTCGACCCGTTCAAAGTCTCATAAAGTGGACGGACATTCGCTTTGATTTGCTGTTGCTGTTGTTTGTGTGGTTTTTTCTTTGCCAGACGAATCCGCACTAACGACTTGCCAGTTGATGTCATACGTGCGGTGCGGTGGGGTGGAGTGCGGTGGGGTACGGTACGGTTGGCTGCGAGGACAACGACACCGTGTGGCAGCATCAGTACTTGTATCATCCTCATCATCATCGTCACCGTGGACTGTTTGCCCTGTCCTTTGACTCGGCTGTCGCACTCTTTAGGCAGCGTCACATTTAAAATCAATTTCATGGCCTGAGCCGGATAGGACACACACACACAGGGGCACGTGCCACAAGCCTGTCCCCTGTCAACCGCAAATGCAAATATAAACATATGCCAGGCTCACAAAAAAGAAATCCCTTTCAAGCTGTAAATACTTCCCTCCTTTGGGAGGGTAAATCCACTTTTTCTATGTGCTTGACTGGAGCCAAAGCGATATCCATTTGGGCGGATGTATTTTCATTCATAAAAGGGATATGCTGATCCCCCAAAGCCTCCATATTTAAATACAATCAAGAATTTACATACTTTAATTTGAGCTGGGAACAGAACAGAAACTGATTGCTGCAGAGCATTCCGCATTCGAACTCAATCTGTTACTTTTCACCATATTTATTTATTTTCCTTTCATAAGCCTTTGGCTCTCGAATGTGCGTCTGAGAGCCACCAGGGAAGGTCATTACTGATAAGTCAGCCAATAAAGTCAGTTGGCCACTCCACCGTATTCAGTATACGCCCCGTGTCCGGTGCCCCGTGCCGCGTGCTCGCTGCAGTGTGTGGCCAGAGCAATGCACTCCCAGTGCTGGAGCTTCCGGGAAGACTCGCGTGGGCAGGATACGAGATACGAGATGCTGTTGGAAAAGTACAATTAAACATCTGATCTGGGAGATGGCGGATTGCTTTAACTTATTATGCAATCTCAGGGCAGGTGTTCGAGCACAGGGCCTTCTCATTCCTGAGAGCAATAAAAGTTTGCTGCCTGGCCGTGGCATGCGGAATAATTCATTCGACATTTAAGTGTCTGCCGACACGTGCAATGTAAAAGTTTTACGCGCCTACAAACACACACCAGCACGAGCACCAACCTGCTTGCATTATGTAATTCCGCATAAAGCGTTGAAGAGAAGCGTTGCCAGAAGACGCTGTCAAAGGCAGTGCCCAATGAGGGGTGAAGTAAAGCTCTTTGGCGGTTGGCGGATGGCAGATGACAAATTGGTCGCGTTTCATTTGCCGCTGCATATGTACATTCGAGCCAATGAATCTGCATATGTCTGAAGCGCTCTCTGATGGCCAAAAGCAATCGATTTTCCTCTCCTTTTTTTTCGGCAAGCGAAAGTGATTTCCTGCCGCCAAACTTCATCAAGGCAACATCTCTTATCAGCGGAGGCAGGGGCACGGGCAGGGAGTGGCTGCATGCCGCGAATATCTTCCGGTTCCGCAGTTTTTGATGTCTTCCTCTCACTGGCGGAGGTGGAGGAAGTTGGAAAGTGGTGAGGAGAGGAGAGCCAGGAGCCTGTAGCCTGCCAAAAATAATAATCAAGAAGCCGGCGTAAGTGTTGCACGGTCGTCTCCTTTTGATGCCACAACCAAAAATTCAAGAAAAATCAATTGCAAATGGATACAGACACTTGGTGTACATGCCTTGCTGCATATTAGATATATATGCATATGATCCCTCTACATACATATATTCAGTTAAACTATGAATGCGAATTCCATTCAAATCCCGCGGGATTTGGCACGTGCTGCCTCAACCATTGGAGCAGCCACAAAAAAGTTGCGCCCAAGCTAGATCCGGCACAGGGGCAGGTCGTAAAAATATACTATTTAGGTGCTTTTACAGCAGAGTACACAGAAAGACCCGTGGGCCAACAGGGTCAAGAGAAACCATTTAAAACGCATTTAAAACGTGTGAAAAGGGGCACATTTGGAGCTGCATACTTTCAGGAGCTTAATGAAAATTAGAAATCAAATGAAAGTTTTCGAGCGTCGCAGGCTCAACATTCTTTCAATGGAAGATTGTGTTGCATGTACTGTTGATCCCATAAGAACTGCAGAATTATTTTTCTTGACACACACACAGGTCGTGGGGGCTGTGTGGGGTTGGCATAGCGATAGAGCGCGTGACAACAACAAAGGAACCAGCCAGCTAACACAACAAGAAAACCGAACAATTGCTGTCTAAATTCATTGTGTGCGCCTTTGTATGATTTGATGTTGCTGTGTGGCAGGGGCTTAAAGGGGAAAGGATCACTTGGAGACCAACACACACACCCACTAACACACACACAGATGCATGTGTATCGCATTCGTGTCAATGGAAATGTCTATGAATGTACAATTTACATTGATGCCGCATTGTGGCATTGTCTGCTGAATACTACCTACGTATACTCGTTTTCCCAGAGCTATATGCGGAAATATTGTTTATGTGTCTCTCGGTCGGTCGCTCTCTGTCTCTCTCTCTCTCTCTCTCTCTCTCTCTCTGTCTGTCTCTGTCTGTCTCTTTTGCTGGCTGCCAACAAACACAAACAGATGTAAGTTGATTGTGTGCAGTCAAACACCACACCTCACCTCACCTCACTTCACTTTACCATCGACGACTGAGATGGTGTGGGGAGTGGAGTGTGGCTAGATGGGTGTGCGCTGTTGATGTGTGATGGGTTTGTCATTTGATACAGTTTATTATTGCCAGACGATTGAATGACTAACCAGATGATGCATTCGTGCAGGATGAGGCACTGCAGTTGTCACAGTTGCATGCCCCATTATTAAACAAATCAAGTTTAACAGTTTCCACAGAGCTTGCCCAAAATACAAGCCTCAATTAATGCAAATATGCAAATAAACTAAATAATATTTTTTGGTAATATTTTTAATTTCAAACCGCAAGTATTTGATGTGTTTGCGTGCCGTTTAATAAACTAATATTCAGCCAGAATTGATGGGGAGCACCGCCTGAAGTGTAGACACACATTGGTGCAGCACTGATCGTCGTCGGTGCAAGCCTTTCCATTGGTACGACATTGCACATGCACTTGCGATTCATCATCATCCTGCCAACGAAAGACATAAAGATCATTGGCAAACATACCACCGATTTAGTTACCTCACGGGTCAGATTTTTTGATGAAAGGCTTCGATCTTCCAATGCTAGGGCCATCGGTTCGACTCCACGAGTCTTTAAAGCGCGAATGCCTATTTCGAACGAGAGCATTGCTTGTGTTTTCCATAAGAATTATGCCCAGAACCAGGGCAAGACCCAGTAAAACGAGTGAGACGATGGAAGTCATGTTTAATGTTCAACTGATGGAACCATCCAGTCGGGATACCTTTATATACACCTCCATTCTAGTTTAGACCAAATGCAACACAGCTTTCGGTTTTAATTACATTGTTTTCTATCTGTTTAGCACAAAAACATATGCGGCTTGAATGACATGAACGAACTAGCTGAAAAAAGAGGCGGTGACTGCGTGGCTGGTCGGCAAAATACAATGAAGAATATGTTGGCTGTATTACTATTAATTTCGACATCACTGAAGCAGCTCCTTAATTCACGCAGCTCAGAAGACTGACTGTGAACAAAATCCAGTGATGGAAGATCTAAAGGTTCAGTTCATAAACAAGACTTCCCTTTCCATGATTTCTCGTACAGAACGACAGCGCTGCTAACACCCCAGGTTACAGAAGCTTATAAGTATATGTACATAATTAGCTTATTTTGTGGAGAGTAATTGCCACTAAAGAACTGATGTCTAAATATATAACTATACCATACAAAAATAAAACTAAAAATTATGGCAAAGTTGAAGTAACAATAAAAATTATGGAAAACTTCCATTTGGGTTCGCTACATCTCCAGGTACATAAATGTAGGTTATGGAGGATCGAGAGAGACACGAAGCGGTCGTAGTTTCGTTGCGTCGTCTGTATAGGCAGCCTTCGGCTCTGAGAGAGCCGAGAGCAAAGAAGCGAGATCAGTCGGAGTCGAGAGTCAGACACAGTCAGTCGTAATTCAGTCACGCATCGTACGAAAATCACACACATAAGTTAAGAACATAACTGTACCACAAATTGTACTGGGAGCTAAGAAATATACATTAAGTTCAACATCCATACTTGCAAGTAAATTGCCATCAAGCAAAGAAACTATCTACAGTACATATATCCATTTTATCGCCACGAATCAAGGTTACTGAGAAAGGTGTACAATTTCATTTTTAATCCTTTGCGCCAAGGCTATTGCGGATATTTTGGCAAATTCAACCTACTAAGTACATTCAAACATAGTTATGTTTTCATTTTTATTTTATTTTTATTTAAAATACGAGTACATTAAACAACATAAAGATAGGCATAATCATTGGACTTGCAAATCTTTGCCCCAAACAGACATTTTTTGTTGCAACAATTCTCGGCTATGCTGCAAGGCTTTCCAACCGATACACAGTTTGCGTGATATGCTAGGCGATCATCCTGTAAAGGAATTTGAACAGACGTTATCAAGTCAAACAATCTAAGAATAGGTTTACATTCGACTGTTACCTGTGTCAGATTTGTGAGCAATGGCATGGGACGATCAATGACAGGCTGTCTCGTCTTGTTCACCTTCTGGGGACTGAGAGTGGTGAAATTTGATTTTCGAGTGGAAGAACTGCTGTTGAGAGCGGTCGGTGGAGCACTGCTCGTTCTATCGAAGAAAGAATAGCTGCTCGAAGTTTCGATTAGCATTAGACACAATCCAAGGGCCAAGCTCAGTGCCACGGGTGTAGCTACAGAATTCATGTTGAAAGTTTGACTGATAGAACCCCCCACTCGCACACCCTTTTATACAACATTCTGTATCCTTGCAAAAGAAAATACTAATATCAGTAATGGTGTTTCTTAAGCAAATTGTTTTCTTTATGTGTTTTAAATGGAAAACATTTGCGGCTTAAATTACAAGCCTCACTAGGGTTGCACTGTGGACATTATCTGCAACAAAAGACAGTCCAACCTAATGTAAAAACTATATGTACATAGATCCACCAGATGGCAGCAGCTGCATAGAGCAGATATTATTATTTTTATTTAGAATACTTCAAAGTTTAAAACGGTAACAAAATAACCATAAGCCATTAAATTGGGAATGCAGGTCTTTGTCTCAGACGCACATTTTTTGTTGCAACAATTCTCGGCTGCGCTGCAAGGCTTTCCATCCGATGCACAGTTTGCATGATATTCCAGGCGATCTTCCTGCAAGCAAAACATTTGATTAAACGGTATCTTGGAAAAGTTCCAAGCCTACCTGTGTCAGATTTGTGAGTAATGGCATGAGTTCATAATAAATAAACGAACTCGTAGTAGTAGTAGTTGTAGTAGTGGAAGTGGAGTTCAATTCACGAGTGGGAGTGGGAGTGGGTGTGGGTGTAGGAGAACTGCTGCTAATAACGGAAGCCGCGGTTGTGCTGTTCTGAATTTGAGCTCTCCGAGCTGTGCTTGTTCTCTTTGGCACAGAAAAATAATTTGTTTTTTTAATAGGAATTAATTCCAATCCAAACGGCAACAACAGTAGCACGAGTGTAGCGATAGAATTCATGTTGAAAACTTTACTGATAGAAATGCCCAGTCGTGCCTCGTTTTATACACCATTCTGTATCCTTACTAAACAAGACTAGAATCAACAATGTTTTTTTAGTGATAAACATTTGCGACTTGAATTACAAGAAGCGGCTATCTCGCGATTAGTTGCTGACTAATTATGGTCCACAATGGTTGGACCACTAACCATACAGTTTATAGATGTGCCAGTTCATACAACGAAAGGGGCGCAGCTGAGTTTTCTGGGGTGCTGGGGCCATTCGGCTGTGCTGCTGACGGCATTTTTTCGACATGTTCGATTCATGACGAGATGCGAAAGCAAGCCGAGAATCGCAAATGTTTGTGTGTACACAGGCACGACAAAATATCAATTCTTATTTTCCGAAAGTGTTTTTTTGAGTTTGTTTTGAGTTTCTTTCCAGGTTACGTAAATGTGTGTGTGCCATGTATTCACACATACTGTGCTTGTGAGGGTTCTACAATTTTTGTCCGCTTGAACCGAAATTTTGTTTTATTCCCGTACACAAAAAGAGATAGGGGGTATATTGTATTTGCGGTAAAAGTGGATCTGTGTAACGCAGATAAGTAAACGTTTCCGACCCCATATGGTATATATGTACATTCATGATTAGCAAAAATAGCCGAGTCGATAAAGCCATGTCTGTCTGTCTGTGCTTTCGATCTAATTTCTCTCATTTTCTCTTTATATTTCGTTGCTCTCTTTTTTCGATCTAATTTCTCTCATTTTCTGCCTCCCACTTTCCACCGCTCAAATGGCAGAAAGCCGTTAAATTCAAATTTGAGATACCAGGCGAACAGAAATCAGCAGAAGGTCGCTGCTTTTTTTAATTCTGTTTTTCTTCTTGTTTCTCTTTGTCTTTCGTTCCTCCCCTTATTCGCTATTATTTTCCTGATTTTCTGCCTCCACTTTCCGCCGCACAAATGGCAGAAAACCGTTAAATTCAAATCTGAGATACCAGGCGAACAGAAATCAGCAGAACGTCGCTGCATTTTTTTAATTTCTCCTTTTTTCTTGTTTCTCTTTGTCTTTTGTTCTTCCCCTTATTCGCTACTATTTTCCTGATTTTCTGCCTCTACTTTCCGCCGCTCAAATGACCGTTAAATTCAAATCTGAGATACCAGGCGAATAGAAATCAGCAGAAGATCGCTTCTTTTTTTAATTTCTCGTTTTTTCTTGTTTCTCTTTATATTTCGTTGCTCTCTTTTTTCGATCTAATTTCTCTCATTTTCTGCCTCCCACTTTCCACCGCTCAAATGGCAGAAAGCCGTTAAATTCAAATCTGAGATACCAGGCAAAAAGAAATCAGCAAAACGTCGCTGCATTTTTTTAAGATCTCTTTATTTCTTGTTTCATCTTTGTCAAAATTTTGTTCTTCCCCTTATTCGCTACTATTTTCCTGATTTTCTGCCTCTACTTTACGTCCGCTAAAATAAGACCGTTAAATTCAAATCTGAGATACCAGGCGAACTAGAAGTCAGAATCTTTTAGACAATGAAGAATTTCTTGCTTCCCCCCTTATAGCTATTAATTTCTCGTTTTTGCTTGCACTTTCTCTTTGAACCCTACGAGAATTTAGAATATGAACGATACATCTTAATCTTTTCGATCTAAAATTTCTCTTGTAGATTTAGATCTGCCTCCCAGATCTAAAATTCCATTTTTTTCTACTCTAAAATGGCAGAAAGCCGATAATATTCAAATCTGATGATACCAGGCGAACAGAAATCAGCAGAAAGTCGCTGCTTTTTTTTAAATTCTCTTTTTCTTGTTTCTCTTTGTCTTTCGTTCCTCCCCTTATTCGCTATTATTTTTCTGATTTTCTGCCTCTACTTTCCGCCGCTCAAATGGCAGAAAACCGTTAAATTCAAATCTGAGATACCAGGCGAACAGAAATCAGCAGAAGGTCGCTGCTTTTTTTTAATTCTCTTTTTTTCTTGTTTCTCTTTGTCTTTTGTTCTTCCCCTTATTCGCTATTATTTTCCTGATTTTCTGCCTCTACTTTCCGCCGCTCAAATGGCAGAAAACCGTTAAATTCAAATCTGAGATACCAGGCGAACAGAAATCAGCAGAAGGTCGCTGCTTTTTTTTAAATTCTCTCTTTTTTTCTTGTTTCTCTTTGTCTTTGTTCTTCCCCTTATTCGCTATTATTTTCCTGATTTTCTGCCTCCACTTTCCGCCGCTCAAATGGCAGAAAACCGTTAAATTCAAATCTGAGATACCAGGCGAACAGCAATAATAGCTAATCTTGAATGCATAATTATGGGGTCGGAAACGTTTACTTATCTTCGTTACACAGATCCTCATTTACCACAAATACAATATACCCCTTTCTCTTTTTGAGTACGTTTCACGGACAAAAATTGTGAACCTCACGCACTGAGTATGCTGTGAATACATGGCACACACATTTACGTAACCTGAAGTACTTTCAAACGAAGCTCAAAACGCTTTCGGAAAATAAGAATGATTTTGCCTGTTACACACAAATCTGAGATTTCGCATTCGTTATGAATCGAACTTATCGAGAAAAATGGTCCCGCACACAGCCGATGCCTGGGGTTTTGGGACAAAAATTCAGCTCGCCCCTTTCTTGTATGAACTGACATCTTATGGTTGTGTTACTATATGTGCATATATGTAGTATAGGTATAGATGCATGTACAATGAGACGCATTTAGATTTGTCGGCAGCTTATTCCCATTAAATTGAAGCGGTTTCTAGATGGCTAAAGCAGATAAATTTCTGCAGCTGTAATTGTGCCACACCCCACCAAAAGCAAAAGACCATAAGGTTTCTTATGCATTCATTATATGTATTATATTTGTATATATTTGGAGTCATATTAACTTAATTATGGATATTTATAAGTGCACCGTTTGGAAAATTTGAGGCACATCTTGGTGCAACATTGCTCGGCCAGTTGGCACTCGAGGCCAACCCCCACACAGGCTTCTGAATATTCAATACGCTGCTCCTAGTAATAGACAGAGAGACGCACAGTTCAATTTTTAAACAACATTCAATTCAATTAAATTCAATTCTTACTTGTGTCAAATTTTGGCTTAGTGGCATTAAAGTGATACGACGACCGGCGTATTTCTCGTCAATGCCTAACTGCGCCGATATGTCCGAGTCCTTGACCAGCGATGACGTCTCCTGCTCATCCATCATGGCAGCACCGTTTGTGGCTTCGATGTGCACTAGAACCAGAGCAACAGCCAGACCTAGTGCTAAGCTTGGTACGATGCAGTTCATTTTGAATGTCTGAATAATTTCCAAGACTTTATATACTCGTAGATATCCATTGTGGTGGTTCTCAAAAGCCAAAGCAGACACTCTTGTGTTTTCTTACTGCAGCTGTTTCCAACGCTTATTTGTTTATATAATTCATAAGTTTATTTTTCTAAAACTGTTCCTTCTTTTTCTTTTTTGTTTTTATTTTTGTTCAACGCATCGATGTAGTCATATCCGTCTGGCCAACCGCTTCTATGATATGTATATGTATATATCATTCTTGAGCCATAAATATGGTTGCCCAAAGCTACTCAAGAATATCTGGGATGGCTGGGGCACCGCATTCCCTGGTTTCCAACAGGCATATCCTCGTGCAGCATTGTTCAGCCAGTTCACACGGCGTTCCAAATAGCTCGCAATTCCTGACCCATTCAATGCGTTGTTTCTATCAGTAAAAGGAGGAACGATCCGTTCCTTAGCCGTATGCTGTAATCCGCTATCTCTATCATACTTACACGTGTCATATTTTTGGACAGTGGCATCTGTCTGGGGTGTTTCCTACGCGCGGAAGCAAACGCCGCCCGTCCGCCTACTTTCTTGATGACGGAAATTGAATCCAGATCATCGAAAACGGGAACACCGCTCGTAGATCGAATGAGGATCAGTGCCAGAGGCAGGACCAGACCCATTAGCAACAGCAAACTGGTAGAATTCATGTCGATTGTTTGACTAATGAAACTGCCTCGTCCGGCTGCTTAATATATAGCTCCCATCCGGGTCTATTGTGAACAAAATCAAAACCAGACCCAACAGCAGTTTCCACCATTCCAGATAGTGCAAGGGAAACATACCCTTTAAAGTGCAGATACGTTTAATCACAATCAACCGCCAATTTTTGTATTATTTATTTTATTTTTTATTATTTTATTTATTTGTATTTATTTATTATTTATTTATCTCTTTGAAAGGGGTTGCCTTACTTTGCACTTATACCACATTGCTTGGATGACAAAAGACATACTTTGGTGCAGCACTGTTCAGCCAATTTGCAATGCGCTCCTAGTGCCTCACAGTTGTCGCTCCACTCAATACGCTGGTGCTATTAATAAGATCAATAAGAAATATCATTACAAACTTTGTGAACGTAGATTAAGGTTCCATTCGATTCCTACAAGTGTCAAATTTTTGGACAATGGCATCTCTCTTTGATTTCTTTGCCATTGAAAAAGCTTGCGGGCATTCATCCTGCCATGCGAATTTGCGCTCCTTGCTCCTAAGTGTTCATTTGCCTGAGCCAGGGCCAGACTCAGTATCAAGAGGGCGACGATGGAATTCATGTTAAATGATTGACTGCTCAAACTATCTAGACTGGCCTCTTTATATACAATGCCATTCTGGAGCAAAATCAGACACAACAGCAGTTTTCCAATCCCCAGATGGCACACCCAGATGGCTGAGATATATGTACATATGTTTTCTTAGCTGCATGCCGCATGTTTAAGTGCGATTTAGAACTTTAAAATACTGGTTCATTCGGTGGCCCAACATTTAT
The DNA here is from genome assembly GCA_018150905.1 of Drosophila ambigua. Lineage (NCBI taxonomy): Eukaryota > Metazoa > Arthropoda > Insecta > Diptera > Drosophilidae > Drosophila > Drosophila ambigua. The sequence goes on from JAECWS010000086.1 coordinate 3,082,120, forward strand.
TTGGCTGGCCATTTAAAACAGCTGACAGGGAAAAAAATAGATATAAAATTCAAAGCGTTTTTTTTTATTTTCATCTTTAAAGATGGCATCTTTAGTAGATGGCACACCGCCTGGTAGCCACCAGACATACTTTCGTGCAGCACTGTTCAGGATATTTGCACAGCATTCCCAGTGGCACGCAGTTATCCGCCCACATAATACGTTGATGCTATTAATCAGGTGAGAGAACCATAGCTAAATCCTTAATTGTTTAAGTGTTCAAAATTAAATTCTTACATGTGTCAAATTTTTTGTGGGTGGCATCATGAGTCTTCTCGTGGCTTCTTTTTGTGGTTGTTTTTTGCGGGTGTAAGCAAACGCCGCTAAACCGCCGACATCCTTGAGGATCGACGGTGAATCCAGCTCATCGAACAGTGGCGCACAACTCGTAGGTACCATGAGGATTATGCCCAGCGACAATGCCAGTGCCATCAGCAACAGTAAACCGGTAGCATTCATTTGGATTGTTCGACTAATGCAACCGGGCCGCGCGTTTCTTTTTATACCCACAGCTCCATTCTGCGGATGAACGAAACCAAAACCAGTCGCAACAGAAGTATGCAGTTTGTTTTTAAGCATGTCGTTTTTATTATTGTTTGTTCAGCGAGAAACTTATGCGGCTTGAATTACAAGAGGCCACCACGGCCGCTAGGTGGCGAAGAGGCGGTGACTGAGCCCCACAATGGGTGGACTCTGCCATACACTCTGCACGGTTTCGGCAGCCACCTGATTCCGCCAATCGCCTATCCCTTTGAACAGGCCTAAGAACAGGTTGGTGAACACTGTAATGTCCTCGCTGTTGAGTGGATTCATCTGTTGCCCAGATGCTGATGAAATTAAAGGAATTTTGGCATCCATAGAACCCTTGCCCGGGGGCAGACACTCAACGGGAACGTGCACCTGTACTGCCTGTGAAGAAAACAGACAGATGCAGAAGACAACTTTATGTGGAGAGCCAAAGTCACGTCTCGCTTACTGCAATGGCCAGAAATATAATGGGCCACATTTTGATTTGTGGCATGGTGTCCAACTCGCAGTGCACTGACAATGGAATGGCTTTTAAAGCGATGCCACTGTTGACTCACTGACCCCGCGGCTCCAATTAACTGCGATGCTTTGAGTTGTTGGACATCCCCTTCCCTTCTGTTTGCCAAGTCAAGAAGTTGGGTTACATTTGTGTCAAGACGCGCTCGAGATAATTGAAAATTGCCGAAGTCAATATTTAATGTCAATGCCTGCGATACCTACACAGATATCGCTACAGATAGGAGTAGATATTTAGGTTATGCTGACAAATGAACAATACATATCAAGGAAACGTTTCAGGGCTCCACTCCACTAGGGTTATGCGTGAGCATGGCATACGTATAGTGAGTCATGATTTCGATTGCTCTGCTCTTGGGTTTAGGCGGGACAGCAAGAATTGTTTACATTGATAATATAAATTGTTTCAAGAATCGATTGCGATAGCAAAAGTCACAAGTTCAAAAGCTTTGACCCTGCCAAAAAATACTGAATAGATGAAGTTTATGAATCCATAACAACAATATTTATATATGTATATTGTGTGTATTAAATATGCTGATACTAATTTGATATAAGAATTCTCTACTTATATGGTTACCATATTGCCCTAGATAAGTCATAAGCAAATAAATAAATAAATGAATTCCCATAAAATAATGCAAAAGCCCGTGCCCATGCTGGGTTTTTTCTTTGTATTTTTAATCTGACAAATGTGTTTTTTTGAGGCGTATCAGCGTGTCAGTCGGCAGAAAATCCCTCCCTCATCGAGAGATCTGCTGAGTGACGTACAGTGACGTTCAAAAATGTGTGGCTGCCATCGAAATCTATCAGAGGAAAAGTTACGCCCAAAAAGAGCTATTGTAACAGGTTCTAGTTTCCTTTTGCCCAAAGTATATTCTTCAAAGTATACTTATTAAATTACATTTGGCATTTCGTTTTTATTTAATATTCAAATTGAAGAAATATTTTGTACAGTAAAATAATCAATAATTTTAAGCGATACAATAAATAATTTAATTTGGTGACAAGCCTTTTAATAATAAATATACGTAATAATTCGAGTTAAAGTTTATTACTCGTATTGTTCGACATCTTTTTAGGTGACACACCTGTGCATGTAGAAGTGACAACGTTTCGTGCAGCACTCCTCACTGACATTACACTGAGGAAAAAAATGCGTAAGAAGGGCAAGTTATCTCTTTGATAAAAGGGTGATATCAACAGCAACTCTTACCGGTCCACCGACGGGTCTGCACTGCCTGCCCTGCTCCTCTTGTGGTGTTTGCCTTGGCTCATTTGGGAGCGTTACGATGTCCAAGATGTCCGGAAATTTATTGTCATGCTCCAGCACATCGTGGTCATAGATACTGTTCGAGAGGTACGGCATATCCTGGGCAAAGCCTTCGTCAATCCTCCTGGCGCAGACATTCATGTATGTCATGCATTTCCTCGAGCAGCAGTCCGAATGCATCTGGCACTGAATACTCGCGTTAAGATCATAAAGATCATAGCTAGCGTGGCATGCTACTCACATATTCCCCATTCGTTTGGCAAGAGATGCCCTCGCGGTTCAAGTGGGCCGCCACCAAGCCCAAGATACGCAAATAAATTGCCAAGCGGGCGATCGTTAGCGACTTCGACTGCGACATGCTGGCACTTGCACTGGAAAGCGTTGACTGTGGCATTATGCGCTGGATCGCTGTTTTATAACTAAGAGCGGGGGAGAGAAATCAATAAATGATAGCTGGGTTCCAGAGCCGAATATATTACGAATATATCACCTATTGGCAGGGTCTATTTTAGAAGGCAATTGCTTCAAATTTTTTAAGTAAATATGCTTCCATTCTATAGCAATAAATTGATATTACTATTATAATAAACTATTATTATGAGGGGTGAGTTAGGTCTTGCTAAACCAAGACAATAGTCTCCGAATCTCCCTCCAAAACTGGTTCAAACTGAGCGACTAGTAGTTCCCTTGGGATGAGTAAAAAGGGTTCTTCTTTATAGGGTATTTAAACTGTGGCAGTAATGGGGTGGTGTAATGTAGTGGGCCCGCATCAGGGTGAGCGTGAGCATGAGTGTGCCAAGGACCGCACCGTGACCTGCCACAACTGTACCACTCATCGCTCGCTCGCTCGCTTGAGTGGCTCTCGGCCTGGAATGAAATTGTTTGCTCGGCTGCTTGCTCATCGTGTTGCCCAGCACAGCACTCTTATACGCATCGATCAGCCAGCCAGTCAGCCACAAGCCGCTTATCTTATCGAGGGAGGTGAGGCTTTAGCTTTAGGTACGCTGCGAGTATAACCTGAACCCGCAATCGCTGCGGTCGCTCAGTTGAGTTTCGGTTGCCAGCGCGTGGTGGACAGTCACAGTCCCATTCTCAGTCCCCGTCCCAGTCCCAGTCATCGATTCGTTGCCATGATTACGCCTTCGAGTGGCTTTACGGGTCTTGTGCTGGTGGTGGCCGCCGTAGCCCTGTCTGGGGTCGGTGGGTCCCTGCCCACACGCGATCGGTCGCTGCGGCTGCCCAACGAGACATATCCGCTGGCCTACCAGCTGCACATCTCAACCAACATCCATCTGGGGAATCTGCTCTTCAGCGGAAATGCCACCATTGACGTAGCGATCAGGCAGTCGACGAACGAGATAGTTCTACACGCCAAGAACCTAAGCGACTTCCAGATTACTGTGCACCAGCTGACAGAGTCGGGATCCGTCGATGTTGTCGATGATCTGACCCACACATACAATGCCCAGGCCGCTTTCCTCATCATCCATCCACGGGAGAACTATCAGGCCTTCGAGGCGGGACAGCGCTACCGCGTGCAGATTCTCTACACGGCCATAATGAGATCCCGGCCCATGGGCCTGTACTGGATGGACTATGTGGATGAGTCGACCAATCGGACCGTGTGAGTAAACGCAATCATCGAGAGTTGGCACGCGCCCTACCTAAACCCGCTGTGCCCACTTTGGCGCTGCCTCCTCTCCCCTTTTATTTTCTTTCTAATCCCCCATCTGTTTGATGTCTGTTGGTTCTCAGTGTGCCATCAGTTTAATTAATTTTCGACGCTGCCACAGACAGAAAGCGGCTTATCATCAAACCTTTGGCCAGCCATCGGGGGTACTCTCATCAAAATATATTGTGTGTACGAGTATGTGCACTCGTTCCGGCAGCGTTGCCGGGGTGACGATGTAAACAATCCAACAGGCACATGGCACAAATAGTGCGAGTTGTGCCCGGGCAATTCTTCATAATGGGTCATGACTGTGATCACAACAATAGTCTGTTCCCAAAAGTGATTGCGAACCGAATCTTATCAGCGCCCTGCGCACCACACCCCGTTCAGTTTGGGCGCCACAACTCAGAAATTCTACTTGTAGATTTGTTTATTTTGATTTGTAACTCGCACTTTGATTTTACGGGCCATGCCCAATGTCGATTTTTGTGTACAATTGTTCTGGGAGAGAGAGAGAGAAAGCTCTTCGTACCGGCTGCCTCGGGCTGCAACTGGTTTCATTCAGCGTTCAATGATCTTCGAAATGGGAATTTTTGAGTCGGTCATGATTTTTGCTTAGCACTCGGAATGGGAAGTACAAAGCTACATACAAACATATGTATATTGTAGAAAAAACCCCAGTTGGACACTCGACTGTTAATTCCAATGAATAAATAATTCCTCATAATTACTTACTGAATTATCAATTTCTAATCTGCAGATATGTGGCTGCCACGCAATCAGAGCCGACCTATGCGCGTCTGATCTTTCCCTGCTACGATGAGCCCGGCTTCAAGTCGAACTTCAGCATCCGGCTGACCCACGGTATCGAGCACTCGGCCATATCTAATATGCCCGTCAAGGAGGTGCAGCGACATGGGTAAGCGCTCCAAGCTACTCCCTTGGCCATGGCATTGAACCCACTTGTACCCACTTCGTTGCAGTGAGCTGGCGACGACACTGTTCGAGGCAACGCCGCCAATGTCTACCTATTTGGTGGCCTTTGTGATCTCCGACTTTGGCCACATTTCGGAGACGTATCGCGGGGTCACGCAGCGCATCTACTCCTCGCCCAGATCGAAGGAGAAGGGGCAGAGTGCGCTCAAGAATGCAGTGCGCACGGTGGCCGCCATGGAGGACTATTTCGGTGTGAGCTACCCGCTGCAGAAGCTGGATCACATAGCGCTGAAGAAGAACTACGGCGCGGCCATGGAGAACTGGGGTCTCATCACCTTCAAGGAGGGCAATCTGCTGCAGCAGGATGCGGGCGATGTGCACAAGCGGGTGAAGGACAAGATCACGCAGAACCACGAGATTGCCCATCAATGGTTTGGCAATTTGGTGTCGCCCGAATGGTGGTCCTATGCCTGGATGAACGAGGGCTTTGCCACCTACTTTGCCTATGTCATCACGGATCTGGTGAGTGTCCGCTGCCAGCAGCCAGTAGCCCAGAGGAATGAACTCTAACAATATCTCCTGCCATCTGTAGCTCTATCCCGAGGACAAGGTGATGGATATGTTCGTGGCGGATGAGGCGGATCGCGCCTACAGCTACAACAGCTTCTTCGACGTCCGGCCGATGACCTCCTACGTGGAGACTGAGAAGGAGATTATGGCCATCTTCGATATCATCACCTACAAGCGGGCCGCCTGCGTCATCAAGATGTTCCACCACGCCTTCCGGCAGAAGATCTTCGTGCGGGGCATAAGTCGCTACCTGGAAAAATAGTAAGTGCTGATGGGACTGCTCCTGGGACCGCTCAATTGGAATTCATGGGCCAGGGTTTCTGTGTTCGTTCATTGCAGCAAGTACAGCGTGGCCAACGAGCTGAACCTGTTCGATTACCTGCAGGCGGAGCTGCTCGAGGATGAGCATTTCCGGCAGCAGCCGTGGGTGCACCGCGTGCGGGAGATCATGCTCTCCTGGACGCACAGCGAGTGGATGCCCATTGTGCTGGTGACGCGCAACTACGAGAATGACACGATCACCTTCAGCCAGCGCTCGATACACTCGAAGAGCGAGCACTGGTGGATACCCCTGAACTTTGCCACCGCCCAGGAGCCCGGCTTCGAGGAGACACAAGCCGACCTGTTCATACTGCCCCAGACGCAGCACTCGCTCTCGCTGGCCGAGCTGAATCTGCAGCTGAGCGGCCGGGACTGGCTGATCGTGAACAAGCAGCAGACGGGCTTCTACCATGTCCACTACGACACCGACAATCTGCGGGCCATTGCCCGCCAGCTGCGGCTGAACCACACGCTCATCCATCCGGTGAACCGGGCCGCCCTGTTCCGCGACCTGAAGCCACAGATCGAGCACACGGAGCTCGAGGATATCGATGTAGTGCTGGACATGCTGAAGTACATGGAGCTGGAGGAGGATCTGCTGCCCTGGAACCAGGTGGGCGACACCATAGACTTTGTGCGACGCAATCTCTTTCGGCACCTCCACGCTGGAGCTGTTCAATGAGTTTGTGCGTCACCTGATCACGCCCATGTTCCGGCGCCTGTTTCGCGACAAAGCCTCCGGCGAGGCCTCCAACAGTGCGCTGGAGGCGGGCCAGGAAATTCTGCTAATGGCCTGTCTGGCCGATCTGCCCGAGTGCCTGGACTATACGCGCACTTTGGCCAAGGAATACATCTTCCAGAAGGTGAATGTGACCAATGAGTCCGAGTACTATGCCATGTACGACACCATCCTGTGCCTGGGCGTGCGCTACCTGAGCGACGAAGAGTTCTATGGGGTCATTGGCATGCTGCAGGCGGCCGATCGCAGCTCAATCTACTACGATGACATGATCTACTCGCTGCGCTGTACGCAGAGCCACAGCCATTTGCTGTACTTCTTGGAGCTGCTGCTCGGCGAGAACTCGACGCATCTCATCCTGAGCGACCCGGAGTCCATGATGTATCTGTCCTACCTGTACAAATCGAATATGGAAGCTCGATCTGTGATCTGGCAGTACATCGGTCGCAACTACAAGCTGCTGTGCAGATCGCCCAACTTTGTGGAGAATTTCAATCAAATAGCCGAGTTCGTGCCGCGACAACAAAGATCACAGGTGAGTGATAAGCCAATCATATCTCTGGCATCACTTAACCACCTTTATTTCGCTTCAGTTTGTTGTGTTGCGCCAGAGCATAGCTGAATACATGGAGGCAGAGAGCCTCAATGCAGGTCAGGCACTGATCGAGAGCGATTCCGGGCTGGTGGGCAAGAAGATGCAGAACACCGAAGTGTTTGCCGATAAATACGAGCGGAAGATCCACAACTGGCTGAACGCAGAGGTGCCGCCAATGGTTGCCCAGAAGGAAGCGCTTCATGCAGCCTCCCTTGGTGTGGGCAATGGCGCGAATCGGCCACAGAGCCTCCTGACTACGGCCAGTGAAGTGGTACAAAATGCGTTACGATCCATAGATCGATCGCTATCTAGATGATAATGATTGTGTTTGCCTCAAGCACGGGCAGACTCAATTACAAATAAATTAATTCTAATACAACAAGTCATTCGGATGTTATCAATCAAGCACCGCGAGCTTTCCACCACACCGTCGATGAATGATAAGCGTTAATGGGTTTTGGGTTTGGGTTTCGGGCCAGACAGAGATGTGGGGAATAGATATGGGCAGGGCATGGCAGTATCACAACAAGTCATCGTCAATAAATGGCTAAACGATCAACAGCTCCGCGCTGCTCTGCAGACTCGTATGAATACGTGTATACCCTTGCAGGCGGCATTGCAATTTTAATATGAATTTATGATTAAAGGCTGAAACAAACAGTTTGACGGTTTTAGTGGGTTATTAAACACTTGCTGCATAAATCAAGTGCTACAAAATATACTTATTGTTGCAGGTAAATTTATAATAAATAAACTTAAGGCAACATTCGTATACGTGATATTTAAGGAGGTATTTTAGCAGGGAAATGTAGGCCACACTTGCCCACACATTGCTAGTTGTTGGCTCTAAAGATGGTGGATCAGTACTCCAGGCAAATGATGGTAAAATATACAATTTTACAGGACTATTCTGCCTGTTAAGGTTCGATCCATGGCGACATTGAGCCCATTAAACGCTGTATGCCTGAATAATCCATCAATAATTAATATCCCCTAATTAAAACTGGTCCAAGCTGAACCCAGAATCGGTTAGTTACTCGTATGCTGAGAGTATTTGAAGAATGTGTCCTCAATAGTGCTCCACGAGAACTGTGCACTAATCGAGCACCGAGCTCAGGCTCAGCAGTTTTACGTGCACCAAGGAAATCGATAATTGAGAGTTTTACTGCTTAATTGTTGCTTGTTGCTTTTTGTTTTGTAGGCTGGTTAGTGGGGTATTAGCAGTTAGCTATTTTATCGAGTGTTGCGCAATGACAAGGCAATCTTTACGACGATGGCCTGGCACAGGATTAGATACGGCTGTGCCCATAAATAAGAGCCGATCGCTCGGCGGCCACTCAATAATCAAGTGATTCTCCGATACGGCCAACATGGCAATGTGGCTGCTTAACTCCTGTCTGCTGCTGCTGCTGCTGGCAGCAGTCGGCCTGCAGGCGCGACTGATCCTTCCGCAGGACGACGGCCAACTGGAGACTAAGGGCACATCATTCGTTGGCACTCCCCGCGTGGACGACAACTCTGCGAGCAACTATCGTCTGCCCAACAACACCGCGCCCGAGGCATACACGGTGGAGCTGTGGACCAATGTGCACAATGGCACGCAGGCCTTCAACGGCAGCGTGAAGATCGACCTGCAAGTCCTCGAGCTATCCAGTTCCATTACACTGCACTACCGCCAGACATCGAACTTCACGGCAACGATCATCAGCCGCGATACGGTCAGTCCCGTGGCCATTGAGCTGGATGTGGCCACCGATACGGTGCGCGAATTCCTGAACTTCACGCCCAAGGTGGAAACTGTCACCTTTGCGGCGAACACCAACTGGACCCTCAGCATCGTCTACAACGGCACCCTGCGCAGCGACATGGGCGGCTTCTACATATCCCGCTACACGGACGATGACAATGTTGTGCAGTAAGTGAAACGATCGCCAAAGGGCTGTGATTCGAGGATCCAAGTTAACTCTTTATGTTGCAGCTATCTGGCCACGACGCAGTTCGAGAGCACCAATGCCCGACACGCCTTCCCCTGCTACGATGAGCCGGCGCGCAGAGCCAACTTCACCATCACCATCCACCACGATCCCTCGTACACGGCCATTGGCAACATGCCCGAGAATGCGACGGCCAGCAGTTCGGGTGTAACCGCCTTCCAGACCACGCCCAAGATGTCCACCTATCTGGTGGCCTTCATCATCTCGGACTTTGAGTCGACGGGCGGCGAGCTGAACGGCCTGCCCCAGCGGGTGTTCTCGCGCAAGGGCAAGCAGGATCAGCAGGAGTGGGCCCTCTGGTCCGGCCTGGTGGTGGAGTCCAGTCTGGCTGGCTACTTCGGTGTGCCGTTCGCACTGCCCAAGCTGGACCAGGCCGGCATACCGGACTTCTCGGCCGGCGCCATGGAGAACTGGGGCCTGGCCACCTACCGCGAGCAGTACATGTGGTGGAACAAGCAGAACTCGACCATCAACCTCAAGACGAACATCGCCAACATCATTGGGCATGAGTATGCGCACATGTGGTTCGGCGATCTGGTCTCCATCAAGTGGTGGACCTATCTCTGGCTGAAGGAGGGCTTCGCGACGCTCTTCTCCTACGAGTCCAACGACATTGCCTTCCCCGAGTGGAACACCTACCAGATCTACCACGTGAACGACTACAACAGTGCCCTGCTGAACGATGCCCTGGCCTCGGCCACGCCCATGACCCACTATGTGCAGACGCCCTCTGAGATTTCCGGTCGCTACAATACCTTCTCGTATGCCAAGCCTGCCAGTGTGCTCTTCATGTTCAAGAACGCCTGGTCAGACCCCGTCTTCCGGCTGGGACTGAACAAGTACCTGAGCAAGAAGTGAGTGCCACACCCCGCCCCCTCCTAATCCCATATCCATTCCTGATTAACGTTCTATTCCCTCTACTAGCCAATACACTTCCTGCGACGAGTGGGACTTGTTTGCATCCCTGCAGGAAGCTGCCAACGAACTGGGTCTCACGCTGCCCACGACTGTGGCCAACATCTTCTCGAGCTGGTCGCAGCAGGCCGGCTACCCCCTGCTGACTGTCGAGCGAAACTACGGCGCTGGCACCTTCACCGTCAAGCAGCAGCGCTACGTCGCCGACAAGGAGGCCACCAACCAGAACACCTGGTATGTGCCCATCAACTTTGCCACTGCCTCCAGCCCGGACTACCGCAACACGAGCGCCTCCCACTACCTGCTGAATGTGTCCGAGCTGGCCATCACAGATGCGCAGGTCGGCAGCGACGATTGGCTGCTGCTCAACAAGCAGAGCTCGGGCTACTATCGCATCCTGTACGACAACCAGAACTATCGGCTGCTGGCCCAGGTGCTGGCCCTGCAACCGTACAAGCTGCACGCCCGCAATCGCGCCCAGCTGCTGTACGACAGCTACATCTTCGTGAACACCGGCCGCCTCAGTCACAGCACGCTCTTCGATTTGTTGACGTACCTTCGGAACGAGAACGAGTACGCGCCCTGGTCCACTGCCAACACCATTCTGACCGTCTTCGATCGCTATCTGCGCGGCGACGAGCAGTACCCGCACTTCAGCAATTTCGTGGTGGAGCAGATCGACGACATCTTCAATAGGGTGGGCGTCAACGAGATTCCCGGGGAGCACTACCTGAACAACTATCTGCGCGTGGTGCTGGTCAGTCTGGCCTGCCAAGTGGGCAGTGAGTCGTGCTACGAGCAGTCGGCCCAGAAGCTGAAGCAGTTCCTTCTCAATGGCATTCCCATTGAGGCAACGCTCAGGACACAGGCCTTCTGCGGCGGCCTGCGCAAGGCCGAGGATGACATCTACAATCGCGTGCTGCAGAATCTGGGCTCCTCTGCCGATGCCACCGACCGCAGCCTGTTCCTCTCTTCGTTGGGCTGCTCGCAGGTGCCCGCGCAGCTGGAGACATTCCTCTCGAGCTCATTGGATCAGAGCAATGGCCTGACCGACAGCGAGCGGACGTCACTGCTCAGTGCCGCCTACTCGAGGAGCGAGGTGGGTCTCACGGCCAGCTTGGATTTCCTCGAGTCCAAATGGAGGGACTACGCCCAGCTGAATGGATCCACCAAACCCCTCGACTTGGCTCTGCGTGGCATTGCCACCTATGTGGTTAGCGAGAAGCAGCAAACAAGGGTAGGTGTCTCAATGGCCATCATTTCCTTTCCCCTTAAATAATATTTTGTTCTCTCACCCATTTAGCTCAACGCCCTCGTCGAAGAGGTGAAGACCAATGGACCGGAGTATGTCAACGATGATCTTAGCAGCACCGTTGACAGCCGAGTGAAGGCCAATCTCGATTGGCTGGCCGTGCATCGGGATCCCCTGATCAGTTGGCTCTCTGCCTACCACGCAAAGGACAATGGCAGTCCTGCCCTGACGACGTCCCTGGCCACGATTCTGGCCACAACGCTGACGCTGCTTCTGTGGCAGCTATTTTAAGTCTTAGTCATGTGCTCAAGTACAACCATAAATAAATCTAATTAATGAATCAACAATCGAATTGACCAAACACTGATATAAATGGTGAATTCCGGCCGAAGGCTTGACCCGCTTGGCTGGGCTCAAAGTTCGCAACGATTTTCTGTGGTGAAATAATTGATTAACCGAATGGATTGGGGGTTTATGCGTTTAAGTTTAACAGTTCCACATGATCAGTGTTATCTCAGTTATTGAGCAACCATAAAATCGCTCAAATGGCCATTTGATAGCTGATTGCCGACAGCTATCGCCAGTCATGGGTTTAGGACGTAACTCGATTATCAATTGGATATTTACAGCAACGTCAATGGCTTAGTTTATGAAGTTCACGTGCCACAAGTGACGCCATCAGTGGAGCCTTCAACCAATTAAATGAAAGAGCAACAAGTTCAGAAACTTCGAGAAAAACTTTTTTTAAATTTTAAAGGTTTTTTTTTATCATTTTTAGTTAGTTAAATGGCGAATAAATCTCACAATAACCGTTTTAACGACACTGATCTGGCTTTAGTTAATGCTCCGAAATTAGTTTAGTTATTTTTGATCGGGCGTGCTAATACTTTTGATTTGTTTGTCATTTTAATTGATTAGATTAGCTTAGCCCGTGTCTGGCCGCTTGCCGATTCACCTTCTGATTGCCTTGTCTAATCGTTCGCTGTCGACCGAGTTTATTTATTGATGATTAACTTGCAACTTTGATGTGTAATTCCCAATGTATTACCTGAGAGTGCCCTGAATTAGCGCCATTCTGTCGCCAAATGTTCTTGAGACGATCCATAGAAAGTGGTCAAGATTATAATTCCAGCAACGGAGTGCGCTCAATCAATACCGAAGAATTATTGAATGAACTTGAGTTGAGAGTGGTTACCAGGCGAGGGTCAAACCCTTTCGATGTAGTTTTCGATATGAACGGATCGAGTTTCCCTGGAAAACGGCTATCACAAGGGCGGGCCACCGCAACACTTGAAGGCATTATCAGCAAAGCAATACACATGTCTAGCTTGGAATGGTGAGACGTGCTGCACCATTAGCTGGCCATCGCAAATACGTGTGTTCTGTGGATCCTGTGGCAATCGCAAATCGTTGATTTATGCCCGACTATTGTGGTTTATAGCGGCACCGCGACGAGTGGGGCTGTGTGTGGAAGTGAAACGCTTGTTACTTCTCTCAGAAGAAAATGATTAGCCTGATTAGATTGGGCCTGCCGCTCCAGATAACATTTTATATAGCCAGTCAGGGCTCGCTCGCTTAAAAGTGGGAGCCCAGTGGCTGCCATCCAGTTATTGCCAAGTTGTCGCCGTGCCGTAGACAACATGACGCGCGTTCAGTTGGGGATAATGTCCTTGCTGCTGGTCCTGCTGGTGGCCACCGCCACCCAGGCAGCTGTTGTGCGCAGCTTTCCGCCCTTCGAGCAGCTGCAGAGCCTGGAGAATCCCAGTCTCAGAGCAGCTGTGGTGCCACTCGCCGACGAGGACAACTACCGCCTGCCCAACGAAACGAATCCGCTCCACTACGACGTCTACCTGTCCACCGATGTGCACCTTGGCGAGACGGGCTTCAATGGCACCGTCTCGATTACCCTCGAGATTCTGCAGACTACTGCGGAGATCGTTGTGCATGCCCGCCAGCTGGCTAACTTCACTGCCAGCATACAGCAGCTCGGCGTCGAGGGAGCCGTCGAGCAGACCCTTGTCTATAACTATGAGCTGGAGCGCGAGTTCCTCACTCTCAGCCAGACGGGTCTGAGCTTCCCTGCCGATACCAAGTGGCTGCTGAAGATCAGCTACCAGGGAAATCTGCGCACGGACAACGGCGGCTTCTACCTGTCCACGTACACGGATGAGGAGGGCACCACCAAGTACCTGGCCACCACCCAGTTCGAGAGCACCGACGCCCGTCACGCCTTCCCCTGCTACGATGAGCCCGCGAAGCGTGCCAATTTCACCATCACCATCAAGCACGATCCCTCCTACAATGCCATCAGCAACATGCCCCAGAACGAGACTGCCTCCAGGTCGGTATCTCCCTCTCCCTCTCTGATTAGATTGGATATGTGTATTGCTGTAGCTAACCTTGACCCCATGACCCGTGCAGCTCTGGAGTTACTGTCTTCAATACGACCGTGAATATGCCCTCCTATCTGGTGGCCTTCATTGTCTCCGAGTTCGTCTTCTCGGAGGGAGAGTTGAATGGCCTGCCGCAGCGCGTCTTCTCCCGCAAGGGCACCGAGCACGAGCAGGAGTGGGCCCTGACCACCGGCATGCTGGTGGAGAAGCGTCTCTCCGACTACTTTGACGTCAAGTTTGCCCTGCCCAAGCTGGACCAGGCGGGCATTCCCGATTTTGCTGCCGGCGCCATGGAGAACTGGGGCCTGGCCACCTACCGCGAGGAGTACCTTCTGTACAATCCGGAGAACTCGACGATCAACACCCAGACGAACATTGCCACCATCCAGGCGCACGAGGATGCGCACATGTGGTTCGGGGATCTCGTGGCCATCGAGTGGTGGACCCATCTGTGGCTCAAGGAGGGTTTCGCCACGCTCTTCGAGCATCTGGCCGTGGATCTGGTAGGATTTGCCAGGCACCATGGGGAATTAATTTACTAATTTAATTAATCCACAGGCCTATCCGGAGTGGGACATTTTCCAGCTCTTCCATGCCGGCTCCTTCCAGAGCGCTCTGATCAACGATGCCACTCCCAATGCCCGTCCCATGTCCTACTTCGTGCAGAAGCCCTCGGAGATCGGCCTGCTCTACGACTCGGTTTCGTACGCCAAGGCTGGCTCCGTGCTGGACATGTGGCGCCATGCCCTCACCAACACCGTCTTCCAGCGCGGTCTGCACAACTACTTGGTGGCCAAGTAAGACCCGGACACACATCCCACTCCCAGCCAGCACTAACTCTCACCATTCCCCCTCCTGCAGCCAATACTCCGCGGCCAATCCCACACAGTTGTTCGAGGGCATTGCCCTGGCCGCCGTGGAAGAGAACTACGCGGTGCCCGCGCTGGTCAGTGACATGATGGGCAGCTGGACAAACCAGGGCGGAGTGCCGCTGCTGACCGTGGTGCGCAACTACGAGAACGGCTCCTTCACCATCCAGCAGCAGCAGTACACCAACGACAAGGACTACACCAACGACAAGCTGTGGTACGTGCCCGTCAACTATGTGGACGCCTCGAATCCCGATTTCCGCAACACCGAGGCCAGCCACTACCTGCTCAACCAGAGCCAGATAAGCGTCCCGGATGCCCAGCTGGCTGCCGATAATTGGCTCATACTGAACAAGAAGTCCACCGGCTACTATCGCATCAACTACGACGCCCAGAACTGGCAGCTCATCATCGATGGCCTGATCGATCGGCCGCACAAAATCGATCCCCGCAATCGCGCCCAGCTGGTCAGCGATTTGTATCGCTTTGCGACCAGCGGGCGTGTGTCACACGCCACCCTGCTGACACTGCTCACGTACCTGCCCCAGGAGGATCAGTACGCGCCCTGGTCGGCGGTCAATACGGTGATCTCGCTGTTCAACCGCTACCTCAGCGGCGATGGCGACTACGAGAACTTCCAGTTCTATGTGGCCGCGCTGGTCAGCAAGCAGTTCGACAGGTTCGGCGTGAACGATCTGCACGGGGAGCAGCACTTGGTGAAGTACACGCGCAATCTGCTCATCAATATCGCCTGTCTGGCCGGCGTCGAGAACTGCCTGAAGGAGACCAAGGCGAAGCTGCAGAACCTGGTCGATAATGGCACCCCCGTCGAGCCCAATCTGCAGTCGCAGGTCTACTGCAATGGCCTCAAGCAGGCCGAGTCGCAGATCTTTGACTTTGTGTTCGAGAAGCTGATGGACTCCAATGACCAGGCCGAGCGCCGTCTGCTCATCTCGGCCCTCGGCTGCTCCCAGGATGCCGCACAGCTGGAGAAGTTCGTGTCGAGCAGCATTGACGAGACGAATGGCCTGCGCGTCCAGGAGCGCATCACCCTGCTCAGTCCGGCCTATTCGCGCGGCGAGGTTGGTCTGCTGGCATCGATTGACTTCCTGCTGGAGAACTGGGAGGAGTATGCCCTTCTGAACACCGGTTTCGGTGGCATCAATCCCCTCTACGCTGACATCATTGGCATCTCCGCCTACGTGGTGAACGCCAAGCAGAAGGAAAGGCTGCAGGAGCTGGTGGATCTTGTCAAGGACTCCACCTTCGTGCCCGAGACGCTGCAAGCCAGCGTCGATGGCAATGTGGCTGCCAACGATGAGTGGCTGAAGGTCAACCGTGATCCCCTCATGTCTTGGGTATCCAACTTCCGCAACAGCAGCGCTGCCCTGAGCGCCTCCTTCCTGGCCCTGGTCATGTGCCTGCTGGCCTCCAAACTGCTTTAGTTTCTAGCTGCTAGTCCCTACAACTATTGTTAGTCATAAGTAATTGGCACTCGATGGGAAATGTTCATCAATAAAAAACTCCATTACATAAGAAAATTCTTTTCCTGTTTTAATTTACAACTAATCGCCACTTTATGACCGTGAATTGCCTGAAAGAAAAGAAACCAGTCGGATAAGAATGGTGGGCTTATAAATTTGCAGCACCCCTGCCGCTGCCCCTGCCGCTGTCAGCTATCAGTGCGGTGCGGCTAAGTCCCGTGGCAAGAGTGTCATAAATAAATACGTATATATATATATATACCTACTAGTACATATGTACGTACAACACAGAAAGAATCTCCCAGCCATGGCAACAAGTTGCTTCGATTTCTATTGCTTGTTGCTGGCGAACAGATACTACAGATACTCGAAGTTGCTTCAAGGTCCAAGGTTCAGTTCCACTTACACTTCAATAAAGTGTTCCTCTTGATACTGCTTCTGTACATATGTATGTTAGCATATATGGGAGCCACCGAAATTAAAATTTCCCTAGGCTAGCTCACGCTAGCGCCCCTAGTGGTCATAATCGGCGGTGCAAGGTGGCAACGATCGGTAGTGAGAGTATGTTGTAGCTACCTATTTATGCTAATTATTTGGAAATGGCGGATGTAGCACTTTCGCTGTTATCAGGTTCTGGTAGGTGAGCCCAGCTACTGTCATGTTCTTTTCTATGCTGGCTCCCACCCGAAGAGGTTACGACTCTAGTACCAATCAATTAAATAGCGACTATATTTAAACCGCGCCGAGGTCAACTAACAGTGTTTCTGCCTGATATTTAAAATACAAAAAAAGCGAAGCAATTATAAAGTGGATAAAAGTGTGGAGCAGCAAATAGAGACCAAGTGGAAATAACAAGAGTGCCAATCGCAAATAAGCGATAAGTCGGCCAGATTTTTTTCCTGTAGAATTGTTGGGCAACCATTTTTTTTGTGTGCAATTGCAGAATTGGCACTTAGTGCAATTTTAAATTCGAATTGCCGGTACATCGCTGGCTAATTAGCAGCTGACGCCTATTAACTAAAAGAGATCGTTTCGCCGACTAAAACCAGCAATAAAGCTGCTGGCAGGCAGACAGCTGTGTGGGAATTCGCCGCATTCTAAGATGCGCGACTAAACAAAGATAAGAGCTCTCTGCAATTTGGAGACGATTTAGTGGGAAGTCGCACCTCCGAGATCATCGACGGGACGGAGAAGCTGCGGACGTTGGTCCGAACCACGTCGGGGAATAAATTACCCCATTTCATTTTTAATTTACCTATATTTTCGTTTTTTTTTGCAATAAGTTCATAGTGATAGTGCCATAACATAAGTGCAGTGAAAAGGTCAGAAAATAATTTTTTTTCTTCCAGTAGAATATGTAGTTTTACAGTTTTTTTTTTCGTCGTTCCCTTTTTTTTAATTTTCGTAAGTGTCTCTCTCTTCCCGGCAACTTATTAGTAATCGCCATGTTGATAATGAGAGCCGAAGTTAAAAGTGCATAGAGAAGAGAGAGAAGTTCGCTACTGAGAGGGCGAAAAGAAAAAGAAGAAACAAATTTTTATAACGCAGGCCTATATGCCGTTGGGTTCTCTCCCCCTTCTTACTTGATGTGTTTTGTTCTTTGATTTTTTTTGGTGTTACAGCAATTACAGCCCAGTCGTCGCATCGCATCAATAAAAGCGCTTTTGGAGATGGATGGCACGTGAGTAAGAAACACCATTACTTATTTCGTTTGTTATATATACACAAAGGTATTTGAGAGAAGAGAGGGAGAATCCAAGTTCCAGATGAAATGGAACCGTAATTGTAACTCTCACAGTTTGAAAGCCACTATAGTTGCAGTGTAAGAAAAAGAGCACAGTATAAGTAGAACTGCAACGTACAAAGTGCAGTTTGACGGTCTCGATTGGAGAGCTGTATCAATGCGAACAATTTTAACTATTTTGGCGACGCTTTATATATTTTGATTTTCTCGCATTATATTTAGATCATTTTTTTAAATTTTTACTAATGATATTTATAACATTTATTTTTATATTTATATTTTATATTTTTACCTAATATTACTGCAAACCAGCATTTTTTTTTGTATAGCCGACTTAACCATACCCTTGGTCATTATCTGCGTAGATTCTGAATTCGAATATTGTTGAAGTTACAGAGTTTTAGAGTTTTTGGGTTAGGAAAAAATGAAAATCTGTCTTTAATAAATAAGTTTAAATGAATTTTAATATGTTCTAGTTTGTTCGTGTTGTGGGGAGCCATGCCTCGCGGTAGTATGGAGTTAGGTTAAAGTGGCGGTTGTTTCAGGGATCATCGGCCACTAATTTGGTCTTGCGGCTAAGATGATCATGGTAGGGAGGGCAGTCTGCTGTCGTATCAACATCAACGCAGCATTACAACCACACCTCAGCTGGCGCAAGAATATCATGCCGTGCAATAAATATCAGTGCAATAAATAGTCAATTTTCCTTGTTTCCCTATCTGTATTTTTTTTCTGTCCAGTCGATCTTGTGTTTAGAGTTAAACCAGCACGCGAATTTTTAATGTAATTATATATGTACAATGCGAGCAGGTAGCACCGTGGTCTTTCTTAACCCCCCCCAGCCGACGACAGTAGAAGCCGGAACAAGCGCGTGCTCCTCTGGTCGCTACACTAACATCAGCTCGTTGTGTCAACATGTATCTACGTTATATGTTACAATATGTATGATGAATTATTATAAAGAAATGTGATGACTGTTAAGCTAATAAGCTTTTTTAAAAGCTGTTCAAATTAATTAATAAAAGTTCGAGAGAGTCTCATTTAATATGTACAATTGATTATTATCAGCAAATAGCGAAAGTACGCATATATATGTACATATATGTACATATATGTATATTTATCTAAAGCTAATGGGGAAAATGCTGGCGAACTTCTACAGATACTCGAAGTTGCTTCAAGGTCGCCATACAATTTCACTTTACACTTGGCACTTTTAAGTGTTGGTACTTCCTTACATAATTACCTATATTTGATAAATAATAATACCGTGTTTCCCCATTAATGGCTGTCGCACTTGTTTAAGCTTTAAAGCGACGCTACTCAAAATCAAACACGATCAGACTTGCAGCCCACGATACGGAAGCACAGAAGCACCGCAGAGAATGCCGCCATTTTGTACTCATCTACGTCACAAATGTCGATTTTAAACATATGCGTCTCGCTCACATTTATTGGTTTTGAGGCAGCAAGTTAAAGGGAAACTACAAGTTCCTTTTGAAAAGTAATTTTAATACCCGGCACAACTATTGTCATAAGTAGTCATAAGTAATTGGCACTCGATGAGATATCATCAGTTTCTCTGTTGGCTCAACTGGCCTCTATCTTTTCGGGATCTGAATCCATTAAACTTCTGCATATTGGGTTTAATGCTGGCAAAGTATAAAAAACATTAGTTGCAGTAATTTAATCGCCAAATGGCAAACACATTAAGGACAAAAGTCCTGATAGTTGGGGCCGTGCCACTTGCATAAATCTGTCAATCTGTCAAATCTGTTAAAAGTCAAATAAAATGAGTTTTCAGCGCTCGCAATAGTTTTTTACTTATCATTAAAAACTAGGTGCGTCGTAGCCACCTTGTAAGCAAAGACAATATAACTATACAATATACTTATATTGTCTTTGCTGTAAGGTAATACGGCCAATGACTGATTCAAATTACTGTCCAAACTATTTTAGTCAGCAGCTGTAGACGAGTGGTTGTTGAGATTTTTTGATATGTGTGGAAGAAAGACACACGTGTTGATGATCAAAAGGTTGTACATATGTAAGTGAAGGCCGTAACCGTTTATTGTGATCCATGATAAGAGTTTGGGTGAATATTTACATTTGGGGTATTCGATATTTAGACTTTTATTTATTTATTTATTTTGTATTAAATATTTATTTATATTTATACCTACCGTGTTTGGAGTGATCCAAGAGTGATCTATTTAAATATTTAAGTAATTATAAATATGAAACTGAAGAGGCGAAACCCATCCGGCAGACAATACATCGCGTAATTTTAGCAATTATGCCAATCATGTGTGTCAGATAAGATTGGATGGGCTGGGATTGGACAGTTTGCCGTAAACTGAACACCTGATGCCAGCAATGCAGCTGGGCAGGACATCATCTTATCTGGCAGATTGATACTGCTGCAGGTTCATATGACTCAGCACGAGAGTCGGCGAGGGGAGAGTCGGGCGTGGGATGAGTGTATGGATTGGTAGCTGATTACGGAAGAAGTAAATCACCGCCATGAGGGGCCTTATCGGGGCGATGTTGCCGCTCCATAGCTATCCATAGCTATCGCCGTCCAATCTACACGCCGGGGTACCCTATCTGGGCCCAAATAAAAAGTCAAAGGCTTTAGATAAGTCGCTAATATATAGACGAAAGTCGCCAAACGCCTCTCTATATATACCCGAACCCAAACGTAGCGGCATTTAGTTGTCGAATCGCGTGCAGAGTGGCGGTTGATTTATCGTCGTCCCCACACACACCCCCCACGACCGCGCCCCCGTGAATTGTCAGCGATCAAAGTGAGTGCTCAGCGAGGCTTTTGTGGATACGTGGAATCACCCGTGGAACCCTTTAATCCTTTAGCCGAAATGTCCGCCCTACGCCTGGCCGTCCTTGTGGCAGCCTGCCTGTCGCTCGCCTCAGCCGGCACCCAGCAGCTGAAGCTGGACAATGTTCAGCCGCCAGCCACCTTGGCGGAGCTCGCCGATTACCGGCTGTCGGAGCATATCACTCCTGTCAGCTACAACATCACGCTGCGTCCCTATCTGCTGGCCAGCGATGCCAAACGATTCACCTTCGACGGCGAGGTCTGGATCGAGGTCATACCGAAGCTGGCCACAAAGAGCGTGCACCTGCACTCGAAAAATCTCACCTACTCGGTCTCCGAGTACTGGGCAAAGCCGGCGCAAGGTGTGGCCGCTCCCACGGCCACGCAATTCAACGCTGCCAACGCAACCGATCTGGATACGGACATTGTGCAGCTGACAACCGTTGCCGATCTGGCGCTTGGCCAGGCCTACATTCTGCACTTCGTCTACACGGGTCTGATGCAGGACGACATGCACGGCTTCTATCGCAGCTCCTATGTGGACGACAACAACGAGACCAAGTGCGTTCATATCTTATCTGTGTAGTTGGCTGGATGGTATCTAATGGGAGCTAATGGGATCTTATCTATTCTTGCAGGTGGCTGGGCTCCACTCAGTTCGAGACGAATCACGCCCGACGCGCCTTCCCCAGCTTCGATGAGCCCCAGTTCAAGGCCACCTTCAATGTGACGCTGAAGCGCCACTACACGTTCAACACGGTCAGCAACACCCGCCTGCTGACCTCCAATCCCAGCACAGAGAGGCAAGTCATTCAGCCCCACGTTCAGCGGAGCAAGTGCTTACCTTTTCGATTCTTTTCACCCTCCCCCCGCCGCACAGTGGCTACTTTGAGGATGTGTACGCGACGACGCCGAAGATGTCTACCTATCTTCTGGCCTTCATCATTTCCGAGTTCACGGCCCGCAAGGACGAAAAGTTCGGCGTGCTGGCCCGCCCCGAATACTATGCCCAGACGCAGTACAGCTTCAATGTGGGTCGCAAGATCCTGGAGGAGATTGGCAAGTACCTGAACCTGGACTACTACACGCTGGGCAACGACAAGATGGATATGGCGGCGATACCCGATTTTTCGGCTGGTGCCATGGAGAACTGGGGTCTGCTCACCTACAGGGAGCGCAGTCTGCTGGTGGATGAGTCGGCCACCACGTTGGCCTCGCGCCAATCGATTGCCGCTGTGGTCGCCCACGAGCAGGCGCACATGTGGTTCGGAGATCTGGTCACCTGCCAGTGGTGGAGCTACACCTGGCTGAACGAGGGTTTCGCCCGCTATTTCCAGTACTTCGGCACCGCCTTCGTGGAGAGCGAGTGGGAGCTGGAGAAGCAGTTTGTGGTTGATCAGATACAGTCGGTGATGGCCATGGACTCGACCAATGCCACCAATCCGCTGAGCGACGAGAACACCTACACCCCGGCCCATCTCAGCCGCATGTTCAACAGCATCTCCTACAACAAGGGCGCCACATTCATTCGCATGATCGAGCACCTCATGGGTCCCGAGTCGTTCCAGAAGTCCCTGCAGGAGTACCTCAAGGAATAGTAAGTGTGCTCCAGGATCCCCCTCAGGTTCTTGTTACTTAGGAAACCCTTTCGTCCCCCACAGCTCATACCAATCGGCAAGGCCCGAGTATTTGCTCAAGTCCTGGCAGCAGAACTGGAATGCAAGCAGATTCAATGCCAGCTCGCAGGAGATCTTCGACAGCTTCACCACCCAGGTGGGCTATCCACTGGTCACAGCCAACATGGCCGCCAATGGCTTGAGTGTGTCCTTTACCCAGAAGCGCTTCCTGCTGAAGGAGAACGACGGTGCCAATGCCAGTCTGCAGTACACCATCCCCATCACCTTCTCGAACAACCTGAACAACAACTTTGTCAATACCACACCCAAGTTTATCCTCAACCCCAGCCGCACGATGACGGTCACCTTCCAAAATCCCCTCACCTGGATCATTGTCAACGTCCAGCAGACGGGCTACTATCGCGTCAACTACACGGAGAGCAACTGGCGTGCCATTAGGACCGCCCTGTTTGCGGCCAACTGGACAGACATTCACGAGAACAATCGCGCCCAGGTGGTCGATGATCTGTTCAACTTGGCCCGCGCCGGTTACATTCACTACGGCCTGGCCCTCGAGGTGCTCGAATACCTGGAGACGGAGATCAACTACATACCCTGGACGTCGGCCTTCAACGGCTTCAACTATCTGTCCATTCGGCTGGGCAATGACACGACCCTCTTTGGTGGCTACATTCAGGACCTGACCAAGAAGGCCTACCAGAAGCTCGGCTTCAACGAAACGACCGACGACAGTGCGCTGGACATTTATCTGCGCACAAAGGTGCTGAACTGGGCCTGTCGCTACGGCAGTGCCGACTGTGTGCGCCAAGCCAAGAACTACTTCAATTCGCTGAGCACCGTGCCCAAGAACATTCGCTCGACGGTCTACTGTGTGGGTCTGCGCGAGGGCGGAGCCGCGGAGTTTGAGGCTCTGTATCAGAAGTTCAAGACGGAGACTGTCGCCACCGAGGAGACGCTGCTGCAGAACTCCTTTGGCTGCGTCAAGACCGATGCATTGATTAACCGCGTCTTCGAGCTGGTGCTCTCGGACGAGATTCGTCTGCAGGACAAGTCCTCGGTGCTGGCCACTCTCTACACGGAGAACAACGAGAATATCAGCCCAGTCTTTGCGCTGGTCACAAAGGAGTTTGAGGCCTTGGCCACAGCGTAAGCATCCCCCAGCCAGAGCTGCAATGACTCTCATCCGTTAACTTTGCCATTTGCTTTTCCTCCACAGTATGGGTGGATATTCGCCGGTGGCCACGGTCATCTCGAACATTGCTAGCCGCTTTACCGAGCAGAAGCAGTACGAAGATCTGCAGACCTTCAACAGGAACAACAGCGCCAAGTTCGGCACCGCTGCCGCCACTCTGACGGCTGCTGAGGTCACAGTCCTGGAGAATCTGCAGTGGTCCGAGGCCAAGCTGGGCGTCTTCCGCGCCTATCTGGCTGTGCGCAACGGCAGCGCCATTGCCAGCGCCTTCAGCGCCCTCACCGTCGTCATGGTGGCCCTGGCCACATTGTTGCGTCAGTAAGCCCATGGCCCATGGCTAGACTTTAATATCATCCCAAAGATTAGCCCAATAGTGCCAAGTGCAGTCCATAACACAACCCATAAAAGTATTTGTACACTTAGCACAGCCAATAAAAGGTTAATTTTCAGATAAGATATAATTTGTATTTGTATTGTACAATACTCGTATATTCATCTTTGACACTAAAGCCCCTCGATTACCAACTGATAAGCAAGCAGCATTATTAAGCCCGTCCTTAAAACGAGTTCACGGGTATATTGGATTTGTGGTAACAGTGGAGATGTAAGCGTTTCCGACCCCATAAAGTATAGATATTCTTGACCAGCATCAATGGCCGAGTCGATATGGCCATGTCCGTTCGTCCGTCCTTCTGTCCGTCCGTCCTTCTGTCCGTTCGTCCTCTTTGTCGACTAGTTCTCAGAGACCATAAGAGCTAGAGCAACCAAATTTCGTTTCCAGACTCATGTGATACCACACTACTAGAAGTATATTTCGAAATTTCGACCCGCCCTCTCCGCCCCCACAAAAAACGAAAATCTGTGGCAGCCACATAAAGATACGATAAAACTAAAAGCGAGCTATCGTAGAGAATGACCACCAGATTCCACCAGATTGCCGAATCTGAATTATATTATACTTATTAAATTATTAAATTATTATTATACTCATTCTCTTTGTCGCTCGCACACACTCTACCCTGTGAAGTGCGCGATCTTTGTAGGTGTGAATATACATAGTAAAATTAAAAAAATATAAAATTTTAAAAATTCTTCATAAATCATAAGCTCAAAAATTGATATACTACTGAGTACGGGTATAAAAGTAGAGTCGCGTGCACCGAAGCGACTCACGCGCTCGTACTCGCTAGTGTTGTATTTGGATGATGCAGTTCCAGGAACCATCTAATGGTGGGGTTCATACTCGTATCAGTGAACTTGAATTTTTATTGCCATCGCCAAACATTCGATTGTCATAAATTCGCGTGGATGTTGTAAACTTGTCAGTACTTTTTATCGCCTGTTATGTTTCGTGTTAACTCATAACTGATAACTGATAGTTTAGGTTCTTTTTCGGTCTTTCTTTTGTAATTTGGCAGTTGAATGAATAATGACAGATTTCTTTTGTATTCCGATGATTCAATATACAATCGTTTAGGGGAATTCTTTAAACAAAATAAACTGTAACCAAAGCATCGTAAATATAGCAGTAAAGTAAACAATTTTCCTAGAATATGATTACTTTCATCTACATCTTTATCTTGCTAGTTGCCGATGGCTAAAATAAAAGAATAAATACACTCGAATTTCCCTTGTATTTTAATGATTCAATACACAATCTTTGGGGGATTTCTTTAAACGAAATAGTCGCAAGGTAAACTATTTTCCTGGAATATGATTACACTCTTCTACGGCCTTATCTAGCTAGTAACCGATGGCCAAAATAAAAGAATAAATACACACGAATTTCCATCATTCATTGACAGCTTTTATCTTTTATCGAGCGAATGGGTGTCATGAGTTCATATCTACATATGATGTGGAATGTATTGCCGACTGAATTGATTTATATTATTTCAATCAATCAATTAATATGAGATATTCATTTGTGTTTCCATTTCGCACGTAATACGTACAAGCAGAGCTTTAAGCATCTGCTCGTATCTGATCGCTGTTCGTGCAGCACACAAAAATGACGAGAGAGAGGTGTGGCTGGCTGCCTGACTAATCGGATCAATGTTGTAGAGCTGTCCATAATCGCAACATCAGTTAACGACACCTGTTTTCGGGGAACTTTTATTTAAGATAAGCGTTCGGGCGCGAGTTATTCCTCAGTGCTGAAGCGTCTGTCATCATGCGCAGTTGGGGAACTCGGATTGGATGCCTGCTGGCGCTGCTGCTGGCGCTGCTGGGGGCGTGTGCTGGCGCCGATTACCGACTGGCAGGCAGTGTCGTGCCCACCTTCTATAATTTGACAATCAGCGTACTCAGCAATGCCGCTGAACCAACTCTTTTCAATGGAGAAGTCAACATAACCCTGCAGGTGGTGGGCACTTCGGAGGTACGAAACATTACGCTGCACAAAGCCGCGATCGACATAGAAGAGTGCTGGCTACACTCGTACAGCGAGGCCGGAGTTCAAGTGGAGCCAATTGACATCAGTCAGCTGATATATGAGGAGGAGACCGACCAACTGACAGTGCCACTAGCTCAGGCACTGGATCGCAATGGGGAGTACACGCTGGGCTTCAAGTACACCGGTAGAATACGCACGGACATGGCTGGATTCTTCTCGGCCAGCTACGTGGAGCAGCACACGGGCGAGACCAAGTGGCTGGGCGTCACACAGATGCAGCGACTTAATGCCCGCCTAGTCCTGCCCTGCTTCGATGAGCCCGCCTTCAAGGCCCAGTTCCAATTGCAAATAGTCAGACCCTCCGGCTACGAGGCAATCAGCAACACGAAGCTGCTGTATACAGCTGCGGAGGGGTAAGTAGCGCAGTGCCTCCCCCAACTTCACTCAGTATATTAATGTAATTGGACTTTAGCAAGGATCGCTTTGTGGATCACTTTGAGGTCACACCCGCCATGTCCACCTACCTGCTGGCCTTCATCATCGCCGAGTATACGGCACGCGGCAATGTCAGCGACTTTGCGGTGCTGACTCGGCCCGAGTTTTACAACCACACGGAGTTCAGCTACCAGGTGGGACAGCGCGTGGTGTCCGCCTACGAAGCACTGTTCCAGCAGTCGTACGCCTCGCTGGGCAACGACGTCTTGCAGTATGCCACCTCGCCGCGTTTCCCCCACAACGGCATGGAGAACTGGGGGCTAATTATCTACAGGTGTGCAAATACTGCTTCCAAAGTCGAGTAAAGTTAATCTCTTATCTCTTTGTTTCTCTTTATTAAAGCGACGATGTTTTGGTCAAGGTGCCAGGCTATACGGATGACTGGTCGGACAAGGAGTTCACCATACGCATCATAGCACACGAGACGTCCCATATGTGGTTTGGGGACAGCGTCACCTTCTCCTGGTGGAGCTACTTCTGGCTGAACGAGGCCTTTGCCCGCTACTACGAGTACTTCATGGCACATCAGGTGCGAGCCGACACTCACTCCTAACTTATGGAAGAACCTATTCTAATGCCAATCTACCCCATATATGTGTGTGCAGCTGTATCCTGAGTATCGCTTGGATGAGCAGTTTGTGGTGCGCCAAATGCAGCTCATTTTCGCCACAGACGCGGTGAACAGCAGCCAGCCCATGACCAGCACGGAGGAGAGCATACAAACGCCTGCCCAGATTGCCTACAAGTTCAGCGGCATTGCCTATGCGAAGGGAGCCTGCATTGTGCGTATGTGGCGCACTGCGATGGGAGCCAATAACTTCGAGACCGCCATCCGGAATTACCTTAAGCAGCAGTAGGTTACAGACAGCACTCGAGGAACGATCAAGCCCATTTTAACTTGCCTCTTCCCACAGCCACTTGGGCAATACGCAGCCAAAGCATTTGTTTGCCCACCTCATAGACAACTGGCCCACGGATCAGTATGTCAATCTGGAGCAGTTTTTCCACGACTTCACCGAGCAGGTTGGCTATCCCATGCTGATAGTGAATGCGACACGACAGAACCATGTTGTCCAGGTGGAGCAGCAGCGTTTTCTGCTCAATCGGGGAGACGGAAGCGATCCCGATCTGAGGTACACCGTGCCCATAACCTACGCCACGAATCTGTCGCCAAACTTTGGTAACCTGACGCCCAGCATCTACCTCCATCGAGTGGTGGACATATTGCAGCTCTACTTCGAGGAGCAGCCCATTGATTGGATCGTCCTCAATCTGAAGCAGGCCAACTATTATCGGGTCCTCTACGACACGCCGCTCCTGAACAGTCTTCAGGTGGCCCTGGCCTCGCCTAGCCACAGTGGCGTGCCCGTGGAGAACCGAGCACAGATTGTCGACGATCTTTTCAACTTTGCCCTTGTGGGGTACATCGACTACGCGGATGTGTTCAAGTTTATGGAGTACCTGAGCCAGGAGCTCGACTACGTGCCCTGGTATGCCACCTACCAGGGACTACAGTTGGTGGCCAAGCGTCTAGCGCCGAATCAGTTGCCAAACTTCCAGCAGTACCTGGCCGACATCACGGCCGCAGTATTTGCCAAGCTGGGTGTCACCTGGAGCTCCGACGACACCGTTCTGGATGTCTACAATCGCAACCAACTGGTGGATTGGCTGTGTCGCTACCAGACCAACGATTGCCTCCAATTGGTTGCGGATAAATTCACCAACGACTTTGAGAAACCTTCGCCTGACTACCGACACACATTTTACTGTGCTGCTGCCCGAACCGAACCCTATGAGCACGTGTTGCAGTTCTATCGGGAAGAAACCAATGCCAAGGAGCGAGAACTGCTCTGGGCAGCTGCCAGCTGTACGAGAGCTTATGAGGCGCACTACCAGAACGAGATACTGGCCAACAGCAGCACGGTCAGCCAAAAGACCATCGCTCTGGCCCAGATGTACGAACAGAATCCAGACTTAATCACTCCGATTTTCAATATGTTGGCCGCGAACATCACACAGTTGGCTGAGGCGTAAGTGTGGGCTTACACTGATATCTGTTGCAGCTTACAGGAGTTGTTTTTTGTACCTTTTTCCACAGCTTGGACAGCTGGTCAACGACTGCCACCGTTATAAGCGATCTGGCGGATTATTTCACCAGCCGAGAGCAGCTGCAGCTGCTGAGCGATTTCTACGCCGACAATCACTTGCTCTTCGGCCAGTCGGCAGCTGTGCTGAGCCAGGCTCTGGAGACGGTCGAGCGAAACGTGCAATGGGCCGAGATGCGCCTGGACAGACTGGCCAACTACTTGAGCAAAAGGAAAGGCAACGGCGGGCAGCAGTCGACGCAAGTGCTGCTGATGCTGTTGGCGCTGCCCATGCTGCTGGCCTGGCTCTGATTTACGGAAATAAATGATTAACCCACGTCGGTGGGGGCACAGCGGGATAAATGCCTTTTCCTTGTACGCAATTACTAGGCAAAAAGGTTTGGTTAGTGCGCGCTTTATTAGGCCATAATTCATAAGAGACGATGCGGCAAAGGCGGCCATTAGAGTGGCGTCCACTGGCCACTGGCTACTGGCCATGTCAGCCACCTCTATAAAAGACCGACAGCGGCAGGCAGCGTTTTCCATTTCCCACAGCGGAGAATCACAGGCAGGCAGTGTCACCGAAATGTTGCGCCACTTGATACGCCACGAGCACAACAAGGTGTTTGTCCTGATTCTACTGTACTGCGTGCTGGTCAGCATACTGAAGCTGTGCACGGCACAGGCGGACAATTCGGTGGGCACACCCGACAATGGTACACACGACGGTATATCCCATTGCTAGCTTTCGCTTGTGGCTCAACTGCCTGTCCATTACAGATCTCACGCATCTCGGCGATGACTGCCAGGTGACGCCAGTCATCCATGTGCTGCAGTATCCTGGCTGCGTACCAAAGCCGATTCCATCATTCGCCTGTGTGGGTCGCTGCGCCAGCTACATTCAGGTGAGCGGAGGCAACTTTACACAGGGGCCACCACAAGACTAAACACATCCATTCCGCGTATCGTATCTCAGGTCTCGGGCAGCAAAATTTGGCAGATGGAGCGCTCGTGCATGTGCTGCCAGGAGTCTGGCGAACGTGAGGCCGCAGTTTCGCTCTTCTGTCCCAAGGTGAAGCCGGGCGAACGGAAATTCAAGAAGGTGCTGACCAAGGCGCCATTGGAGTGCATGTGCCGCCCGTGCACCTCCGTCGAGGAGTCTGGCATTATCCCGCAAGAGATTGCCGGCTATTCCGACGAGGGTCCGCTCAACAATCATTTCCGGCGCATTGCACTGCAGTAGATGGGAGCCACATCACAGTCAGTCAGTCTCATTCAACTTTGCATATTAAAATATAAAAAATAAACTACATTTGTCGCAGTTTCCTGTTAAAATTTATGCAGGCAATATTGAAACGAGGGAGGAACTACGGTACTTTTTATACCCGTACTCAAAAAAGAGTTAGGCGGTATATTCGATTTGTGGTAAAAGTGGATGTGTGTATCGCAGAGAAGGAAACGTTTCCGGCCCCATAAAGTATATATATTAGTGATCAGCATCAATAGTCGAGTCGAAAGAGCCATGTCTGTCTGTC
Organism: Drosophila ambigua; assembly: GCA_018150905.1. NCBI lineage: Eukaryota > Metazoa > Arthropoda > Insecta > Diptera > Drosophilidae > Drosophila > Drosophila ambigua. The sequence continues at coordinate 3,112,134 of JAECWS010000086.1, forward strand.
AGTATCGTAGAGAACGATCGTATCTACCGGATTGCAGAATCTGAACCAGATCGGATCATTATTATAGCCAGAATGAAGAAATTAATTTTCAGTTGCTTCCCCCCTCCTGGAAGAGCCCATGTTAGATGTATAATATACATTGTAGATGTAGATAACAGATGTAGCAAAAAAATGTAAAATGTAATGTTTTTTTAATTCTAAAAAATCATAAGTTCAAAAATGTATATACTGACTGAGTAGGGGGTATAAGTAGAGTCGCGTCCCCAGAAGCGACTCACACGTTCCTTCTCGATTTAATTGTAATTTATTTCTCAACTATCTCATCTCATTAATCGTTGCTACTAATTCACTAAAATGGTGTGTTCTGCTTCACATATTTAAGTGGTAGATGCATAACGCGAAAATAAAGTTAATCTTTACAGTGTAATTGGATCTAACAGTAGGAGGATGTAAATGCTGCCAGCTTGCAGTGCGCCTACAAGTACTCGACAATATCGCATTTGATGGATATATTTGGACAGCTCTGACCCACCACGCTGCGCCCGCGGTAGTTGGGACTCTTCTCGGTGAGCAGTTTCCGGAATATGGGCAGTATGGCTGTCTCCCCCTCGAGCAGCTCCGTCTCGGAGCTGGCGCCGTAAATGGTCGAGCTCTCGTTCTTGGTGCGCTGCTTGCGTTGCTTGTCCGGCGCCACGTTCGGCGAACTGTGATGATGGGCAGCATGCTGTATATTGGAGTTGCGGCTGATCTTCCTCGTCTGTATGCACGGCTGGCTGCTGGGCGGCGGAGGATCGCGCTCCCGTTCGCTGTCCGTTTCGCTCTGGCAGACGGTACCCTTTTGCGGCTTGGGCCGATGTTTGTTGCGATTCTTCTCCGAGACGGATCGCTGGATGGGCGAAGTGGTGTTCGGGTCGTAGGTCATCACGTGGCCATGGTGCTCCGTGCAGCGCTGGGGACTGGCATACCTGGGCGACTGTCGCTGCTTGGCGTGGGAGAGCGTGTGCGTGTCCCAGAGATCGCTCTGCGACACCACAAAGTTGGACTTGAGCGCCGCGCCCATGCTGGTCCGACGATTATCCGAGGCAGTCGGAGCTGTGAATAAGTACATGGAATACATGACCATCAGTCGCTTGGTTCTACTCTGCAGTCTGTCATCTACTTACTCTTGATAACGGCCGGTGTGCTGGGCTTGGTGTGGGGACAAACGTTGCTCAGCTCCGACTGGGAGGTGGATATATTCGTCGAGGAGTTGCGATGTGAGCTGCTGTACTTCGGCCTGGCCGTGGGTGTCTGACTGCCGCTGTCGTAGTGCCTGGAGGCCGTCGACTGCCGCCGCTCCCGCATGTTGGAGCACTCGCCAGTGCTGCGCTTGCCCACGGTGCTGGTGATGCTGCCAATGTTGTCATCTGTCTGGGCCGAGACCGAATTCCGCTTCTCCAAGTGTCGATGATGCTGCTGCTGGTGTTGTTGCTGTTGCTGCTGTTGCTGCTGCTGCTGTTGGAGTTGCATCTGCTGATGCTGCTGCTGTTGCTGCATTTGCTGGAGCTGCTGCTGGATGGGCTGCATCATGGTGGGTGCTGGCATGGCTACGGGCACATGCGAGTGGTGCTCCACAATGGATTGTTTCTTCTTTTTGCTATTTAAACGAGTTAATTACATTCCTTTGCTGGCTTATTCTTCTTCTGCTGCGTAGGCGCTACTTACGGTGGAAGCGATGGTGCCAGCATCGTGGACTGCACCGAAACGAATGAGTTGTCCATCTCCACGTGGGTCGAGGTCACGCTATCCACGGACGTCAGTTCGGTAACTTCTATGGGCAGGGAGTGCGCAATGCATGAATGTATCTAGGCAGCGTCCCACACCTGCCCCCACTCACCTGTGGTGCTGGGCATCTCTCGTCGCACTGGCGGGGCCGACAGCCTGGCAATGTCTTCGGTAAGGATCGGCTCCAGCTCGCTGCCCGCAGTGCCCGCTGTGCCCACCGCACACGTCACGCCATCGATCCACTTGCGTGCCTCGGGTCCCAGCTTGCGTATCAGAGCCTGCAGCTCGTTCTCCTTCTCCATCAGGGCCTTGCGGAAGCGGCAATTGGTGTTCTTGACATCCCGCAGACGCTGCTCCAGCTCACACACCGAGGAGTCGCGTCGGTTCTTCGACATGGGCCGCAGCGTGGCACGCACTCGCTTGTCCACAACGCCCTGGGGATTGCGTTTCAGTTCGACCAGCTGCAAGACGATTCCCAGTGAATATCAGTCAAGATGGGGGACATAGACGGGTGCATAGATACATCAAGGAAAGACGCTACAGCTCTACAGAAAGTTAAAGATATAAGGGGTAGGGCAACTACTGCTATTGTGGATGGATGGATGGAGGGAGGGGTGGGTGTATGGGTGGGTTTTTCGAATAGCTTAAGTTCATAGTTAGTCTGTAGTGTTATATGGCAATTAAAGAACTGTTTTTGCCTGTATCAATGTGCATGATAGCTAAACGATCAGATCGGATCGGATCAGATCAATCTGATCAGTTTGAATGCCCGAAAAAATGGAAGGCATTCAATCTGTTCCGACTGTCCTTCACTGTCCGCAATCAAACATTCATTGCGCATATCAGAATTGGCACGAGTGTGTGTATATCTAGCTATAACACCTACAAAAAACTACAAAACTTCCTTACTACCAGTCTTACTTTCGGTACGAACACCAAACACAAAGTGGCTGTCGTACAAAAGATTATAAAAAACGAGAGTAAGACAAAAACAAGATCCTTGCGGTCGGATAGCACCAGGGATATGGCAGCCCCGGCCAGGCAGGTGATGAACACATTGTAGACCGAGAAGCCAATGTGCTTGGAATCGTTGAGAGCCGGTATGGAAACGTGTCGCGTTTCCCAGGCCAGGAATGCACCAAAGACCTGACAACAAAAAATAATACAAAAAATATATAATTTCAGAGGCATTATTCAAGTGATTAACGTGATCTACCCACCAAGAGAAGACCCTTATAGGCATAGATAATGCTCACAAATATGGTCATGTGCTCCGACTGGCAATATTCGTTTTCGGGTATGACCAGAACATCATCAATGTTCTCATGGTGCTGCATGGAAGGAAAGAACTTGAATATCATTGCAGAATTAATGCCACTGTGTGGGCTCATACCAATGGCTCCAATTGTTTGGTCTCCCTGTAGAAGGGATCCGCAATCTGCCAGGTGGTTATAATGGCTATATCGATGAACAGCAGCACACCCACAACCATAAATAGCTGATAGTCCTTGATCACTTTTTTGTTCAGCTTCAGATCGGTGAAGATGGAGTGCACACGCCACGTCTTGGAGAACATGGCGCCGAAGCTGAGGCTGAAGCCAGCCATCAAGATCCAGGCCCGTGCCGTGCATATGTAGGGGAAGGCAGCCACACTGCTCAGGGTGGTGTCGAGGCCCAGGAAGATAATGCTCAGATAGGTCAACATGCAGCCCACTATGATCAGGTTATTCAGATGCGGACTGGACATTTTGATGTAGCTGAGCGATAAGAGACAACATTATTGGGAGATACAGTATATAGAGCGAAGAAGGAGAATGTTGTCTTACCGCTGGTTGCGATACTTGATGTTGAAGGCCAGGAAGACGGTGGCAATGATCACACCGATGACGGAGGCACTGGCCGAAACAATGTATATGGTGGGATTCACCTGGCTGTGCTCAATGTAGATCAGCGTGCGATCCTTGGGCGGCGTCTTGCCCACCCAGCGCACTGGCTTGCCCAGGCTCAGATCCAGATGCGCTTTTTGCGAATGATATTCACCGATCTTCTCCATTTGGCCCAACTGAAACTGATTGATCAGAATATTGGCCTTGCGCTCGTTGTTGTAAAATCGCACAGGCCCCTAGAGAACAACGGAAATGCATAAAGGAATTGCAAGGAAATCTAAATGCAGATGGACCAACCGTTACGCCCTCGAAGGAGGTGTTGCGCAAGGCCTCTAGGAAGACGTCCTCCCAGTCCTGGACACGATAATCGAAATGTGTCAATATATCCTCGCGCTTCTCTGCCACATACTGTATGGCGAGGGCGGCAGCCCAGATGCCATCGTAGGTGTAGCCATGGAAGCGCGAGTATTCCGTGCCGCGCAGCCTGTCGTACTCCACCAAGTACTCATCCGCAGTCTGTGGAAAATACTCCAGTCAATTGATATGATTGTGCGTGCCAATGGCAATGCACACTTACAATTCCTGCCACCGTGATGTCCCCGCTGGTGGATAGCGGCAGCAGATCCACCAGTATGGCGCCCTCCAGGGCCGTGGCAATCTCCTCCACGCTGCACTCGCTGTCCTGGGTGACGTTCCACCAATCGGTCGAGTAGGTGGCCATTATCAGCCACTGATAGGCACGCCCATACATTTCCAATCTGCAAGACAAAAATCATATTAAGCCAGTCCCAGGGACTTCCATGGGACTTGCACTCACTTGTAGGCCTCGCAGAAGGCTTTGCGTGCGAAATGCTCATTGAAGTTGCCCAGAATGATGCGCACATCCTTCTCGCGCAGCTTCTTCAGCGACTCGGCCACATCGGCCACAAAGCTCTGCGTTTCGACAACCTCCACCTCCATGGAGTCGAGATCGGCCACCATGTGATTGTGGGGCAGCGAGTAGCGCGGCTCGTTCTGGTACACAGTGCCGACGCGCGTCCAGTTGAACTCCTTGAGCAGCGCCAGGCGAGGCGCATTGAAGGCATTCTCCGATGGCACCACGCGGAAGAAGTTCGGGAAGGCATCCTTGGTGAACATGGGATGGGTGTCCGCGTAGCTCAGCTGCGTCAGGTGCCAGTGCTTGCTGGCCTTGGCTATGGGATCGGTGACATGGGTGCAGGCGGCTCCGAACAGCATCACCTTGTTGGGCCCAGAGTGCATCATGTCGAAGAACGATTTCACACCCACCGCAGCGTTGCACTTTAAAGGGAAAGCCGCCACTGAATATATGTAGTATACATCCTGAGTCTCCCTGCCACTTACCTGCGTGTCATTCCACCACATATGCAGCCTGTAGTTGGCCAATATCTTGCCATGCTCATTGACATGGCCCAGCGCGAGCTTGACGCTGGGCATGACGCCGCGTCCAGTGTACGAGTTCTCCACGCCATCGCCATAGGGAAAGAATCCCGCTATATACACATCCGATCGCTTTGCGGTTCTGCTCCACGTGCTGCCAAGACATAGCAGCAGTATGGCCACGAATGGGATCCACCTCCACGGTAACATGTTGAGCGCGTGGACTGCAAAACGTTTCTGGCTGGTATAAATATTGTAGAAGGACATGAACTTGTAGCCACTAAACGGTTTATGGTTGGGTATCGGCTGCGCTGGGCTGGGGCTGGTATCCAGGGTAGCCCAGCCAAGGTGAGCCTCCTCCGGTGGCAAGGCTGCGCCCCACTGGGTGTGTTCGCGTGTACACAATTGTTGGGTGCGAGTACGAGGACAGTCGCGGGCGGGGGGCAAGGCTAAGGCCAGTTGCCAGTTAAATTGCTTCGAATTGCAGCTGCAAGGCTGCAGAGTTTAGCAATTAGAAACTAATTTGCAGTTATCCACCAGCACATTTGCATTATTTAGTGGCCTTGTCCAAGGTGTAAAGATGCCCCCCCGCCCGAGTCACACGTCTTCGCACTTATCACAGGAGATATACGTATACCCACCTAGCCCGTACGTTGGTTATCCTTTGGTTCACAATTCTTTCACGGCTGCAGGCATATTAGCAACTTTATTTTAATAGAACTTTTCCTCTGTCTTCTGCAGTTGCGAGGGTCCGAAAAATTATGTATCCCCCTAACTTGACACTTGGCTGACAGGACCAAAGTGGAGGCGGAAGTGCGCATGTTCCGTGCCCGAGCTGTGACAGCTCTGCCTTGGCCTAGGGCTTTTCAACCCCCGAACTCCCGCAAAGCATTTTGTAAACAAAATCCTGGCTGGCAACAGGTGGATCCCATTGGCAGCGCAGCTGTTCACCATTCGATTTGTTATGACCGTTACCATGGACTACACGGAAAACGAGGCAGTCATTGATAATTGAAAATTTGTCAGTACTGACAGAGAGACAATGGAGGACTATGCGCCGAGTCGCTATAAAATGCTCGAGAAAATTGGCGAAGGTGTCCATGGCTGCGTGTTTAAGGCCATCGATTTACAGCGCAACAAGGAGGTGGCCATCAAGAAGGTGGCTCTGAAGAACAAATTCGGCAACATTTCGCTCAACACGCTGCGCGAGATCAAGACACTGCAACTGTGCAAGTCGGAATTTGTAGGTAAACCTTATAAATTCGGGGGGGGCGGTTGATTAACCCATTAATTACTTGACTATAGATCCTGACGATTGTCGACATATATCCGGATCTGACTGGACTGTCGCTGGTGCTGGAGTATCATCCCGACACCCTGTACAGTCGCCTTAAGAGCGAAGTGAATCCCCTTAGCCGCCAGCAGGTGCGCAAGTTCGCCCATCAAATGTTCAAGGGCATTGCGTACCTGCACGAGGCGGGCCTGATGCACCGGGACATCAAGCCAGCCAACTTGCTGATCAGTGACACGGATATGCTGAAAATCGCCGACTTTGGGCTGGCTCGTCTCTACTTTCCAGAGGATGAGTCGCGTCTGTATTCGCCACAAGTCTCCACGCGCTGGTATCGTGCTCCCGAAATACTCTGGGGCAGTCAGAAGTACAGCACTGGCGTGGACATGTGGGCAGCAGGTAAACGCTCCGCCTTCATTGCTTAACTTGCGCTAATAGTTTGCTCATTTAGGCTGCGTGGTGGCGGAGATGTTGCGCGGTGTGCCTCTCTTTGCTGGCACAACGGACATCGAACAGTTGGCCATCATAATTCGCACTTTGGGGAGTCCGCGCCTGAACCAGTGGCCAGAGTTGACTTCGTTGCCGGACTACAGCAAGATACGGTGAGTGATTTGGCTGCTTAAATGTTGCTTGAATTATACAGAGATCGTTGCTAGATTTCCCAACTCTGTGGGCATACACTGGGACAACTTGTTTCCGAGCTGCACGCACGCAGTGGAGATTAGTCTGGTCTCCAATTTGGTCGTATATAATCCCAAGAACCGCCTAAACGCCAACGAGGTAAGTTCTCAACTCCACTGAATGTGTTTCACACTTAACAAACGCGCATTCTTATATTTTCAGGCTGTCGAACATAATTATTTCCACTAGTTAACATCTAAGAATTCTCCGATTCTTTGTATCTGTAAGGAAAAATAATCAATTAGCTATGGAACAGCAGGAACACAAAGAGCTGCACTTACTTGCACTTCAGACAGGTGAAGAACACCGTCTGACCCTCGTCCGCCGATCGCAGCTGTAGGGTGGCGTATGACATCTTCTCGTGTCCGCACTTGGGGCATTTACGCTCCACAACGGGCCCGTCAGCCTCCTCCGACTCGGACTCGCGCTTCGTCCTGTTGAAGACCTTGCTGGGATCGTAGGTGTTGAACTGTATGCTGTACTCCGTCTTCTCTCCGCTATAAACTGTTAAAGAAGCCGCTACGTCAAGCAGAAGCACTTGGAAATGATCCGAATGTGAGACTCACCGTCCGGCAGGAACTCTTGGTTGCAGTTGTGGCAGATGACGTTGCCCTTCACCTGCAGGGGTGGCAATATGGAGCCACAGGACGGGCAAAATCCGGGGACATTGTTAAAAGTTTCCATTTCTTCAAAAAAAAGAAATAAACAAACCGCACGTGTTAGCAAAACCAGTGCTGCCGACTCCGCTTTTTTTCCCGTCCAATCTGGCTATTTTTAAAGATGCAAGGTGTGTGACTGAAACAGGGTCGTCAAAACGACAACAACAACAGCCAAATCAGCTTTTTTCCCGCCAGATCTAGCACATGTTAGCAGTGTGACCGTGCTGTTCCAGGCCGAAAATACCTAATTGGTATGTTCCGAGTGGCTCAATGCGAATTTTAGGCGGTAGAATTCAAATTTGAGTTCAAAAATCAGAAAAGTTATTCGGAAACAAAAATGTGCATGATACGGCGCTGAATGTTACGTTTTCAGTAAAAATACCATTTTCTGTCTATTTTTCTATAAACTGATTCATTTTTATTTATAAACATTTCACAAACATCTTTTATTTTATCCATCCTTTCTGTTGGTTTTACACAATTTTTTGGTTACTTCTTTTTTTTTTTTTTTAATTTTACGTTAGTGTATATTTTGAATTTAATTTAAAATTTTTGTATTAAAGTCATGAAATGTTATTAATATTATTTTAATAATTATGAATAGGAGGAAATCTATGAGACAGCAGTACTGCGATCGTGGTACAAACTAGTTTACTAAAATGCAAATCAATTGTTCTTTTGATTAATTAAACTACCTAAAAACTATCACAGGCAGAACAGTAATTACGCGCTAGAGAACCTAACTACAAGCTCGCATCTAGGAACTTTTAAGCTGTGGCCCCAAACTCCAATCCAATCCAATCGAATCCTTAACCTTTACCGACTGGCATGACTCTGCGGCATATTGAGCTCCCATAGCTTCATGTTATTGTCGAGGACTTCGTTGAACCATCTCTCCTTGTCCGGCTGCAGCCTAAAGACCACATCGAGGGACTTGAGGTCGAGCTGCAGTATGGCATCGTTGCCCAGCAGCGTGTCCAGGGATCGCAGCAAAGTGCTGTTGCCGTGCAGCTTCAGCAGGGTCACATACTTCACCACATAGTATTCGTACTGGAGCTTGCGACGCGCCCAACGCTCCACGGTGGCATTCGAGCTGGCCGAACGGATCTGGCCCAGATGCTCGGCAAACCACGGCGCAAAGTAATTGTACAGATCCAGCTTGGAGAGCGCGTTCAGGCCCTTGCTCCTGATGCGCTCCTTGATCATTTTGAAGTTCTTGCGACTGTACACAAACACCTGGTACAGCGAATTGCCCGTGGTGTACGAGTTAACGTAGTGTGTGCCGACGCTCTCAATGAAGCGGACCGCCGACGTGAGATTTCCGATCTCCAGCTGATCCATGCGCGCCCGCACCTCCGGCTCCAGCTGCTGGTCAATCGGTATGTCGGCATTCAGCTTGCCCGTCTCACGGAATCGGACCACCCGCACCAGCACATACGAGTAGTCGCCGTGGATGAAGGAGGTGTTGATGCCCAGCTTCTTGGCCGCATTGTCCGGAAACCAGCCACCCGTGAAGGCCTCCCACGGCTTGTCCATCCGCTCGACGGTGAAGTCACGGAAGTAGGCCTGAAACAGCTGGCGACGATTATCGCAAAACTCCATATGGAAATCGCCATGAAAGATGCCCGGGGTGTTGTCCTCATGGCTCTCCGCCAGGCCACTTAAGTTCTAAAAAGAGAAACGAAGCATATTAGAGGGGGGACATCAAAAGAGAAATGAGAGGGCTCACCCTGTAGATATTTTTAGTTGGCTCCTTGAATATCCAACGCTCCGTCTCGACATTGTCATTCATGGGAATCACCCGCATCGATATGCTCAGGTAACCATAGCGCAGAAATATATTGATGGCTTTGCCAATGCGCAGCTGGGACTCGCGACTGCCGACGGCTGCGAGTAGCGCCAGTGCCACCAGCCAGAACAGGCCCAGCCGCCCAGATGGGCTCGGGCTCATCGCTCAGCGGTGGGCTACACAGCATGCAAGGGACCTGCAGGCGGCAAGCGGAATGTTATCAATGTTACAGTGGGTCGTTGTGGCTACCTATACCCATAAACTATAAACTATAATTATATATTTGTTAGTCTACGTTTAGTCAAGAGTATTTGCTTTTCCACTCTATAAGCGGGCGATAATTTATGCGAGCTCTAATTGACCATGAACCTTCAGTAGCGCTGAACTTGAACCGCAACGTTGAGTTGAGGCCACCTGAACTGAACCTGACGTCGCGACGACGCGACTGCGGGCTTCGCGATGATCTCGCTTGGCGTTTAGCTCCGACTACCTTAAGTGACTGCAATTAGCCGCAGGTTGTGTTGTGACTGTGACTGTGGCTGTGGCCATAAAGAAACGCCACAAAGTAAAGCCGTCAAAATTGGTTCGACGGCAGCATATCGTTTGGCCGTTTGGCCGTTTTGGACATGCAAATGATTTCCTAAACATTTTGCATGGCCTGCAAGACGTTATGTATACATATACATATGTATAGCAGCCGTTTTATTTCGTATTTCTCCTTTTTGGGCGCACTAGTTTAAACCGGTTTGCCATTCGCCTGATTATGGCCAGAGAGGAAGCCACCACAGCCAAAATCCAGCAAATTGGCCCAAGCCAAGCCAAAGGCATAAATTCTAACAATATTGCAAGTTTTACAAGTCGAGACGGGCAAAGCCCGTTATCAGCAGTGGCAGTAGTGGCAGTAGAGGCAGTAGAAGCGAAGCTGCAGCGACGTGTTTGACTGGTTAACTCAACAAAGGTTAGTCGGGTGTTAGCCATACCCATGAGTCACACCTGCCCCCCACCCCGCCAAGCCATTCTGCTGCTTTCAACCAAATCGGTGAAGCGCAACTCCAGCCAAATGACAGTAGCCACTGCCACTGCTGGGCCACAATAACACAAAAACCATATAATGACACTCAAATTGTTAACAATTTAAGTGAACCATAAAATGTAGGCGACACTAAAGTTGTCGAGTAACAATAACTTCAGCAGTGGTAAAAACAACATCAGGAAGGGTGACACGACAATTACCAGGGGGAGTTGGGCAATGCCACAAAAGGCACGAAACGGCATGCCACGCTTGCCATTATGTCTGATTCCAGGAAATACTTCTAATATATACATATACATATATTTAGTTTTAATCAGTATACTCTAGAGTCTAGAAGTTTATTATCTCACACACTTGGCCTCATCGATGAACCACAAAGATTGCAAACATGTTTCAATTTATTCTGCTCAATGAAAGAAAAAAAAAACCTCCCCCTCTATGTTTTGCTGGGAGGCCAGTTTGTGTGCTTGTCGAATTCTAATAATTATAATCATTAAATTCACATAATCAGCTTAGCTCCTCCATTCGAAATGAAGTAACAAAAAATGACGTTTTTTTGGAGGGGGGGTCTGCTGACTAGTTTCCGGCGCGCTACTCTCATTGAGAGTCGTCTCCGGCTCTTTGGCAAATTACCAAACTTAAGCTTAACATTTGTCAGTCAGAGGGGCAGCAGCAGCAGCAGCAGCAAGTGTGGCATGGGTTTATGATATAATGATAGGTAGTGTTTACAATAGCAGTCGCATAACCTTGTGCAAAAGACCTAAAAGCCGCCAGACGGACACACACACACGCACGCACACACACACAACACATGAGACGAGCCAGTGGATATTGAGATGATCAAAAATTCAATACGCGCACTCGGACTCCACTTCATTCCAATCACCATCCACCCAAGCAGCTGAACTCGTCCAACTGTGTCTTTCTGACGCTGTCTTTTGCCCAGAGTCGTCTCAGGTCTCAGCTCTCAGCTCAAAGTCTCTCCGTCAGAGCTCAGTTCAGTCAATTGGAGATTCTTTATGCGCATTTTATGCGGTCTTTTGTGGTCTGCTCTGGCCTGGCCTGGCCTGGTCTGGTCTGGGACGAAGGGCACAGCACCAGCACATCACACACTGACAGGGGGGGCTTAAGGTCTGCAGTTTATAAGTATAGTACGAGTATATAATTTTATGCTTGCTCCGTATGCGTTGTGTCTTGTTGGTATTTCCTTGAGCGTTGTGTGTTGTGTGGTGTTAAACAAAAGTTGCCTGACTGCGAACTGTTTCTGTTTGTTATTTACTTTACCTGCACGAGAACTCAAACTGGAATTGACGTAACCATCAACCCAGAAGCCGCTTTTTGGCTTTTAGTATTCAGAGAAGCTTTAGCTTATTCACACACTGGAGAGAGCAGAGACTTAGAGTTAGACTGAGGCTGAGACTTCGCCGATTGGGATTGGGTAGCACAATTCGAGTCCGGAGAGTTGTTTGGCAGTGGTTTTGCCTTATCGCCAAGCTACTCGTAACTGACAAACCAGCGGCAGGGGCCATTGCACAAAGCAGCAGCGCCATGCCATGCGAGTAGATTATCATTTAATTATATTTTGTTGATGGGGCGGGCTAAAGGTCAGCGATGACAGCGATGACAGCTATGAGCTGAGCTACGCATGGCGCCTACACAGTGATAAGCATCCCTCACAGACCATCCAAAAATAGTTCCTCCAGCCCCCAGAATATTTCAGATTTTACCGATCGCTATTGGGTTTCAGTAACACACACACACACACACACCACACTTCGAGTACACTCAAATTCCACTGGCCAGAGCGGGTGTACGTATACACACTGAAGAAACGTGCCTCAATTGCAATTAAAAAGCCGGAATCCGAAAGCACTTACACTTTAAACACGAGCAGTTGGGAACGGTACGGTGGAACGGGATCGGATCGTGGTCATAACTGCCACCACCGCGCAGACTCGAAGAAATATTTCAATTAAAACCAGTCCCACAGTACACAGATCGGGGCGGGCGGAAAGGCCGTTCAAATACGCCCGCTTCAAATTGCGGCTCGGCAGCATGTTGCCTCAACATGTTTCCTTTAAGCAAAACATAACATGATACCTCCAGTAAATAGTCAAAATCTGTTATATATTCGATCAATTCAGAGAGCATTTTTACGCTCTCGACTCAGTTTTGCGTTACAGGTATGAGTTGCACATGTTGCAGGCAAATCTCGACTCATGTTCTTAAGGCAGAAGCACAGTGGGATGCGTCCGAAAAACACTTGATAAATCTTAGTTATTAAGATCTTAATGATCATTAAATAATTGTTATTATGTTTAAAATATGGTTTAAACGATTACTTACCACAATAAATTAAAAATAATAAACAAAAAATAAATTGTTCCAAAAAAAAACCACTATTATTTTGATGAAATTCTATTGATAGTTAGAGGCAGTTGCAGTTCAATGACTTGGCGGCAGAATCGCTGTTGGAGCAGCAGATGGCTAGTCGACTGATGATGGAAATACTTTGACACAAATATCTATAGCTGTCATCGGCTGGGTGTTCGAGGGACGACAGACTGTCAGACTGACAGCTTTTCCGCTTATTAGTGTTTCCCGGCACGTTGCTCGACCGGACCGGACCGGCCCTCCGGCATACCAAGTACCCAAACGCTGGAGATGGGGACGGGACACAGACTGAGCCTGGGAGGGGCGCGACAAATTGAAATGATTGCAGTTTGCAGAGTGAGGGGCTTGCGCAAGACTTCAATAGAATCGTGGAACAACTGTTGTAATCAAAAACTTTTGGGGACTGCCTCTGCCGCCTCTCTCAGGCCCCAACTGAATGGTCAACATGGTCAAAAAAAAGTTAAAGATACCAAGAGCCAAAGCCAGAGGAAAAAAAACGAAAGTATCAAATTCGCATTACCTTGAAAACATGCAAACAAATTTGGGTCAAGCCGACAGCTTAGTGGGGTATCAGTCTGTGTGTTGGCAACGTTTGATGTTTCATGTATTTCAATTAGAAGCTTCAGAGATACAAACAAAAGTATGTATATATCTTGGTCTGGTCGGTGTAAGTGTAGCCATGGCTGCAGGGCATCCGCTTGTCACAATTGCCTTGAAGGGCACACACTCTGGCTCTGTCCATTGAACGTTTCTACGAATTTCGCTGCTTGCTTTCTAAGAACTGGAAAGGTTCTCTTTCTGTATTTGGGGCTGCTCTGTTCGGGTGGAGTGGGGAGGAAATAACCCAAAAATCATTGCAAAAACAGACTGAAATTGTATCTCTCATATATTTCTCAATTTCCATATATAGAGGTTCTTTTTATTAATTTCTTTTTCTGTGTTTTGGGTTTTCTTTGTCTTTGCGGCATGCATGATTCAAAACTTATGTATTTAAAATTCGGTATTTCAGTGTTTACTGGTTTTTTGTTTGTTTGTTTTTGTTTTGTTTTAATTCGCATTACCATTTTGTTCTGATTTTGTTTTTTCTTTATTATTCCCATTTTAAACTATGTATATATTATGACATTTTTTATCATTTACTTTAAATGATATTTTCTAACGTCTTGACCTAATTGCGCATCAACGGATCGATATCGATCCATCGATCCACACATTTCACTTCATTTCATTTATTATTTTAATAACAATTCACTCAATTTGCTCAAATCGTGCCAATCCTACACATATTGACTTTGGAGATCATAAGCATTATATCAACTCGTCATCATCTCATCCTCATTATCTTTAGCATCTTCATCATCGTCGTCGTCTACCACTTATCAAAATTAGAGAAAAATTCTAATCCATTTGGTTTGCTCCGTTTATCGTTTTGTTCTATCTTTATCGCCTTCTCGTTTTTCCATTTTCATTCCATTTCCATTTTTTTTTTATGTAATATCAACAATAAATTTTCGCTTAATCTTAGTGTGAAATTATTCTTAGTGTACAGCTACAATTTGCTCGCATCAGCTAAGAAAAAACGGATCAGTTTAAAATAAGAAACGAATCCCTTCGAAATTCTAGCTCATTCTTGGAATGTGAATTCCATTCCATTCTAATCCTGATCATTTCTCTTCATTGTTTTTTTTTTATCATAAAATATTAGATTTTTGATTTGAGCATTCTTCCTTTTTTTGTTTGTTTTCTGGCACACCCTGCCTAGGTTGGGGGGGAGTGGAACTGCAACATATACATACACTTCCGCTTCGTCACGTTGTTCTGCACAAGTTCATCGTTTTTCGTTTTTAGGGTATAATACTTAGATAATTTGGCCACTTGGCTGTGTTTTTCATTTGGTTTTTGTTGTGGGTAGGTAGTTAGTTCTTCAGTTTCGGGTAGGTTTTTCATTGGGATACTTCTATGATTTGCATTGACTGCCTCTTGCCTGCTGTCCTGTCTGTCTCTTTTGTCTTTCATACGCTCCGAACCAAAAAGTCATAGCTCAGCGTTCAACAATAATTCTCTATGCAAAAATTGTTCAACCGTTTTGAAACCATAGAATTGTTCTGGTAATTCATTTGTGTGTGTGGTGTGGTGTC
This sequence comes from Drosophila ambigua, assembly GCA_018150905.1. Classification (NCBI taxonomy): domain Eukaryota; kingdom Metazoa; phylum Arthropoda; class Insecta; order Diptera; family Drosophilidae; genus Drosophila; species Drosophila ambigua. The sequence goes on from JAECWS010000086.1 coordinate 3,127,167, forward strand.
TGTGTGGTGTCTCTGTGGGGGAAATCAATGTGGGTTCTATGGTCAGGCTAAAACTAAGCTCTGGCTTAACTGGGAGAGTGAGGTGTTGTTTTTTTTCGCGGTGCTGGTGGTAGGAATTCCAAAGTCAAATGTGTTTTAGTCTAATATTTATCGTAAGTGGCTTTTCTTGACCAACAGTTGTTTCGCAAAGAGTTTAATCCGCATTTGCCCAATTTTAACGAGTTGCTGTTTTTCTTATATTCTTTATTGTGATTGCATGTGCACTCCTTAGTGTTAAGTCTAAATTCAGCTTTTATCCTGCTCTGTAGAAGCTTTTGCCAAGCAAATAATGAGCGCATTTTTACAATCAAACGGAAGCAGGGAAAGCTTCGGTGAGAGCAGGAGGCGAAAGCTAATGAGCGCGTGGTCTAAATGTCTGGATGCTTAATGAATGATTTTGGATTGAAGGCGAGCCGGGGTTTTAGGGGGCTAAAATCTGATTGCTAAAGACATTTTTTTTGTGTACTTGTAAAACATTTAGAAAAGATTTTGTTTAGAAGCTGCTGCTGCTGCTGCTGCTGGGTGGTAACTTGGCTTGTGGGTAAACTGCAATTCATTTCGATTCAATTCGATTGGATTCTGTGTGGATTCCATTGTAAACTTCGATTGGGTTTGTTAAGGTTTTCGTTTTCATTTTTTTGGCTGTGGGTTAAAAGGAAGCGCTCCGCTATATTAATCTTATTGAACTTGACTGATTTTCAATGTATCCAACCTGAGTTTTGAGTTGTTCGAAAAATATATATATGTATATATGTTATGTTATGTATACACATATTTTCTGTACTAATCATTTCTTTCGTTCATTTCATTCTTCGTGTGTGTTTCCTATATATTTATACGTGTCGTGTCCCGTCCCGTACCCGCGCACTCTTGCACCAGTTCTCATTGGCCTCTAAATAGTTTAATTCTTATTTGATTTTTACTTCTGTTGTAATTGCTGTTAGTATGTGTTTGTTGTTGTGCTCACTCTATGTTTTTGTTGTTGTTTGTTTAATGTTTTTCCTTTAATTGCTTTTGCTTGAATTAAACGCGCCTGCTTTTTATTTTTATAAACTCTTTTTATGTATTTTTTTTTAATCTCTTGATTGCATTCTTAATCATTTCCCATTGAATTTATTTAAACGTCAACAATTTAGTTTTTTTTTTTGTTTTCTTGGTAATATTTTAGTGTGTGTTTTTTCTTTGCTTTGTGTGTGTTCGTGTGTAAGTGATTTTATTATACGGGTCCTTTTGTTTAATGTTTATTGCATTTAAAACGTACACATTACTTTACGATTGGTTGTCCTTGTTTGCTCTTCCATATGGAATACATTTAAACTTGGGCTTGAAACACTTGAAATTGCTCTCTTCATATGCCTTTTAACATATTCCTGCACTTCTTGCTTTTGTTTTCATTTTTGTTTTTTATTTTAGTTGCTGCTATGTTTAATTATAATTAATTACGTAGTTTTTTTTTTCACTATAATTTACTAACTCGTTTTCCGCTCGCCTCTCACAAGACAATCTTCGGATTTCTATTTCTTTTTTTTGGGTTTTTATTTTTATATTTTTGTATTTTTGTGTGTGTGTGTGGGCTTGGAAATAATCTTTGATTGAAACAATTTAGAGTGTTTTAGTTGCGGTTTCTGTTTCGGTTTCGGTTTGTGTTTCAGTTAACTTAGACACTAACAAGTGCAAGATTAACATAAGCGTTTAATGCTGTCTGACAGAAAGAAAAACAAAATAAATACGAGTAAATACAAACAAAAACGTGAACAAAAAACAATCATAAATATAATAAACATAATAATGACAGACTGCACTGCCCTGCCCTGCCCTGACTGGTTAGGTTGGGGCAGGCAGCCCATTGGAATGGCAAATACAATGTAAAATTAATCACTTTTAAATTTAACAAAGTAAAAGGCAAATTACAGCTCGTTTTACAATTAACATTTTGTCTTTACGTTGCGACCGCAGTTCCCATAATACCCTTCTCCTTCTGCTCTTCTATATCCTCCTCATACCTATGTATATCTTGGCGCCAAGCGCTTTCTGTCTTCACTGCAGTTTGCTGTTGCTGTGCCTGCTGTTGCTGCTATTGCTGTTGCTGGTGTATTTTTGTGCCTTGATAATACTTTAATGGTGTTGTTTGTGGTGTGGTGTGTGGCGTGGTGTGTGGCGTTATGTATTGTGGTATAGTAGCTGTGATGTAACTGTGTTTGCTGCACTCAGTAGAGCGCCACATTGGAGGCCTGTGTATATGCATCCCACTCGCAATCGCAACCCTCTAGGCAATCGGGGCATTCCAGTTCACTGTCTTGTCAGTAGAGCCACGAGACTGGCACCCATTGGGGTGTGGTGTGCACCCGGTCGATGGCCGTTTCCAGCGCGGAAATCGTATCGCTAATGTCGTTGTTCACAATCGTCATATCAAAGAAATGGCCATACATTTGACGCAACATTTCCGATTCCTTTGCCAGACGCTCCAGGCTGCCATCGTACTGTCGTGCAGATAGTAAAACAAAGAAAACCAATTAGCATAGAGGCACACAAACAAACACACTGGCCACAACTGTCAGCCAGTCAGCCAGGCCTTCCCCTTACATCGGCGATATTCTGCAGCGAGGGCGCCGCTATGAAGACCACATAGGGCGTGAATTCGGCTGTGCGTAGTATCTTCAGTGCCTGCGGCTCCACATCCAATATGGCCATCTTGCCGTCCGTGTGTATGCGTCGGATAGTGTCAAGCTTGGTGCCATACATCGCATCCTCGTGCGTGCCTGGGTGAATTCCTAAGTATTACTTTGAGTGCTGCAGTTGGTTACGACTCACCATATTCCAAGTACTCATTTGCGGCAATGTCCGCCATCATTTCGTCGTGCGAGACAAAGTAATAGCTGCGTCCGCTCTCCTCCTCGGGCTTAGCAGGTCTCGTTGTATCTGAAATAAATGCAAACAAATCCTAAAATTTCTAACAAGTATTTTAGCTAAAGACTTTTGAACTTACGTGGTATGGGATAGGCGTACTTATCGGGATACTTGGATATTAAAGTGTTTTTAATATGCCGCCTGCCCACCCCATGGGCACCCAATAGCACCAGCGTTTTGCGCTGAAAGTTCGGATCACCAACTGAAAAGCATTCAATTTAAATCCATTTAAATCTGTGTTACAGAGAAGAAAGAATATCAAATGTAAACTCACCTGGCACCTTGACAACCTCTTCGTATGTGACCACATCCAGATTATCGAATATGGCATTATGCTTGGCCAGGTATTTGTCCCGACACTGCTTCTTCTTGCGCCCGAATATCGAACAGTTTACTGTAGGTTATAATTTTGGGAAATGATTTTTATAGTTCCATTTAGCAATTCAATTTACATATTCAATTATTAGAAAATGAAGAGCCACATGCTTGATGGAGCAGACACAAACATGCTGTTGAGCAGGCATTAAAATTAAGTCATGAAAGCAAGCAAATATTATAGTACGATTCTTGTTGGCATTTATTATAAGCACTCGCCATATTATAGCATAGAAAATGCATTTCTTTATAGTTTGATTCGCATATTTCTTGATTTGATTTTTTGCCATTTATTTTTATAACTTTTGTGAACTCTTTCTTGGACAGATGCTTCCGGGAATCTCTTTAGATTTGAAAATGCTGTGTGGTGTTCTTCAACGTGCAGAGTGTGGCCTGTGTGTGTGTGTCTTTCTGGGTGTGGGCGTGTGTGTTTGTGTTTTTGGATATCTACACTCGATACTCGGAACAATTCAGTTAAAGGTTTAGTTTTAGTTTATTTCGTTTATAAGCGGGGTGGGGATAATGATCATACGCAACGATGTCTAGTGCTGGGTTCTACGTTGTTCTAGATGATGGTGATGGCTTGTGGCGACTATCCTTGGGGGGTCTTGGTGGTTTCGGGTTCGGTTTCGGTGCCTTCTACATAAGCTACAACTTTCGGTGGTTTTTGGGATATTTTTTGCTGTTGTTATTTTAATTTGTTTGGGTGGGGTGAAGTTTGGGGTGAAATCTTTATACAATTGCTATCGTTAAAATTCTGTAGTATATGTATTGTTTTTTTGTTGTTGTTGCTGTTGTGTTTGTGTGTTTTCTTGTTTTTGTTGCATAACAGAACTCAAGAAGAAACGTTTGATAGTTCGACAATTTTTGGCAAGCTCTCCTTAGGCGGTTAGCTTGGGATTTTCATTGAATTTAAATTGGCTGTGTTTCATATGTGGGTTGGTTTTTTTGTGTGTTTTTTTTTGTGTGCGTTATATGGGTAACTACCTGCTGATCCATCACACCCATCTGCGTGAGCGGAACATCCAGCACCCGGTTCTCCTGCATTATATTATTATACATTTTTTTAAAGTAGGTATACTCGTATATGCTGTGATTTCTTATGCTATTTTTTAAATATTAAATCATTTTACAGCTGTTCGGTGTGTGCGTGTCTGTGTGTGTGTGAGTGTGTGTGTATGGGGAAGGGACGGTTTTTGTTTGGGTCTCGCTTTTCATGGAGTATTTATCAAGAATTTTGGCAACATTTTTGCTTTGGTTTAATTTAAAATGGGATTTTTTTTTGGTATTCTCTGACTACTTTTTTGGGGCATGCAACTCTCCAGGGCTTATTATGTTAGTGTATTAATGTGTGTACATGTGAGGTTTACGTGTGTGTGTTTGTATATGTGTGTGTGAGCGCTGCCAGAGAAGAGACAGAGCCATAGAGAGAGAGATAGAGAGTGAGCGCGCTTTCCCCTGCGGTCAGGTCAACTACGAATTCGTCATACACTTTCCAATATATTACAATATATAGCATACGATTGATTGATTGATTGATTATATCGAGCATCCAATTACACATAGAGAATACGCATAGATTCGTTTCTTTGGTTTTTTGTTTTTTTCTTTTTTTTTTTGTTGTATTACAGCTAATATTATCTTGGAAGGACTCACCCTGCTCCTGCTTGGTCTTGTCGACCGTCTGGCAGGCAATGCGCCACTCCTGCAGCTCCGGCGATGGTATCAAGCCCGCCGAGCCACCAACCGTGTCCAGTCTCGCCTGCCACCAGTGATGATCGTCCTTGCTAATGATCTAAACGGACACAGGAGGTCGATGGAGGATAAGGTTGCGGTTCGGTTTGGTTCAGTTGTTGAGCTGCCACCTACCTGCAGTATGTCGCCCACTTGGAATGATATGCCCGCCTGGGCGCAGGGTATAAGCTCATCATCCAGCGGATTATAATCAAATTGTGCGCGCACGAAAATCTGCACGAGAAAAGGAAGAAGCCAGAAGCCAGACCCAGAAACAAAAAGAGCACAAAGTGAGTTCATAATTTAGTTTTGGTTTTGGTTTTGTTTTTGGTTTTGCTTTTCATTTTCCTCTGCTCTGCTCATTGCTATTTGCTGACGCTGCAATTTGAGTCGGGAGGCGAGGCAGGAGGCAGGAGGCGAGGCTCTAATGCGGCTGCCTCAGCGAAAAGGGTTTTGAGTTTGGTTTTTCCCCCAATTATAATCCCAACTCATTTGCATGGCAGCAGCAACAGCAACCACAATTAGTGGGATAAAGGCCAGCGGCTAACTTCAAATTGTCTAGCAACGAAAATTCTCCATGGGATATCGGAGATATTTTCACAAAAAAAAGTATTCAAAAAAACTGCGTAGATAATGCACAAAAATTGATGCTTGAATTTTCGCAGCATGCACTAGCTGCATTAGATAATTAAAGCATTAGACTTGCATAGGAATAATACCAATAAATATGTCAAGCTTTAAAACATAAAATTCTGCTTGGCTTATTTTGTATTCTCTTCACAAAAGAGTTTTCTGACGAATACTTGTCAAGCCAACGACGAGTCGTTTTTATGACAGCTAATTATATTTTATAGTTTACGTATCCAGGCGATTCTGATTTCTATTCAGTTGAACTTCAGCGCCAAACGGACCAGCTTGAGAGCTATGAAACAGATGGACAGCTGGACAGCTGGACAGACGGGCGGCTTCAACTGTTTTCAGCCAACAGCTGTCAAGAACAGACTTTCTTTATACATAGCTGCGGATATGCACTGGCCCCACTACAGGGATACGGGGATGCAGGGATGCAGCGTTCTATTGTCTATAGTTGCTGTGGCTACTGTTGACTAACCAAAGAGCATAAATTACACGAATTTGGGTTGATTGTGTGCATAATATTGTTACTTGTTTATGGGTTTATGAATATGCACATCTACTAAGGGTGTGTGGGGGTGTGTGGTGGGGGGAGTGTGTGATTATGGGTCTATTGTTAGGGCGGCAAATGATACTTACAAGCACCGGAGCGGGTCTGATCCTGAAAAGCTGCATTTGTGTGTGTAGTGGAGAGTGTAGGCAAGTAGGAAGGAAGCAAGTCAGATGAATAAGATAGTATGGAGAGAGAGAGAGAGTTATGTAAATGAGCAGACAAGTAATTGCATAATGCATTATAGCTACACAAAATAGTGCACAATAGTTTTCCACATGTTTACCCACACCACTAATAAAGTGAAAAGCTATGTAAGTTCTTTAGCTTATAATCTGCATAATCTGCATAATGCAATCGACTGGCCACAGAGCACAATCTTCGGCAGTAGCTACTTGTGGCAGAGTGGGAGGGTTGGGGGGTGGCATAATGGAAACATAATTAATCCCTTTTAATATTTTGATTTCACAAATTGACAGGTAACACGAGTCTTACACTCAATGGCATTCAATTACTTAATCCCCCTGGCCAACTGATTTATTCTGAATGTGGACAGCAATTCAATAAAGCTTTGCCACCGTTAAAAGTGATACTTAAACCCAAGGATATGACATGGAAAATATCGCAACAATGATGCTGCCTCTTACACCCAATGGGCTTATCAATCTAGTGGCAATAATGGAATAATGCATAACTAACCCTAATGAGAAATGTATTATTGTATGATTAGTAGTGGGACTTGGGGTCTAACATATTACTTTAACGTATTGCAAGAACATTTGTGTATTTGGAACTCACCTCGCAGGGTGGCGGAGCGCTACGGTACGAAGGAACTATCTTGAAGGTAACAGAACCGCGTGCCTCGCGCTGCAAAAAGAAGGATTAGGTTAGCACACAATGGAATTCAATTAGCAAGTGGACTCAGGCATAGTCGGGGGGCTTGAATTGAATTGATTCGCTTACCAGCATTCGTTGCAATTGGCCCACCGACTGATGCTGCACCGGCTGGCCATTGATCTCCCGTATCTCGTCGCCCACATGCAGCGTCGCCTGTCGATGTATCATCCCCCCGTGCATAATCCTTGCCACAATGCAGCGCCCATCCTCGGTCATCTTCAGCGTAATGCCCTGCAAAAATCGAATGCTCTGTGTTAGAGCGAGGCCTCTGTGTGTGATTCCCTTTTGGGGCCGCCAGTACTCACCATGGGCTCGTCCGTGTTCTTTTGGAACTGCACCAACCGCACCCGGGTCACATGCTGCAACTCGCCGCCCTCCACATTGTCCATCTCATCGCCATTGAGGTAGGGCACCATCGGTGGCGGTGTAACGCGCAACGCCTCCTCGCCATACACATCGCGGGCCACCACATCGTGGCTATGGAGCAGCGCCTGCAGGACCAAAAAGAGAACCCAGAACAAGGTCAGTCGTCGGTCGGTTGTTTGGGCTCTCTGGGCCTAAGTTATGGCCAGCAATTATGCTGCCCGTTATGAGATGGCTAAGCGATGGGCCCGGGGCTCGTTTTGGGCTCTGAAATTAAATTTTCGATTTGTGCACGCCCCCAAAAACATACATCATGCCCAGCCCAGTCCAGCCCAGTCCAGCACAGGCCCTTATCCCCATCACACAGATGGTTTACAGCATTAACTGGCGACGACATTTGTTCAACAGCCACAACATTAAAAAAAAGATTCAGAATGGAATTCTAGTTGGGCGCATAACGAAGCTTCAAATACCCTCAACGAGTGCCTATGCAAATTTCTGCTGGTCCTTTGCCAGGGTATATAGAGGAACATTGTAAAGGAAAACAAAGAGCGGTTCATCTCCATTTCCAAAAGGTCGTTAAAGCGACAACAGCAACAACAACAACAACAACAACAGAAAGGGGGCACAATCATGACCTCATGACCCCTTCGAAGTAAAACCCATAAATGGCGCCCTCACCCGCTGCTGCCCCTGCCCACTGCTACCTCGACAGACTGCCAGCTTCTTGGGAACCAACAAAAAATCTCAACAATTTATGGTGAACCCTGGCCACAATCTAAAACGGAGCGCAGCGGCAACAAACGGCTTGACTCTATACAATTTCGGTTTTAATAAATTATGTTTAATAACACTTTGAATATGTTGCGAAATTAATTTTTGGCCCTGCTTTTGCCTCTCGCCGACAGACCGCAGGCAGTGGCCGTGGCCAGGCAGCGCAGCCACGATACATGGTGGATATTCCTGTGGGCGGTGGGGGGGAAGGCAGCCTGAAGCTAACAGAGGGCTGAAGTCACATTGGGCTAGGCCATAAAAAAGGATTTTACTGCGTAGCCAGGCTGTGCCACTTGCCACACACCCACACAGGCACGACCAGCACACCTACACACACACGCATATAGAAATGCATATATAAGTATATTTTGTATGCTAAGTACCACAACAACCACAATGCCAAGCCAGCAGTTTTGCCCCAATGCCCTTCACTTCACTCCACAACGCTCCCCCGCCCCTGCAGCCACTTGTTCTTCATGCCCATATAAAGCCCAACCCAATCCACTGGCATCATAAAAAACGCAATTTTCAACGCTGATGATTACTCAATGCCACAAACAGGGCAACCACGTAGCAGGCAGCAACCCACACACACACACTTTTACCTCTACACTGCCACTCATATGTATATGTATATGTACAAACACGCATACACATACAGCCCTTAAGCTTGCAGACGCACGTTTCATTTCCGCCACAGACGACGCACAGTGTTGACATCGACCTCAAGACCGTAACCATAAGGCCTGTTCCTGCTGCTGGCTGCTCTCTTTTAGCCCCTGTGCTGTCAGCTGCAACTACTATTTTTGATAGATTTCAGTCACACTCCATCTCCATACACTGCACAACAAGCAGCAGATGAACGACACGAATTCCCGCAGTGCCGTGTGCATAAATATTTCAAAATGCTTCTTAGCAGAACATTTTCCAAGAACAGAGCCAACATCCCCCCCATCAGTCCCTGCCCGAGTTAGAACGAGACTTAGTTGCGTACGAAAAAACGGATACAATATGAATGGGGGGTCTTAACATGTTTATCCCCAACATATAGTTTGGGGGGGGGAGTGGAGTGCGAGGGTGTGTTCTGGGACTGACAGGTGGTAATCGAGTTTTGAGCGTATCAATAAATATCAATTCAATAATTCAATGTGTGTTGGATTTGGATTTTTCGGGGAGGGTGCGCATAAAACTTGTGTGGGATATCAAATTTAGTGGTCTTTGATTTGGAAATCCTTCTTCCATTTTGAGCTAAGCATGAAATGCTCTTTTGAGGGCAACCTTCAGTACTCGGGGCATGTGAAGTGGTTGGCAAAAGGGTTGTTCCAGAAATGCAAAACCAATAAAGGATCAGCTTCAATTATATAAAATCTTTTGCACTCTAAATTCTTGTATTCAGTTTGCATTTAAGCTTATTTTTATTTAGCAATTTTTGTAAGAGGGAAGCGATGAATTTTAGCAGAAATTAAATCTTACATGAAACTTAATACTCTCAAGACTAAAACTAAAATGAAAAACTTATTTTGCTTGTACGTTTAAGCAGCTTAAATGTTTTTTCGTTGCCTGCAGTGCACATTAAATCAAAGAGCAAGCAATTTGGATTACGATTTCGATTCGAGCAAGTGTGGAAATTGCCTTTATAAAATATTGAATATACATATGTTAGTCTTCTGCTTTAATGGATATTCATTTGAGCGCACCAATGCGAATTCCTCATGTTTTGCCAGAGTAGCAATTCTCTGGCATTTGTGCGCCTTTGCTAAAGTTTTGGCCAATCCAATTAGCCAAAAAACTTTCGTCCGCCTATTAAGGACAGTTAGGAGAGGCTACGCCTACTGCTACTACGACTGCAGCCACTCAAATGTACACCAGTTGACGCCGCTTTTGCTCGAGTGAACCATCTAGCAGCAGAAGCAGCAGCAAAGGCAGCCGCAACAGCATTTCGACTAAATAAATGGGTAATACAATTTCCGTGCCTGAAACGAAATTAACTACTTCGAATAAAATGTTGCTGAACTTGGCAACTATTTAAATGCGGCAGATGGTTGGTAGTTGGCAGAGGACGAGGACGAAGACGAGGAGCACTCGACTCACGCCTGGTTAGCTTCGGTCTAAGCTGACAGGCTGCCCGCACTGGGGGCGATAAACAACGTAATCTGATTTCACTTAAAGCATGTCCTCTCCCCCCCCAACCCGCACCGCTGGCCACGCCCACTTGTCCACTTTGGTTGGACACTTTCGTGGTGGGAGTAGGGCAGGGGAAAAGCATATTTAACACCAAGTTGTTGGCCCAATAAAACGGTAAATTTAATAAGCGCTTGACAGGCGGTAAAGGAAAAGTTGAGCAGTTAAGTTTAATGCCTCATTAGGCGCTCCAACTCTGTGACATTGATAGGCCAACGCCAGCATCGAGAAGTGGCAAAGTTTTTGGCCCCCCAAAGCCACGAACAAATGAGGCCACACAGACACACACACCGAATATACACATACATATAGTAAGAAAGAGTAGAAAGAGTTGGGCCCCCCCGCCCCATGCCGCAGCTGACTCTGATTTCCATGATTAATACTTAAGTGCTTGTTAAAGTCGGGCTCTCTATGCAGATGAGATGCCTTGTCCGATCCTAAACAATCAAAGCCAAACCCATTCATCCAAAGCCCATCCCGCTGCTCTGCCATTTGTGTGCTGCTGATGTGGCAGCATCTCCACTCCAGCAGCAGCAGAACTAGACCGACCACCAGAAAAGGGATGCCCAAAAGAAGAACTGTAGTAGAGGAAAGGTTAGCCAACAGTAAAATCTCTCTCTCCCCAAAAGCTTGAGCGAAAACAACATCTTCCTCCGCCCTCGCCCTGCAACCCTAGTGCTTCAACACAACTAACTCTTAAATGATTCAGGTGGCAAAAGTTTAGCGGAAACTTTGCACAAATCTTTGACATGATGCAAAACTTTTAGAGGGTTCTTCATTTTTTTATAGAGCTTAACTCTGGAACTGAACTCTGCAGAGGTGCCAAACTCGGTAAATTAAATATGGACTGCAAAAGTTAATCCCCAAGCAAAAGGATATAAACAAAATCTGTAAATATTTTACGAGATGTAAATGTAACTCGTATTTAAACGGAATAACTGATTATTTAGTTGGGAGCAAAAAAGATCGTTAATATATTTATTTGTAAATATTTTTGTATGCTTCCATAATACTTAACTTATTTTTTGGATTTCTTTTTAGAGCCGCAGAGCTTTACCAATAGCTATAATCTCTTTGGTAGCCATCATCAGCTCTTTTCTAGCTAAATTTCAATCACTGCCTGCCCCCTCCCCTACTACTGCTACCTGCCCCTGCCACTGCCATTGCTCCTGCTCCTCTATGGCTGCTGAGTCAGGTCTATTGTTATCCGTCAGTCCATGGTCCTGGCCATGGTCATTTTTTTTGCCCAGCTTTATGCTAAGCCACTAACCAAAGGACGAAGCCACGAACCAGCAACCATCGCAGAGGCCTCTGCTGGTTGTGGGAGACCTCACACCGACCGACCACACGAACGTTATTTGTTGGTTTTAATAATTACACAGCCCTGGCAACGACAGCAGCAGCAGCAGCAGCAACATCAGCAGCAGCAGCAGAGGAGCACAGGGGCAGACAGGCAGTATTCCGAGAGGAAGTGTTCTAGGATTTTACTCTCTTTAATATTCCAGGCCACACGTCAATTACACACGTACGCGCGACTGCGAATGGCTTCCACATCCATTTGCTCGGCTAATGGAGGCTGCAGATTGTAGGGAAAAACAGATAGGAAACTCTACACGAGAGTGGGGCGGCCGTTGACAGCTGAATCATCTGGATTAATGGCGAATTTTAATTAGTACAACGTGCAGCGGTAGGCAGACAACGTCAACCCACCAAACCAGACCAGACCCTCTACAGGCCCCCCAAATACCCCAGGTACCAGGTCGCAGGCCGAGTGCCGACTAAAGTCAGTTAATCTGGCCTTATGGCCAGGTTTACTCGTATAGTTTCTGGCATTTGGCACCTTATCTGGATGGGAGCAGGGCACCAGGAAAGGGTTTGCAGAATATATAGATGAAATGTGGGAGACCGCAAATGAATCTGCTGCATGATTAATTCCTGCTTAACCCCAACTTAAGCCCGAAAGAAGAGAATATGAAGAATTGTGGCCACATTTGAGTCGGAATAAAAATATTTCAAGGCAATATATAACAAGAATTAATTTTTTTTATGTATAAACAGAAAACTGAACAATTCAGTTTTCGTGCCTTAAATATATAACTGATAATTGTCGGTAGCTTGCACAGTTTCGCTAACAACTTAACAACCAATCGAAAACTTTAATCTTTAAATCCAAAACTTTGTTTCAAGCGATTTCCACTTATGCCCATGTCAAATGTGCAGAAATCCTGTAATATATTTCAGATTTTAAAGATATTCCCCTCTGCTGTCGCCACAGGCCCCGAATACCCTCTGCACGAGTAGAGTATGAGCAAACAAAACAAAACAAAAACCCCCAAAAAAGCACAAAAAGTTGTTTAAAGTTTTTTGATGGCCCCGGACCGTGGCTGTCAAGCTGTCAGGTCTGGCTCAGGTTGCGGTTGCCCTATCTGTTCATGTCGTGTGTGGGTGTGTGTGTGTGTGATAAACCCAGAGGCAAAGCTGGAGCCCACTGCGGTCTATCTCTTACCCCGTGGGACAAAGCGCAAAGGGGTTTTTGTAGCTGAAACTTTACACTATCAGAACTTATCACTTGGGCAAACTTATTGTTGTCTGCTCGACTGACTACACTTCCACATCCGGTTCGGCTTGCTTGCTGCTGCTTGGCTGGCAACCACCGAGACACAGTCTTACAGTTAACATTGATCGAATACACAACATTCACCGTACGACTATGTCATGGTAATTGAGCGGCATCCTTTGGCATCCTTCCTCCTTCTGGACTCCCGAAGCTCCTCCGGCCTGGCGGCGGCGGCTAACACTTCCTGCCTATTAGTTGGCATTATTATTGACTGACGGGGACTCCAGCAGCCAGCATCAAACATTCCAGCTACCCAGCAACCACCATCCAGCCGCTCACCCGTCCCACCATGATGCATGATGATGGGGCATATTGATTGACAGCCCCATCTCCCATCTACCGCCCCCAACTCCACACCCCGTCCCAGGTAATAGTTGCCAGCTCCCTTATCGGGCGAACAATGGCAGCGACATCATTGTCAGCGCGGCAGCATCATCCTTGTTGTTGTCAGGCCGGGCTCTGTTCATCATTCAATTTTTTGCAGAGCGGGGGGAGTCGGAACACAAAAAAAAAAAAATATCAACAGAATTCCACACAAATATATTGATATATTTTTGCCACAAAGGTTTGGGCTGGGTCGGTTGGGTTCGGTCTGTCGTACTGGCTTTTTGGGTTTGGTTCGCACCACAAATTTCCGGTGTGTCCAAACTCACATGGAGCGTGTCTGCCTCTCTGTCGCTCTCCCTCTCTCTCGCATATTTTGCATTTATCTTTGCCATCTATCAGCGGTGTGAAAACTCTTTTCCCGTGGGCGCAACATATTGTCATTTCTGCCACCTTCTGCCCAACCTCCCCCTGAATCGCTCCCTATCTGTCTCCCGCAACGTAACATCTCTGCATCTCGCCCGCGTGTGACTAATGACGCCGTTAGGTAGGCAACACTTTTTGCCTCATTCATAACACACACAGAGACACACCACACACGCACACATAAGCATATGTAAATGTAATTTTATAGCCCATGCCAACTCCTTTCATTCTTTCTCTCCATCTCTCTATGCAGATGTTTTCGAGGGTGTTTTTTGATTTTTAATCAGCGATTTGACACACTCGGCAAGAGAGTATTTCTTCTGTTTATAATTAAAATGTCCCGATCAAAACCTAAAGCGGTTTACCACCCTTGCGTAGGCATGTTGAAAATTAAACAATTCTCTTGTGGGAAATAATGCATTGGATTTGATTGCTGCAGCACATTAACTAAGAATTAACTAGGAAATAATGCATTGGATTTGATTGGTTCAGCAAATTAACTAAAGCTTCGAAAAGCAGTTTTAGTAAAAGTTTAAAAATATTTAATAATCTCCGAAAATGATCACTGACCGCAGAAGCACTCCTCGTGCATTACTCATTCATTTAATTTATACTTAGCATATTATATGGCATAGGGTATTAAGTCTACGTTCCCCTTTTACTTGTCGTCTGTGCATTTTTTTCTTTCTTGTTTTCTCTCTTTTCTTTGCTCTCTCACACACTTGCTAAGCTGTTCTTTGTTGGGCAAAAATACACATTATTATTAATATTATTATTTTTGCACACTCGACACATTTTCTATGCGTGTCTCGCATGCGTGTGTGTGCCTGTGTGCGTGTGTGAGCCTGTGTGTGTGGCATGTAAAATTTGTTTATTCAATTTCAACTAGGAAAACAGGGCAACTCAGCAACAGAGCAACAGCAACGGCTGCAGCGGCACAAAGGGCGATAACTCACTTTCCTAACAAGTAAACTAATTATTTCTTAACTTTTTTTTGTTTGTTCTTCTCGTACTTTCCTTCTTTTTTTTGTTGCTTTTCAAGTTGCTGCTGCTGCTGTTGTTGTTTTATGTTTTTTTTTCCTTGAAGTAGGCTGTATGTGAGTGTGTCTGAGGGGTGGGGACTAGGCTGGTAAATTGCGAAATAATGTACACACTTGCCGCTTGTAATCGCCATTGTAACTGGTTGTTGGCGTTTCTGTTGTTGCGTTTACAGCCTCTAACTGCTTGTTCGGGCCCATTGTGCTTGTTCATGCTTGTTCATCATCATCAACGGCAACAGCAACAGCAGCAGACACTGATGTATGCGTGTGTACACATTGCCATACACTTGTAGTGTGAGCTATGTGTACACACTGGCACACATACATGTGTAGCAGCAGCAAGTGCTTTTGCCTCTCGCCTTGCCAGCGCAATTAACGCATTCACAAATGAAGAGTGTCAAGGCTGCCAGGCAGGCTAGTCAGTCAGTCAGTCAGTCCGTCAGTCCGTCAGTCCATCAGTCAGTCCGTCACTCGCTCCGTTACTTAGTCATTTTGTCCTTCCTTTCTATTATTTCATTCCTTCCTTCCTTCCCAAAAAAGCGCTGGCAAGTCCTTCTATCAAGATAAAAGTTTTTTAAGCCTGCCAGAGGGAATACTAAATGTTTTCTGCTGCTGCTGCTGCCACGACCATATGTGGCACACACAAACACACACACGCACAAAATGATGGCCATCAAGGCAGGTGTTAGTTCACTTCTTTCTCGCTCTCACTCTCTGTGTGTGTTTCTTCACAGAAATTAGAAATTCTCTCAAGCATCAAATTTGATGTTTTTACTCGGTTAATGTTCAAAGTTAGTGGAAATTTTTGGCATCTCTTATGGCATAATTTAGATAAAACGAAATGTTTTCCAACAAATGAGCAAGATAATCAAGGGAAAACATTTTGCACCTTGTTGACTCTGGCTTAAAGAGCCAACAAATGACGGTTTCAATCAATATAAATCTGTCAATCAATATTCATTTTAGTAGCACTGGAAAGTCGCTCCCCTCAAATCGAAAACGAAATGATAAGAGAACTTAAGTATTACCTACTTAATTCGGAGCTGTTTTCGAAACTTTTCTAACAAATTTGAAATAACCTTCTCGTTTGAGAACAACTTCAACTTTTTATTTCTCATTCCGCTTAGTCTTTTAATATTTTGCTCTTTTTTTGGTAGTCGCAGGACTCGTGCAACAATCTAAATATCATCACTTAAATGGCAATATCCAAAAACTTCTCATCGTTAGCTTTAAACACAATTTAGGGGCTGTTGTGACCACACCTTTTGCTGCTTCTGGCCCAGCATGATCCTCCAAAAACAAAAACTGAGTGTCTGCCTCATAACGAGCCTATTTGCTATGCCTCACTCCCCACGCCCTCTCTTCATTCAGCATCCACCAAAGCCCCCATCCGACATCCCCCATTGCCTTTCTTGTGTAATATTTATGTAAATTTGAAGGCGCGCCCGGCACAAAAATTACCCACTCAACCCCCCAGTCTCCCGACCCCTCTCCAAGTTTCACCTTCTTTCTGCACTCCAGCGCCTTGCCATTGCTATGCCCCGTACTTTGCATACATATATATATGTACGGGTATATATCTCGGTTCCCTTTTGGATCCACCGGAAACAGGACTTCCCTTTTGGTCGGTGTCGGTGTGCGTGTGCGTGGGGTTCTTCATTATAAATGACAACGAGCATATTATGCTCTATAATCGAGTGGAAGAGAATTATTTTGTGTGAACTAATTGCATTAGTGACATTCAATTTGATGTCACCCAAAAAAAGGGACACGGCAAGGAGCCAGCCGGAAGAGCAAAAAGAAACCCAATCGAGGAATGGGGCGACGACCAAAGGAGAAACAACGTTAAATGGCAATTGTCACAAGAGCCGGGATTTCTGATAGTCGACCCGCTGCTCTTGCTCCTGCTCTTGCTCCTGCTCTTGGCCGTTGTTCTAGTTTCTGTTTCCACATCGTAGTTTTATTCTTGCCATGTTTTTGCGCCCTGCTCTTTGCCTTTGCCTTTGCCTACTTTGCCGGCGCAGTCAACCAAAACCTGCGCCTGTCGCTGATTTAGGGATAGGCAGCCCAAGCTACCAAAGGCACGGCACGGCACAGCCCGGCAGCGGAGATCCACATGCCGAAACACCCAAATCCAAGTATGGTCCCAGGCCCAGGTCACCGCTTGGGCAATCATGTGAATCGAGCTCTTTATAATTTGCGAAACTATATGAGTCATCCCCTTTTCGCTGCGAGGGTGGATAGGAGAGTTGTAGCAAATGCCATTATATCGAGAGTGGAACTCGCAATAGATATCTGAATTTTGTGTATCCAGCAAGCATTTGTGGAGTATTTTTTTGCCACTAATACTCCAAAATATTCACTGTTGGCCTCTGCACTTTTTAGATCGTCTCTCACGCTGCAAGAATCCCCCAGGACTCATGCAAGCTGGAACATTTCCGGTCAACCCATGTAACCTCCCTCGTGTACCCTTGTTTTTTGTGGTCCATTTGACGTTGTGCGTGGCGTTTTGTGAGTGTTTGCGTTTGAGTGTTTTTTGGGCAACCCCAAACCAAATGAAAATAATCTTACATGTCGTTGACACATTTCAGGGCTCAGCCAAAATCTGTGTGGGGCACTTGGTTTCCGCTATTGCTTTGCTTACCTGCCGGCCAAAGGAGAGGAGGCGCGTGCCACACAGCGAAGGGGTAACAGAAAAGAGAAAATAGAAAAAGAAATAGAACAGAGAGATGTGTCAGTTGTGCTAAAGGACATTATGGTGGAGATCTATTGCATATATTTACAGTATAAGTAAAGTATCTAAATACGAATGTATCTAAAGCATTTACGTACAAACTGAAAATGGAAAAGCGCAAAGAACATTTTGTGGGCAGGCACAGTGGGCTGCTCCCGACTCTTGACTTAACGGATGCAAATTATTTAACGGATTTTAGACACAGATTACGGAATACGGATTATGATTATGGTCTGTCTCCCAGCCCCCCACACGGGGCTTCCCCTGAAGCCCCAAACTCTCACGCACGACATTTTTTTTGTTTTTTGTTTTTTTTATTTTGATTCGCTCTCACCTGGTGTCCGGAGCATATGGAGCCATTGGGCACTCGCACACGGAACGGACTGTGCACGGGGCAGGAGGTGCGCGGTCCCCAACGGGACGACGCGGCCGCTGCCGCCGCCTGCTGCAGGGACAATGCCGAGCTGCACGGATTGAAGAGGGCCGGTGGCGGCGGACAGGGCGGCCCCGACATGCTGATGGAGCTGAGGCCGCTCATGCTGCGACAGTGGCCGCCCGACGCCATCATGGCGGCATCAGCAGCCGCCGCCGAGCACTGGGGTATCCCCTGGCCGCTGCTGCCGACGCCGCTGCCGCTCATGCCGCTGCTGCCACTGCTGCCCAGCAGCGAGATGTGCGAGCCACCGGACATCAACGACTGTGATGTGAGCCCATGATGCTGGCACATGCCGATGCCGCAGCCGCCCGTTGACGCGGTCACGCCTCCTCCTCCGCCTGCTGACCATTGGCCAGCCGTTGATGCACAGCCACCTGCTCCCGCGCCAGCGCTAGCGCCTGGACAGCCTCCAGCTGCACCGCCTGCTCCTCCGCCTGCTGCCGCCGATCCCGGCCCCTGTGTGTCGCCGCCTCCGCCGCCGCCACAGTAGTGATCCACCGTAAAACTGTCTTGGCTACCAGAGCATTGCAGGCGATGCGGGGGCGGTGGCGACGAATGGCGCGGGTAAATGTTGTGCGGCTTCTCTCTCCGCTGATGCGTTTCTCTCGCTTTCGCTCGCTCTCTCTCGTCTTTGTCGGGCTTAGCTCTTTGATATGTGGCTGCTGCTTGAGCTGCTGTTATTACTGTTGCTGCTGTTGTTGTTGTTGTTAGGCATCGCTTTTGTTCGCTTCTTGCTGTTTCTTATTGTTGCTGCTTTGGCTTTAGCGGGGCACTTACTCCTCTCTGCTGCCAAGCATAGCTTTTGCTCTCTCCTCTCACGTTTTAAATATTACTGTTGTTGTTGCTGCTGCTGCTCCTTTGTTAGCATCTCCCTCTGTCCCTCTCGTGATCACAGCATTGCCAGCATACTCGTATTACCAGCCAAATTTCAATCTCTCTTCAACAACAACTAACGATATTTTATGAATAATCAACAACAATTACAACAATTTTTGGAGGGGGCGGGAATTATTTCTGCGTTGGTTTTTCTTCTTTTCGTCTGCTGTTGTAATTAGGTAATTGTTTTTATTATATCGTAAATTTTATTTAAATTCTGTTGCTATCACTGGTAAATTATGCACAACGTTTGCTGCTCTCTTCGTGCTCTCTTTGTGCAGCTCTCTGATCTCGGTGTGACTGTACTTCTTGCTTCTGGCGTCGAGTTTGGAGTTCGAGTGTTTTTGCCATAAATTATTGTTTCATTTAATTGATGCTGATTTTTCTTCCCTTGCGCAAGCAGCCGTGTAAATATTTCGTTTATTCTATTTTTAAATGCTTGAGATCTATTTTTTTGTTTTTATGCAATTAACTGTTTCATCACAATTTTAATTAATTACGGTTTTTATTTTTAAAATTTCCTTTTTTTATTGTAGTTTTTTTTTACAAGTGTGCACTATATATGTACGTGTTTTTTTTTTATTTTAATTTATTTTATGCAACTTTTAGAGGAAATTTTGAATTGATTTTGGTTTGGTTTAGCTTTTTTTTTTTGAAATTTTCTATAGCATGCGAGTTCTGCAAAAGAAAATTGTTGAAAAGCCCAAAATTTAACGAAATTTATTCGACTGGGAATTGGAGTTTTTTTAGGAGTTTCTGTGGTTGGGGGGATGTGGTTTAGGTTTTGTGTTCTATTTACAACTCAGCACAGCGTGGCCCAGCGGGTGGGTTGGGGTCAGAGGTTAGAATTTCAATGTTGTGCAGCATACTTTCGCGGGCACAGTGTTGGGTAAATGTTTTTACATTTAATTCAAATAAATCAGATATTTAATCCCTTGCAGCACCCACACCTTTTTGTGTGAATTGAAATTAGTGGCACGCCTATCTCTGCGCCCGCCCCCACGTACATACTTCCCACGAGTACTCCCTGTCCCTGAAAGCAATCAACGGAACAGATGCGTCCCCGCCTCGTTTTAATTAAAGCCACTGTCTAGGCAGCTGAAAATGTGTGTTTTATATGCCTAGCAGATAAAAATAATAAAAATGTACAATATAAAAACCTGTGCCAGTCCCAAGAGGGCAGCACAGATAGGCGGGGTTGGCTTTTATCTAAACGGGCTCCAAACAGCAATCGTTTGGGGAAAAAGCCTTAAAAATGTATATAAAAACAACAACAACAGTCTGTGATACACGAAAAACAAAAACAACGAAAATAGGAAATTATATGCGCTAATAAAGAGCAGCAGAGAGGGCAGATCTGGAACGGAGCAAAGACAGTGCGAGAGACTGACCTCGGAGTGGGCTTATGGGAAGCCATTGGCTGAGAATTCCCTGGCGACTATCTGGACCGCAATGGGAGACTATTTATGCTAAATAGTTTTCAACAAATTTTACACTGACTGCCAAGTCTGTCTGCAGCCAGCGCGAGTAGGCCCAAGTCGAGCCCAGGGGTCTCGCTGCCATCGAATTAAATTAAAATGGAATTGTGAATGCTTAAATAATATTCGCATCATAAAAGGGGCGAGGGCGCCGAAATGCTTGCGTTTGGCTTCCGCATCTTCCGTTTGCCGCACTGGGAGAATGCTAATGTGGCGCCCGCTGCCACCCAATGCCACATCCACATCCCCCCATAATTGAATGAGAACGTGCCACGGTTGCGCCCTCGAGTCGGGAAGGAAGTCACGCAAGGACATGAATGCCTAGGGAAGCCAAACAGCAGCCAACAGTGGCTGTGGCAGAGTCAGACTCAGACGCGAAGCAAACTTTGCAGCGGAACATACGCGAACAAAATAACCAAATTCAATTCATAAAAGATTCAAAAACCAACAAAGAAGAAATGAAAAAAAATATATAGACAGTGAGAGAGAGAGACAGCGAGAAAGTCAAACCGAAACCGGAAAAAGAAAATAAAAAGAATGGTTGAGGAATGTGCAAGTTTTTGTTGGGTCCTAGGGTATTGCCTAGGGTATTACACATTCGCACAGAAGTTTGCCAACACTCCAAAGGTTGCATGTCGAATTTTATGAAGTAGACTTGTTCTTATATTTTCGTAGCTTGATTATTTTTGTGAGCCGAAAAACTTGACTTAATGAACCAAGGCTTCATGTTAAAAATGCTGCTCTACGATCGTTCTCCTAGCGAAGTGTAGTGTATCATAATTAGTCCTTGCCCAACCTATGCTGTTTGCTGTGTTCTTTTTTGTGCAACCACAGCACCACAATCTCTACTAATAAGCTGCGAAGAACTCAAACGAGCTCAGCTGAATGAATACTCAGAGTTGTGGTGAGGTGAGTCGAGTCGTGTCGGGTTTAGGTTGCCATGGCGGCAGTCTATCCTGAAGTGGCCACTGCGCTTCAAGGACTCAATGTCTGATGTCCGACCGCTGCTGCTGCTGCTGTTCTGCTGCTGCAGTTGCTCTTCGCTGCCTCTGCTCTGAGTAAATGAAACATCTACTACCTCTGCTCTTTCTATTCCTCTTCTATATCTTTGTGTATACATACATATATACACATTTTTGATAAGGCAAACGGAAATGGCATAGGAAACGGGTTTCATTTTTCTACGGGTTGCAGGTTTTCGGGGTGGGTAGGGATGCTGTGCTGAGCGGTGAAGTGTAACGAAGTTTATTTCTTGGTGTTTTTTTTTTGTGTGGGAATTCCATGTTATATTATTTTGGGTGAGGGGGGGAGTTCAGGTGTTTTAGGTGTTATAGGGGTTGTGCTGTCGCCTGCTCATACTTACT
Organism: Drosophila ambigua; assembly: GCA_018150905.1. Classification (NCBI taxonomy): domain Eukaryota; kingdom Metazoa; phylum Arthropoda; class Insecta; order Diptera; family Drosophilidae; genus Drosophila; species Drosophila ambigua. Next base: position 3,148,915 of record JAECWS010000086.1, read on the forward strand.
GCAACGAAATGTTCTTCTTGTTGTTGTTGTTTTTATTCGTTTCACGTTGTGTTTGTTTTGTGTTTTATTTTATTTTTTCTGCTTTTTTTGTTGTGTGTTGAATTTTGTTGTTTTGCCAAAGTAAATAAGGAAATTACGAGTACATGATTTTATTGTTCTATTTCCTTTTGGCTTTTGGTTTTGTTGCTGCTTTTAAGAATTTGGAAAAGCATCAGTTTTTTGTTGTTTTCACACTTCACACACACACACAAGTAAACACAGGCTGGCGCACACACACACACACATAAAACGATAGACACGCAGGCGTTATAAATCGGATTAATTTAATTCAATTGAATCGCTGGTGAAATCATTGATAATAATTTTTTGGCAAATCGATTTGGAAATGCGGTTGAAACCAGTTGGCCCTGTGCTTTATCGCACACCCCCACCCCACCTCCTACCCCTTGCGGTTGTTGCTTCGCACGAAGGCGATGACGAGCACGATGCGAGAGCACGTCGCTATCGCTCTCGTGTGTCAGCAGAGGCGGTAGAGAGAGAGTGAGTGGGAGAGTGGGTGAAGCAGCAGTAGGGCATGCAAAAATCGGGAGAGGAAGCAACTCCCACACATACACACAAATATAGCCTAAGGAGTGCGATAGGGAGAGGGATAGGTAGCGGGAGCGGGAGTAGCAGCAGTGGACAATATGCAAAAAAAAAAATAGAATCAAGAAGAGCACGCAAGAGGGGATAGTGGGGGGTATCAGCAGTGGAGCAGCAGCGATTCAATCGCCAAAAACGACCACGCACTCTTTTTCCAAGTATGTTTGCGTGTGTCTGCTGCGTGCGTGTGCCTGTGTGTGTGTGTGTGAGTGCTTTTCCGATTTTCTCCATTTCGCGTGCAAAAATCAATTTAAATTTGTCTGGCACAACATTTTCGCAGCAGCATACTTTTGCGCGCAACTGCCTAGCCTCGTTTTTTTTTTCATCATTTTTTGGTTTGTTTCATTTCAGTGATTTCTGGACGCAAGCTGTTAAGTAACGGAACTTTGTAATTTGCGTAAAGAAAGTTTCATCATGACACGGCACTTGTTTCCCTTCCCTTCCCCCCTTGGTCCAGCCCCGTCCGTTTCTTGTACATTAGTTTTTCCCCTTGGGTTCGGTTCACTTTTTTCGTTGGTTTTTTCTGCTCTTTTCTTTTTTTTGGTTCTTATTTGCCGTATGGCAACTCACTCGCTCCTACGTCTGTGTGTCTGTGCGTGTGTTGATGTGTGTGTGTGCAGCAGCCGTCGTTGTGTGTGTGTGTGCGAAGCGTTGAAGCTCTAGCTGCTGCCGCCGCCGCTGCTGCTGCTGCTGCTGTTGCTGCTGCTGCTACTACTGCTGCTGTGTACCCGTCCTGTCCAGGCAAGGGTTCGCGTTACACTGCCACAGAACCAGCCACCAAGGTGCACAATTCAAGACTAAACTCGACAGATATCAGCAGCAGCAGCAGGAGCAGCAGCAGCATCCAGCCTCAGCTTTGCTCTCTGCTGCTCTTAGCTGAATGCAGGATTCCCAATCAATTTCCGAAACGGATGGCCAGCCGCCAGTGGCGCGAGTGCAAGCGAGATGACTAGCTGGGGCTGTGTGGGTTGGTTGGTTGCTGAATCTGCCGCCGCCTCGGATGCAGGATGCTGGCGCTGACACTGGCTTTGGCTTTGGCTTTGACTCCACGGGCATGCGCAGACTCGCCACGCGGGGCCAAGCTGCCGTCTAGCACCTCAACACATTTCTCACTCATTGCCAATCGCAGTCGCTGTCGCAGTTGCTACCTCTGCTGCTGCTGCTGCTGGCGCTGCCCGCTGCCTTTGCTGTTTGCCTAACGGGAGCAGCAAGTAACGTGCAAGAGCGTGCAAATATTCGTAATTTATGGCGCAACGTCTGCGCCACGTAGTCGTTAACCCAATCATTGCCAACGCTGGCGTCATCATCATCATTCCCATCATCATCATCATCATCATCCTCATAACGGGCCAGCATCATCAAGCGCTCATCAGCGGGTGGCTGCAGCTGCAGCTGAGTACTGGAGTACTGCTGCCCCAAAGCCCCAGCCAAACTAGGTGACACACACACAGGGACACACAGGGACACACATACACCCACTTAGAAACCGAGCGATAGGCAGGCCCAACTGGACTCCACTTATTTCGACTGGCATGCCTGCCTGCCGCATGCGGGTGGGTGTGATGCAAAAAGGATTCATTGCCAAAAGAGGAAGCGACCAGCAGAAAGAAGGTGGCAAGGAAACCGCAACCTAATTACATGTGGCAAGACCCCTTGCTAGATGTCCATTGGGGCCAGGCAAACACACACACTGCCAGAGTGTGGGGGGCGTGAAGGGGGTGGGCCATAACAGAGAGACGGACGGACAGACAGACAGACCCTTTATGAGTTATGAATCTGTGCTGAGGCACAGCAAATATTTATGAAGCGCTTGCTGGAAATGGAATGAGCGAAGGAGCCAGCAGGAGGAGGAGTCGCAGTGGGCAAAGCGATGGCACCGAGTGGCTAAGCTGGGAGAGTAGCGCTGAAAGAATATAAAGAAGAGTTCAGGCTGCCATTTTGACTTTGGGGAGTACAATAATTGGGGAAAATACTTTGTAAATTTAGTTCCAGTGTTCCAGTTCCAAAAATTATTAAATATGCTCCTTGTGAAATGATGCAGTGAAAGCAATTCTGACAATCGATTGATGCACAAGGACAGCAAACCCGCAGCAGCTTAATGTGTAGCATAACAGGCTTTTAATTAATGCACAATATACAGTACAAGTACGGATGTGTATCCCCCCCACGCCCCCACACCCACTTTCCGCACACACCCTTGTCAAGTGCGAATTCATTTTGCCCAAGGATCCGAACATCCATAGGCGCAGTGTAGGTCAAGGCCCCGCACAGAACAGAACACAGAGCACAGGACACAGAACAGTGTGGAACAGAGCTCGGGTAATAGCATCTGGCTATAAACTATTAACACGAGGCTGTCGCCAGCGTTTTGTGTGTGCGCCTGCAACAGACCAATAGAATGGGATGGGCACAGGAAAGAGACAGGCGGCAAGGCGACAGTGCCGTGGAGGCAGAGGAGCAGAGCGAGAGTGAAAGCAATTTGGCACGAATTTGTCATGCCATCGAAGTGGCAACAAATTTGGCTGCAACACAGCCAGCAGCAGCAGCAGCACCAACAGCAGCAACAATGACAGGAATGAAAGGTACAGCTACAGCCTTCACAGGAAGCTCGAAATACCCTTGCAGATGTGAGCCATTTATGCATTGTTCTTATGACAGCGGCATGATATAGTGGTTCTGTGGTAGTTACATATGTAGACAATTACTAAACTACAGCCCATTACAAAGTTTATTTTTTTTTAAATTTATTTATTCATTTTTTTTCTTTTTTTTTCTTTTTTTTTCTTTTCTTTATTATAAAAATCTTTATAAAGCTTGTTTTACAACAAAACTAAAACGAATGCAATAAATAAATTTACATTTCGTCATGCCCACCACCGCTGCTGGTCTACAGTCTTAAGTCAGCCAGCTCCATGGTCCATCGTTAATATCTTATGTCACGTGCTCTTTAATGTAGAGCATACAAAACGATGCCAACTGCAATGCTCTGAGCGGAGGACAAATTCCGACATTTATGTGTGCGGCCAAAAGAGTAACCCTAATGTGTCAGTGGGCCGGGACAACCGTTGGCCGTGAGGGGGTCCTGGTTCCTGCTAGTTGGCTGGTGTGCTTACTTAGCCTCGTTGACACGTTTAGTTGTCATATAACACACACACACAGTCAGTGAGAGCGAGAGAGAGCGCGCCGTGGAGGCATGAGGGAAAGAGGGAAAAGGATGAACACTTGCACATCCTTGTATCCGTATCCTTGTGTACTCGGAGCAAATCAGAAACAAGTCAAAGGTAAAACGAGCATAGTAATAATGCTGATGGCATCCCACAGAACGAGCCAAAAACTATAGTCGTCAGCGACTATGGCTGTGGCATGCCCCCGAGAGAGTGTGCCCCCCAGTCTGAGTCTGAGTCTAAGTGTGTGTGAGTGTGTGTTTTTGTTTGCTTGTAAATGTGTCTATATGGCATACAAAAATGCAAATTTGTTGGCCATTTGGTAAATTGATTTTGCCATTGCAATTGGCCAATATTCAATGAGTGTCTACCGGGGATAGGGGCCATAAACCAATAATGGCAATGGCAATAGCAATAGCAAAAACGACCAGCATAAACAAATGATAGAAAAACGCTATCGTTTTATGCCTTCTCGAAATCTTACTTAAAGATGGCTCCTTGCGGCAATTTCTTGATGGCATCCCAAATGGACACGGACACACATTAGGAATTGCGATGAGGTTAGGTGCGAGTTGGTGTTGCTGTTCGTGAGTCCATCGATCATCATTATTTTTAGTGTGATGATCGCAAAGATTTCCACGGAAAATGCAAGTGTGTTTGATGGTTTATTAAGTCGATTCTATGGGTTGTTTTATGATTTAAGGCAATAATTTGATGCAGCGTGCTCGACTCGAGACGCACAAGTGAACGCTGTGAAAGAGAATGCCCGAGAATGGCCAGAACAATATACATGTCGTGTGCATTATAACGCACTCGCGATTCGCTGATAGGATTTTGCTCCCCCGCTGATTTAATAGCTTAAAAATTTCCTTTGAATTTATTTTTCTAATTAATTCAGTGGTCCCCTCCCAAAACCCCCATTTCCCAATAGACTGTCCCGCCATTAGGATAACTTTTTCATTGTATTTCGCAGCCATATGCAAAGTCCGCCATTGGAAACCCAATTATAAAAGTGTAAACAAAATTAATCAAAGTTTGGCCGCAACTCAAATCAACACAGCAGCAGCCCAGACCCACACACAGCGCACTTGGAGCATGCTGGTGCCTGCCACAAAAAGCAATAACAATCCAAAAATAAAAATAAATAAAAAACACTGACCCACCCCAATCACCCCCAAAACTATTCCATAGCCCATTCCCTCCCCAGTTCCCAGTATTCATATGCAATCGCCGCAGCTGTGGCACACGCGGCGTATGAGGGTTTGTTACCTGATGGTGCAGACTGTTGTAGTAGCGGGTTACGTATGCGGGCAACAGCTCGGCCGTCTCCAGGCCAATCCACTGGAAGACCTCCAGTTGGGCATGTGGCTGGGGCGCTGAAGCGGTATTACCCAAAGCAACGACGACGGCGGCATTGGATCCGGAGCAGCAGCAGCCACAGCAACAACACACTTTCTCCTTCCTCTCATCGTTGGCCGCCATTCAGCAGGAGGTTCCGTTCCTCAAAACTTTCCACGCTTCTTTGGGTTCTTTTTGCTGTTGCTGTAGTTGTTTTTGTTGTTGTTGTTGTTTTCTTATCAATATTATAATTTGATTATTTGTTCCTGTTCTACAACATTTAATTTTGAGTTTATCCTGCCACTTCCTTTTGGGTTTCCAGTTGCCAGTGCTTGTTGGTGTTTTTGAGTAGGTGAAACACATTTGAATTTAAATTGAGTTATGCTGGCATAGACTAGTAGTAGTCGACAGCTGCGGACTGGGACGGAGGCGTAGTAGCTTCTTATGCTGCCAATTTATGAGCAGGGCAATGGCTCGTCCCCAGCGCCATGGAGCGGCACCAGCAGCCGCAGCAGCAGCATCATCATCGTCGATGGTGGCACCACCAGGACCGGCAACGGTAGCTGTCGCTGTCGCTGTAGCTGTGGCAGTGGCTGCCATTTTGTCAATTGCTCCCATGTGAATTGAGATGCCGAAACACGTGGCTGACAGCGCGACTCCAGTCGAGAGGAAAAACTCGCGCGTAATTGGCACACTGACACAACGACACGCACTAAAACACTCCAGAGACAGGCACCCGGGATTCCGGGTACGACTACGGCTATACGGCAATACGGCTATACGGAGATACGACTACGGGTACGTTTACGAGTCCCGGTCCGGGTTTAGCCTCCCGTTAATTGGGTCAAGCGAACAGCAGAGAGCGCGCGAAATAGACGACTCCTGACGAAGGTTTTCCGCCAAAAAAAAACACACAGAAAAATCAACCAGAACACACACAAAAAACAAACTCCAGCGCTCCAACCGTTTCTTTTAGGCGGGGGGCTGGGGCTGCTTTGGAGCTATGGGTATGTGTGAGAGATTGTGGCGCCTCGTTAGCCGCCTCTTTTACACATGACTGGGCCAAGTGTCAAATAAATCAAAATGCGAATCCGAGGCGCGGCGCGGCGCTGCACGTTCCCTAGTGGCGACTGCGCCGCAAACTAAACTGAAAATTGTGCGCGCTTTTTGTTTAAGTCAATCACGAGTGCTCCGTTTGGCAAGAGAGGGCGGGGAACAGAGACAGAGAGACAGAGAGAGAGACAGAGAGGGAGAGGGAGGCAGTGAGAACGGCCTGCAGTTGCTGCTGCAATGTGCAGCGCAAAGAGAGAAGGAAGAGAAGGAAGGGAACCAAGAGAGAGAGACCCGAGGAGACCCAAAAAGCTTTTGCTGCAAGCTTGGACCAGGTCCGGGGCAAACTCTTGTTGCTGTTGCTGCTGCAGCCCTGGACAGTCAGTTCTTATCGTAGCAACACCCCCACCACCACACCCACCCCACACCCACCCACACCCTTGCCAGCAAAACAATTCCCCAGCCTCCACGATGTGTATATAGCATTAACACATTCCTTGCTAGCCTGAGCCTGAGCCTGCATTTTGCTGCAGTTGTTCATATTTTTCTTTCACTCTGCTTTTTTTATTTTTTTTTTTTGTTTGTAGCTGGATTTATGAAAATGAGACGCCAGACAGAGGCCGAGTACGAGTCCGAGTCCGAGCGCAAGTCCTGAAGTGGCGCAAAAAATAAATAAAAGGAGGCACAGTGGCACAGAGGCAACAGACGCCCAATCCCCCAGCAGCACAAGCAGCAGCAGGCAGAAAAAAAATGTGTAGTAGTCTGCTTCAAGGAGCAATTAACGACAGTGGATGGCACAGAGTTATGTTATAGCATTTTGGGGGGCCCCATATCACACTCAGGCAGACAACCCAGAAGTTTCCTCTTCTCTCCCAGGCGAGCCAGAGAGAGTGCCAGAAAAAAGTATTCTTAATACCCTAGCTTATGAGGGGGGCAAAGCAATTAAGACCTCAAAGGAAAAGTCTTGCAAATTATGGGTTATAGCTTGATGAAGCCCCTTGGATATTTCTTCAAGTTTCTCTTTAATACATTCAACGAAAAGTTTTTTTGTTCATGTAATTGATTTATAATTCCATAATGCTAGCTCTAATTTTGGGCTGTCAGAACTTGTGTATTTTCCAATTTATGTAAATCCACTTAAATAACAGATTACCGGGATATATGATGACACATTTAAGCACCCCATTTATTTGGCCATTTAAAGGTGCCTGAAATGCAATTTTAAGTCAACAATTTAACAGTTGAAACCCATCAGGAATCATATTAAATTCAGTTTTACTGCGAGCCGCGCCCCGCAAGCCATCATCAATGTCAGTAATTTTTCATTAATGCCCGTAAGGATATTTGATATTTCGTTCAAATGCAAAATTCTGTTCGGTTTTCGCTTACTTTTTTCTACACTTCTGCTGGGTTTTTTTTTTCTGTTTTCTGCTTTGCTATCGTTAAATGTTTTTTGTGTGGCCGCTCGGGTTTTTGCAGCACCACAACGAGACGATGGCACTTGAGCCGTGTAGCATACTTTTCAGCGCAAAAAGCCTTTAGGGGTGGACCAGACCCAGACCAGACCAGGACCCAAACCGGATCCGAATGAAACGAAATGGACCGGGGCCCTAGGGGTGCCTGTGTAGCGGATGTTGCTGGCTTCTGGTACTCGTATTCCTGCTGCTGCAGCAGCAGCAGCCGCACCAGCATCAGCAGCAACAACGTCCGAAATTCATTTTGGTTTATTCTGATTAAATTGTTTGTATTTGGTTGCATTAGCAGGCATTGTTCCATGAGCTTGGGCAAGAGAGAGCAAGCACTGTACGAGGATGTGTCTCTGTTGAGGCAAAGGATTAGTGACTGTCTGCGCTCGGGCAATGATGCCACTGTACATAGTGCCTGCCTCTTTTGCTTGTTTGCCCGTACTAAATACATTTCAAATTTATTTCAGCTTAAGCCGAAACGAATTTCGGTAGAGCCAGCCCTCGAGTGGCACACAGAGATTGATATGACCACAGAGACACAGAGAGAAAAGTAGAGTAAGAGCAACAAGGCTTTGTCGTGATTGGCAGATTATTACGATATAAAGCCTGTGCCTGCCACAAAATGCCCTGCCACAGCACAGCAAAGTAAGAGTAAATAAGCATAATGGAAGGGGGAGCACTCACCTGCATGTGTGGGGCGGCCAGCAGCAGCATCAGCTCATCCTTGGCATACTTATTGGCCACCGAGCTGCTGCCGCCCGTCGACGAGAGCGTCTCCAGCACATCTCGACTGCGAGTGACCGCCTCTGCGGCCGGCGCCCGACCATTGCACGTGACCACCGTCGATGTGATGCGATCAAAGAGCTGCAGCAGCTGATGCAAGCGACTGTCCCGCAGCATATCCCGCATCACATCCGCATCCACGTGCGCATCCTGCAGCGAATAGATATCGTCCAGGCAGTCCAAAATACGCTGAACCGCTTCGATACCCGCCTCCTCGTCGGCCCACTCGTCCGGTGCTCCAGCAATGGGCACTGCAATATCACGAAATTGATTAGCATGGACAAGAGGTAAGTCTGCATATGGAAACACTTACTGTCCGCATCGGTGACATAAACGGGATCCATGGTGGTGCCGCCGGCGATGGCCTGAACGGCTCCTTTGAGCTTGCGCCGCGCATTGTAGCGCTTCAATTCCTCCACCGTTTCGGAGAGATGTGTTCGCTGGAGTTTGTCCCGATCCCGTATCCACGGATGGTCGAGCACCTCGGTGATGGAAAGTCTGTGATGTGGATTGGCGGCCAGCATTTTCATGACTAGATCCTTGGCATTGGCCGAAATCGATTTCCATTCGGGCGCCTCAAACTGCAAAATGAAATGAATTCGTGAGCCTAATGAACCCTCCAAGGAATCGTTTGAGACACTCACCGAGAGCCTGCCACGCGCTATTGACTGCTGTAGTCGCACCCCGGAGCCCAAAAAGGGCAATCTACCCGAGAGTAGGACATGCAGCATTACACCAGCGCCCCAGACATCGCAGCCCTTGCCGTACAAGCGCCGGGTAACAACCTCCGGCGCCATGTAGTGCGGACAGCCCACGCGTCCATGTGTTTCTATGGTTTCCCTCGTTCCCGGCAACTGGATGGCCGAACCGAAGCCGCCAAGCTTCACTGGCGCCGAGTTGTCCACGGTGGCGAGCAGGGCACAGGCAGGACGCACGTCCCTGTGCAGTATATCGTTCTCATGGCAATACCGCAGCGCCTCCAGTATCTGGCGCATATAATGACTGTAAAGATATGCAGCTGTTATATAGAGTGCTTACAGGCTGGGTTTGTACTATGGTTGCGTGTTTGTTTCGGTTAAGGAATTGTTTAGGGATTTTTTTCATATTTAATATAGCTTCTAAATGATGTGGACTATTCCTCTGTTTAGCTATCAATGGAATAGGAACCTAATAATTTGGAAACTGAGAATAAATCTGAATTCTAAATTTGTATAAAGCCATTAACTTATTTAGTTCTCATATTAAACATTTCTCGGTAATAAATGGATAATAATATTCATCCTAAGACTTTCTTAAACCTTAGATTCATAAAGTGAATACATTAATATTCTTTTTGTTTGGACATCTGTTTAAATGTCATTCAAATCAATTCAGGCTATGATTTAATGATTATTAACGTGTAAATTAATTACACTGCCAATAAGATGAGATGAAAACCTGCTGCTTAGGCTTATTAGATCTTCAACAAATACCACAAAAGGGCGCTAAAAAAATAGACTCTTATGGTCATGCCAGATCCGAGGCATCCTCTTAAAGGTGCATCCTTAGTCGAAGCAACACACACATCCACATAGCACATGGCTGTGTAAAAACATATTTGCTGCTCACCAAGCCACTGCCTCGCTGTAGACAAAACCGGCAACGGCGCGACGCACAACTTCGAAGCACAGGTCGGAGCCCTCCATGCTGCAAATGTGTAAAAATGGAAAATGTAAGTAAGTAACTGAAAGGCTTGAAGGGGTACGGAAAGGGAGCACTTACAACTCGAACACCATGTAGAGCATGCCCTCGGAGCTGTAGGTCTCCAGCAGCTCGACAATGTGCGGATGCTTCAGCATGTGACATATTGTGGCCTCGCGCTTCAGATCTGCAATGGGAGTGAAAGCAGGGAGAAACGGCAATTAGTTGACATTAGATGGAAGCCTAAACAGTTGTATGGCCAGCACCCAGCAGCCAGCACCCAGTTCCCGCTCATTCCACACCCGACACCAGCTGGCAGTGGCACTAATGGACTTAGCGCTGACTTATGTGCCTGCCATGCATCATTTAGTCAATGGCCGGGTGTTGGTACGAGGTCCCAGTTCTGGTCCCGCTGCTGTTCGTCCAGGTCCAGGCATCCTTGCACTTGAGCAATTTCTTTTTAATTGGCATCTTGGGCTGCCAGATGCCTGGTGTGCCCAGGCCCGTGCCCGTGCCCTCCTACACGTGTGTCAGCAACATAATTTTGAATAATTGAGCAGCTTAATTATAATTTATTCACACAGAAACGGAGCCTGTCAGGCCAAATCGAACAAGGTCGCCTCCCACTCTGGAAAGAACAAAAAGAAATTACAACACTCACCCGCTGTGCTCAGTCCTGGACTCGCTGTGAACTTGGCCACATCAACGATTTTAACAGCAAACTGCTGGTTGGACTCCCTGTGTATACATCGTCGCACAATGGAGAAGGGTCCTCTGCAAAAAGGAAAGCAGACCGAACGAGAGAATTATGTAGTTCAGACGAAATTTAAGTGAAATTTTAGGGGTCTAAATATATGGGGAAAGATTCGATTTGAAACATTTGCCCTAATGAGACTTATGTATACCCTGAAAAAAAAGGGAATTCCTAATAAAGTTTTCCTCAGCATTTACAAAATATTTGCAATAAAAGGTGGACACTCTGAGGCAGCCACAGAAATATTTCTAAGTGTGTACTATTGGCACAGTTCCAAAATATGTAACTTTAGAGTTGTTTATCAGCACAGAAATTGTTGGCTTTTAATTATACTAGCCTAGAAAAACTCCCCCCAAATTGTATGCTTTGCACAAAAGTTCTACCTACTTGTTTTTATTGCCAAAACAAATCACAGAATTATTTGCAATATAATTTCATGCTGCTTCCGTCAACTTTGACCTAATAAACTATATGTAAAATGTTGTCAAGCGTACCCCCACTTTGGGGGGACACAACTATGATGCTGTCAGGAGTGTAACGTAACCAAACAAAACACAGAAATTTCATTAGAGCAGCATCAATTTTTGAATAATGCAAAAGTTTGGTCAGAAGTTTGGCCAACTTTTTCTTGCATTTCTTGAGGAGGATGTGGACGCTGAGGACGGTACAGATGTTAGGACACACATAATGAGATAATGGCCAGCCGTCAATAGCAACAGCAGCGCCTCTCGTGAGCGCTGGAGGGGCGATGGGGGAAACTTACTTGCCAATGACCTCGCACAGCTCGTAGACATCGTCAAAGAGAATTTCGTCTTCGGTCATTTTGAATAATTGATGAATTGGTGCTGATGGTTCGCGTCTCAATTGCTTTTTCGAATATTGATGAGTGGGGGCGGGCTGGTCCCGGCTTGGTGTCTTAGGTGTACGTGTTCCTCCGTGTCCAACGTTTTTTTCCCTCTTGTTTTAGCCCGCTACGTGTTCGTCCTTGTTCCAGTGCCTGTTCGCCCACTGCCCTCCAAAAGCGAACACAAAAAAATTAACAAAAAAAAAAGATCCCCAAACCGATGGGCACCAAGAGAGCAACTCTTAAAAAACTTGGCACTTCTGTGGGTTGTGTTGTTCTTCTTGCTGTTGTTGGAGGTTGTTGATGTTTTTTTTTTCGATTCCTTGTTGATTGCTGCTCTTCTTTCGCGTTAACTGATGTTAAAGATACATTGCGGGGCTGCAAAAATAAAATAGAACCAAACAGAGGCATGTTGTTTAGTAAAGGAAATGAGTCTGGCTACTGGCCATCCATCGGCCAACAGGCTGTCAATCACAGGCGGCTGGCGGCCCTCTTCAGGTGAGATCTATTTCGAACCCAAATCAATTACAGTCCAAGCCCGCAACCGCACAACACACCCATTCCACGATGCATGGGTGGGCTGGCAGGCAGGAAGGAAGTTTCACTGTCAATGATTTGAATTTTCCAACGGAATTGATGAGCGGTCCGGAATTTTTGGTCCACAAAAAGGTAAACAAGCCTTCAAATATCACACAACAAATGGGGGGACAGCGTGGTAGGGTGCGCGAGGAAGGTGGAGTGCAAGGGGCGGGGTACGTTGCCCTATAGCTAGTTCCTTTTACTATTGTCTTGGTCAGAGCCGCCGTGTACTATTATTATGCCCATTTGGGACCCCGAGGGGCACTCTTGACAGGCACTCCAAAGAGTCCTACAAAAGGGGCGCCCAGAAAGGAGAGAAAAATGGAGAGTGAGCTCAGAGAGAGAGAGAGCCTGAGAGCGAGTCGTGGAGCAAGCGCAGGCGCCCCAATCGCTGTCCGTGTAAAATGGCAATTGTAATCGTAAAAAATATAAGCTATGCTTTGCTCAGAAGAGGCTCTTGAGCTGGGGCCAGGGCTTGGCTGCATGAATATTTAAATATGCAACAATTTACGATGCACTCACAGGACACTTACGCACACCAGAACGAACTAACACACACACGCACACACACAGACAGAGGCGAGTAGGGAGCCCTGGACCGGGACAAGTGTCATGTTTAATGCAGAGCTGCGCATGGGGCGCGGTGCTCGAAGCTCGAGCGAAGGTTTTACCTTGCTCGTGTGCCGCCGCTGCCACTGCCGCTGCCGTCGCCGCTGTTGTAAAATGCCTTGACACTTGCCATGCCACTACACGACCTTACCTCACACACGGACGCACACTAATGCTAACACACACACACCAGACACCCGCTGCTACTGCTGCCTGCACTTGTCACCAGAGCGACACAAGTGCCACCGCCTTCTCGGGCAATTGGGAAATTGATTCTTTGTCTAGGACGAGGAATTACAAAAGGATTTGCATTGCTCTGTCACAGTCGCAGCAGCCACCCACAACACCCCCGCACAAACACACACATTCTACCACACACACACACACAGGCACATACGAGTATTGGTATGTATTTTTATGTACAAACCCCTGTTCGAAGACTCGCACCGAAATTTTGTTGGCCCTGCCCTGCCTCAGCGACAGAATATTTTACACACAAACGGCATTAAAAGATCGCGCCTGGGTTGACGTCAACACATAGAGACGCTTAATGGTTTAATTAATTTCGCATTTTCCACTAATTTTGGTGTTAAAACAAACACGGCCACCGCTCATGGGTTCGTATGGTGGTTGTACACGAATTACACTACTCACAGTGTCCACGGAAACTTTTGAAATTTGAATAAAACGTACACTTATTGGAATTTTCCCAATAGTGGGCAAGTGTTTTGGATTTTTCCCAATTGTAGAAAAACGTTATTGGAATTTATATTTTTGTTTAAAATCCAATTGGAGCTCATTTTGCAACGCACATATGAGTCGAGATTTAATGTGGCCCTCCCGAAATATACCAAAATACCAAGTTATATACCAAACAAATGTACATTTGGTAGCTACATGGTAACTACATATTTGCTACATATCAAACGGCCCAAAAAATACATTTTTAAGACAGGTTCGGTTCTTGTACATTTTCAAGCTCTCTTGATAGAACGAATTCCAGCCAGGAAACTTCTGTTGGTTTATCCTTGACAAAACATAGCAAAACCCGTTAAATCGTTGAATATTAAGATATTTTATTGAATTCAGTTCCTTTGATTCGAACAACTAGTTCCGGCTAAAATATACCAGAAGTTCTTTGGTATTTAACGATGTAACATGTTTTGTAAATTTTGCTTGAATCAAAAGATGGTCACTTTAAATTATGAGCGGGAAAATTAAAAATTTTAATCACAAATATAACGAGAAACTTTTATAATTATTTGACATGGAAGACAATTCTCTGCTGACCAAGCTATTAAATGCTATAGGGTTACAATTTAGTGACCAATTAGTCAATATTCTATTAATAATTATAGTGCCTATCAAATAATATCACTTGCAAACTGCATTACAGACACAATGGTAGAAATCGGTTGTGTTAAGTAAATATTTGCAATATGAAGGTGTTTTAGGTGTTAGCTTATGCAATAAATACAATGTATCATACATTCTCCACTGAACTGTTTCGATTAAAGTGAATTAAACCAATATTGACTTTGCTCACAAGTGCATAACGGGCATTATTGTTGGATGTTTAATTTGTGGCATGTGTTTATTCATGTGTTTATTCATTCTCCAAGACGACGATATGCTCTGCACTCAGACTGGTACTGGGTTCCCGTATCTGCAATGATTTCTCTTATCGCAGAAACATTTAGCATAAAGATACCTCTCATTGATCCCTTGTGAGGATCCTCAGCTAAAGCCTTTATCTGTAGGGCTATTCTCACTCCATGGAATAATACCATAACATTTACATTTTCTTTTCGTGCCATTCAACATTATCTATTATTATTATTATTATTATTACCCCATGGCATTTGATAAACCCATTAGAATAAATTAAGATCTCGACATTAATATGCCAGGCACACATAGTCAGGCGACCGACCGTAGAGAAGGAGAACCCGAGAGCCCGCCGTCGTAGGTGCGTAATCTGTAAATCAGCTCTGAAAGAGGGAAAAGGATTGGGGTAACGAAGGCACACTCCCGACCCGATCCGATCCCCATGCTGGCAACATAAACATCATCAATTACAAAACCTCGAACAGCAACAACGTTAAGGAGGTGGAGGCGGAGGTGGTGAAGCAAGGGCCAAGAACAATAAGTTAGGGAATAACAACAAAACTAAAAACAGAAACAGAAACAACAAGAACCAAATGAAGCGGACTAGGCACGGCAAGGGCAAGAGCAAGAACAAGTGAATAAAAACCATGGAAGAGAGGGAACTTCGCTTTTGAAACTCTTTCCGATCGATGATTCCTGTGGCACAGCACCTACATATGATTTCTATGAACATATTTTATTGAGAGTTACAACTAAACATTTCAATCAATTTCTTATATTTTGATATTGTCAGGCTATTAAGCATTCATAGGAAACATCCTGCTGGACTGCCCAGTGGCTTGTTTCTCAAATTCTCCATTCGTGTCCGTTGCCAACCTCTGCCCATCTTTAGGGCGAAGAACAGCAGGAACATGACACAAAATCGTAGGTCGTCAGCGCAGTGTAGTGCATTTGTTGTTGCTGTTGTTTCTGTTGTTCCCTCGCTCGTTGACAAAAAAAGGGAAACAAAACAAACCAGCCAAAAGGAGTGAAACAGGAGATAGAGAGAGAAAAAGGGCAGGCTGAGAGCCGCCACTCAGGTGAAATCAAAATCAAATTCAACGCCAACGATGAGCGTGCCTACATACATGTGTACGTATGTATACCTATAGCTATCCCTATCGCTGTGCTCTGCTGTCCCTTGTATCCCGTCGCCATCCATCCATCCATCCCCTATCCTATCCCCTATCCCTGTCGCCGCTCATCGTCATCATTTGGACTTGCGACTGTCGCGCTTAATGCGTGTGGGGATGGACATGAACGTGTAGGATTCGAATTGACATTATAAAAACTGGTTTGGTTTGCTGCCAATATATATTGCCGGTTACGCATCGCTTCGTCCTACACGGCCGACGTCGACTGCAACGCCAACGCTAACGCTGACGCTGATGCCAATGTCTCCGCTCTCCCTCTCCTTCGGCGTGTACCTGCCTACTTGAATCTGATTCCTGTTTGTTGTTGCTGTCGCTAGGACATTACCTGTGCCGGGGGGTAACTAGCAAAGAAAGAAAGAAAGAACGAACGAACGAAAAAGAGCGCGCCAAAAAGGTTCGGGGCTCCCCGCTCGTCATGAAAAGTCGCTTGACGTACATCTGATCCGATAATGACAGTCGATATGGCAACCTAGCAATCAAAAGATTTCAGATTTGTGCATGTTAAGCGGCACACAAAGAAGATTATGTAATGCTTATAGAATAATAAAGGGACCTGTCAAAATGTGGCTTGTCTCTATAGAGACACTCGTCAACAGGCAATAGGAAATATAATAATAAGACTGATTAAAAAATATTGAAAGTTTTGGATAAACGTGAGAATAAGAGAAACAATGTGGACAACACTTGTTTCCAATCACTCTCATGTTTTACTATTCGCTAACACTTTTTAAAATAAATATTTTCAACTGAAGTGATCTCTTCATATGTTTAACATTTTACAATAAAGGAAAAAGGGTACAAAAAACTAAGAACTTTTTGTGGACAGATAAAGTGGGAATAATGTTACGGTCTTCGTCTAGGCAGTCATAAGATTATCATGAAGAAAATGCTGTAACTATGAATATTCCCACACTTCATAAACATTAAAGTAAAGATTTCTGAGGTCAACGAACCAAGTTTAATCTTTTTTGTTTTTGTTCCACTCATAGAAACTGTACGCAAAATTGAAAAATAGATGGATTAGCAGCTGACACAGCATCATTATAGATGCGTCCTCTCCCTTTCCATCACTCGTGACTCCCGCTCTATTTCTCCTTCGCTTGATCCTGTTATGGCATATTGAGTTAATGTAGTCAAATTACATTGCATGGAAATGCATCTTCTCGCATCCCATCCTTCGCATACGCCGCATCATATTCATTTACCAGGCCCAGCTTCGAGCCCATATGGCAGGCCAGCAGAAGCAGCAGCAGCAGCAATTAACTGCAAAATGTCATTAACCAGCGTCGTAGGTGAGAGGAACAGGCTGGAATGGACAGACAGAGAGACATCCGGACAGACACGGACACGGACACAGACTGACATATGACAGGCACATCAAGTCGGGAGAAGAGACCAACCAACCAACCAACAAACCCAGCCCAATCCGGCAGAGGCCGGGTTCAGCATCACTAAAAACGCCCTCGCTCGGGCCAAGCCCCTCGCCTGTGCTACCCACCAGTCCACCGTCCCAGTTCGGTCCCATGGCTTGTGTATTATGTTCCCTGACGTTCCACCTTTACCATTAAACGCTTGATTAAATTTCACTACAAATGGCCCCTGGGCCCGGGGGAATATTGTACATATGCCGAGAGCGTAATCGTATAGGGATATGCATATCCATCCATCCATTATTGGAAAAAGGTCATTCTCAGTTTTTTCAGTGTTGTCCATATGTTATCTTTGGTGTTTAGACATCCATCCATCCATCCCATTCCATTTGATCACATCCGATCCCATCCCATCTGCTGAGTGTTTTGACTGTCATCGCAATTAGAAAGCTCTGATAGCCCTGCTCCTCCTCCCTATCCCCTCTGGTTTTTGCTGATCTCACTTGCCTGGCGCACATTTCTTGCATTTCATTTCCCATGAAACATGTTCCCTTCCGGCAGGGTCACTAGGAGAGCGAGTCGGGAAGGGCAGCGTAGCAGAGGAGAGGCGGGGTGCGGCGACCAGTTGGGGAAGCCTAAAAAGTGCGCCGCAGCGAAACGCGGTGAGAAAATGTTTTGCATTATTTACATTTTTACTGCAGTTCTGTTCTGCTCTGTTCTGCTCTCTCCTCTCCACTGCAAGAAATCTCTGAGTCATCGTCACAGGTCTACATTTTATTTTGCAAATATTTTGCCTGAAATCTTTTTGTAATGGTTTTTACTGCTGCAATAATATGAAATTTTGTTCAGTGTAGCCTCCGCGCAGCTTTGGTCATTATTCCCCTGCAGGACATCCGTCATCCGTTGCGCTTTTGCTTTGCTTGGTTTTGTTTTATCGCTTGGCTTCCTGCTGTTCTGGCGGTTCTTCTCCTTCCTTTGCTGCCTGCCTGCTGCTGATGTTGCTCTCATTAACAAATTGTCAGGTGTGTGCGCTGGCGTCGACGTCGCAGCCTCTGCCGTTGCCGCTGCCACTGCCACTGCAGTTATTCGTCATGCTTTGGTTAATCAGCACAGAACCGAACCGGAGCGGAGCGGAGCGGAGTGGAGCAGCGCAGGGCATTACGATTACGACGTCGTCAAAAAAACAGAACAGAAACTGCCGTCCAGAACATGCCTGCAATTCAACTGTAAAAGCATTTAAACGGAAAGTTTGTCGGCTTCCCTAAATTGTTCTTCTCTGTGGCAGCCCTTCCCCTTCCACAGCCACATCTCCTTTTCCGCTCTTCCCCCCCATGAATCGCTTTTCCCGTTCTTTTCCCCCATCTGCTTTTTCTCAGTTCTTCTTGTTGTCTGTGTTTACCTGTTGCTCGTAAACAAATGCCGGACTTAATCAATTCGTAAAACCGTTCAAACTTCAAGGGATAACAAACAAAGGCGAGACGACGCATTGCTAGAAAAGAAAGTCCCAGGGATCGGGTTGTTCTCTCCATCTCCACACATCTCCACTCCGCATATGCAGCCCCCCATTCCACTCTGGACGGTCATCTGCTTGGATGCTGATGCTTCTTGTTTATTTTCTCACACAGGCGGCAAAACAAATAAATTCCAGTTGTTTCCCCTTTTCAGAATTGATTTTGAAAACCTAATCAAATTGACCAGCCTCTGTACTTCTTGCTGGGGTACAGTATGTGGAGTATATCGCTTAAATCATCCAACTCAATGCGATTAAAATAATTACACAAGTCTGCTAATTAATCTAAGTGAGAGTAGAAAGTATTTCCGACTCAATAACTATTTAATTCTTAATTTTATTCAAGAACCGTAGCATTGCAATGGAGATTAAGCTTGTTTTTTGTGTCTCCAGGGTATCTCTAGTGCGCCTTTTGTTGGTTTTCTTTTTCCCCGCACTCATTACTTATCGACGACCACCACCAGGCGACTCTGCTCTCTGGGGCCGAAGAGTCCCCCAGTCACTATTTTGTAATTAAATATCCAAATTAAGAGTAAGCAAATGTGCCGCCTGTCTCGCAGCCCCGCCTCGCTATGTAGGGGTTGCATCTGATCTCATCTCATCTGATCTGATCTGTTGCATCTGGAAATAGCAACGCATCCAAGTGAGGCATTTTATGCAACACACGCCAAAATGCCAAGTGGAATGGGGGCAGTGGGAGGGGGTTGGATAGGCCGAATGCAGAGTTTCATCATTTGCATGGGTTGCTTGGCTTTGTGCAGCTCCCTCTCCATCCATTTCTCCCGTTCTTCCTCACTCACCCTTTTTTTGATGTTGTTGTTGTTGCTGCTGCTGCTTCAACAAACGCATGGGGCATGTCTCCCGCAACTGTAATGACTCCACAGTCGACGTCGGCGGCGGCGGCGGCGGCTCCATCTGGCCCCTCCGTCTAGCTTTTCACCAAAGAGTAGTAGAGGGGTGGGGTGCATAGACAATAAAAAACATTTTTCCTGTCCCTGACGCTGTTGTTGCTTGCACTCAACCCCGGCCCCTGATCTGCCCTAGCCCCTGCCCCTGCCGCTTTTCCATGCACTACGGCCCCAGCTCTTTCTTTATTCCTGTCCCTTTTCCCGTTTTCCCTTCCCCCCCGCCCCTTCTCTTACATGATCAACACAAGAATCCATATGATGTCGATGACTTTTTTGTTGTTTTTTGTTGTTTTTGTGTTCTATGCGTTTGTCGATGAATCTCGCGCTCGCTCATTCACATATTTAAATGTGCATATCCCGTATTACATGAAATTCTTTCCTCTCTCTCTCTCTAATCTCCTAGTGTCGTTGAACCTTTCCATTCCTTTACGTTTTTTTATTGTGCGCCGTACTCAACTTTATTGTTATTATTATTTCGCGCGGGTATGTTTTTTCTTCCTCATTGTGTTTGCTTTTGCAGATTCGCTTGCTCTCTCTTTAAGCTGCCTGCACTGAAAAAAACATTGCTACTAGTTGATGAGAGAACAAGAGAGGAAGGCTAGGCTAGGTTTGGACGACAGATTCATCGTTTTTATATTTCTTTATTATGTAAACGCTAAATTAGTCATCTATCAAGAAATGCAATAATCGTATGCACATACATTTGTATTTTTGAGCTTTTTTCTGCTGTGTGAATTTCACTGCTTCGCTTTGCACTGCTTTGCCTGCACTCTGATCTGTTTTCGCTCTGTTTTGCTCTTGCTCGCCCGTTCTCTCTCTCTCTCTCGCTCTGCGCTTATTTGATGTCATAGTAGAATCAGCAATAACAAGAACAACAAAAACAACTGATGACAGCGATAACAGCAGCACATGCACACGTGCATTCTGCTGCTGCTGCTGCGCCTTCTGGGCAATTATTTCCAATTTAGCAACAGCAACATAGCAGCAGCAGCAGCAGCAGCAACATCAACATAGCAGCAGAGGCAGAGTTTGAAGCAGCGGCAGAGTGCAGCCTGGCTGCGTCCAAGATCAGGGCTTGGCTCTGCTCCTATTGTCTTTCGCTGACTGACGACACAGTTCATTGGCCCATCCAATCCAAGATGCAACAGCATAGGAGTAGCTGCAACAGATGCACCAGCAATAGCATCATCATCATCCTCCCGACTGGGACTGGGGCTGGGGTCAGGCCTGTCCCATGCAATTACTCCATGTACTTGGACTGTAATAACACGGAGTCGAACTGTACGTAAACTGGTTGCAGGATGCTGTGGATGCTGCTGCTCCAGAGTGGAGACTTTCTAGCCAGCGTTATCTGTCTATATCTATCTAGGAAAACCAGTTATAGGGAGGGGGGGGCCCAGGCTTGTTGCACGCCCATTTTAGCTGCCTGCCACAGCGCTGTCGTTGGCAGTCGCCAGTTGCCTGTTGCCTGTTCCCTGTGCCCCGTTGTCAGAGGCAATGATCAAGCCAGGAGCAGCAGGCCCGAGCTTGACTAGACCTGTTGCTGCTTGTCGCTGTCGCCGCTGCCGCTGCCGTCGCCGTCGCCTCCTCTTGCTGTTGCTCTGTCTTTGGCCCTGGAGCTGGATTTGCTGTTGTGGCAGGCAGCCACATACTCATGCACACACAAAGGCTATTGACTCTGTTGTTTTTCTATTGCCCGTCTGGGGGTTTGGGGCCTGACTCCAGGCACTTCCTTCTCATGGCTCCAGCTGGATATGGTGGCTGGATCGGCTGGCAGCAGTCGCTGGCAGTCGCAAGTTGCAAGTTCGTTGAACCAAGTGGAGCTATTCTAATGCCAGGGAAACGTGTTTGGCAACTTGCAAGCGGAGTGGGGCGTTTATGGGTGTGGGAATTGGAATGGGAATAGGAATGGGACACGAGGACTGGAACTACACCGACACCAACTCCTACTCCAGACTCTTCCTACTTCCCCCGCCCCACCACAACAAACAGCATCAGGAAGCAAAAGAGTCAACGCCTGGCTAATGGTTCACGAGTGGATTGATATTGAAATGAGATTCCCACTGAAGCGTAAGCGAAAATCAAATGGATCGCACATTGGAGCTAAAATGTGGGAGAACTGAAACGATTTCAATGGCTGGAGCTGCAAAACAGGAGACAGCAAATCCGTTTGTGGCAATCAACAGCCACCGCTAAGAGTTCTAAAGAGTCACACAAGTTGCTATTTATAGTGATCACTGAGATCCATGAGATGCGTTTATTTTTTGAGCAGTTTAATGCTTGTGAAACATGGTAGCAGGTGCAAAATTGTGGCTCCATGTGGCTGCCAAGAACGTACGAAAAAGCAAAGCTGCGAGTGTCTTGACTCAAAAGGAATTAAGAGAAAGAAATTAAAAATTTCTAAGGCTCCGTTTCTGTTATTAATTGGATTATAATCCAACTTCAAATGTGAATTGAAAAACTCTCTGCGTACGGGCCAATGAACTCTTCCAAAATTCACTGAAAAAAAAACAGGGGGCGTGGAAACATCATACACATGCACACACACACACGCACATACATATGTACATATGTAAATTCATTACCAAAGAAAAAACCATTATTGGAAATGAAATATGTTCTTACAATTTTTGTTGTTTTACAAATGAAAATCCATTTATAGAACGCCAAAGAAATCAGAGGAGAGAAACAAATTACAAAACTGCTGGAAAATTGCGTACAAACTTTATAAATACATTTCACCTCATTACAAAAAATATTCGATTGGAATTTTCGATCGGTTGTGTTTGCTCTGCCCAAAACAACTTCATCGTGGATGGGCATAAATATCAATTTACGCCCATTTTTTTGTTCACTCGTTGGGTTTGTTTCTTGAACACCATCTGTTCCAATGTGCCGTGGCCCATAGGCCGGCACAGGGCACTGTCAAAGCCCAAGTGGATCTGAATCTGGATCTGGGTATGAGTCTGCTGCTGCGGCTGGGGCTGGCCTGTCCATCATCATCGTTGCCCGATTATTATTGTTGTTGCGCACAGGGCCCCGTTGCTTTGTCCCTGGGCCCTGGTCCCTGGGCCAATCAGTCAGCGAGGCACTCAGCGAAGCGTGAATGGCAATTGCCGATATCTACACATTCAATTAATAAAATCAACAGCAAAACACACATCGACAGAGGACCAAACCGAACCGAACCGAAGCGGAGCACAGCTCTTATCGCCCCGGCCAGGACATGTCATTAGCCAAGCTCCAGTGCAATCGAATCCAGTTCGGCTTCAGTTCAGTTTCAGTTGGGGCCTGGATATGGCCAAGTACAGTCAGCAGAATCGAAGCGATGGAGTGCAGGTGGAGGCGTGGTCGCGGGGCATTATGGTGGCACTGTATCGGGTGGCTCGACTGCTGTCGCTCATCTCCTTTCGCCTGGATCGCGAAGAATTGCAGCTGAAGCTGCCAAAGAGCGGCAGCAAAAACAGGATCCTGGAGACTGTCTGGCGCATCCTGGTGATTCTGACCTATGCGGGTGTCTGGCCACAACTATCCGCGCACCAGATCACCAGCCAGCCGGAGAGCTATGCGGATCTCTTTGTCTTATTGCAGTCCATGTCGGTGTCCATTCTGGCAGTGTTGTCCTTCATCATTCAGGCCAAGGGCGAGGACAAGTTCCGGACGGTGCTCAATCGGTACCTGGCGCTGTATCGCCGCATCTGTGCGGTGACTCGCGTTAGTCAGCTCTTTCCCATGAAGTTCATTGTGTATTTCCTACTCAAATTGCTGCTGACAATTGGTGGCTGCGTGCACGAGCTGCCGCCGCTGCTGAAGGCGGAGCACTTTGCCGACGTTGGCCGCACCGTGGCCGTCATCGTGGGCATCTACATGTGGCTGGGCACCCTCTTTGTGCTGGACGCCTGCTTCATGGGCTTCCTGGTCTCCGGCATACTTTACGAGCACATGGCCTCCAATATCCAGCTAATGTTGCAGCGCATGCAGATCATAGAGTGCCAGGAGACGGCCGTCCGGCTGAGCAACTATCAGCGGATGCGACTGCTGTGCGACTATGCCGACGAGCTGGACGAGCGGGCCGCCATCTACAGTGAGCTGTACGAGGTGACGATCGCCTTTCGCCGCATGCTGCAGTGGCAGATCCTCTTCTATGTGTACTACAACTTCATCAGCATCTGCCTGATGCTCTACCAGTGCATTCTGTCGTATCTCAACGCGACTGAGCTGGCCCTGGTCTCGCTGGCAGTGGCCACCATTAAGCTCCTCAATCTGATTCTGCTGATCATGTGCGCGGACTATGCGGTCCGGGAGTCACAGAAGCCCAATAGGCTGCCCCTCGATATTGTCTGCACCGATATGGATCAGCGTTGGGACAAGAGTGTGAGTGTTACGTTTGGCTTTGTGGTAAGCCATTTATGTCCTTGATTCGCCCCCGTCAGGTGGAAATATTTCTCAGCCAAATGCAAACGCAGCGACTGGAGATCAAAGTTTTGGGCTTCTTTCATCTGAACAACGAGTTTATATTGCTAATTCTATCTGCCACGATATCGTATCTGTTTATACTGATACAGTTTGGCATTACGGGCGGCTTCGAGGCATCCGATGAGGTACGCAAGCAGTTCAATGAGTGAGAATATCATCCTACTGGCTCTGCCCCTGTGGTAGCGCTGCTCCATTACCTGGGTTCACCTTCAGCTACCGAGTTCATTATCGTTCATTATGTCTCGTACCACAAAAGTTCTGAAACAATTTTTGGGAGTGCTTTGAGGATGAGCTCGTTAAAACCAAAAGAAAGAGCAAAACCAAATAAAAAAGAAATGAAAATGAGCCACAAAAATGTACAAAAATGTGAAATTTCTGAGACTGAGACCGCGACAGAGACCGAGACACGGTGTAATTATTATAAGTATCTCCCCACCCAACTCCCCCACACTCGTTTTTCCTATCCACTTGATCAACATCGTCATCGCCCAGGGTCGCATTCAGACTCAGAGGTAGAGTCTTTGTCTTTGATTATTTTTGGGCGTCAGCGGAGCGTAACGCGCTTGTCACGCCTATTATATATGTACTATGTTTCCGTATAAATGGAAGATAGAGAGAGAGAGCGAAGAGAGGTTATAGTAGGAGCGGCGGCATCTGAACCCGAACCCGAAGCTGAAGCCGGAGCCCCTGGATCCCAACCGATCTGACGACCTGTGGCTGAAAACAAAGCAAACAAAACGGCAAAAATACGCGCCTTTGGCCTGCAACTGAATTAATTTTGTTTTTTCTACTCTCTGCTCCGCTGCACACGGTGCGGGGAGGGGCACTATCGGATGGGTAGCATCGGAGCAGGGGATCTCCCAGTCCGAAATCCCTGACACTGACGAGAGAACATTCAAATTTTTGCGCTGTTGCTATTTTTTTTTTTGTTGCGCTCATTTGGAGCTGGCCAAAACCTGGCCAAGCCATGCATATTTCCGGCGGTCAGCAGTGAGGTAGATCAGATCCCAGATCCCAGACTCAGACCCCACACACCCATTCCAGGGCCAGATGGCAGACCCATTCCCGTTTCGCTGATTTCCTGCCATTTGGCGCATTTCAAGTATTTTGCAATGTAATTAGTTAGGCAGCTCCCCCATAGCTCTGGGATTGCAATTTCAATGGGAGTTGGTGTTTTAGCTTTGTCTTTGGACACTGGGCTTGGGTCTGGCTGCCACATAGCCGAGATGCCGCAAGTTGAAAGATGCCGCCCCCTTTGTTGTTCTGGTGGCGGTGGTGTTGTTGTTGTTGTTGGGGCTACTGTGTACACATGTAACTAGCGACGCAGTCAACGTTCATTGCACACACATTACAAGAATGTGAGATGTGTGAGATTGACGCAAGTGACGAAGATTCTAATACCCTAAAGGAGTTTCGGGCGAGGCAAACAAAAATAAATAATAAATAAAGCCAAGCTGAAAAAATCTTTTATCAAAAAATCAAATAATAATCCTGGCATACATTCCAGTCGGTCTCTGTTCCCGGTCCTTCTTAAGGTAAATTTTTACCACAAATCCAAGTCATTAATATTAATATATATTTTTACTATCTCTACTCCACGAAAGTAACGTAACATCACAATCAATGGGTATTTCCCATTTTATTAAATTTGGAGGCAAGGCCTTGTGGGCTTATCAGCTGCAACGCAAGGCGGCGGCGACGTCGGCGAACACAAACGCTGTGTGACCTTTGCAATCCACAGAAGCCGCAGCCAGACGCCAAACAGCAACCGTACGAGCAGCGCGCTGCTACGTCATGTTCCACATATTACTTTCACTTACGAAACGGCAGAAGCAAAATAGAAACCACAATCACAAATCAACACAAACGTGCGAGTGTGTGGGGTGGTGTGTGAAGTGGAGTGGGGAGGCAAGGTGCGCTCATAAACGTGACACACAACAAACAACTTCATTTGTCATACTTGGGTACAAGAGCAGAATGGAATGGGATCGGTTTGGGGCAGGGGGGAAGCACTCAATAAACAAGCGTGCCCAAATGCTGTTTGAACTTAATTTGTAGAGCAAAGCGAGAGGCACAGCACAGTCCAGACAGAGATCCGATCCCACCATCCCCTCCAGCTGCTGAGAATGAGAACGTGAAATTTCGTGATTGTTGTCGTGGGACTACATACATATTTACATATGTATGATCAGAATGCATAGTAAATTAAGTGGGCGACTGACAGACAGACAGACAAGGCACAGAGCAAAAGAAAAACATCTGGGGATTTTGTTGGAGGAGGTGTGACCCCGGCACCGGCCCCGGCCACGGTTCCGTCCCATACCAACACACAGAAAAATGCCAAATACCCGTTCTGGCCTAAAAACCTAAAGCCCCAAAACACGTTGCCACAGAGCAATTAAACGTTGACGATTTGTTTGATACCCTGCACTTACTTTTGGAGAAGAATGAAGCCTAGGATTGATATTTTATTTGAGCTGCTAGTGATTTACCCAGCCTAACTGATATGCTCCAACGTTTGCAGGGTGACTGGCAATTGATTGATTGGCTAGTTGCAAATTCAACTCCCACGACAGTAAACACCGCACAGGAGAGCAGTTGCATTCCTGACACGAATATATCTACATTACTGCTTCGCTCGCAACTTGAACGAGTACAAGAAAGGAGGTCAAGAACCCCGCCCCCGGGCAACATTAGTATCCTCTATCTTATCTATCGCATGCACATTAAAT
Organism: Drosophila ambigua; assembly: GCA_018150905.1. Lineage (NCBI taxonomy): Eukaryota > Metazoa > Arthropoda > Insecta > Diptera > Drosophilidae > Drosophila > Drosophila ambigua. The sequence continues at coordinate 3,175,621 of JAECWS010000086.1, forward strand.
GTTGCATTGCGACACAGTTGCGATAAACTGACGCATGGCCGAGCAGCGGGACACCCTACCACACACACATTCGATCGGTGGCGTATCCGAAAAATATGCGATACAATGCGTCATATGCTTTGGCCTTTTACGGGGACCACTGGCCAAAAGGCCAGAACCGAACTGGAACGATCCAACAATCCAGCACGCACACATCGCTCTCCACCCCCCGCGACCCGACCCCGCTGAGACGATCTGTTGTTTTGTTATTTGTGTGTTCGATGAACCGAATGTTTGACCCACTTTCCCACAAATTAACGCACTTTATGGCGAATGGAATCCACACAAACAGCGTTAGAAAAGAGAGAATAACGGCCCAAGTAGAACGCGAGAGAGCGAACTTTGATGAGAGCAGCAGCAGCAGAGCAGTAGAGCGAACAACAAGTCGTCATAATTGAGGTCGACGTCACCCCAAGACTACACTCTCGATCGTAAAAAGAATATTGATTTGCAGTTGTTGTTGCTGCTGTTGGCTGCTGCTGTTGCTGCTGCTTATGCGTGTTTTTCTTTTATTCGTGCTTGTAATTTACGCAACGGCTCCGCTCGTTTGTCGTTGTCTCTCTCTCCGGCTACTTGTCTTTGCATTCGACTCGGCAGCAACATTAACAGCAGCCAAAGCAGCACGAGATCAACAACATCTAGCTTCTCGCAGTTGTTGAACTTTTTGCAAGCAGCAGCGGCAGAGGCAGTGGAGCTCCAAAATCTGAAATCAGAAAACCTGTTCCGAGGCTGCCACACGTCTCTCTCGGGCAAATCAAAAGCCAACGAAAACTTGACGTCCCGCTCTCCCACTCCACTCCATATCACTTCTACCTCTGCCACCCGCTCTCTCTCTCTCTCTCTCACTACCTGTCCTCTCTGCCCACCTCACTCTCTTGCTGCTTTTGCTCAGCCCACTTTTCTGTCTTTCTGCTGCGCGGCCGCTGCTCCGCTGCTGTTGATCTTTGTGGACTGTACTTTTTTGTTGTTTGAATCGCAAACTTGTTGGTTGTTGTTGTTGTGGTTGTTGCTGCAGTGTTGATTGAAATCGATCGGTGCAACGCAACCAGCATTAGTCACCCCAAGCTTTGACCTTGCTGCAGTGCATCAGCATCAGCCTCTGTAATATCCAACATCAGGGAGCTGCTGCTCCCAATCGCTTCGGCTGCTATTCGGATATCTATAATTTGGTTGAGCCATGTAATTAATAGTGCAAGCAACCCTGGAGCAGCATCTTAAACTCTCCCCCCCCACCGAACTACCCGTCATGCCACGCCTAGTGGTTGTCGTTTTTGAAAACGAGCGCATAAATGACGCTTTCCTGTGTACTTAAGGTGTCTAAACTTGACTACCGTATGCAGTGGAGTGGAGTGGAGTGGTGTGGAGAGTAGAGTGGTCTCCCATACCCATTACCAGACCCAGACCCAGAATCTTTCAGTCCGCAACCTTGCCCAAGACAACAACTTCTGATGCTGCTGCTGCTTCTGCTTCTGCTGCTGCGGCTGTCGATGACCATTATTTTAGCTGACGGCGATATATTTGCTCAACCCTCTCCGCTGTCCACTCGGGTGCGACTCGCATCTGTGCGTTTGTCCGGCCTTGAGTCCCATCAGTCCACAGTTTGTTCGACTCGGTTCGAGTCTGTTCTGTTCTGTTCTGTTCTTGGGTGTTTGCTACCGGTCGGGCTGAGCTTTGGCTTTGGATTTTTGTTTTTGCTGTACTCTTGCTCTTGCTCCACAGATGTACAGCAGCCATCTCCCATCACAGCCCCAGCCCCCAGCCCCAGTCTAAGTCTCAGCCGCTGAGCGGAGCATGACAAACAGTTGCAGCCAAAGCAAATAATTAGTATACATCGATTATCTTGCGCCTCAGCCCAGTCACCGGGACACAGAGAGTCACAGTCCCACAAAAGGTACTACCTGGACCCTCGGCTACCGGGCACAGCACAGCACAGCTTTTTGCCTGCCACCACACAAAACAGGATCCATCTCCAGATGTTGGCACGTCGCACACGCGCGCGCTGATGTTGTTGCGTCTACCCTTTGTCACAGGGTACACTAGCATTTGATAGGCAGTTTGTAGCGCATTCATGTGATACAAATATACATAAATATATTTTCTAGATCATTTTTAATTGAAAGAAAGCTTAGAAAATTAATCATTTAAATGATTTAAAAGTTGAATTCATCGCTTTACTTTTAACTTAAAAGTGTATTTGATGCCTCGATCCACAACCGAAAAAGATTTCCCTTTTTGCTTGTTGTTGTTGCTGCTGGTCCGCAGCCTCCGCCTGGGCGTGCGCGTCGAGCGCCTACGCGCACCCAGCAGCCCACAAAACGAGTTCCCCCTCGCAAATCGCAAATCGCATTTCGAGACTCCCTCCCCAGCTCCAACTGCGACTCCAACTCCGACACCAGCAACGATTCGATCCATACGCCATGCCATGCCATGTGTGTGTGTGTGCGGAGTGCAGAGTGCTCATAAAATGCTGTGTGCCAGAAACTGTACCCCGGCCCCAGAGCATGGAGTCAACCCGACCAGATCTCTCGAACCAAAGGAGACGTGTGCGCAGCTCGTGCCAATTTCTTTGGGGGCCTCCAACTTTTACAGTCGCCTTGCGAAACGTTTTGTCTTTCGCTGGTTTCTGCATATAAATAAGAATATTCACACACACACACACACACACCCGGGGAATAAGGGCATACATATATGGCATATCGGGTATATCGGGTATATATATATATACATATATGTAGGGGTGCATGTGTTTGTGTGTGGAGGCTCTGTGCTTAGATGGCAACGCGTCTAGAAAAGGTGGGGCTGCATTTGCATTAAAGTGCCATTTTTAATTAGTGCCATGCATAAAATAAGCAGCGGGTCGCGTTGCGCCGCAAGAAAACTACTTACACGTGTGCTCTGGGGGAAAGAAGGCGAAGGCAGTCGCAGTCCCATAGATGGAAGCACTCAGCGCGCTCCACCATCGCTACACAAATATGACAATTTTTAGAGTGCATCTCTGCTGGCATATAATGTGGGGAATAATTCCATTTAGCCTTGAATTTAAATTTATGGAATCTATTACTTCCGTTCCGTATCCAAGGTTTGATATTTACCATGATAAAATACTAAGGATTATTGCGGGAATAATTGGAGCAATCATTCTCCATTATTTATCTGTATTATATGCAAGCCGTAATAATTTTTTGTACCAAACTCAGGCCTTCTTTTTAAATCGGACATCACCTTATCGATAGGGTACGATTAGGATAGATTAGATAGAGCGTGTGAATAATACATAAAAGGCCAAGAGCTGGCCTGTAAAAAGAAAACTACAAGCTACCATTACCCATTAGCAATGTGTTATATTGTATAGCTATTTCTAATAGATAATTACACACATGATGAGTGTCAAACAAGCGCAAAAGAATAAGTAATTAAATGACGAGAGCTGTTGCATTTTTTGGGCGCCCTTCTATCCCACACACTGAACACGTTGTGAATTGTATCTAGAAACAGATTAGATAGCAGCGTGGCGTTATATCATCGAACAATAAATAAATTAAAGCAAATTAGCGCTGATGATTATTTGAAGTTTGATGGGTTTGATGTTCTCCATTGTTTACTTTTAAGGCAAACCAAATTTGGTAGCGGCTACATTTGAGCAATTCCCAGTGTGTTTCCTGTCCGAAAGCTTTTAGGGCTAATGAATCAGAAATGGCTCTCCCTTGAAATTGTCGGCTGCCCTGGATCCCCTGGCCCCTTGCTGAATGCTGCTAAAGCAGCTACCGGTTACCGCTTCTGATCTTGATTGAATCGGAGGCTTTCATCATCATAATCAACATAATGATGATGGAATTTCCTTCATCCGTTCTCGCGTTCTTCCTCTCTCTCTCTCTACGGCTGAGAGTGTATTGTAGCTGTACTTTAGGCCCGGCACACACGTGAAGAGTTGGCCAACAACGACAGCTACCGCTACCTGCAGTCAGGGCACTCCAAGCACTCCAAGTTGAACTTCAGTTGGCGACTCGGACTGAGACTGAGTCGTGGCACTGGGCCCTGTTCTTTTGTCTAGTGAAATGTTGAAAGCATCATTAATTTTTTTTGTTTATTTTTTATACTCACTTTATGCCTCCTTGGCTTTAACTTTAACAAAGTTGGGATGTAAGTATGATAATTGCGGAATGAAAGCCAGGCAAAGATAGAGATAGCGATAGCGGCCCGGCAAGAGAGAGTAGGAAGATAAAAAAAAATAGTGACCCATAATTACCCGGCCAGCAGAACAATCATGGGAAAATTGACTGTAACTTGGCTCCTCTCTCTCGCTGTCTCTCTGTCTCTCCTTTTCTCAGGCCTCTCTTTCTCTCTGTTCGTCTCCGATTCTGTTGTGTCTCTGATGAAGTACAATTATTTAAGCAATGCTATGTTTTATGATTATCTCGCTGTTCACACAGCACGCACAAAAAACAAAATAAAAAATTAAAGCGAGACTAAAAAGAGTTGTGAGAATTTAAGCGTAGAGTGTCCAGACGCGGAGATTACTCTGTACCAAGCGTTCTGCTCTGAATTTCAACAAACAACTTGCAATGGGCAATGGATTTTTGATTGAAGTATCTCCCAGTGCTGGTATCCGGTTGCAAGATGTCCGGTTTTAAGAAATACGCACAAAAGGAAAAGGCACATTATAATTTCACATTCTGGCCATAAGTACAGTTCCGATCTTTACGAATTTTGATGGATTAATAGATAAGAAAAGACTTTACATAGCATATGAATCAGTTAGAGGGTTATTGTAGTTTTGGCAGCTTTAAAGAGTAGATATAATGGTTGGTTAGTTTGTTTGAGCGCAGCAACAAACTTTCAACTCCTCCCAAAATAAACCCTCTGAATCCTCCAACTACAGGGTACCCAACAATACACCCCATGAAAAAGCGCACAAAAGCACTCTCAGCAGGAGGAGAGCAGATAACAGAGATCAGGTCATTCCAGTGCGCGCCCTCCGCACATCGCCACAGTTCTGTCAATGCCGAGATAATGTGGCATCGCCACTGCTGCCAGTTTGATTTTTGTTTTATTATTGCCGCCGCAGCCGCCGCCGCGGCTCGCAGCTGGAACAAGTGCAACCAACAAGCAACAGCCAACAGCAAGTGCAGCAGCGCACCTTTATGCGTGTATGCCGACCCCCCGATCGCCAGCCTTAGGGCAGACACAGAGAAAGAGACAGAGACCCAGACCCCTGCTTCGGAGCCTATGCTAATTAGAGCGACGGCCTCGGCCTTGTTTTTATGCGCATTTTAGCGTGAATTGTCCCACTCTCTCTCACAGGTCTGTCTCTCTCTCTCGCCCTATCTCGCTCGCTCTATCTTTTCCCTGGTGCATAAATTTTCTGCTCCACGTCAGCATACATGTATAATGTATAATTAATGCAGAGGCCAACACACAACACACATCCATGGGAAAATGTTGCAGCGGAACAAACGGTTAAGCGGAAATCGGAAATTGGGTCCTGGCCAGAAACGATACCAACGAGAGTGTATTATGCAGTATACCCTGCAGTGGGATATCATAGCTAAGCGCAGGAGTTTGGCATTTTAAATAAATTTAAATATATATTTACAAATAAATAAATACAATTAATTTTTCGTAATTATTACCTGAAAAATGTTTTTAAAATTGTTTTTTGGTTGTTAAGAGTATTTAATGTTTCGCTGCCAGCTGATCTGTCGCTTTTGCGTGTAACCGCAGGACAGGTGGGTAGTGGATTTGGCAGCGGACAGGTGTGTGTGTGCAACATTGCAATCAAAAGCGTGACGGGGGAATCAAAATTGCTTCGTCTGAATGCCATACTGAACCAGGAACGTCAGATATGTGACCATGGCGGAGAGAAAGAACAGGGTGAGCTCATTGGACACCTCGAACAAGCCCAAAGGACACACACGCAACTGCTGGTGATTGAGTCGGCCCAGAAAGATCTCCAGCTGCAAAAACGAAAGCAGCCAGAAATTAAAAGTTTGTTCGGGCTCGGTAAGGGTGGGACACCCACCTTGATGTGACAGCTTTTAGTCTGGCCAACGGTATAGTTCTCCAGGCTCAATCGGCGCACCAAACGCGAACCACTGACCGCCACATGGACGGCCAGGGTCAGCAGGACAACGTCAATGAGCAGCTTGAGCACCAGGCCCCACAGGCTGAAGTGATACTCCCTGCGCATGATGGCATGGTAGGAGACCATGGCCATGGCGCAGAGACTTTGCACAAGGCTCAGGCACAGCGGCAGATCGAAGAGCCGCTGGAAGGAGCGCGTCACCTGGTGGATGTGCTCGTAAATGGCCAGACACTCGTCCAGATTGGACTGGGCCTGCACATCCTCCCCTTGGTGTGGCAGTGAGCTGAGCTGCGAGCGCAACTGCTGATCCACATAGCGATTCAACTCCGCATAGAGTACCCCGATGCTGAGGTAGCCCACACAGCAAAAATGCACGATCATGCCCGTGCCAATGGACGTGTACAGATCGCACAGCATTGTGAGCAACACCCAGGGCGAATACTGCAGCCGGAAGGCCAGGAACACAAAGGCCAGCGACAGTAGTTTGACGCTCAGCAGCGTCAGTTCCAAGCGGCCGCCAAAGCCCTCCTCCCGCGTCGTCCCTGTCAGCCTCCACAGGCGCCGAAAGAGCGCAAAGAAAGTGTTGATCAGGTGCAGGATCCTCTTCTCGTAGCAGAGTTGCAGCACCAGTATGATGGCACTGCACACCAGACAGCCGACCAGGCGCAGGCCAAAGAACAGCCGCAGATACCAGTCCGTGTACTGGTCGGCCCAGGCCCCATAGCTGTAGCCGTAGAAGCAGCTGCCCAGCACGCGGATCAGCATGGACAGCCATTTGTAAGCTTTGCGACTGCACGCCACCAACTGGCAGTCATCCCGCAGCCCGATCCCGAACGTGGCCACACCAAACACGGCGGCATAGTAGAAACAAACGCGCAGCAGACCCGCCGATATCCGCGGCGCGCTAAGCCAAGTAGAAACTCGCGGCATGACTGTGCTTGACGAGACTGTCATACATTCAATTCATTAAGTAATTAGTTTGACTATTGATTGGATGTGCACCACACATCGATTCTCACTCATCCGCACTTCAATTTGGAGGCTTGTTTACCCGCCCAGAGTACGATGATGGTTCTTGGGCACCCAATGATAGTAGAAAAAAACCTAATACACTGCAGGCTAAGTCTATTGTAATTATATTAACAGTATTTGATTGCAGATAGATATTTTAGATGTGTGGCCTTCGCAAAGGAAGAAGTACGATTATGACACACCAGGGATAAGTTCGGCAACTCTGAACAGCTCTCGGCGCTCATTTGGAACTCTTCCAGCATATCGGGTGTACTTCGATATATTCTATACTCACCTCACACCCTCACAGGAATGATAACCATTACGTTGTGGCGCGGTAAAAGCCAAAAGCATCCTTGCTTTAATATAAATTAAAACTCAAATCTAAACATCTAAATAAAAAAAATTAATAAAAATAAAATATAACACCCGATTTTCCTTGGAACAATTCCATACAATATATCATTGCAATTGAAGGAAAATATGTCCTCAAGGTCGATTATGCGTTTGAATCATCAAGTGAATAAGTGAATAGTGAATAAAATTGTATTTTAATTTCGCCAAATTTTAGGGCCAATGCGGAGATCATACAACATTTATAATCGATGGGTTTGTATGCCATACTGCATCACATAGGTGAAATAGGTGATCATGCTGGACAAAAACACCAAAATGATCTCGTTGGAGACCTCAAACAAGCCCAAAAAACACACACGAAACTCGTTCAAGTTCAGGCGACCCAGGAACATTTCCAGCTGCAAAGAAAAAACAGAACAAAGCCGATTACAGCAACCGATTTTCCATGGTAGAATTCAAAGTCAGACCTTTACATGCCACTCCTTCTGATCGCTGACTGGAAAATTCTCCAGACCCAATCTGCGTATAACTTTGGAGCTGCTGACCGCCTCGTGGGCAGCCAGCGTTAGGAGTATCACATCGGCGAAACCCTTCAGCACCAGGCCCCACATGCCCGCCTGCCTGGGATAGCGATCGGCGCGTATGATCACCTCGTAGGCCAGCACCGCGGTGGCAAAGATCTTGGCCATGAGTATGATGAGCACTGGCAGCTGCAGCAGCATATGAAATGATCTACCCACACGTTCGATTTCATCGTAGACGGCCACGCACTCCTCCAGGCGGCAGCGGGCCAGTCTCAGCTGACGGCGACTGGCAGGAGCAGCGCCTGGACGATCCAGCGAACGCAGCTGACGTCGCAGCTCAGTGCGAACATACCCGTTGACCTCCGAGTAGAGGGCCGCCACACTGAGGTAGCCCACAAAGCCGATATGTAAGATCATCAGGGAACCAATTTCGGCTATGATCTCGCACAGAATGGTCAGCAGTGCCAGCAGACTGCGAGCAAACAGTAAATATTGACACTCGCAGAGCAGCTCGTAGAAGAGGCAGACGCCTTTGACGAGGATCAGAACGAACTCCCGCTTGCCACCAAAGCCGGAACTCCTTCGCGACGACGACATTTGACGCACACGACGAAACACCCGAAGGAAACTGTTGATCATGCGCAGCACCTCGTGCTCGTGGTAAAACTGCAGCACCACGATGCAAGCGGTGCAGACGAAACAGCCCACCAGTCGCATGCACTGCAGCGTCCTCTCGTAGGGATCCTCGATTACGCCTACGAGTGGCACACAGAAGCAGCCCACCATGGCAGCGCAGACGATGTGCAGGATCAGAGAGTACCACTTGAGCGCGAAGTTCTTGCGTGCCACCAAGGCACCATCGCTGGGTCCTTTCATTGAGATGCCAAAACAGACGACGCCCAAGACTCTGGCGTAGTGGTAGCTAAGGCGTAGGATATACGCGGAGAGCCGCGAAAGAGGCACCTCTCGAAGACCCAGGTACATGTTGAAGACTGCTGCGCCACATTGGAGCCTTCATGAGCCTTCTTCCTGATTATGTGCTTTATTCGGGGTACACCAATTTAGTTGGCATAATATTTGTATAAGCTGTTCAAGCAGCGAATCAATTAACTGATTACAGAACCTGATTCCCTATTGCCATGCCACCTTTGACTGCATTTCATATTGAATGATGTATATTAGAAAGGTGACCAGAGCGGAAAGGAACACCAGGACCAGCTCGTTGGAGACCTCAAAGAGACCCAGGGGACGCACCCGAAATTCGTACAGATTCAAATGTGTCACAAAAATGTCAAACTGAAAGATGAAATCAATGATGGATTAATTATGCATCTGCAGTTACCGATAAACTTACCATCATGTGCCAATCGGAGTGGTCGCAGACAAGGCAGTTCTCCAAACTGAGCCGCCGAATGACCCTGAACTGAGTCCTGGCACCGTCCACAGACAAAGTCACAAGCAGTAAGTCTAGAATCACTTTGATTGTCAGCGCACCGAGCTGCACTTTATGCGCATCGAACCAACCATCGATGGTCAGCTTGTAAATGACGATACTAAGCAAAATGTAATTGTGGCCGAAGCTCAAGAAGAGCGGAAACTCGATGAGCTGCTGAAACGAAGTGGCCAGGCAATGAATCTCCCTGTAGAGGGCCAAGCACTCATCCAGATGGCGGCGCACAGTCCTCAACTGTTGGCGTCCCGGCTGAAGTCCGTGCGGCCGTTCCAGAGCCTGCAGTTGGCCGCGCAACTCGCAGCGGACAAAATCGTTCAGCTCGGAGTAGAGCAGCCCCAGACTGAGATAGCCCAAAAAGCTAATGCCCATCATTATGTTGGCGCCGATGACGACGAATGTGTTACACCACCAGATCAGTAGGCTCTCCACGCTGAATACGTATCCTAACAGGAATACCATTTCATGGATGCGGCAGCTCAATGAGAGTAGCAACAGCACCAGCTCTCGCCAGCCCCCATAGCCAAGAGTTCTGCGCTTGGGTAGAGCTCGAATGCGACGGAAGAGGCGCAGACAGTTGTTGACCAATTCAATTGATTCTGTTCTGTACAAGAGCTGCAGGCGAATAATGCAAATGCAGGCAAGAGTGATGATTACCAGGCGCATATAATGCGACACTCTCTCCAAATAATCCTCCAATCGAACGATCCATGGACAGTAAAAATAAGCAAATATGCCCGTAATCACAGTCCGATAGAGGACACAGAACCACAGCCAGCAAGGACTACGGCGAGCTCTCAGTTCCATCACCATATGTCCATTTGCGCTTATCCGTTGCCTGTCCACCTTGAAGCTGACGACTGCCATGAACCTGGCGTGGTAATACAGCCCGAGTAGGATACCCGCGGATAATTTCGATGCACTCATTTCACGTAGAACACCCAACATGACTGGATTAGTGACGAATCGAATAGTATTGGCGACAGCACGGTGTCTACCCGAAGTGCATTTTACTAATGAAAATGTAATCAATACTCCGATAAGATCTCTGTTGACAGCCGCTTACCCCCGGAGGACAGGTGCTGATGGGCTATTTTATTGGACGCAGAAGATCCACATCAAAAGGCTGTCACTGCGACACATCGCGACTTATGGAAATGTCCCTCCAAGCCCACCAGACAGCTGGTCACAAAAGTCCAGACAACAAAAACATACAATTCAGATCAAATATTATGGAAATTTAGAACAAAAAAATATATAAAATAAGCCCACTAAAAAGATTCGAGGCTTGTCCTTCTTTACGAAGTATTTTTGATCATGTTCCCCTAGATAATTTATGCTTAAAGGCCATGTTCATACGTCCATCCTATTGTCTTAATATGACGTACACAGCTTACTAGTTCAGTCAATTAGAAGTCCATTAGTGCGATATTCATGCTCTTTGTAGCATTTGCAAATCTTAAAACTCTTGCGTGTATTGTTGAGCATCGGATCTCGACATCTCAATAATGAGATCAGATCGGTTGTTTTCATTTTGAAGATCACGTTTCCCTGCGATCTATATGGTACGCTTGCTCCCCCTCACAGAGTTCTTTCTACATGCTATAATATCTGGCATTTGCTGGCATTTTGATTCACACGCTCACGATCCGAACCGAACCGATGCGATGCGATGCGATCCTGGCTGTAAGCTTGCTCTCTGGCTCTCTGGCAGCCACTGCGCCCTCCTTCTGGCAATGTAAATGACGCCCCCACTTTATGCTGTACGTGATCTTCTTATACAGTATCTTTTGTGCTACATCTTTGTTGGGATGTTGGGATGGGATGGGATGGCCTATCTGGGCCCTGCACGATTACAGCGCGCAGCGATTTGCGTCCGTCCGCATCTGGGAGATCTTTCAAGTCTGTCAAGCAGGGGTCCGGTCCACACACACCCTCACCCGCCCCATCCCAAATCACGTCTCTTTGTCTGACATTTGAAAAGAATTTTCACGTTGTATGAGTTATTTTTTGTTCACATCTTCTTCTTGGTGTTTTTTTCTTGTTGTTTGTTGTTCGTAGGCAATTACAGTAACAACATGAAGAGGAACAACTACAGCAGCAACTCTCGAGCACGTACATTTTCCGGCATTGTACGAAAATTGTGGGAACAATCAACGAAATAAACAAAAGTGCTTTGCATGCCGTTGATTTGTGCTGCAAATTGCTTTGGACTGAAATTACGACAACAACAAGAAGAACAAAAAAAAAACAGCTTAACACTGCCGGAGCCGAAGCTTCGAATACACTTACAGGCCGCGTCTTCTAAGATTTCAGAGCACCAAAAACTTTTCGCACCAAAACTCGAACTAAAATCGATCTTTCGTGTGGCAACTGCTGATATATTTTAATAATTAAACCAGAGATTGAACGATCCAAGTATGTTGGATACCCTTTTGAAGTGCATTCCATATGCCCATATAGGGACGGCAGCCAGAGCAGCAGCAAATGAGCCGAGTCGAGCCAAGGAAATGATGCAAAGCCACAACTTGGTCAGCAGATTAGAGCACTGGTCGGTTGCAGGGATCCCCCTGTGCCAGTAGAGTCCCTCCCAGACCCTGGTTGACCTCACGTTGAACAGAGTCAGGCCAGACACGCAGCCTCAACGCAGCCTCAACGCAGTGGCAGCTGTGCGAGCGAATCGGAGGAGGGGTGTTGTAGTGAGTAGACTTCAGGGTTGATTGATTTCAATTGCAGCTAGGAACAGTGCTCGTCGTCTCAGATGGCCTTGGCTCGCTTTTCACGCTTTTCCAGGCATTGCACTTAGGCCCAGTCTACCCCGCCGCACCTCTGACATTAATGGTGATTAATGGAAAAATGAAATGTAATTAAATTTGTTTTTTTTTTTGTTCCTTTTTTCGCTGGGCTATAAATTATTTGCGATTTTGCAGACGGGCCGGGCCGTTTGGTTCATTGCAAAAGCAAAAACAGCAAAAACAACGGCAACAACGGCAACAAAAATGTGAAAGCAAAGAGAAATAGCGAAACGACAATAACAACAGCAACAACAACGGCAGGCTTAGTGGGTACCGTTACAGCAAGAGAGCAACAACCAGCGAAGGAAGGCAGGCGAAAAGCAGCAACAACAGCAACAAATCAGCGAGGGCAACGTCATAAATTTTGCCTTTGCAGCTTTGAATTTATTGCGAGGCGAATGCAAAAGCAACGAAAATGCGGCCAACGCAGAGTACAAACACCTCTAAAACGGGGGCTCTGTTTCTGTTCAAAGTGTATTCGTATAAGGTGCGGCATTCGAAGAGAGTGAGTGCGCGTGCTCCTCTTATTAGTACAGCATCGACAACATCCAAAAGAGCGCGGAATTCGAAGATCGAAAATACCTCACCTTGTTTAAAATATACCGTGCCAGACTTCCTAAGTTTCGTGTGCGTGTGTGTGTGACTGCATTGCGATTGTAGCCATTAAAATCTTGAAATTGCATGCTAATAACCGTACCCTGGCCCGCTAGTTAAGTGGGCAAATATGTTGTACATGCTCGTTACTAAATGCAAGCATGTAATTTGCCTCTTTTCGCAATGCCATTATTACATATTGCATTCTTGATTCGCTCAGCCGCCTCTAAGCAGTAGAGTAGAGAGGCAGATACATGTATGTATTTACATATGTGTATGTGTGTGCTATGCCTAGCAACAACAAACGGAGAAAAAGTAGCTTTCGTGGCAAAGTTTTGATACTCAGCTATACAATTTGGAAAAAAATATTTTAACCATTTATTAGCGTTATATAATAATAATGATAATTATGAATTGAGAACACGGCTCGCAGTGTTTTGATTTAAATAAATCTAGTAACCGCAAAGAACAGAAAAAAAACAACATTAAATATTAAAAATACTTCTAGGAGTCAGAAATGCTTTCTAATCTGCGTTACAAACATCTGATAGAATCTATAATGGCCTCTGCAGGGTACTTTAGTTTTCTATGTGTATTAGTTGTGGGACAAAACGGAGCTGAGGCACAGGCAGACAAAACCCAGTGGTAGGCAACAGCGGCTGGGGGGACGGGGGCCAGCATCAATCATCATCAAGCCAGGCCATAGTTTTGGATCTAAGGCCCCTCTCTGCCGGCGCGATCTGCCGGAAGTCGCAGCCAATCTAATGTTAAGTGCCCACTCCACTTCACTTGCTACGCGCAACAGAAAAATTACGACTAGAAAGCATTTTCCCCATTTGTTTTTTTTTTTTTTTTTTGAACACAGTGGAGCCTCTAATGGGCGTGGATAGTGATTGATGAAAGAGGAAAGGAAGATGGCTTCGACTTCCTATGCTCTCGCGCACTGATTGAACACCCAACTAATGGATTTGACCCTAATTAATACAGTGGAATCTCTTAGGGCAGACCAGACAGATCCCTGAGGCGGCGACTTCTCTGTCTCATAAACTAACATCTCTATTGGGCGGATTGAAGTCTTGAGTCTAAGCTGTTGTTCCCGTGAGCCGGTTTCACTGTAAGTGCCAGATGGGAATAAAATTGGAATATTTAGTATAGAAAGGCTGGAGCCTCCTACTAGATAATGCTTTGCTGTGCGTTGCATTCATTTCATTGAATCCCTTGATTATATGGGCGTACATTTCAATCGTTGCTTTTTCACCAGAGATTGCTCGTTTCCTCCTAGACGAGGGTTCACTGTCCGTTGCATCCGTAGCCAGAGGCGACTGCGCTGAGTCATTCTTTCTTTCTCCTTCCCTTTCTCCACTCGAGTGCTCCGAATTTTCTTTACGCTTCAGACACACACACAAATCATGCCATCCCCAGCGGAAAAGGGCCCCAACCCCAACCAAAACCATTTCGTAGGCAAATAAAAAGCTTTTAAGATCTTTTCTGTTTTACATTTTGTATTTTTTAAGTTTTTTTTAAGGTTTTTTTGTTGTTTTGTTTGCGTAAGTTTTACAAAAATTGGTTGTTAGTTTCGTTGCAGGGAATATACACAATGCTTTTGTTTTTTTTTTGTTTCTTTTCTTTTTTTCGTTTAGCTGCTTGGGAGTCTAAGTCCCATACAATATACACAGGTTGGTTGTTCAAAATAACATATTTGGGAGAGTCGAAAGCTTAGGGAAATAATTTTGCAGAAATAATATACATACATACAGACTCGTACATGGATGATAGAATGTAGAGATAAAAATTTGTCACAAATAGGGCATAGGACACAACACAATCAAATCAAACTGTGTGCGTGTGTGTGTAAGAGCTTAAAGAGGGATTTTGTTTAAATAATTTCTGTTATAATTACATTTTAATAATTGAGATCATGACACAAAGTACATTTCAAATACTTCTGGCACACGCGTGCATCAGTGCCCCGAAACACGCTGAGAACGCTTGAATTTTTTTTGGGGACGTGGGGGAGGGGCTTTGTGAGTGTTTGGGTTCACGGATGTGGGGGGGAGGGGGCTTATCTAGTATCTAGTGGATGCATAGCAAGAGATCGTACAGATGCAATTTCCTAATTAAAATTTAATCTATCATAAAAGTGCTGCTACCAATTGAAGTCTTTCGTTTTGCTATAATTTACGTATGCTAATGCACAGATATAAATATCTCTATATAAATATAAATACATATATATATCATCATCATAATTTCAATAGTTTTTTATATCTATCGCTATGCATCCGGGTATTTCGCGTACGTTTCGGCTGCTGTGCTGCACGCGCGGTTGATCTTTTTGTGTTGTTTTCGCTTTTCGTCTGCTTTTGGCGCTTTTCGATTTGGCGCGTTTTTTGTTGGACAACATTTTGGGATCGTCAAGTCTTTGTTTAAACAAGTATATACATAAAAGCTTTATGCATACGTAAATATAAAAAAAAACAAAAACTTTTAAAACATTAAAATTACGTTCACAATAAATATAATGTATTGCAATGGTTTTTGCGGCTGCTCCTGCGGCTGCACGACTCGTCCTACTCGTCCTTTTTCACAATCGTCCCGATTTCGCTATTATCACTATCCACAGCCCGAGGGTGACAGCTATTGTTGTTGTTGGGACAGTTGTTGTTGTTGTTGCTGCTGCTGCTGTTGACGTAACTCTTATTTTTGTTGCATTTTGGCACATTCGAAATTACTTTGGGGGCCTTGCGCTCGCGGTAAAAGTCTGAAACGAAAACGGGCGAAAAAGGAAAAGTGGCAATTAGTCACAGTGCAGGCACTCGCATAAATAGCTGTAAAGGAAATGGAAAAACACAAACACACAGAGTGCCATGCAGCAATTAAGAGGAAAATAGTTGATATTCCAACGAAATGATACCCCCTAATTTATTTACACTAAATCAAAATATCGAAATAAAAATAAAATGGTAGAGAAAATAAGTCACATAACTTTGGAATTATGTTTGGCTTAACTCTTATGATGTTCGAAATTTATTTTTCCTGTTCCATAACGAATTGAAACATATACATATGTACATACATATATACCCTCTACAAATACAGGGAGCAAATTTTTGACCTTCAGAAGGCAAAAGGGAAAGCAATGCAAACTGCAACTGCGAACTGTGGCAGGGGGAGCTTTCTTATCGCACATGAGAGTGAGTATGCTCCCCACCTTTTCTCTCTACCTGGTCATTGGCGATAGACGATAAATGTCATGGGCGGTCGCGACGACATTGCCACGACATCATGAGGCAGCGCGATAGCTGCAATCGCAAAAGTGCAATGTTGTGGTGGGGGACGGTGGGGGGTGGAGTGAATGATACGGCGCTTAATGGAAGAACAAGGAGAGCAGCCAATGAATGGGGTTGTGTGGTGTAATCATTGAGCGTAAGCAGCAACGCATGCCAAATGCGTTCTAAATGGCACATCAACCTTGATGTTGTTTCTATTTTTATAGCTTTTTATATACATATACATATCTGTAAGTATGTATGTATGTATTTACACTCCATACATACATAGTATCTCAATCGGACAAGCCGCAGCTGCGGTCGGTTGCTTCATCACGTAAACCGCTCTAAAGCTTAGACACTGGGGGCTCCAGGCAGGCAGGCAGGCCATAGGCAAACATCAGGCACTGCGCAGTGACCTAAAAGCGACCAGCAGCAGCGACGCAGCCGCAGATGATGACGAAAACCGCGCTTGCGGCGTTATAATCAAATGTACAGTTATAGAAAATTATAAGCCAAGCCAACGACAACGACAAAGAAGTTGTAGCGAAACGGGGCAATGAAGAAGAGTGGGAAGAGTAGGATCGCAAAGCGTAGTCTTTGTCGTCGTTGTCGGCGAGTCTCTTAATGTAAAGGAGAGGGTGGTGGTTAGCCACTGTAATAGGCGGGGGGGCGGAGCGCGAATGTAATTTACCGTTATCACCACTATGAGCACGCAGCTTTGAATCTCTCCCAAGCACACACACACGCAGGCCGAACATTACGCTTTCTACACACACGAATACAATCAAAAGGAACTACAAAAGATATGAGAAATCTGTGGAAGTGCGGCGCAACAGCAAAACACGTTTTGTTTACGAAATGTGTGGGGAGAGGGCACACCGATGAAAACAGGAACGGCAACAAAATAATATACTCATAAATATTTATATGGGAAGAAGCAAGTTTCAGCATACATAATTTGTACACATATGCATGTACATACATATGTGTATACGTATGTGTGCAAGCTTTCGAAGAATCACGGGCCTTATTGGGGCGGGGCGTGGTAAAAATCCCAAGCAAAACAAAAAGCACAAAACAAAGCGCTTCTAACTGTGAAGTACAGTGGTGGCCAAAACATGGCCAGACAAGATGTGTGCGAGAGCAAAAGCAAGAGCTTGAGAGTGCGATGGAGATAACAGAACATGTCTAATGGTATGAGATTGTGTATTCTCTGGACCTGCCACAAATGCTGCCTACTGAGCGCTGCTGTACTTACGCGATCAGTGCGTGACCTTCACGACGAGTTTTGAAAAACAACATCCACAACATGCGTGCGTTCGTAGTACTACGCATAAACACACAGACACGCGCACGCGCACACACTCTCAGCTCGCTTATCAGCCGAGGAACCACTAAAAATAAACATGAAAATACAAATTCGCGCCAAAATGAAAAAAAACACCATCAGCAGGCTCCATTGGCTCCTCGTGCGCCAAGACAAACAAAACGCGAAGTGGAGGCCAGCTTGGGAGCCGAGGTGCTTGATACTCTTGCAAGATTCATCGTTACACGATATACGATTCGAATGACATGAAGCTTTAAATTTTATAAATATTTAACAGAGTCATGGAGAAACGTTCAGATCCAAGTTCAGCCTTCAGTTTGGTAACAATTTACTAAAAATTGTTTTATATTCCAATTCCTATCGAGTGGTTTTCGTTACAACAGACAGGTAGACATGGGCACACTTCATTTATCTCTGATGTAGGAATGCTTAATTTGCTTAATGACAAACCACTGGTCCATTTATAAATACCCTCTGCAAGGGTGAGGGTGTATAGAACACCTCCTCAGCGAATGAGAGATGAAAAGAGGAGCAAAAAAAGAGAGAGAGAGCGCGAGCTGCCTGATTGTCTATACGCGCGCGCGAATATGTGTGTGTGAGTGGGCTGACGTCGTATAAGAGTGACGCCGCTGTTCAGATTGCGTTTGTCGTTGTGGGTGCGGCCGCGGCCGCCAACAACAACAACAAAAACAACAAGAACAACTACAACTTATGTACAGTCGCTCGCTCTGGGCAGGCGTGTGCCAAGTAGTTGTTGTTTTCTTTTTTTTTTTGTTCAGCATGCACACATATGCACATGCACAACATCAGCAGCAATAAGGCGTTGGCGCTGATTTTAATTTAATTGAGGCCTCTCAATTAATTGCTCTGCAGCAGCAGCAGCTGCACTCCCTGACGCAATCACCATCACCGTCGTCGTTGTCCGTAGAACGATTATGGGATGCAGAATCTAAAAAAATATCTTTTTGGCGCGCAGAACGAAACGGGATTGTTATTCAACAGTTTATTTTCCCCATACGTACAGTCTGCGTGTTTGTTTTTCGCCAAGACAAACTGGCGACAGATATCACAGCACAAGGCAGCGTTTTTTTTTTCCAATTATTCCTTTGTCTGATTGCACCCTCTCAGATATCAATGGAAACAACCCATACAACAAAGGTATGTCAATATGCTCAGACCTTGACCAACGGAATTGATAACAGGCCAAAGCCCGAGCCAGAGCCAACAAAAGCAAAATGTGAATCAAATTCATATCTTTGCGCGAAAAGTGTTTCAGAATACGACGACAAAGGGGGGACGAAAACAAAGGTCTATCAAAACAAAAACTGAAAAAACAACGAAAAGCGAAATGAGCGCGAAACGAATGCAAAAATTACCACTATTCAGAGATGGATGAATGGGAGAGAGACGCTAGAGGGAGAAAGAACCCTTCGGCAAACCACACATAACACTGCAGTGCAGTTCTAGTAGGGTTATATTACAGTAGTAGCCACAAATTAGAAATATTCAGCGCTACTAATCAAGTAATCCGAAATTATCGAAGCATCCAATATCGCAATAGAAAGATAGTGTAGATGTTGTAAATGAGTCGAGCACAGACGAAAATATTTACATTTGTATATAGAAAGAATTTTCCGTTTCCCCGATTAGAAATGACCACGAAACGATTTTAATTCCTAAGCGGACACTGACGTATCTCGAGTTACAGTTCCCCCAGCAACCGAAACCATTAACAATAAGAAGAAAAAAAAAACGAACGAAAGGGAAGAAAACGGGAATGACAAAAATAACAACAAAATCACACACAAGGGTGGTTTCTCACCCAAATTAGGGGTTGACTGCCATGCCAGGCAAAGCGAGGAAAAAATAGAATATAAGAGGAAACCGTAAATAAACGAAACCAAGAGGGAAACGAAAATCAGGTGCTCCCAGTTGGAGGAACTCCTACGAATCTCACCTTTAATCCCTTGAGGAGGACGTCCGTATGGCTTCTGTCCGTGTGATCTGGTCAGGTTGGTGCGTTCAGCGCAGCTGCTGATTATCAGCTTGGCGGTGGTTGCAATCTGGCTGGGCGTCAGTGCCACCCCCGCTGGAAAGGGCTCCAAGAGCTTCGCCTGACACTTGGACGGGAGCCTGTGCGCCCGGTTTAGCTCCTGCTCGCGTTTATCCTCGGCCACAATATCCACGCCGTATTGCCGGTGGACGCGCTTTCTCCCTTCTTCAGTCACATAGGCCAGCCTCTTGTTGATATCGACGCCAACCTCGTTCGGATCCGTGCCAAACAAATTGCGGCAGGCGCGACTGGCCATGGCCACTGGGGTGGGGCGGCGTAGCTCAGCAGATGTCAGCGAATGCCTCGACCATACCGGGGGCACCTGAATGGGCGCCATCGTGCACTTTGCTATTTTCTTCCTTCTTTCACTTGAGTTGGTTCTCCTCTATCTGTTGTTTGCTTTGCAGTACTTTCTGTATCGCTTTCTGCTTTCACTTGAACTTTTCTTTGTACTACTTGTGTTGGACTTTTCTCCTCATTACAGACACAGCGCGAACGGGCGAGAAAATCAGCTGGCGGCGAAGTCACGTACCGTGCTCGAGAGCATTTTTAACGAAATTGCAAAAACGGCTGTTTTAATTGCTTTTCTATTGGCACATTTCTTGTTGATTTGAATTATTTTTTTTTTGCTACACTTTTTAAGCGATATTATTGTTTAGAATTCGAAGCGAAATTCGTCACTAATTTGTTGTTTCATTGCTACTCAATCACGAAACTCAATTTTAGTTTCAAGTTTGATGTTGTTCATTTGCTAAACAAACACAAAACGCGCTATTTGTGCATTTTAGCGAACTTCAGAGTTTTATTTGAATTTTCATTCACGCGCGCCCAACAACCGTTCGGTTCAAATAAATTTTTAATATTAACATTTTTACGCCAGTTCTCTTAGTCGTCTGTTTTGACCGCGTATAGGTGTTGGTGTGACCAGTGACCACTTATCGTCAAAATATGCGGCCAGACCCTCCGAAATATACCGAAATATACCTTAACACTTTAAAAATATACCATTAATATAATGACGGACAAGACCAGATGCATTGATATTCCTCGATTTTGATATTCGGTTCAATATTACTAGCTAGTTAGCCCTCTCAGCCGTAGGGAAATAATTTTATTCAATTCCTCAATAAATTTTTTTCAGGATTGGCTAGTTTTCAGAACTTTTCTTCATTGGATTGTTCACGTAAAAAGGTTCAAACAAAAACGGCCAAAGCATAAAACGTAAATGTTGACTAAATGTGACGTCACATGTTGCTGGTCAACCAAGTTTCTCTATGCGTATGGATTTTTGTATACCTTATTTCTTTTAATTGATGTTAAATTTATTGTTCCAAGCATTAATCTTGCATTTTTTTAGATTGAGATGTTCTTTTACCTATTAATGCATATGTTTTGTGTTTTATACATACATTTATCCCGGTTCTGATACCCATTCTTTGTACCCGTGAGCTGCAAAACTTGTTTAATATCTTTAGAATAGAGACTGAGTAGTTTTTGCCTTAATTGGAGCCTGAAAATTCAAACAATATCTCAAGTCGATAATATCCATTTTCCCAAGGTATGCAGATTGTTGCTCATTCCGTGCCAAAGTTGTAGAACAAAGCTGCCTATTCATTTCCCCATGTTGCTAAGATTTGTCCCGGACATATCAAATGTATCTTACGGTAAAGTGGGGAATTCACCAAAAATAGTGACCGAGTTGAAAAATACCATGATAAAATAAAATACTTTATTTTGGCATCAAAAAATACCATAAAGTAGTTCATAACATAATGAAATGTTGCTGACATGCTGGGATTTCGCTCTCTCCTTCTCACCATTGCGTTAATAGTGCTCGTTCTCTTAAAAGAAACTTTCGCTCTCTCTATACAAATTTGGTGTTTTATCCCGCTGGAGCCAAAATTCAAACATACAACAACAACATTCTACTTTTAGCTTGGTTTTTATCCTCTTTTTATGTCAACACAATCGTGATTTAAGTATTGTTGCATAAAATAGGATTTTTCAGGACTTTAAAATGTTATGATTGTATTAGCAAAATAAGTCTAAATCGCTTTTACACGATAAAGCCATAAATACCATGATTCATCCCATGCGCCTCCTCAATGTCAGGGCAGGTTGCTTTAAGAGAGTGGTTGAAATTCAAAGAGCGCCTTATCACTAGAAGTTTGGTAATTGGTAATTTCTTAATCATATGTAGGTACATATGTATGTACATATGTGCATACCTTACATGGGATGTAACAAATAAAGAAAGTGAATTTTCCGCCTTAATGTGTGCTTTGTGTGCTTGATTGCTGTTGTTGTACCAAGTTAATAGGCCCTGCTCCAAGGTCAGACCTAGTGACATGCGTTATTAAACAGCCTAATGGCTAGAAGCCAAATGCAATACAAAGCAACAAAATGTAAAAGTAAAGCAAAAATAAAACAAAAAATAGAAACACTTTCGCGCTAACGGCGGCCGTTGGAGCGTAGCAACAACAGTTAGCACGAACGAAAGTGAAAATAGTTGAAAAACGGCAAAGCAATTATAAATACCTATGTGCATATGTATGTATGTATGTACATATGTAGGTGGAAGTGGAAGTGGCAGTGAAACTGGGAGTGGGAATAGCGGATCAATGTGGGATGAACGTGTTTTCAATAATGCCGAGTCATCAGTGTGGCAGAAGCCCAACAGCTGGAATTTGGTGGCCTGGCCTGGACGCCCCCTGTCTTCCTTTGGCTTTGGCCGCGCCGATTAGTCATTTTCGAGTGTGGCCCCAGACAAAGGATTTATTTATCATCATATTTCTTTTTGGCGCGATGTCCAAATTGGGAATGGAGGAGGGAGTGTGTGGCAAGTACCTGCCCGACGGATGAACAAGGGTTCAGGGGTTGAGATTGGGCACGGGCACAGGTCGGAGAATGCAAAAACCATCCCTCGCGCCAAAATAAAAAAATACGCACACACTGGAGAGAATGTGTGAAAGTTGCAGGATCCTTTCTCCTTCCCCCTGATCCAGCGGACTCCCTTTCACGTTTCACGTTAACCCCTGGCGATTGATGACGACAGCCGCTGCGTCATTTCTGTGGAAATGCGTTTCAGCTTTACATTGATTTGAATGCAGGGCTACACACGACACACACACACACACACACACACACCCGTGCAAGTGCGCGCGTGTTCGTGTGTGTATTTTTATCTGCTCTATGTACGTGTTTGTGTCTACTGGCGGCTACTTTTCGTCGGCACTTCCGCCGAAAGGAGAGTAAAGCAAAGTATTGGGAAAAACTCAAGCTGTTTTTGGGGCCTGAGGCTACTACGCTGCACGAAATTAGTGCATTGCCCACGTACTAAGACGTGACGTAAGCGGAAGACAACGGGAACTCTCGCTCTCTGGTCGCACGCGCTGGTCATGAGGTTAAGCGCGCTGCAGTTAATGTTATTTGTTGCTATGGAGTGAGAGTAAAAGAGTGTGTAGACCTAGGGGGGTGGTTGGCCTGCTGACGTCACGTGCCTCTAATTAATAAATGAGCTCATTAATGAATTCATTCTCTCTCTATCTCTCTCTCTCATCTGCAGGCGCTCTCTGTGGCTGTGTAGGTGTGTGCAACGTGCAATTGTGTGTGAATTATGTTTTGGGAGCTGCGTGTAATTCCCCCGGTTCTAGGGTCCGCCTGTCAGCTATTTTTAGTGCGTGCGTGGGGTGGGGTGTTGTGTCTGTGTTTGTGTTTCGCCCTCGTCTTTGACATGCATCATAAATTCTGCCTTCTACCCACCCCCCAAAGCACAGACACACAGATGCAACCTGCCCCCATGCCATCCGCCCCATTGCTTTGTCTTCATCCCACTCTCCTTCGCTCGCTCTACCTTTGCTGTGCCTTTTTTTCTTATTTCATTTTTTGAGCCATCTGTAAATTTTGCGCCAATTTCTGCGGCTGCTGCTGCTGCTGTTGCCCTCATCATCATCTCACACAGAGAAAGAAAGAAATATACACAGAGACTGAGAGGGATAGAGACATCGTGAATACCTGCTGCTAGTAATTTTGAGCAAAAATGTATTTTGCGCCAAAAACCAAAACCTGAATCTGACACGGCCCGGTGCACGATACACGGTGCATGGTGCCAGGGCCCCGGTGCCCGGTGGCACTCTCTTCCCGTTTCCGCACTTGAAATACATCCACAACGGCCCCCCATACCCTGCCACAGCCACACATTGGGACATCTTGTTGAGCTGCTGCTCAAGCTGAAACAAGTGCTTTGCTTTTTTTTTTCTTTCGTTCCTTTCTTTCAGGTTTCACTCCTTGCGCCTGCAGGAGGAGGAGGGAGCGGAGCAGGAGGCGAGACGGCTCAAAGAGAATTCTCGTTTTTGAGCCGCCAAAAGTAACATCTGCTCCCCAAAAAGCATAGACATGGGCCCCGGAATTGTCGTATTTTATTTATTTCGTTTGGGTTTCTTTCAACTTTTGGCATTTGGGAAGAGTCAGGGTAAAGGGTTAAGAGTTTGGATTGAAAGGGACATAACTAAACCACAGAGTCACCAATCAAGGGGATAGCATCCATCGGAGTCGCCTTGGGGATAGGATAGGATGGGATTACATCCTGAATGAGCGACCTAAGGAATGACCAAATCAATCCTAATTGGTGTGGCATTGTTTTGTATGTTTTGTTTCTGGAAGGGGAAGCATTTCAAACTAGAAGTAAATGATTATGGAATTAATTTAGCTATTGAAATGAATTTATGTTCTAAGAAACAATTCTTTAACAAAAGATATCAAGTTTCATTCACATTCAACGCCCGTTGATACCCTACAATCTCTCGTGCTGCAAGCGCATTTGAACTTTGACTTTTCATATCTTCAATTGCTGTTTGCCCTTGGCCGGGTCCGCTCCGTCACCCAACCCTGGCTGCCCTGCCTGCCCTGCTGCGCGCTAATTTGCTTCATTTATCTTTCCTGCTTTCGGACAGCACCGAAACCCACACTGTCTCCCATACTATGAACAGCAAATACAATTACTCTACGTGACTCTTAGGGGCCTTAATTGCAGCACTGCCCCTGCCGCTGGTTCTGCCTGTGATTGTGGTTCTGTTTCTGGTTCTGGTTGGAAGTCTCTCTTTTCTGGCCTCATAAATCTCACGCGCCTCCGATTGCAGCGAAAAGTGTCACATTCTAAGCATTGGCTGTGCAGCATAGATAAGAGCCGGTAGCACCGCAATTAGGCATCGTCGTAATACGGTAATAGGGTACGTTATCTGAGGTCTCTCTCGGGACTCTTTCTTCCAAGGAGTCCGACAGCAGCTGGCTGGTTTCGTGTGACCAACAGCCAAAGATCTGTTGACCAGTGTCCAAGCTCATAATTCACAGTAGAAGAAGGTGGAGAGAGGCTGGTGCTGAGAGGCTGATGGGAGGGCTGCGATGGGCTGGGATATCGCATGTGTGAATTATGTCCAAAGTGGGTCGCGGTCGCGGGCATAAATCAAATGTGCGGACCCGTACTCCTCCAGTGGGTCACTTTGGCTATGCCTCGATGGCCATTGCATGCGGCACGCCAATTGCAAGTTGCAACTTACAAGTTCTACGATGCCCGTTGCCGATGCCACCTCGAAGACATGATTTCGAGTTGACCCACTTGTGTGTATCTTGCTTGGTGTGCTTCTCAGGCCGTTATTTTTCACACCCAAACTGGTTGGGAATGCGAAAAACAACAAGCGACAATTGTCGCTGCCACAAATGGAGGGGAGATTCCGTCGTGGAGTGGCGTGGAGTGCCAGTGGAGTGGGTTGCAGTGGAGTCCGGGGCAGTCACTTGGAAAATGCTAAACAAAAGCGACCGACTGTGATACACCAGCATAATAATTGATCGCTGAGAGCTGGAGCGGCTTTCCAACTGGTTTTCCCACTCTCCCTACCCCTACCCGAATGGTTTTCCTTAATTTCCTGCATTTTATCCAGTTTTTATTGCCCTCGTCTTGGGCCGTTTTCCATTGTCTAAGATTTGTGCCTCTTTTCTTCTCGTTTCTCTTTGAATTTTTTAACCATTTTCCCTCGCACACAATCCAACTCAGACAAAAGATTTTCAGTAAACTGAAAGTTCCCCCCTCTATTGAGGGTTGTGTTCGAATGAGTTATGGCGACCCCGCCCGGGCCGATCTTTTGCTGGTGGTGGTGGCTGAATGCTCTGTGCTCTGTGGCTTCATTTCATATGCATTTCGGATCAGATCCAGACAAGCTCAGAGGGACGCCGAGGGTGGGGGAAATGTGAATGGACTCTATTAATGAAATGCGATATGCGGTGCATGAAAAATCAAATGAGTTGGTTTCCCCACCCTCTCTGGTCTGGTCTGGTCATTTTACTCCGCCTGTCAGTGTTTCGTTCCCGCTTTTGATGTTGATGTATCTGTGTCTGTGTATCTGTGCAGCCGAGTATCTCGCGGTGCGCTAAGCTGACAGCATCTGGTCAAGATGGTCAGACGTTCGCCAAGCGAAACTATTTCTGGCATATTATATTTCTCGTACAATTTACATGGATTGCGTTTGATGATGGACCGACGGCGCACGCGCCCTATGCCGGGAGTGTGGCCAGCTGCCCAAATATTTCGCCCTCGACTGTCAAACAAGTCGCTCAGCTATCTCCCTCTCTCCACTCCCCACCCACACTGCTTTACAGCTGCATTCAGATTGTTTCCCCTACTCCCACACATCTAATTCAACCTCTCTCTATCTCTCCCTCTGTTGGTGTGACTCCTGCTTCCATGACTGGGCCCTTTGTCTGTCGACAGCTTGCAGCATTTTTGTTTATTTTTATCGGCTGCTATTTTCGTTTGCTTTTCCTCTTGAATTTTCATTAATTTTTCTTTGTTTTATTCCGTTTGGTTGCTTGTCGCATGCCACCACGCCCCTGCGCGCCTGATGTCATTTGCATTACCGTAAACCAATGCACATGCACACATGCTGCAAAAAGGAATAAACAAATGAGCAGCAACTAAGAACTGAACCGAACTGAAATACAAAGTGAAAGAGAGAGCAGGAATAATATTCTGTGGGCATCAGTATTAAAATTGGCTAGAATTGTGAAATCCAGATTGAATGCTTACATATGTATGTACATATGTTCTGTACATATGTATGTATTTAGTAGTATGGAAAATTGCATCTACGAGTAATGACTAATTACAAAATTGTGAGCTTGGAAAAGTTAAAATGAGCAATTAACAGATTAGATGGGCACAATGCAACAACTATACATACATACGTACACACGTACACACTGTCTGTCCACAGCTGATCCCAACGATCAAATTGCATGTAATTCAAGTGCCTGTTGACATATGTTTGTTTCTCCAACACGATAATTGTGTGCTTATTTTTTTTGTTTTGTATTCCTCTATTATAACCCATTATGGGCTATTATTTCACAATTCGGACATGCAAAGAGTTGATATGTTGCCAAGCAGAAAATCTTACACATCGACCATATTCAATTTCAGACTTGCCATAAACTTTGATGTGCAGCTGTACATATGTATGTATGTATGTGCATCTGTCTATGTAGATTATTTATAGACCTGCAGAGATATTTCAATTAACAGAGTCATTATGCAATCCATTGAATCGCATCCGAGTTCAATGCTTGCCCTAGTTTACTGGACATATGTATGGCCCCGCATGTTGTATGGCCATATCCAATTCATGTTCATCCCATTGGGCATTGGAACGTGCGCTACTTATGTACAAATATATCCCGACGACTACTGGGCGTAATGATATGATGGGGCAGCCGGCCCGCTTCGAGTGCCTCTGGCGGTCCAGTCTGTCTGTCTGTCTGTCCGTTCGTGCTCGCTCGCTAATCGACTGATTTTTCTACCGTTAAGTGGTGTTAAGTGCTACCACAACGAAAACCAAGTCGAAAACAAATTGTCTTCTTATTAATGAGCTTGAATTTCATTGTGTGGCGCCCTCCACACCGTTCGCATAATTAACCAGATGCTATCATTGACGGTTTGCGCTGATCTTTGCATTTTGTGTGATTCAGATTCAGAACTTTCAATTTCCGCTGGCAGCATAAACATTCAATGACATTCAATGTCCTCTCTCACGGCACATTTGCAGCTGATGACGTGTATTACTCCAACTTATGCGGGCCATTCGGTAATGTTCCCGTTCCCCTGCCTGTCGATATTCAATCGCACTTTTATTCATTTTTTGAATTTGTTGTGGTAATGATTGATATATATGGGGGTGACGGTAGCTGATCCAAAAACTGAGCACACCCTTATGACAAAATACACAAATTTTTATATGTAGATTTTGTGTGGCTTCTTGGGCGTCTTCAGGCTATGCATTTGTACCATATTCTTGCCAAGAAGAGTATTCCAAATGTCGGATGGGACGAAGATCGAAGTGTAGATTACAATACAGCCAATACAGTCACTTTTATTTCAAGTTTGGCGGTTTATTTTCAAATAAAATAAATACCACTTTTGACATCTGGCAGCGCTGCGAAATTTCGACACCAGTACGGCAGCGCTGTTTCAGGGCAGTATTTTAGCAATCGGTACGGCAACTCTATTCTGCTGTCAGTTCGAGCGCTGAAGAGGGCTGCCATTCGGCCTCATATGTCAAAACATTTTGTAAACAAAAATAAATACAATTTTAACTAAAAATGCGGCGCCGCGTGGGACTGGGAGCTATTCAGCAGCAAAAGCTAGCTGCCGAGAAGTACAAGGACAAAGGCACAGATCTGCAAGAGTCGCAGCTGGAGCAAATGACAAAGCAAATGGACGTGTTCCGCTCCAAGCTGGAGGAATTTGCAATGAAACACAAAGAAGACATACGCAAGAACTCGCAGTTTCGCAAGCAGTTCCAGGAAATGTGCGCTGCCATTG
Organism: Drosophila ambigua; assembly: GCA_018150905.1. Classification (NCBI taxonomy): domain Eukaryota; kingdom Metazoa; phylum Arthropoda; class Insecta; order Diptera; family Drosophilidae; genus Drosophila; species Drosophila ambigua. The sequence goes on from JAECWS010000086.1 coordinate 3,203,994, forward strand.
GCGTCGATCCACTGGCCACGGGCAAGGGCTTCTGGAGCGTCCTGGGCATGGGCGACTTCTACTACGAGTTGGGCGTTCAGGTTGTCGAGGTGTGCCTGGCGGCCAACCACAAGACGGGCGGTCTGATGGAGCTAGACGAGCTGCGTAATCGCCTGGTAGCGGCCCGAGGCCAGAGTGCAGTGCATCAGGAGATCACCAAAGAGGACATACTGATGGCAGCCAAGAAGCTGAGCATTTTTGGAAATGGGCAAGTCTACACAGATGCGATACTCATTCGTGCAGCACAGCTAACTTTTCATTGTGTACTTTCAGTTTTGTTGTGCACAAGTTGGGCAAGGGCAAGTACATCGTTCAGTCCATTCCCGGGGAGCTGAGCATGGAGGAGACGAACATCTTGAATGCAGCATCCAATACCGAACAGGGCTGCGTCACCCAATCGCAGCTAATGCAGGACTTGGGGCAAGTATTCGAGCACTATCTAAAAGTAATCAATTTTAATTGGTTTCCTAACGTTTTGATGCACAGCTGGACCGACTACCGGGCCAGGCAATCTCTGGACAAGGTCCTGGGCGAGGGCCTCTGCTGGATAGACAGGCAGGCGGAGGAGGAGCCTGCCTATTGGTTTCCCAGCTTGTTTCCCGGTCGCAATGCTCAGGCTGCAGCCTCGTAGCTTCGCCTAATTAGAAACTAATCGTATTTATGCAATAACCTTAAAAAAATATATCTATATTTGTACAGCTTGTAAACAATTGCAGTGCCTGGCTAAATGGTGTTGCCTCTGGCTTCTTCATCCTTTAAAATCTTTATTTCGGCCTTCAGCTCAGAGTTCATGTCCATGAGACGTCGGACTTCGCCCTGAAACTTTATCGTTAGGTCCTTGACAGTCGCCTTGTACTCGATGGTTTTTTGTCTGTGGTGCTGCATGTAGTCGCTTAATCGACTCTCGTTGATCTTGCTGCGGATACAAAAGAAGTTAATTAATAATCAAGCCAAGTATTATTTATATTAGTCTTACAGCTCGGAATTTTTCTGCTGTTCTTCGATGAGCCCGTTGCGTTCCAGCTCGCTGAGCCGCTTGCGGGTTTCCTCCAGCTCAGCATCGATTCTCTCGTACTGATCCACAACCTCATTGTACTTCTTCTCCAATCGTGTGTAGCGCGCCTGCAGCGCTTCCATATCCGCCAAGTGCTCCGCCTTATCCTGCTTGAGCTGCAATCGATGGGTAAGAAAATGGAATGATGGGTGAGGAACCAGGATCACGCTAACCTTCTCACGCTGTTTGGCCCTTAACGTGGCCACCTCGCTGTCCACACGTTTGGCTTCTTCCTGCAGGATGATGCCCATATTGGCAGCCAGCTGAGCCAGCTCTTCTTTATAGCTTACGGCTCGCTTCTCCGCCTCGGTCTTTTCACGCACAGCCGACTCGCTCAAGCTGAGGGCTTCCTGGACCTTAGTCATGGCCGCATTCTCCCGCTTGTTGCACTCGTTGAGCAGATTCTGAGTTTGTTGCAGACGCTGCTCGTACTCTTTGACCTGCTGCTTCAGTTTGGCAATTTCCGTTGAGTGCTCGTTAATGACGACCGAACAGTGTTCATTCTTCTGTAGCTTCGCCTGCATCTCCTGGATCTGCATGTCGTTGCGCTGTTTGTGCTCGTTCAGAACGTTGAGCATCTCTGCCTGTGCGCGCAGATTCTCCTTTTGGCTGGCTATCTTTTCCTCCAGCATTTTAATAGCTTTAATGTACTTCTTGATGATCTATAAACATGTCAGAAATTAAAATGGGTTCACCTTTCTGGGGTTTGTTCACGTACCTGGTCGTCGTTCGGTTCGTTCAGCTGTCTCCGGTAGTTCTTGAGCTCTTTTTCCATACTATCGATGGTACGCTGTGAGCACTCCTGGATCAGCTTCAGGCTACTGCGCTCCTTGCGCAGTGAATCGATCTGTTTCAAGGCATTAGCCAAGGCATCTTCGGTCATCTGGCTACGCTGCTGCACCTCCTCCAGGCCGCCAGGCTTCCTTGCCTCAGCCTGCTTGTATTTGTCCAGCTGCTGGCGGAGCTGTGCGTTCTCAGCCACCACCTCGTTCACGGTGAGCAGCAGGTGCTTAACCTCCTCATGAAAGTGCGACAAGTCCTCGTGGGTACTGCTCATGAGCCGCTCCACATCGCCGCATATATCGAAGGTGCCGCTGCGCGAAGAGATGCGAGATGTGATTTATTTTTATTTGCACCAACTGTCTGACCTGCTTAACTTACTTGGGGAGCGTAAAATGGTTCGGCTCCTGTGTCATGTTGTTGCTGTCGTAGCAGTTTCGACTGTGTGAATTTTGATGTCTGGTGTCAGTACTTGACAGCTTGCCTCACTGAAAACAGGTACAATATTTAGTAAATTATATTTACACATTGGCACGAGCCATGACACGGGCCGCCGCCGAACCATCCCTGGCTGGCGGTTCTGTTGTGACCAACGTCCTGTGCCTGCGTGTTGTCCGTGGCAACGTGCGGAACAACCACAGACAGAAAAGACGAGCGTTGGTCAACTTTTCATTTTCATTTTCATTTCGGTTTCAGTTTCATTCTGCCATGCCGCTGTTCAACAAAAAGTTCGAGTCCAAGCCCATACCGACGCGTCAGAATCGCTGCAATATTGGCATTCCTGCCATAGCCGAGGATCTGGATGATTTCCGTCAGATTTCGCTGAATCTGGGCCACAAGGAGCTGCGCTTTGCCGATGGCATCTGGATGCATTCGTCGCGCAAGGGCGACGTGGACGACATGCTGCGGCTGAAAAAGAAGTTCCGTGTCCTCGAAGAGGAGAACAATATGTCCAATTTGAAGATGGAATTTATGCTGGATCTGTTGGCGGAGCAGGCATCGGAATTGAACGAGCTAAAGCCGCAGGCAAAGCATACATTTGACATTTTAAAGAAATAAAATGCACTTAAACCCGGCATCCAGCTAATAGTTTTAATCTCGCGCTTTATTTGAAAATACCCTTCACTAAGCCTCACCTAAAGTTAGCTGCTTGTGATAAGATCACAAGCACATACTTGAGATCTATTTATAATGCTTCTTTATACAGCTTGAATGGCCATTGCATGGTGGGGGAGAGATATCAAATGTTCTGTTTTGGGACTTGGGGGGCTTTTGTTGACTAGACCATTGGGCATTAATTTGGGATTTGTTGCGCGAACGTTCGATGAATGGAACTGGTCAAATTGGTGGCATTGTTGTCGTCGCCATTGGCAGCAATCTATAGACGCCATCGGTACGCCGTCAGGCTGCCGCTTGGCTCCCGCTCTATTTATTGTGTGTTTGATAAGCTGCTCTGATAAGTCCCCATGGCAATCGAACGGACCCGACCGCCAGTGTTTGTGCGCACGGTGGCCGATATGATAAACCTTCTGATGAGCCCCACAAGAGCTGTATAAATATCCGACGGTTGGCAAATGGGAAATGGAAATTTACATGGCCCCCACTTCGGGAATCTTTTAGACACATTTTTTTGGATCCTCACTAGCGCGATAAAGCTTAACAGCTCTGCCGCAGTCTAATCTCTCTCTCTCCCTATCCCGAGCGAATGCGCGTGCGGTTGGCGGGGGTGTATACATAGGTGTTGTGGCCGGCAGGCCCATATCGGTCCACTCCATCGACTACTGTATATTTACGCATTGATATTGATATGCGATAAGCAAAACTGCTTATAAAACACATTTATTTCGTTGTTCCCAGAGCGAGCCCATAGCCCCCCACTTGCAACTACACCACCAATGCCAAACGGTAACCGAAGGCAGACGATACGATAGACGATCGCCACGCCACGGCACGCCTCGCCTCGCCTCGCCTAGCCACCGAGGGGTAACACTTGTTCGATTCGTGTATTACAGTAGTTTGTTGATAGCCAGCCCCACGTACGGACGCGCACGGGAGTACGGAAAACAAGTCCGCAGCAAACGATCAGGAGTTCGATGTGGGTCTACATTATTTACCGACAACCCACAACAATTGCCACCAGTAGAAACTGAACAACAATAGAGCCCAATAGATTGCGCGTTGTCAGCAGAAGAGAAGATCTCTTGGATGGGCAAAATCGCCTCAAACCAGTGGTCTTAAAGGCCAATCAAAGTCTGTGTGGCCCTAGGATTAGGTAACCAGAGACGCGAGCAGTTCTATCAGCAGCAAGCAGGCGCATTAAAAAATAAAAATAAAAAATAAAATAAAACAGCCATATCAGCAGTATTTCCTGCACATTGACGTACTTCAATCAAATATGAAGCCATTGTGTCCGTTGGCCATCCGCTGATGGTTGTGCGCCCCCAGAGAGCTCTGTTCACAGTGAGTGCTAAAATTGTTTTTATTTGGATTCAAGTTTTGCTTTGGCTTGTTGCTTGTTTTCCGCCGTGTTTGCTGGCCATATAAACAAATTGTCTATTAAACAATCAACTTTTCACCTAATAAATGATATCGTATAAATCAATTGAGTCGATGCCAATCAAGTGGGGCAACACCACTGATAAATCTCCATCACAATGGGGCAGATCGATCTCCGTTCGTGGAAAATAACAACAGCAACACGAAATGGCAGGCATAAACAAAACGCCCATCGAATCAAATGTTTTTTATGAGCTTTCCTGCCCAAGTGATTCGAAAATGATTTGTCCGTGACATTCCATTTAAGTTTTAATTTAAACAGTGTACGGCGGACATTACATGAATGTCTTATTATCTTATATTAGAATTCTACGTGTAATTGTTGAAGAAATATTTAATTACGTCTTGTGAAATTTTTGGAATATCAGTCTTTTGATTTTCGTTGCAGCAAACGTTTTCCACTTTTCATTTTTAACTAAATAAATCAAAGATCCACCCAAAGGGAGTTCGAGGTATTCCTTTTCCACTGCCAACCAATTGGTTTACCATTACAGCCCTTCCCTGCGCTCCACAGACACTTTTGTGTGTGCCCCGAAAATTCGTTGGTAGCCCCCAAGCAGAATTGATAAACGAGCAGCATTATCGCTGCCGGCAATGATTTATTGTTGCATAAATGGCACTCACTATTTATTTATTAATAAATGGAAAGCTAAATATCAGATAATTTATATATATATGAGTGCCAAGGATTTGTGTCTAAATGCCTGTGTGTGTGTGTGTGTGTTTGTGAGCCAATGTAGAGCACTTGCTCCGCGCTTCGCCACAAATGGCCAAGTAAATAAACAAAAGAAAATTTTTACACTCAACGCCGACAGCACGCAGCGCACAATAAAATGTGTGAAAAATATGTTCGAGCCCGTGGAAAATGCAGCGCAGCGCAGCCCACCCGCCGCCCGCCGCCACAAGTCAAAATAAATAAATAAATACAAATTTTGGAGAGGCGTCGAGTGTTTGCTGAGAAATTAAATGAAAATCGATCACAGTGGCGAAAGCAAAAGGGGAAACCAAATAAAATATAAAATATTCTCTCATTACAGGCCACCAACAACAACACAAGCAAGTGGATGGCAATGACTCGAATAGGCTAAATGGAAATGGATCCGATGATTAGACAGAGTTACTACTATCTGTGGTCTAGCCACATTTGGCTTTTGATACTGCTTTACATCTGTGGCGGATGCCAACAAGCTCATGGCCACTTTGTGGATTACACAGGTAAGTTGACTGCTGGCCGAAGCATTTGAGCTTCGAATTTTGTGACTTTTTTGACTCTCACATTTTCGGCGGCAGGCTGAACTGAATGAGGTGTTGAACCTATGTATAGGTAGAATACAGTTTCAGTTGAATGTAAATTAGCTTGTAGATTTTACTTAAAACTTGAAATATAACCCAAAATTTTTTTTTAATTTAAAAATTATATTTTTGTTTGATGGTTTCCACTTTCATAATTTTTACTCAGAGCCTGCAGCGCGGATAACCACAAAAAGTAATAGTTTGACAAGAAAATTGTACTACCTTCTAAAATATTTTTGATGCGTGGTGATGGATTGGATCTAACCGAAGATATAGGCACTCAAAGTTGAAGTTTTCTACCATTTTGTACGTTGCATCTTATGCTTAGTTCGATTTTTGAGCTATTCATAAAATGCCTCGCAGTTGCCAGCTAAACCAACTGAAATTACACAGAACTATAAAGTTCTGCTGCTTTTATTCTTAGTTGAAACAAAATAAATCTGTAGTCGACATATAAAATTCAAACTAATCGCATATGGATCTGTAACCAATGGAATTAACGTAACCGAACCCAACTGAAACCCACAGCTCAACTTATTTCCATTTCACGTTTCCGTTTTCATTCCACAAAAATGCTCTGATCGGATTATTAATCGTATTTTTTTTTGGGAGAGAGAGAACAGCAATTGATAAGATACCGCTGTTGCGCCTATCAATTGCTGTCAAAATGGTAAACAAACATTTTGGCATTGAATTGATTGGACTGTTTTCCGTTTCCCTTCTTCTGTTTCTTTCATTGGTGGCTGGTGCAGAGAACACAGAGCTGATACAGCAGCGTGCCGGCTACGATGTGAAGCTGCAGTGCAATCTGAAGGGTCTGCTGGACGATAGCAAGCTGGCCGACATCCAGATACATTGGTACTTCAAGGTATAAGTATATTAGCCACATTATCCTGCATTTACTGATGCCTTGTTTGCATATCCACGCAGCAATGCAGCGACAACAATTGCTATCAGCCGGAGGCGGCCGATGACTGGACAGCCCTGCCCTGCGAGCCAAGTCTGTGCCGGCCGGAGCTCTGGCTGCGCAACGTAACGGAGCGCTATTCGGGCCTCTACAAGTGCAGCATCAATCCGCATGTCTGGGACGCGACGCAGGCAGTGGACGTGCAGCTGGTGCGCACCTACCAGCTGGATGTGAAGAGTAAGACTTTATCCCATGCCTGTTTGGTTGCAGCTCCCTAAGCTTTGATTCTCTCCACTCGTTAGACAGTTCACTGGCTGCGCCCGAGTTCATGGACTCGTATCCCAGCAACAAGACCGCCTCGCTGGGCAGTCGAGTGGTGTTCCAGTGCAGGGTGCACAGCGAGGAGCATCCCACCATCAAATGGTTCAGGCGGCACACCTACGTGGGTTCTTTGCCAGCTGGCGAGGGGCCACCCTCCACGTTGCCAGCCTCCAATTTCAGTGCACACATCGTGCGCTACAATGGCCGCACATATGAGCCGCTGTCCACGGCCTCAGAGATGCTGATCGGACCGCAGATCTATCTCAGCAAGCTGATTCTCGACGGCGTGCGACTGAGGGACGCCGGCCACTACGCCTGTGCGGCCATCAGCTATCGCGGCCACAAGATTCGCGAGGCCTTTCTGGAGGTGCTGCCAGCTGAGGAGCCGGAGGAGGAGTACTGGAACGACTATGACAACAGCGATGAGGGTGCTGTCGCTGGCAGTGATCCGCGCGAGTTTCTGCTGCTCTTCCTCATGCCCTTGGGCCTGGCGCTGCTGCCGCTGACCGTCTGGTGCAGTTATCTGGTGTACAAGCGCTGCTCCGGACACGGTGACTGCCAGAGCATGAGTTCGGACGAGGAGCTCGACACGGAGCGGTGTGTGCTGGGTGGCAACTGAACGGGACTTCGGTTCGGGTCGGTAGCCCGGGGCAAGCTGCTATACGCTTATTACGATTACGATTACGATTACGAGTGTGAAGACTGTCCATAGACCTACGATTAGATATCTAAAATTAAATGTGTACTTTAAGTGTTTTTATTTGAACTTACATGGGGAGTTTCATTCGTATCCAGATCGGCTGGGATTCTTGCTTCATTTGTGATTTGTTTAGTTCCGTGTTGTATTTTGTGCTGAGCGATGGTTATGTTCGAATGTTGCTAAAGAATATTACACAGTTCAAAATTATTATTCAAATTATTTTCGTATGAAATTCAAAATTTGTCTCGTCTTACCGGTTGCGGCGAAACGACCAAGAACAGGATTGAGCGCTGCCCATTCCAGCTGATCCCACAGCAGCGATCATCCTCCTGAACGTTTGAGTTCTGTGTGTGAGTGTGATCTTGTTTCTTCTTTTTGTTGTGAGTGTTGCTGCCTGTTGAATCCACCAATATACATAATTCTGATGCCGTCCTTCCTTCAGTTCCGGGGCCAGCCAGCCAATCCACTCTGCAATTACAGGCAGGAGCATCCATTAGACAGCATGTCCGGCTTGAATCAGCACTACCAGGACTACTATCTGTTGCCGGGCACATATTCCTATCCACTGGCCACGTCCGCCACACCAACGGTCAGCGCCTACCTGCCCAACTACGATGAGATGTCCTGGCTAGTGCCGGAGAACAGCACGGCCACCTATGTGGCCACGCCGCTCGGCGTGATCAACTATCTGTCCGATCTGCAGTCCCAAATGGCCTTTCCCACACCGCAGAATCTGAGCAGCGGCCTCATCTATGCGGTTCTCAATCCGGTGCAGCAGCATGTCGCCGTGCCAGTGCCCGTGCCACTGCCGGCCTATCCCCAGGCGGTCTATGGCTTCAGCCAAGAGCAACAGCCAGTGGAGCAGATTCGTTATTACCGCTTGCTCACCATGTCGGAGGAGGAGGTGGAGGAAGAGGATAACCCCACACAACTGCAGCCAGAAGAAGACTCAACGCAGCTCTCTGGCGAATCCGCACAAGAGCCAGCAGCAGCTGAGCAGGCGCCTGACAAACGCAAGCGAATCTACCAGGCAGAGGAGGGCTATCTGGTTGAGGAGCCCACATCCTCGGAGGACGAACAGGACGAGCGCAGGGAGGAGCCTAGCAACGCAGCAGCAGCCACCCTTTCGCTGGGCACTCGCTAAAGACGCTGACAAAATCGAAGCTTTGCCTTGTGTGTGATGTAATGTACACACGAGTGTACGTTGTACACTGGCAAGGAATTGTTTTATTCATATTTATAGTTGCAATTTAAAAAGTGATACATCTCCATATACCACAAAATGTTGCAGGATATATTCAGGGCAGGGCAGGGCATCAGCTAGTCGATTCGGCGTCCACTCGGCGGGCACTTCTCAATGGCTTTTGAGCAGCTAATTTAATTATTCGCACATGTCTGTCGGCCCCCCATTCCATCAGCTCTGCTCTCACTCTCTCTTCGGTTGTGGCCGTCAGCTGCTCAGTTGTTTTGGGGCGTTTGTTGCTGTCGGACGTGGGGGTCGGTTCACGCTGTTTGTTTATTTTGATACAGTGAGTGGCTGTGCGCTGTGCTGCAAAAACACTCCACTCCGCGAGTGTAAAATAAACAACAAAAACTATTTTTAGGCTGCGAAATTCGGAAAGATTCGTATGCGACTGCAGCAGGAGCTGCATAGCGAACTAATCATGGTGCAACTTGACTGCAAATCGCGACGGGGCACCAAAATCTCGGTCATTGTGCTGGGCAGCGCCCTGTGCTTTGTGATGATGGCATACTTTGTGTTCGGGGACAGCAACGACGAGCAGGGCTTGCGAAATCTACGCATGATATCAATTGTGAGCCAGCTCCAGCGCCGCCAAAAAACAACTTTGACTTTAATGCTCTCTCTCTCGCGCTCTTTCTTTCTGGGACAGCTGTTTCGTCACGGTGCCAAGAATCCGAGTGGATTTTATCCGCTTGATCCGCATGCAGCGCACGACTGGCAGGGTGGCATTGGTGCCCTGACACCGGTGAGTAGGTGGGAAGACACGACTCCGCTCGCTCCTTGACTTAGAACGATCTTTCTGCACAGAGGGGCAGCCTGCAGGCGTACAATCTGGGCAAGAATCTGAGGATGCGCTACTATCGCCTGTTGCCCTCGAACAGCCTCTACACACAGCAGCAGGTGCACGTGCTCAGCTCTGCCGCGGAGCGCTGTGTGGTGCGTCTAGCAAAATGTAATCCATCACAGATGCGGTAAACCTAATCAGTTGTGGCCCGTTATCTTTTAGATGAGCGCCCAAAGCGTTTTGGCCGGTTTCATGCCACCGCTGGAGAACAACAATGTGCTGCCCATACCCTGGCAGCCGGTGGCTGTAAATACATTATCTCGCAACGATGACATTGTAAGTTCCCGCCAACCCCATCCAAAATCTATTCTATGTGAAACTCAGAAACTCTATCCTGCCGTTCCAGCTGCTGGCCCAGAAGAAACCCTGCCTCAAATATGACACCATATTGCAGAAGCTCTATAAGAGTCCAACACCGGAGCTGCAGAAACTGAACGAGGACAACAAGGAGCTGTACAAGCTGCTCACAAGGAACACAGGCAAGGTGGGACAATCACTATCCACGCCCTATCGCAATCAGCTTAATGGATTAAATCCACTTGCAGAACATTTCGAATGTCTTGGATGTGGAGCTGCTGTATGGCACACTGAAGACGGAGGAGGAGGCTGGGCTGGTGCTACCCGATTGGACCGAGAACATATATCCAGAGGAGATACGACCGCTGGCCGAGCGCAGCTATGCCTTGTTCACAGAATCCAATCTGATGAAGCGCATCAAGGGTGGTGCCTTCCTCACCGAAATACTCAACAAAATGCAAAACAAACGCAAGAAGAACTTGAATCCAGATCGTAAGATATTCCTGTATGCCGGGCACGATGTCACCCTGGTCAATGTGATGAATTCGCTGGGAGTGCTGGATCAGACGGCCAAGCTGCCGCAATATGCATCCGCCTTGGCCTTTGAGCTGCACCACAGCAAATACTTTAGTGATGGCGACTTCGAAGTGAAGGTTTGTGCAGGCAAAAACAATTTTGTTCTATATAATATCTATATTTACAACCCTTTTGCAGTTGGTTTACTATTACAACAGCGACGACAAGTTCCCCAAGGAGCTGAGCATACCCAATTGCGATGTGCCCTGCTCACTCACACAGTTTGAGGCTTCGCTGAAGGCGCTGCTCCTGGACAACTACGACGAGACCTGCGAGAATCATCCGCCCGACTGCAGAAATTAAGATTTTTATTTTTATTTGTATTTTGTTTCGTTTGGTTTGTTTTGTATATTATAGAGTAAACGGTTTGCTGCTGCCCCAAGCAGCCAAGTTGTTAAATGTCTCACATTTCCCTCTCATTTGGATGCCTTAACACCTCAAAATTAAAATCGAGCCCCCTTATCCTCGGCATACAGAAAATAAATTGGCACCTTTACCGTCTCGCTGACATGTACGATCTCTGTATGGCTAATTAAGCGAATGGCAGCCAGTCCATAGAAGAGCATAGGTAAGCCTGCGAGACGGTTGTCGGTTAACGACGGTTGAGTTAAGTTAACCATGCCAGAGGCCTCCACTTACCCAGATTGATCACTTTCAGCACACGAAAGAATTTGTCTTCGAGCGACAGATCCTGCACCTCGCGCCTGCTGCAGTGGTACTTCATATAGGGATAGCAGCCGGTTCTCAGGATGTGGTAGTTGGTGCCCGTGTCCAGAGTCCAATTAAAGTGCGACATTCCACGCTGATCGTTGCTGACATCCCTGAACTGAAAGTGCAGACTGTGTCATAAGGATTGTGTTTTTGTTGCGCATTCCCTTACCTTCACGAAATATGATGTCCAGGGCGGCTCTTGGCATTGCTTCAAGTATGCGGTCAACACTTCCGAGGCACGGGGCTTTAATAAAACGCGGGTAAGATGCATTGCATGCTCCAAATTAACGAACCCTTATTGGAATTCGCCCAATTGTTGGCAAACGGTATTTAAAATTTTTAGAATTTAAATTGCAGCTCATTATGCAACGAAAATATGAGTCGCGATTTAGTGTGACCCGCAGAAATATACAAAAATACCAAAGAATATACCAAAGAAACACGAACCGTTCGTATTACTCGATTTTGATATTCGGTTGTATATTACTAACTAGTTCGGACACTCAGCACTTAATATATAATTTTATGAAATTGCTGAATCAAATTTCTAAGAGATAGGTTAATTATAAATCTGCTATGGTTGCAATTAATCTAAGCTCACATAATTTAACCTGTAACATGCGCTTCAAAGCGCGAATATCGACCAAATTCACAGGATATCACGCGGCAAATTTAAAATTCTGTAACTTAAATGGTTTGTCTCACTGTTTAATTTGTTTTCCTCCTCAGCGTGTTGGCTTATTTCAGCAAAAGATGCAAGTCCCGTCGTGCTCACCTGGTGGAATACTTCGATCAGGCGCCAATTGTCAACGAGAAGCTGTTGGCGTACGAGGAAGGGTCAAACGAACGCAAAGAACTCGAGACATCGCTGCAAAAAATTCTGGCCGTAGTCAAGCACGTGCCCATCGTGATCGATGGCGAGGAGCAAAAGGTTCATGAAGAGCTGCAGCAGATCTTGCCGTACAACATACAGAGGCCAATAGCTCGATATGGCCACGCACCCAACGCGATGTTGAAAATGGCCATAGAGAAGACTGTGGTGGCACAGGAGAGATGGGACAAGACAACGTTAAGGGAGCGCATGTACATCTGGCAGAGGGCGGCTGAAATGATGGCCACCAAATACCGCTTCGATATTGTCGCTGCCACAATGCTCGGCCAGGGGAAGACACTGCGGCAGGCGGAGATGGATGTGGCCGAGCTGGTGGATTTTATGCGCATCAGTCCCGTCTTCCTGCGCGATGTGGCCAACTACGAGCCAATCAACGACTCTCCGGACACCCAGCGCAACTACATGCGGCTGCGCGGCTTGACGGGATTCGTGGCTGCCATCAGTCCCTTCAATTACACGAGCATTGCGGCCAATTTGGCCTTCACGCCGGCCCTGATGGGCAACGCTGTGCTGTGGAAGCCCTCGGACTCGGCCATTCTGTCCAACTGGTTCGTGTTCCAGGCAATGCGCGACGCTGGACTGCCCGATGGTGTGGTCAACTTTGTGCCGTCCGAGGCGACGACCTTTGCCACGGCTGTCACGCAGCACTCGAAGCTGGCCGGCATTCACTTTACGGGCACCTCGGGCGTGCTGAAGGTCCTGTGGCAGCTGGTGGCCAGCAACATCAACGCTTACCAGAACTATCCACGGCTGGTGGGGGACTCGGGTGGCAAGAACTTTCACTTTGTGCATTCGTCCGCCGATCCCGAGACATCGGTGGCGTGCACCATCCGAGCGGCCTTCGAGTATGCCGGCCAGAATTGCTCCTCCTGCTCGATGCTGTACGTGCCCCAGTCGCTGTGGGAGTCGCACATCAAGCAGCCGCTGCTGGACATTAGCGCCGAGCTCTTTGTCAGCAAGGCCACCTACTGCGACTGCTTCTACTCGGCGCTGATCAACAGGCGCGCCTACAATCGCATCTACATGTGGCTGCGCTACATTGGCCAGAATCCCAACTGCCAGCTGCTCGCCGGCGGCACGTGCAGCCAGAAGCAGGGCTACTATGTGGATCCCACCATTGTGCTGGTCAGCGATCTGAACGATCAAATCTGCCAGAAGGAGCTGCTGGGGCCCATACTCTGTGTTCATGTCTATGCGGACGAGGAGTTGGCGCCCACCATGGCCAAGGTGGCGGAGATCAATCACGGCCTGATTGGCTCCATCTTTGCCAGCGACGCTGATTTCATCGATGAGGCCTACAGGGTCTTCAAGTTTAATGTGGCAAATCTGAATGTCAACGACAAGTCCACTGGCGCCATGGTGGCCAAGCAGCCGTTCGGAGCCGGTCACATGACGGGAACCAGCGACAAATTGGGCAGTCCACACGCCCTCTTGCGCTGGACATCGCCACAGGTTATCAAGGAGTCCTACAAGCCGCACGTCAACGTCTACTACCCCTACATGGACATAAGCGATGCCATCAAGAACATTGGCAAGCCACAGCCTCAGCCTCAGTCCGAGGCCAAACCCACAGACGGCACTCAACTGTCCGCCTGATACTCAGTGGCTGGGCTTGGCTTGTGTTCCTTTCATGTGACCCAGAGATCCCCCCACTCACAGATGGTTACAAAATTTTAATTGTTTTTTTTTAATTATAAGGGCAGGCGAAATAATTATTTTTGTGTGCATAAAAAATTGTTGTTTAATGGCGGGCAAACGTGAGGGAAGAGCGGCAGGAATATATGTAAAAATCTGTAAGATCAACCCATCTAAAAAGCCGGAACATTTCCGTCTCTATTGTGTTTATATGTCAGACTCCAAGCGCCCTGATCATATGATAAATAAAAAATATAAAATATATTGAAAAGCGCGCTGGTGACCTACAATTTTGCAGTGCTGCCTGGCGGATGACGGGCTGGCTAATCAATTCACGTAAATTTGTTAAAAGAACATGAGATGTCTGCATGGAGTGACCATCAGCATTTAGCCCGCGCTGTTATCATCTGTTGCTTCCTGCTGCCACTGCTGCTAACATCGATCACGACCGCTGCAGCGCACGAGCGCCGAGTGCCCAAAGAAAAGATGCAACGGCAGGACTCTGCCGCCTGGCGAAGAATGCTGGATGATGGTAGGCGGCTGCATACACAGCTACTGTACGATGCCTATCGGGATAGGCTGCGGGATGCGGACAGCGAGGCTGTGGTTGAGCCGCTGAATCAGGAGAAGATACCCGCGGCACATTCGCCCATCGAATACGCAGCAATGGAGGAGCATTCAGTGGAGTCGGGGAGACGCTTTGATCGACTTTCAAAGCAAGAAAGGAAAGACGCAGCCGATGGCAAGAGGCCCCCAATCAGTGGCATGTTAATACTGAAAATGAACAATGAAAACGCAGCCATCAACGCAACAGCGAGGGCGACTCATAGACAGGAAGCGGAAGCGGCAGAAGGAGACCAGCGGCAAGGCAAGCCAAATGGAAAGTACAGAGAGAGCGAAGCCAAAGTCTTGCAGCAGCCAGTTGCCACAGAACCCTCCTCCAATGAGCAGCCAGCCCAATCACTGAGGGACACCATAATCAAGTCCGGTTCGTTTGGGCTGAGTGCCTTGACTGGACTAATGGATGTGCTCGACCGGCTCGAGCAGGAAGATATGGTGAGTGACCTGGCGAAAAGGATCAGCGATGGCATGGAGCCACAACTGAGCAGCAACAGCAGCTCCCTGCTGGGTGGCAGGGTTAATTTAGCCTCAGATGAGCTGCTCGATGACGTGGATCCACAGAGGGCGGCGACTAATTTCAAGCACATCCTGAAGGACTTGAAGAAGCGACGACCGACTGACCAGCTGGGTGGGCTCTATGACGACTACCTGCAAATATTTAACCAAGCGCTGAGTGATCAGAAGTGTCCACGTGAGTCCCCTCGCAAATCGAATGGGCTGACGATGAGTCAATGTCGCGCAAAGCCAGCGAGCCTGGCCGCTGATCGGGGGCAAGGACAGACGAAGAAGCATATCAAGTCGAAAGTTCTGGCACCGGAAAGCGATTACATGAAAGCCCTGGAGACGTTCCTCAAGATGGGCAAGGAGAATCAGTTGAATGGCGGCTTGAAGCCCTACTACCTGCCGACATCCAAGAGCCGGCAGCTCATCTGGAACGAGGTGCCGCTGATCAAGCCGGGACTGAGTCCGGAACCAACGCCTAAATTGAAAGCGGAGAGCACCAAGAAAATGCGACTGCACAGCGATAAAAAGAGACTCAAATCGTTGGAGAGCGATGAGCGTGGCTCCAAAGTGAAGATGAAAACGCAACCTACCCCAGCGGTGGAAGGCTGTGCTTCGGCTCTGGATCCCAATCAAATTATAAACGGCCTGAAGGCCATCAAACAGGCGCCGTTCTACAATCTGTTCGATGAGTACCAGAGGCAGATGCAGAGCCTCAAGCAGAGCCTGCAGTGCAAGCAGGAATGGTGGCGCGAGGTGATGGAGAAGGGCGCGGAATTCGCTCGGGAAATGTCCAAGCGGGAGGTGCCCAACAATCTCTATCCGCTGATGGCGCCCGGTGCCCCAGTGCCCTTTCCCGAGGCACTAATGAATCAGGCGACTGGCATGGGCCAGTCCGTGCCGCAGATCGGTGGCAATATAATGGACAATATGGCCAGTCAAATGAATATGTCGCCCCTGGAGTTGGCCCAGCGACTTGTCGGTACGAATGTGCGTCCAGCCACAGGCTCTGGCTCTGCGCCCAGTGCCATCGCTTCAGTTGGTCGCATGCCTGCAGGATTTGGCCCTGTTCAGGGACAGTTGGGTAAGTTTTTCTTTACTAAAGCCTTTAGTTTATGATTGTTGCTTGCTCTCTCTCAACAAAAAGGAAACCAGATTGGCAGTGGACAGCTTGTGAGTGTGCCATTAAATACCTTTCGGAAATCGTCGCAGCTTGTGCCGCAACAGCAACAACAACAGAAACCGCCCCAGGAAATGATCATACCAGATCCGCCGCCACAAGAGTCGCTGCCACAGGACCAACCCACACTGGAGCCAGCGAAAAATGTGTCATCGCCAAAGCAGGAGCCGCCGAAACAGGAGCCGCCAAAGCAGGAGCCGCCCAAACAGGAGCCATTGGGCAAGGATAGGGATCCATCCAACATAGCACCAGTGCTGGACAAGATACTGCAGCGTTTGGAGACAATGCAGGAGAACAAGTGCAATAACGAGACCTCCGCCGACGACAAGGAACTTCAAGAGCTGCCTTGCTGTTTCGCCGATCCAGCAGATGGTAAGACCCAGCGATTCCAAGATCATTCCATATCTCTCTCTCCCTTTCCTTCGTAGGCGCACCCTGCGACTTAAATGGTTCCTGGGAGTCCCTGGTGCTGGGCGTGCGCATCAATATTCGAACGCCCAAGAAAGACAGACTGCGCGAGGGGGAGAAGAAGGCAACGTGCTATAATCCCAAGGGCGACAAGTCCCGGCGACAGTGCGTGAAGATCAACCAGTCGCAGCTGAAGGACAAGTCGGACGCCAAGAAGGATGAACTCCTGCACACCGGCCTGACGCTCAACATCAGTGTGCAGGAAACGGTGCCGCCACGGGCCCATGTGCTCATCGAGAATCTCACCGATTGGGACTTTTCGGGCCATGCCCTGAGCGTGCTGGGCGGGCCCGTCTCGCTGGCCTTCCGCAAGGTCAAGTCCAATCTGGTGGGCAACTTTGTGGGCTATTGTCGCACCTGCGGTTGCGTGGACACCATTTTTGGTTCGTGGACCTTCTGTCAGCCGTCGCGCGATTGCCAGGACATCACCATGTCCATTGTGGATAGGCGCGATCTGCTGAGGCGCTACAGCCTGGACGAGAAGCGCAAGAATCGGTACAAGGAACAGCTCTATTTGGGCAGCAAGTTCGCCCGCGTCGAGAAGGAGCGCATGGAGGCGGAGCTGATGAAATTCGAAAAATCCACTCCCCAGCCGCAGCTGCAGCTCCAACTGCAACCGAATGAGCCAGCAGCTGACCGCTTTTGGTAGTTTGAAATAGTTTCAATTAAGTTGTTCAATAATTTTTATGGTTGCATTTATTTATTTTGTATTCATTACACGTTGCTATTCATTAGTATTCCGATTTTGCGTGCTCTTTCTGGTGGCTGATGAAGGACATGGCATAGCCAATGGACCGCTTCACGCAGTGCTCGTCCATCTGGTTGTGTGACTTGCACTGGCGCAGCTGATCCGTCACATACTCCACAATTCGCTGCCTGATGGGGGCGCTCTCGATGCGCTCCAGTCGCTTCTCCACCTTGTGCATCAGCACATAGGCCTGGGGATGATCGGCCACATCGCAGGGCCACAGCGAGGAGTGTCTGTGCGACCAGCTGGGACTCGTCTCCTGCGAGTCCTGGTACTGCCGCGACTCATTCGAATCGCGCAGCGTCCTTGCCTGCACCTGGGCCAATGCCAGGACCGCGGCGAGCACCAAGCAAATCAGAAAGCGCATTGCGATGGGATGTACGAATGAAACTACAATATTGGCTTGCAATGACTGAGTTGATCGTTTTATAGAGCCCTTATCAGCAGTGAAAACCGCTGACGAGCAGCCTCAGCCCTGCAATCTGTGGCCTCTAGTTTTCCGCACAAAGCACAAATTTTCCTTGATAAGAAAGTTCGCTGGCCTTGGATTAAGCTAAGGTGATTTTGCACTGACAAAATGCTAATACCAAGTCAGAGCGGGGGTTGGGATGGCAATTGATTGGCAACTATCATTAATTATATGGCAGGGCACTTTGTTAATCTACATTTAAAATTTAGAACACAATTACAGCTGAGTGAACGAATTATATTCGAATTAAACACTCCATCGCTCACTTTCGTATCTTCTTGGCAATCCATCCAATGATGTCCTGAATGCCGCTGCCTGTTGTCACCGAACACTCCAGTATATTCCACTCGCGTCCCTCCAAGCGGCTCAGACCCATCAGGTCCACCACCGAACGGCTGGACAAAGCGCCCAAAGCGTCCTGCTTGTTGGCCACAATTAGCAGTGGCACCTGCTGCAGTCGCTCGTCCAGCAGAACATCGCAGAGCACGCAACGTGCCTCGCTCAGCCGAGCCGCGTCCTTGCTGTCAAGGACAAAGATCTGCGGATTGATGGAACTTTTGTTAGGTGGCATCAATGCACACTCGAGAGCAGCGTCTTACCAAGGCGCCAACATTGCGGTAGTAGTTGGCCCATAGATTTCGGTCCCGCAGTCCGCCGCTCAGATCAAACATTTTTATTTTGGTGTTTTTGAGCTTAAGGTGCAGCTCAGTGGCCCCCATAGAGGCAGCCACGTACTGTAAAGTAATGTTGGATTGGGTACTGGTTACGCTACTAAGACACACTCTTACACCGTGACATAATTGGTCTGCTAGGCAGGCTGTCAGCGCGGATTTGCCAGCATTGTCCAGGCCCAAGACAAGCAAACAGGGTTCTCTGGCACTTGTGGCCCGCAGCTTGCGAATGAGCGTGAAGCACATGGTTATTCTATTGTAAGTGAAGATTCTATTCCAGTGGAAGTAAAACTGAATTTCTACTATGTTTTATGGATATATATTTATGAGTCGAACCTTAACATAGTAGCACACATACACAACGTAGAGTAACAGATTGCTTAGATTATTTCTTCATGTTCTTGCACACCCAGTCCATGCCCTCCTTCAGGCCGGTGCCATTGACAGCTGTGCAGGCTTTGATCTCCCAGGTGCGCCCCTGCAGCTGCACCAAGCTCATTTTCTCTGCCACTTCGGAGGCAGTCATGGCCTCGGGCATATCCTGTTTGTTGGCAAACACCAGCAATGGCACCTGCTTCAGGCGATTGTCCATCAGCAGTTCAAACAGTTCGCTGCCCGCCTCCGGCAAACGGGCCCGATCCGTGCAGTCAATCACGTAGATCTGTCAAGTCAAGGAGCGGTTTTAGAGGCATTACATGGATTAGTTGGACAGAGCTCACCAGGACATCGGTATTCGCAAAGTAATTCTTCCAGTAGGGCCGAATCTTCCACTGTCCGCCAATGTCCCACACATTGAGCTTGAAGCCATCGGCTGCCACGGACTTGATGTTAAAGCCGGCCGTGGGCGTTACCTGCAGGGGTTCACTCCTTATTTTTGGGGAAAAACAGAAACGCTTCTGTTTCTTTTTCATACGAACCGTTGTTATATCCTCGGACGCCAGTTGCTTCAGAATCGTTGTCTTGCCCGCATTGTCCAGGCCAAGCAGCAGAATTCGTGCCTCCTTTTCCGGATTGGGTCGCAGTTTGCGTAGCAGCGAGAGCAGACCCTAAATAATCAAAATATTACATTAGCTTTCATTTGAATTTTTGAATCGTGTGTATTGAGCGCGCCAAAAGCACAGAGTAGTGCTGCAATGTGCACCACACGTCTAGTGTTGGGCAACGCAGCTTTTACGAGTGTGTGTATCCATGGCAACGATCTCGACAACAAACAAAATTATATGTTGGGGAAAAAATTACTTAATAACAAATTGTAATTGGCTATTACGCCACAAGAGTGCCCGTGAAGCAGTTCATAACCTACATACCATCTTGCTCGATCTGAAGGCGTCAACAGCTCGTCACTATCTATCGCCGGAGATTTTGTACGATAAGGCGTCGGCGGCGCGGGCGCTCCTGAACGTGTCTTTTGGATTAGGAGGAAAACTGATAGAAAAAAACCACCACCAAACACAACATTTCAGTTTCAACGCCAGGCACCAACTGCCAAACAATTCTCTCAACGCTCCACCAACCAACAACAACAGCACCAGCAGCAGCGAGAGCGGGGCAAAAGCGTCGCTACGCAACCGCCGGGTCTGGGCCTGGTCTGGGTCTGGTCGGCACCGTGTGTGGAGCCGTCCGAAACGGAAGAAGATGCGACAGTTACTATTTACGGGCTTCAACGCATTTGGCCAGCATGAATTTGTAAACAGCCCCCACGACGACGACTGCGCTGCCAGTGCCAGTTCCAGTGCAGGTTTTAGTGGTTTGTAACTGGCAACAAAGCCACCGCCACGCGCGCACGCTCACCCAATTGAAATGTATACTAAGCAGTCCTTTCATTATAGAAATAAATGCGCACGACGGCGGCAACGGCAACGGCAATAACAACAACAAGAACCAGTGCACGATCGCGTTAGCTTGGCGTTACACCGCCTATGCCTGGGGCCGGAAGTTGCGGCTGCGGGGGCTCCTCGAGAGGGAGCGAGGCGAGTGCGTGGATGTGGAAGCGCCTGGAGAGATAAAAGCATTGGCCGCCGGCGACTCGCACTGCTTGGTTTTGCTCTACACTGGCGAACTGTACAAAATACAGCCCAAATTGGAGGCGACACTGCAAGCGATTAGACTGGAAAATCCCCCCAGACCAAGTACGGCAACGAAGCGGACTATTTTCGGGGCGGCCAAGGCTCCGGCAGCTCCCATTATCGAGCACATTGCCTGCGGAACGAACATCAATGTGGCTGTCAGCTCTCAGAATGCGGTCTACTCCATTCCTAGTTGCCTACATCAGTTTCCCGAACGCCAGTGGCGAGTCCAACAGCTGGAATGTGGACATGAGCATGCCCTGCTTCTTAATGGCAACGGTGACGTGTACACCTGGGGAAATGGATTGTAGGTATTCCCATTAGTGAATCATTCTCTGATTTTTGACAGTTTTGTTTACTTCTCCAAAGTCGCGGACAGTTGGGACAACAGACATTACGCGTGGAAGAGACGCCCCAATTAATGGAGTCGCTAGCTGGGATCAAAGTATGCTCTTGGGTTCGTATCTTATCTCAATTTGTGACACTCGAGCGTTAATTCTAGATAACTGGCATTGCCGCGGGCGGATGGCACAGTGCGGCCATATCCGCATTCGGAGATCTCTACACTTGGGGTCTCAACTGCAGCGGTCAACTGGGAATGCGCGTCATGAAACCCGGTGGCTTGCTGAAAGAGCCCACCGTGTATCCCCTACCTCAGCTGCACGATCTGCCCCACTGCTGCGGAGAGAGTGGGGACGAAGAAGGCGTTTGTGAGCCTCTCAAAGTTTTTGCCGGCTCTCGTCACACCCTGCTGCTTCGGCGGTGTGGGAGGCTATGGGCTAGTGGCTGGTGCATCCACGGTCAGTTGGGCAAGCGACTGTGTGAGCAGAACTTTTTGGACGCATTCCAAGCTCTAGATGGAGCTGGTGCAGACCTAAATTTCGTCAACGTTATCTGCGGCCCTTGGGCAACGCTGCTCATTTCCTGAGTGCTCTGGTCATTGACTTGTGCCAAAGTGCCTGTTGGGCAGAAGAATAAATTATGTTTTGATATTGATTACAATGAAAGATTTGTTTTGGAAAACAAACTAGTGCTCAGAAATGGGGCCGTAAACGGGATGCAAATTGGGTCAAGCAACCTGATTTCTTTTTGCATCAGAAAAGTTCAATTTCATATTTATGGCACACCCGTAATATTTATTATTTTCTTTTAAATTTTTATTATTTTTCTTAATTGAGTTGATTTGACTTTTAGTTATTAATTAATTTTTTGTAGCATATTTTTGGGTCGGGAATTTTACGTATTGTCGCATTATTCCATTACATGCCGGCCAGCTTGTGTCAGAAAGCCAATTTAACATTTTCATGGTGACGAGCTTTGGTCAGATATGATGTTAAACTTAACATCTAATGTAATGTTAAATGTTCGTTGTTAATGTTAAATGTCTATGTTAAAAATTGCTGCGGAATATGTAGTATACTCGTATACGTTTACTACGTATACGTAGTATACACCCCCTGAAAAGTCAGCCACCAATTGCTAATTTTTTAACAGTCCCTGGAGAAACCGACGAATTAAATTTGTATACCCGTACTCAAAAAAGAGTAAGGCGGTATATTAGATTTGTGGTAAAAGTGGATGTGTGTAAGGCAGAGAAGGAAACTTTTCCGACCCCATAAAGTAATTATATTCTTGATCAGCATCAATAGCCGAGTTGATATAGCCATGTCTGTCTGTTCGTCCGTCTCATGTCTGTCTCGCTCGCACACACTCTGCACTGTGCAGCCCATAAGCTCACAAATTTATATACTGATTGAGTACGGTTATAAAAGTAGAGTCGCGTCCAAAGAAGCGACTCGTTCCTTCTCGTTTTTACATTTTTTTTATTATAATTATTATAATTATAATTATTTAATATTATATTATATTATTACGGGAATTTTAAAACATATCCAAAAATAATTGAATGAGAACCGCAACTAGGACAAGGATACCAAACCCAAATGACGTAGAACGATCAGCCTTGCCCCTAAAATCAGTCCAAATTGGTATAAGATATTCACATTATGGCTTAAATACTTACACGGCCATGGGAACATTTTCCTTGAATTCGGATATTATATTCCCTTTTGGCTTGTAGCGCGCCACAACGTAATGGGTTTCATCCCTGTGAAGGTTAGTTCGATTGGGCGTATTGCTAAATATCAATGATCGATTGCACTCACTTGGAAAAGAGGCCGATGCCCAGTTTGGTAGAAGACTTCCAGATGAGGGCCGTGAAGTGTTCAGTTTCCGAATTCAACCGTGGTGCAGAATAATCGTGCATGACCCGTTCATTATACCAGTTAGTTATGCAGTCCACCGGCTTGAGGCGGGTTATGCACAAGTTTTCTGTATACCCATCAAGTGACGATGCCTCGATTGTACCCTTTACGGATAGAGTCTTCGCATATTCTTCGCACTCGGCGCTGAGATCCTGGTCCAATGAAAGGGCCGGGCAACCGTGAAATCCTCTGAACTCATTGTGCTTTTTAAGGGCCTCCTGAGCAAAGTCCCCATGGATCTGGGCGAACTAAATTCAAAGTTCAGTGCTGCTGCTTACTTGTATTATTTATTTGGTTTTACTCACCCCACAAAAAGTTAACAAGATCAGAATAATTTTGACCTGCATTGTATGAGAATGTTTTTCGAACTGAATAAGTTATACTTTTCCCCAATCGATTGGCAGTATATGCCAGGCTTGGAACGATAGAAGTCTCAGTATTTTTATAGAATGCATTTGACAATGCTGTTTTTAAAACTTCAACTTAAAGCCAAATTTTGTTTCCATCAGTAGTAGGCGAAACTCTTTTTAGAGCTTTTTTTTTGTAGTTTTCTTTGCTTTGAAGGCTTAATGCAAGGATCGGCCGCACAGATGACATCCACAGCCGCGACGAGGACATAGAATATTGTTTATGAGTGGCAGATATTAAATTGGTGTCCGCCATTTAAATTAAAGGACTTATATGAAAGGTTCGAGTGCTCCTTCCATTTAAAATCATTTCTATTATTGTACGTAAATTTTCCCAGATAATCTAAAACAATTTGGACAAAATTGAACCTGCAAATCGTTTGAATGGGGTGAGTCTTAAAGACTATTAAACCATCCAAAACAATTCGTTTGATTCTTCTGTTCAGTCACAGCGTATTCATGTTACTGCTTTGGCGGTTAATCATATACTATTTAAATCCGTATGGCTACATACACTCTACCATTCAGGAGTCGCTCGGCGATGAATATAGGATGTGCAAGGGCGACTTTCAGGACTTGCAAGGGTCCATGGGAAAGATGGAAGCGCTTCTCATTCTATTTATAATCGTGTTTGCGGAGGATTAAGCGGCTAGTTCTATTAGGACTCCACCAGAAATCTTACCCTACGTATACTACTATGTCTGTCCGCCTCCCTGCCCGCATCAAGAGTCAGCAGTCAGCGGCGGGATCGTCTCTCTCCAGGGCGGCACACAAATTTTTTCGTCTTGGGGTAGGACGACCACAGCCGTTGATGTGCCATTGTGCCGTTGCCGTCGACGTCGCAGTAAATTTAATCAGTAAATTTTATTTTTAAAAATGTTATTAAACAATATTTGCCATAGCAAAAGTCAGACGAACATAGTGCAATAAACTTTTCAGCACTTGTGACTCGTCAGACCCGATGAGTGGCCGGCCTGACTGACTGATTGACTGACTGACTGATTGACTGTCGTCGAGTTGGGCTGTTGTTGCCTGGGCTTTTCTTGGGTTGAGGTTTTTCTTTGTTTTAGCTTGTAACTTGGTGGGCTATTTCCTGAGAACGCGTGATAATTTCGATTTCGTTGAAGTGTAAGCTGCGAGAAGGTCTCTGCGTGCGGCATGCGTGTTCCAGATGGCATTCAGTTCTGCATATATGTACGTGATTTAACTTAGAATCGTTCTAGTAGTTCCAGAAATCCTAAGGTTCGAGGGACTGTTCTCTAAAGGAGAACTTTGGCGATGAGCTTCAATGAAGACTTTTTCCCTGACTTTTTCGCGAATTTCAAAGTCTTCTCCGTACCCCATCTATAGAACGTATTGTAGCGCCTTCAATGGGCCGCCTCTGTCCAACCGTCTATAAATTCAGATATATGTAAGCTTGTGCTCTATAAGTATACGAGTGTGTGTGTGCATGTACATGTGTGTGGTCTGGTCTGTAGGCGAGTTGAGTTCAACGCTTTCATGTTATTTGCCAAATGAAAAAGTAGAAAACAAATGTTTATCTTATAATGCACTCTGTGTGGCAGTTCTGTTCTGGAGATGGACTGAGCGGACAGACGGACGGACGGAATGCGGTGCGGTGCGTAAATAGGCTTTGCTTTTGGGCTTTACTTTTTTCATTTTATGAGCGGTTTTTTGTTGGCAAACTTTGTTATCGACAAAAAATAAAAATAATAAAAAAAGAACTCTGGCTGGAATATTCTGCCAGAGGCCTAGAAGAGGGTGTTGTTCGGTGCGGTGCGGTGTGGTGCGGTAAAGGTGGAAAGACGGCGAACCAGCGGGTGCTTGTCACTTTTAGGTCGCAAAACTATTTGCAGCTAGAAATTGCCACCGCAGAATGACTAAGAGAGTGCAGGGGCAGAGAATCAGAGCGGGAGAGATGGAGCGATGGAGAGTTCAAGCGCCTGACTCAAGGCAATCACTGTCTGCAGCTTATCAGGCAGTAGGCAGCAGGCAGCAGCAGGGGCGGCAGCGACAGCGGCAACCACTTGAGGGCCTGTCGACGACCATCCCAAGTACGAAAAGTGCTAATTGTAGACCCCACCACAGGCCGCCCTGCCCTTCGTCCCCTTGCTCCCTTCCGCCTACGAACATCAGGTTGGGCTTTTCGTTTCTCGAAAACTGTAATTCATGCGTGCCAGGAGACGCCAAAGTTTCAACAGAAATCAGTCAATCATAACCGAAAACATGAAAGGCAGCTGAAGGGGGAATATTGAGACTTGAGTAAGGCGGCAAAATATTCTAAAAAACATGGCCTAAGCGCCGAAGGCTAGAGGATACTCTGCTCTAATGTCCGAGTGCGTGCTGAATCGAGCCGCATGCAAAGCTGAGCACTGGCCACTAGCTGTGGCACCTGCATCCATACATTCCGCTTGTTATGGCCTTCCCTCCTCTCTGCTGTTTGTGTGTTGTGTGCAAAGGTCTCATCACTTGGCCCGCACCCGCTCCCTGACCTACCTTGTCGCTTGTCTGAGCAGCTGTCTGAGCGAGTATCTGTGTGGGTGTTTCACTCTCTCTCTCTCTCTCTATCTCTATTTATCTGTGTGTGTGTGCACTGCGCCTATTTACTTTTTGGCGTACATTGAACCGCAAAAACCGCCCCCCCAACTAATCATCACTTTGTTTTTGCGTTAATGACATGCCTTGTCCCTCGCCCTCTCCCTCCACCCCATCAGACACAGCACACTCTCTTTTTCGTATCCACATCCCTCTGGGGGAGGCACACACTTAAGTGAATACACAAAAACGAGGAGCAGAACGTGTTTCCAAAACGTTTTGGCATCCCAAATGTAAATGGAAGTCGTCACTGCCGTTGCCGTCGCCGTCGCTCCTGTCCTACCACCACTCAAAGTGCCATAAAAATTATGCATGAATGTATTTGCTTCATTTCTACACTTGCTTGCCGCCTGCAACACATGCCTGCCCAAATATAAAAAAAAACGTTGCCCTGCCCCGCACCACAGCCAAAAAAAAGAAACAAAAAAAAAAACGGTAGAACGAATGAAGGGAACGAATGCAGCGTCGCATTTTTACGGCTCCATTCATGTGACGACGGAAGTGTCAAGTGGCTGTTGGCAACTCCTCGTCGACAGGCGACTACTCTCCTCATCCTGCACGTCCTTTTCGTCAACGTCGCCGGAGCTGCTGCTGCTGCCTGTGCTGCTGCTGCTGCTACCTTCGTTCGTTTTCTCTTCTCTCTGCATCGAAAATGCCGTTATTGTTGCCAGTTGTCTACATGCTCTATGCTCTCTATGCTCCATGTACATCACATCACATCACCGTTCCCCGACCCCTACCCCTACCCCTACCAGGCCACGTCTACGTGCGCCTCCAAGTTACATTTTCCCACCCTCTCCCCACTGTGATGGCGTCTGCCGTTGAGTGGGCAAACTTTTTAACGTACATATGTATGAACATATGTATATGCTACATACATACATACATTTTTTTTCCACATTTTCCCCATTTTTTTGTGTGTGTGTGTGCTTTGCTTCATTTTTCTATGCCCTTCATTTAGGTGGCTTTGTTCTTTTCGGAGTACAGTTGTGCGCGCAGGGGTAAGTAGCCTCTGTCAAGTAGATGACTAAGTAGACGGAGATTTTTGATATGAACCAATATTTGATGCAAGTGCAAGACATATGTATGTACATAAATATGTAAGAAACATAAATATGTACGAAATGCATTTATTGATGTACTGACTTGTCTGTCTTGAATTTGGATTAATCCTGTGCGAACTCTACTTCCTAGGCCACTTCTATCCGGATATTTTGCTCGCTCGATGAGAAGAATTCAATTTCTTGTGCCCCCCTAGCAGGAACCTGTCAAAGGCTGATAATAAATATCCATTAAAAGTTTTAGATACAATAAAAGTTTCAACTTAAAGTAGCCCCGCATTAAAAGTGAGTTCCCAAGCAGTCACAGCCATTAAGCAAAGTTAAGGTTCCATTTGCCCTGACGCCTCGCATCCTCGTTTTGCCACTCACTCCAGGCAGTGCGAATGCCGTGACAGCTGTCTAATTTGTTACTCAAATTTGGCGTTGCCAGCACAAAAGAACAGCCTAATTACAGTTACCCACTTAGCTAACCAGCAATGATAGACCCGATTACATGCTTACAATGCTGTCCGCTGTCCGCAGCACAAACTAAAATCCATGGCCACGGCCACGAGCAGCAGACCGACCACCTCCTGCATCCCTCTTTATGGGAGAGCTTTCGTTTTCGTTCTTGTTGTCGCTTTCTAGCCTAGCGCATCCTATCCACGGGCTGGACATTTGCATTGCGTCTGACTGTCTAATGAAATTCCGTTGCCAGCTCCTCTGGCTGCACGACCTTCGCCTGGCACCGTTCGGTTGCCATCCCATCCCATCCAGTGCCGTTCCGTCCCGACCAGTTGCAGTTTTTGGTCAAACAAAACGCCCAAAACGGCGCCAAACCGCCACACAGCCATAGCCACGACCATGACCAGGGCCGTTTCCAATGCTGCGCTGCGCTGTGCTGTGCGGCCTTTGCCTGGCTGGTTCTCTGGGTCTGGGTCTGGGTCTCTGGCTGGTTGTCGGTTGTTATTTTTGGCGCAGCATCAACATGGAAACGTGCTGCCAGCGAGTGCCAGACTGCATTTGCCGCGTGCCACATGCTGCCTGGTGCCAGCTGCCGCTGCCTGCTGCCTGTTGGCTGTTGGCTGTTGGCTGTACGTACATACGTATGTTTGTACATATCTGTGGCAATGGGGCGACGTGGGCATTGGAGTTGGACTCGGATTTTGTGTTTGTGTGGGGCACTGCATCCTCGGTGCCAGTGCCAGTGCCAGTGGCATTGACATTGGCGGGCGAAAGTGTGGCACCAGGCCCAGGCCCAGCCCTAGACCCATGCCCAGGCAGGCACACTTCTGTTCTGCCTGTTGCTCTTGTATTTTTGGCTTGTTGCATGCCGCCACACAGCAACGGCACACGCCGCGTATACGTAATGTGATTGCTCTATTTTTATGTTCGCTCACCATGAGTCACCATGCAATGCAGTGGCGATATTATGGGATTAGTCAGTTCTTGATACGAAGTTGGAGCCGACGTTGAGTCAGAAAACTTTGGGAAAAAGTACTTCAAGTCATTCTCCATGAACTGGATATGGATA
Organism: Drosophila ambigua; assembly: GCA_018150905.1. Lineage (NCBI taxonomy): Eukaryota > Metazoa > Arthropoda > Insecta > Diptera > Drosophilidae > Drosophila > Drosophila ambigua. The sequence goes on from JAECWS010000086.1 coordinate 3,232,406, forward strand.
TATCCTTAGAATTTGTGCCTGCCTCGCCTGGCCAGGCATTGGGCACGAGTACGCGTACGAGTATCACTTTCAAACTTTTCAACTCAACAACTCAGCTCTGCTGCAACCAAGCGGTCTTCAAGTTGTCGATAAGCCTTCAGCAACAGCCTCAGACTCAGCCTCAGACTCAGCTCCATTTTCATTTTCATCTTCATCTTTATTTTCATCTTTATGCTCTCCCCCATGTGAGAATCTATTTCCATTTTTAATCTCACTCTTCTTACGATAATATGCACAATTTTTTATCCGTATTCTGCCCCGAAAAAAACCGTTGGACCACATGGCTGTCTGCTGTCTGCTGCCTGCTGCCTGCTCCTCTCCCCTATCTCCTGTCTGGCTATCAGTGTCTGTCCTTCGGTTGCCAGGCCCTGGCTCTAGCCCTGGCCCTGGCCCAAAGTGCTCGCACATTCGATTTACATGGTTCAATACTTGGGGATTCTATGGTTCCGACTCCGACTCCGTCTCCAACTTCGACTATCATTCTGGTGTATGGGTATTTTCCTTCTGCTCCGTCATGTATTATTTTTTTTTTTGCTTTCTGCTTCTTTTTTTTTTTGCTCGTTTGCATATTAAAATTTCATATGAATTTTTGCTTTATTAATATCTTGCAGTTATTTTTGTTGGTTGCGTTGCGCTGCGCTGCGTTGCTCTGGCTTGCTGACTGGCTGGCTGACTGGTGTCCCAGGGTTAGTTGGGTTCTTGCTCCATTTGCCCCATCAAACTGCACATTGAAATTAAATTTCATTTGTGTCTTGGAGGGGCAGTGGAGGTTTTTGTGGTTCTCGTTCTCTGCATCTCTGCATCTGCATTTCGATGGGGGTTTAGCCAGCGCGATTTATTGAATTATTTAGCCAGCAGCAGCTGGTAAATTCGATTTGCACGCTGGCAGCCATATCAGATACATTTACCAGCGCATATGTATCAGCATCCGTATCCATCTATACATACATATGTATGTATACGGTATGTATGTTGGGATGGCTGTATTCCCATCATCGTATGGAGTTCAACTAATTTGTTTTTACTCCATTGCATCGACGGCGACGATAGCGACGACGACGTCATTGAAAATTAGACAAATTGATGGAGTCAAAAAGGCAACAAAAAATATACACAAATAAGGCGAAAAAAACACACAGAATATATATACAAATATTACGTATGTATGGTGCGAAGAAGTTGTGGAGCCCGCGCAACCAATACAGCTGCACAATCAATTTGCACACCAACACAGGGACAGCAACAGCGTCAGCTCGCGCGGTGGGCATGTCATTTAAGTAGCAAACATCGCGCGCCCCCAAATGTCCACATGGTAGGGGTACTCGTACTCGCTGCCACTTCTATTTTCATAATTCGATTTAAGCATGGAAGATATGTGCTGTGCTGTGCTGATTGGGAAATATGTATGATGACTTGAAATTTTGTTCGTTTTTCGTTTGTAATCCACTTATCACAGCTCACAGATATGTTTAATCCTTTAAGCCTTTTAAGATTAGCAGACTAGCAAATGAATTTTTTGCTTGAATTGGCTTGCCATTTTTGTGGCTACAGAATAGTAAAGATTTTGACTTGCTTATCAGTCAGTCTTGCCACCTGTTTATGCTGCAAGAGAGCTGCTCTCTGCTCCCTGCCCTCTGCTTCGGCTAGCTGGCAAATTGAGTAATTATGTATCAACGTTTTACAAGCAAACTTTACCAAAATCCACGCATGAGTACCCCTCCGCACTGCCAAGAGACATTCTATCTCTCTTTTGGCTGTTTTGTGCAGCTTTTTTTTTTGTTTTGTTCGCCTTCTGCTTCTGCGGGCGCTTCTTCTTTTTGTGTGCGCCTCGACGCGTCACCGATTCGCTGTGCGTGCCCTGTGCACCATGTGTGTGTGTGTGTGCGAAGTTTATTCAACCAAAGGTTCGGTTCATTGAACTTGGCCGAATGGGCGAATATTCGGTTGTCGTAGGTTAGGCAGGGCAGCCAGGCGCCCATTGTGCATTCACGAAATGAAGTTGCGGCGAGTTAAGCACACTCACCACTCACTCCATCCACTCGCTTTTTCTTTACTTCTCTTTCTGTTTCTACATATCCCTCGCTCCCGCTCTCTGTCTATCGCATGTACACATGTGGAATGCATTTATGAGAACGCACAAAAGAAGAACTGAATAGCCTGCGCTGACTAACTGACTGACTGACTGACGAAAACTGTGACGAAAAGTGCAATGGCAAATGCATTCACACTTATTCCCTCACACACGCACATACACATCAAAAGCGCATAAAAAGCAATATGAGCGCACTTTATGGCACTGAGGAAACGACGTTTGGGCAGCGCAGCCTTTCCATGTGTCGTTTGTTTTGGAAGTGCCTCCCAGCAGCAGCGCCCCAGCCCCCCGCTGGCGAAGACAGACCCGCGTAGGGTTCATAATAAACATTTGTCATGTGGCTAATAAAGCAACGGTATACTTGTGAAGGCAGCTCCAATTCAGGAAGTGGATTAAAAAAAAAAAATACTCCATCAAAATTTGGTCTTAGATGGGCTCCCAATCCTACCCCACTTACTGCTTCCCAAAACCCTCACATACTGGCAATTGTAGGTACATTTTATCATGGCCAATTTTTATATTCAATATAGCAAATATCATTTCATTTTTTATGGCTCTTTTTGCTGCCTGGCCACAGTTTCTGTCTGCCCATTTGTGCGCCCAAAACTCCATCCTTTATGCTAAGTCCCGTCCCCACTTTGGCCAGTTCTTGTTGCCAAATAAGCGCTTTGTCTATTCTATGAAATTTTACGCCTTGATGGCTTTTGCCCGGCTCTGCTTTGATTCCGCTGCCTTTCAATTGTCACCAACGAAGATCCGCCAGTCAACGTCAACTTACCACAAAATCTGCCAGAGGAGAGGAGAGGAGTTTGTCGGGAGTAGCAAACTCCACTGTCTGACTGTCTGTTGAGCTCGGTTCGGTGGCGTCTTGAGGCTGAGTCGGAGGCATAGTTATAGTCAGAGTCAGAGTCAGAGACAGAGGCCCAAAGCTTTCATAGACGAAATATGAGGCGCAACCGAAATGGCAAACGAAGCCGGGTGGAACTACTCGTACTGGCAGACCCAATCTTCTGCCATACCCAGCTGCTTCTGCTTCTGCTTGCAGCTCCTCGCTGTGCCTCCTGGCCCCTGCCACCTCTTCCTCATTTTGCATATGGGTAATTTGAGAACATTTGCGCTTTAACTGCATGTAAAAAACAAAAAGAACAACAACAACAAATGAGAAAAAGAGTCGACGAAGAAAAATATGTGCACATGTGTCGCCTGCTTCGGTTCGGTTTGGTCTGGTCGGGTCTGGCTCTGGCCTGGCCTGGATATCTCTGTGCATATCTCTCTGTGGCCGTGTCCATGGTGTAGTACTTTCAAAGGCCTAAACCGATGTTTTCTTGTTGTTGCTGACTTTGAGGGCTTCATCATCTGCTTTCGGCTGGTTAGTTGGCTTGGCTGGGCCTGGGCCTGGTCGGAGCGACGAAAACTGACAGCGACGAGCCGGTCTCTGGAGTGGTGTGTGCTGTGCTGTGGTGTGGTGTGGTGTGCTGTGTGGAGTGGCTTAGGCTTAGGTATTTGGTCTAGGCGCTGCCACCAACTGGCCAAGGGTAGGAGATTCCGGCAACAAAAACAAAAACAACAACAACAAGAACAACCTCAACTGGCGGCACATTTCAAGTTGACTTTATTTTCAGTGTCTGCCACGGTGCTGGTGCCTGTCTTTTGGTCTTTCGGTCTTTCGGCCTCTCGGCTTGCATTTTTACTTTGCACTCTGTTTATTTTGCATTTCTTTTTTTTTTAACTTTTTTGTTGTTGCCTGCCTGGCTCAGAAACTTGATGAATTGCGAATTAATTCCTTTGACATTGTTTTCTCAATTCCAGAGGAACGGATTGAAGCCTGCGATACCTTGCAGTCGGAGATTTGGCAAGGCTTAGAGGCTATCGATGTATGTACATACGTGATGTACAGGAATTATAGAATCAATCATTCAAATCAGCGGCTTATTGGCCCAATCGGCTATGAAGCTCGTTGAATTTTATTGCAGTATTTGTTACTGTTTTCCTCTGCTTTTTGACACCCAGCACTCAATGAGAATTTATTGGCTAAAACTTAAGTTACTTTTATCCTGCGAACTTGCCTTTATACCTTTGTGCTCTCTATTGATCCACGACTATAAAGCTAAATCATCTTTATTCCATATTCAAATTGTTCTTTAATCCTCCGCTGCCCCGCTGATACCCTGGGGGCTTCTGACCAAACCCATGTCTGACTCTGACCATTCCCCATCTACAGCTTACAGCTACAACTGCAAAGAGTGTGTGAACATGTGTTGCATGCACCGTGCTTGCCGGCATTTTGGGCATTTGATACTCGTATCTCAATGAAATTGTTTTTCCACTAGCACCACAGCACTTTTACTCTCACTCTCTCCATCTCTCTCTGGCTCTGCCTGGGCTCCCTTTGCCGCTAACTCGCACTGAAACAGACATTTATTTACACATTGGCTAAGCCCGTGACTTTTTTGCCACCCCCTCTCGGGACTCGCGCACTCGCCTGGATTCCCCCAATTCAGCTTTGTCTCCTCCTCTCCTGCACTCCTGCACTCCTCACCTCTCACTCTCCAACGGCCTGGCCAAAGTTCAATGCACTTTTTGCGCAGAATTTGTTGCCTAACCAGCCGGAGAACAAACGCACGGACTTACGGACAATGTGTGTTGCTTCTGCTGCTGCTGCTGCTGTTGCTGCTGCCATTGTTGTACGCTTCAGTTGGGTATAATGATTATGACCAGATGTTGGTGCAGCTCAAAGACGAAAACATACCAACAAAAGCTGCCAAAAGATTGATGGGTCGGAAATGAAGTTTATAAATTGATTATAAATTAAAATAAGCCCGTATGAATGTTTAATTCGAGTGTTTTTGGTTAATGTTGAGATTCTGTACGTGGAAGAAAATACATGTGTTGATGATCAGAAGGTTATTAGAACAGAACCGTTTATTGTAAGCGTGCTTAACGATACAGGGTAATCCATGATCAGGAAATGTATAAGTATTTTCATTTGGGGTATTCAATATTTAGACTTATCTTATTGTATTATCCAACGGTTAAGCATAAATATATTGTGAGGGCATACAAACTTCGGCCTGTCCGTCGCTATCCTTTCATCTTGTTTTTGTTGCTGCCGCTGCCGCTGCTCTCCTGCTCTCTCTCTCTCACTGGCTTTTTTAGTCCGTTTGAGTGTGTGTGCGAGTGTTTTTTTCGTGTTTGGCGTTAACATTGGCAGCAGGTGTTTGACATTGCGTCAAAGGTATCGTTGTTGTTGCTGCTGCCTGTGCTGCTGCTGCTTCTGCCTCTGCCACTGCCACTGCCTGTGCCATGGACTGGTTGGCTTTGCCTGCCTCAATGCCTGGCCTGACAGCCTGCCACAGGAAGCCATACAGTTTGAGTGTGTATGAGTGTGCGTTGGCCAAGTTGTTTTCATTGTTAACAAGCTCTCTGTTGTTGTAGGTCGCAAAATGTGAGTCAAACAGGAGGCGAAGCAGCAGAAACAGAGCCAGCAAACGGGGGCTGAGCGAGAGAGAACGATTTCAGCTTATGCGAAATTAACTTTCGGCGTGTAAATGGGTTCCACAATTAGAGCTGGGAAATTGTGTTGTTGCCTTATTTTTGTTGTTTTTGCTTTCGTCGAGATATGCCAGAGGGCTAATTTGGCTATAAGTATGGGGGATGTGTGCGTACACGTCAGCCATGGTTGGTCATTAGCCTATTCTCTCTCTCTCTGCCTGCCAGTCTTTATTATTACAATAATGTTGAAGTAAAAATAAAAGTACCTGCAGGATAACAATTCTGCTGAACTAAATAAAAATTGTCTTTGGCCAAAAGAAATACTTTCGCATGGCAAATAAATTATAGAAGAGTAGTATAGAAGAGCAGTAGATTTAATTTAATAACAGCCGTAAAAATTGTGCAATTTTGTTGATTTATCAGGCAGAAGCATTCCATTCAATGATTTTTCTGGACACATCCTTCGCATCACATGCATAAGATATAATATTCAGAATTTTCTGTTATTTCATAACCAATCAAACAACGCCAATTATAGTCAATACTAGTGCCTAGTTTTCCCACCCCCATATCATTTGCCATAGCCAATTGGTCGAGTCTATTCAAATGTGCACAAATTGCACGGTCGAATAAATTTTCGCTGCTAATCAGAAACCGACTGGCAACGGCAATTGGCCCGAATAGAGGGAATCCTGCAGAAACTAAATCAAATAGAACTTGAAAAGCAGTTCGAGCGAAATGTACTCGATGCGGTGCTCGATATGTCTATGAATATAGCATATAGTATATGCTAAAATAAATATCTGTTCAACTTCTGAATCTCCTCCACTTAAACCGCCAACCCTCCTCTCGTCTGTCCATTGATTGCTAATTTGATGCCCATTTGCTGTGGGTTTTTTCCCCATTTTTACCCCATTTTTGTTGTTGCTGTTGTTGTGCCTCTGTTTGCCATTGGCCAACAGCTGCAATTGAAGGCAAATATTGCGTATACGCCCCCCTCGCTTGTCCGCCAGCACTTACGCATGATTTTCCGTTTGGCCATTTCTTTTTTTTTTTCTAAGCAGCAGAAGGACTGGGGTGGGGCAGGTTGGTGTAAGGGAAGCGGCAGGAGGCAGCAGAAACGTCTGCATGCATAATGCATGTGAAAACGCATAAAAGGATATTGATCTGCCCCCGGCCAACAAAGCGACCGCTATGCATCAGCCAGAGCTGATGGAAGGGGCAGGACAGGCAGAGGCAGAGGCAGGCATGCCAGGATGGAGGCAGCCGCAAAAGTTTTTTTTTTTTTGTACAGGGAGAGAGAAGGAGCTGTCCAAGACAGCGAGAGTGTGCTGTAGGCCTCGAAAATTGCGTTCGCATTTCTGTATAATTTTCCCCATTTACGAGTACGTATGTACAAGTTTTTATATGCGCTACTCATCGAGCCGAAGGGTATGCTGTTTACATACAAATACGCATTGCACAGAAGCAAGTATTTTCGATCACATTTAATATGTACATACCAAATAATAATATTATTTATAATTTATAAACAGCATGAAAATTTGTAAATGGTTTTCTTTATGCCTTTGGCAAGCTCTGGAATTTCACGTTAAATTTGATTGTGATCAGAAAATGAATTGTCGCAAGTAACAGGTGATTCTTGTGTCGTAATGCCGCCAATAAGGTTCTTTGCTTGTTGTACATACACACATGACTTGCGCTGCATATACTTTTAGCCATTATATGCACAATTCTGTGGCGCAACTTACGCACTTTTCGTTGTGCGTTTTGTTTTTGTGCTCGCATGCGTCACACGTCCTGCGTGTGCCACGGACCCCCACAGCTCCTGCAGCTCCTTCTGCTTTAGCTGTGGAGTGCGTGAGGGTGGGGCGGCGCCAAGTTTCTGCTGCTTATGCAATATTTATAATTATAATCATATTTTGCATTTCCATTTCCATTCCCCATACAATGCATACAACTCTTGCGACTTGTTCTGCGCACTGCTGCACAGTGCTCGGCCTTAAATTGCATTTAAAAGATTCTGATACCCCAAGTACCTTCATCTCCCCCACTCCCGCTCCCGCTCCAATTATTCAGTTCTTCAGCTCTCCATTTCTCTATTGCTCCCCCCCTTCTCCAGTTGTGATCCCCTGTCCCGGCTTGGGGCACTTCCTGTCGGCCAAAAAGTAAAATTCATTTCCCAAGCCCCAGCACAAAGTCATGTCACTCAGGGCCCAAACGAAAATTCTTCTGCCCAAAACAAACCGAAATGCAAAAAAAAGAAAGAAAAAAATGAGAAGAGAAACAACAAAAAACTTAGGAAAAGGCAGAGAACTTTGCATTTATAATTAAGCGAAAAACAAGGGCCACCAGCAGCAACATTAAATGCCCCGGCCAGCCGAGCCCCAGAGATGCCTGTGGCAGATACGATAGAACGACAAAGTCGGCGGGGGCTGGGGCTTGGGATAAGTTGAGTGTCTGTCAATCTTTCCATTTAATCCACTTACACAACTTAAATCATTTGAAGATATATTTAAAAAAAGAGGCTACCCTAAAAGGCGGAATGTTGCAGACGTCTGCAAGAGCAGGATGTGACTCTTAGTTTGGTTTTCAGTTAGTCAGCTGTGGGAAACCTTTAAGACATAGAAATTGAGAGGACATGCCTATGGAAAAGATTCTTCGTTCAATTGTGCATTCAAAGCCTTTTGCCGGAGATCCTTCTGAATGAACCTTCCCTTCAAAAATTCCTTCAAAGAGTATAAAAACCTCCTTATTGATTCCTTTTTGTATGTTGTTTGTTTTTCCTGTTAGTTTTTGTGGCTGTAGTTTTCATGTGTGGAACAGGGGTCTGGTCCGCCTTTTGATATTTTAGCGTGTGACGAATTTTCAAATTATTTGTTGTGGCTCCGTTGGCTGTAAATTTCAGAACTTTTCGTGCGCTGGCCTCCCCTTCTGGGCGAGGGGGCCTTGCATATTTGACAACATTTAAGCCGAGCCGAGTCCGGTGGCACGTTAAGCTAAGTGCGGCTAAGCTGAGCTGGCAAAAAGAACAATGATGGCTGGCCCCCCCGCACCAACATCGAAACCGGCCAACGACAAATTTATGATAATTTCGAGCGAAAAAATGCCGCTGATGGAGCCGTCGTTTGTGGAGACCATAGAATGACATTAGTGCATCGTCCATTATTGCCTCGGAACATGCTCTTTTGTTGTTTCGGTCGAAACATTTTCATGGCCCATGGCAGCAAAAGCCACGCCCCCCCCACCTCATTATCCTCCTGCCGCAGCACAGCGCAGCACAGCGCAGCACAGCCCAAGCCGGTCGGACGGACGGACACGGCCAGGGCCTTTTGTCGGAAAAGTTATGACCGCCGGCAAATTGTAAATTATATTTAATTAAGGCTACATTTCGAATACTCGTACAGACCGTGGGCCCAACTTCTTTTTATTCGTTTTAAAAAAAAAACAAATCCAGCGAAAAAACAAAAAAGGGAAACATTCAATTGCATTTTTAATTAGGCGACTGTCGAGAGACTGTCTCCTCTGCCGTACACATCGACAGCTTTATGCTGATGGGCGCCAATATCATTTGGCTTTTTGGAATATTCATATGGCACAGCTAGAAGAGAGATATGTTGGTCAGCTCTAAGCCACCCTCCTATCCCTGCTAATGCCCAGCGACAGGGATAGGAACAAGTCCTCCAATGACATGCAAAGCGTTTAAAACTAGTACGTATAAACGTACCCCAGCGGAATGCACACATTTTATGCATGCATCTGGGTTTGTGGTTCTACGAAGGATTTCTGCAGATAGATGACTTCATTAGGCTGTGTGGCGTGAAAGTTTCTGCAGGTAAAGGATCCTGCAGTCAATTATGGAATATGTTCTGTATTTTTGCAATAAGCGAAGTCCTTCTACGTTATTCGAAAATGCCATAAATCTTGACTTGCCCGAAGGAACCTTTCTTCCGGTATGCTTGCAGCGCAGCTTCCATCCAAAAGAGTCTGTTCGCTCATTAACCTGATTGCTTGTCAAAAGTCTGCAGCTCCCTGAACATCCATATAACTTATACTCACACACATATAGCTATATAGTGGTATCTGTATGTGTGTTGTTCGGTCAGCTGCTGGTTGCAGTTGGCTCTCATAAATTTTTGGCTATCGTTTGACACGACAAAAAACTTGCAACCCAACAAAGTTCTTGGCCAGGCTGGTTGCACATATTTTAGCCAACTTTTCCATTATAAATGTGTGAGTGTGTGTGTGCCACTGGCCAATGTGCAGCATGCAACAGGCAGCAGGCAAGAGGCTGCTGGCCAGCTGCCATTGGCCGTTGCAGATGGAGGCAATCGACGTCGTGTGATGGGCGCTCCACAAAACAAAAACAAAACGAAAAGCCACAAACGAAAAAAGTGGTTTTTCTATATATTTTTCTAAAATCAAAATGTCCACTTTTTGCTCATCAACGCCGCTGCCTGCTGCTGCTACTGTTGCTGTTGCTGCTGTTACCTTGCCTTTGCTTGGTCTTTGGCCAAAGTTGTCGCCAGGTTTTTGCCGTGCTCGACTCGGCAATGTCATTAACTTGGCCAACGCCGCCTGCTTCAGCAGCAGCAGCAGCCGTAGCTCCAACTCCAGCGGTGCCATGTGCGCTGACATCGCTACATGATGCGCGATTTGAGCTTTAATGTTCATTCACTTTGTGGGTTTTTCTGGTTGCTGCTGCTGCTGCAGTTGCAACTGAAGCTGCTTCTAATTTTGCCAAAGTACAAAAAAAAGTGCGTGTACAATTATAAAATGCATTTCATTGCTAGCTAGATAGCTATTTGCTGGCCCATCCCCATCCCAGACCAGCCCATCCCCAGATGCAATGACTTTGATTTCGTGTCGCCAAATTGTTGAGTTGCCGCCGCCTCAGACCGAGAGGAAGAGGTTCATTAAAAAAGTATTTCAGCGCTGATTTTGCCACACATTTTTTGATTGCCAACTGCCAGGCAGGCAGGCAGGCAGGCCGGCAGGCCCAGTACTCTCCTTGACTGTGGTCAGTGCCAGGCTGAATCCATCGAAACAAGTTGTTGCCGCCTGCAAAAAATAAAAAGTTGATCAGCAGCTGGGCCGCTCCTCATCATCAGTAGCAGCAGCAGCAGCAGCAGCAGATCCGCTCCTCATCCTTCACATCCCCCCTTCATCAACAGAGCACAGTGATTACCTTTGGGGTACCTTCCCTTCCGCTGCTGCCACTTGCACTCAAGATTTGTGGTTTAGGAAACCCTCCGTTTCGGAACACCGACGAAAATATTCCAAGGCAACTTCCAGCGAAATAGCTCAAGTGATTGACACTCAGGAAATGTCAGGGAATTTGATGGGCTTTTATGATTAGCCGCTTAAGGCATTAGACAAAATGAGAATTTGCATATTTTTGCCGCTGTCTGTATGGCCAATGGATAATTAGAATTCATAGACATGTGTCGTGGCCGGACAACAACAGGCACAGTGAAGTGTTGCCAGTGCTACGTTCCTACTGCCTGAATTCATTTGGCTTAAAGGTTCATTGACGCCTTCCAGAGAACAGCACAGAACAGAACAGGAATCAAAACGAAATGCGCCAAAAATAGCTAAAATACAACTCAAAAACCAGTTACAGCCAAATGATACACCAAAGCAGAACAAAATAAAAAAAAAAACCCCGACAGACACGAAGGCAGCAAAAACAGCGAAAGACAAAGAGGCAAAAGAGAGACAGCAGCAGCAGGGAAATTTTAATAATTTTTGCATTTTTATAGAACATACAAACAACAAAAACTATCAGAAGTTTTTTTCCTTTAAATGGGTATAAAAGGAAGAGGTTCCCTGTGCTGTAAAAACACGAAGGAATCTATAAGAAAAAACATTGAAAAGTTATAAAGGTTAAGAATAAGAAAAATGATGTGAATTCTGCAACTAAAATTATGTACAGCAAGCCCTTGTATTTTTTTTACAGCAAATGGTTGATCTGCTTTGCTATTCTTCTGCCATTCTTTAATTTTATTTTGTGGTTACATTCCCCCAGGCAGGGTCCTGATCTGGGGTAAGCCACAATTTTTTTGGTTGGATCAAGGCCAACAATTCTGATGATGTTCGAGTTTTTCCGGCAAATATCCTAATCAGTTCTGATGGATCCCTCTTTGGGCAAAAATTGAAAACAATTGAGTACAAGTTTCAGAGATTCGCTCAGCCAAAGTGACTGAGTCGCTGCTGTTCTCTAAAGTATTCAGAATTCTGTTACCCCAGCGCTTCATGTTTATGTGCTCTGAACGTCATCATAATTAACATTTGCAGCACGTAAGATTATCTATTCCTGTTGCTAAATATATTCCTGTTTGTCTCAAGCTTCCGTTTCTTTGGCCATCGAACAGCAAGTTAAGTTAAGATTGGACTTACTTAGACACACTTTCAAATGCCATTTAACGTTCTATTTCCTTTTGGATAACACTGCCATTATATAATGATTGCTCAGATGATCAGTGATGGGGTGTGGAGCCCCAGTCAGCAGTGATGCAGATACTTTAGATACTGGGAGCACCTCAGTCCATCTCACTGCTCGCCTGTGTGGTCTGGGCTAATTATCTACCTGCGGGATTAGCCATCGAAAGTGCCTTAGAAGCTGGCTGGCACACATTCCACTCGTTTCCATTCGATTTCATTGATGGCATCGCGCGGCGCTCAGGCTCGTTCATTCATGCCGGCTCCCGGCAGGCCTTGGGTGCCGTGTCGAGCCATGTCTATCCTGGCCTCTCCTGGCCCGGCCCGGTCTGTGCATTTGGCTACTTCAGTTGCTCGGGCTGCCTCTGTTTGGGCCACACCTTCCCCAACGCCACGCTAATCACGAGCAGTCGTTGAAGCGCCGCCAGCAACAGTGCAGGAGGAGAAGCAGAAGCAGAAGCTGCCACAGCGCGTGGATAAATCAAAATGCAGTCGCAAGACGTGAGCAGAGCCGCCTTCTTTGCCCAAACTTCACTCCCCAGCCCGCCACATCTCCTTCACTCTCTATTCAGTCGCATCCTCCACTCCTCAGTGCACTTCCAGGCCCCAGCCATCCGCTGCCTGGAGACTGTCTGCATAATCCACAGCCCAAAGAAAGTGCCGCACATGGGGACTTACAAGCTGTTTGGCTCAATGGATCGGCTTGGCCTGGCTTACCGGCTGGCTTACTGGCTGGCTGATCCGAACCGATCCCCATCCTCGTGGCCAAGACAAATGCAGACGTTGGCTCTTTAGTCGTATCTTTCACTTTGATTGTGGGTCCGCAAAAGCGACCGTCGCGACGGTGGCTTGTGTGTGTGGAGCAGCCCCCCGTCTCTGGTCTGGGTGTTGTCGTTGGCCTTGTCTTATTGCTGGTGTTGCTTGTGTTGCTGGTGTTGTGTGTACAACACTTGGCTACTGTTGGTTTACATATGTCCGAGTAAGAGTACGAGTACGAGTACGGATTTGCTCGCAACTCAATCAGCAGGAGCATTAGTTTGGGTCAGATGACCCACAACACATTGGTGGGCAGCAAGAGACACGGCGAGTTATGAACTCTCGGACTCGGACCCACTCCTGGTATGCCATGTATGCGGTATGCGGTAAAAGCAAAACCAGATGGAGCACAACCGAAGCTCTGACCATAGTTGTGTGCAAGTTCTAATGAAAACCTAATTACAAAATCAGCCAATACTCTCAAGACTCACACATAATTAAGGCGCACACTTGACTAGACTTTGGCTCTGTCTCTCGACTGACTGTCTGTCTGTCTGTCTGTCTGTCTGTCCCCCCTTGATGAAAAACGCATTTAAAAGCCACATTAATGACGGCGACGCTGCGACCACTTTGGTAAAATAGGAAATTGCTCTGGCTGCTTTCGTTGGCAGCGTTTGGCTCTCTTCACCAGATTCTGTTCTGTTCTGTTCGGGTTGTGTTGTTCGTTCTACCGAGTATTCCATCTGCTTTTTTCGTTCATCTTCCCGTAGAGCGCGAGCCCAGAGAAGGCACAGATATCGGGCTGGCTGCTCATCGAAGACGCACACAGAGACGAGACTGGACACCGGACTGTTCTTGAGCTGTGCTCTGCGTTTTCAGCGCATTTTTAGTTAATTTACCAGGAAAAACATTTGAAATTCTTAAAAAAGTCGCAACAAGTAGTTGGCTGGTCGGTTGGTCGGGCGGTTGGTTGCTTGCTTGGCTTCTGGCTCGGGCTAAAAAAAAGTCACATCGCATCGCTGTCTGCACAACGCCTTATCATACACTCATTACAAATAGAGTTAATTAGCTAAATGAAATTGAATATCTGAAGGATGTTTGCCACTATCAATTGACAATGCAATAATCTGAGGGATTTAATCCTTTTAGAACTTGCAACATATTTAAAGAACTTTTATTAAAGAATAATTTGCGAGCTTGCTTTAATCTCTTTGCCTTTTGCAAAAGAGTATCCAATAGTCTCCATTTTTGCTGCTTCAGTGTTTAGTTTTGTTCTATTCTGTTCTGTTGAGTTTTCTTCTCTATTTTTTGTTGTTGTTTTGTAGTTTGTCGCCACCGCCGTTGTAGCATAGACTAAAAATCGCATTCGATCATTTATGGGATTTTATTTGGCGCGTCAGTGAATGTTGCTAAGCAATTTATTTATGACATTTTTTGCTAGCCGACTAGGCCTGGCTTCGATAGGATAGGATACGATACGATACGATGGGGTTGGGGTTGGGGCTGGCTGGATTGGTTTTGTTTGGCTTGTCGGTTGGTTTGGCCGCCGCCTCAGCGGTGGATTCGTGCAAAAATTTCTGCAACGCATCGAAATAGTTGCAAGGCAAAGTCTCTGCCTGCTGGCTGCTGCTGCTGCTGTTGCTGTTGCAAGTTCCATATTCATCAGATGCGACACTCTTCATTCTTGGTGTTGTTGTCTTGTTGTCGATGCTTTGCTTTGCTTTGCTTTTGCCTTGTCTTGTAGTTTTTCGTTGACTGTTTTTCTATCGAAAACCAAACTGGATTTCGTCTTAAATGATGCGCTGCGTATCTCGGCGGATTGCAGTTGCAACTGCTGTTGATTTTGCCATTGCATTTTAATTAAGTGCATTTTAATGAGGCACCATCAGGATCATTATCATCATCATCATCATCATCGCCTGCCGATGCGACTACACCACCATTACACAAACGCATTTTAAATGGGCTGGAAGGCAGCCAGGCAGCCGGGCTGGGAAGTATTCTGATTCTCTTCTGTTTAGTTCGTTTCAGCTAATTATTAAGCCTATTTAGATTAGTCTCCACTCTTGTGGCCTCGGGCTGTGCATTGTGGTTGCTGCTGCCATCAAATTGATGCTGAAAAAAATATGCTAAAATTGTTTGTTTTAATTCGATTTGAGTCTTGCACCGACGCCAGGCTGGCAGCCATTTTCTCATCCTGCAACCTAATTCATGCCGTGTTCAGGTGCTGTGCGGTCCGGCTGATTACAGGGCATATCGGCTTGGCAGATCGCTGTATATGGGCTTAGAATTTATTTGGTTTTCATTCATTGAAATCAGATTACAATTCCGGATGCTGAAGTATTTTCTTCTATTGCTGTAACCAACCAAATGTGAGTGCATCTGTTAAACCATCAAGCCGAACATTTTGTTGCCTGCAGATAGTACCTCACTGCCCCCGCAATTCCACCCTCTCACATCAATCCCACACTCTTCTCTTGGCTCCCCTTTGGCTCCATGAAAAAGGGGCAAAAAGTTTTTCCATTTTTTTTTCAAATTGCGTAATTTTCATTAGTTTGCTGCATTTGCAGACAAATTAAGAGCTTCTGCTGCTGCTGCTGCTGCTCAGCCTCCCCGAGTGCATCCAGCCAAAGTGCGTATCTGTGAGATACGCATGCAAATACTGCAGGACTACCCCCTGATGCACTGGCTCCTGCTGCCTGCTGCTGCTGTGGTTTTTCAATTTCTCTCTCAATTTTTATACATTTTTTTCCAGCCTTTTTGTACGCAAATAATTGTGAATTTTTTCCCTCGCATTTTTGTTGGCAGTAGCCTTATTGTTGTTTGGCTTGGTTGGGATACTTTTTTCATTCTATGCACACACACACGCACACACACACACGCACACATAGTATATATTTTTTATTTTTAATTAAAAGCGGAAGTAAATGGCAGGGGAGGGATGATGGATGGATGGATGGATGGATATGATGGTTAGGATTGGTTGAGTTTGGTTTGGTTTGGTTTGGTTTCGTTTGGTTTGGTGACTCGTCAAGTGCGTGGGTGCGTGGGCGCATGGCATGGCACTGCCCGGGCACTTTGGCCATTCCATTCCAGTCCATTCTATTCCATTCCTACGGCTGTTGCTGTAGTGTTTTGCTAACAATGCGAATTTCAGGGCATTGTTGCTGCTGCTGCTGCTGCCTCCAGTCCTTGCCACACCCCTACCCATACATACATACATATGTGTGTGTGCCTGTATAGACAGACGCATCAAATCATCAGCGGCGATTTCAGACAGTCATCAGATGAAATGTCAAATGCGTTTCCCTGCCACACAGCGCCAAGTGGGCAAACAGAGGCGCAGCACAGCAGCGCCAATGATACTGCCGTCTACTGGCACTTCCACTGGTACTGGCTACTGGTTGGTTGCTCCTGGTTGCTGTGCCACACAGCTACATAGATGACACTGCCACTGCCACTGCTTAGAGAGCTCAAACTAAACCAAACTCAACAACAATAAAAACATAGCAACAATCCACAAACTGAAGAGTTTTTCAAATAACGAAAAAAAATGCCCCTGTGAGTGGGGGAGTGGAAAAAAGAGGGGGAAAAAATCGAGAAAATTAAAACAAAACAAACAGCAAACGCATCATCCAGTGGATGATGATGTGGATGCCATGCCAGGCATCATCATCCTTTGGATACTCAGCTCTGCCCTGCCCTGCCCTGTCCTGCCCTGCCTTTGGTCCTGTTCCACGCATGAGGAGATTTCGGTTTAGCTTTTGATTGACGAACTTGCCTCGTTGTTTGTCCCTGTCTCCTCCCGAGCCTGCCAGCCACTGACGCTTTTCACTCAAACCCATCAACGTCAGCGACGCATTCAAATCGTTTTGATGGACTCAGCCTCAGTCGCCCTCCCCCGCCCTATGCCACCATTCCATTGCCATATCGTACTCACGCAGGGAATCATAGCACAAGAACAAAACAAGCCACACAAACAAAAAAGCTAGAAGCGTGGTACTGCTACACCGACTTTTAGATACCCAGATACGACTCCAGAATTATCTAAGCAGGATTCTGACACAAATGACACAGGGAAATGTAAGCGACTACTGCAGGGGCGGGGTATCATCAATAAAATATAGTTCCTATAATAAATTCCAATATACCCTTGTGCGCTGCACCAGTAAAGGGTACAACAACAAAATGGTAGGAAAATGCAATGAGTATGAGTGTGCCCCAGCCTGGCCCAATATTTGTATTTTACGCAATTTTTACTGACTGACAGAGCTGGGAGAGGGGCAAGCTGCGTTACCGTTACTGGCTGCCGGCTGTCGGCTGTCGACTGATTTGCAAACCGATTTGCTACTTTGTTCATGTCAGTCGTCAGTCCGTACATTGCGGATCATCAGAGTCTGGGTGGCTAAGGGTTCGGCTATGGTACTAAGCCTCCCCCCCACCCCACAACACATGTTTGCCCAGCCATTCATTGTCTTTTGGTTTTATATTCATTTTTTTTGCTGATTGAAAGTTTGTGCGACAATTGTTGTGGCGTCATTAGGAAATGTGGTCCAGAGTCTCATTAAACAAAATGCAAATAATACGACAGGGGAGGAGGGAAGGAGTACTCAGCTTCCAATGGATAATCAATGGAAATGCTAGCTAAAATATTCATAATCCACTCTTAATTTATATTCCACTACTCCAGCAGCAAGCAGCATCACTCATACGCAGCGTTTGTTCATTTCCCGATCTTTTATTTTCCGCGCTGCTTTCCCTTTTGGGCATTATTCGCTTAGCTATTTCCACTGCAACGCCTTTTCACAGCTAATTTGCGATAAAATATGCCAGTGCCAGGGGAGAAACAGGCGGCACGGTTGCAGTCTGCATATCGTTGTTATACCCTTTCCGAGGGTCAAATGATACCAGCTAGACATTTGCCAAAGTATTGCCAAGCCCATAGGGAGTGTAGGGTATTCCCAGTTTCGGTGCTCGTTGCTCGATGCTTATCTGCTTGTTGCAATTAAATTAGCCAGCAGTAAAGTTGCCGGATCCAGGGCTGTGGCAAGGATTCTGTGTTGCCGGGGCACAGCTTTACAGGCTCTGGATAAACTGTTGCCAAAAAGTTTTAAGCTGCATTTCAGGGCTGCTTTCACACCCGAAAAACTTTTGCACGAACAAAGTTTGAGTGGCGCTTGCCTGTCTGGTTTTTGATCTGCTCATGGCCATAATCTGTGACGTCGACGCTGGCTGCCTGGCTGCCTGGCTGCCAGCTTTTCCATGTAAATGAGACGACGAGCCACAAAGTTTTGCATATTTTGGATTTGATATTTCGGCCAGTTTTGGGGCAAACTATTACCCAAAAAACTTGTTGCAAAGGCCAACAGCAGTTGCAGCAGTCTGTGTGCTGTGTGCACTTGTTGCCTCTGTGACTGTGTCTGTGCATCAGTGTCGTGTCTGACTGAGAGAGAGTTAATAACACGACCTCAACACACACACACACACACACACACACAGAGTGTTTTGACTGCCAGATGCCACAGCTCGTTATTTGGCTCATGTCCTTGTGGCTGTTTTGGGTCAACATCAGGCCAGGCCAGGCAGTCAGCCAGGCAGTCGTCTGGTTGTGCTCTGCTGTGCTGTGCTGGCTCTGTGAGTGCTTGTGTTTTGGCATTTGAATGTGGTGTGGGGTGGTGTGGCTGGATAATTGAAAACACATTCGGGTCGTTTAGGGACACTTGTCGAGTGTCATTTACATCTAATTAGTTGGAGAGTCCATTCAGGATTACCAGGCAACAGGCAGCCCAGGCAGCCAGTGACCTACCTCAAAACCATACAAAACAACTCGTTTATTTCGCATTAAATAATTAGTTATGGTTAGGCACATTCCAATAACCGAATTAAGGGGAAATGCCAAAGCAGGGAATACCCTTAGACCCGTAATGACATAATGTTCCAAGTGCAGGTCAGTCGGAATGTGGTTTATGATGCTGCCATAAATATATCATTAGATGCTGCATAGCTGCATATTTATTTGGGATATTTGGGTAATAAATAATAAATAATTGGCTACATTGATTTGCGTCTTGCTTGAAATATTCGATTGGTATTCCAAAGGGGTACAAAGGACGTCTGTCTACTTATTAACGACGCAATCCATTGAACGAACAATCTCCTCTTCGATTCCTCTACCCATCAGCATTCGCCTTTTTGTGTTATTTGTTTTGTTCCGCTCCATCCGCATAGCGCGAAAGACAACGACAAAGAGAATGAGAGAAGGAGAGGGACCGGGAGCGGGAACGGGTGCGGGAGCGGGAGAGTGTTAAGCAACCGAAGCGAGACAAAACCCAATCGCGCGACTACATATAATAGCCACAACGCCCTGGGCGGGGTACATCAGTAGCAATAGCCAAGTGGAGTCGCGCGCATCGTCTGGAAATGATTCGGCCACTTAAGCTGCTGCTGCCTGCTGCCACGTTGCCAGCGATCAACTGGCCGCTGCTGCTGCTGCTGCTCTTGGCCACGACCACGGCCACGGCCAAGGCCAATGCTCTGACAGGTGAGGCGGGTCTCTACAACGAGGCTGACAACGTGATCAATGCGGACACCGATACACTGCTGCCGTATCTGCGCGCAACGCCAAAGGGCAAGCTGGTGCAGTTCATAAACATCTTCTGCGGCGACTGCCGCCGCTTCGCACCCACCTTCAAGGATGTGGCACGCGAACTGTACAAGTGGAGGAGCGTGATCAGCGTTTACGCCGTCGACTGTGCCCAGGAGCGGAATGTGAAGATCTGTCGCGACTTTCAGATCCTTCATACGCCCACGCTGCGCTACTTTCCCCCAGCATACTCTGGCAACGGGCTGGGCACCAACATACCCACCACCATGCCCGAAGAAATTATCGAGCTGTTGGCCGGGTACTTGGCCAGAGACACCGACACGGCCCTGCTGCACTTTGAGCCCCTTGCACACGACAGCAATGCGAATGCCACCATCGCCGAGCACAGAGGACATGGCCACCACGAGGATTATATTGCACTTGTCCTGCAGCCGAGGGGCTCGAACATTGGCAGGGACACGATCCTCGAGCTGCTGCCATATCCTGCGGTGGCTGTGCGCATTCTTGATGATGCCCAGACCTTTGCCAACTTCGGCTTGGCCGCGCACGAGCAGAAGTTGGCCATCATGGACCTGGATGGCAACATTCTGGCGCTGAAGGCTTCCCAAGAAACGAGCCAAGCCTATGCGGCCAGCATTGCCGAGTTTCTGGCCCAAATGGGTCGCACCCCGTGGCCGCCACTACCCACGACCAGAGCACCGAAAATCAGCCTCATGCGGAGCAAGGAGAAGCTATCAATCCTGGCGACTGTGCTGCGGGAAGCACCGAGGGTCTATCGCGCCGATCTGGAGCAGTCAATCGACACACTGCTGCACATTGAGTTGCCCAAGGCCGGGCTCATCGAGGGCCACAATCTGACAGCTCTGCGACACTTGATCTCCGTACTGAGACACAACAATCCCCTGAACAAGGACGGCCAGCTGCTGCTCACAGGCCTGCACGATTCGCTGCTCACGATCAACCGCTTGACGGGACTGGAGTTCATGGAACTGGTCAAGTCCCATGAGAAGGGGCTGGGCAATGTGTTCAAGGCAAAGCGCTATGTGGGCTGCATTGCCACGCGTCCCTTCCTGCGCGGCTTCACCTGCTCCCTGTGGACGCTGTTCCACTACCTCACTGTCGCGGCGGCCAAGCAACCGCACAACCTCGAGCCTGGATCCGTGCTCAACGCCGTACACGGCTTTGTCGAGCACTTTTTTGGCTGCACGGACTGTGCCCAGCATTTCCTGGCTATGGCAGAGCACAGCCACATCGAATTGGTGGCGGATCACGATGCCGAGATTCTGTGGCTGTGGGAGGCCCACAATGAGGTCAACAGCCGTTTGGCTGGCGATACCACAGAGGATCCCGAGTTCCCAAAGATTCAGTATCCCAGCGAAAGGGATTGCCCCGCCTGCAGGCACGAGAACGCCGAGTGGAATCGCATTGAGGTCTTGAAATATCTGAAAAGCGTCTACGACACGAAGAACTTGAGCTCCTACGGTCTGCCTACCGCCTGGGTATACTAATCGAATGTGCAAATGTTACTTCATACTTTACATACATAATGTTAGGTATTATGTTAAGAGCAATGTACGGTCACACCTAACATATAAGAGTAGAGTTTAAGGAGATGAAAAAGACATTCAATAAAAGAGACTTGAAATGAACGCATGTCTATTGAACTGCTAGTGTAGATACATTACATAATTGGCGACGAGGATATAAAAACGTATTAATATACAAAGAAGTGCATACTCGTATAATATACGAACACGCAATGACGAATAATACAGCTCCAACATTTTATCAAACGGCAGCAATTGCTGAGTTTTCGCCACATCAAGAAACTTTCTGCATTTGGAAAGAAAAATTCGACATACATTTGTGCGAATTGAATGTGAAAGAGGAAAACACAAAAAAGGCAGTTTTGTTGAAGTCGATCGGTACAGCGGCTTACACTGTACTACATAGTTTGTGTAGTCCGGAATCACCTGTGTCCAAAACATACAAAGAACTATGTGAAATTTTAAAGACACACTACACACCACCTACACTCATATTTAGAGAGCGGAAAAAATTTCACGTGTCCACTAAAAGTGAAGATGAGACTGTAGCGGAGTGGTATGCTCGAGTTAAACAATTGGCATTGCAGTGTAAATTTGGAGTAAATCTAGAAGCATTTGTGTTAAACCAATTTGTAATGAGTCTCCCAAACACCATATACGAAAGAATGTGCGAAGAAGACGAAAAACTAACTCTTGCTGATGCACTTAAGAAGGCAATGATACTGGAGACAAAGATGAGCATAAAGAAGACTGAACACAACGTCAACTACGTGTACCAAAAGAACGGGACTAGTCACTGGAATAAGCAAAGGAGCGACAATAGAGATCAACCGATAAGCAACGGCAGAAGTCATTTCAAGGGCAACCGAAATGCTGGTTCCAGAAGCGGCAGAGGCGAAGGTGACGGTGACGGCGACGGTGACTGCGGCGCTGGCAGAGAAAAGAAGCAGCAGCCATGCACACATTGTGGCTGGCGGAATCATGTATCAAATAACTGCAAGTATAAGGCGTGCAAATGTCACAGCTGTGGTAAAATAGGTCACTTAGCGAGTATATGTAAAAATAAAGTAAAGAAATCAGTAAATTATGTATCTCAAACAAATTATAACTCATATTCTGATAATAATTTTGATAATGATAAATATGATTTTTCCGTATATAGCGTTGGTACGACCTCAACTGGTGGAGTTTATTATTTACCTGTAAATATTGATGGAGCATATATGAAAATTGCTTGCGACACTGGTGCACCTTGCACATTGGTTCCAAAATCATTTTATGAAAGTCATAATAACTACAGACCACTTAGAAAATGCGTAATTCCATATGTAGATTACAATGGAGATTCTATTAAAGTAATTGGTGAGTACGATGCAGCAATCGAATATCGAGGTATAAAAAAAGAAATTGTTGTTGTTGTAACGAATACAGTGAGTCCACCTTTACTTGGAAGAACATTTCTGAGAGCTTTTAATTTTGAGTTAATGCAAGTGAACAATGTAAATGAAGACAAAAATAATTCTGTAATTATAGAACAGATTAGATCGGAATTTTATGATGTTTTTGAGCCCTGTTTAGGTTCATATAACATGAACACGGTATCGTTATTGTTGAAAGAAGAAGCAAAACCAGTTTTTTTCAAGCCTAGACCATTACCATTAGCGTGGAAGAAAAAAATTGAAACTCAACTGCGAAAATACATAGAAGATGGAATTTTAGAGCAGGTTGTTAGTTCTGAATGGGGAACACCTTTGGTACCAATTTTAAAACCAAACGGTGACATTAGAATTTGTGGTGACTACAAGGTTACATTAAACAAATCCTTAGTCGATGTAAAGTATCCACTTCCTCGAATAGACGACATTTTTGCAGCGCTTGAAGGAGGTACCTTGTATTCCAAACTAGATTTGTCAAATGCTTACAATCAGCTAAATTTAGATGAGCAATCTCAAATGTTGTGCACTTGGAGCACACATATTGGGCTATTAAAAGTAAAACGCTTACCATTTGGTATAAAAACAGCGGCAGCTATTTTTCAGAAAACAATGGAAGGATTGTTTCAGGGTATGCGAGGAGTTGTCGTTTATCAAGATGACATAACAGTTACAGGAAGAGATCTTCAGGAACACATTTCAAACTTAAAAGCAGTACTAAGCAAACTGAAATCAGTTGGATTAAAATTAAATGACAAGAAATGTGAGTTCTTCAAATCCAAAATTTGTTACCTGGGATTTTCAATTGACAAAATAGGACTGAGCAAAAATAATGACAGAGTTTCGAGTGTTTTGTTTGCACCGACTCCAGAAAATGTATCTGAGCTGAGAGCTTTCATAGGCATGGTAAATTATTATTCAAAATTTGTCAATAATTTCGCCCAAATAATGAGTCCTTTATATGCATTGCTAAAGAAAAACACGAAATTTAATTGGACAAGGGAATGTCAAAGTGCATATAAGGATATTAAGGCAGAGATAACTTCTGAACAAGTTTTAGTTCACTATAACCCAGATTTACCTATAGTTTTAACAACTGATGCAAGCAGCCATGCAGTCTCAGGTGTTTTATCACATAAATGCGATGAAGGTATCAAACCAATAGCATTTGTATCGAGAGCCTTGTCCAAAAGCGAGTATAATTACAGTACTCTTGAGAAAGAGGCACTGGCCATAGTTTTTTGCGTGACTAAGTTAAAACAGTATCTTTTGGGAAACAAGTTCATTCTTCGAACTGATCACAAACCATTATTAAGTATATTCGGTGATATGAAAGGACTTCCACTGATGGCATCTGCAAGAATGCAAAGATGGGCACTGACATTGTCAGGTTTTCAATACACAGTCGAGCACATTAAGGGGACGTTGAACATAGCAGACGGACTTTCTAGAATGCCTCAATGGAAAACGGCAGTACCAAACGAAGAGTACAACTACATAAATTTTATACAGTCCGATAAGGCGTTTAAAATAGGTTTCAAAGAAATAGCACGAGAAACACGACGCGACCCTATATTATCAAAAGTTTGTGATGCAATTAAAAATGGTTCGATGTCAAGATTAAAAGGCAGCGAATATTCTAGTTACATTTGCAGATCAAATGAACTTTCTGTGGAATACGATTGTATCTTATGGGGGTATAGAGTAGTACTTCCAACCAAGCTGAGACGAGTTATTCTGGCGGAGTTTCATGCATCGCATTTGGGAATAGTAAAAACGAAAATGTTAGCACGTTCTTATGTGTGGTGGCCTGGTATGGATTCTGAGATTGAGAAGTTAATTCGAGAATGTATTCCTTGTCAAGAACTACAATCAAGTCCAGAAAAGAGTTTATTAATTCCATGGAAATCTACAGGAAAGGTATGGAGTCGAATACACATTGATTTTGCAGGACCAATCAAAGGTTTTTATTTGTTGGTTATAATAGATTCATATTCGAAATGGGTAGAAGTATTCAAAATGAAAGACATAACTTCATCGTTTACAATCAACAAGCTTAGAGAAGTATTTTGCAGATATGGTTTACCGGACGTTTTAGTTAGTGACAACGGACGACAGTTTACTTCTGATGATTTTCAAACGTTTATGAAAAACAATGGTGTTAATCACATTTTTACAGCACCAGGACATCCAGCAACAAATGGTCAAGCAGAAAATTTCGTAAAGACGGTTAAGAAATCATTATACGCAAATATGAAATTCAATGAAAGGCAAGAATTTGACACAATCTTGAATAGATTTTTGATAGATTACAGAAACACGATTCATTGTACTACGGGAGAGCCTCCTGCTAAGTTATTTTTTGGTCGGACACTAAAAACAAGATTTTCTTTGTTGAAACCACCTTCGGTAGAAAACATAATAAATAGAAAACAGAATGAAAGTATCCTTAATCATAAAGGCAGACGAAGCACAGAATTTTTAAAGGGCCAGAAAGTCATGGTTAGGGACTATAAAAATCCTAACAAGGCAAGCTGGACTCAGGCAACTGTTAAACAACAACTGGGCCCTCGTTCGTATTGTTGTATTTTGGCGAATAATAATCGGGAAATAAAACGTCACTTGGATCAAATTAGAGATCAAGGCACTGACAATCTTACATCACCTAAAGTGAAGGAACCAGATGTCAAAGGCAATTGTTCAGTAAATGTAAATCCTAACAACAAAAATGAACAAATTGTTTCTCCTCAACTAACACCAACCAGACGAGAGTTAAGACCACGTATGGAAGGGAAAGTAGTAAAGCGTATTTAAAAATTAAATAAAATAAAATTGACTTGTCAAATATGAAAATAAATGAAGTTAAAAACATTCGTAAACATTGAAACAAAGATGAAAAATATATATATATTGTATATAGATTAATTAAAATAGAAATTGTAATAAAATTATCATAAGAAAACTAATCACATTAATCATGTACATATTAAAAGTCTAAGGAGAGGCGTGTTAGGTATTATGTTAAGAGCAATGTACGGTCACACCTAACATATAAGAGTAGAGTTTAAGGAGATGAAAAAGACATTCAATAAAAGAGACTTGAAATGAACGCATGTCTATTGAACTGCTAGTGTAGATACATTACACATAATGTATGAATAACAGCCCTAAAGTTTATGGAAATATATTAACCAAGCAAAGCCAATAATACTCGGGTGTTAATGTAAGGGCTCGCCCAGAATGCTGCGAAAATAAAGAGTAAAATCCATAAACCCTGAACCATGAAAGAGTATTCATTTGTACTACTCACTGATCTGCATGCTCTCTTTGAGCTGTACTTAAGTCTGGGTTCTCTTCTTGCCTTGATTTGCTTCTTGCAATCGCAGTGATTGATAAAACACAGAGAATTTTGCACTGGTCCTGTGCTGACAAATTTTGCATTCGTTTCATTCGTTAGAGCCGCCAATTAAATGTGACACAATCGCGTGAAATAACCGAAACAAATACGGCTTAAAGCTTGGGCTGAAAGCTCTGAAATAAACATGCCATTGGTACAGACAAACCTCAACGTTTCGGTAATGCAATTCCTGCTCAAGTTGTTTGCTTTTTTCGGGATGTCAGCTCTACTTAGAGGAGTTGCTGTCGAGGCGCACCAACCACGGGTACTGCAGTACACGAAGAATGGCAAAATTTGGCTGGACGAGGATTTCGGTGAACTCTTGGCCAAAAATCCACTGAATGCCGTTGTCTTCTATAGCCTCACCGACGCAGAGCCGAGCATACTGCCGGAAGCTGTTGAGAAGCTGCTCATGTTCCAGCGACTCCTCAACGTTTATATGCTCAAGTGCGGCATGACAGTCAACAAGAAGAGCTGTTCCGACTACCGCATGACAAGTGCACAGGGAGTGCGTTTCTTTGAAAACCGATTTCAATTCAACCAGGAACAGGAACAACATGGCACGGAAATCCCCATGGACCAGCCCATACACGTTGTCAAAGCCGTAACAAACTTACTGCCCCGACGGAAGCTGCCACTACCAGCGGGCTCCCCAAACTTTCGACCCATCAACCCTGACGACAACTACCAATCGCTCTTCGCTGAGGCCGCGCTCAAACACTTTACCCACGTGGTGCTGGTCGAACAGATCGAATACTACTCGAAGCTGGGCCGCGACACGATTCTGGCGCTGCTCAGCGTGGAGAACGTGATCGTTCGCATTGTGAAGAATCCGCATTTTTTCGGTCACTTTGGTCTGACATTTAAGGAAGGAGAGAACAAATTGGGCATCATCGATCGAACGGGCCGGGCGGTGGTTCTGCACGCGAATGAGTCAAATGGTTTATCCTTCGCTGAGGCTGTTATTAGCCATCTGAACACTATTGGGAATATCTAAGCAATGCACGAGAAATATATCTCAAACTATGGTTTGCATAATGGGAAATCTATAATAAATATAGGCACTAATTCTGATGGATGGCGAAGTATTAGTTAGGCGTGTGGCTTAGCTTAAGGATGGGATCACTTTTCTGGCCGATGGAAGGGGCTGCAGAGTGTGATATGAAAATTGCATAAATTGACTAAATTAAGCCCTTAGGTTAAATGAAGCGTCAAGGAGGAGCCCAATCCCAATCGATGCCACATGCCACATGCCTGCCACCAACGAGCTACGGCTGGCTATTATACGGCGCACTTCAAACCGACCTGTGCATGAATTATTTATAGAACATTTTTGCAAAATATCTACGCACTAATTTGCGTAAAGTAATCGATGTGGTGGAAAAATTTTCACGCATGCACACATGAGAGGGGTGACGGTGACGTGACCCGGGCAAGCGGCCCAGGCCTGTCCTGTGCTGGCCTGGCCTGGCTTGGCCTGGAAGCAGGTTGAGTCGCCTCACCTGACAAATGGACTGACTATTTGGGGGAGTGGGGCACGTTACGGCTGGGTGGCAGGTGGCCGTATGGGTGTGGGTGGTCGTTCAGTCATGCCCAAATAAGCCAACAGCAAAACGGAAGCTAAAAATTACCAGCTACCCCTCCAGGGACTCAGGACGGACCCACAACACTGCAAGTGCAACGCCCACAAAAACTTTCTTCATTGTGCGTAAATTGGCACCCCTCAAACAAGCTACAACCGAACCCCAAACCCCAAGCCCAAAGCCCCGACCCGCAGGCCCAACTCCCTTAATCGACGCACTCACTTTGCCCTTATGTAATGATGTGTATGTAAAATTTATAATATACATAAATAAATAAAATGCACGCAGTCAAAAGAAGTGCAATGGGGCAGAGGTTTGTGGTTTGGGTAAGGGTTGGGCCTGGGTTGGGTAGGTGATTTGAGGTTAGGTTTTGAGGCGGTGTCAGTGTGCAGCTTATCGATATTTTTCGCTGCCCCCACCTCACCCATCGATGGGCCAAGGCAAAAATGCCTTGCACAACCCATGCCAGGCCCTACGCGGCGGAGGAGGAGACAAAATGGCAGCTCGTGCACAACTGTACCGCGAGTACGCATGAATTTTGTGCGTGCCTTGAAATTGAAGGTTCCTCAAGGCTCGAGGCTCGAGGCCGTAAATTTTCGAGCAATGCACGCACAGATACTCGTATCTCGGCACCGGAAACCGGAAACCAGCGCCCATTTTGTAGCATTGCCATTGCAATCCATTTATCTTGTGCAAGTGCCAAAAGGGCCCACGAATCGTGCCTGGTAAAATGCGTAAAATATGGACAAAATGTGTCTTGGGTCTAATAGCAAACGGATATTGTGGCTTTTGCCTTATGAATTTCCAGATAGTCGGATTCAGTCTGCAGGTCTGGTCTAGTAGTCTAGGGTCCTCCCATCCCGGAAGCGCTCTAATTGGGCGTTTGCTGGGGTCCAAATCATTTGCATAATGTAATTACCAGCTCGAAAAGAGATTACCCCAGGCGCCCCTCGCTCTCTCTCTCGCTCACACTCCTGACATGGCATGACTGGGTTTTGGCATGCATTAACCAAAAACAATAACCCCGTCCAGAATTGTGCACAAATTATTGTTTAGGCATTTAAATTACAAAAGAAACGCAAAAAAGAAGCGAATTAAAATGGCAAGAGCTAGGAAAGCAATAAAATGCCAGCTGAAGAAGCATCAGCTGTAATCCGGGGGGGCCCGGGCCCCCCTCGTTGTTATAATTATGTAAAAACAGTCTAAAGATTGACTTGACTTCTACAAACACACACACACACACACATACAGCTGCACCTGGCTCTGGCTCTGCCCCATGCCGCTGCGTTTGTGCCTGTGCAACTCTCTGCTGTTGCAGGCGCATGCGAAGCTAACATAAATTTGTGGCATAGAAGAGGAACGAAGCCCACAGAGATGTGTTGGGGGAGGGGTGGGAAGGGGCAGGGTAGCTGGTACAACCTGGTAATTATCAGTGCCTGAGCGGCAAAGGCAACATTGTCTGTCTATCTTGACTGCGTCGACAAGGCGGCTACCGTTGGGCGCTCCACGCTCCCCGCTCCACACTCCCCTCCCACAACCCATCACCGAATACACGCAAAAAATGTAAAGTGAAAATATTTTTTTTTAAGCCACTTGCGGGTGAATGGGTGCAACGGCGAAGGACAGCAAAGGGTAGGGTGCGCGGTGGGGAGTGTGTTGGATCAAATGGGCGAGCACCGCAACTTGCCGTTGGCTGGAGGGCACTCCCGCCCCACTGGCCCGCCCTGCAACCCCCACACCATTTTCTATGCCGAACTTGAGCATTTTACTATGTTGTTACATATAATTAAAAAACTTATGAATAGAAAAGATGGCAGCGAAAAAAAAGAACAACAGGCCACAGAACCCAGGGCTGGAAAAATGTTGATTAATGGATGATGGGTAGAACCAACGACAGGCATGAAATTTACGATTTGAAACCCTATAAGGGAATTTAGAAAACAATAAAAGAATCCAGCTCAGTCAATGGAGTTTAATTGTAATATAATAAAACAGTATGCAAAGCAAGGTAAATATTTTCCTTGGGCGATAGAAATTTCGCAAACAAAAGGCAGGGACTAACAGCCCTAACGAAACTCATCCAGAACTCTCATTGTCTGAGCGACAGCTTCCCAGCATCATCATTTAATTAAAAACATTGCTCCAGCCCTATTTATCCCACTCATAATAGGCTAATACTGCCACTAGCAGGAACAACAAAAACAAACCGTGAAACCGAATGCAATTTGGCAGCAATTTTCCCAAACTTTGTGTTGGCACACACAGCAAATGGCGCTGATGCTGGCCAACCGCCAGCCACCCTCTGTTCCCCCTAGTCAACCATCAGCCACAATTTGCGGCAGCGCGTAATTAAAACAATTTATGTATAATTTTTGTACAAGTGCAGTCCAAAGCCAAGCCAAAGCCGAGCCCCAAGACTGTAGGCATGGCCCCCTCACCCTACCGCTGGGCTTTTAAATAATAATTTGCTTAGTTTATGAAGTGCCATAGTGTGCGTGTGCCTGTGCGTGAGCGCGTGTGTGTGTGTGTGTCTGAGTGGGTGCGTGCGAGTGTGTGTGCTGGGTAGCGATTCTGCCACTGCCCCTGACTCTGTCCCTGTCCATGTCCCTGTCTCCCACTCGGCCTCTGGCTACACTGACAAAAAAACAAAACAAAACATATTATTTGATTATGAACAAACGGACATTTGAACATTTAAAATCAAGCTGGTTTTGTGTGTGTGTTTTCTTCAGTGCAGCGCTGCAGCGGTGGCGCACAATTTACTCACTTGGTTGCATTTTAACATATTTCGTTACGTTTTCTGCCAGCCAGAGACTCAATTGTTGTTGCTTTTTCAGTTGGCTGGCATGTGTTTTTGTTGCGCTGTTTTTTTGTTTCGCTTTTTTTTTGTGTTGCACTTACCTTAGGTTTAATTTGTTTGAGTTTCATGCAACAGAAGCAGCTTCTGTGGCGGGATTTCATGAGCATCTGCCGCTGCTGCTGCTGCTGCCGCTGCTGGCTTCTTTCTCTCAAGTCGAAAAATATTTGTGCACGCAAAAAATGTTAATTGCCACAGAGCAGTGGCAGAAGCAGTGGCAGAGGCAGAGAAGCAGTGGCTGAGGCAACATCAGCAAAAAGCGAACCATCAATGTGGCCGGGGCATTAAAATATTTAGGTTGCTATTGCTGCTGCTGCTACTTGCAACTCTTCCCAGTCCCAGGCCAGGCCAGGCCATAGTCCCAGACCAGACCCGACCAGACCAGACCAGTCCCAGTGTCAGACCCTACCTGCACTCAAGCCCAGTCAGCCTCAGTCCCTGCCACAGCCGTTAATGCAACTGCAACTGTAACAAATTGCAATGTCGCACATCTGTCTTGGCTGGCGTTTGTCGCTGCCCTGCCTAAAAAAAAGCCACTAAAAAAGACCAGCAAAAAAATAAGCTGGAAAACTAAAGGCCAGGGCCCAGAG
Organism: Drosophila ambigua; assembly: GCA_018150905.1. Classification (NCBI taxonomy): domain Eukaryota; kingdom Metazoa; phylum Arthropoda; class Insecta; order Diptera; family Drosophilidae; genus Drosophila; species Drosophila ambigua. The sequence goes on from JAECWS010000086.1 coordinate 3,263,237, forward strand.
ACCTTAGACCAGGTTCGGGTCCAGCCTCATGGACTCATATTTATTTTTGCTAAAACTCCACCAACAAAAAACTGTCGTTCGCCGGGGTTGTAGTTGTGGCTGCTCTTGCTGGCTGGCATTGGCAATGCCAATTACCGGCGGCCGGGAACCCTAGCAATTTGGCCATATCCGGCCCCCATGGCCGGGATGCTATGGGATGGCTTGGCTTGGGATGGATGTTTGGCTGGGCCCCCAAAGGAAAAATCAGGTTTTTCCTTCGCTTGTTCAACAAAATAAAATATGTATGTTGGCAGCATCTTGATTTTTAGAGCTGCTCACTTTTCCTGTTACATCGCAAGGTTTTTAGAGATCAATAAAAAATAATAGAAAAGTGATTCAATTTCAGACGGAAAATGGTTTAATTTAATTTGATTTGATATTTGTGTGCGTGGTTCAGTGGTGCTGAAGGAGAGGGCAGAGGCAGGGGGAAGAGAGCTGCCAAAGCAAATCAAACCAAATCAAGGGTATTTAGCCAAGACACCTTGGCAGTCATTAGCCACATTTAGTTGCCTGATGATCATGGCTTTTACTCGCTGCTGTTTCTGTTTCTGTTTGTGTTGATGATGTTCCTCTTCTGTTTTCTGTTTTCCGTTTTTTTCTGCTTTTTTTCTTTCTTTTTTGTTGTTGTATTGCAACTAATGAATATGGAACTTGACTCTGCCCCTGTACTGGGAGTCTGCTGCTGTCTCTTGTCATGTCTTGGCCCCGGCTATTACAAGATTTGAGTTGTCGCGCGTTTTGGACGCGTCATGCAGCTAGTTTTTCGTTGTTGCTGTTGTTGCTGTTGTTGGTGTAGTGGTTTTTGTTAGTGTTTGTGTTTGTGCCACACATTGCCGCACGATTCCAAGTTGGCAAATGTGGCGCGCAGCATTTAAACAACAGTGCAACAGGCTGGCAGTGTACGGCAAGCAGCACAAAAAATGTCATAAATAAATTGCTTTGCAACATTTGCTGACGCGCCAAATAAAATGCCATAAATGATCGAATGCAGAAGATTTTAAGTTAGACAGAAGAGATGGGGAAGATGGGCAAGGTGGGCAAGATGAAGATGGAAACGGAGATGGAAACGGAGTTGGAAACGGAGATGGAGATCCATCTAGCTGGAGATGGCATTGGAAACGGAGAGTCGGTGATGGCGACAGGAATCTCGAATGGTTTTTCCTGTTGGGTAAATTAACTTAAAAATGCTACAAAAATTGTCGCTGATGAGTTGGCTTATAGGGTTGATGAATGCTAAGCATTCTATTGTGCCCATTAATGTTACTTGCAACAGCATCCATCCATCCATCCATCCATCCATCCACACGGCACATGGCTGATGCTATCCCTAATGACTTAGGACACACCATTAGTCGTGCTTATGGATTGAGGCAGGTTAGAAATTCTTACGGGTGTTTTTCTCTCTCTTGCAGATTTCCTCTAGATGCTATCAAAACAATTTTCCTGCCGGTACTCATCCGTGGCATGCCACAATCCCATTCAAAATACAATGTTTCAGCTGCAATCAAAGCTAAATCCCAAAAAAATAAATCAAACCTCAAGACGAAGCGCTGCATACACTTTGGAAAGCCTTCTGACTGACTGACTGACTATAAAGAGGAGGAAACTGCCTGCTGCTCTAGCACTGGCCAGAAGTCCAAACAAAATCAAGGCACTCGTTTGAAGGGTATGCCAAACATCTGCCTGTTGCAGCAACACCTTCACTAATGCCTGGCATAACAACTTAATCCACCTTGCCGTCTCGACTGGCTGGGGCTGAGGCTGGGCTGTGGCTGGGGCTGGCAGGGCTGTCTGCCCGGCCACAGACGCGCTGTCTGTGCTGGGGCACACCTGGGCGCGATGCTGTTTTACGAGTCCCCCCAAATGATGATGGGGCAGGCAGTTTTTCGGACAAGCTGCTCAAATCGAAGCTGCAACGGCCACGGCAATGGCAGCGCCAGAATCAAATTTGCTGCCACATTTGTTGGCCTTCTTATGGAGCCTCGGCCGCCTCCTGCTACTCCTAATCCTCCGCGCCGTGGGGCATGCCAAATAAATTTCACTGCTTAATCGTTGGCAGAGGAGCTCTTATCTGTTTCTTAATCAGAGCTTGCAGCGCTAAACTAACAAATTTTATGGCTGCGAGCAGGGGGCTGTGGTGCTGTGGGCCAGAGGAGCGGTGCAGCAAGTGCAAGGCGCAGACTGAAATCTAAAATTAAAATTTGGTTTCATGTAAACAAAAGCAGCGCTGCAACTGCAAGAGCAAGAGGCCAAAAAGAGAGAGCGAGAGAGCAATGAAAAGCGAGATCAAGTTCAACGCACATATTTGTCCTTGATAATTTTAAAGCGAGGGGAGGCCGTGGAGAGGAAGGCGCACGCACAAAGGGGAGCCCAAAAAATTACAGAGCAAAACAAACAAAAAAGTGCATTCTATTGGGCGTACCGACTTGTCTATACCCTCACAGTTTGCCGGAGACTTTCGATCAGGAATCATGAATTTCTCACCAGGTGCAATAAGTTCTCTGCGCTGCAAACATCTGCTAAAGTCATTATGGCCCGCACTCTGTTAGGGTATAATAAACAAAAATTATGGCAGTGGATCGACAGACTTATTGCTGTCCCTCTCCCACTCTCGTGCTGCTGCACTACATCAAAGTGCTAAGCCAAACCGGCTGGGACTGCCGCACTGCCGCTGATGTTCTGCCTCTGCCAAGAATGCACACAAACCACACACACTCACACACACACGCTAAAATGTGTGTGTGCGTAGCGTCTGCCAAAAATACGCTGGCCATTAAGAGTCGGCCCATGCACAGCACAGCACAGGGCTGGGCAGGGCAGAACGGGACGAGCAGGGACAGGCCCACGCCAGCAAAGAACACAAAAACATTCGGGTTTATGGAAGGGGGAAAAAAGAATGGGGAGCCCCATCCGTCCCGATCGTACGTGCCTCTCTGGCTGCTCGGCCGCTCTCCCTCTATCCCTTTTGCAGAGTTTCCGAAAATTTGCAATTGACTGGCTGCGACGACGACGATGCAGCTCTGCTGCTGCCTCTGCCTGTGCCTGTGCCGCCTTTCCCCCGCGCTGCCGTACCAACGAAAGAGGAGAGAACAAAAATGTTTATGCATTTTTTCTGGTCACTGACCGTACTCAAGGTTTTTCGTATTCTGCTGCTGATGCGGCGCGGCGGCAGTTCCTTCAACGCTGCAGCAGCGCTGCGTAAATTGCATGCGCACAAAAATTGACGAATATGCCAGGCGACGTATGGTCAGGGGGAGGAGGAGGTGGTGGCTGGATCAAGAAGAGAAGCAGGACAGCAGCCAGACAAAGAAGAGAGCAGGCAAGACGTGGGGAGCAACAAAATGTGTTCGCCCAAAAAGAAGCAGCACATTGAAGTAGGGTATGGCAGGGGGGCAGCAGCCTCTGGCAAACTTGTTGCAGACCGACTTGGGCTCCCCTCTGTATCGTATTTAGCTTGATCTTCCCACTCTGCACCCCTTTTGGAAGTTTCTCCGCGTGTGTGTGTGCGTCTGTGTGTGTGTGTTGCAATTTGGAGACGACGATGATATAATTTAGCAAGAAAGTGAAGTCGACTGCTTGCAGCCGGTCGGTCTCTCGGTGTTTGCCTCTCGCTGCATGGCGAGCGTCCCGAATTCGCGAACTGAAACCGAAATGTTGTTGTTGTTTTTTCGTTCTTGGGTTTTGTTCTTATTCTTCATGGCCCACCCTATAGCAGGTTGAGGCCTCGCCATCTTATGGGGAATCTGGTATATGGAGAGTAGGGTAGGGTATCGCAGGATCGACTCTGTTGCTTGAGTCACAAATTCTACTGGCACAGTGATAAATTATTGTGCCTGTCGGCCATGGCCTTTGGTTTTTGGCGCAATTTCAATTTGATTGCGGTAGGACAGCGCAGGACTGTACCTGGACCAGCTGCCCTGCCCGGCTCAGTCTGCTGAGAGCTGATCTCATCTCATGCGTTCTTCTTCGATTTGTGCTTCTGCTCTGCTCTGAGCTGAGCTTCTGTTCTGCTCTCTGTCTCTCTCTCTCTCTGCTGGTTGTTGGTGCGGCTGCAACCCTGACCACCCGCAACAATCGGGGCGCAAAAAGTTCTCAAATTACAGCGCCAAATGCCGAGTCAGTGACCGATTATGTTACCCAAAGCGTAGGGGCAAAGAAAAAGACAAAAATAACACGACAGGCGTGTCATTATAAAGCGTCGCTGCTGACGCTGGCTTCGGTGTTGCAATTCCTATCTCTCTGCTCTGTTCTTAACCCCTCCCCGCCCGCGGTATCAGTCGTTCGCTCCTGCCTAAGCCAATCGTCGTTTGCTGCTGTCTCCTGCTGTTCTTTGGCTGCTCCTTTTGCCCCTTCTATTTGTTTTCTTATGGCACATTAGTGGTTCTTCTTCCTCTTGTTGCCATTGTTGCGGTTGATGTTTGCTTTGATGACTCTCTTCTCCCTCTCTCTCTATCCCACTCTCTCACTCTCTCTGTCTTCCCTGGGCGAACAAGACTCGGGCTTGATCAAAGACTTTGGCCATGACGGCGTAGAATTTTTGAGGATTTTTTCTTTTTTGATAAATTGTTTGGGAAGTTGGTTGGATCTGCCTCTAATTGCCACGAGCTGGCAAATAAGGTGGAGCCATGGTCTTTCACTTTGCGTATACGTAATGTTGTAGGACTCAAGCTGGAAAAACTCGTATTTAAATAGTAGTAAATTTCAAGTAAAACTGTTTCTAAATATCTTTAAAACTAAACTTTTTGAAAGCTTCAAACTTAATTTAATTTCTCGAAACACTTGTAATATCCCTTTACTACAGGTTCTCAACGAACTCCTTACCTCTTTACCTATCCTTAGCTATCCTGAACAAGCAAAAATCGAATCTCAATTCCTGTCCAGTCATTGCTCCTCTCTGCGTTTCCTCTGCCACCTCATCCGCCTCAAACTCCATTCAATGAAGCCGCACAATTTCTGGTGACAAAAAAAAAAACACAGCAGTAAAAATAGTAAAGAAAAAATGGGAAAAGGAAATGTCAAAAAGCCATCGTTAGTTTGGTATTAGCCCTGACAAAACTTGACGCGTCAACATAAGCGGCTTTAGTCTAGGTCAAGTTGCAACTAGCGAGTGGCAGGTACAGGCGTACACCTGCCACAGGAAATCTGTTTCGACTGCTCATGGAACCCATGTAACCCAAAAGGGAAAATGAATGGCTGGCAAACATTCAATTACAATTCGTTTCGGTATAGGTTTAAATGGCTTGGAAAATGGTTTAATTGCTGACCGCTCCAGTACGAAGAGCTCTAATTGAGCATACGCCTTCGAGGAGGCCGGCCAGGAACACGAGCCAGAGCCAGAAATTGCCTGAAAAATGCGTAAACAAAAAACGCAACGAAAGTTATTTGGCCCACAGAGTCGATGGCAGAGTTCCGTTCCGTTCCGATCCGAGTCCGTTTCGAGGAGTGGAGGCGTATTAAAAATGGAATCAAAAATGCAGCAACAATTTGTATAGAGCACAATTTGATTGGCAGGTCGGCGGGGGCATGGGACCAATAATCGAGAAAGGAACTCCCCGTAGTTAAACAAGCGTAGACGGCTGCAAGGGGTTCGGTGTGGTTCGGGGTCTGGGTCTGGGATTTGGTGGGGTACGAGTTCGGTTCTGTTAGGATCGGCTTGGGTTGGGCTGGGCTGGGTTTGGGGTAAAGTCTGAAGTGCTTTTGGGTAGGCCTTAATTACGTAAATGTGTGTGGTGGGGTGCTGCTGGTTCTACGGACTTGCCAGTTGAGTTATGACCAAAGGAGTACTCAACATTCGCATGACTGTATCCATGTGTGTTTGTTGTGTATGCGTGTCGTGTGTGTGTGTGTGCGTGAGTGCTGCAAATGCGTAAAATTTTAATTTCGTTTTGAAAATTTCATTCGAAAAAAGAAATGGCGCTCAGAAGTTTGTTCAAAACAGAATGGGAGAGAGAGAGAGCGGGTCTATATTTTCTGGCTCGTTCTCTTTAGTTGCTTATTCTACTTCTTCTTCATTTGCTGCACATTTTTGAGGCCAATGACCAGTCTATAGACACACACACACACACACATACTAGTGTAAAATACATATATATTTTGTATTTGTGTGTCCTGCTTCTTACGCACTTTTTGCATTTACTAATTTGAAAAGCAGACAGCGACTGGCAGCATGAGAACCAGAGGGAAAGGCTTCAAGTCGGGGGGTTGGGCCATTTTCTATTGGCCCTGTTTTCGCAATGGACTTATTGATCTGCCCACCTCTCGGCAACATCTTCTACTTCCTCATCAGCGTATTATTATTATTAAACAACCCCATTAGGGTCAGGCCTCCTGACCCGGGCCTCTCTACTTTCCCCCTTTCGGTTATCTAACACAAAAACAAAACACAAAAAAAAGAGTGCACGAATGAATGCATCGAATGCAACCAGCGAGGAAACGAGATAGGGATACCAAGGAAGAGAGAGAGAGAGAGAGGGTGAGAGAGAGTAAGAGTATTCCATGCTGGGACGGGGACACGCATTCGTTTCGGGCTTGGACTTGGGTTGGTTGGGTTTGGGTTTTTGTTCAAGTTAGTTTTATGGCGGCATTTCCGTAGGGGAGTTTCAAATTAGAAACACACAAGAAAAAGGGAGGAGAATAGAGTGAGAGGCAGAGAAAAGCAGGCGCGAGGGAAGAACGAGAGAGAGAGTAAGACACGAATAGGAGGACAGAAAGAGACGACTAATGAGGTCATAATGAGCCATGAGTGCAATAAGCTCACACTTTTAAAAACGTTCCAAAATCCACAGAATACATATACTTACATATCGCACAGGGCAGCAAAAATCTTCAGACAAACAGACAATAATTTCTCTGGTTCTAAATCTACTTTTGGATATTTGAGTTTAGATGCGGATTTTCCACGAGGGTTTACGAGACTAAGGAATATTTTCAATCAATACTAGTATTCCTTAAACACAAATTTGGACAGCATTTTTCGTATTTTCATACCCGTTTGATCCGTTCAGCTCTCAGCTGCAGCTGGCAGCAGCACAATACAAAAGCAAGGCTTACATTACACATTTGATATTAGCCAGGAACAAGAACAATGTCCTTTGCACACATCCTGCTGCTCGGATGCAGCTGCGCAAAATGTATAAATTCCATTGAAATTCGATGAAAATTGGAATTATAATCTCGTAGAATTCCATAATGAGAAAAATAAAATGGAATAGAATATGTGGAATATACAAACATATTGTCTGAAAAGTTTCATTGAGAATTATGGAGAACGCTTTTGTTGCTGCATTTTTTGTTTGTTTTGTGCTCTGTAATACTCTAACTGCGGCATCTGACTTCGAGCAATTGCAAGAGGATTATCTTTTTTAGAATTTCGTACTCATTATGGGAAGTCATAAATAAATATGCAAAGTCGCTAAATTAAAATTATAGGCACAACTCTGGCATTTATTCGAGATTATTACATAGAAAATCGGCTCGTATTTGATTTCTTCTTTCCCCATGTTTTCACTACATCATTTGTACGTACTCTTCTTTCTGTGAGTGTATCTATTAGTCAGGCTGTTGGACAATGAATATTTCGCTGATTTGCGGTTTGCTCGGGCATGAATGTGTGATTATTTTTTAATAAAAATTTCTTGCTGCCAGGCATGGGCCACGATGCTACGCACTTTGTTTAACAACATGACACCAAACACTCACACACACACGCAGGGTATTTGCTGTGTGTGGGGCTTTTGTGATTTGTTGACGCGTTTTACAGTTGTTGTTGCTGGGGTTAAAATAGGTCTACCACGGGGGCCCATCCTGGCCCGACTGCCGCCTTGTGCCCCAGGCTCCTTAACACGCACAACAAAAGTAATTTTGCGCGCATAATTTCCACTTCTCCCCCTTCAGCATCGCGCTGCTCTTCTGCTGTGTTTTTTTTAAGCCGCTGACAACTGTCGGGGTTAGAGCCACACACACACACATCCACATAAATATATATGGGGAAACAGATATAATAAAGCACGGCTCGGTGACATTTAATTTCGAAATCATCATAATAATATTCTGTTTGAATGCGCACATCCGCCAAAAGTCATCTACGAGAATGTATCTAGCAGTCGCCCGTCTGTACGTACTTACTCTTCTCGCACATACATATCCCCAGCCAGACCGCGCACAGCTGCTTTAATGAGCCAGATACAATTTAGAAACAGTTTCCTGTTCTGGCTCGGTCCGGGTTCCTGGCTGCATTTCAAATCAGTTTACTTCCTTGGCCAACAGCAATTGGCAGCACTTGGCAGCAGCCAGCAGCAGCCAGCAGACATCAGACAGCAGCCAGCCCGACAGCGAATTAGATCAAAACCGTAAATTTTACTTGTGCCCACCAATGGATATGGGAACGGAAGCGCATCAGGGAGAAACGCAATAAGAGCGGCAGAAGAGGGTTTTGAGTAGATATGCAGAGGAAGAGCTGCGTATTCCCGTATCAAGCGGGAAAGATGGGATACATAGATTGCCAAGTCGATTGCCAAGCTTTAAGTTATCTTTAAAAATGTACCTAAAATGTACTAATTTAATACAAATAGGCAGTCCAATCCTGATGCTTCTTCCATATGCTCATCAAAGCTAGAAGCCTTTAGTTGAGGTAACCGAATAAAAAAAGCCTAGTTGCAGCAGCAGGATGTTGTGGCTGCTCTTGGTGCCTATATCAAATGTCAGAGAACCAAAAAATGCGCTTATCAAGGGCAGGCCTTGAGACCATACCATAATACCCGCTACCCGCTCCTCTCTACCTTCGTCAGGCAATGCAAATTGCATCTTCAAGATGCACCAGAAGCATCAGCGTGCAGCCTCCAGCTCCTCGTATTTCGCAATCTTTGCTGCTGTCTTTGTTTTTGCATGCACCCCTTTTGGGGTCCACAGCTACCATCTGACATTGCATGCTTTGAGCTTTATGTAAACTGCAGATTTCCTATATCTCATTTTTTTTTTGTATTTTGGTCTTGGGTTTGGGTCATGGAAGGGTTGGTATTTGGCCTGAATTCGGGTTTTGCCTTCTGCCGGGAACCGGTTGGCCCGTTTGTTGCTGTTAGAACACTGTGGTTAATCTTGTCGCCGTTGCCTTTTTTATCTCGCATAAATATGGCAATCAAATGCTTCAATGCCAAAAAGGTGTCATCTGATTATACATACAGCCATACGGCAGTAGTTTCCCTCTGCTGCTGATGGGTTGTTGCTGTTCTGTTTCTCTGTTTTGTTTTGAACTGGTTATTCGATGTGTGTGTTGTTTTCGTTTTATGCTGCTTATAAATTCATGCAGACAACTTTCGGTGCATTTTTGAGGGAGCGCAGCACAAAATAAAGGTTTCATAATTTTGCCTAGATGTTTGCAATGCCGAGAAGAAAGCTTTGCTCTAATCTATGCGAGTGTTCGTTAATTGGAATCGCCAAGCAAGGGTTGACTTTATCTTCCATCTAGAATACGCTTATATTTTTTGGAACAAAACTGAATGAATAGCGGTTACACTTCGGTTCTACAAGGCAATATTTGGAGACATTCGTAGATGGTTAAGAGTGGCCTGGATCCGCTTTATAAATTTTCAAACAACTAAGAGATTCAGTGACACAAATAAAGAGTCTTCTCCATTAGTACCTACATATGGAGTATTTATGAATATAGAAATAATTATTATAATTATTGTGCCGTTGTCAGAGAACATAATTTAAATTAACATAATTAAAATACATTTCCCATTGCCATAAATAGCTCAAGCTGATAATTTTCATAAGAGACCCACTATAATTCAGGGATAGTTAAGGAGCTCTCTAGGTACCATTCTCTGCAGCGCTCACTAGCACGAAGGGGTAGTAGTTAGAGCCATGCCACGGCCAGAGCCAGAGCCACGGCCAGAGCTCTGCTGTGGTGAGTTTCTTCCCCAAGTGGTTTGAGTAGTTTCTCCATTGAGTGACAACCGAGTGGTACTCAGCAAGGGGCAACTTGACTCTCTTTCTGCAATATTGCTGCTTGTGTGTGTGAGTTTGTGTGTGTTGCGCGAATTGAGCTTTGTTCTGTGTTTGTTGCCCCTGATTTGATTGAGTCGTAAGCCCTAATGGAAATTTAATTGAGTTAGTCTCAGAGCATTAGATATGCACACTCGCAGCTACAGATGCGTGCTGATTCGGCTCGTGTGTCTGCTGATCATTCCCGAAGCTGAAACTTTAACCCCATGAAATTTTCATATGCCCCAGCCGTGCGCAGTCCGACCAAATTGCCATTGCTGCCCATCATCAGCGGCAGTTGTAGCTGCAGTGGCAGTGGCTGTGAATCTGAAGCAAGTGAGAGAGGAGTAGCAGAGGCAGAGAGATAGAACCCAACCAGTTGCATGCAAAATGCCGGCAACAGGTGTGCAAAATAGCATCAGCCTAGGCCTGGGCCTGCTGCAACTGCAACATGAAATTCCCTACAGCTAAATGCCTTGGCTCATACACATGTGTATGCATATGTCTGTATGTATTCTTTTTTTGTTTTACTTTTTTAGAACGATAATAGTTGGCCTACCGTTGGCTTCCATCTCTCAGTCTTTTTTTCTGTGTACTCCCTTTGTTAAGTTATGTTCATTGACATGTACCCGACCCTCTGTTCTTGCTCGACTTTGGTGTTAATCATCGTTTCAGTTTATTATTCACACATCCGTGGATGGATAGAGCTCCATCCATCTGCTCTTACTCGTACTCGTACTTCTTCCCCATGGATCTGCTCTTGTTTTGTTCTATAAATGATTTTGCTCTGATTTTTTCAATTAAATTTGTTTAGAGCGCTGTCATTTGTTGGCCATTTAGTTGGCCGCTCGGCTAGTTCCTCGCGGGTACCGTACAAATATATCCGTTTTGTGTTTAGCCTGATTCAGTGGCCTGGCCACCGACCTGGCCGCTGGCCGCTGCCCGCAATTCGTTTTGATTGACTTTGATTTGAGCTGTTGACAGATGGCCGCACTAACTGTCTCTGGGGCTGTCTCTAAATGTCGCTGACTGATTAAATCTTTTGTATGCTAAATGGCTCTAACCGTGCTCACAACAAATTGCAAAAAAATGTGTTTACTCAATCAGTGAATAGCTGGCATAAATGTTCGGAAGATAACTGAAAAGATTCCTGTTAGATGAGAACGGAAGTCAGCAATAATCTCATACAGATTTGCTCAACAGATTTGATTAGTACTTAGAGAATGGCAGTATGGAATATTATTTATATGTCTGAGCATGTATCATAAAGATGTACGAATCTTGCCTGGAATGAATGCTTGAACGTGGGCTGAACCCTTCTCCAAATTCGTTTTCCAATTGCTTATCCAAAACTAATCATAATTCAAGTAACATCTTTCATGTCGAAGCAAACAAAAATCGCATAGCCCAGCCTTCTTCCGTAACTTTCCATCACAGCCTGACCGTAAACTCTCCCTCTCTGAAGCATCTCCTCTCCTAAATTGCTTTGATAGGCTGCCCACAATTGATTTCATCCTCCGTCTTCCTTCCATTCAATACAATCGTCAGTTAACCATTGAATCTATTCAACATTCATTCGAATGGACAACTCAGATTCAGAAGTGCAGAAAACGAAACAGAACGAGAACGAACTTCAATTGCGGCACTTGGCTGTTTAATGCTTTTTTTTGGATCCAAAATGTAACCAATTCTTTTCGTTGTTCTGTACTCTTGTATTGTTGTTGTACACTCGGAAAAATATAAGCAACTTGATCAATTTATGATGGAAAAATGTTTTATGTTCAGCGATAGTTTCCCACTTGCCACATTCAACTTTGAAGATACGAGTAGTTCCTATTTTTAGCTCATTCACTTCATCCCAGAATTCTTCTCGCGGTGTAGTTTCTGGTCGTTCGTTGTTGTTGTTGCATCTGATTATTGTTGCTGGTATAAATTTTGTTCAAGTACGTCAAGTTCGATTGCGTTCTTTACCTTGAAATCTTGTTTTCTATCCGCTGTTAAGTTTGCAATTTTTTTTCGTTTATTCTGTTCGTTGCAGCTGCAAAAGATTTTGCATGCTGTATGTGTGTGGGCCCCCCTCCCTGTGCCACTGCATCGCTCGCACCCCTGCCGACCCACTGCCTAATATTTTATTTATGCATTTTCTATACTTATTGAGCTACTACAACAACGTCATCAATTTTACACAACTTCGCTGTTTGTTGTAGTTTTATTCTAAATACTCAATTTGCATTTATTTATATATTTCATATGCCAGTGAAAGGGGGAGTGAGGGGGCTCGGACCGACGCGTCGCAGATTAATTTGTGCGCTGATAAATTCAATTAAATTGTTATATACAGTACATAGTGCAGTATTTATATAATTGGTACACCCTGAAAAGGGGGTTTCATCAGCTAAATAAAATGAAAGATGTCTCTACATTTAAACTTGAATTTGCAGTATGCCAACAACGTATCAAGAAAATTGGAAAACAACTTTTTAAAGATTGTATTCTTGTATTTTAGTTTAGTTTTGAACCAAAATCTTTATAACTAAATCACTTTCGCATCATTCTTTTTCTCCATGTACTGGCAAGTGTATTTCGTGGTTCGTATACTTCCATGCCTTCCTTCCTGCTAATGTGGTGTACTTTTAATGTTTTATTAATCTTGTCTCAGAATAAAAGCAGATGTAAAATGCGGAAGTTATCACCGCAAGCACTCATCGCTTAATAATAAATGAATAAAGTGAAAATTCAAATGAGCTCTGGCATGCAACAGAAACACAGCACAAGAACCTTGACATCAAAATAAACCTTCGCATTACGTATACGTAATTTGCCGTTTGTTTTTTTCGGGCGCAGTCTGGCAACGCTGAGTCGGGGACACTGGCACAGCGCACCCCCTCCCCAAAAAAAAAACACCCAAAATGAAACGCTTCGTTGCATACGCAAAATGTTGTTGCTATATCTTGTACCCCGTGGAGTAGAAGGGTATGTTGTATTCGCCAAAGATTAAGGAAAATGATCAATAAACAAAATTATCCCTTCCTTGCCTGCCAAAGCAACAGTTTCAACTCCTCGTTTCCAACAGCTTTAATAATTACCAAATTATAATTTACGAATCCATTTTTTTTCGTTTAATAGTTCCCTACTAATCGGTACCTAACTAGTCGAAATGTCATCTATTGCATTATTACTTGTTGTTTGTAGTATTTTTTTGTTTCTATTTCTATTTAGTTTTGGCTGCGCTTGGCCTCCATTTCGGCATGCATTCATAACGCCCGAGCGGGTGGGCGGGGTGCGGTGCGGCGTGGAGCGGAGTGGAGTGGGGTGTCGCGGCTTGCCATGCAACGCAAGTCGAGGTTTCCATCGGTTTCCAATTTTGCCATTTGCTATTTGAGCTGCCGCCTGCCATCGTTGTTGCTGTTGTCTACTGCTTTGTGCCTAAAATTTATCGTTTTGCGTTTTTATTTATTTCTTTTTTGGTTTTATTTCTTTCTTGCTTTTTGTTGTTTTTGTTTTATATTTTTTGTCTCTCCTCTCCTGTTGCTCGTCGTCGCAACAACCTCGAACTTTAGATTTGTTTGCAATGTTTATGAGAGCATAACCATTTTGTTTGTTCTGTTTTTGTTTTTCTTTTGTTTTTTTTTGCTGTACTTTTTGTCGTGCTACGTGATGTTCTTTATATATAGATTTCGGTGTATAGGCTTAGGGTGACCAAGGTTCGGTTTTGTTTTGAATTTAGATTTGGAGTCCCTATTGAAGTTCCAATCGACGCGCTCAGAGAATATAAATTGAATTTAATAATTAAATTCAATAAGTAAAGTGGACGTAGGCAGATCTTTGATAGATTTCATTATCAAATGTACCTCTAGCTATGCATGAATATATTTCATTAATTTCTACCATCTTTTATGTATCATCTGCAACAAAGTTTGAGTTAAAGTCCTCATTGAACGAGTATCTTTATGGCAAAGTCGCTGCCATCTCTGCTTATCTCGGGTACATGTCTTTCATTGCTCTATTTATCATTCATCTAACTCACTTCCGAATGTCTTTGCCAGCTTCCAGTTCTGTGCCATATTTCATTCAAAAATGAACCAAACTCCTTGGCCCTCCTTCCACTATTTAGGCCATTGGCGTTTGACTGACTGCCGCAGCAGCAGCAGCAGCAGTGCCACCACCTGCACCAATACCACCACAGGCATCGGCACCGGTAACAGCAGCAGTGGCAACAGGAAGGAAGCCACGCGGAGCAGTTACAGTAACACACTTTTGCCATTTGCTGGCCCCATCACGGCAGGCAGGCAGCCAGGCAAGCAGGCAGGCCATGATTTCCATTTGTGCGAACCAAAGCCAAAGCCGCTGCGACAGCGGCAGCCAAAGCGCTAAGGTCGCGCCTAAGCAAGCCAGGGTCCAAGACAAGTTTCGTTGTTGTTGCTGCTGTTTGGAGTTTACTCGATTAGGTTTATACCCTAGCAAAGGGTATGCCAGACAACACGAAGCAGCATACACATGCATCTAGACAGGAAAAGCAGACTGTATATGCCGTGGAATTGCCAGGGATTAATGTGTCATATTGCTTGCAAAAGTCCTGCTACATACTACCTTGATCCCATGTAGAGTATTTGCAGCTTCGGTTGATGGACATTAGCCTTGCTCTCTAGCTGCGTTTATTTCTATTTCTGCCACTGCCATAGTCATAGTCATAGTCATAGCCATTGCACTTGCCCCTGGCTTTGAGTTGTCTGGCTTGGCTAGTTGGTTAACTTGTTTTTGGTTAGCGCTTAAAGCTTTTCGGCTTGATAAATGTCTGAATTGCAACTGTCTCTGTCTTTGTAAGTGCTATGTGTGTGTGTGTGTGTTATGGCCACTTTACTGCTTTTGACCCTAATGCCATGGCATTGATATGGCCGATGCTGAAGCTCTATCAAAACGGGCAGCTTTAACTCCTAAAAAGCAGCTGCCTCGGCTCCTGTTGTTGCTGCCACAGCTGCTGTTCATTTTTGTGTGTTTTTTTTCTTTTTTTGACCGGAAATGGTTCGCCCACTTCCGTTAGCTTTCACACCCACAAAGAGAGAGTGGGGAGGCAGACCACAAGTGGCTGCTTTGGCTGCTCCTGTGGCACGGACATGTGGCAGGAAACGTGAATTTATCGTTGCCCAACTCGAGTGCCACTGGAGGGGCCACTCGACTCGACTCGTACATTTTTCGTGACTCCACTTGTTGCATGCAGCTTAGCGTGGACTGTGGGTGAGGGGGACGACAAGGCCCCTAACTAATTTTCGTTTCCATACACAAAATTTTCCATTTGCATTTAAATAATTGGCTTGAAGTACGAGTACCCAGAATTACGAGTACCACAGCTCAATTTTGCAGCCCTCTCCATCCCTGGACAATTAGTTAAATGGCAAAGTGCAGGCCCCCACACAACACACACACACACACACACACATGTATCGGGTATACATATGTATATAAATACAAATCGTTAGATCCAACTATTGGCTTGATAAGTATATGGTTAGCTAAGAGGTCTGGGTCTGGGTCTCTGTCTCTCCGGGCTATTTTGCTCACTATAAACTGGAAGTTGTCCCAATCAGAATAACCAAATGACCGCACAAGCGACAGCAGCAGCAGCAACAGCAACAATAACCACAGTTACAATAACTGGTTCCCCTATTTAGTATATCTCTAGTTTTATTTTCCAATATTTTTCGATATTATTTATATGGCTGATTGCACGACGCTGTCTGGCTCAGCCTGTCTCTGTCTGGTACTGCCTTTTTTGTCCGCTTTACCTTGGATTGCAAATTGTTTATACATATTTTAATTACAATATTTGAGCAAATGTGAGAACATTAGCCAAAAGTTGTGGGAAAAATAAATTCGTAGATAGGCAGACACAGCTACACATATTTATATATGTTGTATGTACATATGTATGTACATTGCACAAGAATTTTGGTTTTGATTGATTGGAAATTAAAATACGAATTTATTGCTTCTATAAGAAACGTTTGTCTAATCGAACAAATGACTCAATTTAGACTAATAGATTATTTGATCATGAAATATACATAGGTAGTAGCAATTTTCCACAGCGAGGCGTTAACATTGTATTTAAACTATCCCCAAATTTCAGCTATAGGCCAAAAGCGGAACGACACTTATCGATAAATAGCGAAAAATCTATCAAGTTCGATAGCTTAACATATGCCCAAATCGATTGCTTTCAACATTTGGCACTTTTATGGCTTCTTTTTTGTTATCAAGAAACATTCCAGGCTGATCAGATCACGATCTCCAATGTCGCTGCCACTGCCACTGCCGCTGCGGCTGCTGCGTGCAACTGGAGATGCATTAGGAAAGGTCAGTGCCATCTTTGTCCCTGTCCTCCGTCTTCCGTCTCTTTCTCTGTTGCTGTTGCTGTCGCTGTCTCTGTCGCCTGTGCCTCAAATGCATCAAAACGCGCTTTTCTTTTCGTATTTTTTGTGTGCCTGTGTGTATTTGTCGGTCTCTGCGTCGTTGTCATTGTTGTTGTTGTTGGTGTTGCTGCGTCGCTGTCTATGTGAATGGAAAGAGGGACTTCGGTAGGGAGGTTGGTTGCTTGGGCTCTACGTTTCGCGCTTACTTGCTTTTAATTCTTGCATTGCGTTTCAAGTTGCAGGGCACTCAAGCTCACCAATACACACACACACACAGACACAGTGGACAGAGAGAGAGAGAGAGAGAGAGTGACGAAAGAGAGGGGAGTTGTGTGTGTGGTTAGTGCAGCTGCAACTGCAACTGCAGCAGCAGAAGCAAGCAGCAGCAGAAACAGCAGTGGCTGCAACAGCGGCACAAAAAACGCGCAACTCATTTAAAAATGCCAACGTCCATCAACGAGGATCGCCGAAGATGGCAGAATTTGTTGTCGTTTCGCTTTTTTGTCAAATTGTTTTGCTGAATTTTCTTGAGAACTTTTGCATTGTATTGCAGTGGCAGTGCGCCCTCCTGCCGCCTCGTCCCTTCTGCACATGCCTCTTTTTGCGGCAGGCAGTTGCTAGAGAGAGATGTCCGAGGAAGTGGCCACAACTAAAGACGACAATGAACTGTTTTGTATTGTTCAGTTCAGTTCAGTTCAGCTGGGTTCAGTTCAGTTTTGAGGTTCAGTTTGGCTGACGATTTCCATGAGGAGTACCAAGTTTCATTTTCCAGAAGCTTATCTCGGGTTTCATTGCATTGCATAATCCAGCCGAGGCTGATTTCATTAGCCATTTCAATTAAATGCGAAAAATCTTGGGGCATTTCCTTTTGGCTCTGACAAACAACATTAGAGAAAGAGGGAATCGGGAGGGGAGAGAAATATTTTACGCTTGAAATTCTTTATTTTTTGCATTTTTGCATTTTCTAATAGAATTTACACTAATTGGAATGAGTAAAAGTGGGAGAAAAAAATTAATGAAAATGAAAAAATGTATGAAAAAAAAACCCTACAAATTGTGAGGAAAAAAATGTGGAAAAATTCTAGGAAAAATTGCAGTACAAAATCTAGCGAAAAAAAAGCGACAACAAAAATGTAATTTTCATATTTCGTTTTATCTGGCAGGCTGAAGAAAATTGAATTCAATTTATGGCAATTAAGTGCAATACTCAACGCTATTTATCTGCCTCTCTTTCTGCAGTTTTCATTAAGCGGAAAACTTGAATGGAAAATTCTCAATTCTGCCGTTGCCTGGCAACTGTCAGGAAGTCAGCAGCACCTGGAGGCCCCTTCGACTATGGCCCGTTAACAGGCATTTTTGGCCACACTTTGAGTTGTTAAAGTGCAGTAGAGTTAAGTGTGCTTTGTGGGATGATATGGTCATGTGGTTGCTCTCCTGCTTCTGACTTTGTGCTCATGTGCGGTTTGTGGGGCAATTACAACTTTTTGGCAGCATTTTGAGGCTGCCTCAGGCTGGCTGTGCATGAACATCATCGAGAGAGGGTTATGGCGAGGAAGAGATCAGAGTGTTGCCCAAACACAAACACAATGCTTAGGCGCCACAAGACTGAGACACCTGTTGCCCTTGCCACACTGCAGACTAATTTCATTACACGCACACACAACAATAGACCGCAAGCTAATGTGGCAGCAACAATAGAGAAAGGTACTACTGCCACAAGTCGAAGATTAAAATACCCTTGCAGATTTATAGCAAACCTTTTTTGCACCTTTGTTTGATTGCTCGATTTGGATTTTAAGCTGCTAAATATTCATTTAATCTTTAAATCAATAACAACAATATACCCGTACATAAAGCATCCGCAATGAATAATTCTGTGTGCGACCAAAGTTATGATAATGCGTTCATCTGCAAGGGTATTCGAGCAGGCAGAACAGGGCAAACAAAGTGAGTGTGGGCATCTAAATCGAAAATTGCAAAGCACTTTCGTTTTCACTGAACAAACACAGACACTCTGGGGAACCACACTCCCAACTGACACTGACACCGGCACAGACACATTAATTTGCCGGCTTACCTGGCTGGGCCAGACACACTTCCGTGCTGTGGCTACCACCACCCACCTGTTTGATGCAACCAACTGGATTAGAGATAGGCCGGTGCTGAGGCTGTTGCATGGCACTGGCACTGGCAGTGGCAGCTGCAGGATCGTGTTGTGCATTTTCATTCAAATTTCAGCAGCACCCGCAAATAGGCCTTGCTTTCACACACACACAGAAACAAACAAACACACGGAGAGAGAGGCAATTGAGTTGGCTGTTTTGGGGGCCAAAATCAGTTCAGGGTCACTGATGGTCTGGTCTGGCCAATTTGGCTGTCGAGTAGGCGGAGAAAGAGCAGGGTCTGTGCGTGTGTTTGTTTGTTCTAATCCTTTGGCATTTGTGTGGATGATTTATTCATTGCGTATACGTCATGTGGCCTCTGGTTAGTGCCAAAATGCTAAATTGCCTGTGTAAATAAAATTGTTTGCTTTTCATAAGTGCATTTACCATTAGGTTGGGGTTAGGATTTGGTTGAACAACTTTGTGTACATTTTAATTAAAGCAATTTGTTTGTGGGTCAGAGCTTTATTTAATACAATTTGATTTTATTTGGGAGAATTTACATAAAAAGAATTTTATGTTTTATAGCTCTTTCAATTTTAAACTTTTCTGATTTATGCAGGCTATTATGGATAATGAAATCTATTTAGTAATATAGATATGTTAATGGCTATACTTTTTCCAAGATTTATCGTTCTAGCCTCTATTTATATTTTCTTATCTTTTCGTTTCTTTCCCTTCCCTGTGCTTATTTCTTTGCGCTGTATCCCATCGAAAGCCCAAGCTAAAACTCTCAAAATAGTTCCCCTGGCAATTATGCGTTCATCTACCTGGTATCATAATTTTCTCTCCCTGTCTCTTTTTCTCTCAATGTTTTTTTTAGGCTTCAAAACTCTTCTGCTATTTGGTTGAGCATGTTTTTGTGTTGTATTTTTCTGTTTTGTTCTCTCCTCTGTTCCACTTCTCATTAGAAAGAGTTTTTCTTGCTGTAGTGCTGGTGCAGTTTTTGTTGCTTGAATGTTGCCACCCCACCCAAATCGGGTTGCTCATTTAATTGCATAGCATTGCACTCCCAGTGCCGTTCCTTCA
Organism: Drosophila ambigua; assembly: GCA_018150905.1. Taxonomy (NCBI): domain Eukaryota; kingdom Metazoa; phylum Arthropoda; class Insecta; order Diptera; family Drosophilidae; genus Drosophila; species Drosophila ambigua. The sequence goes on from JAECWS010000086.1 coordinate 3,282,861, forward strand.
TTTACCACTCTCTTCATCTTCATCTTTCGCTCTCTCTCTCTCTCTCTCTGTCCCTCTGCCTCTTTTGCCACCCCATTCCGTTGTGCCAAAACAAATTGTGAGAAAAATGCCCAGCAACACAAAATGTGCGTGCTACATAAATTAAAACCTATGCTTCAGTGGTCCGGCCTAGGAAAAGAGAACCAGAACCGTGGTACAGAAGATAGACAGCGAAGAAGGGCATTACGGCTCCTGTTACACGATACGTTTCATACCGATTCCATTTTTAAATGTCGGTATATTTTGCCATTCACACTATTCAGTCTTCTTGTGACAAATCATACTAAAGCGCGTACTTATTATTATTTTTCACTTATTTAAAAAACCGAATAAAATGTACCGCTTGGCTTTGATCTTTAATGTGTGTTCTTAAAAACCATCGGTGAAAACATCGTGTAACAACAGCTTAATCCTCCATCGGTTCATATAAAGTTTATATCGCTCACTCTTTCTCACTTTCCTCGCCTATCCTCTATCCCGCTCTGGTTTGGTCGATCTCATATTTTATGTCAAAGTCGACGCTTTTTTGTGCTGCCTTCTCTCTCTGCATTGCTTCGCTTGTTTTGCATTGAATTCGGGTTCGAAATTGTTCTTGCTGCTGCTGCATCGCATATTCGTCAATTTTTTTGTAGCTGCTACTGCAAGTGGGCTGCCATCTTGATTATGTTGTAGCTACCGTTGTTGTTGCTGCTGCAACTCCGAGTCCCGAGTCCGACACAACGATGACGATGATGATGATGATGATGATGGCGTGTTTGCTGTAATTTGCGCTACGTAAAACGTTCAAAAATGCAACAACGAACTGCAGCAACAGCAGCAACAGCGGCAGCAGCAGCCACAAAAAAATGCGCTCTAAATGAAGGGAATTGAGCGCTGCGATCGTTGACGCTGCTGCCCCAGCTTCGCAGTCGACGTTGTACTGCTGCAGTCGACGCAACAAAAATAAAGGGCAAAATACGAAAAACCTTGAGGACGGTCAGTAACCGACAAACCGCCAGCCCAGTAAAATTTTGTATGAGCCGCAAACGAAATATTTCCTTCGTTGTTGTTTTTGTTGCTTTTCTTTCGTATTTCGTATTTAAATACACTTTCCGAAAAAGGAGTATATTTCTTCTGCGATTGCAGTGAAGTTTGGCTGGACACACGCTAGACATAAACCACACATACATGTGCATATATGTATGTACATACATATATTGTTTGACTGTTTGAATGCCACAAGCAGGAGGAACGATTGCTCTCCATGTTCACACCTGGTGAGAAAGTGAGGGTATCCGCTGCATCGACCTTGTGCTATTCCACAGAACTCCTCGCGATGGGATATTTATTTTTGGGCTGCTCTTTCTGCTGCGTTTTCGTTGGGTGTTTTTTTTTTGTATGTTGTTTTTGTTCGCTCTTGTTGCTTTTATTGCTGTTCTTCATTTACTTTTTATTTTCGTACAGTCAAATTGCGCATTTTTTGGCTTTGGGGTGGAGCCCTCCTCTTCCTTCCTTATGCGTTCAGCTTACTGACTGCCTCCTCCTCATCGCCACTGCTGACTTCACCGCTGATCATCCGCCATGGCTGTTCTGCCTCTCCCTTAGTGTTCTTTTTGGTTGCTGCCCGGTTTTTGGGTGAGGTCGTGGTCGTCCATTGCCGGTTGTTTAATTTTTTTCTCTCGTATTTTTGCGTCATCAAAGCAGCCGAGTGTGTGTGTGTGTGTGTAAGGGAGAGAGGGAGATGGTGATAGACCATTGCACTTGAAAACTCAACTCTGGCGTTTTTGTTGATATTCTGTTGTGTTGTTGTAGTGGGGCGGAAGGTGGTCAGAGGGGAGGCTGCCAGGGACCCGACATCAACGTCATCATTGTGGACTTTAAGTGGTTTTCGGGTGTGCTACGTCTCGTTCTGCATGCGTCTGGTCTGGGCTGTGTGCGTGTACTTATGTACGTGTGTGTCTGTTTGTACGCTTGTGGACCCCATGCGGTTAATTTATGCCCGCTTGCAATTTTGGCAGACACTGTAAAAAGGAGAATAACGCAAAAAACAACAAAAAATACTTATATACGTATATATTTTTTGGTCTAGTACGATCGCTTGTTGTTGCGACCAGTTTCATTTTTAGAACTTTGGACAGTAACCGGTTTTTTTCGGGACGCTCGGCGGCTTTCGATTTTATTTGTTGCCGGCGCATTAACTGGTTGCTGCTGCACCGCCCTGCCCTCTACCGCTCTAGCCGCTTCCCATCGCGGCACTGCTGCAATTCTGTGGCAGTTGATAAATCTTTGGCGCGGCATTGCCGTTGTCATAAATTTGCATTGGGCCATGCCATTGGCCCTGACATTTCTAAGGTTTCCTTGGAGTTGCACAGAGAGAACAACATTCACATAAATATACCGACTAAAAGATGCCCATTAATGGGATTTTATATGGATGGCAGATGTTCATTAGGAGAGCTCTGAAATTGTTGGACGTACCCTCGTAGCCTGCTAGTACAGGATACGATAAGAAGAACAACAACAACAAACAGCAGCCAATGCAATTAATCACAGCCAAATGCACAGAACGAGCATATGAAATGACAGACAGATAGCTACAGATACAGATACAGATACACAAGCGAACAGATGCTGAGGTTATAGTAATTCATGTTTATTTCGTACTCTTCTTTTTTCAGGCCACTAATCCACAATTCGATGATTTCCCTGCAGAACAGGAACAATTCGCTGCCATGGATCGGGAATGTTCAGCGTAGATCCTAACGCAGGGAAAATGCAGCCTCAACTTCACTTCTGCCGTTGCAGATGTGATACTTTTAATAGAAACATAAACATGTATGTAAGTATTTAAATAATTTACTATTTATCAACGTTATTTTAATTCTAAATTGTAATGCTTGGAAGTTCAGTCTTCCGAGCGACCACTGTAACACACACACACACAACCAGATCCAATCCTAGACATGGGAATGTGACATGAGCGGGAGAGAAGGTGCCGATGTCGATGCTGATGCCGATGCCGCCAATGCCAATGCAGATGCAGAAATGTGGCCAACAATTTGATTGACTCTTTTTGCCAGGGCCATATCACATTTAGCCAGACCAAACCAAACCGAACCGAACCCAAAACCAATCCAAGTCAAGCATAAGGCAATGCAGCCAACCGAAGCACAGACTCGGATAGGGAGTGAGAGAGAGAGACAGACTTGACTTCCATTTCATTCCCAGCCTCCCCAGTCTCAGTCTTCTTACCTATCATAAACTGATTATTTTTAACAGAATCATTATCGTCAAACAGGGCCATGTCGGCAACGAAAGGCAGAGCATCTCGGTCTATCCAGGCAACCTGGTTACATATCGTATACCCTTTGGATTTTACTGTGCACAGCGATGCACTCTGCTAAAAGATGAAGTTTGATTTGATATAACGAAGTACTTATAGCCATCGCTAATGAACCAATTTAGCTACCATCAACTGATGCCTAGTTCTTAGTCATTGTCTACCAAAGTCTACAGATTTCTTATTGTAAAGATACCTCCATTTATACCTATAGTCTAGTAAGGGCATTTCAGCACTGACTTTATCATCTTCTCATTGGGTTCTTTTTTTCTGTAGCTGCCTGTGCCCCTGCGTCTGTCTGTCTGTCTGTGTATTTGTGTAATTTGATTTTCTGAAAAGTTTCCGATTTCTAGTACATTTTTCGCACAGCAGCAGCAACGTCTAGGGCTTGGGTTTTTGTGGTTAATTTCTTTTTTAAACTGTTTTTGCAGTTGCTCAGTATTTACGCGGCAGAAGGAGGTAGCCTAGACGAGGCAAGATGAGCTTATCATCAGGCAGACACAGCTGTTGCTTGGCGTATGCAAGTCAGTTCACAGTATCTAGATGCGTAATGTCAGGAGGGTACAGTTTCCATGGTGATAAATTTGTTCCCATGACCGTGATTCTTAGGCGGAGATCATCATTAGGAAAATATTCTTTAATTCTTGATAACTTCATATTACATATGCCAATTGTATGGACTTTATATTTCTTCAATTACAAACCACTAATTCAAAGTGGAAATCTTATTTTTTTTTACCTATCCAGTTTTCACTGGAATCTTTTCGGCTTGGGCTTTTGTTCCAGAGACCATCCACTGTGCTTGCATCTGCTGTCTGGGTAGTCTCAGTCTTATATGCATGACTCAAAATTGAAATTCAAAACGAACTTGACAAAATTAAAAGAAAGAAGCTCCATTCATGCACGCACACACACGCACACACACACACACCACACAGCAGAGACAACGAGAAAGAGAGAGACACTGAGCAAACAACATGCACGCATGACAGTCAGTCATTCCGTCAGTTTAGCCAGCCAGCGCCCTCAATGCACGCTTTATGCAGCAGCGACGGCGACGACAACGACAACGACAAAAGCAAAAGCACCAGAAGCAGCACCAGCAGCAGCAGCAGTGGCAGCCAAAAAGTTCATTGAACCTGGCCCAGTGCGAATTCGGTTGTCGTAGGTTAGGGACGACCGACTAACTGGACAAGGAGGGGCGGCAAGCCATCGCCGTCGCAGTCGACGTCAGCGCTGTGCAAATACACTGCTGCCGCTGTTGCTGCTGCTGCCTTTGCTGCTGTTGCTGTCGTCGCTGTTGTCGCTGCTGCCAAGTGTGACGAAAAACATACAAAACAAAATACACAAAAAAGCCAAGCAGGGCAGAGGGAGAAGCAACAAAAACAACAATGGGAGCAACAAAAAGCGTATTCAAAATAATAATATCAGAGAAAAGCTTGCTTCAAAATCGAAGCCACAGATACTCTTTCAGATCCATTCCTTGAAGAATGCGACTGTTCGATAATTTAGTTATGTATTTTGTGTCTACAGAAGTTATTGGGTAAATCTTTGTAGTATGTTAATAATAAATCCGATAGGGCTTTGTGCAAGGTTTTTATGTATTGCGCATCCGTCCTTGTAAACAGAATACCCACTGCAAGGGTATATTCGTACAAATCGGTTGGTGGTTGGCGAATGAAAGAGGAGTAAGCGGTTGGAGACGCAGGCTTAGGAGGAGGAGGAGTGCTTTGACAGTGACCGTTGTCCGCTGGTGCTGCGGCTGCTGCTGCTGATGTTGTTGCTGGATCGTTGTCTGTGTTGTGTTGGTCATGGACGCCATTTCACATTTGTGAATCATGTGTCGCGATAAAGAAATACTCATAATAGGAACGTATCAAAATGGGAAACAGAGAGAGCAAGAGAGAGAGAGAGAGAGAGGGGTAGAGCGAATCACAAACCACAAAAATTCAGCTTTTGCCTTGCTTCTCTTGCACTGATTCGCATAGCAATCACAATCACAGTGTCACACACCACACTCAAACACAAAAGTATATCCACATTTTGTGAGTAATGAGGTTTTTGAACTTTATTCTTCTGCACGTTTTGTGTGCGGCATAAGACCATCCCCCCATACCCCCATAATCTGTACATACTTACTTTTCGATACTCCCACTTTCAAATATAATAAAGCGGTGGAGCTTCGAAAGGAGAAATAAATATACAGAAATTTCAGAAATATAACAGGAGTCCACTTTAGAGAGCTTTCACTGTGCTTCCCCGCTTCTTGACCACCTACACAGTAGATCTGGTCAAATGTTTCGATTGACAGGGCAAAGACCAAATTGAGTTCAGCTTAGAACTGGGCTACATATGCTGGTGGGTGGGACAGACTCTGCTGCTGTTGTTGTCTTTTATATATTGTTAGCCAGCCATTGAAAGCGGAGCAGTAATTGTTGCGCGAAATTGCTGGTATTTGTTCATATGCGTGGATTTTTTTTGTACATTATATATATATATTTTGACAATGGCTTAACAATGGGGTTGAAGACAGTTGAAAGCGTGGTACCTAATGGGGTTGATTCTGTACAAAAACCAACAAACTCATTGAAGTGAGCTTTAAAAATGTTTGCTTGGGTTAAGCAGTTGTGCAGCAACCCCCAAAATTATAACCCAACGTACATAAATCTATTCCAATGCCCCAGAAATTCCCAAAATCACATAACTTAATAGCTTTCGTTTAAGAGCCCAAAGAAACATTTAAATTCTCATCACAAGCTAATTTTAAAGCTCATTGAGGCACACAAGCACAGCCACCAGAGCAGCGAGCGCAGACACACACAGACACACCTCCTCCACAGGGAGGCCCACATGGCGTATGCGTAATATTAGATATAATTGAATTATTTTGCATATGCCTGTGCCAAAAACACTTTCGCTTTCGACGTTCATTGATACTCGTATCTATGACTAAACATCTAAAAGCGGCAGCCAGAATCCCATCCACACACAGGCAGCAGACTGCAACACATGCAGCAACACTGCCAGTGGCAATAGCAACAGCAACAGCCGCAACAATAACAACTACAAATTGAGTGTGAACACGTGTCTATAACTGTGTGCAGGCTATGTATGTTGTGTGGTTGTTTTGGGCCTGCAGGCGCTTTGGCATTTGGCAGGAAGCCAAATAAAATTTAGAGATTTGACCTTACACAATGTGCCACACTGCCTGCCTGCCTGACTGCCTGCAACAACAAAAACAACAACAGCGAATTGGCCCAAATGCTGAAAATGGTTTCCGTGTGGATGCTGCGGCCTCCATTAGAAAGGCATTTGTTGCTGCTGCTGCTGCTGCTCGTTGACATTGACATTGGTTAAATGGCAATTTGTGCGTGTGAGTTTGTGTATCTGTTCTGCACTCTCTCTCTCGTCTCTTTATACATATCTATCTCTCTCTTTGTGTGTGCGTGTTCATTCGTGCTTGTGGCAAATGAAAATCTAATTTTATGTTTAGACCAGAAACATATGTTTCAGTGGGTAAAGTTGACAGTGACAACATTAGCACGTCCTTCTGGACTGGCCTACAGTGACCTACATACATATACATGTACACACAAGTCACACAGAAAAAGAGAGACGGAAATAGAGCTCTAAAGGGAAAATAGAAGATATAAATATAGACAGGAAAGGGAAAGATACATTGTGTTAAATAGATTGACATTCTTGAAGCTCACAAGAGGCACAGATCTATTGCAACACCAAAATCGCTTATTAATACCATAATTCGTATGCGAAATGGAGCCTCTGCCTCTGGGGCCTTATCAGGAGGCTCTGTGTGGGCCTCTGTCCTTAGTATCTTATCGTCGCACTTAATCTCGGCGAGTGCTCCAACGGGGGGCACTTCACTTTCTTGACACAGCGAAATGAAAGCGAATCCAGCAGCAGAACGCAACAGCCACACAAATACTTATTGCACTGCAACAGCAACACAATGAAGCGCAGCAACAACAGCAACAGCAGCAGAAGCACCAACAAAAATGTTAAAATCGAAAAGGAAAGAAAAGAAAAGCAAGGGGAAATGAAAAGAAACATTTAAAATATTTATATGTAGACATTGTGCCCTGACCAAGGCCAAGCAATTTTGTATTGCTCCCGAGTTCCTTGGCCCCAGACAGCGGCAGCAGCAGCAAAGCAGCAGCAGAGCAGCAATCTCTGTGAGCTTTTTGATTGTGGTTGTTGTTGTGGAAGTTGTTGGTGTAGTTGTCGTTGTTGATTCTTGGTCATTGGCTTGCTCCCTTCCCAGCGCCTCTCAACCCATCTTTGGGGCATGCATCTCATTGCTTATTTGTTGATTTCGTTTCGTTTTTGGTTTATTTATTTTGGAATTCTCTTTTTTCGTTTACTTTTACTTACAGCTGAATGCCGCATGAGGCACACATACAGTGCTGAGGTCATGCCCCAACAGCAGCAGCAGCAGCAAGCGCAGTGGCAGAATAAATTTGAATTGCATGGCTACAGTAATGACAGCTTAAAAACTTAAACATAATTAATAATTTATAATACATATATTGTATGCACATACACATAATTGAAATGTGGAAAAGCTTTATCAGCAATTGGAACAAAAAAGGATATTAATTTATTTTCAGTTTTAATCTTTGCCCCTCGGCTGTGCTGGTCTTTTTTTTCTTTCTGTGAGACTTAAACCATTTTTACGAGCTGCAGCTAAAATTAAATGATGAGAAAGAACAAAAAAATGATATGCGAGTCGCTGGGAAGGGAATGGGCAAAAGGGAAAATGGGGTGTGGGAAGTACACTCGGATAAATGATTAATAAATGATAAATATAGTTTTGGGGACAAGCAGACATTTTTTTATTGAATTTAAACATTCTTATGGTGCTAAGGAGATTTCTCAGCAGATATTTTCGGTACGTAGGTCTAGTTTTGCTCAGTGTACATTACTCGTACTGTATTTCTTTTTAACTTGTAATCGTTTAAATGAAATACAAATATAAACTTGGTTCATTGCCTCAATATTGATTTTTATGACCATTTTCATTATTCTGCGCAATTTCCAATCTGCTGTTGAAGGTTCTTCAAGTTTAAACACTGTGAATGGTATTGAACTCAATCTTGATCCCAGTCGCAGTAATTTTCGCGGTGCTTGATTGACAACCTCCTGGTGAAGCCCACGGGCAAAAAGTCTTCAACATTTTCCAGCACTTCAACATGTCGCCTAATGTCTCTGGCACTTAATTCTAATTTCTCCTAAGCATATGGCAATTACAACTGATTTATCTGGATTTTTATCTAATTGCAAGTTTAATTTCGCCTCATTATTTATGATGGCCAGGCGGAGCCAGCCACTCCAATGGAGGTGATTGTTTTTCCTCCTCAGAACAAACTCAGAACTCATTCCCAAGCTCATTTTAGCTGCAACTTCCGTTCGAGCGGAAGTTCCGCCAGTTGCCAAACGCTGTCGGGGCCAGGTCCGAGCCAGGAACGGATGCAATTGGCTTCCTGCGCGGCTCTTGGGAGCTTCTCATTTGGCCCAATCAGACTGGGGACGGGACGGGACGGATTCTAGCGTTGACAATATCCAATGCCCTTCTCAAGGGTATCATGAAGTGGGACTAAAGTTTTTTGCACAGGAAAAAGAAGAACATTTTCAATTGGAAGAAGTGAGAGATCATTAAGATTTCCAAGCAGCAACAATAGGCGAGCTCTTTTATTGTTTCTATTTATGGCAAGGAGTATTTATAGTCGTGAGTCACTTAAATACGATAGAAATATGTAGCTCTCAAGCTAAAATATATACATAAAGAGCATCTCTTAGCTGGGGTAAGGGCAAATGCAAAGTCAAATCTACTGTCAATCTTTCGTTACCAGTTTGCTTATAGGAAATGCATAATTTTGTTGCAAAAATTCATTTTGAAAAGTGTTCATTAATCAAAGCTGCATTTCTGCATTGCATTGAATTCTGCGAGTATGCAGCAGGAAAAAACTTCCCTGAATGTCTGTCAGTGTGGAAAGGAAACCCTTTTGCCCTGCCGGAGGCCAGTCAATCCCTTTCTTCCTTTGCTGTATCTTCAAGATGCACAAAAATGCATTCTTTGTGCGCTGCAAGGGCAATGGTGTCTGTGAGTCTGTGTGTGTGTGTGTATTTTGGAGTGCTCGTATCTGTGTGAGTGTTTGCACCCCTTTGGCTGTTTGCATTGCGTCAGCCCGTTGCATTTTAATTTTAGAATATATTTTTGGGTCTGGATTGCAGCTCGACTCGACTCGGCTCGGCTTTCAATGCTCATGCATGCAATGCGTTTCATTATACGAGTATGTACCGTACCCCATCTCTGTGTGTGTATGTGCGGCTTGCCTGCTGCATTTTTCATTATGCAAAAATTGCATACCACTTTTTTGTTTTTTTTTTGGGGAACTTTTTTCCGATTTTTGTGTGCGTTTTTTTTTTGCAAATGCATTCAACACAAATTGCACGTTTGGGTTCGTGCATCTTTTGTGTATGAAGGGTATGAGGGGGTTACAGAATGCAATTGCAATATAGGGTGGATTTTTTGTACCTCTGTTTTTCCGCTCCCCCCTCCACAGTCTGTCTCTGTCTCTCTCTACATTTGTGCCCCTTTTCACCGTTTTTTCGGGGGTTTTTGTCGCATTTGCCTACGTGGTTTTAATTTTAATTGCTTGTCGTCATCGTCAGTACCGTTTGGCATACCCTTTCGGATTGTATCACGATTTTCACTAGATGCTTGCCGTCAACATAAACATGTATGCCCACAAATAAATCTTGATCTTTCCGTCCGTGCATATCTTCTTTACTTGCTGCAAAAACTCCTCCTTTAATTGCCCTGAGAGAGTATGAAAAGCTTCGGCCACCAAGCGAACCTTTTCTTGTTGGGTTCATTTCGGTTGCAGCATTTTTAAAAACATTTTTTAGCCGTGTGCATGTTGTCGCCGATTTTATCTTTTGTAAATACAGCAATTATATGTGTTCCTGGATGGTGACATTATGCTTGGTAGTCCTGTTCCCTTTTCCCTGCTTATGCTCTGCTTTTTTTCGGGACACTAAGTGGTTGGAGGAGTGGTTCGGTTGAGGCGGATGTGGGCATCAATTGTCGGATCGGTAGGGTGGGTAAGAAGTGCAGGGCCTGAGGCTTGAAGGATCATTAAGCAAGTCCTCAGTTTTGGGGCGTTTCCTTATTCGTTTTCGTTTCTTTTTGGGATGAGCAGGAAGACACAGCTTGTAAAGGTGTTTTTATGGATTGGATTTAAGGGGTTGTTTTACATACTTTTCGGAAGGTTCACTGAAATCATGGGTGTGCTCTGTAAATATCTTTAGAACGTCTTTTTATTTTTATTTGTATAAAAATGTCAAATATATTTACTAAATGGTAACAACTTCCTCCGTCATTTTGCCAGCCAAGGCCTTTACTCTCTTTACTGGTTCTACATTCTACCCCCAAATCTTCGCCTATTCCCAGCGAGAAATATCAGATCTCAGCCCCTGCTGGCCAAGGTCAGGTTCTGAATGCAATTAAATGCACAAATATTTTTTGCTTATTACAAAAACATTCAAATGCAATTCTGCAATAGACAGAAACAACGAAAACAAAACGAAAAACTAACTAAACAATTACTATTTTTATTATACACGAATTTTGTTTCTTTAATTTACAATCATGCACAAACACAACAAAAAGCAAACAACAAAAGCAGCCACAGCCGCTCAGTAAAAATAAAACGCAACACAAAAAATTACAACGAAAATTTTCGCATTAATTGAGAGACCTTGAAACCAGTCACGACTCAAAATTCTGGCAGAGACCAGGGGCCAGGCCCAGAGGTGTTCCGCTCTTACCGCTCTCCTACGTCGCCGTCTCCATTTTAGTTGCAGTCCCAGTCTCGGACCACAAGTCAACGCCAACGCCAAGCCGAAAAAATGTACACAAAAAAAAAAGAAAATAATAATAATAAAAACTAAAAATATTTTCGTCTACAATGACATGCAATTGAGGCACTACCCGAGACTTGAGTCGAGTCGAATTGCAGTCTGCGGTGTCACCTCGGTCGGTCTTCCAGTCGTTCGTTCTCCCAAACGACCAGCCAGTGAGGAGCCCATACCTCAATCCTCAAGAATTGGAAGGGAAAGACTATCGGAACTCATTTTCTGTTTGTTATTCTGTAATATTGGGTTACTCGTGTTATTCGGTACTCAGTTTCTCCATTCTTCCATCAGTCTGTGCCTCATTTCCTAAGTATTTTAATCAGTTTACGATTGAATGCCTATCTTGTTGAATCTTTCCCTCAATAATTTGCGCATGAGTCAATTCAGTCGATGTTGAAGATTGTATCATTCAGATCCTGAGTCCATTAGCTATCCCTTTATTCTATACATAAATTCCTCAAATTCAATACTGTTTTTAGTTGCATATCTCTCAATCTTTAGGTAAAGTAGTTCTATGATCATGTTTAGACTATACTTTGCCGCTGTCCAATCCCTCCATAAATCATCCAATGTACTAGACGTTCCTTTACTTCCTCTTCCAATAAATTGTCTATATACCTCTCAGTCATTTTGCCCGCCGCTTAAATCAGTTCCTGAATCAATTCCTCAGTACATCCCTCAGCCAGTCAGTCAGTCAGTCTCTCAATCTATTCTTCCCCACCCTTCCCTTCGCCAACAAAGTCGTTCGAATTATTATAATTTCGGTTCGCTCTCGCACTCGACAGCCGCAACGAAAAAAAAAAATAAACAAAAAACTACACCGAAATCGAAAGCAACAACAAAAGTGCATGTGCAACGGTAGCCCGTTGCATCGCCCCCGTCCGGTGCGGCCTGGTCTCTGGGTCTCTGGTCTGGGTCTCTCCCTGGCCCTGGTCCGGCTCGGATCGGCTCGGTTCGGGGCCCGGCCCGGCCCGGTCCGCCGCCAGTTGCATTTCGAGCGGTGAGTGCGAGTGAGCGTCTCCAGTGCTGGAACAAAGCGCTATCGTCTCGGTTTCGGTTGCGAACTTGTTTGCGTCGCTGCTTAAAAATCGAAATTCACAAAAAAAAAACCCGCAAAAAATTGTACAAATTCGAGAACAAAACTGCACTCTACGAAAGAAAATATATGTAAAAAAAAAAATAGTGTGAGAGCTGAGTGATTCTTGAAAGAGAGAAACGCAGTCGGCTGAGAGCAAGAGCAGAGATAAGCGTGCTGCAGTTCTTCGCTCTCCCTGTATAGTGTGTGTGTCTGTGTGCGTGCTAGTTTCTTAGTGTGCGTGAGCAGTGCAATTAAAAAACTACACTGTTCTGCTGGCCTTCCCCGCCACAAAGAATCACTCAATCCGCTCTCTCACTCAAGCCAAGCCAGGAGGAGAGTCGTCCGTCAACGCTTCTTGGCCACCATTTTCTTTTTTTTTTTTGTGCTTTGCTGTGTTTTGTTCTCTCTCTCTGTTTTTCTATGTTAACCAATTTCGCTTTTAACGTTTTTTTGCCGGCTGCCATGAATGAAGCGCACCAATACACATGCACTGTGACAGTCAGCCGGCTGGTGTGTGTCTCTCTTTCGCTGTCATTCTCTTCTTTTCTCACTCACTCAATGCATTTTTGAGCATTGCAAAAAAAAAGCCCTCCGTGTATCAGTCTGTGTGTGAGTGGGGCGCTGTTGCTACTGCTGCTGCACTCATTCTCATTCTCAAGTGCAGCAGCGTCAAGCGACACCAAATGCTCTGCTGCTCCGCTCCTGCCTGGCACTGCACTCCGCGAGCAGCTCAGCTGGATGCAGTCAGTCCGCTTGCTTTATTGTCGCTCGTTTCGAACGGTTCGCTTCGGTACGCTCCACTCGCGTCTCGCTTCTGCCTTCGGTTCGTTGTTCTTGTGCTGCTCTTGCTGTTGTTGTAAGCGGGCAGAGGGAGGCAGAGGTGGCTGACTGAGAGCAGTGCAGTCGGCGTCAGCGTTTACTGAGATGTTTTCTAGCTTTTCTTACTGTTGTTCTTGTTCTTCTTACTGTTTTTGTTGTTGTTGCACTGCTGTGCTTCTTCTTGCAACTACACACACACACACTTTTGCACAGACACGCATGTAACATGCACACGCACATGCAGCCACTGTACATGTGCTTCCCATTCCATTTGGAAAACAAATAACAACAATTCGCATAGGAAGAATAAGGAGAAATAGAAGGGAAGAGGAGGAAACACAATAAGACTAGAAAAGAAAGAACCAGAAGAAGATGAGTGAAAACAATTTTTTAGAGATTTTTCGTTCTTCTTTTTAGCAATAAATATTACAATAAATCATACAAAAATATAAAAAATAAAAGCGAAACAAATTCTTAAATCTCTGCCTTAAATTTGCTGAAAAGATCATACAAAAAGTGCTGTGACATACACAAAAAAAAAAAAACATTTCTACAATTAAAACAAAATAATAAAAGAAAAAGAAAATATTAAAAAATTAAAACACTTTAAACTTAAAAAAAAACATAATTTGTTAACACCAATCTTAAGGATAAAAATAAGTACAGGGGGGACTGCAATAAAAAAAAGTAAGTACAGCCAAGAGTCACATTATTTTTTAAATTTAATTCAAATATTTTAAATGAATAGTATGAAAATAACGAATTGAATTTTAAAGTCTCTCTGTCACCTTCCAACAATTGGGAGACATTACTTGTAATAAGAAATGGTGTTCGAGAGGGGCTTGTTGTCATCTCTGTTGCTTAGATGTTAGATACTGTCGATCTGCATAAAACTTTCGGACTATAGTTGGTCATTGTTTACACAAACTGAAATATATACGGCTTAAGTTCACTATTCACTTGTTCACGAACTTTTGTGGGTTACGTTCTGTGCACTCTACATGATTCATCATACGTATTGAGCATGAGCATTTTACATGTATTCCAAAAGTGCCAAGGGATTCCATGTTTTGAGTTATATATTACTCATCACCTGTATAAATTATTTTTGAAAAATGTACACTCTATGGCAGAAACATACACTTATTGTATAATTACATTTTTCAGCTCTCTTGAGAAGTTGCCCCTCATTTTTATACTCTTTCTAAAGTGAACATTTTAGACATATGTAAATACATACATATGTACATATATATGTATATATGTGTATATTCTTAATGTGTTATATAATTGTAATACTTAGTTACAAATCCATAATTCGTTTTTCTTTACCCCAACACGAATGTAAACCAAAAGTACCCCAAGAAGTAGTATCCCCGAGGAAAAGCCACAACAAATGCATACTGAAACCCAACAAGTGCCCCATATGACTGCCACTATCCCCCATAGAATCGACTCTAATCATATTTACATCCACACGCGCACAGTGGGCATTGAATGCCAGCTTTTTTGTCGAGCTTTCGGAGGCGAAAATTCCCGGAAATCTTTATTAGCAATTAATGCGTAAATATAAATTGAATGGAAAGTAAAAATCTTTCAGATGCAGCTGAATAACAATAAAAATGTCTAATTAATGCGCTTCTAATTTCCAGTTGACAGACGGAAAACGTTTTTTCTGTTTTCTGTGGCGTGGCTTTTGTTTTGCTGCACAAAATGGATTCGCTTTGTGCACAAAATGCATTTGATTTCGAATAATTCATTTGCGGCAGATTTATGGAGACAGCAATGCGGCAGGAAAAATAAGAAAATGAATCATACACTGTGGCAGAAGAGAGGCAGAGGGGAGGGCATACTGGCAAACACCCACGCGTTGTCGTGCAATTTTCTTTTCATTTGTGTCGCACGCGTTGTCCTTGAGAGCTTTCCTTCCGCATGGCATCGCCACAACAACTTTTCCAGCTTTAAGTTGTGGCAGGCACAGCATCCTCGCGTCAGATGGATTGCAATTTAATTTCATGTTCTCAAATTGATTTGTGCAGAGAGAGATCCCTGGCAGTCGACAGGCGGCAGCCGGCACCCGGCTTCTGAGGCCCATTAGTCATGCTGTTGTTGCCCCATGCCAGGCCCCTCCTCAAAGGTGGCATGAAAAGCTGGCAGGATTAGCATTAGAGAGACAGCATGCAGCATGCAACATACAATCATCTGGCTACCAGTCTATGTCTCCCTGCCCTCTCTCTCTCACTCTCTGTCTCTGCATCAGTGTGTGTGTTTGTGTGTGTGTAGCGCTTGTGGCACGTAAGAAACGAGTTATTGGAACAGGTTCATGACCTTGACCATCAACACAAGGCAGCGACTGCAGCAGCAGCGGCCGTTGCAACAGCGTCTGAGTTGCATATATGCCTACTCTGCTCTCTCTCTCTCTCTGGTTCCTCCTTCAGACAAAAGGAAGCGACTGCTGTTGCATTTGCCACATGCATTTGCATTTGGCATTGCCATTGTTCGCTTTCGGATTGGATTAGATGTTGCAACGAGTGGCAGAAACAGCAACAAGTTGCCACCACTGAGAAGTCGGGCAGTAGTCGTTGTACCCGCCACATGGATTTATCGCTGAATGAGTCACACACATTTAAGGGGCAAGGGTTGGACCTAGACTTCGATTCAGACTGATTCATTCAAAGGCAAATATTAGCATGAAATTCTGCGAATCCGACAATCTCTGAATTCTAATCGATTTTCAAATGTTTGAGCGGAACATTGAAAATTCTGAAAGCGATGGAAAATTTGTCCTCCCCTCTCTAACCTGGGAATCGGACGCTCTATACAAAATAAGTTGATAATTGATAGGAATTCAGAATTTTTGAATGATATGCAACTGATTTTCTATAACATTTTTAGAGGTGTATTTTATAAAATTAATGCTATTTAAAAGCTATTAAAATATAATTTAGTTAATTCTTTGAGTGCTAAAAAAATATTTCACAAATTGTTCAGAGAAAACTTTTCTCACCAGAATCGTTTCCCGTCTCTTGCCCATGGAAAAAATCCAACAAAAAATAAATAAACTGTTGCTCGGGAGGGTCGCCCAATTGGGAGGCTCTAGTTTTTTTGTACCCCTTTTTTTTGTCGTATTTTTACTTCTTACCCACAGTTTTTTTTTTGTTCTCCTCTTCGTTCTCTCTTTCGCCATTATATAGTTCGGTGGGTGGTAGAGGGTGAGGCGGCCCCTGGAAGTGCACTGGAAAGTGCCCCCTCAAGTACATAACCAAGTGCAACAGGCAGTTGTTGTTTTTAGCTAGGGAGAGTGGGGATTGGTTTTGGGATTGGGCTCTGCCTCGCTCCGCTGCCACATAGAAGGCGTGTCTGCCACTGGGATGGAGCGGAGTGGCGAGGAGAGAAGCAGAAAGACGAAAGCGGGGGAAAAAATGGTTTTAATTTAACTTTGGCCATGTCACTACAGCTCCCATAGCTTCTACACGTTGAGAAAATCCCCACCGTTTTGCATAGCCCACAGATACCAAGAATTCTTCGACAGAGGTGCAACAGGTGCGGGGCACAGTGGAGGTTTCAAATGAGGATTTGTTGGGGATACGAAATAAAGATTTAGTTGAGGAGTCACTAAAGGATAGGGATGAGGATACATATATTCAAAAAAGGAAGTCCAGCTTTGCAGCTTTAATGAAGTAGGGAATCGAATTGGGAATTTCTATAAGATTCTCGGGGCTGGACTCAATCGGATGACCCTCACAGCGACAGCCAATTCCCGCACAACTATTTATTTCATTTTGTTTTGCATTCCCCCGCATTGTGTTGTCCAAAAACAAAATCGATATTTTCCATATGCATCAACACAATTGAACAAACAATTTTTAGGCGAGTGCTGTGCTTCGCGTACAGCAATGCCAAAAGCTGCCGTATTGTCCTTGAGCTTATCACCTTTTTCACAGCCAACGCAACGAAATTCTACACACAAAAAACTAGTCAAATACAGTAACAAAAAAACAGCAACAATATTGGCAAATATCAATCCAACTGTTCTCACAAAAAAATGCTAAAATAATAAAAATAGAAGACAGCACAAAAAGCGCGACAAATATTTTCACAATTTATATTTATACTTTGCATTTAAGTTTTTGTTGTGCTTTTATTCTTTTATTACGTATTTTGTCGATAACTTTTTTTTACGAGTATTTGATTTGCCATTTGCTGAAAACAAACATGGTGCTTCTCTTTATATTTTTGATGAAACTTTTCGTTGTTGAATTTCGACATTTAGTCATTATTTACTGCTGTTGGACGAAAAAAAATAAACTGAGAAATAGCGTCTTCTTCTTTTATAGTGTTGATATTTTATTTTCATTCGATTGCAAATTCATTTCCATTCCATCTTCTTTTAAATTCTCGTATTATAGAACGTAAATATCTCATACATTTTCAATAATTTTTTTTATTATTTCAGTTATTCTTTTCCATTATTGTAAAATTTTCCAGCAGGGCTCTCTTAATTCCCACACAGTTAAAAATTGTACGAATATTTTCAATTGCGCCTGAATTTCGACGATGCACACACTCGACACTAATAAAAAGAGATAGATATACCTAAAAAAAAGGGAGAGGGCGAGAGAGAGTGATAGCTGGAAAGACAGAGAGGGCAACACAGAGCCACTTGTATTGACATTTGGTTTTGCGACAATTGATTTTTGTTACGTTTTTCGTTCATTTTTTGTTGCTGGTTTTTTGTACATTTTTTTGTTGCTTTTTTGTAGCAATTTAGTTCGTTTGCTTTCTGGCATCGTCGTCGTCGGACGTTTCGCTGTTATTTAGACAACTGCTGGCAAAAAAAAAGAAGAATATTTCCCCCGCTCTTCCCCCCTTTATCAGCGAGGCCACACACGCGCGCTGCACTTTGCTGCATTGTTCATAATTTTTGTTGTTGCTGTAACTGTTCTTTTTCGTCAAAGGGTATTATGATTTTTATACAGAGGAAGCATCATATGCATATTTGTCAATTGGTTGGCAAAACGAAAGTTTATTTTCATTTAATTTAAATAAATATTAATATGTATTTATATTGGATGAAACCTTTTACAGGCTGCGACAGCATATGTTCCGATTTTCCCTGCTCGTTTTCCCAGAATCTACAGGTGTCCAGCTTTACTAATTTTAATTTCTTGCGGTGATATATCTACATACACATGCAGACATGCAGGAATACATACGCATATACTTCCACAAGTAAAGATCTGTTTTCAAGAGTATCTCAAGCTTCGCTCTCGAATTTATTCTGTATTCCATCTTTTTCAATTGTTGCTGCTTCTGCTGCTGTTCTTCTTCTTAGGAATTTTCATTTGTTTTTTTTCGTTTTTTTCCATTTGTTTTTGTTTCGGTTTTTTTGCGAATTGCCTGCAACAGTTTTCTGGCTGCTTTGTCGGCTCTCGACTCAATTTCGTCTTATCTAATTTTTGTTTCTATTCCCCTTTTTGCTCTTTTTTCTATTGCCTTTCCTCTCACGCCTATTGCAGTTTGTACAGTTTTCTTCTTCTCTCTTTTTTTTCGCTGATTTTTTTTGTGTCGAAATCAGGGCAAATTCATCATCATCATCAACAACAACATCGCTGCCTTGTTGTATATTTTTTCCAATTTTTTTTCTTTTTTTTTTTGTGTAACAAAGATAAGGTTTTTGCTCGGGAAAAGTGCATGTTTTTATTGTTGCTGCCTTTTATTCTTTATATAATTCGAGACGAATGAGTAGAGCGGTAGATGGAGGGGGAGCGGTGAAGGAAGGCTGAGCATTTTTGTGTTTGTCGAGTTAATCATTTCGGGCGAAATTTGATAATTTTGAAGGTGACCCCAATTTGTAAGCGGCAGCGGCACTGCAGTCTGCCTGCTGTAGCCGAGCCCCAAAGAAATTTTCGCTATTGATAAGAGCCGATGAGCCAAAATGGTGGAAGGAGGCAGCATATGAAGCAGTGGGAGGGGTATAAGAAGAGCAGTAGCAAACGAAATAGTAATAAATGCTACGAAGATTTGGTAAAAATCTAAAAACAGTGGAGTACATGAGTAATTAAAACTTAAATAATAATAATAAAAATATGGTAGGACTGGGACCGAATGCTTGCAAGCTGAATGTTGAAAACTGTGAAGTATATGGGAATAAAATATGCCCACCAACTAGCGTTGAAAGGTATGCGTAGTTGTTGCTTTAATTGTAATTGTAACATCAAAATTGAACATTCAAAATTTAAGTACGGGCAGCATTGGGCAACACCTGAAACCTTTCTGGCAACAACGGTAAGCTAATGTGATGATGCATTTGACCTGCTCATATATTTATGAAAAAAGCGTATTTCCATCTGCATTTAGCCAACAGCAAGGGCCAGGACCAGGACCTGGACGGACTAGGACCAAGAAGAGGCTCCAGAGAGAGGCATGCCATATATCTGCGAGCAGTTTTAATAAAACCCAAAACTGACATCATAAAACATGCTTGCACATACGAGTATGACACTCAATGTGGTACACACAGGTCGTATACGTAACACATAGCTACGACTGGATGTGTGTGTGTGTGTGTACAGCATGCAGCAGTTGTGTGCCACACCCATAGTGCCACACACACACAGAGACAAAGCAACAAGTCGTTGTACCCAAATATATAGTGCAACAAAAAAAAATATGGTGGAGAGAGCGAGAGAGAGTGAGCGAAAAAGAGAGGTAGTGGAAAAACCAAACTAAATAAAATGAAAACGAAGACAGAGTTCCAGAACGGGGGAGGAGTAGCCGGTGTAGAAGGAGGTGGTATAGGAGGAGGAGCGGGAGAGGCGGTTGGGGTGGCCTTCCTCAGCCCAATCAACCACCCCATCCAATGGCAGAAGCAGAGAAACGGAACAGCAGCCAAAAAACAAAGTCAGAGCAAAAAACATGGTCCAAAAGTAGTGTGGGCTGTGGGAGGGAGTGGGTTATGCTGTGTAGGGGATGGGCTAGAGGGTTAGAGTGGGTTGCTGGGGGGGCTTGGTGGGGGAGTTCTCTGCCAGCGTTTATCTGTGCATTTGTATTGGTAACTGCTGCTGCCACCATCGCTGCTGTCGCCTTCTTCTCCTTCATCCTGGCTTTCAGTTGGCTGGAGGTGCTCCTCCTTCTCCTGTTGGTGCCGCTGCTGATGTTGCTCCCTCCTGTTGCTCCTCCTGTTGCTGCTGACGCTGCTGTTGCCTCCTGTTGCGCATATTGCAACGAAAAAGTTTCGTAACATTATTTTGCACATTTCCTGCACGATTGTAACGGGCAACGAGGAGCTGCCAGATAGTGTCGTTGCTGTAACTGTAGCTGCTGCCAAAATGCTCAACAAAACATGTCGAAAATGTGCCACATTCAGTAGTAGTAGCTGGCTACTGTGGTGGTGGCTCTTGGCCCACTCCGACTCCTGTCGGAGCATGCAACAGTTATGTTTCTGTGTGTGTGTGTGTCTGTGTGTAAACATACACAGAGGGACACAGACACAGACAATGAATGCCGCAAGCCAAATAGTGCCACACAAATACAAATATAAAGCACAAATAGAGCAGACAGCAGACAACAGACAACACACATTTCGACATGCCACATTTAGCATCCTTGAGCGGCATTTAACTTCATTTCACCCACAGAGACACAGAGACAGGAGCACACCCATTGTTCGTTCCCTGTTGTTGATTCATTATTCGATTTAAAAACAGTTCCCTGTCTAGTCCTTTCCTTTATGCAATCAATGTTAGCACCAGGATGCCTGCCAGGCTGCTGTTGCTGCTGCTGCTCCTGCTGCTTCTCTTTTGTCTTCGTGTGCGTCAGGGATATTTCACAGGAAATTAAGTTTTTGGCACTTTTGGCTGCCAGCCACTAGCTAGAGGTATTGGCCCCCTCCCGCCCGCATTCATTGGGGTCAAGAGCAATGGCAGCGTTGGCCTAGCATGGCCTGGCCAATGCATATGGGCAATAAATCAGCCAATGGCCAGAGCCAAAACCAAGCCAAGAGCAAGTCCAATGGCACAAGACTCTCAAGCGCAGTGCACCAATGTTGCCTCAAAACTTGTCTCTCCGTTGTGGAGGCCTTTTTTTTGTTTGTTTGTTTTTTTGCTACCCCGTAATCGTAAAAGATATGGAGGTATGATGGTAGTCTGTGTGAATTATATCAATGTTTTTGCTTAAACATTTTCTACATAAGAGACTCGCATTTGACAGAGTTATGTACCCTGTTGCTAGGAACTGTTTAACTAATGGATACTCCAAAGTCGCAATAGTCGCCTAGAGCCTTTCTACTTGTCGTTTTGTTGTTGGTTTGTAGGTGAGCTGGGCCATGAACAGAGGCAGGCTCGACCTTACCACCAGCCTCACTCAGTCGTGGCTGTTGTTGTCGTGGCTGCAGCGCGCAGATCGCTGATCAACGTTAGAAATGGAAATGCGCTTGACTGCATACAATGGCCAACAGCACCAGCAACAGCAGCAACAACTAAAACAGCAACTGGAAAATGTGTGTTACTGTAACTGAGCCACCATCAGCAGCAGCGGCAGGCCTGTTGGCCAGTTAACGTTAACCAGCCAGTAAGCCAAGCCCGCCAGTCAGCCAGTGACTTTGGTTTCGTTTTCGATCTTCCTGTCATTGTGTTGTTGTTGCTGTTGCCAGTGTTGTTGTTGTTGCTGTTGCTGCTGTTGTGGCGCGTGCTCTTCTTGGTTTAGTTGCTGTTGCTGACTGCCTTCACTTGTTGCGCACGCCCGCGGCAGCTACTGCCAACAGACAACAGGTGAGAGTTGTCATTGTTGCACAAACTACAAATAATGGCTAATGATCTTTAAGACGACGGAGATGTCGGCTTCAGGGCAAGATAAATCTCAGCAGCAGCGGATATGTGGCATAAAGATAAAGATAAACAATATGGAAGTTTGTAAATGTAAATATTACCCATACGCCAAGGGGACCATAAAACTATTTACTCTTTTTACAGCACCTACGGCTTCCTATATAATTCCACCCAAATAGAAAAAACCTTGAAAATGGAGATTTAAAATGGGAGACTTCATACAGAAATTGTTGATATTCCTAGGAATTTTCAGACGCTTTGGATTTACCCAATCGAATTAATATCCAGCGACTTCCTGATGCTAAACTACAATCTACATTTGCAACATATTTCATTTATTCAAATTACTGCTGAAATTAACATATTCGAACAACTTAAAACGCTTGAATTAAAACACAATTTACCATGCACGGCGACAACCGAAGGTCGATCACACACAACAGCTCAATAAAGATCATGCAATCAGCGGATAAATCCATAAACTAATTTGCTAGAAAGTAAGTCTGTCTAAAAAAAAAGCAAAAAAAAAACAGGCAAAGTAATTAATTAATAAAATTATGAGAACACTTTGGGGGCGAATTCAAACGAATTGAAAGCGTCCATTTCCGCCTTCGTAAATGAATAAGCAAATGAATCGAGTGATTGAATATGAATATGAATACATATAACAAAACAAAACAAAAAAGACTGTGTAAGGAATTGCTATGCAAATTGAGTATTTAGAATAACAAAAAGCGAAGCATTAATGCACATCCATAATGTAATAATGGCATCCATCCAGAGCTTGAGCTTTGATTGGCAACAATCAAAACCATTTCAAGGCCCTAACATTGGCCACAAAAACTCGGCTTGTAATTTGGCCCAAAGTCTCAACTTTAACTTGTAGCTAATGAAAAGCAATAGCCGCCAGTTGGAAACTGGTTAGCCAAAATGCACTTTGTGCCCAGAGAGAACACATATTATCCAATCCAATCCGATCCAATACAAATCCGAATCCAAAGATATTAACTCGTTTTGCTCTAGACAACATTTTGAGCTCTACCTTTGGCCAATCAATTGCTGCCATTTTTTGTGTGATTTTTCTATTCTATATATTCCAACATCTCCATATAGTATATGGATGGATATCTATTATATATGGCTACGAGTTTCTACGATCTGGCAGAGGGTGGCCTTGATATTTTGTTTTATTTATGAAATCAAATGCCTGCGCGATGGAGTGAGCAGGCGATACAGATACCTATACTCGTATGCACTCGCATAACGACAGCCAACAGATACTTGTGGCATTTATTATAACAAGCTTTCGATTGAATGAATTCCCTCTGCCTTTTTTTTTGTATCTGTAACACGTACATATGCATGTGTGTGTGTGTGAGTGTGTGTCGTTCCTCTGTTTGTGACTGGCAAGGCAGGAAGCCACAGAGCTCATGCCACACAGCAGAGCTCAAAATAAGCATTGACTTTGCATATTTTTACGTTTTATTCATAAAGTTCAAGGGTATATCAGGCAAAAGGAAGCGTTTTCCTTTCCTGTCAGAATCGATGGGTATCTCCGAGTCACCAGACTCAACCTGTTTGCTTGCGAAATGTATCAGAGGATGGGCAGAATGTTTCGGAGTCCATTTCCTCAAGTGGGAAACTTGATTTAATTTTAATTAGAAAATTACTTAAAATAATACCAAAAAGAAGGCGTTTGGGGCAGGGCCCTAAGAATCGCTCAATCTCCTTGTAGTCATCGTCATCCTCTTCCTTCCATCAGTCCACCCATGTTTGATTTTTCTGTTGGCAAATTGCTCTACTCATGGCTGGCAGCTTCTGGTTCTGGTTGTTCTTCTTGGTAGGCCGGCAACGTCCATCATAATCAACGTCCATCATCAGTTGGCTGCCACTGCCACTGCCACTGCCATGGCTGCAACTGCAAACTTTTGCTGCTGCCTCGTGCTTCGTTGACACGCCCACAAAGTGGCTACTGCACGCCAGCCCAGCACAGCTCTATGGCCTGTGGCCTGTGGCAGTGGCAGCTGGAGTAATTTTTCATCAGCGTAAACATCTTGAAAACTCTCTTTGGGCTACCAGTTTTTACCTCCGCTCCGACAAGTGGCAGGCCAGGCCCCATGTAAGCCTCAGCATCAGCATATCTGCTATCTGATATTAGAATCTCAATTACATTTTCCACTGACTTTGCGCTGTTCTTTGTAATTTCCAGCAATAGGAGGAGACAGGGATTGGGATTGGGCTGGTCTAGCCGGTTCTTATGTTTTCGGGGTAGGCAAATATCCACCATGAAAATTTAGTGGCTGTCATGGGTAGGTGGGGAAATCGAAACAGAAAAGGAAATACAAATGGAAAAAGTGGAAAAGTGGAAAAGAGAACGAGAGTACAATTATATCCCGTCCAAACAATCATTAATCATCTCTCAACAACCAATTATAGGTTGGGAAAACTCTGAATGCAACCCTCTGAGAGGGTTTTCCCCTGCACAGAAATTAACCCAAAAAAATTGGATTCCATTAAATTTTCTATTGCCGTTCAATTGGTTGTTGGGGCATTCAACGAATTAGCCAAATGCAGTCTGAAAACCTAAACACGTTTCGCAATTGATGACTTTTTAATAATCAAAAACAAAACTAATTTAATGCAAAACGACAGCACAGCGACAAACGACATTTGAATAAATTAATGTAATAGACAGCTTAAGTAGCAAGAAATATTGTTGCCTGCCCCGCCAGAGCGGGCAGTACAGTGCGTCACATGATACATAAACATCAGATAAAACTCATGCATTTTTTAATGTATAAGAAGTTTTTAAAATTGTTCAGTTATCGAGTGGAAAGTAACACTGAAATTACCGAAATGCAAGCCAAAGCAGATCCCAACTATTTTTCCCATCTACACCTACAGTTTTGACACGCACTGTCTGTCTGTTGGAACTAGGAAATATCAAAAACTGGTAGCTGCCCGAATAGTAAAAGCCCCACAGCTACAACTGAAAAACAAAAACAAAAAACCACAAAATACAACAACCACAAAAACAACAGCAACAACTAGAACTACTCTAAGCTGGAATGCAACTGCAACAACAACAACAACAGCAATGATAGCCGCAGAAACAAAATCAAGAAAAAATAAATAAATTTTTGCAGCATATGAAATAATAAACAGCAACAACAAAAACTACTACAAAATATAAAGTGCAACAGGTTTTTGTGTGTGTGTGTTGTTTGTGTGTGTTTCGCGATAACCTTGAAACAAAACTCGTTTAATCATTTATTTTTTGTTGTTTTTTGCAAGCGCTCGAAAATGCAGCAACAACAAAAACAACAGCAATAAATGAAATTTTATATGGCGCATTATAGATTTAATAAATTAACACTCATTTTCAATTCCATTGGGGAAATTTGTTTGCTTTTATTTGTGGGTTTGCTTGTGTCGTTTCCAGCTAATTCTATTGAGTTCTTGTTGCAGGTACAGTTGTGTTTTGAAATTGATAGCCAATATGGCGGACTGCTCGTTCGCCAGATGTCTGCAGGAGCGGCGTCTCATCAAGCGGGAGCTGTCCAAGTGGTCCAAGGATATGCTGCACATTGTGGGTGAGTGTCCATTGGCTTTACCCATAGAAAATAAAAACAAACAAAAATTGTACCAATAATTAAGGAACTCCGTGCTATCCTAGAGGATAGTAATCCTTAATCGCATTCTACCGCTGTCTAATTCCTTGAACTAGTATTGTATCCCTTACCTATATAGACATTTCCCATGCCATGTCCCCATTCAATCCAATTAAAATTAGTTTAATGCTCAATGAAAATCTACCCCCATTAAACTCAATAATTTTTGTGCACAGACATTCACAAGTTTTATACAAGTCTATACCCACATATACAGCGACTTCTACTCCCATCCCTTTTTTTTCGTCTTATTTGTGCTCTTCTGCTTCCTGGTTTTCATCCTTCCTTAAGTATTAAGGTCGCAAATGGGATTTGTCCGTGTAAATGGTAAATGAAGTGCGTCTGGACTGCACACAAATTGGCAGCCGGGCAGTTGTGTGGCTGTGTGGCAGTTTGTTTGAGGGAAATTGACTTTATCCAGGACCTAATCAACATCGAGTCCTGGCCATATGTTTTACGTTAAAAAATAATACAAAAAAACTCTGCTTCAAAAGACACCCGATCCCTGCGCCAAACCAAAGCAAACACCAAGTAAAATTAACATAAATTGCATATTTTTTTCGCCTTTAGGTACTACTGCGTTTTAGTTATTCTTCTCTCTCTCTCGCTCTCTGTGTGGGGTGTCCCCAACCTGGCTGGGCCTTATCCTTTTCGCTGAAAAATACTCATTTCGGTTTTTGAGCACGTTTAGCACGTTGCTTGCCTTCCCAATCCCCGATCTTCTGTCCCCTAGACCCACCCCACCCCATCCTCATCCGGGCAGCATTAAAATGTTAAATGCCTTTTGTTGCTATAAAGTGGGGTGGGCGGAATTTCGTATCTGTGTATATACACACCCACACACAAACCTTTATAAATACATATATAAACGCGCCTCTATATACATATTTTTTTTTCCGCCTTTCATCCAAGCCACCCACACATCCCACCCGCACAGCCAACACGTCCTTGCCCTGCGTCCCTGTCTCGTGCACTCAATTACTTCCTCAATGCGCTCCATAATGCTTATCGTCCTTGTTTCTAGTTGACATTCTCACACACACACACACACACACACGCAGGTTCAGACACACACACACACTGAGACAGCGCTTCTTTCCAATGCATCCTCTAACCCCCGTCCAACAAAAACCCTTAGCACATTTTTCCAGTGACAATTTTTGTTGGCTCTCGAGTTTGAGGTGGGTGCAGGCGGCGTCATCGTCGTCGTCGTCGTTGCACGAAGCTGCAAAATGGGAAAGAAGCAAGAAAAAATAAAAAAATTAAACACACAAAAAGTATTCGACCAAAGAATACCCTCTACTGGAAATAATTGTAAACTGTATTTAAATTTAGATTTAAATGACTTCATTTAGCTCTGATTGGGGAATGGAAACACCCTTTCCTATGTCACTTACCTGCTCCAGCACCAGTATACCCTTGTACCTACAGCTACAGGGCACAGAGAATATCCAGCACGGTGTCTGGCTTTTGGGCTGCTCTCGCTCCAGCTTTGGTTGGTTCGGCGGTTGGGGTTTTTGTGTCCCCCGTTTTGGGGCAGGGTATGGGTTTCGGGTTAGTTCTGGCCAACTGCAGTGGGAGGGTTGGGGTGGTCTCGTTCTCTGTGTGTGTGTGTGTTCCCAAAACGAAGTGCTCTGTTGGAGATAACGAAGCACACTTAAGCACACGCACACACACACACACATGCTCATGGTTGGCGGAGTGGGTGGGGGCGGAGAAGTGGGGTTTAGAGGGTTAGTGTATCCCTACGAAATATATTGCACAATATAAAAATTGCAGACGATGAGTGCCGAATGCGTTTTGCCGCCTCAGTTGCCGAAAGCCGAAAAGGCAGGAAGGAGCAGCAGTCGAGGCAGTGGCAGTGGCAGCGACGGTGGCGGCAGCAGTGTGGCATGTGGCACTCACAGCCCGAACCGAGTCAGAGAGCCGAACCCGAATCGAGGAGCCAACGAGGAGCAAGCGATTTAGCCATCGTCCTCGTTCCTCGTCCTCTGATGTTGCCTGTTTTTGTGGCCGATTTTCGTCGCCGTGGCCCAAACGAACGAACGAATTTTCCTGCATTTCTTTTCTGTTTTTTGTGCTCCTTTTTTCTGCTTTTCATTTGCTTTTTTTCGCTTGCTAGGACCCCCCTTATTTTTTGCTCTCTCTCGCTCTCTCTCTTGCTGGCTGGCTGGCTCGTGTTTTTGGTTGATCGAAGTCGAAGAAGAAGACAAAGACGACGACGAGGACGAGGACGACGCCAGGCAGTCGCTGGTTGGCCCAG
The DNA here is from genome assembly GCA_018150905.1 of Drosophila ambigua. NCBI lineage: Eukaryota > Metazoa > Arthropoda > Insecta > Diptera > Drosophilidae > Drosophila > Drosophila ambigua. Next base: position 3,310,816 of record JAECWS010000086.1, read on the forward strand.
GAATCGGGGTTCGGGGCGAGGTGCTCGAGCTGGATGGGAAAGGTGTGAGCGGCACGAGGAGGAGGTAACAGAACTGTGGCCTGGGGTATGGGGTATGGGGTCTGCGGGGGGATAGTGTTGATGGCAAATCTTGCCTGTTGCATGGCTCTGTTGCCTGTTGCCCCCACAACTGCCTGTTGTTCTCCGGGTGCTGGAAATGGCTCAATCAGTGAATCAGTGGTGGAGTCTCATTTGATTGTAATGGTAGCCCGACCCACGCCCCACCACTTGTGGATTCAGGTGGCACGGTGGCCACAGTTGGGTACACGGTATACATACGTATACGGAATTGGTATACTGCCAGAGTGCCATCGGAATGAATGGGGATTACACTAACCAAATTATATAAGATGTCGTTGGTATTGTGGATTGTGGCTGTGCAGGAAGACCATTTGTGGTTGAAGAAATTTGAACAAAATGAGTTTGAATGGGAGTGTTAGTGTTAGTGATTGTAGCACTGATTGGGGGAGATTTTAAATGATTTATGGATGTTCACCCCCACAATCGCAGAGTTCTTAAAGTTAGTTAGAGCTATCTGAAATGTAACTTCAGCCCTAAATGGACTTATAGTCAACAAAAGTCATGAAAACTTTTAACACTTTCAATTAAGAAACTTATGCACACAGAAATAACTAATGCGAATTGTTTTTAAATCTAAGAAGTTCATTGAAATAAGCAGGGAAAATATATATTTACCATTTAGATCTCTATTTAAGAAACACTTGAATAGTACACGGAAATACGTTGAATACTTTCCATTCAGTGGAATTCTGTCTCAAATAAAATTATTTCTTCGTCACTTCAACCTTTAATAATCTTTAATCGAAAATAATATTATATTCATATATTCTTTAGTAGAATGAAAACTTTTTTGCCTGACACAAATTACTTCTTCATATTCCCTAATAAAATCCTTTGCAAATTTCTTTAGAATATTGCACGGACTGAAATTTGAAGCTTCAACAAGTATTTGCCTGTACATATATTTCTGGTGCAAAAAGTTTTCCTCGCTGAGCTTTAACTTGTTGCATGGACAGCCGCGGCGCCAGCGTCTCCGTTTTTATTTTATTTTGTTGGCACTCCCCAACCCATTCCTTATATTACTGGCCCACAGTGGGTGGCCCCACCGCACAGTCCGATTGGGGGGTGTAAACATATTAAAAAGCCAAACTTTTCCCTTGCCTTTATTTACAGAAAAAAAAGAATTAAATAAATAGAAAAAAAGAGGGGGAAAAGTCTAGAATATATAGCAGGAGAAAAGAGATGGAATGAGCCAAAAGCAACAGGATTTACTTAAACACACTCACAAAGCAGAACAATTTTTTCCGAGCAAAGAAAAGAGTGAGAGAGAGAGAGACGTTTTCTAGAGAAAGAGAGGGAAAGTGTCTGAATGTGTGAGTGTGTTTTAAGAAGCAGCAGGTGTTGGGTAATATTGTGGGCCATTCCCACACTCTGTCCTTCCTTCGCTCGCTCTCTCTCTCTCTCTTTATTTGCACTCTGCAGTGTTCTATGTATCGCCTGTACTTTATCCGGCCACCCACTCCCCGAACTATTCCAGAACCCCACCCCCACCACCATTCACGAAACTATCCCCCACTTTGCCAAACGCATCTTTCGATTACCAGAACAAAAAGAAGGAGAGAAAAGCGTTGCAGGCGCCGCTGTCGGCGTTGGCCTTCTCTCTACTCCTCCTCCTCCTCGTCCTCTTCCTCCACGACAACCTTCAACACCCCAACGCCACCCCACAGGGTTCTACTTCTACCCATCGTCTTTGGCTGTAAGAAGACATTTTTATGCGCCCACAAGCCAGCCAGAAGGATGCAACAAGCTGAGGACGAGGACAGGACGACAACGACAACGACGACGTCGCCGACGACGTTGCAGCCCCCCCAAATGCCACCCGAAATGCTAACCCACAGTCAAACCCAATCCTATCCTACGCAATAAGCACTCCACCTACTTTCCAGCCGAGAGAACTACTACGACCACTATTTTTTTTCCTGCGCTCGCTTTTCCTTTCCGGCAGTGGGACGGGGGGGCCCCCATATAACGTAGAATTTTTTCTGGCGGTTTTTAGGTTACATTTTTACGAGTTTTCTCCGCTTCCTCACTGCAGCTGCTGCAGCTCTTCCTTCTCCTCCTTCTTGCTGTTGTTGTTGGGCCAACGATGACGCTGAGAGCGCCGAAGGAATCGCTTGGCGCCGTCATCGTCCTTCGTGTGGGGCAGCCAAATTCTTTGTATGTATGTGTGTGTGTGTGTGTGTGTGTTTTTGTGTGTGGGTGGGTGGAAGCGCCACAAGTGGGTGAGACAGAAACAGAGACAGCGACATAGTGACAGAGCGAAAGAGAAAGAGGAATGGTGTGGGGTGGGGTGGTGTCTTGGGGCTAGAAGAATAAGCGAGACAGAGCTAGTTTGGTGCAGTTCCTTTCCGCCTTTCGTTCGGGGTTTTCTGTTTCCTGGGTGCACAGAAATTGGAAAATAGATTTTTTGGTTGGTTGCCTTTAGCCCGTTTCCTTTCATCCTTTCCCTTACATTTGGAATTTTTTTTGTGTTCTTTTCTTTGATTTTTTTTTTATTGCATTTCCTTTGCATGGAGATGCTGCTCCTGCTGCTGCTGCTGGTCACCCGGGGTCCAGCAGGGGCTTCTGGCCAGGAAGTCAGGAAGCTCTCGAGGTGGACCTTTGGGTTTGAGTTTGAGTTTGATTGGGAATTTTTTGCGGGGAGGTCACAAGGTATCGACGGGACAATGTCCTGCTCGCCCCCCTCCCATTTGCACACCTCTGGCCACCTTTCGCGCACAAGATGCAAGGGACACACTGTTTTTATTCTTCTGAATTTTTTTTCCTATTTATGGGTGTTTTTTTTTGTATTTGCGCAAGAAGAAAAATGAAGCGGAAGCACGAAAAAGCACAAAGTTAATGCGAAAGTGGGTGGTGGAGGGGGGGTGGGGGTGTCAGGTTAGGGTCTGAGAGGTAGTCGTAGTGGCAGTGGCAGTGTAAGGAGGAGCCACCAGCCAAAGCGCGCCAATATGGCGCTAAGGACATTGGGCAAAATGCACTACGGAAAAAAATTTCACATTATATGTGTGTGTATGTATATTTATATATATATATGTGTTTGTATGTATGTGTGTGTTAGCTTGTGGTATTATGTATGTGTGTGTGTGTGTGTGTGTGGAGGAGGCGAAGGCAAAACAGCAAAACACACAAAAACAAAATGGCAAAAATAAAAATGGGAAAAACAGTCAACGCTGCTGCCATGGCCGGGGAATGGGCGGGTGGTGGCTAGAACGTGGAGCGTTGCATAGTAAGTGGGGAGGGTGGTTGGTGGGTGGGTGGGTGGTCGGTTGGGCTGTGTTGCAGCATAGAACCGTCTCTGAGTCTGAGTCTCAGTTTGAGTTTCGGCTGCGCTCTGCGCTGCGGACTGCGCTGCTCTCGGCTCCTGCTCTCTGCTGTTGCTGCTTCTGCTTCTGCTTTTTTGCTGCATTTGATTTTCGTGCTGAAAAAGTTTCGTGTGCTCGAAAAAAGTTTCGTCGCTTCGTTGACGTCCCACCCCCCACCGCCCATCGCCCACTTTGGCGTCCTGTGCTTTCGGTAGTTGTTGTTGCAAGGTGGTGGCAGCCCCCTTCCCACGCTCTCTCTTTCTCGCTCTCTCACTCCCTCTCGCTGTGTTTATGTGTGTGTGTGTGTTTGAATAGCATTTGGCTGGAACCTGGGAATGGGTTCGGAGTCTCCAGTTTGAGTTCTTGCAGCAACATTTGGCTGCACTCGGTTGGCTGGCTACGGCTCCTGGCTCTTTCTCCTTCTCCTTCTGCTGCTGCCTGCTGCCAGCTTTTGGGTCCTGGCTATAGTTTGGTGGGTGTATCACACATTTTTGTCGAATTTGTTGTAGTAGTTGGGCAGCGCAGCGCAGGCTGCAACGCCAGCTGCGACGGCGACAGCGACTGCACAACTATTGCGCTGTGTGGCACAAGGGTGCACGATATTGGCGTCGGCATTCGTTTGGCATTGTGCAACAAGTGAGTTTGGCAGCAGCCACCAGCAGGACGACAACGATAATTCGGCAACGAAAATAACCCGAAAATAACAAATTGAAGAAGTCTTCAAGAGAGGAACCTTTAAGGGAAAAAATTCGACATAAGAAAACGACCATTAAAAAATGTAAACTGAACAGGAGAGACACTCTTAACAGGAAAACTTTTATAAGGAAAGAACCTTAAAAGAGGAACCCCAAAAAGAGGGGGGAATCTTTAATAAAATAAACCCCAGTAGAAGAAAACTGAACAGAAGCTTCCCCCTCAAGGCAGGTAGCTCTAAAGAGCGTAACCACATCAACAATCCATCGCAACCAGAAGGACCCTTATCACAAGGCACCTCCAAGAAATTCATCCCAAAATAATAGAACTTTAAGAAGAAACTTGAAACGTTAAAGAGGCAAGCACCTCAAATTGAAGTTAAGTTGAATCGCCGGCAAAGTGTGCAACAATTTCATTCTGTGCCGCAACGAATCCAAAAACTGAAAGCGACTCTCTTTGTGGCATCCATTCAGATTCGAGTGTTGATTGAAGCAACAATTGGCGCCAACTGTTGCACCGCGTCGGGTTTCCGCTTCCGCCGGAGGGGCGGAAAAGTGTTTGACAAAAGTGTTGTGTGCTTTTGAGCGTCTCCTTGTTGAGCATCTTTGTGTGTGTGTGTGTGTGTGTTTTCCCCTTAACTACGTTTATTAGTGTGTGCTTCTCTCTCTCTCTCTGTGGTGGTGAAAATTTAATTAAAAAACATTGTCATTGAGTGCCACAAGATAATTTATGTGTAGGCATTTAATTAAAGTGATCACACAACCATTTGCATACACAAAACACAGAGACAGTGAACGTCTTTAGATATAAAGAGGTGAAATAGAGAGAGCGGAAAAGAGACAGATATTTCGAGTTAGATAGAGAAAGATAACTGTGGCATATGTCGCTTGTGGCCGTGTAAATTCCTAATTGAATTGACTGATTGAGAGCACCAGCAGCAGCAGCAGAGCTGCATCACACTTTCAGAATGCAATAACAGCTAAAACTCTAAGAAAAGGTGAGTGTTTTGAGTTATATATAAATTCTAAAGTTCCATATACATATGTTTGAAATATGAAAAATGAATATTAAAAAATATTTGCTAACCGAATCGGGGTAAAGTTTATAAAGAGTGGAGAAGTAGATATTCTTCTGTTAATTCTTATCTTTTTGTTTTCATAGAAAACAACAATCTTTCAATTAAAGCAGCAGAACAAATTTTGATTATACTCAGCGAAAAAATGAGTTGTTAAAAGATAGGTACCTTTATCTTTGTCTTATAAATTAATCTTTATAAATTAAAAATCCATTTTGGTAATAATATTTGCTTCTCAGGGCCATTTTCCTCTAGGTGTGATTGTGATTGTGATTTCTATGGCCAGTTGAAATGCTTCAATTCGAATTTATCAAATCAAAGCGAACAAAAATTATATCAATTACAAGTGAAATTCTATTTAAAGAATGAAACACATTTGATTTACGAATACTAAAGCATAGTCGTGATTTATTTTATTTGAAAAAGAAGCATATTCTCAATCCGAAATCGGCCTCACTGCAGGCTCTCATGCACTTTGTGGAGATTGCATTTCATTGCCAAAAATGACACAATTTAATTAGTCAACTATCATTGACACGCTCTGTTAAGAAACATCTCCACAAACTTCTGAAGGGAAGGCAAATCTATTAAATCTATGAAAAGTTTTGCATGAAAACTTCCAAAGTGTAAAAGCCATTTAGGTAGCAATTTACCCAACGACTTGGCCAAAACTATTAGAGAACCCAAAAAGGAAAAGTCAAAACAAATATGAAACCAAAAGAGGAAAATGGGCGATGAAAACTTTCAAAAGCCGGCTCGTTGACAGATTGTGTGGTGTGTGTGGTAAAAAACACTTGCCCCCGCCACAATACCCGAAAAAGAGAAGCCCAACTTTCGCAAGATGCAACAAGGAGCCATTAGGAGTAGGTGCCACAGTCTGAGGCATGTGTATGCTGATGTAGGAGTTCTTGCTGAAACAACTTGTTCTGTCCCACTCACCGCTGGCTGGAAGGAGCACAGACAAAACATATGTCTGCAACAAAGGCAGCCGAAAAGGAGCAACAGGATCTGAACGCAAACGCCCTACCCACCCCCAAAAAACGAGACCCAAAACATGCCACGACACTGATGGCGACGTGCCAGACGTTTATGTTTGACTTTGCAACATCGTTGCACAACAACAGCAGCAAACTAGCGCACTTGTTGCATAAGTCTCTCGCACACACACACACACACACATATATACAGCTGTACAACAAGTGGCAGCCACAGCAGCAGCATCGGCAAACGCACAAAAGTATGCAAAGAAAGACGGACGGATGGCCGGGCGGACGGGCGGTGCACCGCGGTGGCAGCACTTCACACGTTCTAACAACACCAACGCGACGCAGCCGCCGGCAGCGCGAAAAAGTAGTGGATTGGGTTGAGTTTTTGGGGGCTTGAGGCTGTTGCCATCGCGCCACTTTCGGCGATTTTCGACGAGCGCCTTTTGCCACCAAAGCCACATGTGTGTGTGTGAGAGCAAGGCAGGGACAGAGATGAGTGGAGAGGGATTGGGAATGGGAGAGAACGAGGATGTTGTATTCCCAGTCACACCTCTGGAGCAACAGTTGTCAATTGTCGACACTTGTTGTTTGTCAGAGAAAGAGACAAATGCACAGAAGTCATAGAGTTAGAGAAAGGAAAAGAGCGAGTCATAGAGTTGGCAACAAAGAGGGGGCTTGATTAGGCTAAGAAGCTGTGATCCCCACCATATGGTAACCCCTAGTGACGGCATCTGGAAATTAGCCAAAGAAATCTGCTGCCAATCCAATCATCAACAAAAAATACCATTATATGGTTTCATTCCTGCAGAAAAAAGTGTCCTCAAAATCCTAAACTCAGCACAGCCAGCGGCCACACCCAAAAGAAAACGCCGCCCACCCCAACCAACATGAAAATGATTTTACTTTGGTTTTCCTTTGTTTTTTCACCAGCCTTAAAAAGGAAGCACAGGAAGAAATGGCCGAAAAAAAATATGACAACTTCCAGACGAAAAGCTTTTTCCTCTTTTTCCAGGGATGAATAGGTACAATTCGAGTTTTAAATACCCTTCCAAATGGATGCACAGTCAAATATAAATAATGGGAAATAAATAGATATATAAAATATGGGATCCAGATTCGTAGATTTTTTCAGAATATAGGTACTATAAACCTCAATAAAATCCATCCAATGACCATTCCAAACTCCCTCTCAAAATAATAGAACTCCTTGCAGAAGTATATAACAAGAAAAAACCTTAGATTTTGCTGATTTTTTTTTGCTTGTGGCACTTGTGGCGCTTTCAACTCCTTGAAGCTGATTCTCTGCTGACTCTCTGCTGGCTCTTTGCTGCTGGAGCTCCTTGGTGGCAATTGCTTTTGTGCGGACACTACAAACTGTACTTCCGTTTTATCTGCTGCGTCTTTGTCTGCCACAGAGACATACATATACAGTGGAACAGAGACAGACAGACAGAGAGAGAGAGAGATGGTGAGCTGAAGAGACGACATCTAATCGATAAATATTCAGCACATTGCTTTGTAAAAATACATTGAAAATGCATTAGACTTTGGCTCAATGGCATGAATTTTAATAGCCAGCCGTAGGTTTTGGATCGATGCTTCCCTCCCTCGGGATTGTCCCCCCTCTATATGGTATATAGTACATATATATTTCCTGATATTTTTCTCTTTTTCTATACATTTAATTAAACTTCACTGTGGCAGCAGTAGCTGCAGCAGCAGCTCGATGTTCTCCCAGACTCTAATGTGAAAATCGTGTGCCATAAATTTTCAGAATAAATATACAAATTGTATTGACAAGCCAGCCAAGTGCACAATTTCTAACCGCGCTCAAGGTTGGCTAAAAAAATAATAGTAGAAAAATCCAGTGAGATTTTTTTTTTTACAAAATGCAATCAAAATGCTGCAAGTCAAATGCCATTTGCCGGCCACTAATCAAACGTAACGAAATTACAAGCATAAACAAGCTTAAAGAATGAATGGAGGGGACACGAGCAGCAAGTGAGAAGTGAGACACACTCGAGACTGGAGACAAGTTCGCCTTGAGATTTCACCAAAATGGCGTTGCAACGGTAAACGGGTAGGAGCAGTTGTGTGTAGGGGGAACGGAGAGGGAACCGCCGACGACATCTATGGCGAAACGGCAACAACTTGTTGCGCGACATTTTATGCGGAAGCGAGAAAAAACCGCCAAGAATACAGCAGCACAAAAAGTGGAACTACGATGCGTATACGTGATATGTCGCAATCGGATAAATGGTTCAACAGCCAATGCGGGAGTAGTTGTAGCTCAAAGTACTTTGGAATTGGGAAATATGATTTAAAGTTCACACCTCACGCACATAGACATTTCAGAGTACAAGCCACAACATAAATCGAAAAAAATTACCTTTCGAACTAAGTTTTGCAGCTTATTTCAATAGTTATTCTCAAAAGGGGTGCGTCTATGAACGCAGCAATGACTAAGTAATAACAAAATTTACGGGCTATCACAATCTTTTTTATAACTCATTAATTGGATTAAGTTTTCCTCACTTCTCGGAAAACACTTCTCTGTGTTCAAGGCGTCGTCTGGTCAAATGATAAGAAGGCTTAAAATGTCTCAATTTGAGCACTAAAATTGAATGCATTGAATCACTAGATAAAACCACTACATTGTTTAATTAAAGCTTTAATACCTTACTGCTGCTAAGATTAGAGAAAAGGTCTCTTGAAGAAATAAATCGCAATAAATCGAAATAATCGCAGAGTGTTGGTGTATATCGTTAGTATGCACTATTTAATACTGAACAGATAAATTAGTTCGATGTATAGAATTTCATCAGACATTTTTTGCCTGATCAATAATACTCCTTTGCCATACAAAGAACGCTCCCCTCAGAGCTGAATCATCTGCGGCATTGCAGTGCACCAAACTGATAACCGCATAACCGAATGCAACAAATTGCAATAGCAAAATCTAAGAAATACGCAATGCATTTCTATACGACAATACAATCCATCTACCATATACTATACAGAGTTTGCCCTCCCATAAATACAACGTGAAAAGAAAAATAACAACAAAATCGCCTCCAATTGACTAAAGAGTATTATCAACAGCTCTGGAAATATTTATTGCAAAAATATATATGCACAGTTTTATGATGCTATATATATATGTATGTATATAATAACGAAAAAAATTGATTAAATTGAAGATGTTGTAAGTAAATGCAAGTATAAAGAATCGCATGTGATGTGTCCCAATAACATTTGTGTGGCAACGAAAAATGAGTTGTCTCTGCTCTGAAGTGTAAACAAAAGGCCAAACGATAAGCAGACTTTGATCAAAACTGTGTTTCATCTACCAACTGAATAAATGTGCACACATGCACCGGGAGAAAGATAATGATTGGAATATATGCATGGAATGAGTTTTTAAGGGTGAAGGAACCTTAAAAATCCCACAAGATTTAAATCTCGATTCCATCTGATTTCATCAAATTTCCGTGATAGGCATCTGATTTTTTTTTGGGGGAAAATGTATGGGAAAGACGGCCTCTAATTTAAGTATCGTGTTAATTGTTCTCTGTGTACGATTATCTATATATAGGTCTTCGTTTTTTACCAGTATATCTCTGAACTCTTATCGCATAATGCAATTTTCAAACACATGCATACATAACGTATACATTTTTGTGTAATTTTATTACATTTATTAATGATAAATCAATGATCGCAGGAGGCTCATCAGTGGGAGGGAGGGTCTAAATTTATGACGGGGTTTGGAAGTCATTGCGCTTTCAGTTGCAGCATTCGCCCCACATGACTTTGCAACTGTTGCGCGCTCTCATTGTTGTCGAAGTCGATGTCGCTGTTGTTGTTTTTCATTTTAGCAAGGGCTATTGTAGCGTGCGTTCATACATACATACATACATATGTATGCACTCGTATGTGGTGCCTCGCTCTTCTCTTCACGCTCCCCGCGACTTTAAACATGTGGTGTGCATGTGTGAGTGTGTGTGTGTGTGTGTGTGCACTTTATGAGATAATACCTTGAACGTGCGTCAGTCAGGTCGTTGGCGCTGCATTACAACTACACAACAATTGCTGTAGTAACCGTTACCGAATGAAATGAAAAGTGTGTAAAGATTTTCAGGTTCTACAGTTCCCTCATGATCCGAAAGAAAATGGAATCAGGCTTTATCTTTCATTTGGCATTAGTCATCTTTGAGTAAAGACAGAAAATGACACGTTCCACCATTTTGGACAATCTAACTGCGCATTTAGGCTAAGGCAGGTAAAGAAACAGATATTGCGGGAGTCTATGGAGTACAGAAGGCACAGCAGGAGACACAGCGAGAGAGAGAGAGAGAGAGAGATGGAAAGGGAGATAGTTGGAAACAAAGACCAATCAAAGTTCATACGAAATATAATAAAAGCAAATGCAAGCTCACAAAAAAAAACTGGCAAAAAACCAGAAAATGAAGAAGACGAACATTAAAACTCATTTACATGTTGTTGCCGAGTGAGAGAGTGAGTGGATATGCGAGGGGAATGTTGAGTGAGTGCATGGGAGAGCGTGCAATGTTCTTGAGTGCAAAACTGAGCATTTGCCGTGCGTGGGGAAATCGAGTCCACCACACTGGAGTTTGCCAAAGAGCGGGCCCCTCCTTGTTAATGAGCAGGAAATGCAATTTCTCAAGCACATTTGGTGGATTAATGTCGATGAGTGAGTTTTTGGGGTCCCCCTTCTTCATTAATTTGCTTCCAAAAATGGGGAAACCAGAGCGCATTATGCAGATTAATAATGCTGAAACTTATAGTTTCATTTAATCATTATTTGACATAAATACAGGACTTCCCTTCTTTGGGAAAAAAGAGTTAACTAAACTGGAAAACAGAATTTAATATATAAGAAATAAAATAAATAATTGTAACTTTATTTTGAAACAATAATTTCTTGGCTATTCCCCTTTCCCCTCCCGAGCAGAAGAGAGGGCCCTAGAGACGTCGCGACTTCAACGTCAACAGCTCCCTTCCCTGTTCCGCCCTCTCTCAAACTCGTCACCCCTAACCCTACCCAACATTACCCCCCTCTCAACACAAAAAAAAAAAAAACGCAGCTAATTGCTGTGACTGCGACGTCGACGAGGACAGCGCAGCAGCAGAAATGCATTTCTTTGACAGTGTGCGTGAGTGGCACAAAAAAATGTGGTGAATAAATTTGCGAGATGATTATTTCAATGTGTTTGTGTCTTCATGTGACTTTGTGCTGGCTTTGTTCTAGACAAGAACTTAGATGTGTGTGTGTGTGTTTTTGGTAGAGCAACTAATTTGAGTGACTTTTTTTTAGTATGTGTGTGCGAGTGTGTTAATTGCAAGCCACATTTCTTAGGACAATTGTCAACAATGTCAAAGGCTTGAAGAGAGAGCAGGGGCGACCGGGGTCGGTCTTCTAGAACCGACAAAGCCGAACAACTGAATCCGAAGCCAAAACCGAATCGACGCCGGCTATTTTGGCAGCTGAGCGCGCAGTCGGCTGTTGGCTTTTTATCAACGCGCGCTGGCATCGAAGTCGCGTTGCTCGCTGCAATTTCATTGCCCTGCTGCTGCTGCTGCTACTGCACTTGCTCTGCACTCTCTCTCTGGCTTGCGCTCTCCAGCTTTAGCTTGCTCTCTCAGGCTAAGGCTCGCTCTCTGCTTCTGGTTCTGGCTGTGGTTCAGGTTAGCTCTCTCTAGCTGTGGCTTGGACTCAGACTCAGGCTCTAGCAACGTCTCATACCCTCTCTCTATAGAACTACCTGAGTGTCAGACTATATTTTACCCCGCTCGCTCTCTAGCTCAGGTTCAGGCCTGTTCCTCGTCTTACCCCATTGCTCCTAAAGTTTTCGCGTATGCGCTTTACTCAAATGACTCAAAATGCTCTCCATGCAGTATGAATTTGTTCTCACTCAGAGCCTCCCCTCCAGCTCTCATTCTCACTCATTGTTTCTCTCTCCCTCTATCTCTCATTCTGGCCAAGCTCTCTCAGTATTCTAGCTTTGTTGTAGTTGCTGCTTGTGTTTTTTTTTTGCTTTTGTCGAGTCCGAATGCGCTTGTATGCAATTTTTGAACGTGCGGCGGCAACGTCGACGCCAGCGCCAACGCCAGCGCCGTGGCTCCGTGTGTCTTCGTGTGTTGTTGTGATATAATTTTGCAGTCGGCTGCGGCAGTCGCATAAACACAACGCATCCGATATGCAACGGAACGCATTTTCGGACGCGGCCCGAGTCGTTCCGAGGTGTAGCGTCCGCCCGATCGCGTATATCAATCGTAAAGCACTAAGCGCATTGCCCATTTACACGCAGGCCATCAGGCCACACGAAAATCGTTTTGCACACCCCGAAAATTATTTGGCATTGATAAAGCGAAAAGTTAACAGATATTACAAGCAAAAACAAACCATAAAAAGTGATTAAAAATCCAAAAATTACCAACAAATATTTAAAAAAAAATATACATATTTGAAGAAAATTCTTTTCAAGCTAAGAAGAACCACAAATCAAGTGAAGTGATGAAAACTTTCGTATTGTGTGAACGTCTGTTTTTGGGAACAAAATGAAACAAAAGAATGGAAATCTTCGCCAGTGGCTGTGAATTGCGTATACGCCGCGCGAGTGTCGCTAATTTTTGGGCAATCGAATCGTTGGTCACACTAATCAGCATCAGCATGTGACATCTAGAATCTAGAAGCCCTACAGTTTCAAAGTTTTGGGCAAACTGATGTGAATCCACATCATCTTTTGGAAACATTTTTGGCTACCGCCACAGCAGTGCATCAGCGACGATTTAAATAATTTATATGGGGAAAATCAGATGATCACACTCATCGTACATTTTTGGGCCAGTCCGCGCTTTGGTCAATCGTCACCAGTGTTTTTGTTTCCACCCTATCTGCATTGGTCACACTCCATTTGGGGCACATACGCACACTGGAGACACAGCCACCCATTCACTGACTTCACGCACTGCCCAGCGCCCCATCGTCATCAGCTTCCCCCTCCATATCCTACGACCGCCCACCCACCCACTCATCAATCCCGCTCATTTGTTTGACTTTTTTTCGGACAAAAAACAACAATAATATCATGGCAATCGCCGCTTGTCTCATCTACGCTTATTTCTCTTTATGTGTGTGTGTGTGTGTGTGTGTGAGAGTGTGACGACGCTGACGTTGACGCCACGCCGCAGTCCGTCCGCAGTCGACGTCGCTGCTGTCATGCAAAATGCGGAAAAGTTTTTTTCGCGCACTCGCAAAATTTTTATAGAATGCATTTTTATTTCGGTCTTTTGGTTGAATAGTTGCATTGCCCGGCTCAAGTGCGTGTTGCCTCCCATACTGACTGATTGATTGACTGACTGTTTGACTGATGCCTGACTTTGTGTGTGTGTGTGTGTGTGTGTGTGTGTCCCTGTATATACTATTAGTGGTCACTGTACCCGTACCACCGGTGAAAACAAAAGCAAATCGAAAGAATGTTTGGTAACATTTTAACGGAAAATAAAACAAGACAAAGCCCACAAAAATTTGAAAGCTGTGAAAGTGTTTAAAAGCATTAAAATTAAATTTCAAAAAAAATCACACGATATGTTAAAAAATGTTAAACAGTTCAATTAAATACATTCGAATATGAAAATTATTCAATAAAGTACGTTTAAAAACATAAAAGCAAAACATTTTATACATGATCGGTTTTCTCTCTTCCTAATACATACACATATGCATATGTACAAATAGAATATAATTTCCTTAAGTGTAAAACATGCCAAAAAACACATTGAAATATAAACGCTGCCAAAAAAATATTCAAAATATAAAAATCCCAAGACAAAACACAAATCAAATAAACTTGAAAAACCTATAAAAACATATAAAAACTTTTTCTAAAAATTATTTTCACTCCATTAGTTGCACCAATATCCTTCAAAAAATACATTTTAACATCCAAAAACATTGAGAAAAATATCTGAATAATTCTAAAAAAATTATGAAACAGAAGAAACTCCTCGGGAAAAAAAAGAGTGCCACATAGCCAGCTGCAGACAAAATGAACTGTAGCCAAAACTGAAACTTCTAAAGCAGCAGCAGCAGAAGCAACAGTAAAACAAAACAAACAAAGCAGCAGTTGAAAAAAGGGAGAGAACGGGAAACAAAAAGGAAAGACTAGAAGTAGATGAAGATGGAGATGGAGCAGTAGCAGTAATAAAGTGTGTATTTTTTGGAGGTGGGGTTTGGGGCGGCCAACTTTTCCTGTGCAGCAGGCAAATGTAACAAATTTTTGTCAGTTTCAATTTTCGTCAGGCGCCCTTCCGCCCTCCATCCAGTATCTAACCGCCAAACCCATTCCTGGGACAGTCTTCCACCATGACAATGGCCAGGTCTCTCGGTCTCCAGTTTTGCCGTCGGGGCTTCGGGCACACAGCATAATGAACAAAAACTAAGAGAGAACATAAAACGAAAAAAAACACAGTAGAAAGAAACCATCCAAAAAAACAAAAAACAAAAAAATTGCAAATTAAATAGCCGAAAAAAATTACGTAGCAGCGCTGCAGCAGCGCAGCATCAATTGGAATATCCCTAACCAAAACCGGAGTACCCCCCATTACCATCGCAGATGGCCAAACTGCAGCTTGGCAGGGGGCTAGAGCCGTGGCATGGGCTCCAGCCATTTGATTTTTCTTATTTCCTTGGCTCTCACCTTCCGTTTCGGGTTGGATTTTTCGCAGCTTCTTTTTTTTTTTTTTTTGGAAATATCCTCTTGCCCCATCCTGCCCCTCCCAAAACTTAAATTACTATTTACAATGGTTTTTTTTGGTGATTTTTTTTTTGGCCATGCGATTCTATATATATTTTATATACATTTTTTATTCGCATTTTTCGCTGGCATAAAGTTTTTTTGTTTAAGCTCAACTCTTGTTGAAGCGGGTTGGGGCACACAGACCCCCTCATCCTGCCTGAAAGTGTATGCTGCTGCAGGGGGTGGGTGGTTACTGCTTTCCGTTGGCTAATTTCATTTTGGCCATCTACAGAGTTCATTTTTTCTGCATTCTGCAATATGGCGTTCGAGTAAATTCCAATAAAAATCAAAAACCTAAAATCTTATCGAAGGAAACTGTTTATCAAAAAATGCTATCAATCTGCGATAAATCACGCACGAACTCTTAGCATTCTTAAAATAGCCCAAATATTCAGACAGACACAAAATTTATCTCAAAGATTTCACCATTTCATTCATTGGGGTATCTGTCATGAATGAGATCTCTTTTCAACAACGTTTTCCACTCCATTTTCACCATTTAGATAAAAAACAACAGCAGCAACAACAACATTTTTGTTAGTAAATTTATGTTGAATCAAATACAATATACAAAACAAAACAAAACAAAAAGTGCAATCCCATCAAACAAACAAACAACAAAATATTAAAATTAAAACAGCAAGAACTTAAAAATAATTAGAAAAGTAGCGCCATTACTTTTGAATTATTTTTAAATATAAGAGATGAAAAGAAAGGTTCAAACAAAAAATACATAAAAGGAAAAAAGGAAAAAGTTTTAAATAATAAAACATATCAAAGAGAGCGCAAAATTAAATGCAGGAAAAATAATAATTGAAATAATTAATATTGCAACAACAACCAGCCACAAAAGCAACAACAGCAGCAGCAACTTCAGCAGCGTGGCAACAACTGTCAAAAAATCTACAACAACACAAAGTGCAACAAACAACCAGCAACACCAACAATTGGCGCTGTCTGTAAATTGAACATAAAATATAAAAAAATCCCTAAAGAAAAAGTCTCGTGAAATTTTCACGCGCTGCATATTATTTACTTTGTGCTCCACATACATACATATATATCTGAATATATGTATATATAAATCTGCTACAAAAAAAAAACGACATACAAAATCATCAACAAAAAGATTAACAACAACAACAACAAATTTGCCTGCACTTTTGCCTTTTGTGTGCCGCCGCATCCACACAAAAAACGGAAAGAATTTATATTGTATATAAAAATTATATACCCCAAAAAATATATGTGCAACGAGAAGGCGAGCTACTGCAACAAAAAATTATCAGCAAGGGGGAGCCGGTGCTTGCAACTGCAACCCCACACCAAGTGGCAACGCCGTGCGGCGGCTGTAAATTGCTTCACTGCGGAGGCAGCAACAGCAGCAGTGGAAGAATCTGTGGCAGCATCGTCCACGGCATCAATTTGGCTTTTGGGCAAACCGTAATTCAAGACAAATGTATGTGATGCTATGCACATCAGCAGCTATGAAATATGTACGTATCCCCCCCACCGCCCAGAATTGTCTACCAAATAAATAAAACTTTATGTTATAATTAATTATAAGAATATCAGTGCGATCGTTATATCATAGAATATCAGAGAGTTACTGTTTTACTTGGGAATCCCGATTCCGCTCTTAAATCACACTATCATCACTTTCCATAGACGAGCTGTAGACCTTCGCTGGCTCTCGCTTATCGGTCGCCGCGTAAACCGCCAAAACGTTCATTAACAGCAAAAAATGCATGCTTATGCCTCATTGACATTGTCCTTCAGTCAGAGAGCCTTACGTACATACATACATATGTATGTATACGTACGAAAGCGAAATTTGTAAACAAAAGACACACAATGGCTGCACAAAGGGGCGAGAAGTGGCAGGGCACTGGGAAGGACAGGGGAATGGTTTTGGGAGCGGGTGTCGCTATCAGAGGCGTCACAATGCGATCGCCGCAATGACAATTACATTGAGCAATACTTAAGGACAGAAGTTCAAGCAACTGTCGAGTATGGACAGGCATACAGCAACAGATAATTTTACAGATACATTTACAAATACTTAAACAGCTACTTCCCTAGACACGTTTAGAAATACTTTTGCAGATACTTCTCTATGTGCATTTTCAGTGATGTTTGCAGACTTTCTTTACATTTACTTCCGAAAATACTTTTAAAGATAAAATTACAGATAATTTTGCTTACGTTACTATTCATTTAACATTCATTCAGAATCTGGCGACTCTTTGGGGCCGAATCTGCAATCGCCAATCATAAAGCGGAAACCATAAAACCTGTACATTTCTCAACATTTCTCTACGTTTCTCCGTGGGGAGATAGTTCTCGATTAGATTCGGAACAACGTCCATAATCGTGGCAATCTCTGTTGAGGCAACACACTTCTTATCAGCCAGTCCCTGACTGACGTTCGCTTATTCTGACCCAAATTGCGAAAAAAAAAAAAGAACTTTGGCTCGCCCCGCCGCCTGGCCTGATACGTGGCGAAATCTCGCAAAATCCAACACAAAAATTTAAACAAGAAATGATTGAACAAAAAATATATGTACAATATATATATTCTTATGGCATGTCATGCAATCGCACAAATAAAAAAAACAAAAACAAAAAGCGGAAACATTTTGCGCTTTTCTTATCAAGAGAGCGAGAGAGAGGCATACGAAATTGATTTTATTTCGTTGCTGACAAAAAATTTTATTTTGTCGCCACGAAACGAAAATTACGAACAAAGTGTGCAAATGGTTGCATTATATAAAGAACTCTATCAAAAGTTCTACATGTAGATGGTGTGGTCCATTCTACATCATTAATGTACTTCAAATTATCGCCATTTCCATATACGAGTATGTACAGTTTATATATAGTTTTTCTTTCCACAACATAGTTGAATGCTGATAACATTTTGTGGCGGCGGCCATTGTGTTGGGAACGGGACTCTACAGAGAGTCGTAAAAACCATATATTATATTCTTAGGGGAGCAAAAGAAAACTGCAACAAAAAAAAAAAAAACAGAAATCAATTCGATTTTGAAATTACGAGTATTACTTGTTGTTCTTTGTATCATTTTTCATCGGTCTGACTCAGGTTCTTTATGATTAATCATTGCCTTCCTTTCTTTGCCATTCATTTGTGTATATTTTTTGGGTGAGGAAGCGTTCGTCGCTGCGCTACCTGAACTTATTCAAATATCGCGAAAATCCCATTCAACGATGATCAAATTTCGTTTGCAGCTGTTTTCGAGCCGACGCATTAGATAATGGGACACTCGAAAAGTGTTTACCATTCTGCCCCAAAAGATAACACCCCCACACACATACACACAGGCAATGCCAAACCGGCACTATAAAAGGTGTTGTAAACAGTAACTGAAGATACAACAGAAACGGCAACGGCAAACAGCGTCGTGACAAATGTGTGAACATTAAATACGCTTATTAACAAAAAAAAAATTAAAAAATGAAACAACGAAAACGAGCGAAAAACCCCACAAAAATAAACGAAAAATCTGCTGACTGTTGGCTAAAAAGAAACAGCGACAATGAGGTGGAAGAGTGGCTAGAAGAACGCCAGGCGCTGGCCAAACACGTGAATACCAGCATTTATGACATGCTTTACTTTTGGGGAACTATATACTGAAGGAAAGATCAAGATCTGCTGCACAAATTAGTCTTTATCCCTGAATCCATTTGCATGAATTATATCGCCTTAAGCCATGCCTATCTTATCACATTTTATGGTCCTAGAACGCACTGTATGCCTGCTGACCGTAGATCGTAATTAGTTGACATGTTGCACGGGGGAACAAGACGACACAAGACACATTTAATGCCAAAACAAATTTACAAACATCAATGTCTTCGGTGGTAATCTTTTGCCAATCATTCGGGACGGACGGACACAGCAAACATTTAACAAACGGAAACAGCTGTCTCTGGTCTGGGGTCTCGGGATTGGGTCTAGGCTGCCAGGGCCATGCCTGCAGGCGGCAGGCTGCATCCATCTGCATATGCGGCAACGAGCGGCGGCACGAAACGTGTGTCGATTTGGAGCTGGTTCTGGTTCTGGGGCTGCCAAAAGGAAGCTGCTACCACTCTGCTCCGATGGCAGCAGGCTCTCCGAGTGACTGACTGCCTGGTCAGACCTTCTCCTTCCTTCCACCAACGGCTAGGGCATGCACTGAGGGAAAAGAGTCTTAAAGATCTCCGTTGCATTGAGACTGCCAAATGTTGAAATAACCTCCGAAATTATCGGACAGACCGGAATATAATGATCCTTTAGTTTTAATTTAATGTTTGATTGCTCCAGTTGCCGCTTTCTAGAGATTCGCATTTCGCTCAGTGTACAAGGAGTTCTTTGCCACATGCCCCCGCCGGGTGCCACAGTTCTAGCCAGCAGCAGCAACAAAAGCTGGCTAAATAGTTACATGGCCTGGGCCTCTGCATAAAACTTGGCTAACGACTTTTTTCCGTTGGCGCTCTTGACTTTTGCATTGAAAATCGTGCAATTCACCTGCTGCCTGCTTGCCTGCTGCAGTTGCAGCAACAACAACAATGACGTTGAATGCATCTGCATCTCAGCAGCAGCAGCAGTGGCAGTGGCTGCGTCGTCTGGTTGCATGTTAATGTTACAGCTGCACTTGCACTTGCAGCGTCGTCGTCGTCGTCATGAATGAGACGCGACTCGACGCGACTTTGCCTCCCCCCCTGCAACTTCCACATGCAATTATTTTTCTAGGCTGCAAATTGCACGCTGCAACCTCTCTCTCTATCGCTCTATCTCTTTCCCTATCTGTATGCAACCTCTCTTTTTCTAGCCATCTGTATCTTGGTCTGCCTTCTGCCCTTCCATGCTGCATCCTCTATATTTTGCTTTCGCCCTGTCTCTATCTCTATATATTTGTGCCTCTCTCTCTATCTCTCTTTTGCACTGTATCTTTCAAGTCTTCTGCTTCTTCTGGGCCGGCTTTTTCTGTTGATTTTACAAGGTGTGGAATGGCTTTAGTAGCGCCTCAGCTGCAGTCGCAGCCGCAGTCAGCGTTTCGGCCTCAAACTTTATTTTGCGGTCTAAGCCAGACTTTGGCTTCGTCTTTGGACCTGGTCTGCACGTTTATGGTCGCGTTTTAATGTAATTGTTGTTGTATTACAGCAAATTTGTAGCCATTGCCTGGTGTTGGTGTTGCCAATTTGCCATTCATGTTGTTGTCGGGGCCAAAGTGGCGATTTGTTGATTGTTGTTAGGAAAATGCTCCAGCTTTTCCCTGATTTTGCCACAGTTTTGTCGTGTGCCACACAGAGCCGAGCCAAGCCGATCTGTCCCTCCTTTCTTGCTTCGATTACCATCAAAACAGCCAACTAATTATTGAAATTAGTTTTAGTTTTAATGTCGCCCCATAATCGGGTTGCAACAGGTAGCCAAGTGGCAAGCGACCAGCGGCCAGCGGCTACGTTTTGAGCCAATATTTTCCAACAATTGCAAATAATTTAGGGTCTGTTCGTGGCATTTAATATCCTATCCACTGAAAGGTGCTGCGGGTGTTATTTATTATGACATTGATGGAAAGGATGTGCACAAATGAACAGCGTTGGACTCCAGTGGCTCCAATAGATGATTGACTAGCTGAGTGACTGACTGGCTGCCGCTAGAGTGAGTGACGAGCCACGAGTCAGGGTGCCAGCAGCGGCAGGCTGCCTCCAAGCCGTGTTATTAGTTAAATGGCGTATAATGGATGAATAACTTGACAAAAAAATAACAAACAAATGCAACAAAATAGTAACAACAAATGCAAAAAACAATGGCAAAGGCAAAGACAACAAAAGTGGAAAGCCGAAGCTCAAAATACCCGTAAAAAATCAAACCAGCTAAATTTTATTTGAGAAAATATCGTACAGCCTGTAGAAAAAATAAGCATAGTACAGTGGAGCCCGTAGTGGAGTCCGAGATCGGGTATCTTCTAGGAAATAGTTTTAGGCAGCAGTTTTAAATTTGAGCAGTCTTTCTTCGAAGAACAAACGGACAAGGCGTGGACCAAATTACTGCTGATCGAAGGAAATATTAATGATTCCCAACAGTTGAAGGCTTTTCGGACAACATATCCTGGCACTGTACTGCTCTTTACTGTCCTCTTCAGAAGAGTAAAACTAACCCGAAGGAAAGACACTGTTCAAAGACAATGGCAAAGTCACTACTTTTGTGTGTGTCTGTGTGTATTTTGATAGCCATTGGATAGACGCTACAGTCGTGGTCCGATGGCGACTCCTCATCGGACCACACCTTAATAATTACTTAAAAGGAAAATAATTTACGAAATTGCATTCATAGTTCAACATTGCAGCGTTTTGCTGCAACAAAAGCCAGCCATAACAAACAATGAATGCCATCAACAAAAAAGTACAGAAAATATTGTGCGAAAAATAGAAGGAAGCGGCATTGGATGAAAAACAGCGCGTGGCCCCCTCTGTCCAAGCTTTCCAGATATTGGGTTTCCTGTGGTGCACATGGACAAACATTTGTGGCAACCACCCACCCATATAACCTTTGTTCCACCCACCCCACCACCCGATCCCTACCAAATAGTGCCACATTTTTGTCGAGCTTATCCTCAGATAAGACCAGGAATGAGGCGGCATCTCAATTTAACCTAATTGCTGTCCTTCAACGACATATTTTTTGCTCGCGGAAAATTCCACTGGAAGACGATGCGGCGTATGAAATGCCACTGGAAGGCAACGCGGCGTATGAGTAATGCTGTAGGAATTTGTCACGCGGATAAGTAAATAGAATAGAAACCTCCAAACACAACAAATTTGACACATTTCCATGCCAGCCCGAAGTCCGAGACCGAGACCGCCGCTTCCAAGCCTCCAAAAACGACTCGAAAAAAACAAAAACCACCTGAAAATGCATTCGCGCATGGAAAATGTGCTAAGCAAACGCAAATGAATTTTTGCAAATTCGAAATTCAAACGTGAAGCGACAACAACAACAACAAAAATAACAGCAGCATAAACAACAGCAGCAGCAACAACAACAGCAGCAAGACCAGAATGCATAAATTGAAAACTCATGTGGAAATACCACAAAAAGAAAAGTCCAAATAGCAACTGCACAAAATGATGGAAGAATTCTCTTTTTTATTTTTCAAGAACGTTTGTCATCGGGAATTTTGTTTTTGTATGCAAAAACCAGTTCTGACTTTTAGATTTCGGACTTTGCTTGGAGGAAGACCTTGAACGGATTTGGATTCCAGTTTGGATGATCGGAAAATGAAACAAATATATAAGCTAATTTTTGCGGCACTTTTAGAAAATATACATACATGAGATCTTAGATCTGAAAGAGGACAGAATGTGTAATGATCATCGATCCATAAATCAGTTCATCGAAAAAGTAATTTCCATGACACGTTGGCAAAAGGAACCTTGGAAATCGTTAAATAAAATTTCAATTTTACATTTTAAAACATTTGAGTATGTCTCTCAATTACATTGTCTTATGAAGGTGTCCGCCATGGCAACACTCGATACAACTCTTAACGGACTATAGATAGATGTCACCCGATGGCCAGACGCAAACAATTTGCTCAGACAGAGTCCCGAACGGGAGGCAGACATTGTGTAACCTTCGAACTGCGAGGCAATGGCGGCAGCAACCGCAACCAGTAGTCTGTAGTCTGCTAAAAGCGAGAAGAGAAGTATGCCAAAGTAAATATGAGAAAACTGTTGCCATTTTCATTCCATTTCTGATTGTTTGCCAATGTCTGGCAGGTCGGTCACTCAATACGCAATACTCAATTGGAAATGGAAATGTGCAGTGGTCTCAGTCTCAGTGGCAGTCGCAGTCTCATTTTCATTGCCATTTGGTTTTTTATTTATTTCCTGGCAATAAATTTCTGTGTGAAAAGCGCTTACAGAAATGTCCATAATTCAAAAGAAATTCCTCGAATTTCGCTCAAATTTATTTATAAAGTAAAAGAAACAAAGAGAATCGTAGGAATCATAAAACGAAGGTTCGAGGTTTCGAGAGTTTCAGATCCAGGGCCTGGCGTTTTAACAAGTGTTTAAATAGCCGGAAATTCCCTCTGTCTATATGTCGCATACATTTTCAGGAATACAATATACCCTTGTTAGTCGCGAGCATGGGGTATAGACAGATCATGAGCAGCGGGAGTGGCAGCAACCACTCACGTGTATCTGTATCTGTAGCGCCAACGTAGGCAGAGATCAACTTCGATCCATTGTTGAGGCACACGTATACAGATACAAGTGGAGACATGAAAACCATGAACTGGAAAACCTTGAAAATTCAACAGCAATTTATGTTGATTGCAATTTGTGTTTCTGCTTTGGCTAAAATAAGTTTTGCCTCTGAATCTCTGTATCTCTCTTCTATATCATATGTTCTTCTAATGCAAGAAACAAAAAAAAAAAAATACTGACAAGAGAGCCCTGAAGAGCCCGGCTAATTGTCGAGCCCTAATGGCCGCTGTGAATTTCATTAGCCCACCAATCAAAGCAATCTGCCTATGCGTAGCTTTTCTTCTACCCCATGTAGCGGACTCTCTTTTCTTTGTTTTTCTTTTTCATTATCTTGTTTCTAGTTTCTGTTTTTTTTTTTTGCCTTTTTTCTGTGCACCACTCACCTGTAATTGTATTAGAACAGAGGCCTATGCCTCATGTCTATGCCACGCATATGCCGCAACTGCATTATTATTATAATTTCTCGCTCTTTTTTTCCTTTTTCATTCTGTGACGGCCGTGGGTTCAGGGTTCGGGGGTAGGGGGTTCCATGTGGCATCTACAATTGTTTTATAGACAATTCGATTTGGTTAAGTGCGCTTCCAGGTTTCTATAATTATTTTCCTGCCTTTCTTTTTTGTGTGTGTTTGTGATATTTTTTTAAACTAAATTATTATGTGCCTAAGTGGGTTCTGGGGCTTTGGCTTTGTGTCGGCTTTCCCCGTGTTCTGTTCTATGCTGTCTGAAAGCTTTTTATTAATTAGGCATCATTTGCCTCTGGCTTTGACTACATACTTTGACTATGCCAGCGTTATGCAAAAATACATCTAACAATCAATTAGCCAGCAGCCAAGGCTAAAGCAGCAGCCCAGCCATAGACAGCTACCAAAATGTCAGGCTCTCGGTATCTGACAAGCCCCAAAACGAGCTTTCGACCATGTGAGTGGGTGTCGATGCTTTGGCGGCGCCAAATTTGGCTAAACTAAATTTACAAAACAAATTGCAATCATAAATAAAAATCAGCCAGAAGAAAAACAACAAAACTTTTATTCAAATTAAAGACATGAAAAAAAACCTTAGGAGTCGAGGCTTAGATACCCTGGCAATTTCTTGGATAATGAACCAATGAAATGGAAGCCAAATCAAAACAAAATTATAAAGAGTTGCAGAGTACGGGATTACGATTGTATCATTTTTATTGCGAGAAGAAAATAATTTCACGCGGCTGACTCCCCCTCCCTCACTCTTCACTCTCCATCATCCAGAGTTGCTTAGCATCAGCTGAGAGAGCAGAGAGTCCGAAAGGTCTTCTAATTTCTGCTTCCTCCCATAGAACTTTGGCTGTTGAACATTTTTTTTATTTTCGCTCAGTAGTTGTTCACCCCAATTATGCATAATTAAACTGGGATGATTGCATTACAGAAATTAATTTTTGCTCATTTTCTTTGCTTGCTGGATGGATGGATGGATGGAATAGTTCTTACCCCCCTAGAGCCCCATTTGTGGTCCTCCTTCTCATCACTTTATGTAGGTTTTTCTACCTTCTTCTTGCTGCCTCGTAATCCCATATCATTTGCATCTGCATTTCCCATTTTCCCATACATTTTCTTATTCTTTTTGTTGCATATTTGATTACACCACACGCCTCGGCCCTTTCGACAGTTTTTCACTGCACTGCATTGCTTTCTTGCCTCTCCCTTTCTTTGCTTCCCTTCCTTAGGGTTAGATCTCCCTCTCTTTCACTCTCTCTACCTCTTTCAATCTTTCTTTCGGTGAATTTGGTTTCGTTTTGTGCGCTCATTTATTCCCCTTTTTGCCGCTTATTGACGTTTCTACTTATTCTAGTGTAGTATTTGGCGCATTTTCGTATATGCTTTAAAAATTCTCCACAAATAAAAAAAAACTTGTTTGATTTTTTTTTTTGTGTCTATTTTGCATGCGGTTTTGGTTCTAAGTTTCTGTATCTGTGTGCCTGTGAGTGTGACCGCTTTGGCTTTTTGTTGCTCATTTTCATTAACAGAGCTCTATCGAATGGCAGTGCACTGCACATGGAAAATGTTTCGTACAACAGTAAGTTCTCTCTATGCCAAACGGAATCGCTAAACAAACAAATTTTACTGTTAAATTCTCTATTTTTTTTTTGTATGCATTTCGGGGTGTTAATTGTGTTGCACTTTGCCAGCGGAGAGAGACGACAGCAAAGACAAAACCCACCAAACAGCTACGGGACACAAAATGCCCATACTGTTTGGGTGGAACACTAAGGCGTGCTTTGTCTTTGGGTTTTGATTTTGTTGTACTTTTGCGAAAGGTATGCTCTCAATTTTGCAGAGAAAACGATCAAATCAGGTCTCTAAAGTTTGAATATTCCTTGCCCAATTACTGCTAAGCTACTTTGGGAGAGAGAGAATGTTCTAAATGTATTT
The DNA here is from genome assembly GCA_018150905.1 of Drosophila ambigua. NCBI lineage: Eukaryota > Metazoa > Arthropoda > Insecta > Diptera > Drosophilidae > Drosophila > Drosophila ambigua. Next base: position 3,336,493 of record JAECWS010000086.1, read on the forward strand.
CCGCTATGTGTAACCAGTGGATAGTTGATTTAAACACATGGGAATTCTATTAGATTAAATATCACATTTCATTTTTATTGAGTGAAGTGTTTTTTAAGCATTTCAAAATTATATCACACTTTACAGCTTCCTTGTAATCTCAATAACTTATGCAATAATTGTACAATCTTTTATGACAAACAAATTGCATTTAGATTCTAGAATTGGCAGCAACAACACACCCAATTGACTTTGGTGCCCGATCACAGAGAACAGAACCATCTACCCATAGATACAAACAGATGTGTACATATACATATATACATATACATATGTACATATGTACACGTATCTTTTTCATTGCTCAAATCGTAATTCCATATTTCACACAATGCTCTTTGCGTTCACATTCGTTAATTTTATACGCCTTGATATGTAATTTCCATTCCATTCATTTTTCTTCATTTTTCATGTTCTTTTTTTTTTTTTGATTTGCTTTGCTTTGCTAAGTTCAAGATCAGTGTGGAAGTCGCAGAGAAAATGGGAAAATGAAAAATGATTGCAATTTCAAGCAAAGGGGTGGGGGGGGAATGATAGGGGAGGAAGAAAGATATCGATGGATACTAAATGGGTAGATGAACTTTTGAACAGTTGAAACATCTGTGAAACACCAAATGTTCATCACATTCCAAAATTCTAAATTAGCATTTCAACTTTGAATCATCTTCCCAAACGGAATCATAGTTATGTAAGGGAAAAAACCTTTTAGTTGAGCTTTCAGCAAAACCAATTATCCAATAATTAATCGCCATTAATTAATGAGCTAAGTCGACTCAAGGGATTGGATTGCAATTTGAATAAATGCAGTCGGAGCGGCGGCGAATTTAATTTGTAATTGTTATTTCCGAGAGAAACGACAAAAAATAAAAGTAAATAAATTAAATATATATTTAGCTAGAAATGCATAAGGCGAATGCGACACGTTGCCAAGCCCCGACGGCGTTGTTCCACACCCTAGAGAGCCCACACACGCCTCATGCTGCTGCCCCTTACCCAACACCACAGCACCGCAGCACCACTGCACCGCTGAGCTGTACCACTCTGCACCGCTCATACTTCTCGTATCCGATCAGATTGGGTGGGCTCTGAGACGGGTTGGGGGCTCTGATCGGGTCTGTCTGGCTCTACGTATGCGGAATTAAGCGCTCAAATTGTAACCAAATATGGCGCAGCACAAGTTCAATTCTAATTTATTTTGGCGAACACAGCGAGGGGGTTGGTGGGGAAGGGGGAAGGGAGGCTTGTCCAAGTTTTCAGCGTTTTCCATTTTTCGTATTTTCTTGTTCGCTTTTTGCGTTCTGGATCAATTGATTCAAGGTTTTCCATAGCTGCCATTTGATTTGAGTTTTCGTTTTGTGTGCAGTGCGGTGCGGTGGCTTGTTTATACAAGTCTCTCTCTGCCCCACAAATATATATATATATATATATATATATGAATATATATACGATCGGAATATACATATTGTAAAGGCAAAATCGTGCGCTTTCATTGGAAGTGACAACAAATGCATTCTTAAGTGATTGAAATTTAACACGACAATCGACAATCGCACACAACCAAACGAAAATTGGAAACGAATGACGGGACACATAAACGTTGACTTTGATTGAACATTAGAAGAACTTAGAAGAACTACTATTCTTGGCCACATAATAGACTGATAAATGGGTGCCACAAAATGCCAAAGAGAATGTTGTAGATGTTGTTGGGTTTGGGGCTATTCAGCCAAGGCATTGTCTCTTGAATCAGCTGAATTTAGAAGGGTTCTACGAATGAGTCTATAAAGACCTCAAAATCGTATCTGAACGACTGCCCATAATTTAGTCAATCATTTGAAACGCAACTCCATTCTGTGCTCTGTTTTGGCACTGCCCCAAAATAAAACCCCCAACAATTGGCAGCTTCAGTGGCTCTTCTTTTTATCCCCATATGCCTGCCCCATCTGACTGGCACACAAATCACTGACAATCACAGTCAACCGCCAAGCTTCTGGCAGCCATAAAAAAATTACATTCGCGCGCGCGCGCGTAAAAAAAAGGAATAGCAGGCCCATGGCTTGTGTGTCCTGCATCCTGCATCCATTCGGGAGGTGTTGCTGTTGTGGCCGCGAACAAAAAAAAACAGGACCAGCAAAGAATTGACAGAGGCCCCTCCGGTTCGTTTGACTATGGCATTTTTTTGGTTCTTTGTTGTGCTCTTTTTTTTCCCCCACCATTCTCCATTCGCCGGACGATGCCAGGAGAATGCCTGGCAATGCAATCAAGTGGATGAGTGGTTGCCAGACTGTGGGACGTGCGGCTGGATGCGTTGTTTGCTGTGAGGCGGGTGCAAGCTGCAACACCAGGACCCCAGGACCAGGGGCAGTCGAGGAGGCCGCACGAGTAGCGGACCAGGACCAGGACCAGGCCCAGGCCTAAAAGGATTAAGGCGATCTGTGTGCAATCCGCGCAATTATCCCCGCATGAAGCACAGGACACCAACTGACTTCGCAATTAGTTGCATCACTCAACACTTTTCTTTCTTTTTGTGTTTTCGGCTCTATTTTTTGTTGTTCACTTTTAGCTACATATGGTGCGGCATCCTGCATCCCATCCTTCCCGCTGTGATGCCACTTTACATTCTCGTTATCGTTTTTGCATTTGCCTTTCGGCTTTTGTGTTGTGTTTCCACTCTGTACAACGCTGCGTATACGTAGCGCCATCATTTCGCTGTTGATTCATGAATGAAGGAGTGGAGTGGAGTGTGCGTGGAGCGAGTGCAGTTTTTCGGCTGCTGGTGCTGCTGCTGCTGCTCTTCTTCCACGTGTCCATGGCTGAAGTGGAGGACACTTAAGTGGCCTCCAAATTGGATTCACACTTCACCCATTAAGTGGCGCCCCTGTCTCTGTCTCAGTCTCTGGGTCTCTGCTGGATGCTGTTTTTGATGCAGCTTTGTCTGCGGAAATTGTCTATTTAGAGGTTGCTGCTTTTGTGGGGACTTTCTGTCAAAAACAAAGTTCCAGTTAACAGTCTGACCGGAAGACTGCAACTGGAGACTGCAGAGTGGGGTTCTGTGGCTGCTATGGCGCCTTCTCTGGTGGCGTAGCTCATTCATGGGACATCGAGTGCACAACTGTTGAGTGCGGCAGGGCGGCAGCTTCTTCGTGGAAGTAGTAGTCGTCCTTCTTCCTTCTCTCTCTGATTACATTTGAGGCAACTTCCCCATCCCCTTCCCCATTCCATCTCTCTGTGGAAGCATAGTTTTGGCTGCCACTTGTTGGATTTTAAATTGAAATGCCAATGCTCAGTGAATGCTGAAACTACTGCTGCCGGTACTGCTCCTGTTGCTCCTTCTGCTGCTCCTCTTGTTTCTCCTCTGTGTATTCCATGTCATCATTTGCTCTTTTTCATGGCTAAAAAATCCCCCCACTCCCCCTTCCAACCGTTCATTGTAAATTCAACTAAATCCATGAATAAAATGTTTACTCCAGCTCTGCCTTGCGTCCGTCTGTCTGCCTGTCCTGCCATGCCACGTTTTATTGCACATCGTTGTGTAGTTAACAATTGTTGCATGCCACCCTCTCTCTCTATCTGTCTCTGTCTCTCTCTGTCTGTCTTTGTTGCTGTGGCGCATCCTTCGGCTTTCTCTTTCTAACCAAATTGAATTTCCGAATTCAATGAATGAATGAATGGGCGAATGAATTGGTTTAGTTTTTAGTTGTTTAGCCGGTTTATTTTTCCTCTCTCCTCTGCTCCTCTCTCTCTCTCACTCCCTTGTGTTTGTGTGTGTTGTTGCATACTTTTTGGCTGCCACCTGTTGCATGTCTGCTCCAGTTACCGTTTACATAGAGATATATGTATATATGTTTTGGCTCTGTGGCTGTGTGGCTGTGTGTGGTGGCATTTATATTATGCCATCAGTTGAATGTCGCTTGGTCCATGGTCGACGACACCCACCCACCCCGCCTGTTGGCTGGTGGTTGGATTACTGATGTTGTTGCTCTGTTTGTTGCATCTATTGCTGCCACAGCTTCTGCTGCTCTAAATGATGGAGCTCTGCTGTTGTTGCTGCCTTTGTTGCATCTATTGTTGCAGTCGCTGAAACTGTTGCTGCTACGCTAGATGCTGCTGCCACTGTTCCACCTGTTTTTGTTGCATCTTTGGCTGTCGTTGTTGCTGCTGCTGCTGGCTGCTGGCTTCTGCTACTGCTTTTATTGCTGTTGTTGTTGCAGCAGCTGCAATTTCAATGTCCTCCATACCTACCCCTTCCTTCTGCCTCGTATTACTTGCTGCCTCTTTTTTCGTTGATATTTTTTGTGGCTCTCGGCAATTGTCTAGGTTTTTGTTGCTGCTGCAGCAGTTTACTTGTGCGGAAATTGCATTTCTCGGCATTTTACATTTCAATAAATTTCGCCCGATGCCCCGTGCTCCACTGCCACAGTCCCTGCCCCGACTGCTGCTTTGGTTCTCGTTTCTGTTTATTTTTTTATGTCGCTTTGGCCAGAACTTTATTTATATTAAAAACATTTTTATATACTTTTTTTCTCGCATTTTTTGTTGCTTAGAATATTTATTTGACTGCATTTCTTCGCTGCGTTTTTTTATGGGGCCGTAAATTTGTGGGTTTATTTTTTTTTGGGTAGATTAGGCTTTGGCCTGAAGTGATGGTCGTAAAGCAAAACCAGAAATGAAAATGTGATGAAAACTATTTGCAGCAGTGATAAAAAGCCAATTGGATGAAGGGGAATTGAAGGGGCTGCATTATACCTACGTATGTATGTCTGGATATGGAAATATCTAGCTATTAAATCGTTTATATTATGGGAGTTTCGTTTGGACTTTCTCTCTCAGGTTGTAGTTGCAATCCACTCATAGCATTAATTGGAGATAACTTTTTGAATATTTTCAATAAAATATCTTTGTCATAAAGACAAAATGAAAGTAACTTTCTAATAATTGGATAATTGGAGGATTAAAATCTAGATACATACAGCCAAGGAAATAAGCCCTGAAAATCGAATAGTTAAACTACGGTTTAAAAATGTACAACAATATATTTTGCTTTGAGAGAGCAAATTGAAAAAAGAAAGTGCTTTCACTTACATTTGCACATTAATATGAAAATATTTGATTTATATTTCATAAATATTTTTATACTAAGATTTAAATCTTTTTACTTAGATCAAATATGATAAAAAGACTTTTAAATACATTTAAGTTTAAATCAACGTGTACTCTAATTTATTTCACAATGTTTTTACTTAAAAACCGAATATTAATTATTTTAAAATTGATTTTTCCATGCCGTTTTTTTCTGATTGTATGTACATAGATACCAATATTCTTAAGTAAAGACGCTTAATATATACTCTTCGACTGTATTCAAACCGTGGCTTCCTTACATTTCCTCTCGGCAGGATACTGCTCTAGTTTGTACTGCCGAAACCTTTAAATTGGAAACATTACGTTCTAAATGGTTGCAGCAATCTAAATACGTTTGTTGCTACCAAAGAAAGACAGCACCACCCAAGTTGATTGAAACATTAATCAATATGTCTTCGTAGCTCAACAGTATCTGCTGCTGGTGCTGCTGACCCCACCGTAGACACCACATATAGATTTCCTGTCATAATTGAACCCCAATCAAGACAAAAAATTCACCCACAAAAACTTTTTACTCCCCCAAAAAGCAGGTATGCAGGTATGCAAGGTAACCCTTCAATCGGCACGGCCGACACCTGCAATTAGCAATTGGCAATAGTACGAGAATCCCAACCAGAGAGGGTTATGGTCTCTCCAACATAAGCACTTAGCACATCAATTATGGCAACTTTAGTTGGGCTCTGCCCTGCCCTGCCCTGCCAACCTGCCAACTGCCCAAATTCATGGCAATTTCCTTTCCACCAATTGCACGGCTGCACTTGCCATTCGAAACCCTAAAAAACCTGAACAAACATGCAATCAAATGCAATTGAAACGAGGAACTGCTGCAAATGAAACAAAATTCGTATTTCGTGTTTCGTTTTTTGGCCGAAAACTGTGCGGCCAGCCAATCAGAATGCATGCGGGGCCGAAAAGTGCATACGAAAGCGCATTAGAGCGAGACAACGATAGCACGAACACACATGAGTGTATGTGTGTGTGTGTGTGTGTGTGTGTGTGGAAGGGGGGCATGCACCCACGCCAAAAAAAGAGACCCATGCAACAACAAGATGACGGCCGAATCGAGACGAAACGACGAGCCGAATGAGGCAATCGAATTTGTTGCTGCCGCTGCCTCCTCTAATTTGTGCCTCAAACGAAGGCAGAAACCGACGACAGCCGCAGATTCTATGCCACAATTGACAGACGAAAAGTGCGAGTACACAAACGGATACTCTACGAAGGAATCTTATCCCTAATCATGCCCCACGTATGCAGATGCCACATGAGCAAGTGAAAGGAAACACATGCTAAATTTTATTGAACACAATTCAAACTAAAAATAATTAAATTAATGCTCCACCGAAACATTGAGACTACACAGTAAAACCAGCTTCAATCCCCTAAATAATGGCACATCTATGCCGCGCCTTTTTCGTGCATTTCCTTCTTGCGTTTGTGGCATTCGAATTTTCTGATTTATGTGATATTATTTGGCGCATCAAGTCCAAAAATATTTGATTCACATTGTGATGCAACTTGGCCGAAGTTTCCACATAGGGGACGCGCCACCTTTGAGCCATCGCCTGGCACTCGCTCAGAGGCACCTTGCGCTCCTCCTTCAAATCGCTTTTGTTGCCAACCAACAGAAATGGTACACTCACATCCTTCTTTAGCAGCAATACGAGCTCTCTGATTTCCTGGGTAGCCTGAAAGCTTTGCTCACTTGTGACCGAGAAGACACAGAGGAAACCATCGGCACGGCGAAAATAGCTATCTCTGATCACGTCATGGACCTCCTGGCTGGCCGTATCCAGTATATCGATTTGTACTTCCTCACCATCCAGCTGAATGGTCTTTCTATAGATATCCGCCTTGGTGGGCTCGTACTCATCGACATATTCGTTGTACATGAACTGTAGTGTGAGCGCGGACTTGCCCACAGCACCGCTGCCCAACATAACGACCCTGTGAAGCTGTGGTGTTACGACTTGGGTTCGACTGTGGCTCCTCATTTCGATCATTGTTGGTATAGCAGAAATTAAATGTAAGAGTGTAAGCCTATAACTATATTTGACAAGAATTTCACAGACAAAACCAGTCCCCATTCGTTGCTCGAGACACTTTTCGAAAGCTACTTCCATGTGGTGACAAACGTCTGATCAAAGTCGTTATACCTCTCGCCAAGGAGACAAAAAGACACTCCTCCTACTTGGTGTGTGTTTGTGTCTGTGTGGCGACGTATTGATGTTGTCAGTATGTAAATTGCCATATGCGACAAGTTTTCCCTCAACTGCACAGCCTTCTCCTTCTCCACCCTTGGATACTCTCTTCTGAACACATTTCTTTTCAGCTTTTTCTATATATATATATTTTTTTTTTTTGGGGTAGGTTAGGTTTTGAATTTTTGTTGAGGGGTTGAGGAGAGTTGCTAATGGTTCAGGGGAGGGACAGCCGAGAGCCTGTCAACACTGCCTGCTTAGAATTGTCCCACTCATCTGTGTGTGTGTGTATATATTTCTATGTGTGTGTGTGTGCTGCGTATGTCCTCGCATTTAGTGCAATTCATTTACATTTCAACGTTGCCTCTGCCTCTTCGGAGCTACCACCATACTTGCCACCGTTCTAGCAAATTTTTTGGCCCCTAAGCACGCAGAATTGTGGCCAGTTGCATGTCCCCCTACACACACACAAAACAAGAGGCGTAAGGGGCCAGCCAAGACCCGAAAAAAAGGGGCTAAACTGTACTCCGTTTACCGTTCATTTCCACGCATCGCCCTTCCTTCCTTTTCCCAGTTTGGTCGCTCCTTCTGCGCTTTTTTGTGTTTGTGTTTCCTTTGCCTGACTTTTGGCTTTTGTTTCTTCTGTTGTCCTTGTGCTGCACATATTCTGACCAATTTGTTGTTGCGCCCAGGACATGTGACGCCGGCCGGCACTGGTACCGTTGGCACTCTTTCTGTATACGCGAATTTAGTATACTCCTCCACCTGGCGGCATCCCCATCCCCCCAAGTGGCAGTGGAAGTACGTTGACATTAGACATAACTCAAAATGTTATGCAAAATACGATGGCGTGTCGCGGTGGGCGAACCAAACCAAAACAACAACAATAACGAAAAAATGAAGTAACCAGAAATAGCCCACAATATGTTGAATTTCTAATTAAAAGTATTTTTAGGGGAGTTTTTTAAGGTACTAAAAGTAAATTCAGCTGTTTTTAATGGCCAAACCTTTCAGAAAGTACTTTGGAGATCAAATAATTTGTTCGGATCGATTTAAATTGAATCCATTCAATTGTAAAAGTGTAATATAGATATATAAAATGCTAAAATATTCAACAATTATTGCTTTGCATTCGTTTGGATGTACAATTAAATGCAACAGTGCAATATCCCGGCTGCATCTAAAATGCTTGACCGACAAGCAATTAAATTGGATCGACGCGCAGTTAGGACTCTCTAATTACCTGTGAACAGTTCCATCTGTCGCCCAACACCTTGAGACGTTCCATTCCCATTCACTATTCATAAAGAGTGGAAAATTGCGGGGCGTGTACGTAATATTACGTATACGCCTTCTGACATTTGGATTATGGCACGCATTACGCCAAAAAAACTTACTACAGAAATGTCAAATGGTTGTAGTGGTTGTTTGTCTTGTGTCAGAAACTTGGAAATGGAACGAGGGGAGCCCTATCTGTGGCAGGGTGTGCTGTTGCATGCCACCAACAAAAATTATATCCTTATATATATGTATATACATTTCAATGCAAATGACACCAACGTCCAACAATAGAGTGTGGGAGAGAGAGACACATTATGTACTAGGAATTCGCCCCCTCCCTTCGCAGTACATAATGTATCATCATTACAGCAATTTGCTTATGTAAACGACTTGACAGCGGGACAGCACGGGCCCCCTCAAGGAAATTAAAGGATGGGAATTGAATAAAATTCAATGAGGCTGACATAACAACAACAACAGTAGCAGTAACAACAACAGCCGGCAGCACAAAAATACAGAATTTTTTAATGAATTTTGCACGAACATATCTGTACATATAAGCATGTACTCGTGGGTATGTGGTACATAACGCCTACCTATCTACCAGACACACACACACACACACACACGAACAGTTGCAACTGCCATATATGTATGTATTTTTGTACATATGTATATGTGAGCCATATAATGTGGTACATTAATCGATAATTGCATTTTTTTTCGCCCATTCGTTTTTCATTTTGCTTGGTTTTTTTTATCACCCTTTTTCAGAGGGTATACTAATTTGTTAAAGAGTTAAGAGAATCAAAAAAATATATATTTAGATAAGTCTGGAAACTCTTCTTAGAACTTTCAGCTCGTTGCAATAATTACAAAAGTCTAGGGATTGGATCATTTAATAAGCTGATTTTGATAAAAACGAAATGACCATCATATCATCATTTAATATTATATTATATCTCCCCGATCATCTCAAGTGATTTACAAAGGGTATCTAATACTTCGTTTACCTTTTTTTTTTTTTTTTTTTTTACATTTTTCCATTTCTTTTGCCACTTTCCATGCGTTTCCTCTGGCTGTCCGTCCTCTGTCTCTCTCTCTCGCTCTCTCAGGGCGCATGCCATTTGCATTTCCACGTGTGTCCCTCCTGTGTGTGTGTTTTTTTAAATGAGTTTCCGTTTATAATTGCTTAATTTTTCAATTTTTTTCCCCCTCGATGGATATAGGGGTAAAGCGAGGCACGAGGTAACTCCTGACCAAACAAAATGAATATTAATCATACGCCCCATTGCGGCCCCATTCACAAATTAGTTCAGGCATTTGGCTTTAATAGCTAACTTTGATTAAACGCACTTTCGTTTTTGTTTCGCCGCTTCTCTGTCTGTCTCTGTCTGTGTGTCTGTTTGTTTGTTTTTTGTTTGCACACAGAAGGGGCACCGCAGCGACCCTAAAACAAACAAGCAGATAGACAGACAGACAGACAAAGAGACAAACTAACTGACAGTTTGGGCAGACGTAAAGCAAACTTAAACCCAAACCGTAAATGAACTCCAACTCAAACTCAAACTCGAACCCGAATCCTATCCGGGGTCCTACCTGACGACATGTCACGTTGCCACGTTGCCTTGAAGGCAAACCCCTCGCTCGTGTATGGGTCGTAAGGGAACTGGGGTCTAGAGCTGACGACATGCACTCCTATGCATACAAATATTTAAGTTACGAGCCGCTAAAAAAATTCTATTTAGCATACATTCAGGCACTGGCACCGGCTCCGGCTTGCCTGGTATAATGTGCAACGCAACGCAACGCGTCAGACAGTTGCACGAGCGGTGCGCCAACTTCAAAGGTGGAAGCTATAATACCCTGCAGGAATAATCGTGTCGAGGGGTGGCTACAGATGATTTTCTTTCCCAGATGGGTTGGGCTAATACTAATAGATTCTGGACAAGCAAAAGCTGGAGGTTAAAACTTACAATCTATCGAATCTATCAATGGTCGTGGTTCGTTTCTCCCTGAATGCATGGACATACCCTTATCTTAGGGTCTAAAATGATGAGCATTTGTGGAGGCAGACCGAGACGACCCAGAGCCTGAAACAGAACGAACCTGCAACAGCATTGAAATCCCGCCTTGCGGCCGTCGGCGTCGTCATCTTCATACGCAATGTGTGTCGCCCAACCACATGCATGGGGAGGCGCACAAACACAGATATACTGATACCAGAACAGAGACAAAACCCCCTACTGCAGCCTGGGCAGACACATTGTGCGTTGCGTGCGTAGCGTGTGTGTGTGTGTGTGCGTGCAACTGGCAGAGTGTTGCAACCCCTGGCTGCATTTTGCAGATGCGTAGGTAGGGTTTCCTTGCGGGAAAGAGCATAAACGAGTAGGAGTATTCGCTTGGCCAAAACGTAATTGAGCAGTGGAAAACCAAGCTGCAGATGGTCGTAGAGCACTTTCCTGGGAGAGTAGTAAAGATCAATGATTGGAGAGATCAAAAATGTTTACCTTATAAATATTTAGTGTGAGGCATGGAACTCGAATGATAATAAAATAAAATACTTGAGCAGCATAAGGCAATTTGAACCATGGCTTGGACGAGTCTTGGCTTAATTACTACACCTAAGCATAGTATGGATTACCTTTTTCCCAAGAGTATTTACGTGTCGAGTGAATTCTTAATTTTCGCCAGCATTTTTTGCCATGCATGTGTCTGTGTCTGGTGGACTGGTTGCATTTTAAAGTTTGAGTTCCCGCAAGTCCCGTGCGTGCATTCACCTCGCTCTTTTTTCGCCGTTTTTCGGTGCGTGTGCGGCAACTAGGTGGGGCGTGCGGTGCAGTGCTGTGCTGTGCGGTAAGGTGCGATGGCAACGTTGATGGCGGGCACAACCCCCGAAGCGCTGACGCGACGGCGACAACGACAACGACGACCCTGTTTATTTGAGCGCTTAAAAAAGCGGAGCTGCAACAACAGCAACTGCAGCTGCAACTGCCACTGCCCCTGCAACTGCAACTGGGAAAGCAATGCAATTTTTACACGGTAAAAGTTTGAACATGCCGCTCCACTTTCGCGCCGGAATGAGCAGCTGCAGCTGCAATGCGTCCTCCTTCCCCTCTTCTGCTGCTGTTGTTGCTGACTCACTCTGCTGCCCCACTTCAGCCCTAAAGTTGCAGCTGCACGCACCGTACGCACGCACTTGTGCGCAATCAGGACGATGAGGCAGCATTGGCATCAGCGACAAGGACATCCTCCCACACCCTAGTTAGCTGTGGCGCTAGAATTTCCCTCATTTGTTTTTGTTTTTGGTTTTCTTTTTCCCAACTTCCGGTTCCAAATGCAGTTTTTTCGGGCCTGTGCAGAAATGCACCAAAAATGCCACAAAGTGCAGTTGCAGTTGCAATTGCAGCCATACCAATACTCCACGAATCCCGTTCGGCCACACCCTCTGTCTTCCGCATTTAATTTGGCTTATGTGTGTTTGGATACCCTCTACTGGCAAGATCTCAAGGGTATATTGTATATGTAAGGATCATGATTCATAGCACAAGTCTCACTGGGATAGATTTACCAAGGAAGGTACAGAGAGAAAGGGAAAAAGGTGATGCATGCTCACTCGTTAATCTACTCTGTGAGAAAGTAGAAAATCGTTACCTTTATTCTAGCTAGATCACTCCTTTATTATTCTCAATCTACCATCTTCCTGTGTCTTCAAATTCTACCCATGGTTACCAGATAACCAGGGGTATCCTCTAGTCGAAATATTTCCCTATTTCTGGTTGTGTTTTTTTCCCCCGTTTTGCTTCTTTTAATTCGCATTTCGTGTGAGTTGACGCGTAGCCTTTTACCATATGCGCAAAACTTTTGCTTTTGAGGCACGCATGCCTGGCCATTGAAGTGGGCGGGGCTCTCTCCAGGCCGCTGGCACAAGGCGAGCGACCGACCACCTGCATTTTGCATTAAATTGCATAACTTTTGCGGCAATTAGACGTTGGCCTGGCCAAGACGAAGGATATGCCGTAGGAAATGCAAGGAAATGCAGCTGCAAAGCAAATACACAAATCTATCAATTTTCCATTGCCACACGAAGGAGAACAAAACTCCACATTTGTGATCCATGATAATTACGCATACGCAGTGTGGGCCCTTCCTAAGTATAGAGTACAAGTCCCTCGGCCTTATGCCATTTGCCTTGGGTTTTTTCTGACATTCCTCGCCTATACTTATTTTTTCCATAAGGTTTTCTTTTTAATTTGTTTGTGTTTTTTTTGCCTATATTCTCCCACAGTTTTCCTTGCATTGCATTTCAATTAAGTAATTTCTGTCTGCACAAATTCCCAGGCGAAAAAAAGAAAAACCAAACCGGCCAAACCAAATGGAAATGTGATGGAAAATTGTTAGAAAATAATTGCCACCACCGCAGTAATTATAGTCTATTAGGGCGAAAACTTGTGTAATCCCCCCACCCACCAAACTGCTCAAGAATTGTAAATGAATTTATCTTTCTTATTGTTTGGCATTCATTTGATCTTTTGCAGGCTTAGAACGTGTTGCTGAGGAATTTATGGGTCGCAGGAAATGGAAAAATTATCAAGAGCAAGCGACGCGCAGCCAACTGAATATCGAGGAGCAACAGCCAATAGCTACAGCCGGTTCCGACGAGGACGAGGAACCATACAACAACCACAACAAGAGCAACAGAAACAGAAACCACTGTAAACCAGAGAACCACCACCACCGTTTAGAGCAGGAGTTTGAGGAGGATTTTGGTGAGTCTCGAAAGGATCTTCAAATCTCTTTGGCTTCTCTAAAGTTTTGCCGTTTCTGTGATCTGTAGAGAACCAAACATCACACGATTCATCACGTACAGCAACACCAATAAGTATACCATCACCACCGCCAGAACCCAACGATTGGAGACCGTCGGACAAGTGCAATTTCTGTGTTAACGGTCGCCTGCTAACGGTGAACGCCCAGGGCCAATTGGTGGCCGAAACGGTGGCACCCACAACCCACAACTGCAGCACAAGCAGCAAAAGCCACATATACCACAACGGTCAAGTGAGTGGATCGCAGTCTCAGTCTTTCTTTGGGCTACCAAATTAACCTCCAACTTATTCCAAGCAGCACGACAGTGACAGCAATTCGAGCGCATCGCTGCAGCAACACAGCAATAACAGCAAGTCTGGGGCACGCAACATTGTTGCTGCTGCTGCAAGTGCAACACCAACAACCGGCAGCGGCACCGGCACCAGCACCGGCAACTCCCTGGAACTGTACAAGCTGCTTACCCAAAGGGCAACCAAAATGACATCAATGGACTCGATGGCCGCACAGCTGGCCCAGTTCTCGCTGCTGGCGGCTGACTTCAATCTAATGAACTCTCTGGCCAGCCAACAGCAACAACAGCAGCAACATCAGCAACATCCGCAACATAACTCGGTAACACCAACTACCTCAGAACTACTATCTGCAGCCGCCATCAGTCCCGCACTCAAAGATACACCCAGTCCCAGTGCCGATGCCCCGCTCGATCTTAGCAGCAAGCCATCGCCAAATTCATCGATTAGCGGCGATGTAAAGTCCATCAGGTGAGTCCACCCATTCCTCCAATTCCATACCATAAATATATACGTATATATATTTAAAATACCTATATATAAGCATGTACTGGAACATAAATCTGGCAATCTCTGCGCAAACGCCAAAAAATATTTAACAAAAAAAATAGCCCCAAACACAATACATAAGAAACAAAAAAAAATGCATGTAAAACGAAAAAAGCTGAAAAAAGGTGGAAATTAATATTTATGCAGTGTGGAATGACGAATGGGGAATACCCTAAGTGCAGAAAGATAAAATATGCCTTTTTAGACTTTGCTGAAAAGTAGTTTATGTTTCCGTGTAGAAAAGATCTTGTATAGATGTAAATATATCTATGCCTATGCAAATTCCGCTCAAGTAATAACCCCGCTCTTTGGAAAGGGTATAAATATTTTCACAAAAAAGAAGCACACACACACACACAAAAAAAAAGAAGGAAAAAACACCGAATCGTGTGGCAGACAATACATGAGATAATTGCACTTTGGGCGCCTGCTGGCCCGCCGCCTCTGACACTGCACTTATTGTAGCATACTTAACGGGGCAGGCATGCCACCAGTCCCCTGGCCCAACACTTGTGGCAGGCAGGCTGATGTGTGGATGCTGCAACCGAAGCTTTATTGTTATATGCCTATGTAAAAATTGTGCAATTATAACACTGTGTCTGTGTGTGTGTCTCACGCTCTCTCTCTCTGTCTCTCTGTTTTTCTGTCTCTGTGTGCTTTATGAAACGATGCCGAAAATTACACATACGCCTCGTGGCACATCGCATTGGCCCCCTGCCCGCCGCTTAATTACCAGGCGTGTTAGGCAGGTGGGCGGTTAAGCCGCATAAATTTGCATGCAATTTTTCCAAAAAAAAAAGGGGAATACAGGAATGAAGAATACATAAATTTATGTATTCCGTTTTGTGTGTGTTGTGGCTGCATCTTAACTCCTTGAGCTGTTCCGCAATCTTTTTTCAATTCGTTCTCCTTTTTTTTTGTGGTTTTTTTTGGTCCTGCCATTTTTTTAATTACTCTAAAATGTTCAGGAGCACCTTTTATTATTACTTTGGCTCTGGCATGGAGAGTGCAAGGGAGTGCAAGGATGGGAGTGTGTGTGTTTGGGGCATACTACTTCAGACGACAGATCCCCTTGTTAGTACTGGGAAGCCCAGGCGTCGTGTGCATAATTTTCCAGCACTTTTCCACAATTTTTGTCATTACTCTTTTTTTTGTTTTTGTTTTTTGGTTGCGAATTTTTGTCGCTTTCTTTTTTGTGTGTGTGTTCTTTGGCTGATGCAGCGGCGACTGTGGCAACGACGACTGCGGTGGCCGGTGGGCGGTAACGGTGGCTGCCACTTGAGCCGCAAAAGCACCAGTCCTTGTCTATTGTCTAAAGCATGGCCAAGTGTTTGTTAGCAGCCGCCATCGTCGCCGCCGCCATGCACCATCTCGTACACCTATTTTAATTGTCATACACAAAAAAAAAAGTACACTACACACACAACAGCAAAAAATGTCGAAAAAATGTACAAAAAAGCAATGAATAAATGGGAGAAAAGGAAGTGTTTGCGGTTACAGTGGGGTGGGGGAGTCATGTGCATAGGCAAAGGAGTGATAACGATAGAATAGACATAAGAGCAGTGCAAGGGCTTTAGTTGAACGACGAAAGCTTCGACAATGTTAGATTCATTGATACGTATTATTGATTGAATACTTTTCCTTGTAGCCCAATTCCAAATATCGTACATTTCCTATTCAGAGTTAATAAAACTGTTTGCTGATTAAAGACTTCCACTAATAAATAAGCCTTAAGCCAGATGACCGTAACTCAATCCCCCTACTGCCTCCTAGGGTACCCCTCGAATGCCCTTATGCCTTGCAGTACACCCCTAGGCACCTTCTCAACCAGCCCCTCAGCCCCCTCAACCACTTGAAGCACAAAAGCCACTGACGCTGCAATTTTTGGCATTTTTTTCCTCTCTTTTTCGTCAAGCGTTTATTATTACAGATTTTTTTCTCAGGCTGTCGCTGCCGATGCCGTTGCCGCCGCTGCTGCTGCTGCTGCCGAGGATGATGAGACGGCATCGCCACTCCAAGTGGAGCGTTGGAAGCATGCGGCAGCAGCAGCAGCAGCTGCAGCGTCGACGTCGCCCAGCGCAGCAGACAGAAATGAGTGCATCATATCGATCGCTTTTTTTTTGCACGCTGCGTTTTACTTTTTTGTGTGTGTGTGTGTGGGTGTGTTTTTTTCATTTTGGTATTTTTTGGTCTTTCTTCTTTGCTACTTTTTTCTATGCACTTTTCGGAAGGGGGTGGGCGGAAGGGAAAGGCAGAGGGATTGTCGCTGGGTGTATATTCATTATTTTTCGTTTACGAAAAATTCTCCCCTGAGAGGCAGAAAGACAGGGAACCCGAAAAACACACACAGAGGGAGACAGCGACAGAGATAGAGTGAGAGTGAGAGAGCAAGGGAGAAAGAGAGATTGAGAGAATGTAATAACTGGCATAGAGTGATGACGTCGACTGCGTCGTCGCTGCGTTAACCATTTGGCCCCAAAAACAAAAACCCCCCAAATGGTAAAAAGAAACAAAACAAAAAATATGAGGAAAATATACAATGCGCTGCAATACGGCAGCAAAAAAAAAGAGCTTAATGCGTGTGCACTGGCCATTGTTATACCCCTTGTTACAGGTTATAGAAGGAAGCATTTTTAATCTGCGATAGGTATGTGAGTCTAACAGAGCTGTTCGTAGCTAAGCTGAAAGTAAAACAGCGCGGTCTCTCGAGAGAGGTATATTTCTGCATGATCAGTATCGAAGGGGATCCGATAAGTAAGGCAAAGCTTTGAGCTGAAATGGCGATTGAGAAACTTCTTTGGGTCACGAAATGCTGTACCGATCCTAATGCTGAATAATTTATAGAAGAATATATTTTATACAGAAAAACCCCAGACCTTAAGTCATCAAATTCCCATTGATAAAATGATCCTCAGCGAATGAGACCCAAATTGTGTTTGTATTAATAAGTTTTGATGGATCTGCAAGGGTATCTATGGCTTCGATACCGAACAAAATCGTTTCCTGTCGTTGTTGTGGTTTTTGCTGCAGTCCAACACATTTTAACGGTTATCTCCAAAACCCATCTCCCACTTTTACAGTTATTTTTGATGCCCCCCTACCCCCGCCCACTCCTTAAAAACTCATTTACTTTTTTTTGTTGTTGGATATATTCCACAATTTTTTGTCATTTCAATGACCGCTGCTCGATTCGGTTTAAATGTCTGTGTTGCTGTTGCTGCTCCCTTTTTTTTCGTACAATAATTTTGTGTGCGTGCGTGAATGAACGAGATAGAAAGAACAAAAAATACAAAAATGAAACGCATATAAGAGTGCAGCAGCGGCGGTGGCGGCGGCGGCAACAGCAGCAGCAGATGGGCAGAGGCGTCAACGCAGCACAACGCCAGCAGCAGCAGCAGAGGTGGACGAAAATTAAAAAAAAAAACCAAGAGAAATGAGTGCATATCTTCCGAAAAAATGCAACTGCTATGAATGTGTGCAGCGTGGCTGTGCTTGTGCATGAGTTGATGTATGCATAAGTATACGTGTGTGTGTGTGTGTGTGTGTTTGATGGGTTACCAGGGGGTGAGGGGCTGACAGGAGGGAGGGGTCTGTTGGGTGGCCTGCGCACGCATCAAGTGTAGGCCGAGGCCTGGGACAGGGAGGGCCACTGCATTGGCAACAAAAACCAACATGCAATTGCATTCATACCGAAACACACACACACATAAAAAGAGGCAGCACACACGCACACACACATGCACTTAATGCATTTTTAACAAAATTGCATTCGACGTTGTCAACACACACACAATCAGAGGCATGCAAATACACACACACATGAGGGGAAAAAAAGAAGAGAACCCAAAGAAGGGAAAAAGTCTTGTGCGAAGCTTTCAATACTCTTTTAATGCACGCGGTTCCCTCATCCCCTGAGATCCAGAGAACGAGGATCGAGAGAGCAGCAAAATATAAGCTTATAAGAGTAGTCAAAAGTTGCCACAAGTGGTCGTGAGTCGAGGAGATATATTACATGGTAACAGGCAGACGAAAATACAAATCATGGCCAGTCATTACCAAAACAAACACTATTACCTATCATAAAGAACACAAAGTACCTACAATATAAAATTTTCTGATCTGCGTAAAATCATTATACCCTCCGCAAAGAGTATACAAAAAAGCGAAAAAAACCCACTATGGGGGGACAGTTGACGGCATTGTGCGCTCTTGTTGGAGCCAGCGGCAGCGGCAGCGCCAGCACCCAGTCCCAATCCCTACCCTCGTACCCTTAACCATTAACCTCACATTCCATTCCTCCAGTCAAATGCCAAACATTGCCCCCTTCTCCCCACACACCACGCTTTTGCCGCCACTGGCACATTTAGCGGCCGCGTAGCACGCAACAAAATAGGAAGACAGCAGCAGCAGCAACAGCAACAACAAAAAAACCAAAAAATACAAATAAAAAACACACTTGGTTGAAAATGCAAGAATCATAATTACTTGAGTGAGGCGGGGAGGGGAGGGGCCGAATAAATGTGGTTTGGAGAATGATCACAAATGTTATATTTTAATTTTCATTATTTCCATTATCCCCGAAATTTAAACTTTGATCAGACACATTCTCTGGTGGCAGCTCCTTTCCTTGATCTTTTATAAGAAATCAAAACTCATTAAACCAAATAGAATTTTGTTGTTCAACAAAATATATTTTATTAATAAAAGTGATAACCACTTTGAATGTGTGATGTAGATGGTAATTTAATGTGTATGCGTGTGTTTACTCTTGTATGTGCCTGGTTGTCCAGAGGACATATGAAGGTGTGGGATGGACCGACAAAAATGCAATATTGCGCATAACAACAACAACAACTTAAATCGCTGCAGTAAAAAATGCATTTCTCTGGTATAGCAAAAAGTATAAAAAAACACACACACACACACACACAGGAACACGTTGAATAAAAAAAAGCAACCCTTTTGCTGCCACAAATTAAAACAAAATGTCAGAAAAATTGCAAACGGCAACGGAAAACGTAAAGAAGGGAAGGAGGCCAGGGGGCACCAAAGCTGAGAATACCCTTTCAGAGTTCATTTTTATGGAACTGCATAATTGAATATTCAATTAAATAAAACATAAATACACTTTATCTGATTATACCTAAACCAAAAGACTTTAGAAAGAATATATGGATTTTCACAAATTTATGGACTATATTCGATCCCCATTTCGGTGTGGTTGTGTTCCTGTCCCACCAAAAAAAAGTCTCCAAAATATTCTTCGATCATGTGCCATGCATGAACTGCCAAACAAAATTCACAATACCCTTTGCAAAGAGTATGTAAATAAAAAACGAAAAGGATGCAGAAAAACCTGGTTTTCGGCGGGGTTGGGTTTGGGTTATGTTTTTTTTTTTTTGGGTGCAAATGAATGCGCTCCACATGCGTGTGCAGCGGCAACAAATACAGGGATATGTATGTTGTACCTACAACAACTGTAACAGGAACAGCAGCGACGGCAGCGGCAGAGAAACGTGCTGTTGCAGCAGCAGCAGCAGCAGAGGCAGCGGCTGTTGCAGTGGCAAATTGCAATTGAAGTGCAGCCAAAAGGTAAACGACACCAACAAAAAATCCAAACGACATTGAAATGACATTTTTCATTTATTTTTGTGCGCCATCCTTCGCTTCTGCTGCTGCTGCAGTTGCAGAGGCAGATTGTTGGCTGAGGGGGGGCAACATCCTCCCAAAGGTTGGGGCCGCCGAGCTTCGGGTTTTGCGCAATTATGCAAATTTTTGTGTATATCTTTCCCTCGTCCTATTTGGTACCCTTTCTTTTTTTTGCGTTTTCCTTCCCTTTTTTTGTGATTTGCTCTCTCTGTTTTTTTTGGGAAATTATTTTGTGTATGCAAAATGAGCAAAAATGCGAAAAACTGTCGCCATTTAATGATGATGCCAGCCCGCGGTCCATCCCTGTCCCCATCCCCAACCCCAGCCTCAGACCCCAATTTACTTACGGTCAGCCAAAGGGCCGCGCCTCCACTTGCACCTGCCTCGTCACCAGAACCCGCTGCTCTCCCCGCCCGCCGGCAGCTATCACACAGTTTAACATTCACTGCTGCCACCTGCTGCCGCGTTCTCTGCCACATTTTTCTTCTCCCCTGCTGAAGCATTCTTCTGCCACCGCCTCCGCCGCCGCCGCTGCTGGCCCTCTACTGTTTTCCGCCTCTGCCTCTGCTTCTTGCTGTTTCCCCATTTTTTATTTTTTTTTGTGTTGTCTGCACAATTTTCAGACATTTTCCAGACGCGGCAAGGACTCCTCCGAAATAAAAATGGGGTAAAAAAAAGTTACGCTCTGACTTTGCCATCAACTTTTGCCAGGGCCGTCTCATGTTGTTCGCCAGGCGAAGGGCGCCAAAAGAAGCTGTGCTGTGCGTTCTGTCTACCCATCTCGTTCTCTATTTATATATATATATATGTACATACATATGTACATATATATATCCTTCTCTGTCTCAGCCGACGACAGTCTGTCGGTGCAATGTCCCCAGCCACCCACGAAAAAAAAGAGAGAGGGTCTCGAGCTCGTCTCGTTTTCTGGTTGCGCATAAAGAAAAGAAATATTTCGTACGGCTTCTGATGATGTTGTTCTTGTTGTTGTTGTTGTTACAGCACAAAAGTTGCCTTTTCCTGGGGGGAATGCGGGAGAGTGGCAGGTGGGGTGGTAAGGTTGCACCCAACGTGCACCCCGTCAAGGCAGCGTTTGGCTTGGACTCGCGTTGGCATTAAGTGAAAATGGTTTTGGTACTTTTTTTTTGTTGTCGGAAAATTTGCCATTTCTTTCCTTTTTTTTGTCGTTGCAATACCCTTGGAGAAGGTATCTTTATTTAGAGAAAAAGCTTATCCCGCAGAAAAGAGAGAACCGCCGATTGACTTCATTGAAATACCCTTGGAAAGGGCACCTTTATTTTGAGCATAAGCATTACGATTTACTTAATTGATCAGCTCTTGCTGCTCATATAAGCCAAATAAGGATATAAATATACAGATTTTTGAATGGCTCCCCAAGGGTATTTGTATGTTCGGTATAACCAAAATCTTTGATTGATTTGTTTTTTTTTGTAGCTTGTTCTTTTTGATATTCGTCTAATGAACTTCAAAAACATGCTTGGTCCCTGGCCTCTCCTACCTCATTCCCCGCCACACCCGGAACCCATTCTTTGTCTTCTCGCAGCTTCTGCCAGACTCCTTTTGGGCTGTCATCTTTTGTCTCTGCTGCTGCTGCTGCTGCACCCGAAAAAAAGGGAACACAAAAAATGATTGTGTGGCAGGGCATATCCTTGCCGTTGCCTTTGACACCCAGGCGTCCTCCGTGTGTCCTTCTTTCAGTTTCCTTTTGGCCTGATGTAGACATTTAAGAAGCACTCATTGTCAGTCCTTCCACACTCTGTGTCTCTCTATGTGTGTGTGTCTGCTTGTGCCGAAAAAAGGGAGAGAACCTTCTAAGCCAAACGAACAAAAAAAGAAGCGGGAAGTGGCTCTCAGGTCCTTTGATGGTGCTGCCAAAAAATATTACCCTCGAACCCCAAAAGTCACTGTTGGAAATTTCTGGTAGATAAAGGATGATTGACTTGCAGGATCAAGTTTGGACTGGGGCAAATGTTGCGAGGATTTCTCTCCATTTATTGCACACACACACCACGAAATCTAAGAAATTTACTCTTTAAACTTTAACTCCCATCAAAGCTGAGTTCTTTCTCAGTTCTCAGCTTAGAGATTGCTCGTAATTTGCATTGATTGGTCATCAAAACTAACCCCTTGACCCTCTTCTCTTACAGAGCCCTCTCGGACTGTCCCACGCCCACGCCTTCGTCGGGGCGAAGGGCCTACAGCGAGGAGGACCTGGACAGGGCGCTGCAGGATGTGATGGCCAACAAGCTGGAGCCCCGCAAGGCGGCCCGCTCCAGCCTTATGAACAAGTTGGCGCACCACGAGCTCGAGCAGGAAGAGCCAGACGAGCCGGAGGACTCTGCAGACGAGGCTGAGGTGGACAGCAATGCTTCCACCCCGGCACCGCCGTATCCAGAGTTTGACCAACGCATCGCGGCCACGGCCCAGCTCCGCAAACTGAGCAGCCACCTGTCCGAGCACAATGGCAGCGAGGATCTGGGCGAGGATCTGGAGAGCGGGGGTCAGCACTCGCCGAAGCTCTCAAGGATGCCTGGACCCGCCAGTGCGGTGGCTCCCGGCGGCCTGCCAATTCCCATCGATGCCAATGTTCTGCTGCACACGCTCATGCTGGCGGCTGGCATCGGTGTGATGCCCAAGCTGGACGAGACCCAAACGGTGGGGGACCTGATCAAGGGCCTGCTGGTGGCCAATACCGGGGGCATTATGAACGAGGCGCTCATCAATCTGCTGGCCGTCAGTCAGCAGGAGAACAGCAATGGCAATGCCGCCAGCTTGCTCCTGCAGCAGCAGCAGCACCAGCACCAGCAGCAATTGAATGCCTTTCATCATCGCCTACCAAAGTCTGAAACGCCCGAGACGAGCTCCTCCCTGGATCCGAATGAGGCCAGTGAGGATCCGATACTGAAGATTCCGTCCTTCAAGGTCAGCGGGCCGGCCAGCATCTCGCCCAGCATCGGCCACAGCCACAACCACAGCCACAGTCACCATCAGCAGCATCAGCAGCAGCAGCACCAACATCACCACCACCACCACAACAATCACAGCAGCTCCCACTCGAACAGCAATCGGAACGGGGGCAGAGAGCACAGTCCACACTCGGCCTCGCCGATGCTGGCCGCCGCGGTGTCCAACAGCAGCGCCAGTGCCGCCGCCGCCGCCGGCCTGCTCTCGGCCTCGCCCACCTCCATCCAGAAAATGATGGCCAGCAACATCCAGCGGCAGATCAACGAGCAGAGCAGCCAGGAGGCAGCGGCAATAGCGGCGGCCACATCCAGCAGCAGCCTGCGCAACGGCAGCACCAGTGCCGGCAGCGACTGCAGCAACAATGGGGCAGCCTCCGGCAACAACAGCAGCAGCAGCTACAAGAAGCCCAGCATCTCGGTGGCCAAGATCATTGGCGGCACGGACACCTCCCGCTTTGGGGCGTCGCCGAACCTGCTCTCCCAGCACCAGCATCACCATGCGCACCTGCCCGCCGGCCATCATGCAGCAGCAGCTGCGGCGCACTCCCACCAGGCGCAACTGAGCGCCCAGGAGGCGGCTGCCCTGGCAGCGGGCAAGGGAACGCGCCCCAAGCGTGGCAAGTACCGCAACTACGATCGGGACAGCCTCGTGGAGGCGGTCAAGGCGGTGCAGCGCGGCGAGATGTCCGTGCATCGGGCCGGGAGCTACTACGGCGTGCCCCACTCCACGCTGGAGTACAAGGTGAAGGAGCGGCACCTGATGAGGCCGCGCAAGCGCGAACCCAAGCCGCAGCCGGACCTGGTCGGTCTGACGGGACCCGCCAACAAGGTGTGTCCGGAGAAGCTGAAGCCGGGAAACCACATCAACCACACGGGCAACCACCACGGCGTCGGCGGTTCCAAGCTGAGCAATGCCCTCAAGAGCAACTCCTCCTCCCAGGCGGCAGCTGCAGCGGCGGCGGCTGCAGCAGCAGCGGCCTCAGCAACGGCACCCAATGGCCTCAAGTTGCCCCTCTTCGATGGGGGTGGACCGCAGTCGTTGGCCTTTCAGTCCAACATGTTTTGGCCCCAGCCGAATGCCGGCAATGCGTATGGCCTGGACCTGCACCGCATGGCGGAGGCCATGCGCCAGCAGACGAACCAGACGAACGCCCATGAGCGACCCATGAAGAGCGCCCTGGAGATAGCCGAGCACATGTACGATGGCATCATCCGCAAGACACTGCAGTCGTCCGGCGATGGGAATGGAAACGGAAGCGGCAGCAGCAGCAGCAGCAACGGACACGCCTTGGGGCATGGCCTGGGCCATGGCCATGGCAACGCGCTGCTCGATCAGCTGCTGATTAACAAGACGCCCCTGCCGTTCACCAATAATCAGAGCAACGACTACAGGGCCACCTGTTCGAGCGGTGGCGGTGGGGAACGCATCAAGCGATCGGCGAGTCCCCTGGGCGTCTATGCGGATATCAAGAGGGAGCGTCTGAGTGCGGATAGTGCCAGCAGCGATGAGGAGAGGGAGAGGGAACGCGATCATGATCATTCCAGCAACAACAACAACAACAGCGATCTGGCGCACAACAAGAACAAGAGCAGCAGCAGCAACAACAACGGCAACAGCAACAGCAACAACAACAATGGTAATGGAAGGAGCCGAATGACCTCCAGGGACTCGGATGCCACGGATGCCAGCAGCCTGAAGAGCGAGCAGAGTAGGCACAGGCCCAACAAAATGATGGATCTCAATGGGAGCAACAGCAGCAGCAGCCAGAACGATGGTGACGGTGAGGGCGAGGCGACCCTGCCCAGTCCCAGTCCCAATCCCAGTGGCAGTCCCAATCCCTGTCCCAGTCGCACTCGCAGTCGCAGTCCTGGCTGCAGCAGCAGCGGCGTCGCCGGCGGCGGCGGCTCCATATTGCACGAGAAGCTGGCCCAGATCAAGGCCGAGCAGCTGGAGCAGCAGCAGTTATAGGATCAGTCGATGGCAAGGCCAGCATTTGCCTGGCCGCCGCTGGCCACACACTACTATAGCTTCTAAATAATACAACAAAGAAAGAGGACAGGAAGGAGCAGCAGGGATCGATCGGGATCAGACAGGGTGTCCGGGGAGTAAAGCAAACCAAATTAAGCAACATTTTTTATAGTACATAAAAAATACATATATATAAAAAGCGGAAAGCAGAGCCGCCCCCTGAGATCCGCATAGAAAAAACAGCAAGAAACAAGCGAAAAACAAAACATACAATAATGGCGCGGAGTGTACGTGCGCACATTTGTATGTATTTTTGTTTCGTTTTTGACAATCGACAAATAGGCATTCTCTTGTACAAAACCAAAACAACAAAACAACTTTCTTAACACAAACCAAAAACCAAGAAAGCAATCTATAAAAAAAAAAACAAAACACAACGTTAAACAACCTTAAGACCAACAACAACTGAGCCAGAACCATTTTCATTTTGCATTTTTTATGACATTTTTTTCGGTTGATAGATATATATGTATATATTTTTATTGAACAGAAAACAGTCCAATGGGAATACAAAATAAAACAGAAAATCAGAAAACAACCAACAAACAGCAAAACAACAGCCAGTCTGTGTGACCAGAGGTCTTTGGTGGTAAAGGGGCGACTCCAGACATTCCATAAGCATACATACTTATGTTCTAAAACATTTTCCCCCCTCACCAGGCGCACACACTGTGCCTCACACAGACTTCAACGATATAGACAGAATCGAGTATAACAGCCAATAACTACATACAGCAAAGACCACATAGACAACAACATCAACAATATCCGATCAATAACAATAACAACAACAACAACCAACAGCAATAACAACAACAAAATAAATAAATAAACACACACCGAAAAAACAGTAAGCAAAACTCCAATAGCAAAATTCTAAAATGAACTAAAAACAAAACCAAAATTCACCACAACAACAACATTCAACAGTTTTTCTATAATTTCAAAAACAAACAAACAAACAAAAACAAAAGAAAAACAAAAAACGGAAATCAATAAACAAAGCTGCCTTCACATTTACAAATTAAATAAATTAGTAACAAATCGTAAGCAAAACAGAGCTGAGGAATGTTAGGAAAAAGCACACAAAATAATAATTCAAGGGAATCCGTAAAAAAGATAACCAAACGCAGAACGACACAAATTCAAAATTATATTACTTAACCCAAAATTGAAAGCCCAAAGTCCCAAAAAATTAAAAACAAAATTCAAGAAACACAAAAAAACATTAATAACCAAACTGGAAATCAAAATACATTCCAAACAAACAATGGATCAGAATTTCTTCGAACCTAAATTCCAAATTAAACAAAAAAAAAACATAACTAAATACCAATTTGAAATCCAAAATCAAATTGAAAAATCCCCAAGAAAAACTCACCTTAAAAAATTATATTTTAAACCCACTTCCGCTACATACATATTGAACACTAAATTTAGAAAAGTTTAAATGTTTCAATGTTTACATAAGAAAGAAATATTAACCACCAAAAATTATCTGTGTTTAGGCTTTAAAAAAAATATTTAAAAAAAACAAGAATTTCGGCTAAAAAAAATGTATTGTGAAAGCACACATTTCAAGTACTAGCATAAAATTAAACAAAACAAACTCGTAAATATATAAAGACTTTATATGTATAACTATATATAATGCTTATATATTATATATATATTTGTATATTTATGTATGTGTGTGTCTTCATCACTACGCGTATACCTCAAACCAAACAAAAACAAAAAACATGATCATTTTGAGCAACTGAAATACTATATATTTAAATGTACTTATACACTCTACACACACTCTTTTACAGGAGATCCCCCTAGACATACATATTTACACAGATCCAGATCCAGAAACCCCCGTTTGGCCAGTCCCCAGTCCCCCTTTCGATATGTGTATCTAGCTTTCGTTTCGACTCTGAAATTCTATCCTAACTAAATGTCTGCGTAAATGAAAGTAAATAAAAGAAAAGAAAAATCATATATAAATGTACCTAAGGAAAACCGAAAAACATATTTTGTGTGCTAGCTAGTAAGTGTCAAAAGAAAAACCATACAAAAATTATACACCATATATTTAAAGCAAATGAAAAGGAAAGCAAATGGAGAAGTGGTAAATGTCGGTAATATTGTGAACATGTTTAGTGAATTATTATAAAACTTAAATGAAGGAAACTTATGGAAAATAGAGGGGAAAAATATATATTTAAACAAGAAATGGAAAAATTGTAAGCTTCTGTTCAGCGATCTATTCCATCGATGCTTTTTGAAATGAAACCGACGAGAATCATCTCACCGACGGACAGACTTTTGAAAGAGAACATTTCTTATTCAATCGATTTCTATCATCGGTGGCACAGTGCCATTTTCATTGACACCGAATTAACTAATGAGAGTGTCTATTTTCAGCATCGTTGGAAGGGTATCGCGATAGAGCAGCGTTAACAAAAATATATATATATCAAAATTATATTATAATTTCCACCAAAAATATTCCAAATTTAAACATTTGATGTGCATAAATGTTGTGGTTTAGTATCCAAAAAAAATGTAATCATAAGGAACAAAAAATTATTGAAATTATGCATTTGGTATAAAGAAAAAAAAATGAAAGAAAAAAAACAACTAGTAAATTCTCTGCAAATCAAAAACTTTTTTATTATATAATGGAAAAAGAAAATGAGAGGAAAGGAAAGCTAAAGCGAAGCGAAGGAAAAATAAATCAAAAGTATTTATTGCTAATTTAATTATATTTGAAGTATACATACATATTTATTATATATACAATACATATATATTAGACACACTATCTGTGATTAATAATCCAAAATTTTGAAGAGCATTTTCTGAAAATCATGTTGGAAAAGGAAAGGAGAAATGAATAATGGATATAAAAACACACACACACACACATACACACATAAGACCCCATTGTAGAACAGATCGGATACAAAACCCAAACACACACAATAAAACCAAGCTTACAAAAGCACCAGGCAGGAGGGTCTACTGTACTCAGAAGAGCTCCTAAAAACTACATCACTACAGAACAGAAAGCCGAAACAACCGAAAACCGAGAACGGATCGAACCGAACCGATTCAAAGCTTATACAGTTGTATATATATTTTGGAATAATGTTTACTCAAAAACTAAAAAAAAAAAGGAAAAATGAAATACTGCGAAACCAGCAACAAATATCCAGCTAAACTCAAAATTAATAAAAGATAAAATCATATATGAGGAAAATCTTTTATAAAGCAAAATTATACAAACGTAAAAAAGAAAATTAAATACTTCAAACTATAAAAACAAAACACATTTATTTTCTTTGCTAGAAAAGAAGAATGTGAACAAATTCAGTGTAAACAAAAATCAAACTTAAAATAATTAAAGAAATGATAAAGTGCAATTATACGGTTTAAATAAGCAAATTTAAGAAGCGGACGTTAAAAATATATTATAAAAAAACACACAATTTAAAAAATATTTCGAAGCATGTTTAGCTAAAAGAAACAATTGAAAAGCAAGTTTTGCGTAGGCGACAAGTTATTAAAAATCAGTTTAAACAAAATCAAAGCATACAACAAGAAAGTAACAAGCAAACAAAACAGACAAACAGATATAAAACAGCCCAGCCTGGAAGTGCAGTGCGTTCTGAAGCTTGCTTTCCATAGAACGATAGCGGAGTTTGTAAGGGCCTCTCGATGTTTTTTAAACACATTGTCAAACTGCAACCACTATTCAGAGCTTTCCCACTGACTTAACAAACTGAAACGCACTGTATGCCTGGGTATGATGTCGTTGGTATCACTGTGTGTCTGATCCAAACAGAGATCAGAAAACACAGCACAGAGAACTATACTACACCTTACAAAGAACAACAACCAGCAACCGAAATAGAAACAGAAACAGAAAAACATAAGCCGAGTCGAAAGACGAAAATGTCAACCTAGTGGTAGGTCTAAAACAGAAACAAAAACTAAAAACTAAAAAAAAAACAGTCTAATGTAATTGAGTGACAGCTTGAGAATGTTGAATTGTATAGAATTTTTGCATACCCACCTGTGTTAAGGCGTGGAGGGGCGCGTGGCACCTGTCCACACAGATCGCCCCCTCCCCTTGGGCATGCGAAAACGCTCAGGTACGTGTTTTATTTTTCGGAGAGAAAAAAGATTGATTACCCATACACATTACTTATTCTTTGTTTTACTACAACATAATAGTTAATATCTGTATAAAAAAAGAAAGGGGAGTAGGAAGAAAACTAAAACCAACTTTGAATTGATATATTAATTTATGAATTGTTTAAAGTGGTTTATAAACAGAGAGAGGGAAAGAAAGAGAAACAGAGAGAGAGAGAGAGAGAGTTTCTAGCGTGCTTAATGAAATTGCTCACATTTGTGTATAAAATCTAATTTGTTTTAATGCGAATCAAAATTTGCTGAATGTAAGTGCATATACGATACATATATAAATTAGAGCCTATATTGTTTGCGTTTAGTTTAGTGCATAAAAGGATTAAGATTAATTATTGTCTAAGCCGTAGGCAAATCGAAATTTCCGCTTATAAACCAATCAATCAACATCTTTTGTAATCATTATAGTTATTATTATTGTAATATTGTTAGCCTCGATTTATGGTTTGTATATATTAGACAACATTTATTAATGGTACGAGTAGGAGCAGGAGAGTATTCTTACCCACCCCGCCCCCACCCCCCTACCCCTTTTTTAAATAATTATTACCCTGTGTTCTATATATTGATTTCTTAAATGGGCAAACATCATTTGAACTATAGTGCAATTGTTTCAAACAAAAACCAAGCAACACCAACAACCAATACTATATTAAACATTAAAGATTAATATAATTGAAGAGCTTTCTTTGCCAAAATATGCCAAGAATGTGAATGTATATGGATCGTATGGATCCGAGAATCAAAAATCATTTTAAGTGCACATATTTACCTTTTTTTTGTTTTTAAGACTATCTATGCCTAGGTTTTCCGATTTCTATGCGCACGATTTCAATATGAAAAAGTAAAAGAATAACAAAAAACAGACATCACAAAAACTCAAAACTTTTCTTCTTATATTCTCTTTCAACTTGAGCGACATAACATCGTAAACCTGGTACAAAAGAATCAAATGAAATAATTTAAAGCAAAGATCATGAAACAATAGCCCAGCCGAGACAACAACCAGCAAAGACAACCACTTACACACACACACACACAATAGCCCAGCCAAGACAACAACCATTATCAATAGACCCCCAAAAAAATAATTGAATTAAAAATTGCAAACAAAACAACAAAAAAAAACAAATCAATAAATAATTAAATGTTACATTAAAATGAAAAGAGGAAAACAGCAGAGCAGCCTAAAGTCGATTGTACTTTTCTTTTTTCTACCCACATAGACAGAACAACAACAGCAGAACAATTTTATTAAACAATAGTACTACTCTTACTACAAAACTTAAAATAGCCACAGATAAATAGAAATAGCCACAGCAATTAACTTAAAGAAGAGACCCATTACACACACAGCCACAGCTACAGGAGATACAAATGCAACACACATACAAAAAAAAACAGTTTTTTCATAGCCACATAACCGATAACCAACAATAGCCACATAATTAGAGCAACAGATCCGAGGGATTATATAGATTGAATCGACTATCCCTACAATAGACAAAAGATACAAATTAGGGGGATAATATGTATATGTAATTCGGATCCCAGCAATAGACAGCAAACGACAGCCTCAGAAAAAAGAAAGCAGCACACGATCGAACTGCAACAAAAGGCCAGCAGATTACAAATTTCATATAGATAACAAATACATCATTAAAAAAAAAACAACAATTTTTATTTCAATTATTAACTCTTACAACTCCACAACAATTACAGTTACAACCATACAACCACAACAACAATAGCCCTAGACAAATATTAACCATAATTAATCAGCAGAAAACCAACAATTTCAAATATTAATAATAAGTAAATTGGCAAACAAACAAGAAAACAAACACAACTTAAATCTTAGCCAGGCAAAAAGTTTTGAGCAGAATTCTTTCAATATTTTTACAACAAACAAAACTGACATAAGTACAATTTTATAATTACAAATGTTTGGGTAAACTACAAAAGAAAATAACTCTAATTTTTGCAAAATTAAGTTAAAAGAAAAACACACACTTTTTTTTAAAGGAAAACCACAGCCAATAAGCATATGAAAAATATAAGATTTCAATTATAATTAGCAATAGCCCATAAGTGCAGAAAGAAAAAAAAACAGTGTATTTAGCATTAAAAACAAAGACAGCAAAGAATATAAAATAGAAGTAACAAAAACTTAAGCAAACTTTAGTTCTGCATTGAAGAAACAAACAATCCAAAATATGTTTAATTTTATAAGTAATTTATACAATTTACATAATGAAATTTCGCATAATTTGATCTACATATTTAAATTATAATTGTAAAACTTTAATTAATATATTTACAGAGAAATTGTTATAAAAAGAAACACACACTACTCTTAAGTTTATAATTTTCGTTATTTTCTATTATTTACTTATTATGTTTTAAACGCAAAAAAACGACCGATTTATATATACAATATATATTTACGCATTAAACGTTTATTAATAAAACAAAAACACAATAAAAAAACAACAATATTTTAGTTACAAATTTTACGTTTTTCAATTGATTTTTCTTACCACCACAGGAGGCTTTTATTTCATATTTAAACAATGAGAAAACCAAAACCCAATTACAGAATAAATAAGTGAAATATGCTATAGAAAATTAAGCACAGTCTAACAACTGCAACCAGATATCTATTACCATTATATGCAATAGTTTTAAACGAATAGAAAAGAATGAAAAACAATGAATTAAACAATAGCCCAAAGTAAATATTGGCCATGATGGGAGATTCCCTGTCATGCTAACAAGCCAATATTTTCTCCATTTTCACATGCAAAAGATCAGCAAACAAACAATTGGCACAAGACAACAATCAGAACAACCAACAGAACAAGCAGAACAACAACCAAAGGCAATTCAACCAAAGGCATTTCTTTCAGTTGATTAATCATAATTTCATATATTCAGTTCTTTAGTTGACTCTCAAGACTTTCGAAAACTGTTTTGGCGTAAACCCAAAATCAAATAAATAAATGAAGTAACTATCACGGACGAGGCCAAGGAATCGTATATCTAAACTCAAAACAGCTTCAGGGACCAACTAAAAAAGAAGAGATAAATGATTTAAAACAACAAATGAAAAATATAACAAAAATTAAAAATTAATAAATAACAACTGGTAAATTAAACGAAAATGTAAAGACATGGCGGACAAAAAAATAAAATTATCGTAAATTTAACATTTCCAGGCATATCTAACAGAAAACTAAGAAAAATTACAAAAAAAAAAACTCATTCAAAATTATGGAAAAAATTCATATGTATGTACATATATAAAAGAACCCCCCAAAACCTTTGGTAAGCCATATACATCATATTTATATTTAAGCGTGTCAAAAATAAAAATTAACCAAAATCAGATAAGTAATTCAGGCAAAAACATTTCGGAAGGTAAAAATTCTACATATAAGGCAAAAATGTATACGATGTGCAAGAGAAATTACAACTAAAAGTGGATTAGGTGTATAAGATATACCTAGATATTTGGCTAAAAACATAAAGGAAAATCCAAAAAAAAAGAAAGGAAATGAAATGAAACCCTTTTTGGAATATGTAGGAGAAATTATCCGTTCGCTTTGGTGTAACGTTTTTGTGTAAATAACGTATGATTTTGTGAAAGAAGGAAACAAAAAGGAAAACAAGAATACCATTAATCCATTAAAAAAAATAAAAGTAAATTCAAATTAGAACAAATTTTTGTCAACAATTAAAATGACCTAGTAAATGCTAAATTCAAATTTATATAGTGCACATGTATTTGTGTACGAATATACATATGTACATATGTATGTACGTATGTATGTATGGAGTGTATTGCATAAGTTCGATGTGAGTATATAAAGATTATTATTAATATTATGCTTACCCTATCATTTCCAAGTTATTTTGTTCGTAACAAATGAGAAAAAACCCATGGAAAATCCAAATCCAAAAACTAATGATATTCAAAGCCAATGACGGGAAACAACAACAATAAATGTGCTGATGTGCTGAATGCCACAAAAAGAACGACAACCAGATGGAAACATTTTCGATTCCTTTCAAATGTTTAGCTAACCAAATAGATCTATGGCAAAATCATTGTAAAAAAGTATAAAAACAACAAGTAATGGGGTTGGCGGCAGATGAACAATTGCTAATGGAAAAGTTACGATTTGTGTAAATGTGAACATAATGAACAGTAAACGATATAGCAGGTATACAATAATGGCCGAAATGAAACCAAAACTAAAGAAATGAACAACTTACCGCAAGGAGACAAAGCAAATACAAAAAAAAACACACAAATGACACAAAAACAAAACTATTAACTTGTAACGATGTGAACTTGGAGCATACTTTCAGTATTTTTATGAATACTGTCAATAAAAATTAATAAAACATAAGCGTGGGACATTGTTTTTTTTATTGGGACTTGGGGTCGGGCAATACATTTTGCATTTCGAATCTCACGAAAATCCCGACTTGAAAGCTGCTAAAATCCCTCATCATCATTATACACCAAATCTCCAACTGAAAAGTTGGCTGTTCCCTTGAACAATGAATACTTCAAGTGAGTATAGCTGAAATTGATCAGATAAATTCAACTTTCGACAAAACCAGATGGAATTCAAAATATAAAAGAATTTTAACCACAACAAAATTATTTAAAATTTCTAAATTTCGGATCCCAAACTAAGTTTTAATCGATTTTCGATGATCAAGAGATTGAAATGCGACCTCAGTCCGGAGCTGACCACCTGCCTTAAGTTGGCGGACAAAGATCGATCCGATTGTTGCCGGATCCAGGACCCCATTCCGTACGATGGCGAGTGCTTCATGAAGGACATTGGCAAGGAACTGTCCAAGCTCTACCGTCGCCATGAGCGCATGTTCGTTAAACGGCGGCGCATCATGGAGATGGCCCTGCCCGTTCGCCGGCAATGTCGCTACGTGCCCAAGTGTGCGTGTCAGTTTAGCAAGACCATCGAGATTGTCCACGCCGACCAGCCAAGCTACACGCGCACGGAGCAGCTGGCACTGCCCACAGTGCGGCGGCTACTCAATCGCAGGCAGCTCGCCCTCAGCTCGGGCGACGCGATCGGCGAATCCATACTGAATCGGCTGCTCCGCTATAGCTATCTCTCGCTCTACAGTCGTCTGACGAACACACAGCCGCTAAAGAAACCGTAAGCATTCCTCTCAGACTCTTAACCTGCCACATACCTATTCTCATTCCCCGCCGTAATGACACTTTCAGAGTGAAGAAGAAGAAAACGACGAAAAGGCAAAAGGCTCGCCAGAATAAATTCTTCGCAAAGTTGGCCGTACCGAAGGTGGTGCCGAAACCACCAAAGCCGGTAAGTGATCCATTTGCAACAGAGTTAATAGATGCCATTTTTAATAACTTTCCCTCTTTCCCTCTTTCGAACTTTCCTGCACACCGCACAGGAACGACAAGTTAAGGAGATGAGTGCGGGTCGCCTTAAGAAACTGTCGCGACCCAAGCGCTACGTGGAGGAGGTCAAGCCCCAGTGGGAGCTAACGGAAACCATGCGCAAATACAAGCCCACCAAACGCATCCAGATAATGGCCAAGCACCACGAGCGCGAGAACGTCCACATTAACGAGAATCCCGAGAAGGTGGCGCCCAATGCACTGACATACAAACGTGGGTAGCGCCAACATCCTCTACTTTCTGTACCTTGCTAATGATTTCTTCGTTTTGCAGCGAGTGCCCGCATCAAGGAAATGTCTCAGCCGCTCACGATGCACGAAGCGAATACGGTGCCGGCGGACATCAAGGAAGATCCCTTTGCCATCGCCCCGAATGCGCTCAAGTACAAGGCCACGTCCCGCATCAAGGAGCTGGCCGAACCGAAGGAGTTCGAGAATACTCACATACGCGAGAATCCGTTTGCCATCTCGCCGGCGGCGCTCAAGGCCAAGGCCACGCCACGCCTCATCGAACTGGCCAAGCCCAAGGGCGGCTAAGGATCAATCTCTTTCATCCTTTCAGATATTTTTTTTTTGCCTATCTACGTTTCGATTCGTTTGGTCAACTCCCATTTAGGAATAAAAGTTTATTTTTCCCCAAGTGCTTGATCGGAACAATGGCAGGTCACAGGGATCTGGGCAGGATTGGGGGTAGTCCCGACTCCATTTCCAGTGCACTGTGGCCTGGCATTAGAACGGTAGACTTTCTTTCTCGATGCGGCTGCGCTGCTGCCTCGGCTGGGCCAGTTTCTCCAGACGTGGCGTCAGCTTGGCCCGCATTGCCCTCCGTCGCACTGTGTAGGGCTTCCGCCGTAGCGTGGTGTCCTCCCGCAGCTTTGGCGTGGCCAGGTTCTCCAGCCGCGGAGTTAGCTGACCCGGGAGTAGTTTGCGAATCGGTCGGGACTGGCTCCCCAGGGATTCATCATCAGTAAGTGTCTTCTTTCTGGGCACTGCCAGCAGGTTAATGCGCTCAGTGGCTATGAGGGGCGATCATATGTATCTTGGATCTCAGTTGTACGATTCTAAGGCTCGTCCTTACCTTTGTAGTTCAGTGCCCGCTGAGGCACTTGGAAGGGATTGTACAGCTTCCCGGCGGATGGCATCCTGCTGCTGGCCAACTTCAGCAGTCGTTCGCTGGGCTGAAAGGTGCGCATCGACCAGGTCAGTTGCCAGGGCTGCTTGGCACTCACAACCCTGGGCGGCTGCTTGCTTTGGGCCAGCTCCCGGAGACGCTTGGATGCATCAGAACAATGGGACGAGGTACTCACATTTAGACGCAGATAGTTGCACAATTGGGAAGGGCGGGACGATGAACTCAAACCAAGACGCGAACGATCACGAGCTGAAAATTCGAAGTGTCTGTTTGAAGCCCTTGAGGGGTGGGATGAAGACTTGGAAAAGAAGCTTGCAGTGGATTCCATCGGGCAGACTTTTGGGTTAATGCCGCAACTGGTGCTGCTGGGCACGACTGGGCGAGGGCCCCGCCGCTTGCCGCAAATCCCTTGTGGCGGTGCATAGCTGTAAAGGTCCATGAAGTTATCCTTTATAGCATTCGCAATCCTGCCAACTACTTACGACTGCTTGCACGGCGCACTGGGCATCTCAGAGTTGTGATATTTGTGGAACAGCTGGCGGATGAGCAGCTCGTTCGCCGACACAAGCTGTGGATAGTACTTGTACAGCTCCGCGCTCTGATTGTTCCATGGCCTGTTGCGAGCTTGAACTCGTCTTCTCTTGGTCGTCAGCTTATGGTAGATGGGAGCATGGATGTGGCTATCACTGATTCCGCGTTGGCACGACATAACATAGAGCAACACTAAAAACAGAATCTCTCGAGTTTTGCTTCTTTTTTTTGTTTGTTTCTTTGTTTTACTTAAAATTTAGACAGCTCTCAAAACTGACACAGTGGCGTTTAAATAATAATTAATGTAGATTTGAATTTATTGTTATATCTCTCGTGCTCGTAGTCGGAGCTTCGTTTCGAGTGGGGGGCGCACGCGTACGTACCCACTTAAAGCGCGTTGCTATCACTTAAATTGCTTAAGCGATATCATCTCTGGTTATTCTGTTAACAATTTGCGGGGGGTAGGAAAAAATAATACATAAATACAGCATAATCGGGGTTCAATCGGCCAATCGGTAAAACTAAGGGAAAAAAAACAGGACGGGGCGGGGCCAGGTATTGGACTAAACTTAAATATTCGCCAGAAATAATACGCATTGAAAACATGGGGAAACAGCATACTGGGGGAGGGGGAGAAACTAAAAACGAATGCAAATCTTATCATCTTTTAACAAATCAAATTTCGCTGCGGCAACAACACACAAAAAGAAAAACTGTCTATTGTCTATGTAATAAGTGCGTGCCTTTGGGGGGCCAATGTTGTTGCCTGCTTGCTGTGGAGTTGGAGTCCTGTGCTGATCGATCTCTGCTTGGGTCCAATCTCTTCTAGTGCAAATTGGCAATGACGGCGCGCGTAAAGTCCATTGTGGTGGACTGTCCGCCCAGATCCTTGGTGCGCACCTTGCCGTCGTTGAGCACCTTGTTGATGGCATTGAAGATGACCTCGCTGTAGGTGGGCAAATTGATGTGACGCAGCAGCTTCACGCCGCACAGCATCATGGCCGTTGGATTGGCCACATTCTTGCCCACGGCACCGGCAAAGGTGTGACGTGCACCCTAAGAACACACACAATCAAATCAATATCAGGAAACACAAACATCAGGGGAGACTTACAGGCTCAAACACAACCGTCTCCGATGAGTAGGAGGCACCAGCAACCACACCAGCACCGCCCACCAAGCCAGAGGCCAGGTTATCCACAATGGCACCGTACAGATTGGGGGTGACCATCACATCAAACTGATTTGGATTGGACACCATCTGCATGGTCGTATTGTCCACGATCATCTTCTCGAACTGGATGCGGGGATACAGCTTGGAGACGTCCTCGCAACACCTCAGAAAGAGGCCGTCGCCCAGCTTCATGATGTTGGCCTTGTGCACGGCGGTGACCTTCTTGCGCTGATTCTTGGTGGCATAGTCGAAGGCAAACTTGGCAATGCGCATCGACTTCTTGGCAGTGATGATCTTCAGGCACTCCACAATGCCGGGCACCGATTCGTGCTCCAACGCCGAGTACTCGCCCTCCGTCTGCTCACGGATGATGACCGTGTCGATATTGGTGTGTCGCGTCTTGATGCCGGGCAAGCTACGCACATGCACCACATTGGCGTAAAGGTCCAGATCGTTGCGCAGCTTCATGTTCAGGGTTTGTAGGTCGCCCACATTGCTGTAGTCGGGAGTGGCCAGAATGCCCTGCGATGAACAAAGGAATAATGCAATAATCGGCATTGATATCTCCTGCATTCAAAGGGAGCCGAACAGAACCCACCTTGATGCAGACTTTGTTCTTCTGAATGGAGGCCACCACATCCTCTAGCTTGGCACTCAGCACAGGGTTGATCTCCGACAGGAAGTAGGACTCGAAATCCACGGGCACATTGGCTGCCTAAGCGCGACAAAGGAATAGCAAATATGGATAGCAAATATTTTGAGAAGAGACAAGGTTAGAGGTTCACCTTGAAGACTTCCTGCAGGGCATAGACGATCTCGGGACCCACACCATCACCAGGAATCAACGTACAAGTCGTTCTATTGGCTCCATAGTTTGCATCCTTTAGTTTGCTACCTGTACGAACATCATTGAGGGACGATGAGGTGTGTACACCACGTGCAGCCGCCGCCTAAGGATGTTGCAACAAAAATCAAATAGTTAGCCCATCTTCTGGCTAGGATTATAACCTCAAATACGTGCATCTTGATATTCGCACACAGTGCCAACGGCAGCAGCAGCCACCACAGCAGCATAAGCAGAATCGGCGCCTGCTGCTGCTGCTGACCCAAGTGTTTATGTAAGAGCTCGCTCGATGCGGGGGAGGGTTTACCTGCAAAGCGGTGCGTCCTAGGGTTCTGGCCAGCATTGACATGTTGCTCGTTAGCTTCCGCGTTACTTGTTACAGTTGTGTGGGGCCAATTTTAAATTGACACTCGAAATTTTCGTGGATATATTTTTTGCAACCGAAAATTTCAATAAAAGCCAATCGACCAGCTGATTGACTCGCCAGGGCTGGAGCAACAAAATACCAAAATAAAACCACTCGATAGCTGTAGAGTTGCACATAGGCGGTTATCGGTTGCGTGTGCTGTGGTGGGCAAATTTGAAATTATGGCCTAAATACGAATTTGCAAAGGGGAATACATAGTTGACTGGCTTTCAAAGGGCTATATCGATCGTTGCATTTATAGAATAAAATGATCTATCCTCTATGGAATAAAACATATATATTTGTCGTGGTTAAGTGTTGTTTGATTGAATTTATCCTTTAAGAAACTTTCCCAAAGAGGGCAATCTGCAGCAATTGGGCCCCCACATTACGGATCCTAAGACTCATGTCCTTTATCTATATATAATTGGTATAATTGAAGCTAAAACAATCGTTTACAAATATAAATATACGTGATCTTTTGTTTAGTGTGTTCTCTTGTAGGAATTTTACATATTGCTTTGCATCTGCTCTATCGGTTATCCTTTCTTTAGCTCCTGAACTGAAATCAAATCAAATCGGGTTTGGTTTGGAGGCAGGGGAACATAATCTACAAATACAGAAGACCGCTGGCGGCGGCATGGGACATCAGTGTGTTGGCAGCCTGCTGCATCTCCAGCATGAGGCGGACCTCCTTCATCCATTCGCCAGCGACCTTGCGTGGCGCACCCTGGAGCAGGTTCAAGTACTTCAAGGCCAGCAGAAAGTTGCTGCGATCCACGTAGTACCTGAAACACCACAGATGCAAGCAGTTGTGGTCAGTGGTCAAAGAGAGCCGGAAGATGTCCTTACCTGGCCCTGTTCAGTATGTCATAGGTGTCCAATTTGCTATAATCGAAGGGTTTGTTGTCGAGTTCGTCCGTGGATATGGGATTGTCGGCTCGCATGATAAAGATCGATTGCAGATAAGACAGAACATAAATGGGTAGACTGGCCCCCTCCTCGGGCACCAGGGCTAGCCTCCGG
This sequence comes from Drosophila ambigua, assembly GCA_018150905.1. Taxonomy (NCBI): domain Eukaryota; kingdom Metazoa; phylum Arthropoda; class Insecta; order Diptera; family Drosophilidae; genus Drosophila; species Drosophila ambigua. The sequence goes on from JAECWS010000086.1 coordinate 3,376,266, forward strand.
GCCACACGCTCCACGCTGAGGAAACGCTCACGCAGCGCATCCTCGGGATAGACGCCGCGCTCTTGGGCCTCCTGTGGCATGCTCTGCAACACAGCTGCCACCAGATCGTCGCCCTCTGCAAAAGATTTTCCCATAAGCATTCAGTTCGGATTCGGTGGAGTTGATTGAAACTTACTTGACACCTTGGCAATGGCATTGATCTCGTTCTTAAGTGGACGCAGCTTGTCTTTGTAGCTGGCGCCTGGGGTGGCATTGCGGACAGAAGCCCACAGGGCCTGGCAGGCAGCCCACAAGGCCTGGGACTGGTTGGCCGTACGCTCGGCATCCGCGCGGTCTGCGAAATAGAAAACAAAAGTGGGTCAGCAGATGATTTAAAGCTTCCTTACTAAAGGCGGGTTAACTGTGGGTCAAGTATACCTTGAAACTCGTCCTCTATCTCTACACAAGCGCAGCGTGATTCAAAGGATTAAACAAGGTTATATTTCTAGCAGGGAAACAGGGATCTAGCCAAACCCCAGCCCAAGATACCCCAAAAACTTTCGCATCGTGTGAAACTCACCTGCCAGGGCAGCATCCATGCCGCGCAGCTTGCCCAGCATCGTGGCCAGCTGCAGCTTGTAGTTGGCCTTCTCAGTGGCCAGCTTGTCATCCAGCTCACGCTTGAAGCTGCGCGTCAGATCCGATTCGCGCTGGGCCACAATATCCTTGATGTGATCGGCGTGGGCCTCGGCCTGCTTCTTGAGCTGCATGCGCAGCTGCTTATCGGACTCGGCATGGATGTGGAAGATCTTCTTCTGGTTCTCCACGGCCAGCTTGCGTCGCTCCGCCTCCAGGTGGTAGTCCAGCTGGGCGCGCAGGGCATCCGAATCGTTGTCGCCACGCACCGAGTCGATGGCCCGCTTCAGACGCAGCTCGCCGTCGGTTTGCAGGCGCTGCAGCTCCTTCTGGTAGGCCAGGACATGGGTGTAGGCGTGGAGGATGAAGAGGTCGAGATCCTCCTTGGAGAGATTGAGCTTCTTATCGGAGAGCTTTAGACCGGGAAAAATGGCTTCGATTTCATCGATGAAATAGTTGCGAGCCTGTTCCACATTGCGCCAGTACTTGTCCGACACACTGGCCGTATCCTTGTGCCTATACAGCTCGTCCTTGACGTTGGCAATGTGATCCACCAGCTTCTTGATCTTGTTGCGTACAGTCTCCACATTCTTGTGGTTCTCTGCCGTGGCCACGCCGCTCAAGGCAATCTCACACGCCACTGTCCAGAAAAGAGAGAGCTGTCTTTCATTTGATACCAAATTATTTCATCATTTAATTCTTACCAATCTTCTCCTGAGCTTCGCGCGCTGCTCGCTCTGCGGTGGCAACGGCTGTGTCCCGGGCACTAGCACGATTCCTCAGGGTCGTCCAGAGCGTGTTCTCGCCCGTTTCCACAGCCCTGTCGACCACACGACGCACATCCTCATTGAAGCTGCAAAGGAAATTAATCAGCCTCAAAATTGAACATTCCCAGTCACTATTTTCAGTCACCCCTTGAGCACGGCAATGGCAGCATTGTATTCCTTGACTGCCAACTTGGCCGCCAACTCAATGGCCTTCTCCAGCTCGCCGACCTCCTTGGGCAGCGCCTGGGCGGCCGCCTTGGGTGCGGCAGCTGGGGGTGCTGGAGCAGCTGCAGGTTTGGCAGTTTTCGTTTCAGTTTTCGCTGCTGGCGCGCCGGCAGGTTTCTTCGCTTCAGGAGCTTCACTCTTCAGAGGCTGGACCTTGGGCTCCGGACTCGCGGGCTTGTCGCTGCTGCTGCTGCCACCGCCGAAGAGACCCGTCACCTTGGAGGTCACAGAGTTCACTGAGGAGCTGACCGTGTCGTAGCCAGACTTCACCTTGTCGATTTGTTCGCTTACACTCGTCGTGATTCCCTTGAATGGTGTCTCCTCCTGCAGTGCCACTTTGATCACCGCCTCGGCCCCGGGCACCTTATTCTCCACCAGTTTTCGGAAGTCATCGTCGTACCTGCAGGAAATGGGCCCCTGAATTGAAGTGTACACGGCGATTATATGGATACTCACTTGGCGTAGGTGATTACACCGCCGACAGCAGCCAGGGGGGAGATCAAGACCAAATACTTGCCGAAGCCAGCTTCTCGCATATGTGGGGGCGGTGGTAGACCATGTCCATTTTCTTGTCCACCTCTGCTGCTGCTTCGTTCCCTTCTGCTGTTGTTGTTGCTGCTGTACTGCCTGCCATTTGTTGTTGTTTGCAGGGAGCGCTAAGCGAAACAAAAGTAGTGGACAAGAGGTACAATCAATTTCGTTACTTTTAGCACGTCCATGTCTCGTGACCAGCCCCTGCCGACCACCCAGAGCCTCGGCAAACTCGGCTGGATCAGGGTTCAGCTGGAATTTTGGACATTTTCGCATATTTCCTGCGTTTGGTAGATGACATAACCAGCGCTTCTTGTATATTTTGCAATTGGCTTGTTAGTGGGTGTGCGGGGAGCGGTCGGGGCAACGGCGCGGTCGGTGCGGGGCAACGTGACGATTGATTTTCGTCGGTGTTATCACATAACTCACCTGCAAGGCGCACTTGCACGGATCTCGAACCGCTAGCCGATACATGATTTGATTATGGAATTTTGTTTAATTTCGCTCTAGCTTGGTGCTGCCCCTGCTCCAGTTTTATGGCCGGCGGCGTGAATAATTTTTCCTGCCCGATTCTCTCGCAACGTTCAATACTGGCCTCTGCTCTGCTCTTGGCTGGTGTTCGCGTTGGTTGCTGAATGGCAAGCGGCGGCAGAGAGCACACAACGTCTATAGTTTAAAATGTTGCTATTCTAATTTTCGCACCTCTACTAAAATATATTTCTATGTTTTCTTATTTTAGTATTGTCATAAAATCAAATCAAATAATTGCCAAAATGGGATCGAAACGAGTGAAACTATTTACAGTTAACGGCAGTGCTGCCAACTTTTCATCAGGAAAAAAAGACGATTCAGCTTGGACAAGAGAAAAAATAAGCTGAAAAATTCCAGATAAAACCCTTGTAATGTAAAAAACGTACCGTGTTTGACCACGGCAATGATAACACTTTGAGGGAAACAACTGAAGCTCAAGATAAGTATACCTCATACCACAAAGTTTCACTGATGTCTTCCCATATTAGTAAATGAACATTCCCAACTTCCGCAATTCCCAAATTTCAGACTTTACGGGAAAAAAGCTGAATCGGCAGCACTGATTGTGAATAGCAAACAGCTGATTGGATTGGTGTTACGCGACGATTTACGGAAGGAAAATTGGTCATTAATTGTCGATTTTCTGTATTAACCAAGGAAAATGCTGCGAACCCTGCTAACAGGCGGTAAGTCCGATACATGTCAATTGTTATGAGCGCGCTAATTTTGATGTGTGGTTCTATTTATAGCCCTGCGCGGCGTGTGTCGCGTTCCGCCGGTAGCGCCGCTGGTGCAACAGACACAACGTGCCTGTTTTGGCCAGCTAATGACAACAATTCAGAAGCCTAGCCTCCTGTCCGCCCATACACTAGCACCAGCCTCGGTGCAGCTCCTTCAATTTCCCGCTCTGGGAACTACAGGATCCCCGCCGCCCGTACGCAGCGTAACTAAATTCTCACTCATCAAGGGCAAACGCAAGACTGTGAAGGCAGTGTTGAAGCGTTTCAAACGTCTCGACTGGGGCGCCTGGATCCGCACACACTCCGGTCGCCAGAAGAAGCTGTTCAAGAAGTCCAACGCCCTGCGCCGACGGCTGCGCCAGCATGTCTTCACCAATGCCACCCAGAGCTGGCTGCTGGACAAGATGGTAACGGACTTTTGGCGCCGCCCCAAGCACTACATCGATGATCCGTATGCACCATACCACAAACGCGACGAGTACTTTGCCACCAAATCGAAAACATTCAAAGTCTAACTCTTGATTAAATGCAATTATTTCGTTACACACATAACAATTATAACAATTCACGGGAATCAACATGGATTCAGGGAGCCACAACCTTGTTGGTCATTGTGCCCAGGCCAACGATCTCCGTTTTGATGACATCGCCCGCTTTGAGGAACTCTGGCGGATTGCGGTGCATGCCCACGCCTTTGGGGGTGCCGGTGACGATGATATCGCCGGGTAGCAAGGTGATTGTCTGAGTCAATCTGTTGATTACATCGTCGAGCTTGAAGATCAGGTTGCAGGTGTTGCCGTTCTGCTTCTCAACGCCATTGATCCATGTCTTCAGGTTCAGATCGTACACGTTCTTGACCAGACTCTTGTGCACTACCGCGGGTCCCAGTGGAAGGAAAGTGTCCATCGACTTGCCAATCAGGAACTGGCCTCCATTGCGCTCCTTCTGCCAGTCACGGGCCGAGATATCCTGGGCGATGGTATAGCCAAAGACATAGTCCATTGCCTGATCCTTGGGCACACGGCTGGCGACCTTGCCAATGACACAGACCAGTTCCACCTCCCAGTCGATTTTCTGCCAAGATTAACATGGAATTTTCCACTTGTATTCTTGTGTTATCGGAGGTTATCTGACACTCTACATACGTCACTCGCCTTGTGGGCTATCACATTGTCTGTGGGCCCCACCAGGGTATTGTTGAACTTGCTGAAGAACATCGGCTCCTTGGGCGCCGGCTTGTTCTGCTCATCGCAATGATCCTGGTAGTTCAGTCCTATGAAAATACGATAGCACCTGTAGAACAGAGTTTCGTTCACCTTGGGCGTAATATTTACCTATGCAAATGATCTTGCCGGGATCGGTGAGGGGGGGCAGCAAGGTGACATCATCATTCAGCGCCAGCTTGGGCTGCTTTTGCACCTTCTGTGCCAGCTCTTCGATGTTCGGATTCTGGGCAATTAACGCCTTCAGATCGTTAGGAACTCCCTCCACGCCTGACAGCTCCACCAGCGATTTCTGATCATCTGCGAGCAGGCCAAGACGCTTAGCAAGGTCGCCCCTGCGCAAATATTGTACGAAACGCATTCTGGCAGCTAACATTTATCTTCTCCAGGCCGTACTTTGTTTTCAAGTTGCGATCGAACTAAATTTCCAGCAAAATGATAGGAGTGATAAGAGATGGTCGACCGAATCAGGGATGATATTCGTATGGAAACGATAGGAAATAATCCCTGATAACAATTGGATTGGCTGCTATAAAATACGAAGACAGGTGAGGTGGCACCTAATTTTTACAATTTTTCAATGGTTTTATAATTATTTGAGGCCGATACTATTACTACAGTATCGATTGTTTTTTTTCAAAACATTCAACGTTGATATCCCTGGAATTTGATATTCCGTTTAATATTACAAGCTAGTTGGCTCTCTCAGCCCTAAAAAAATAATTTCATCCGATAGATACGGCAATTGTCCACAAGATTGGCTAGTTTTCAAAAGTAATTTTTATTGGAATCTAAACATAATAAGGTTCAAACGAAAGTTGAACACAATTTGTTGAGTTTTTTACTCGTTACTGCTAAATGTTTTTGGGGTGGTTAGTATAAGCATAAGCCCAACCACACGGGCTATATAATAAATTGGGTCCTTCAGAAGCTCATCATGTGGGTGCAAGTTTATCGCGTACATCATAATTTCGTACACTTTTGGGATCAGGGCCCTGCCCAGGTTCTTCGATCTTCGGCTGTGCACTGCATAGAGTTTTAAGGGATCCGATGAAATGGCGAAATGGCGCTCCATAATCAAATTCATGTTTCGAAGCTCACTGTCGTAAAGTTTTTGTTGCTTCTCGGACGCTGAGTTGTCCAACTTTGGCGCATTTTCCAACTTACTCTTCCAGTCGTCTAGTGTATACTTTCCATACAAATAGTCCGTAACATCCGTGAGCTTGTGTTTCGAGAGTCCCTTCTTGAAATGCTCTTTGTCCCATAGAATCGGAAACGTTTTGGAGGCTTCGGACATGCCAGTCACCTTAGCAGGACAGTGGTCAGACACTATTGCCACGAGGTTGTTTGAATATCCCTTTTTGATTACTTGTTTTACTACAAGCTGTAGAGCCGAGTTGATTTTCCTCGAATCTACGCGGGACTCCTGTGTAACTGGCACCTGTCAAGAGGCCAAAAATATATGACTATTGATGTATTATAAGAGCAGACCAGAGGCAACTTACCGCACGAATGTATAAATAATGGAACATAGTGCCCTGCAAGTTGAATGCAGCTATTACAAGTACCTTCCATTTCGGTACGGGTAGAAAAGTCTGCAAATATATTAATACATATACATATACTAATTAAAATCAGCCAAGCTGAGGGATATATGGCTACATACCATATGGGAAAGACGATACTCGTCTAATATTATAACAAACTTTTCATTTCGAAAATACGTGAGGGACGATACCAAATTGATCTTGCCGATTTTCACATCTGCTATGTGACTGGGGCTTTTAAGGTACTGGATCGTGTTTTTCAGATCGTTGGCGTTAAATTCCACTATACTAAATGATTTGAAGAGGTAAAACATGGGACAAACGGGGCGGCGGTTTGTGTATTGGTCCGGCTTCTTCGGATATGCTAGTTTCTTCATCCGGCCAGGCTTTGCCTGTCGCACAGGGCCCACAGCTTCTTCATAGTACCTGAGCTGACGCATTGCTGGTCGCAGCAGTGGCACTGGCTCCAGCTTTGCTCGTATCCATCTTGTCCTGTGCAGTGTAGTGTGTAGTCATGGAAGTCTTTGAAGTCTTGTCCGTGGCTGTGCAGTCCTTGTAGACGGTAGCCGGGTAGCGTCGCGTAGCGTCGGCTTTGCAGTTTTTGCAGCCCTAGCTATGCTATCGATACGAACGTAATACTATCGATTGTTGTACGTCTAGGTCCAGTTTAGGTCCTTACCAATCCTTAGAAGGAGCTATAGTTATAGAAGGACTTCTATAGTTATAGCCATCGTGTTTTTCAGATCTCATGAGATCCATCTCAATTCCAATTTATATAAATCTAATTTATAAATTTATATCGATACTATCGTTTCGACAACGATTCAGCCCTAGTGAAAGATCCGTTATGATATGTGTGTTGTGAGTGTGTGTGTGGACGCGGCGCGCCAAAGCGCTTAAACTCGCTTAAACGTTGAAACTAACTACGTATCACGTAACGTAACGTTAATTTAGTAACTATTTAGTTAAAGTAGTTACCTTGCCTGCAATTAAGTTGAGCAACAGACCGACATATGGGCATAGTTACGTGTGTGGACGCGCGCCAACTCGGCTTAAACTCGCTTAAACGCCTAAACTAACGGTACTAACTACGTACCGTGCAGTAACCGCTAACTTAGTTAGTAACGACATAGTACAAGTAAATACCCCTTACCTGTAGCAACAGCCGGAGCATCCCATTTTGAGCAAATACGTGTGTGTGTGTGGACGCGACGATACCCTCGCTGAATGATCTAAAGTCCTATCTGGCCGAGGATGGGTCCTGTGTGGTGCCCAATTTCACCATTGGACGCGTGGCTGGACTGAATCTGGATGAGATTGGTAAGTGATTGGGGAGGAGCCTTCTCCACTTCTCCAAGTACAGCCTGGACGAGGACGAGCGGCACAAGGTTCCGCGCCCGGTTCCTCGGCCAGTGACACATCCGCGCGCACACTCTTCTTCTTCGCCATAGCCCCGGTATGGTATTTGCTGATTATCTGGTCATACTGATACTATCGATATATTGAAAATTGTACGATGCTTTCAATATGAAATTCGAATTTAAACATCGATAACATCGATAGTTACATCTGTGTTTCTCCAGCCCTAAGTAAAAGCATAAAAAGCAAAAATAAATACTTAAAATCCAATGTTTTGGTCCTTGGAGCAGGTTGAGGGCATGCTAAATGTCCTCAAAAGTTCGACAGATCGAACTGTTGTGTACAAATGCCTGGTTAAGTTGCGCACAGATCTGGTAAAAGACAAGGATGGAATAGTTTTGTTTCGTACTGCTGGTGGCGTTCCCATAATGGTAAGTTTGAGAGCCACTGAAGGGTTTGACACGGACTGATCATAGTCGGTTGGAGCTATTTATTAAACATTGCATTTCTTTTTTTAAGGTTCGTCTAATAACCAAGCTAAATGAAAAGATAATGGAAGTGGTTCTGAGTATATTGGGAAATTGCTGTACGGACGAGCAGGCGTGTATTGAGGTAAGTACATCACACTGTCACAGTTTCTCAAAGAACCATTCTAATGTTTCACCTTCGCAGGCTGTCGAGTGCAAGGTAATCTTCCCACTGGTGACTATCTTGAAGACCATACCCAATCCTGTGATTCAATGCCGCGCCTGCCGTATGCTGGGAAATCTGGCAAAGAGCAAGAAAGCCTCGCAGTTCCTCAATGTGCAATATGCGGCGATTGCTCCGGCCATTTGCCACATTATTGAATCCACAAGTTCGGTTCAAACTCGGATAATGGCATTCCGCGTTTGCCGCTTTCTGCTGGTCAGCAGTCAGTTCCTCAGGCCTTTTTTGGCTGCAAACGGATTCCTGCAGATGATGCGGATATTTGTGGGTGTCATGAAGAACACCGAGGCCCCCAAGGAGCCGCCAATCCAGCCGGACATTGAGGTGTCGGCGCTGATGGGCCTCAAGCGGAACCAGCATCGCGAGAAATACTTTGAGGAGGTGGCCCGCAATCTGGAGGGTGTGCGTAGCGATATCTTCGACCATCAGATGTTGAAGCACTCCACGCGCAACTGCGACTATGTGCTGCCCAAGGAAAACGAAGCCATCGAGCTGGCGCACGAGATACTCAAATGTCTTGTCTTGCTGTCTGCCCAACCGATCGGCCTGAAGGCTTGGGAGGTGAGTCCAAATCAGAATCCATAGGTCCGAATGAATACTTAAACAATCTACTTTCGTTTTTAGCCCGTCTCACGCAATACTTCGCTGGCATCGATTGTTTACTTTGCCACGGAGGACAGCGACCAGCGAGCTTCAGCATTGAAGATTCTTTCAAACTTCTGCAAGGATCCCTGCGCCTTCTACATGCTGAGTACGGCGGATGCCATTGTGGCTGCCTGCGAGATGCTTATGGCTGTAAACATGGCCAAGCCGCTGACAGAGAGTGAGAACCGGCATTGCATTAATATTGTATCGACGCTGTCCACGGATGCCTGTAGTCGCTCGAAAATCCGACGCTGTGGAGCTCTGCGCAAACTGGTCGCCATGATCCGGGACTCGAACTCCCAGAGCGAGCGCTCATCGCTTTTTCACATCTTCAACAACTTTCAGTATGACAACTTGAGCATGGAGCTGTTGCTGTATGAGGGTCTGGTTCCATTGCTGGTGAGGGAACTGAACGACTATCTGGTCAGCGATGATGAGCACCATAAGCGTCGCCGCGAGGAGCGACTGCAGGGTGGAAAGAAGCGTAAAATTTCCGAACTTGCCACACAGGACACGACAATCAAGGTGGGGCTATCCTTGAATGCAATCCTCATACGCATTATACAATTTTATTTCTCTTTACAGTTTGCGAAAACTCTTGATTCCTCGGACTTTGACTCGCCCAGCAGTTCGCCGCGCTCCTATCGCACCACCAGCCCTTGCAGCTCGCGCAGCATGTCCCCATCCTCGAATCTTTTGGCCAATGATGACGATGACAACTATTCGCCGGCTTGCAGCGACGATGAGGACGAAGATGACAATTCCCCCACCAACAATGATACGCGAGATCGACGTATAGCCGCCAATCGTGCACAAGCCTCGAATGTCTTGGATATCCTAAAGTTAATTGAAGACGGTAGCGAACCCATTGACGACACGCTGTCCGACAAGGAAGACTTTGAAGAACTCAGCTCAGATGTGCCTCCGCTGATGTTTCAATTCCGGCATCAGTCAGGCGACACCATAGACATCATTGAGAATCTGCTGTATCGCATTACCCTGATGTTGAATAAGCGAGTGGAGCTGTTCAAGCCGGAGACGCTGGATACGCTCATCAGAGCCATCAATTTGTTTGGTGCCAACAATAACTTTGCCAATGCCCTGACAAATATTTTGCTGTAAGTGAAATTCAATTACAATTTACTAGAACTTACTGTTTCGCTTTCAGGGAGAGCAAGTTCTTTGCCCAGATCATCAAACATGGCGTGGTCCATCAACTGTATCAGCTCACAAAAGTGGAAGAGGTATTTTGTACATCTTAGTCATCAATATTCGCACACATCCATATGTACTGTATCGATCTCTGTGTCTGTTTTTTGTAGATGCGCAAAGATGGATTTGCATTTCTGGAAACGCTTACCAATGTGGGCGAATCGAATTATGGCAAAGAAGAGCTGGTACGACTCTTGCGCTGCGACGATCCCCATGCCCAGCAACGTGCTGCTATATCCGTGGCACACATCATCAAGAGCCCCCGTCTGCTTTATCAGTTTCTCTATGACGGCAATGCCTTGAACTTGCTCTTTGAGCTGCTGCTACGCAAAACAAACGAGGATCTGTATGCGGATGAGGCAGCTGATGCTGTGACATCCATGTCACGGTTTACTCTGGGCATCTCTCTGCCGGAAGCTGAGACTGCGGACAGCACAGCTGGCATCTGCACTCGGCAGTTAAATGATTCGACGCCAATGCATGAGAACTGCGATATGCGATTTATTGTGCACAAAGAAGGCGACGACACACACAGTATTGGCTTTAACAAGCAGCTGCTGTGCGAGAGCAGTGAGGTCTTCAACAGGATGCTCAACAGCGACTTTCGCGAGGGCCATCATGGCGAGATTCAGCTGCAGGACTATACGGCCTGCGGTCTGCGCTATTTTCTGCATTTAATGGGCTGCCACGAGCAGCATTTGGGCCAGCCAAATTACTCCGCCCTAATTCAAGCATTCGAGATGTCTCGCGTGTATATTATACCCGATTTGGAGGTCATTTTGCAACAGCGTCTCGTCCAGTGCCTGGATGCGCAAAACTGCCTGCGACTGCTGGAGTGGGCTCTCAAGAACTACCACGCGGACCTCACGGAGACGGCCATCAACTTCTATCTGTCCTCGGCACTGCCCACGCAAGAAAAGCTAATGCTTTTCCGTGCCGCCGAGGACTCGACATATGCTAGCGAGTGGTTCCAGCTGCTCAATGACGCGGTCATCGAGAGGTGCCGCAGCACCGGCTACTAAACCGCCACCACCTCCATTCTGTGATTGTGTTTTTTCATTTCGTTTTGTTGTGCGATGTGTGTGTTATATATATGTATACCTAGTGCATGCTCGTGTTTGTGACCCATTCCAGGATAGAAAGGACAGACAGGCAGACCGCTGCGTGCATTTTACTCAATTTTATTAGCCACAGCCCTTGCCAAGTATCTCAATGTGCTCCAGTAAATGTTTAGACTACCAACTACCCAATCTTCGCGCCGCTTGTTTCATATGTGGGCATCGCACAGAACCGCAGGGTAAGCCAGTCCACGAGCGGCGTGGGACAAACACAGAAGAGCCAACGATAAAGACGATATCGCCAGGGCTCGTGTATGTACAGCGCCGATGGTTGTGTGCTCGTCAGCGCGTCCTTGAACTTGGCCAGCAGCAGCTCATCCTTCAGCTGGTTGGGCGCCTTGTAGCCGGACACGATTTTCAGATAACCATTGAACTGCTCAAAGTAGACATCGTAGTGGGCGTGCTGCTCCGCGCTGAAACCTTCGCGCATCCGCTGTGCGTGCTGCTGCTGGCGTGCGGCTATGTTGCTGTCCAGCACAAAGGAGCCGGGTATAAAGTTGACCACCTCCATGCCATACTGCTGCAGTTCGATGCGCAAGGAGTCCGTCCAGAAGCGCAGCGCCGCCTTGGAGGCAGCATAGGGCGCGAGAGCCGGCAGGGCCTGCAGTCCACAGTGACTGGTCACGTTGATAATCCGTCCCCGCTGCTGTCTCAGCAGCGGCAGCAGCTGGCGCGTCAATCGCATGGTTCCCAGCAGATTGCAATTAATCTGCATCTCAATTTGTTCGGGCACCTGCCATTCGAACTCCCCGAAGCACATCACGCCCGCATTGTTCACGAGAGCCGTCAGCTGGTAGCTCGAATCCGCCGCCAGTATGTCCTGAAGTCTGTCATGCACCAGCCGTATGGAGCACGGCTGCAGCAGATCCAACTCTAAGGTGTGCATCCGTGAACTCAGTTGCTGGAGCAGGCGTGCCCCATCCGACTGTATGTTGTGGCAGCAGGAGACGACCGTCATGGAGAGCACATTGTGGCAGTAGACAGCCAGGCAGTGGCTGCGAGGCAAAGCGGCTATTAATTCTGTATAATCTGGTAATCGATTTGCTTACCCCAAGCCCGAATCACAGCCGGTGATGAGTATTACATTACGGCCATCAACCGGTAGCTGGCAACGGCCCAGGCCCAATGTGCGTCGCAGGGCGCGTGAAAGGTGGCTACTGCTCATTGCGCCAGCTCTCGTATAACTGAAACAAAGACGCTGAAAATTCTGAAAATAATGCAAACCAGGCAAACCCGAAAATGAATATATGTATACACGATATGTACGTACGTACGTACATATGTGACCATTATCTGTGGCTTAATGGACGGGAGGAACGCTCTGAGTTTACCTGCCGCTTTAGACTGGTCCTTAACAGGGCAGGGCATTTAATGGAGTGTCTTGTGTTTCATTTACAGATTTACAGATCAAAGTGTATCACTTTAATGAATTTATGGTTTTGTTTTAACTCTCCCTTTTCTTTTCAGGGGCCACCCTAATTTACCTGATCACTGTTACCTGCCGATCAGGCCCGACCAGCCTCGGCCAGCAACCAAACCCATTTGCAAGTCATGTGAGCATTACTTTTGGCTTCTAGAATAAATTGAATGCACAATTGTTTTTGTTTTCTTTTTAGGTTTTTTTCGGTAGTTTTATTTGATTTCTTTTTTGTCAATTTTGGTGTGTGTATTTTCTGCCTTATAAGTGCATCGTATCGCATCCTACAGTTTCCTGTTGATCAATTTGTGTGTGTGTGTGTGGTGTGTGGTTTGTGTGTTTTGAGTAAATGTAGAAAATTTAGAACATAATTGCCACATGCTGGGGCCAATTTATATTCTTTTACCTGATTCTGATCTATTGTTGAAATAGCATTTTAAATTTAACATTATGATCGATTTTTGTGTGTTCTGTTTAGGTTTTTGTCTGTTTAATCAGTTTTGAATAATACATTAATTACATATTAAATAATTGCTTTGCTTTGTCATTATTATTTTCTTATAAATTGTATTTGAAAATAGCGCTTTCGTTGCGTTTAGTAAAAATATATTTGGGCTCTTCTACTACTTGCAGGCTTACAGAGTAATCGTCGTACAATAAGTATACAATATTGTTTTTCTTTCTTTTTTGTATGGTCATCTCATCATTTCACATGTGCTACGGCTTCAATATAAAACTGGCATCATCATCAATCAACGCGACTATTATTTAAGTTTTAAACATACATTTAGTATAATATTTATATAAATTTGTTGTTGCATTTCTTAATTCTCTCTCAAGGCATTGTATGTAGTTTGTTTTGTATTTCTTCTGTATTGAATATACTCGTACTCGTACTCGTATGTATGTACATATATTTGACGCAATCTTCTTTTCCTTTTTCTTTTGTTTAAATGTACAATTTTAAAACCGGCTTAGTTCCTTTCATTACACGCTTCGTTTCGTTTAATTCTTTTGTTTGCTTTCTTTCTACTTTTTGTTTATTTTGTTTTATAATAAATATCACAACGCATCCTTCCATCCATCATCCATCTCTTCCACTCTCAACATTAATCCCTTTCCATCTAATCTACTCTCATTTCGGTTTGCATTTTCCGGCTTGGCCGCTTGCGCCTCAAGCTGAAAAATGTCAGGCATACAACACGCTATCGTGCTCCATCGATCCTATCCTATCCAATCCGATTTGTTGTCGGTTGTCGTATGTATATTTTTGGAAAATATAACACGCAAATGAAAATGGGTTTCAAAATTGCACAAAACACTCCTCCGGCATAAAGACATACTCGTAGAAAAATCATAAATTAAACGTAATAAAGATAATAATACAAAAACATTAAATTTAACGGAAAACAAGAGTAACCTGCCACTCCGCAGAACGGGCGGGCGGGCGGGCGGTCCTACGAAATATTCGTTACAGATACGATTTGAAAATAGAACGAAACGAAACATCGTTAGAACTAGCAAAATGTTTTGTTGATTTCAGCACTCCCTCCGCATCCAGCGTAAGTGTAGATACAAATTTAGTTCATTCATTATAACGTAGAAAACTTAGCTTAATTCTGACTTTGTTAGCGCCGTGCGTCGGCCTCCGCCACCGGCCCTATACCGGTTATAAGCTGACCAACTTGGACGGCTCGGTTGTGGGCGTGGGCAGCTCCAGCGGATGCTTGTTCTGCGAGGAGCAGTTGGGCACCAGCGGACCAGAGACGGGCGTCAGCCCAGTGCCACCGTCCATCAGCGAGTCAAAGTTGAAGGTGCCCGTCGACGGTGTCTGGATGGGCACACCCTGTATCTGCGTGGGCGCCCTGCCGCCGCTCACACTCTGCTGCATTTGGCCGCCGAAGGGCCGTTGGACGGCCAGCGTGTTGGGCCGCTCCTTGGGCATCTTGTTCAGAGTGTTAAGTGTGGGGCCGTTGTGGATGTGGCTGATGTTGCTGATGTTACTGATGGTGGTGGGGAAGCTGCCAAAGCTATGCGGCGCCGTGCCCGAGATGGGCGTCTGCAGCGAACCCGCCGGACCGGTGGGCGTCATCAGCGTGGCAATGTTGGGCAGCGGAAAGCGGCGCTTGTGCGGCGGCGGTCCGTCCTGGTCGAGCGAGGAACTCGAGTCAAGGGCACCGTCGAGCGGCTCGTCCTTAATGTGCAAGAGCAGATCCTCATCGATCGGCACCGGCTTGAGATCGAGCGGCGAATTGCTGCGCCCGGTGGAGTTCAGGGTGGCATCGAGGCCGGTGATGGTGCCGCTGCTGCTGTCATTGCTATTGCTGTTGTTGTTGTGGTGGCTGCTGACGCTGCCACAGCTGCCGGCACTGAGGAGGGCCGCTGGCCCGATCAGCCCATTGCAGGTGGACACGCTGAGCATATCGGCACGCACCTTCTGGCACGTGGGACGGTGTGCCTGAAGGAAGTACTCCAGCTGGTTCTTCGTCTCGTTGAGCAGCTCCATCTCCTTCTTCAGGCTGTCGCCACGCTTCTCCAGCATCTCGACCTCTTCGGTGAGTTCGTTGGTCTGGTCGACGCGTCGCTTGCGACAACGTGCCGCCGCCTGCTTGTTTCTCTCCCTGCGAATGCGACGCTTCTCCTCCTCCTCGGGCGTCATATTGGCGGACCTGTTCGGACGCCGTCCGCCGCCACGACGCGCCGGTGTGGCACTGTTTGAGGTATTTGTGTTGCTCTGAGAAGAGCGTCCGGCTGCGGCCAGGACGTTGCTGAAGTTGCTGGCGCCGCCGCCATTGCCGCCGCTGCTGTTGCCCATCATGTGTCCATTCTGATAGGAGGTGCTGTCTGTGGCTCCACTTGCTGCAAGTCAAAGGGAAACACCCAATTAGTATTGCTATGGAGTTTCGATGATGATGCTGATGAAATGCTTACAAGTATCGGATATGCTCTGATCCTCATTCAGCTGCCCATCGGCCCAGGAGGCGTTGGACTCCTCCGTATCGCTGCCGGGCATAACGCTGGCCCCGCAATCGAATACCTGCTGCTGCTGGCTGATTAGCGGATTGCTCACACCAATTATGGTGGCCGTTGTGGTCGTCGTTGTGGGTACCACCGATACCAAACCGTTGCCATTTCCATTGCCGTTGCCGTTGTTGCCGTTGCCATTGCCATTGTTGTTGCTTACCAATGGGGCCAGCGGGGGCGGCTTGAAGCCGGCCTGATATGGTGCATTAACCACATCGTTGGTCATCTCGTAGAATGTCTCCTCAATGCTGCGCAGCGTGGTCGGCGTCAGCGTGGGCGTCGTCAGCGTTGGTGCACTCTGTATGCCATCGAATGTGCCGAGCTGCAATTGGATATAAAAAGCGAAATTAATCAAAAATGTTTACAATTTATTTCATGTTTAATTTGTTCCGAGAGGCAGGGCAAAGGAGAGAGGGCAGTGCAGCGAGGGAGAGAAATGTATGTAGACAGAGAGAGGATGTGAGACAGAGAGGGAGATCCATCGCTTGAATGTTTATATTTCTGTGCCATTGTTGTTTTAGTTTGTATACCCTCTAGGAGCATTTTCGCCCATGGAAGCTTATCCTCTACAGCCGAGGGTAAATTTCCTACAGCTGGCCTTTCTTTCTTCTTGTATTTCTATTTTTAGCGATGAACAAAAAATCACAATTGTTTCGCGCCCAAAACCCCAACAATCGTCGTATTCCAACATTTTGAAAGTACAATTTTTGATTTTCCCCCGTTTAATTTCGATACCGATACACCGATACCGATATTTGTATACCTGCTGCATGAATAGCTCGCTGGCTAAAAAATTGGCAATTTCACTGGCATCCATTGCAAACTTGTCGCCATTCGTTGTTGTTGTTGAAGTATTCGTTGTTGGATTGTTCGTTGGTGTAATTTTTGTTGGTGTTGCTTTTGGCGTTGGTGTAATTGTTGTTGCTGTTGTTGCTACTGCTGCTGTTGGTTGTTGCGGCTGCTGCTGCTGTTGCGGTTGATTGTAATTAATGTGCCCACAATTGTTGTTGAACTCTTGCTGCTGTTGCTGTTGTTGTTGTGTAAAAAAGTTCTGCATTTGGCACATGGCGGCCATGGCGGCGGCGTTGGTGTTGGTTGCCGCATTGGTAAAAGATTGCCGCAGCTGATGCTGCTGTTGCTGTTGCAGCTGTTGGTGTTGGTGTTGCTGCTGCTGCTGCTGCTCGTAGGAGGCAGCCGGCTGCTGTGTGGGCAATTGTCGTTGACGTAACATTTGCTGCTCTTGCTGCTGCTGCTGCAGTTGTTGTTGTTGTTGGTAGTATTGATTGGCAGCAGCAGCATTATATGGCCACTGTATCTGCGGTTGAGCGTTCTGCGTCAGGGCGCTTTGTTGCGTATGAGCAGCATGTGGTGTCTGCTGCAGCTGTGTCTGTTGCTGTAGCTGCTGCTGTTGCTGCTGTTGTTGTTGTTGCTGTGCCTGATGCAGCTGATGGAGGTAGGGATGGTAGCACGCATTATGCGCTCTACCATTGAGATTTTTCATCATTTGTTCGTTGTTTCTTCCTAGCTATATCCTAACTTATCTCTTATATTTATGCTACTTTCTCTCGTAATATTAAGTATACGCAATTTCAACTCACGTATACGCACAGTTGGGCGCAATGACTAGTATTCGTTATTCGTTATTCAACAATATAATGGGACAACAATGATATATTTAAAGATATACGCTCGAACAATATTCATTCAAAAATCAACAGAAACAGATTCTAGTTTATGTTTAAATCTAAGTGAAAACTCTCTCTTTAATTATTAATATTTACAGCAAAAAGCTAGATCTTCTATCTATCTTTATATATATGTTTCTACAGTATATATTTCCTATATGTTTGCTTGTCTTTATGGTTGTTGTTGTTGTCGCAGTTGTTGTTGTTGTTCGTTCGTTGTATTTGGTTTTTGATTTTGGTTGTATTTTCGTTGTTTTCGACGTTTCCATAAAAAGTTTAGTTTCGTTTTTCAGCTGCGAACAGTGGTTGTGTTTCGTTTTTGTGACGTAGATTCGTTTGCTCAATGTCTCAATGGCTCAGTTGCTTCAATCTCTCAATTGTTGAGTCGCCGCCCTCCGTCTTCCGGGGGTCTGAGGCGCTTTACGATAAGCATTGGCTGATTTCGCAAAGGATCGAAATGAGTATTCCACATAATCAACACAGCAATAATTATCGTGCTCAAGGCTTTAAAATCTAGTGTGACAGACACGTGTTTGTATATGAAGGTAGAAGGGCTTTCGGTTTACGGATTGAGCCTTGCGCCAGTTTTCGGGGCACAGCATTCGATTCGTTTCAATTCTCATGGGTATACGGCGGGCAACGCCTCTCAAAACAAAAACAGAAAAAAAAACTATTCCTCTGCCTTTTGCTTTGGGCCAGCAATTCGCTTTTATTTTTCGTACATATATATATATATGTGGGTATGTATAGGTGCGATGTATATATATTGCTATCTATATATATAATTATATAGCCAAGTAGCTTCTGTTCGAATCCACGCGGCATGCAACGTAAACTGAGAAAATGTGCGTCTCGTTTTATTCTTTGCTTCCTTTTGTGTTGTGTGTGTTTTTCCTTCACATTTATTTGATTTGATTTTATTTTTATTCTATTTTCATTTTATTCCTCGATTCGTTGTGTACTCCGAAGATTCGTTTTTGGCAATGCACACGCGCGCGCCACAAAACAAACAGCAGCAAAATTTGTCAAAAAAACAAAAAACAAAACGAGCAGAAAAATCGGCGAAAAAAAAAACAATTGCAATTTTCGCTTTTCTATTGCTGTTTTTTTGTCTGTTTCGAATTTCCAAATTTATTTTCGTTTTGTTCGCTATTCGTTTTCGGATTTTTGGGTTCGGTTGTTCGGTTTTTCTCGAGCAGGAAAAAGCGCGCGCGCGATCGCCTTTTGGTTTTTAGTTCTCGAATATTTTTCTAAACTTCGATGGTTCGTTGTTCGTTTGCGACTGATTCCGGGGCGAGCGAGAAATTGGCAACGATCGAGAGATCTTGAGATTGCGATTTATCTAGAGAACAGCCAGCAGCCAGCAGCAGCAGCACACACACAGAATCCCCAGAGAGCAGAGAGCCGTTTGCTCAAATTAGAAGACAACCAACTAAGAAAATCAAATAAATTTAAATGCTGGCTGCTCTTAATTGAGCGGCAGCCCACACGGCGACATGTGGGGCAGGGCAGGGCAGGCAATGGGCAGCCCACGCGAGTCTTGCCTTAAACATTTTTATAGCAGACACATATATATGTATGTACATATGCCATACCCGCCATAGATGTAGGTTATTTCCGATCTAGCGGATCTTACTCTTTCCCTGGAAACGCTTTTACTTTGCCATAAATCATAATAATTAAAAAGGCCGAAATGAAACATTCAGCGCAAGATTTGGCAACCGTTTTCTTTAGCCAATTTGCCGAACTTAACATAACATTTATTTATAGCAGAATTGTCGTCTGTCACATCTGACGATGAGATGGATGTGTGCTGTGAGCCACAACAGGTGTGTGCACGCGTGAGGGGATCAACGAAAGCATTCCTGCAGAGGAACCATACAGACCCCCTGTCGTGCAAATGGAATCTAAACACAGGGTATTTCTTGGAGGGTAGGGTATATTAGCTTCGCGCGGATAGAAGCGACAGTAGAAATGATTGACAATGGATTTGAAAGATTTTTGGAAGAGGAAGAAATACTATATATTGCCTCCCATTACGATCGAATTATAGCCGCTATGATGAAATAATTTACACTTTGCTTTTTCGTTTATTTTCCTTTTGTTGTTTAGATTGTTGGCGGCTTTTCAAATTGTGAATTAAGTCATTTCCATATTAAGGAAACATCTGAAAGCAACTCTACCTTGTCTTTATTTCCGTCTTTTCACATCCGATCCATTTTTATTTTTATTGACTGATCTTATCGGAGGGGTATACATTGCCCAATCCGAAAGGCCATTCCCTTATTGACAACAACATTCTGTCGTGTGGTATGGTGTGGTGTGTCGTGTGTGGCAGTGGCAAACAATCGATTTTATTCTTTGTACGCATGTTTATTTTATATTTATTTATTTTATATATATTTGAGCATTTACTTTTGAAGAAAGCCGCCGTTTAAACACCTTCTCCACGTTGTCTGGTCGGGTCGGGTCGGAGACTTTCATTTTAACCTACTTTCGAATGTAAATTTGCTTTTGCGAACTTGTTCCCCAACCGTATGAACATGAACTGTATTTGGCCGATGAATCAGTCAATTTAAAATATATAAATATATATTATAACAAATAATAACCATAATAATATGTAGTACGAGCAGCAGCAGCCGCAGCCGCAGCAATTGTCTAAATTGAAACGGGGCTCAGAGTCAGAGTCCCATCATCAGTAGACGTCTCTCCCTTATCATAGAGGTCTGAGCCCCCAGAGTTCAGATCTGAGGGTCAATTGAGCTGCGCCAAAGCGTGGCAAATGAAATGAAAAGAGCACGGTGGAGGCAGGGAACAACGAGAACCCAGCACACAGAACACTACTGACGTAGTCGCCATAGTTAGCAAATTGCTGACTAATACATGGGTCTGCTGCTGCCGCTGCTGCTGCTGCTGCTACTGCAAATTTGATTACAGTGGGACTCAACACAGCTGTCTGCCCACTAGTACATACAGTGAGACATTAGCAGTAAAAAGAACTGCGATTTGCATACCCCACCTATGACCTTGACTCTAATTAGTTCAACATTTATTTTCTCTCTCTTCTCCCTCTCTCTGCCAAAATATTAGCTCCTGGGGGGGTTTGGGCTGGGTGATGGTGGTGCAGTGGGAATTGGCAACAAGTTGACAGCCACAGAAATATCGCATCGGCTTTTGCCTTCGACTACGAGTCCGTTGCGAGTGCGAGTGTGTCTGCGTTTTAGAGCTGACGTGTTGACTTATTTTTAGATCAATTTTAGCCTGACAATGACGTAATAAAGGCAAAATAAAAACAACAAAAACTTGGCAACATCAAAGGTAAAAACAACCACAAAAACAAAAAAAGCGAAAACACAGTCGACAACAATTTGTATTGTTTATATCATAAGTGGCGTTGAATTATTATTAAGTGTTGGGGAAGAGAGAGAGTCAGCTGTTAACTGCCAATGTTAATAGCCAACAGTATGCTGTTAGGATACGCTGTAAACTGTTTACAGTCAAATGTTAGTGCTCTGGTACAGCCTGTACCTTGCAATTGTTTGATTAAATCTGTTTCATGATGGATATCAAAACTCTCACAGTGTATACCACAATATATATGAGAATATATATAACCAGTAGAATCTTGTAACTATCACATGATTTTATAGTTTAAATATATATATATGTATCTACATTTTACTAGTTCAATAAATTAATTAATCTATTCTATTCAGTTGTAATTTCTTTTCCTCGTTTAGAACTCAGCTACAATCGCATGCTATTCGCCTGTTAAAATGATATCGCCACAGCTATTCTCTTTCCAAATCAAGATCGAAATACAAAACACAATTTCGCATTTGTTTTAACGCTATTTTCTTGAGTTGTTTCTATCGGTTTGCGGCTGTTTTAGTTGCTATGTATTAGTTTTGCAATGGCATAAATTAACTATCTGTCGAGCTTGTTAAATACAAAATAACAAAAAATTGCACTGATGAAGGTTACAGAAAAGCCTCTGAATGTTGCTATTTTGCCCCGCCAGTTGTTTAGTTAGAAATGCGCATAATTATAGTACATAGCAGCTAAACAGAAAATACATTTATTGTATTTTTCAATTGGCAAAGACTTTAAATGCAGCTCCAAGCAGCGCAGCATAGCATTGTGTTGTGCCTCAATGTTGTTGCAATGTCACAAAAAGAAAGAAACAAAAAATCAAGACACAGAGAGAGAGAAAAGAGAGAGATAGAGGGAGAGAGAGAGAGAGACTTGAAAAGTTGACAAGTTCAAGTGCGTTTTGAGTGTTTCTTTTGGTTATAAGTTGGGTGTGGGATTCTATATAAATGAGTATACTACAATACTATAAGCAGAGACTTCCCTTGACGATAAGCATAATTTCAGATATATGTATGCATGCATGTATGTATGCATGTACATATCGTATGGTAGTAATATCTGTACGTTTCTATATAATTTGCATTTGCGAATATATATGCAAATATTCTGCGAATAAAACAATTAACGCAAAGGAGAAGGCAACGCAACAGAAATCATATCTTATTTTATTATTTTTATTTTCGCATGAACGTGACCGCAATGCCAGAAAGGAAAGAGAGTGTTGACTGAGTGCCGGGTGTGTGCTGGGCCTCTCAGGCTCTGTTGATAAAGCCGTGTGTACGTATATCCCCCTGGAGCCTCGTGATCCAAGAATTTTTGGAGTGCCACCGAGTCAATGCCCCGGGGTAGCGATGGACAGCCTTTTTTAGGCACGCCACAACAGCAGCGGCAGCAGCAATGGAAGCCCCTTGACCATATCGTGCTTATATAACATACATATATATACGAGTATGTATGTTAAATATGTATATATCCCCAGCACAAAATTTCTGTCTGTGAAGAGCAGCGCCGTCATTAAAATCACTTGAGGTTTAACCATTTTTGGAACGCCCCCGCAACAACCAAACAAAAAATAAAAACGAAAATTGAATTAAAGTTAAGAAATTTGTTGAATTTTTTGTTGCTTATATTTTATTTTAACTGCCGGACAGAGCCCGCGACAGAAGCCATAATTCAAAATTTGCCAAAAAGTGCAGCAGAAAAAACATTCAACCGCAAAAAAACAAAAAACAAAAAAAGAAGAATCAGAAAAATGTCAAGGCGCAGGGGAAATAAATTTCAGAATTGACTTTGGGATATGGGATGTGGAGGCTGCAAGGCGGCAGGAGTGCTGCTGTGTTCCTTGGGTGTCAGGCTTTAAGTTGAGTGTCAAATTAATCAGACTTTTGGTAGAGGGACAGGACAGGGCGTGGAATGAACAGCGATTGACAAATTTGCATGAAATATTTAAAAAGCACAAAAAGAAAGAGAGTTAAAATATTTATGTTCTGGCGTTTGGTTGGCGGTGCATTGAACCCCCTCGCGACTAATGAATAAAGGTACATACTACACCTCTCCTACCTCTCGCCAAACTGTGGAAATTTATTTGTTTTTGGGTGGGGTTTTAGCTTAGCCTTCAGGGGTTGGGGTTTGTTGTTTCACAGCACTTTTTTGGGGGGCTACGAGATTAATAAAATAAAGCACTAAAAATCATCGAAAAGTGAACTTTGTTATGTATAATTAAATTTGCGACCGCAAAAGTGTATGTGTGTGTGGGGAGGGGAAAGTAAAGTAAACCCTCGATATACGCATATGGGCAAACGTGCAGCTAATAAAATGACGCGACATTGGTCTGGGAATAATTTATTTAAATGCATTTTGTCGCGACGCGACGCGACACACACGACAGTGAAAACAAAAACAAAACGAACAATGAACCACTGGCGTTTTGGGGGAGGGACGCGACTGTACGGAATTTATGGCCAAGTTTGCAGTTCGAGGAAATGGCAAACAAACGACGCGACGTCGAGGCGCCACCAAAGGATAAAAATGCACACAAGGATGGGCCACACAGAACATGGACAGGCAGCAGACAGGAGGCAGGAGACAGTAGCCAGTAGCCAGTAGACAAGACAGAGCCAAAAAGAAAGGACCTCAGACAAGGAGGAGAGAGAGAGAGAGTGGAGCGTAGTAAAAGTTGTTTTCACTTTTCATTTTCGAGGTTTGGCCAATTCCGATTCCAAGAAGGACATGACCGCAGCCATCGAAAGGACAGACCTCTTGCCAAGCTGAAATTACAGCTGGCAGCAGTCAAAGCACAGGATATACAAAGACGAGGACCTCAGCCAGAGCAGGGAACACAGAAAGTGGGGGTACCCCTGGCTAAAGCAAAAGGACATCAATTACAGGGCAACTTGCAATCGTGTTTCTCCCGTCAAATTATCTGCACCAAATTTTGTTGGCAGCCCAAAAAAAAAAAAACCATTATCCATTTACGTGTGCGAGCTGTATCTTTTCTTTCCCTTGAGCTTCAATGGAAAATCGACTTGAATTACGAAGAAAAAATTCAATTAAATTGACTGGAAATTGCAATTAGCTGACCGCACAGACAGACACACACACACTCGTACACACTTGAAGCCGCAGATACAAAGATACATTAATTTCGGCTGCATCTTAATTCAATTCAGTCGCTGCACGCTCCATGGACTGTGGCATGTGGCATGATCGAAGCAAAGATCGACAGCCATACTCGTATTTAGGCCAGTTCTGTAGGGGAAAAAAGGTGTAGCAGCGTAGGGGTAGTGCTGCCTGGTGTGTAGGTAGGCTTTCATACAAAGGAAAGTTATTGTCTACCCCCCAAAAAAAAAAGATCTGCTCAGACTTCAAGTGATTTCTTTCATGACAAGGGGGCCAGGCCCACACGGCAAGGCAAATCGAAGAACGCCCACAACTTCAAAACACAAAAATGCCCCTCTTTCAGCGACTTAAGATTCCATTGCGAAAGTACACGAATCAAATAAAAGTAATAAAAAAAAAAATATAAGAAAAAAGAGAGACAGACCATATTCGTTTTTTGTTGTGTTTTTTTTTGTGAGTTAATTAAAAGAAAGTTGGACTTTGTCTGGATATTGTGGGGGCGCCGTTCCATACGTCCCATTGCCTGTCGACTTACGAGTAATAAAACAATTTGAAGAGAGCTTAAGCGGCGGTGTGGTGCGGTGCGGTGCATGTGGCAAGTGTTTGACTTGCAGCATGTCACTTTGAACCGCCCTAATTGTGAGTGAGTGGAGTGGAGAGTCCGAGCCCCCCCTCCCTACCTAACATATGAATACTACGAGTATATTCATATAATTCTCTGAGTATCAAGTGTCACGCGAATGTGTCTGTGCCTTTGAGGTTCACAAGTCAAAGGGTCACCCCCATTTGGACCCTCATTCACTTTCATTTTGATACAAAAAAAATTAACCAAAATTATATGCAACAACAAAAAGTTCCCTCAGCGGAAAGACAAGTAAAAAAGCAGCGCAAAAGTTTTTAAATTGTCACGAAAATCGCACGTGTGCAAAAGATATCAGCCATAGAGCACCAGACAGCGGACAGCAGACAGCAGACGAAGACCGAGACACAGACCCCGACCGCGAACCCGTTGAAAAACGCAACTGCAGACCAGACCGGATCACTGGACTGTGAAATGCAATGTAAAAAAATTAGCCGAAACAAAAATTAAGCCAAAAAACAGTATTATGTAGCTGTAAATGTTGGCATGAAGGTGCAGCGTGATTTACCGTTTGGGGGTGATTTTTTGTTGGGTGGGATACTCTTAGAGTCCCAGTATATTAATTAGCAAACCAACAAAATAGCTTACTGTAAAAAATATAAAATTCTTCATTAAAATTCTCCATAATTTATAAATTCTATAGCACTTTAAAATAACAAACTTCTTGTACATATTTTATTACCCCATCCTTTACATAACACTGATTTATCAATTCCATGGCAATTGCCAGCGGTGGATCCAATGATTTATTCCCTATCTATCGTGTCGTATGACAACGAAAAATTTGTAGCAATGATGGATCCCCCGACTACGTCTCGGTCGAGCCACAGCCAACAAAAGCTCGTAATTCCCTTATCAAAAACACCGAGTCGAAAGCCACAAAATATAGAAATCTTTTTTAGGGTAATGAGCATTGAATAGGGCAGGGGAGATTGGGTAGATCGGATGGGCGGGGCCTTATCGGTGGACAAACTCAAACTCAAACAAAAACACACAATTGCAAAACAGCAAATAACACTAAAATTCGATACAGATAAGGGGAATAGTGGGGGGATAATAATGAAATGGAATGGCATGGAATAGAAAAAAAAGAGGGGATCTCCAATTTCTAAGAATTTAATATCAACGAACGAACGATAGCGCGAAAGCTTATTGGCAGAAATAAATACGAGTATATGTTAGAGGCGTAATTTATAAAAAATATAGCGTTGGAATTCGAGAATTTTCATGGCAGTGGCACTGATAGGAGCAGTGTGTGGTCGGAATGGAATAGCAATAGCCATAGAGCTGATAACAAACACTCTCGAATGTCCCTAACTATGCCAAAGTTGGGGTGGGAATGTGCATACACCATCGCAACGATAGGGCTAGGGGGTAGGGTTAATTTATAAGATCTCTTACCACTTTAGGCAATGGCGATAGCGGCATGCTAAACAGATATTCATCGCCAAAGATATTGTAGTTATCCAGCGTCATCATGGATCGGCTGTTATCTGTATCTTTTACGCTGCGGATATTTATTTATATTTTGTGTTTCCTTATTGTTTTGCTTTATTTCTTTCCGGCACAAAGTCTATGTTGCCGTTTAGCCAAATGCAAATGACTCAAAGCGATTTCTGGCGAAATACGCCTTTGTATATGTCTTAAAATTCAATTCACACACTGCCACAAATGTATCTCGCTATCGATGTATCTGTATCTGTGTATTTGTAGTTCGAGTGGCGCGCGATCGTGCGAATTATTTGCGTTGTCCGTATTTCAATATTTCCGAGAAAATTGTTCGTTTCAACTATGCTGCTAATTTTTGTTTGTATTCAAATACCGCACACATTTCTGCTTCAGAGAATTTCACACTGTTTTACTTTTTCCCTAGGCGCTTTTCGCGTAAATTCACTCGATTTTTCTTGACGGTTCTTTTTTTGTGGTTTGAAATGAAACGACGTTTCACAGAGACTTTTGCCGAAGCGTTTCGCACGGCCAACTTGTTTTGACTAATGCGTCATCGTCGGCCGACTGGCCTTATATACGCCCCCAGAGGCCACCCAAACGAATTGAGTATTTTTCTTTTTATCGCTCCGAGTGAAAGAGAGGGCCAGTTTTTACACTGACAGTTAGAGAGAGAGAGAAAGAGAGAGCACGGAGCACAGAGCACAGAGCATGGGCCTTTTTTGAGTGGAATTGAAAGCTTGGCGGGGGCTCTGTGTGTCTCTGGCTGGCATTTCCTGAGCAAAAAAAATGAAAAAAAAATAAATAAAAAGCAAAAACTGCACAGACCACAAATTATGGTACAATTGTATATATAGATATATATATGTATTTATGTATGTATGCATGTATATATCGTGGGTTTAACCCGCTGGCTGCTATATATACTACTCGTATATCGCTTAAGCGGGCACGGCACTCACGTGCCTCCATTGCGCCTCGTAGTTTTTCTTTCGCTACGCGTTGTTTACCGTCTCAATTCTTGTGGCTGGGTGGCTGGCTTCTTTCTTATCTTATCGCCAGACAATTTAGTTATGACATAAGCAACTAAATTTAAAGACACAGCACAGGTAAAGTCCCCCCTTTTTTGTTGTTCAAATGCAACCAACAACCACAATGGTTGGCCTTTGTAATCGTGGGGCCCCAAAAGTCGCCTTATGCCTTATCTCGCATTTTGGCTCTACGAAATGGGTCGCCAGGCGATTCAATTCGATTCCGATACGAATCAGGTTGTCGCCGTTGCCGTTGCCGCCAGCGACGCCAACGATCCACCTGAGCTTTCGGTCGATGAGAGGCCAGGCAGGCAGCCAGGCAGGCAGGCAGGTGTTCCTCTATAGGCATTTATCGTATCTATGTATGATATGTCAGCATTTTCAATAAATATTGATGGGGTTTGGGTGCCCCCCTCTCTATCCACTATCCAACTGCCTGCCTGCCTGCCTATCGACTCTACCGATTGATGCGTTCCGTTGCGGTGTCATGTAATTTTATGCGCAACAAAATGAAAAGGCCACACTGACCTTGTGTCGTCACTTACGTGGCTCTCCTTTTTGGTCTGCAGGGGGGTGATTGGGGGGGTTTGTGGTTGGGGAAAGTGCAACCATAAGTGGGTCGTGTGACACTAAACATCTGTGTGGCACAAAGGCCAATTGCTTTGCTCTACTTACCTGCAACGAGAGATAGCAAGAAAGAAGAGAACAGAATTTAAAATTAGTATTTGGGTTTAAAAAATGCATAGCAAAAAATATTTGTCTTTATTACCATGAACATGGAAATATTCATGGAGCCGATCGACTAATTAACTTAAAGTAATAATTGTTGGTCGTCAAATTGGACCGGTATAATGGGCAACAGTTAAGAGATATGTAGATATATTGTATGAAAAGCATTCTGTAAATTCTACGACCTTCACGGGAATCTTTAATGGGAGTTTCAGCGAAGTTCAATCTCATTGCTAAGATCTAAGTTTAATATTTGACAACTAAGAATGGCACTTATAAAAATAAGGTTTCTCCTGAAAAATGTGAATCTACACAGGAAATCCGGAAGGCTACAACTCCGCATGATTCCATTGAATCAACTAAATATTTTCTTAGGGGGTTTGACTAAATTGACTCACTCGAGTCAACATCGGAGTGCAGATTGTAAATGCTTCCTCTAACGCATTTCAAAGTTCTGGTGAAAATTGCACTACCCTTTTTTGGGTTAGGGTACAATCAGCAATAAGTTTTCAAATGATTTCTACGAACTCATCGCCGACGTCACGGAGAGGCGGCAGGCACGGTGATAAGACTTTGTTCTGTATGCCGCAGTTATCGTGCCAGTAGTAGCATTCGGCAGCTCTTCACTCCACTCCATTTTGAGTATTGTAGTAATGTATTTTTAGCAAGTGGAATCATTTATCGAGTGCTTAGGTCTGGGCTGGCCCACTGCATCTGACGCAAAGGTTGCCTTCGCTGCCTGACCGGAAGCAGAGCCTTGGGTTTCCATTTAATTTGGCAATCGGTTGTAAGGAATAACAAACACAAATGAATAATGAGCGATTTCTGTCGAATAAAAGTGGGTTCGCCGCTGATAAGACCGAATGACCGTATCTGTATCTGAGCAAAGGCGTTTACATCAGTACTTAAAAATAAAGCTATCTTTGGTTCGTTCATTTCATTTGTTTTTCTTTTGTCCAGCGATAAGCAAAGGCACCGGCAGCGGCAACGGCTCTGCGATAAAGTCTTGCAGTTCCGTAGTAACGTGATCCGAACTTCCGGTGATGATGGGGGTGCGGGTACAGCCCGGGTCCAAGTAGTCGCCAGTTTTGTCGTAGGCCCAAGCCATCAGATAAGATTGAACAAAAGTAAATCTATGACAAATACTCGCAGCCCCAGTTGTGGTCTGGCTGGGTATCTGATAGGGAAATCGCTTGGCAATTAACTCATGTTTATGGTGTAAACAGAATCGCACCCACAGATGACACTGCTGCGCCTCCTCCAGCACAGAGGTCCCACTGTAAGATAGCTATGGCTATGTGGAATTTTAATACGTGAAATGGATGCATAGATTTCTCAAATTAAAATCTCCATGCTAAATATATCCTTCATTAATTATTGGATAATCTTTTTAATTTTAATTTTGTAATTTTAACCAATTTCATTTTTAAGCAACACGCGCGCCTACTTTTATATTGGAAAACGTTCTCCCATTTTGACATTAGATCATTTCATCATCAGCCAGGCCTCTTTCCTAGTCTCAAAATCAAAAATCAAAAATCTTTCAAAATTAAACTCTTATTTTGATCAGCATCACTACAAAAAACTTGCACCAACATTAAAGACTTCTAACAACAATAATAAACGAATAATAGCTTGGGAGAATGGCATTCGTTCGTTCCAAGATTACGCTGGGATCACTGGCACGCGTCGCCTTTCGCTGGAGTGGTCCTGGATTCGCGCTCGTCAGCTACAGCCAGGAGCCGTATCTGGTGAAGGCTGTGCAGGGCAAGTCCAAGTCAAGGATCTCCGAGCTACAGTCCGTGGTGCAGTCCGGAGTCCAGAGAAGATACCCGCCCGCAGTGCCGTCAGGCAGTCAGTCCAGAGCGCAGGCCAGCCAGTGCTTCGGCGAGGACAGCTTTTTCATCAGCTCCACGCCCACAGCCGATGTGCTGGGCGTGGCCGATGGCGTGGGCGGCTGGCGCGATATGGGCATCGATGCGGGACTCTTCGCCAAGGATCTGATGCATCGCTGCTTCACCCACGCCCAGAAGCCCACCTTTGATGCGCGCAATCCGCGCAATCTGCTGATCCAGTGCTACGGCGAAATGAAGCGAAGGTGGAAGCCCATTCTGGGCAGCAGCACCGCCTGTGTGGTGGCCCTGAACCGCAGCGAGTCCGCCCTGTACACGGCCAACCTAGGGGACAGCGGATTCATGGTGATCCGCAATGGCAGCGTGCTGAATCGTTCCGAGGAGCAGACGCACTGCTTCAACATGCCCTTCCAGATGACGGTGCCGCCGCCAGAGTCGAGTCATGACTTGTGGTTCTGCGATGATCCTGCAAAGGCGGTGGCCACCCGTCTTCTGCTGCAGCCGAACGACCTCGTGCTGCTGGCCACAGACGGACTCTTCGACAACATGCCCGAGAGCATGCTGCTCGATATGCTGGCCAAAGTGCAGGGCGTCCATGAGGAGAAGGCCCTGCAGGAGGCGGTCAATCGTGTGGTGGAACGGGCCAGTGCTCTTTCGACCAACCCCATCTTTATGTCTCCGTTCTCCATCAAGGCGATGGAGAACAATGTGGAGTATCCGCGTGGCGGCAAGCCAGATGACATAACCGTCGTCCTTGCCAGCGTGGCGATGCGCAAGCGGAATGCCACCAGTGCGGGGAATTCCACTGAATGTTAGAGGGTGTCTGTGCGGTGTGACCTATTGACCCCACACCCACACATACACACACACACATACGTCTTTGGGGGAGGCGTTATCAAAGTTAAATCAAAAGTTAAAAGTGTTGCCCGGCAAATATTATTCCAAAGTCAATCAAAAAGTCACCAATGTTGGCAGCGATAAAAATTAAATATACAATTTGTTTATAGAAAAACAACAACAACGACGAAAAAACAATTTAGATTTCGCTGGAATCAGGTGGCTTATGGGGGTGGGTGTATGGGCTGTGCGGGTACAGTATCTGTGGCCCCACTCATTCATTCAGTAAATATGAATGAATGAATGAATGGCGGGGCTACAACCGATTCCACACACACACACACAGCGTAAACAGATTGGATGATGACTCATACGTTTTAACCAGAATTCGTGCGCTTTTTTTCTTGTTTTTCTTAGCCCAGTTAGTGAGTGAGTGTGTGTCAGTGGCGGGAGGGGCAACGAGACGTGCCATGGCCTAGGGCTCCAACAACTCGGCTGCGCCCACACTCTCACTCGCAAAAGCCGGCTCTATGCAAAAGCACTCGCTGCTGGCACACTGAAGCTCACTCACTCACAAAACTCACGAGAGCTTTTGCACTCAAGAGCAAGAGCGTAAATGACTGAGAGAGTCAGACAGAGAGAGAGCGATAAAATGCCAGCGAGAGCGTTATGGATGTGTGTGATACACTCAAGATATAAATAAGAGAGTGGGGCAGGGCGGGCAGCAAAATCAGGCGATGGTCGATGACGTTGGAAATCCCCAATGCTAGCAGCAGCATTGCGAAATTCCCCTCGAGCATAATGCGAGCGGGCCTGCGATAAAACCGCAAAGGATACGGTGAGACGACTAACTGTTACCCACAGCAGACAAAAAAATAAATAAGTAAGCTTAAAAATTTCTTTTAAATATCATAAGACTTTTCTTCGCAGAGCATAAAATGAATCAACTAAAACTATAATCAAAAAATGAGCTTAAATAATTTCTCCAATAGACCCCAAGAAAGTAAAAATACGAAAAATACAATAAAAATATATTCAAAATATATCCACAACTGAAATGTGTGTAACAAACTCTTCGAGAGTGCCAGCACACCCTCAGCTTCCGCTGATTGTCGGGTCAGAAGTTGACACAATCTGGGGGACGGAGTGTGCTGTCGGGCGGGCGTCAGTTCTTGATAATTTCCCCATGGCTTTATCTTTGGCTCGTTTCGCACTTTTCAGCGCCGTATCGAATTGAACCTGATGTTGCAGCTCTCTCTCCCTGTTGCAGCTCGTTCGTTGCCCCTTGGAATGTGGTGCTTGCTTTCGAATGCCTGCCTGCCTGCCTGATGCTGCGCCTCTTCTTGGAATTCCTTGCCGGATGACGCGTCCACACGTTTGCACGGGCCAGCAAGGATCGACGGGCGTGTAAATCTTTCAGCATTGTGTTTGCTGTATGCATTTTTAGCCACACTCCATTCCATTCCAGTCCACTCCACTCCAAACCAATCCACAGCAGCAATCCGCTCCAGATGTGCCCCAATTCGAATAACCAATTCCACATCCCATTTCTGCATCCATTTCCCCAGTTCCATGTGCAATTTCCGCTGGCGGCTGGCTATATGCCTTGAATTAGTCGAATTGTCGATGTATATAACTCAATTAGGGCTAGAACAAGGGGGCTAGCTGAACATCAGCCAACTGCCATTTAGCACTGACACCTTCTCCTCCTCCGCCTCATTCTTTGCCTAGTACTCCTCCTCTGGACTCTGTCTGCCCTTGCTCTAGAAAGTTCAACAAACCCATTGGGAACACAGAGGCGGCAGTGGCAGAGGCGCCACAGTGAATGGATGAACAAAGGGGGTTCTTTGTAGTCCACGGATTTCAGGTTTGAGGAATATTCCTCACATTTTAGTATTTGTTTTGTTTACCCTAGATATCGCATGACTGATTGAGTTTCATTTATATAGTATTAAATTGATACCCTGTAGTTATAATTATACCATATATCCAATAACAATCCCTTACTTAATCGAAACCCAATCGCTTCAGTTTGAAATGCTGCAACCCCCCTGAACCAGTCCTCTGGACTACGCTCCTTATTAATGTATGAATGCTTTCCTTTTCTCTCTCACATGACATCCCACTCCCACTCTTTAGGACCCCGCTTCCTGCTCCTCCACCATGCTCTACAACAATTCCAAGAAAATCGAAAGCGAATGCGAACTCGAAAACACGCAACATTTGACATTTTCCCCCGTTTTTTTTTACCATTTTTGTTTTCATTATTGTATTTTCGGTTTCTTTTGCCACTTAACTGAAAATATATGTATGTATACATATGTATGTATGTATGTATACCAAATGACATAATTGTTGTGTGTGGCTGTGGCTGTTGTGTGTGGGGGAAATATTAGCATTTGAACTGAAGCAAATGAGAGATCATCGCATTCAATCTCATTCTCTCTCTATCAATGTCTCTTTTTCCATATGAGTTGGGATTAGAGATGAGAAATTGGCTGTTAATGAGAGCTCACGAATCACACGAAGCAAATGAGACGCTTACGATGCATCTTACAGTTAAACGAAGAAAGCGAGAGAGTAAAGCTGTTTGTTACTGCTTCTTGAGCTAATGCAATCTCTGCAACATACATACATACATATGTATGTATCCATAAGTCTTAGTTTTTAAACTCGAAATCTGCAATTCATTGTCACGGTGCAAAAAACCCCCATACCTTGACCATCTCTAGCTGTGACGTCATTCCAGCGAGAAACTTTGTGACCAAATTAGGTTCTCTTTTTTCAAAAGAGCTTCGACGTGCGAGACATGCTCCGACATGCTCCGACATGTCTCGACTCGAGCCTCGCGAGCCTCTACGTCGCTGTTGTGGCTCAGCCACAGCCTGAGCCCGAAGCTTGAGTTTAAGCCATTGACGTCATAAGATAATTTCATTAGCAGAGCGCCAAATCCACAAGCCAAGTGGAACTTTCGAGTGCAGAAAACGAACGATAACTAAATACGAGTGGAAATGGGTAAACTTTTTGGGGGATTTCCAAGAATTGATAAAGCAAGCAGGGTATTTGAAATAAGAACCATCCTCTCTCAGAAATGATAAACAAACTAAATCTAACTTTAGACGGAAGTTCATTTTTTTTGTTCTGAATTTTGTATAAACCAAAGCTAAGATAAGGATGCAATGAAGACTGCGCTAATTTACGTAAAACCCCCCAACATAACGTTTATTTAAAGATATAAAACAGATATAGATGTAAAAATAATAATGTAAAGAGAGAGAGAGCGAAAGCTTACTGCAAAGCTACTCTGAGAGAATGAGAAAAAGAGCCCAAAGCCAATGGAAATGAAGATTTTTATTCCGATGGGTTTATTAGCCATCCATAAATTAAACGATAATACTCCCTCACTATTTTTTTTGCTGCAATTCTTTCCCTAAATTCCACTAACCATGACTCTTATATCATTTTCTAAACTTTTCCTCAACTCCACGCGTATCTACAATCGCATCACATACATATACTCCCTAAATTCCAGTTAAAAATAAAACGTATATAATATTTTCCAGTTAAAACCTGTTCAAAAATGGAACCCTAGTCAAAA
Source organism: Drosophila ambigua (assembly GCA_018150905.1). Classification (NCBI taxonomy): domain Eukaryota; kingdom Metazoa; phylum Arthropoda; class Insecta; order Diptera; family Drosophilidae; genus Drosophila; species Drosophila ambigua. Next base: position 3,410,242 of record JAECWS010000086.1, read on the forward strand.
GAAACCCTTTGTGCGAATGTTATCTATCCATTTCATTATCTATCAGTCGATTTCTGCCTGTCGCTTGTCACAAAGTGCATTACAAAATCCCATGAAATATTCTTGGAACAATCGAAAGCCATAATAAAATAATAAAAAAAAAGTGAGGACACCACACACACACAGAACGAAACGATGAAACGATAAAGCGATTGGTATGATTGGATCCAGCGATACGAACAAATGTCGTAAAAGATTTGCACACACGAAACAGGTAAATGGGCCCATAAAAACCAAAGAAAACCCCACAATTAGGGTGGCAGATATAGATACACTTTTGAATATAATTTCTATGAAATAAGATATATGATATGATATTCGTATTCCCCATTTTGAATCGAATTAGGATAAGATAAAGATTTCTACTAACGTTTGCTTGTTGGCTTCTGCTTAACTTTAAGAATAACATAAACATCCTCATTCGTTTTTTTATTTATTTATTAACACAAAGATCTGTTGGGGATCGCAAACACCAGCGCAAGCATGGGGCGGGGGAGCACACCGTCAGCAAAATTTCATTTTCCACTCTGGAACACTGAATTTTTTGTGGATAGATCTTCTCTCTGTTTAAGGTTCCTCTGGTATTAATATTATAATTTGAAAGCTTTCATTTCAATGAATATCGTGTGTACAGCAAACGAAAAAAATGCTGAATATGTTGTTCCAGTGAGAGTATCCCCAAAACAGTAGAGTCTATGTAGAAGTCTTAGCCAAAGCCACAACAACAATTATAATTGATTGTTGGTTGTATTGTATTTATTTATTTATTTAATTTTTTATCCGCTTGTTTGCTGGTGGCTGGGCTAAGTGAGCGACGAAATGATGGCGCGTTGGCGACGGCAAAAGGCATTGGCAATTTTGATATTTATTTATTTTTAGTTGATGCGCACATTAAATTGGCAATTTCTGTTGGGGATATCTGATCTGATGATGATTATACTCGTATATATTTTATATACTTAAAAATCTCTGTATAAAAAGGTTATCTCCGAGGAGGATTTCGCTGCTGCTGCTGCTGATGCTCGTTTGCTCGTGACTTTTAATGCGTTTGCTTTTAATGCATGGAATATTTATGTGGCACGCTGCATGTTTTATGCAACAAAACAATAACAACAACACAACACACATGGCAATTTTAAGTTGTTCAAGTGCATCGCACCATACATGGCACACACACACACACACGTTCCCCGTTCAGCACCCCATACCCCATTTAAATCACCATTTGGATCCCCATTCCACAGCTCCAACCTCACCCCACACCCCATTATCCAGCCTCCTCTGAATATCATGGGGAATGCAACGCGTGAGTCGTTTGACATTCTAAGTGGAATACCAGGCAGCGTTCGGTGGACACGAAAGGGGTGGGTTGGCTGAGAGGTAGAGCCAAAGCAGCTGTGTGCCATCTGACCTTGGCATTGGATTTAATTTTATGGTGAAATCAACTGCAGCATAATTTTGAATGTCAAGCCAGAAAATAGAGGTGGAAAGGAGTAAGCAGGGGGGCAAGGAGGCAGAAATGACAAAAATAGACAGAGAAAAAGAGGCCGACAAGATAGGGGAAATATGCAAAGTGGAAAAGTGTGTGGCAACGTGGGCGGGGGGGTATCCACAGAAGTAGGAAGACTGTCAAGTCTGGGATTTTCTTAAGGGTTTCTCTGCCACAAGATTGCGATAAAATGCAAAAAAGGGGAAAAACAGAAACAGAAAAGAATTCCTCTCAAAGATTGAACCCCACAGAACGGTTTTTCTCCCCACTACGACGAGTCGAAGCAATCAAAAACCTTGACCTTAGAACAGATTTAGTTTTATTTGCACCATCAACACACTGCAGATAGATGAAATTTGTGCTGGCGCAGAGAGAATCGTGCAACGTGGAACGCACGTGTTGCAAGCGAGAAACTGGGGGAATTGGCTACAAACAAACAACAACAACAACAAGATACACCCACGCCAAAATACATAGAAGACGACAAAAAGATAGAAGAAAAATCGAGAATGAAATCAAATTGGAAACAGTTTAAAATACGGCAAGGGGGGAGGGGTGCAACCTTGAGGGGACTGTCAATACGAGTGCAATAAGAGATAAAAATGCAGCACAAATATCACTCACTCTCTCTTTTCGCACTCATTACCACTCAAACAGTCTTCAAGTTGCATATTTTTATGGCCACTCTCTATTACTTCTCTCTTTCTTTATGCAACTGAAGTGAAACGCTCTTCGGCTCTCTGCCGCTCTTTCAGAAACTAAAAACTCGCATGCGATAAAAACAGCCACAATATGTGTACGTGTGAGAGTTCACGTTCCTTTAGCATCTGTGTGAGAGCACACACACCCAGACAGACAGAGAGTGAGAGAGAGAGAGAGAGAGAGCGGCGACGGAGTGACAGCGCAAAACAACAACAAGAGTGTAAATTGAAATTCCAAAGATGTCGACAAAGTAAATACGAAATAAAAACCAAACCGATTCGAGTCCAAACGAGACGACTACGATGGAGACGGGACGGAACGGAACGGGTCTGAGACTACAATGGGAAAAGATACAACACACACACACATGGATTCGGCGAATAATCATAATAAAAAAAGAAGACGTACATAAAAACAACAACAGTTCAATATGTTTTTAAACAAGTTATTTTCAATGTGAATATTTTTTTTTTGTATTTTTTTCCACTGCTAGATCTGGTCGGCAAGGGGATCGGCAACAGCGGGGAACGGGGTAGGGTACATTCTATTGCGTTCTGTGCACTCGCACGGGTTACCAGTTTGTACGGCGCTCTCCCGCCATAATCCATTTTGCCTAGTCCCTGCACATGCCGCCCTTCCTATCGTAAAACAAGTTGGATTCTGTCTAGGAATACCCTTTAATGCGCTCTACATCTAGAGTTTAATATACACTTTTTTATCTTGTCTCTGCAGGTGTAAATATCCAACTATTTCCGTTGCAAAATTCATCTAGTAACTCAAACTTTTTGTTGCACTGCATTCATTTCATTCGATTGAAGTAGAAAAAGTATTTTACACACTCCCAAACATATCGAATATACCCTTTCCACCCTCCGCGTGCAGGGTATCAACAAAAGAGCAATTCACTTACGATAAGATTGCGCACTGCTGCCGCTGCGGCTGCTGTTGTTGGTGTTGCTGCTGCTGCTGGCGATGATATCGTTGTCGTTGTTGCCGTTAGATCCGCGGGCAGAAAGTCCAATTGCTCTGTCGTTGCCACCGCCTCCTCACTGTCCTCTTCATCTTCCAGCTTCGGTTTGCTCATTGTTGTTGGTGTCGCTTTTGTTATTGTTTTGCGCTCGACTTTAACTTTCATTGTCCTCTCTCTTGACTTGTTCTGTGGTTGTTGCTTCCGTCCCCTTTATGCACTTTGCACTTGCACTTGCACTGCTCTGCTCTTAACACTTGTCCCGGTGGACGCTCTTTTTGCACCCACTCTTTTGTTGGCTGCAATTCTTTGCAATCTCTTTCCTTTCCTGTCACGCCACTCTCTCTTTTCTGTTTGTGTGCTCTTTGACTGCCTTTCACACGCACGAGTTCAGATACAGCTGTCAAATTGTTGCTGTCTTTTTGCTGCCTTTCTGCCGCCTGTCAGAGTGTTAAAAATGTTAACGGTTCGTTCGCACAGAATTCTCTAGATTAAAGCGTCAGACCACGCCCCGCACCGCACCGTTGAACTTCGATCGGTGCTTCCCGCGCTCTCTTCTCCAGTTTCAGCCACAGACCGACGGCTTGTGTCGAATATTTCGTAATTTTTTGTGCTTTCTGACGCTCTGACGTTGCACTCTCACTCATGTATGTATGTACAGATGTATGTATGTACATATGATGTATAGATGTATGTATAGATAACGCGCAATCACAATTACATGGAGAAATAGTTACACTTTTCTTTTAAGGGAATGTAGGCAATGTAACAACTACAATAACAGAGTGGGTGGGGGGCAATAACAATAAAAACGTTTCTTGTATGCTGTCCCGCTCCAGCCGCCGTGATGGTCCTCCGCCAGCCAGACAGTTGCTGCGTGTAAAAGCGAGAACGCGAATGCTTCGCAGACAGTGCGACTCGCGACAGAGCGAGAGGGCGGGCAATGGTGGTGGAATGACCGGGGGGTGTGTGGGGTGTGAAAGGAGGACTGATTAACTACACGGAGAGACGATGGAGAGATAGACTGTTTCGGGGGGACGCGGCCGCGTGGCTTTCCGTTGCCGCTGCTGCAGTCGCGTTGCCTTAACAAAAAGCGAAAAATAACTGAGCAACAGACCGCTATCCACACCGTCGGGTGACGTCTTGGCCATTGCGCGCCACACACACCACCAGGCCGCCAGCACACACAGATACACGCACACACACAAACAGTCACACGCTGGCGGGCAGGGGACTGGAAATTTACGTTGCGTGGAAGCCAGGGCTGGAGATATCGAAACGGAACCAGTTGTAGTCTTGCGGTGGTGGAGCGTCAGAGGAGGAATGGGTAGTAATCATATAAGGTAATTCTGCGCATCGAGTTTTTTTACATTAGTATCATCCCAATAAGGATGTTTTACCAGGGCTGAGAAGAAAATTGGGAGATCTTGTCTAGCGAATCCCATAGGAGGTTTCTTATAGCCAAGGTAGAAAATAAGTAAAAGAAAGATTCAAATAATTTATTACAAAAATGTATTTAGTTTTCACAGCGCACCAATAATATAGACAATACTTTGACCCCGAGGAAATACACAAAAAAATCAAAAACTTCTTGGAATCAGTTTAAAAACCGCAAATTTACATGTGGGAAATTCCCCGACGAACTACTTTCGCATGCTCCACATGATTCCCGTGGCCCTGACGAATGACGATGTGAAGATAAACTAGACGATAGCTGACAGAGGAAAAACGCAAAAGGCAATAGGAAAGAGAGCGATTGAGAGAGAGCGTACAATCATACCCACACAGAAGCAATCGAAATTAAAATCTCGAATCATTTATCGCATGCGATTGTTAAAGCAGCTAGAGAATAAGTCACTCGCTCTTGCGTCGCAGTTCTCTCTTTATATTCCTACTCACTCTGTTGCGTTTCGTCTCTTTCCTCACGCAATCGCACTCGCACTCACATGTGAATTGCACTCAAAAGTGGTTTCCACTCAAATGTTGGAATTTGGCGCGCAGCTCGTTTGTTGACATTTTCTATACGAACGAACGTTTTGTTTTGATTTTAGTGCCGTGCCGCTCTTGTGTCTCACTCACTCTCTGTCTCACCATCTCTTTCTCGCTTTGAAGTGGTATCCCACTCAGTCTCTTGGTTGAGGGAGGGGGGAGGCTTGGGGGCACATGTTGGATTTATGTATGCCACGCATCGCCATGCGGATGACTCATCACGGGGTTTTTACACACAGATACACAGATGCCCGCACACGGATGAAGTGTATCAGTGAGTGGGAGAGAGGGAGAAGGGGAGAGGTAAGCCTCAGACAGGTTCAGAGGCAGCAACCATTTGTTGCTCTCCTGCCTTGCTCTGCGGCAGTTAATGTATCTCTGAGATGCATTTGGGCGCGTGCTAAATGCATCTATTAGGCAGTCGTCCCCGATTCGAGTCTGAGATCCGAGATCCTTTTCCATTAGCCCCGGGCGGTAGGTAGCCGAAAATATGTCGCTGCCATTAGGTACGAGACGATCCTCTCACTCTCTCCACTCCACTTCTTTCGTCCTCGTTCGTCTCTCTCACTCTCTCTCACTCTGCGGGAGGAGCGATAAGAGCCGTGTGTCTGAGTGCCTTCCGACTTGACTGGCGACGCGCCTTGCTTGGCCCTGTGTCCCCTTCCCCCTGAACGACCGTATGGACGGCCAGAAGTGTCGACAGTCAACATCAAGGTTGAGAGGGTTGATGGCCTCCCCTCCTCCTACTTCTCTCCGCACTTTGGTTGTTGTTGTTGTTGTTAAGCCATTTGCCAGGCGACTGGCTTCTAGGCCAACATTGTGCACTGATTAGGTTACCATTCTACGCGAGTGGGTTAATTTTTTATGGGTTACGATGGGTTAGGGGTTCACTTTTTGAGATTTTATGCGAAACGGAAACGGAAATGGGCGCGAGAATATTGCCAGCGCCATTCTTTGGACAGGATTTCACTTGGATTATAACCAAAAGCCATATTTCCTAATGATTTCCTGAGTCTTAAACAGATTTGGACTAGATTTGGTGTCGTTTGATGTGGGATATCCATTAGGAATAGGTACCACATTTATTTCGATATTTTTTCATGTTATGTTTCCATGTACCATAGATTATTAATTCATTTATAATTTTTGTCACTTCCCAAGTCTTATTTCTATATATATTAGCTTCACTAAACACACGCACAGACTGATCTACCATTTCCGGAGTTTCTCTATCTTGCTAACCAAACCACATTTTCCAATCCCTTATTCACCGTCTTATAATTACAAGAATTACTACAATAAGAAACCAGAATAATGACAAAAGTTTTATATTTAACTATAAGATTACGTGCAAATGTAATTACGTTTATATTCTAATATAAAGAGCTTTACCGACATGTAATTTATTTAAGTCAAACAACACTTTTGCGGGTATTCACTCCTTGGCGATACGATCTGTTGAATAATTTGTACATTGATTAAACTTAGGATCACGTCATGGAAAGACGTCATCGATTCGTTTAATTCAAGTCATCGCTTTCGTGGAATTACGATTAGATTTCTAAGAACTAAATGAATAATCGGAAGAAGTATTCCTAACACTTAACGGAAGTGGAAGTGAGATTCCCCCGAGTTGGAAAAAAAGATTATTCGCTTCGGAAAGATACATTTACATATATCTAGATTCGAGATGGCATAGAAAGCGTTTAGAAAATTTTAACGAAGGTTCGGTCGATCCTGTTTTGATTGTGTTTTATAGATATATACTCTACCCCTCCACATTAATCATATAGCAAACCATTTCCGTTTGCAATTAAAAACTCCACAAAAAGTAATTCAAATGCAGTTTCGATTGTTATTTCTGCTGTTTTCTGCCTCTGTGCCTACCCAAATGTATTTCATGGACACACTTTCGACAGCCTTTTGGAAAGAACAGCAACAAAAATCCAACCATAAAACAATCAAAATCCCAATCTAATTTCGAACGGGAGAGAGAGGGAGAGACCTTCGGAAAACAGCTGATTATAAAAACTTAAATGCTAATGGGGGCGCGTAAGTACGGGGAGGCGTGGCGCGTTGCAGCACTTTGCAACTTTGCCAGTAAATGATTAACAAAATGAGTTAATGAGTTGTGTTGTAGAACCGTTTTGCACTAAGAAAACAACAACGCAGAAACAGAGCAGCGATCATTAAAAAATTAAGCATACGAAATAATGACAGAAGCAACAACAACAAGAAACAGAAACAACGACTGCAAATTAAAGTTGTTAATTTTAAGATCTTAATTGTTTTTGTAATAATTAATAAAAACAAAAACAGGGACACAAAGCGAGAGGCACAGAAAACCCCCAAGAAAACGCAGCCGAAAGCGGCAAGGTTCAAGGACCACAAAACAGATGCAATTCGCCATTTCCCTTAACAAAAAAAATTGAACATTTAACAATACGATTCCGTTCAGTTTGGAAATGTTTCTGGCCAGAAGGAAGCGTTTTTAACACCAATTTTTAATCGCAAAATTTTGTTGTCATCTACGATTTGCAAAAAAAAAGAATTACAAATGAAAATAAATATCATATCTACTAGAATCCTGACTCTTTTCAATCTGATCATTATTATGGCCAGAATGAACCTAAAAAAGTTAAAGCTTACCTATCATTTGGCTCTTTGCACACATGTCTTTCGAATGCTATTAATACCAAAGCATAAATACTTTTAGGTTGGATGCATACGCAGATCACATTTATATAAATAGAAACTGAGTACCGTATAGCTTAGTCCCGAGGCACTTGTTTTATGATCTCTCTGTGTAAATTAAAAAAATTAAGAAAAAAGGGAACTAATCTTTAATATAATCTCCAAAGATTAAACAAAACTAATACCCAAGCAATATTTGCAGGGTCTGAATGTGGAGAAATTATCTTAGATAGAAAAGCATTACCAGCAACTATATCTGGCACATGAATCTGCGCCTCGGAATGGGGTATCATTTAATAGTATTATTTTAGATTAGAAGTAGTCTTTGTAGAAAAAGTGTCTGCTTCCACCCTGCATTTGTAAATATTTTCAGCGTTTCTTTTCAAATTTAACAAATGTTAGAGAAAAGGGAACTAATCTTCACTTAAATAGTTTTAACAATAAAACGAATAAACAAGCCACTGAAAAGTAGAACCCTTTCCGAAAGAACAACAATTACTCACATTTTATTGACCGTGAAAAAGTGCCCTATAAAACCCTATTTCTATATAAACACACCACAAATTATGAGTTTCGAAACACAAAGAATAATACACAATAATGAAGTCATCCATTATACACCCTTCAATATGTTGTAGCTTTTTACCTAAGGAATCGAAACTGATATCGTAGGAAAACGTACTCAAAGAATCAAATTACATCGACAATAAATCATGAAATACTCTTTGAATGACAGGAAAAGTATAGTTTTATACACGAATATAGTTCTTTGTACCCAGTTGATGGCATACTTGGATGTATGCACATATTTTTCATATTTTCAAAGCTTACTAATTCTTGGAGGGGTACTCTTGCCCTTGGATGATCCGCTAAATTCTTATCAGAGGAATATCAGTAAAAGGTTGTCCTAACCAACAGCAAAGTATTTGGCCCAGTCATCATTTGGACGAGTACGAGCCGTAGATAAGACCCGCAGCACCTCCCACAGCGTTAATCAGGTTCCCCTGGCCCGGGAACACCATGCAATGCTGTTGGCATTTCCGTTCTACGGATTTCACGCTTTTATTTGCGCTTTCGACTTGTCGCTGTCCGCTGTTTAGGGCTCTCGCGCTGTGGCACAACTTCCTGGCCGGATTGGCACTACACTTCGTGACTTCGGGCCTCAAGCGACATCTTATCTGGAAGAGTCCGGCGTGTCGTGTGCTGGCTGTCTCTTGGCTGTTGGCATTGATGATAATGCCCCGACCAAGTAGACTGTTGGTCGCGCCACCAAGAGCATGCATCACCGCGTTTATTATTACGCCATGATGACGCTATGGCTGACTCTGGACTGCTTATCACAATGTGATCGGATTACTGCGAGGATCGTATATATCTGGTTATATAGCTTACTGGCAGCACTTGTAATACGGAATCTGTTCAATCTGTAATCTGAAACTGTCTACGGGATTCATTTATTTAAATTCATTTATATACTCATTAAAACTCTGGATATTCCGATTGCATATATGTATATATACACATATTCGCATTTAACGAGAGGATCTGGAAATTTTCTCCCCACCCCACAAGTTTAAACAAATTAAATTACTCCAAATGTATTTTTTATTATTTGTTTTATGTACATTTTTTTGTTGTTTTTTTTTTTTTTTTGGGGAGTGGCTTTCCCACGCCACAGAAAGCAGAAACCGAGGGGAAGTAAATATTTACTTACAGATAAAGCAGCACCAAATTTAAGCATATATTTTATACAAGTATATATATATTTTTTGGGAAGAAAACAGGGCAATCCTCTCTGCCTTTATTCCTCCGAATACAACTACATGTCGTATACGTGATGTATGTCACACCACATCAACTATACGCCCCACTAGAGTCCGCCATTTTTCTTAGTTTTTCCCCCTGAGACTTCCCGCTCTCACGAAATCTCAACTGCGAGTAAGACGCAATTATAAAGATGCAACCACAACAAGGCGGGGGGAGGTGAGGAACACTCCACTTTGAGTGGCCAAGCGCCGCCCACAAAACCGCAAAATGAAAGGCGACAACAAATCACAAAGAGCTCTCAAGCTGAGAAAGAGATGTAGCGAGTAGTGGAAGAGGGATGGAAAATACAGATACATATATAATAAATGCTAATGCGTATGCAATGGCATACCTCCCTGTGGGAGGGTGACACATTTTGTGGTTTTTCATTGTTTTATTTTCTCAAACGAATCCCGTATTCCTGGGAAACTCGTATAGCTCGTTCCTTTGCTAGTAGTTCCAATCTCAATTCACTTTATTCCCCTTCAGGAAAGGGAAAGAAGAGATCGTGCACTGAATATCGAGGATACTTCAAGGAATTTTGGACATATAAAAAATCCACATGCACCGCTGTGCTCGTATCCGATGAACCAATCCTATAGAGATTTGGTTTTCAAGTATTTGATCGCTTTAAGACGCTTTTCTTCGATTTCAGTTTCATTAAACTTCACTTCAAACTTTTGATATTTACCGCCCCACTGAATGTGGACTGAATTCTCGATAGAGCGCTAGGAAAACGTTCATTGCAGTAATAGATATGGTACCACATAAATGTAAGGAATACAAGATATTCATAGACGGAGTACCTATAAGCAACTCAGCATAGATCTCAAAAGAATACCTTTCGACTGATATAAAATATATATTCCTCATGGAGAAGTTATCTTAACCAATTTTCGGAAATTTTCATTGGAAACTTTTCGTTTGTTCCTCTTTCTCGTAAGCATTCTAAGGGCATACGTACGAGTATTTCTGTACTTACATGTCTTTGTATCACTTGCCGTGTGACTGCAATTGCTGTTGCTGCCACAGCTGATGGGGTGGTGGTGGGGGCAAGGAATTGCTGCTGCTGATGTTGTTGCTGCTGCTGCTGATGTTGTTGCTGTTGCAGGCAGGCATAGTAGCAATTGTTCGATTGCGATGTTGTTGCAGGCACTAGCTGTTGTTGTTGCTGCGGTTGTTGCTGCTGTTGCAGTTGCGTGTAGTTGTTGTACGATGGTTGCATGTATTGCTGCTGTTGCTGCTGTTGTTGTTGCGTCAAATGCTGATTGTAATTGACATTCATATTGTTATTATTGTTGGTAATTTGGCGCTGTTTATTGCATTCGGCTATCCAGGAGGCGCCTCGCTGTTGCTGCAGCTGCAGTGCATTGCTGATGGTGGTGCTGTTGCCACTGATATTCCCGATATTGGCCCAAACGTAATCATGCTGAAACTGTTGCTGCTGCTGCTGTTGCTGTTGGTGCAACATTTGCTGCTGCTGCTGCTGCAGATGGCTGCCATTGCCATTGCCACTGCCGCCGCTGCCACTGCTGCTACTGCTGTTGTTGTGCTGCATTTCGATGGTCTTTATGGCAATCATTCAACGTGCAACAAATTGTCAGCGTTTATCACAAAAATGTCTGTTGCAATTTCAGCCGCCCTGCCGCCTTCCTTCCTTTCCTTTCCTTCCTTTGTCTGCTGTTTGTTTGTTTATTTGTTTTTTGTGATTTTTTTCCACTGATATTTTTTATTTATTTTTGGCTTGATTTATCTTTGTGTAATTTTTATTTGTTGCATTCTTCAGCTCAAGTTGTTATTTCGGATGTCATTTTAATGTATTTTTAATCTTATTTACACGCTCCACAGGTTCTTTTTAGTTTGTTTTTATTTATATTTAATTTTTGGCAACTCGTTTTTGGGTTTAATTGTATTCGTTAATAACTATATCTCGGTGTTTTGGCACTTTTGCACTTTCAAGACGCTTCTAAAATGGAACAAAAATAGAAAAATATATTTTTAAGAATTTAGAAAATTTGTTAATTTAAACATTCACGTTTTAATGTGTTTAAATTTTTTTAAATATTACATTTAAAAAATAGCTAGTGAAATTCTGAGCACGTCTGCTTTTATTGTGTGTGTTTCTTCTCCATAAATCCGTGCACTTTCTCATTACCGAAGATGACTCAATTCGCCTGCTCTTTCTTCTTCTCCTTTTTCGTCGCACTGATAAATGTGCTCTCTCTTTCTTTTCTGATCGAGGGGTGAAGAAGGGGATTTATTACACACGCCCACTGCCCACTGCACTGCCTTGGACGGGGTCGATCTGCACGTGCAGTTCAAGTGGTTGGTTAACGGTAAACGACGCGTAAGCACACACACCATACACAAGCAGGTCGGGGGTGGTTGCTGCTGGCCGAGACAACTCTCCTGCACCTCTCCTGCACTCGCGGATTAAATTACGTGATTTTTTCGCTATAAACAAAGGCGCAAAGTCGAAACCGAATTCGAAACAGAGACACAGCTTGTTTATTATTTTATTATAAATATGCTTTTGTTTTTCTTATTTTTTCACTTGTATTGCACGTTTTTGTTATTATTATTATTACGTTTTTTTTTTTTTTTTTTTAAATTCTCCTGCACTCTTTTTACAGTTGTGGTTCGCGTTTCTTTAGCTGCTTTCTGGCTGCTCCTTGGCCCACACACTTCCACACGGCAGTACGGCAAAAATTGTATTAAAACAGAAAATGAAAATCGAATTTTGATAAACCTGCGCTCAAAGGCAGGCACGCACACACACTTAACACTCCACTCTCACATGTACACGCTCGGGCTCGGCCAGCAGGCAGCCGAAGTGTTTCGCGCGATCGTTTCGTTACTCCGCTGCTGCTGCTGTTTCGTTGGGGGTCTGTGTGGGGGTGGTGTGGGGCTCTCTCTCTCTCTATCCCTCTCTCCCTCGCTCTCTCACTCCAGCCAGGTTCTGGGGCTCAAAGCTGCCTCTCGGGCAGGCTTGCAAAAACCCAAAAAAATTGTCAAAAAAAAAAAGAAATAATTACGAGGCGCGATTCGGTTTCTCTTTCTGCGGCTGCTCTTTCTGGCCACTGCTGCTGCCTCGCTCTTGTGACTAATCGCGTGTCTGGGGTGGTCGCCCCCCGTCAATGTCCAGCCAGAAAACACCTTTCGCGTTTGTCGTTACTATTTGGCGCCAATTGGTTAATAGCTGTGCATATAGGTGAACCGCTCTGTCCGCTGGCATAGATCTCACTCGGCAACGTGCGCGTATACAATGTGTGTGTCCCGTCTTCTGGTGTCTAGTGCTCGGGGCTCTGCCTGGCCGGCCGCTGCTGCTATGACTAATGCAAAGAGGCACGCGGCAGCAGCGACAGCCAGCTCCAACTACAAAAACAATATGTAGAACAGGCAGAAAACAACAACAGCAAGAAAGTAAGGCCAGCTACGTGGGGCCGAAGATGTTAATACCCTTGAAGATCAATGGAAGCTAAAAATATACACATGATCTATATTTCTTTCGATCCGATTTGCATACAATTTGAACGAGGTATTTTATATAACATAATGCATTGTCCAATGTTTGGTTAAATAAAAAACTATTGTCTTTATTCGACTGATCTGATCGTTAATCCTAATACGCTTTTCAAGGGTATACAAATTGTGAATACGAGAGGAGAGACTCGCCCGCGCTCTCCCTCTCCTTTTTCATTATTTTTTTTTGCTGATTTTTAATCTATGCAGCAGCAGCAACAACAGCAAATATGCGCGACGTGCCCACTTTTTCGTACTTCTTGTTGTTTTTGTTTTTACAAAATGCATTTTAATCAGCTTTTTTTTTGTTGTTGTGCGACACCTTGCGACGCCGAAACGAAAATGCAAATGATCCTGGCACACACACACACACACATAGCCACACATGGATGCAGAGAGACAGCAGTCACGTCACGCTCTCTGCCTCGCTCTGTTTCACTTGCTCTTCTTCTGCTGCTCGGTTTCTGTCTCTCTCACGCGTTGCGCTGCTCTTGCGCTCGCTCTCGCGACGCTTTTTACCTGTGCGAATGTTAATTGAAGAATTTATTGTTTGTCTCTTTGTTGTATTATTGCCTGGTGCTGCCCTGGCGACGGCCGACGGCGACGAAGTTCGCGTCGGCGTCGGCGGCTCTTTTTTTCCTTCAAATTTTATTTGTCGCGTTTAATTATGACAACAGCAACAACAAACCCGAATAGCGACTGCGACGCTCTGCCGATCATTGACTTTTCTGCCCGCCAAAGGGGTATTGATATAGGGGTGTGGAGGATGTTCTTCCTCTTCGGCTGGAATGACACTCCCACTATCAAGCTCTTTTGCAGCCATGCTAAATAGGAACATTTAGTAGGAGAGCATTTTGGGAATGTCTCACCCTTTATAAATACACCTTGTGCCCGCCCTGGCGTCACATATCTTTTGTTGCTGCCTCTTGTTTTTGCTTTTCTGCAGGTGGGGGTGATAGAGATGGAGGGATAGGGATCGCGAAAGCGAATAATTAACTCTACTGTTCCTGTAAAGACTTCTAGCTCTTTGCGGCTTGGCAACAGTGAAATAAGTGGCATATGGGTGTTCGTTTCTGATTAATATTAATAAAAATATAGCCCCCTCTCAACAATTGCCATTTATTAATCCAATTCCATAAACATTTTAGCAACAGCATTCCCTGAACTTTTGCGACCCGTTGACATGTTAATGACATTTTTTTTTTAAATCCCCAAAAACAAAAACAAAAGCAACAACCACAAAGGCGGATGCAACATTTCTCATTGTTTATGGAGCACAAGCCAGGGGAGAAACGAGCGAGAAGGAGCCAAACGAGGATACAAATTGTTTATATATTTTTTTTGCCATTTTTGGAGAGGGAGCGGTCTCCACAAATACACACAGATACAGTCGGCCGCACACTTGTACAGAGATTGCATTTATTCCATTGACGTGTGGCGAGATTTTAAGTCATTTTTGATGTACGAGTGTTTTTGTTGTTTCTGTTTTTACAGATACAAATGTATGTACATACATATGTATATATTTGTATATTTGAGTTAATAATACGCGGCGCTTTTAAGGTAACGGGTACAGTGAACTCCAGGCACTTATATACTGTACTTACATATATTTGTACATTATGGGGTTTAAATTGTGAGGAGTTTGTGTGTTTGTGCGATGGGACAATCAGCTGTTATTTGTTCCGTATTACCGTAATTTTAATACATTTACTTGCTAATAGGCCACTCGTCAGATCTGAGAAGACTCACCTCATAAAAATAGACCTTGAGTGCATTGCATTCATCCTCCTCTCCTTCCATTAAGAATATTAAGAACCAAAACAAAACACGCAGTCCCAAGAGAGAGAGAGAGAGAGAGAGCAGGACGGACTGTGTTTGAGAATCGCCAAAAGAACAGAAGTCGCCTCGCAGTCGCCCCGCAGTCGCCGTGGGCGTTTTTAATCGCACGACCACGACTGTCTGTCGATTTTGTTGTTGCTGCTGGCCGTTGCTTGCCTTGGCCTCATTTCGCTTCTTCCTCTCCTCCTCTATCCGTGTCCGCATGGTCTTCTTCACCAGCTGCTGAGGGGAAATTGCTGGCATTCCAGCAGATCCCCCCGCACCCCCCATCCGGAACCCATTCAGTGCACTTCCTAGCACTTCCCACTGGATTCTCTCTTTGTTTATACCCTTGCAGAAGGTATGATATGATTTTGACCAGAGCTTGGTAACGCACAGCTGAAAATAACTTCTGCCAAGAGTTTTTTGGCTTAAAATGTTCACAGAATCTTTTTCTTTTTGCTCCACACAGAATATAACTCGAGAAAATACTTTTTTTCTTGATTTTTTCCATCAAATGCATCTTAAAGGGTATTCAAAACTCGACATCATCAACATAGTATTCTCTTCCTTTCGGCTTGTTGTTGTTTTATTTAGCACGTTTTGCGTTTATGATCGTAGCGTGATTTCTGCCTTCTTTTGTTGTTGCTGCTGATGTTCAGCTTCGGCGGCAGCTTCTGTTGCTTTATTGCGCCGCAGGTTCGTTTTATTGTAGTAGTTTGGGCAACAGGTGTGGCCCCCACTGTACCTGTACATTGAACCCATCCCCGCGTGTACCGTATCGCTAGTCACTGATCAGGCAATGTCACTTCGATGGCTATGACGTGTTTTCTGGCCCCCCCAATATTCCTTATCGCTGAAGGCTTCCTTTAAGAACAGTGACGTCTTCAGTTAGTTTCCAGTTTTCAGTTTCTAGTTCCCGTTTTTCGTTTCGTATTCCCTGATAAGCGGCGGCCAGACCAGCGTTGACGTCTCTATGGCATGACTCATCGTAGAATCCCCCCCAAGCAGAGAGAGAGAGAGAGCGGTGACGGCGGCAGCGTTACGATTTCTAACCCACATTAGAGCGGTGCGACAAATGTTGACAGCTCATCCGACTTGTTTAATTTCATCTCTCTCTCTCCCCTGCCTCTCTCGATCGATTGCTGCAGGGTGTGCTTGTGTTAAGGTAGGATAGTAAGGCTCCCAAGCGACCTTTGTAGGTGATAGTAGAGAGACGATCTACGACAGCACCTCACCTTGCCCAAATACAAATTGTTTTTGTTTGGAGAGACTACCGGACCTAGGTCTAGAAATATCATGTATTCCACGCGGCCACCTTCGCTGTCGCCGCCCCTACGATAAAAGGGCCCTTAACTCTTGTTAAATGATTCGCCTGATTTGGCGAACCACTCCACTCCACCCACTCCTCTCCACCGCCACACCCCTTCAAAACTCCTTCAAACACAACGAAACCTCAAAATGTTTTAATGCCCTGCCAAAAAAAAAACAACTATAAAAACCGAAAAAGCCTGCCCAAAAACAACACCAACAATCAGAAGTGAACAAAAAAATATAACAAACCCCAAGTTCTGGTATTTTTATGCCCCTCTCTCGCTGGCAAAAGTGTCCGACGCATATTTCAACTTGTCAGCCAAAGAAAAGAAAAGAAAAGACGACCAGCAAAAAAATTAAAAAAGGCTCGTAAAGCTGAAATCAGCAAAGCCGTTTCGGGGGGTAATTAATCGCCATCGCCGTAGCCAGGCGTCGGCGCGGCACACACATGGCATGGAGATCGGAGCAGGCAGGAGGGACAGAGAGACCGACAGACTGACAGACGGACAGTGTACCCTGATATCCAGACCCAAAAAAAAAGAGCAGACCGGGCAGATCCCAAATCTGGCAGGCAGCAGCCAGACCCAAGCCTGGAATATGCTTTTGTAGATCCACGCTAGAGACTTGAAATTATCAATCCAGGGGGTTGATTAACTAGTTCTAGGTTTGGGCTTTGATAGATGACAAAAGTTCTCTTAGTCTGCATTGCAGTTCAGAATTCGTGACATCGAAGCGACACACCTCAAAGGGACGTCATAGCTTTCAATGAGAGAACATTTGGATAAGATTATAGCCCTCAAAAATGCCCCAAGTAAATCCCCCCAAAAAGCTTTACACCAAAAACTTTAGCCTTATCTCAGACCTATCAGAAATGAAACCCGTTCCCCAAGTAATCTCTAAAAATGGCGATCGTGCGCGCTAATCAGTTCTAATCTACACACCCATAAACACTTTCATACACTTTCCGGTCAATTGTCTCATTTGGCTGGCGGTGCCTTAAATCAAGATTAATCAATTATTTATAAATAATTGTAAGACAACGAAAAGGCAATAGGGGTGGTTGGTTGTCCGTAGAAGAGACCGCTTGGCTGCCGATTCGCCACAGAAGTTCGTACCTATAATTTCACAATCAATTTTTGACGCGTTTTCGGGTTTTTGGTCTTGGCTGATTTTGGCTCATTTTGTGAAATTGAATTTATTATTTCGCAAGATACACAAACACACACTCATGGGATACAGATACATGCGAGCATACATATATAGATATCTTTAATATAAGCGACAATGGCAGCCTGTAATTGACCCACTTATGGCCATGGTAGACGGGGGGAGGGATACTGGTTAAGGGGCTGCTTCCAGGTGGTGGGTGGCAGGCGACACAGTCGGGCCTGCTCTCAGCTGGCGCTGCCACAACATCAACACGTGTGCGGCAAGCCCCGGACTCCCGAGCCCGACTCCAAGCGCAAGCCCAAGCCTGTTGCCTGTTGCCATTTCCATTGTGTTGTGTTGTGTCTGTTGCATGTGGCCAAAAACCTGTTTGCAGGCGCTCTAATTGTGCACCCTAGACCCCTACCTCCTGCACTCCCCAGCACCGCCTCACCAGTTGGCAGCACGTTTTCATTCATCGACAAAATGTTGCATGCAGCCGCCAGTTGTAAATTTATTTACTTATTTGTTCATTTCACTCATGGCGCCGCTCCCCTGCTGCCCTACCTCTCCTCACGCTCTGCCGTCTGAGTCGCTCGTGCCGAACCCGTGGAACACTTGGGGCTGCTGGCCAAGAAAACAGCAGAGCAGTGTCCACGCGTCGCCATGTTAGTGGATGGATGGCAGTATGGATGGATGCATGATTCATCCTCGTGCTCGTATCGTCTTTGGCTTGTGGTCTGCCATTATCAAGCGGGGCACGCACTGACAGACCGCGAGCCCCAGAGCCGTTCGACATTTCCATGTCTTATCTTGGCTGGTTTTGTGGTTTCCTTTTCTATTGAAGAGAAGATCGTGTTTTGCCATACTCGGATGGGCCTTGTTTGATCTGGGGGTTTGTCCATTTGCCCTCGCCAAATATTGGTTCATCATAATAATTATTTGTCTGTTTGCCTCGTGTTTGCACAAAACGGAAACTTGCAACAACAAAATAAATATCATAAATATCGTTCGAATGTTCCTATTTGAGGTTAATGCCAGGGAAAACCCCCATGACGCACTCTGGAGTTTCATAAAGTACTCATATCAGTGGGTTTCTGTTGGGATACGATGCCCAACCCAAGAGCGTTTCCCGCCATCGAACTTAAGAAGAATATTGCTAAAAATACTCGTAAGAAGAGTACATAAAAAGCTTCCTTGAAGAAGGAATAAATGTGCGCATCGTATTTTATCCCTCTTGGGATTTCTACAAACAAAATCTAACTTATCTGAAGAAGCCCCGTGACTCGAGATGGATTACGATGCTGTTATCCGTTTTATGGTTGGATTAAGTAGCTGCTTGCGCACGTATAGCAGCTGTTTAAATATTCAAGCTAAATGTATATTAAAGAGACATACAATCTGGTGGATACACACACACACACACACACACACAAATGTCATCAGTCTCAGCTGGAGGAAATGTATCTAAAACATCCAGCTGCGGCAGAATGCTGAGGCTATGTAAATGCTAAATAGACCGCTCCTAGAAATGGAGAACAAATGTAGAAACATTAACCAATGCAAACTGCAGCTAATTTAAAATTTTCAACAATTTTTGTAACAACTGCAACTGAAACAGCTACAACTGCAACAACAGCAACAACAGCGACAACAACAAAAGATGCCGAAAACAAAGCCAAAGGCGAGGCGATCCGAGGCAAGCGTTGCGCTTTGATTGAATCGAATGCGAGGCGTTTTGTCGAAGTCCAAAGTCGCACAAAAAGAAACACTAAGATGGGTAATGTTTGTGTAACGACTACAAGATACCCACAACATGGCAAATAAAATAAAGATCCAAAATAAGACTGAAGGAATAAGTGGAATAGTGGAATAGAATAATGAGAGTTTATACAAAAATAAATATTTCCACACAATATTAAATTGTATGCACTCTAAAAGTAGCGATAAAAAGTGTAGAATAAACGATACAACCAGATGCTAAGCGGATGCTACTGGATCTTCCATAGGTTGAGGTACTTCGATTAGGCAAAACTTAATACATCCGCTCAACATTGTTTCTTATAGGAAACTCAAAGCGAAGTAACTATGGTAACAACATTTAAAGCATTTTCTGGCCGCTTCGAGCGCGAAAATTATGTGAATTTTCGTTAAAGGCTATATGCCGCACACCTGCGTGCCCAATCGGCACCAATTGCCAGCATCGCTTCAACATCGGTGACAAATCCACACAGAAAAGCAACAAAAACAACAAAAAAACGAAACATATTTTCAAGTTTAATAAGCGAAAAATGAATGGCCAAGATGCTGCTGCTGCTGCTGCTTTTGCTGCTGATGGATTTGCTGCAAGTGAAATTACCATAATGATCTCAATATTTGCACAACTTTATCACGACAAACTATTTAATTATACACAGAGGCAGAGGCAATTGCTGTTCGCTTTATTTTCTGCCGCACAATTAGACACGCGAGATCTGGGTTGGGGAGGGGCGGGCAGGGCGTATGAGTAATGCAAGTGCAGCTCTATCGCCTGCGATACGGCGACAGCGACGGCAACGGCAACGGCTATGGCTACCTCCCCCTCAACGGAATGACTTCAGCGTCTATTAATAGCATTCCAAGTCTTATTTTCTTCTGGTTTCGTTTTGGTTATTTTACTCAGCGTAAAACCTATTTTAGGTATAACCGAAGCCGAAGCCGCAAGCCGCAAGTCGCCTCGCCAATTCATTGCAATGGGTGAGGCAATTACTCACGGCAAGGGCAGCTCTGACCCCCAGAGTGGCAGCTGAGTGGCAGCTTCAGTTGCAAGTACATACTCGCCCATTTGCCACCAGGCAACGTTGCAACAAATTAGCTGCGAAACGAGCGCGTGAGAAAAACAAAGTTGTGCAGTCGCACTCTTAAAAATAGCACTCTGTGTGGTGGCACTTGGCAAAACAACGTAATGACATTGGGGGACTTCCAAGGAGCATTTTTTGCCGCATATTCAGACTCATTTCAATTGGTATTGCGAAGGACAAGAGGGCTGAAAGATATTTGATGCTTTGGCTATGCTCCAGAAAAGTATGCTATGAAAAATGGCTTTAATTTGTGAAAGAGGTGATATTAATGTTCATTAATAAAGTACTTCTAGTCTTCTAGGATAATATGGTGGAAAGGTCAATTGATTAGAGAGCATTTCTGCATTTCTCTTTATGATAACCGTAGCCTTGACCATGGCAACATAATGTATGTTCATTTGTTCAACTGCTTCCCATTCGCCTCTCATGTTTTCATTTAACCAATATCTTTTTTTTTCCGTTCTTTACCGCTTTATCTCTCCCAACCGATCTAAATTATCCTCGAAGCTGGCCAAAACAGCTGTTAAAACCAAGGCCATATCAACCACGTTCAGTCTGAATTGTTTGCAATTAGCGGGCGAAGCTGGTAAACAGTTGGAAAAACAGATGCCTGTATCCGGTTTTTGTCTGCACAACCAGATGTGGGAGAACCATCCCTGGATATCAATTAAAAGAATAAAATGAAGTAGATTTAGGTCTCCAATTAAAGCAAGAAAAGTGCTGCAGCGCAAAACGTGGTCCCAACACAAAATAAAAACTTTTTTTTAGTTGTTTTTTATTATTTCAAAATTTATTGATGATTAGTACTAAATAATCTTGGTTTTTCTTTCTTCCCTTTTTTTTTGGTTTTTATCATTAGCACTTTCAATGAATTTTATGTTTATTTTTGCAGTCTTAAAAATTTGTCTAAACAATAAATTTTCCATATTTCAATTATATGTTTTTCTTTTCATTTTTTTGCTTTTATTTTTATTCTAATGTTGAATTTTCGGAGAGAATTTTTTGGATTGTACGAAAAATATTTTGCCAATAAATGCCAGGGAGCGAGAGGAACGAGAGACTGTAGACTGGAGGCTGAAGGCGTGACCTTAGGGTAGCTGTGGGTCAAGTTGCATAAATTACAAATATACAATATGTTTGCTTGGAATGTATGCAAAAGGTATATGTTTTCCCATACACAGACACACACAGACGATGCTGCTGCTTCGACAACAATGAGATTTCAAAAATTCAACACTTTTGTTTTTTGTTTGTTACTTTCATTTTGGGTTATTATTTTCGTATTTCAAAAATATATGTATTATGGAAAAATTGTACACTGATATTGAGGTATTGGAAAAAATCGGCATATATGTATGTTAAGGTATATGTATGTATGTATAATCTGGTATCCTTATATTTGTATATGTACAGGACTTTCAAAAGTTTTCAGTGTGATTTGTAATGCTTAGGCAACTCTAATAGTTTTCACATGCAATAAATGGCCTTGCGGTTTTTTGGTGCTGTTCCTTACTCGGGGAAATACTTTAAAAATGCCGTAGAAAAAGAAAACGCAATTAATCACGATCCTACCATACATACATACATACATATGTACATACATACATACATATGTATGCAGCAAACATAGGATACGATACTTATCATCAATATAACAAGTGCAATTTCTACTACATACGATTCAAAAATGTTATTTCTGTGGAAAAGCTATCAAAATTTGTTTCCATTCACTAATTGCTTGTGTTTGGTTTGGTTTGGGTTTTTTCTCTTTTCTTTTCATTTTTTTGTTTGTTTTTTTTTTGTTTGTTAGTTGCTGTTGGTTCTATTTAATTCGTTTCCATTTATTATGAACTATATAAAAATATGTACTTTGTATTATATTTTGTTGTTGTATATTAATGTATTAAAATTCACAATTTTTTGGTTACGCTCTCTATTCGCAAAAATATGTTTTATTTTTTTTTTTTTTTTTTTTTATTTTTTCATTTAAATTTTTATCTTCATACAGCGCTGCTAGAAAGTCTAAAATGGAATACTTTTCTTTTCTAGCTTGGAAAATTGGCGAGTAAAATAATTTAGGAAAACGCTCAAACACACAGACAACCACACAGAGAGAGAGAGAGAAAAACAGGCACACACTGATAGTAGGAGTGGGAAAAGATTTCACTTTCCGTTTATCCATCTTCCATCTTTGATATTGAATCCTTTCACACCTCAATTTACACAAAAATTCCCTGCAGATATTCCCCTGCAGGGATTCGGACCTTGGACATGCTTTCTTCTAACTTTTCTTATATCAAATTGTAATATCAACACAGGCTGCGTTGAGTTTGCCCTGCAAGGGCAAGGGCTCATCGCTATATTTTAGTTGATTTCTTTCGATTACTAAAAAGTACAAATTTGAAGTTACATATTTACTAACTACTGCTTGGGGGGAGGGGGTTTTATATAAATATAAATTACATTTTTAATTACAGTGCTTTACATTTGAAATTTCGTAAGAGAGATACATTAGTGAATATCGGGTGCCGGCATTACATCTATGTATAATATGGCTATAAACTGTATCGAAATTGGAGGCTCCAAAAAACACTGAGATTGCATTGAATGCAAAAAATGTACGAGTACACACACACACACATACACAGGGGGGATGCACACACGCATTTAGAAATATACAAATACACTTTATGGGAGCTTAAATGTAAGTGGGGGGAGTGGGGGGTTATGGAAATAACAGCTATATAACACACACAATGCTGTTATTCGGTTATTACTTTTAAAGCTTTTTGGCGCCCAATTTCAATGGGCCAGTCGCTCGCTGGGCGCGACGAGCCTCCAGTTCACGTTGTCGCTGCAGTTTCTTCTCCTCGCGCTTGCGCCGCGCATCGTCCAGTTTATTGCCTAAAGAGCAAAAGGATTCACATTAGCAGGAGATCTATCTCTCTCTCTGAGTTGAAGGAGAACACTCACCCATACCCGACTCCTCCAGCGTCTCAAATTCACCATCGGCCCACGAATCGCTATTCCAATTGGCATTATGCGTCGAATTATTCAAATGCGACGAAGGCGGGCTTATATTATTGCAATTGGCAGTTGCCGACGTGGGCGACGTATTGCTGCTGGATAGATTGGGCAGCTCCTTGGGCCGCAGCATGTTCTGCTGCTGGCTCTTCGACGGCGACGTGACATGGGAATTCAGTTTGGCCAGCGGTTCGATCAGCTCGTTTAGTTCGTGCTGCTGCAGCTGCTGCTGATGCGGATGCTGGTGCGGCAGCAGCGGACGATGCTGCTGCTGCTGACTGGATGATGTTGTGGAGGATATCGATTGTCTTGCCAACAGCTGCTGCTGTTGGTGTTCCTGTTCCGCCTGCTCCTCCTCCTCGCACTGCAATGAATGGCAATCAGCATTGCATAAATCATTGAGATATTTTTTAGCTTACCGGATCCTCTTCGAGGCTACCCCATTCCTCGTTGTCCCAGCCGTCGCGCACCTCAATCAGGGCATTGGTGGCCACCAATGCGCCACCATTGTTGGAGGTGGCTGCCAACGGACTGCTGGGATCCTGAGAGGTCTGTAATAGTGTGTGTGGAAAACCCATTTAAGGTAAGTCTTTCTTTATGGTTTTATGGCTTTATGCTTACATCCATTTCTCCCCAGTTTTCGTTGTCCCAATCGTTGTTGCCATAGTCGGAGGCCGAGGCGGAGGTCTCATTGCTCTCATGCTCCAGCGAGGTCATTGAGGTAACACTACTTGTGGTGGTCGAAAGGCTGCTGCTTGATGGTTGCTCTGAAAGAACAAAAAAAAAACAATCAAAATTAGATCCAAGACAAGGGCAGACCACGAGTCCAAAAACTCACCAAGCGACGCTGGCTTGGATAGATTGCGTCCAGTTAAAGGTGGTCTTGGTCTAGATGAATCACTTTGGCTGCGATAGAACTTGGCTGTAACGGCCGTCACAGCCCATCCCGCCCAGGTGGCCGCAGCATTGCCGATCGATGGTGTTGCCGTGTGCACATCAGCCTCTGCAAAACGAATATTTTAGCATTTCGTTTAACGATTCATTTGGGTCTCAAAGTCTCACCCATCGTCTCGCGTAAACTGGGATCCTCGGATACCTTCTCCAGCTTTCCCAGGAATCCGCGTATGGTTTTAAACGCCGGATCGCGCACTGTCTTCTCCGGGTCAACGCTCAGCGAACACAGCGATGGCAAGACACGATTGGCCACCTCGCTGAGCAAAAAGTACTGCTGGGTGGCGGCCAGCGCCAGGACGCCGGCCACACGTGCCGGCGGGAATGGATCTCGCATGGCACGAATAAAGGCAGAGACCAGGACACGCTGACGCACCTGCGGATGCAAATGCGGCGCAATCTTGCCCAGGCACACGGTCGTATTGGTCCGGATGCCACCCTGATCGTCGCGGGCCTGCAGACGCGCAAAATGGCGCAGCACCTCCACATTGAGATTATTGTAATTCAACTTGGGAGCCAAATGAATGATCGATTTGACCGTCTGCTCGCGAATGGTGGCGTTTGTGTCCAGAAATCCATGAGCCACTTGCGGGAATATCTGATCGTTGACCACCTGTGGCTGCAGATGGGCGATGAACAGATCCAACTGCTGCAGCAGACGTGACCGCGTCACACGATCCGTGGAGGCAAACAACTTGACGACGCAGGGCACAATCCGTTTCTGATATTCCAACTCGTCCAACAGTTTGCCCAGCTGCAAAACGAATTTTGGGAATACATTTAATGATTACATTTGGATGGCATAGCCATAGGTCTACCTTGAACATGGGCGCCAGCACAGCGGAGCCCGCATCTCCATACTCGTACGAGTTTATCAGCTGTGGAAGTATCTTGTGCTTGCACACATTATCGGGAAAGTTGTCCAGGTGTGTGGTGAGGCCACTGAAGAACCGATTCTTTTCCGCCTTGTCTTTGATTTGGATTTCCTCCAGGAAGAGCAGAGTGTCCACCAAATCGTTCTTGAAGAAGCCGCCCGGCTTCCGACAGCGGGTTATGATATCCGCCGGATTGGGCCGATTCGAAGGCGAGGCACCCACCAGCTCGCAGTAGAGCGACTGCAGGGATTTGGGTATGTGATCGATATCCTTGAGGTTCGAGCGCTGCTTCAGAACCCCATTAAATGCCTCCCACACGAGGCAGCCCAGGCCCCACATGTCCACAGAACTGGTGAAGAAGAACCACAAAGTTTAGGTAAATTATACAGAAAGATTTTGATGAGAGTTCTACCATTTGGTGGCCGCCTTGAGCTTGCTCTGATCATTCTTCTCGGGCGAGTCGTAGACCTCCAGGGTGACTGGGATCTTCACCGGCGGCATGGGATTGCCGTCGGCGGCGGAAACATACTCCAGGCTGCCCAGCTTCCACTCGCCCGAAGCGTTGACAAATACCGACCAGGCAGACACGTTGTTATGCCTCAGATTGCCATCGTTGTTGAGGAAGGACAGGGCACGCTGAAAGAGGATTAATTGAATCAGTCGGAACATTTATTGAGTGCCATCAGTGGCTTACCGTGATCTGGAAGATGCCCCAGGCCAGGTAGAGGCCCTTCTGGACATTGTCTGTGGCCAGTTTGGTGAAATATGTGCCCAGCGGATCCACCGCCTCCGTGGCCACGTACAGCATCTTGTCCGTCTCCAGTGAGTCCAAGTATTGCAGTATGCTCGGGTGACGCAACGTTTTCAGCCGCTTCAATGCCGCCTTGGCCAGCTCACATTTCGTGTCAGAGCCGCTGCGTATGTCATAGACAAAGACGGAGACCTCCTCGAGGGTGCCTTTGCGTTTGGCCTTGTGCAGCGTCCATATGGAGTAGTTGTCGAAGCCACTGACTGGTTCACCAATGTCGTAGGGGAAGTCTTTGGTGGAGTCGCGCGAGAAGAACGACCACATCATGTGTTTTGCTCGACGGCTCAATATTTTGTTACTGTTGTGTCACGACCACCACGACGCAACAACGACGACGACGACGGCACCAACAACACTGCGCACCCAACACACGCACACACTATTGCACACACAAACACACTCACGCAGCTGTTGCTGTTGATTATATTATTGTTGAAGGCACCTAGTTAGCTCCACTTTTAGCTTGATTTTGCCAGCTGGTATCTTTTCTTCAATGTACTGACTGTGGGGCTTTATCTTTATCTCCGTCATACGTTAGCCAAGCCCGCCTGGCAGCTTTGGACCTCTTTTTCCACCCGTTTGGTTTGTCTACGTCGTCTGTCGTGTCCGTCTCCTCTCCTCTCCTGTGCGCAGCAACAATTTTCCAGCACACAGCACAATCGTTGGGGGTGGTGAGGGGGCCTTCTTATCTGCTTTGACTTTTGTGTGGTTTCATCGTTTAAGTAGTCGGAAGTGAAGTCTAGTAAGTGTCGAGCTTGGCTTTTGGGGGGAAGGAGGAAGTTAAATTATTGGGTAAAATATTTCTAATCTTTTCTGGAGTACGTCAGCTTTTTGTCTTCTTCTTTCGAACTATCGCAGTGGCGAGCAGCTGATTGTCGCGGGCTAAATTTTGGTATCATATCGATAGGTTGTTTGTGGCGTGAATACGTTGCAGTTGCTTGAAACTCGTTAATTTTTTTATGATTTTAACTTGGTTTGAAAAAATATCATGACAGCAATCCAATTTAATGGTTGTTTTGATTTATGGTACTTTTTTTAATAAAGGGGTCAAAAATTATATATATTTACCGATATATCAATCGATATAGTACAGTCAAAACTTTTAAAATAATTCAAACAAAATACAATTTCCAGTACTGGAGCGGATGGTATCCTGAGATGCGATTTCATCATAATTATTGCATTGAATTGTTATTAATTTAGCTTGTGCGCCTAATTAATTTTCTCTGAAACGATAACTCTAAAACCATCGATACTATCGATAGTGCCGTCGATGGTTTCGAAGCCCTAATTCATCGGTGTTATGACATCGTCGTCGCGCAGCCAACTTAACGCAGGTAATTTTTCGCTGCCGATTAACTGTGTGTGTAATTTGCTAATTTTCTGAACAGGGAATCTTCGACAGCTCACAGGATGATGATGCAACGCACTACGCTTTTGCTGCCCATGGCCCTTGAAGCCACCATGCAGGCCCAGCAGCAGCGTGGCATGGCCACCTTGAAGACCATTTCCATGCGCCTGAAATCGGTGAAGAACATTCAGAAAATTACGCAATCGATGAAGATGGTGTCCGCGGCCAAATACGCCCGTGCCGAGCGTGATTTGAAGGCGGCGCGTCCTTACGGCATCGGTGCCCAGCAGTTTTTCGAAAAGACCGAGATCGTGCCCGATGAGAAGGAAGAGCCCAAGAAGCTGCTCATCGCCGTAACATCGGACCGTGGTCTGTGCGGTGCCGTTCACACTGGTGTGGCGCGTCTCATTCGCGGCGAGCTGGCCATCGATGACACCAAAACCAAGGTGTTCTGTGTGGGCGACAAGTCTCGCTCCATTCTGGCCCGTTTGTACGGCAAGAACATCCTGATGGTGGCCAGCGAAATCGGTCGTCTGCCCCCCACTTTCCTGGATGCCTCGAAGATCGCCCACGAGGTCCTGAACACTGGCTACGATTATACCGAAGGCAAGATCGTGTACAACAAGTTCAAGTCTGTGGTGTCGTACCAGTGCAGCACACTGCCCATCTTCGGTGGCCCCACTGTCGAGAAGTCTGAGAAACTTGCCACTTATGACTCGCTCGACAGCGATGTCGTCAAGAGCTACTTGGAGTTCTCGCTGGCCTCCCTCGTCTTCTTCGCCATGAAGGAGGGTGCCTGCTCGGAGCAGTCCTCCCGTATGACGGCCATGGACAATGCTTCGAAGAACGCCGGTGAGATGATTGACAAACTTACACTCACATTCAACCGCACCCGACAGGCTGTCATCACTCGCGAGCTGATTGAAATCATCTCTGGTGCTGCTGCCCTCACATAAGCTGTCGTCTGTCCCCCTACGGAAACTCGCAGTTCGAACAGCTCCAACGATATATAAAACGTAATTGCATATGATTCAAGGCGCCCAGGAGCAACGCCTTGGATTACATTAATGTTAAAGTCTTTCTGAATAACTCCCAGAATAAATAGCGTGGAACGAACGAACCGAACTATCCAATTTCTGATGGATTATGATTGATTCTTGTTTGGATTTTGGACTACATATTTATGTTTTATTTTCATTCATTCAGATATTCAGAAAACGATGTAAACACTTTGTGCTTAGAAAACTATGGAATTAAGGCATATTTGTGGGGGAGTTTCGTTGGGATCTAGCACATGTTCTGGAGTACACTGAGTATGTAGGCACCAATGTCCTCGTCCTGGTTGGTCCATGAAATCAATAGCGTTTTCTGCTTGGGATCCTTGGCATCCTCCTCGACCTTCACCTCAACGGATTCAATGGTGATGGAACCATTATCCAGCAGTGCCACCGTCCAGCCGACCAGTTTCTCCTCCAGCAGTGTCTTCAGACGTTCGCTGGTAAGCAACGTTGGCCCGGGATCATCAATTTTCACCTTGGACGTGAAGCGCATCACATGCCGATTGATGCCAATTTCCTTGAGGGCATCTGTTAGATTTTGCAGCATTATTCGATTGTCCTTCATCACCAGTACACCATGGATGAGTCGTCGTCGCTTCGGATCCGGCGGCTGTGCATTGTACGACCGAGCCTCGGCCTTTAGCAGGGAAACGGCAGCGTCCACGGGTATTCTAACGGGCGTGGAGATCACACAGGTCTCGCCATTGGCGGGCATGTACGTTTCCAAATTGAACTCGTCCTTGATCTTTGAGCGCAAAAACTTCATCTTCTCCGCCTCGCCATGGACGAGCATTACGTTCTTCGGCTCACAGTTTTGAATGAGCTGCATTATGCCTGCAACAAATAAGAAAAGTTCTTTAGAGAAAGTCAAAATAGAATCTGCTGTTGGGATCAAACCTTTGGCATCGGCATGCGCCGAAAAACTCATGTACTCCACTGCCATTTTGACCTCAACCACTTGACGATTTTCGAACTCCACCTTCTTGGCACCGCCGAGTATCTTGTTGCCCACGGTGCCCTGCACACAGTAGCCGGGCATGATGACCATATTGTTCTCATTGGGCGCCCACTTTTTGAATATTTGCAGCGAGAGGCCGGCATGCAGCATGCCGGGCGTGGCAAACACAACCATTGCGCCGGGATTATCTATGTAAGCCTTGTCGAACGGTTTGATGTGCTTGAAATCAAACATATTACGATGGACGAATGTCTTGCGTATCTTCTGGTTCGTCCATGTGATGAACATCTTGTAGTATGTGTTGGCCTTCTCGGTGAGGCCCAGGGCAAAGTAGATGGGATATTTGAGGTTCATGCGCTCCCAGTAGGTCTCCAGCAAAATGCACAGCTCCTGCGCCCGTCCCAGGGCAAACACAGGGATCAGCACTTTGCCGCCACGCGCCACACACTCGTGCACCTTCTTGAGGAAGTCGCGTTCGCGACAGCGCTTCGAGTCGCGTATTGTGGTGGCATAGGTGCTTTCGGAGATGAGCAGATCGGGCCGACACTTGTCGATCCAGGCAGCGCCCAGATGGCGATCCGGCGTCATGTTGTAGTCGCCAGTGTAGACGACGCTTTGGGAGCCAACTTTAATCCAAAACATGGCAGCGCCCAGCACGTGACCGGCATAGTAGGCCTTGATCTCCAGATCAGTGTCCACCATCATGCTCTGATGCAGCGTCACCGGTATGACCTTCTTCATGCAGTCCTTGATCATTTGCGTGGTGAAAAAGTTCGATTCGCCCTTCCGCTCCACAGCCACCTTTCTCATATCCTCGAGCAGGATCGGTGCAATTGCCTTGGTCGGATGTGTCATGTAAATGGGCCCATTGTAGCCAACAATCTCCGACATGTAGGGCAAAGCACCGCAGTGATCTAAATACCAGCCATTGATAAGTTTGGGGCAAAACGATTAGACTGTCTCACGAAATTTCATCAGAGATAAGGCGCTAAGGCCAAGGCGCGCGCCTACTCACCCAGATGGAAGTGGGATATGATCACACAGTCGATGTGGCTGGTTATGGGTCCTTCGGGCACAATGTACGAGAAGTCCGGGAATCGCCGCTCATCATTATAGCCCATATGCATGCCGCAGTCGAGCATTATGTTTTTGCCGCCCATCGACAGCAGGAGACAGCTGCGGCCCACATCCTGGCCAGCACCGAGTGGTGTTATCTTTATGTCTGGCATGCCAAGTGCTGGTTGCTCAACCGCCCGTAGTTCTCAACAATTAATTAATTAACAGTTTGCTCGCAGACGAAATTAGGAAAAAAATGGTAAAAGGACGCCTGTTTGCGATGACCGACAGCGTTGCCACTTTATCGTGTGCTGTCAGCTGTTCGGCCCGCACAGTGCTGGAAACCGACACGCACTGTATGGCCAGAGAGGCAGTTCAGATGAAAGATATCGTAGTTTTTTTTTTAAATTGATGATGGAAATCTACAAGAAGAATTGGCAAAGAAGAGCGTGCGCGCGGATGCGTCCCGTCCCTGGCCGAAGAACCGGCCACGGAACCTTATGCCGCATATCCTCGGGTATACGCTGGGCCGCACCGTCCTTGTCCAGGCCGTACTTGGAGAAGTGCTTCACACAAAACACCCAACTGCCGGTCTCTGGGCGGTACTTGACGAAGCGCGTATCGTTCTCGTAGCAGTCGCGACGCAGCTTTCCCTCCAATTCATTTCTATCAGACGCTGCACATCCTTTCCAACAGGCACAGGCTGGGTCTGGGTCTGGGACTTGTCCACGGGCCATACCTGCTCGAGGGTGACTAGTGCCTCACGATTCAGGCCTTGGTTGATAGGCGGCCATGAGAAGAGGTAGGGAATTTACTGGTACTATATCGTTACTAACTAAGTTAGCGGTACGTAGTTACTGCACGGTACGTAGTTAGTACCGTTAGTTTAGGCGTTTAAGCGAGTTTAAGCCAAGTTGGCGCGCGTCCGCAGACAGACACACACACACGTAACTATGCCCATATGTCGGTCTGTTGCTCCATTTAATTGCAAGCAAGGTTACTGTAACTAAATAGTTACTAAATTAACGTTACGTTACGTAGTACGTAGTTAGTTTCAAAGTTTAAGCGCTTTGGCGCGCCGCGTCCACACACACACTCACAACACACATATCATAACGGATCTTTCACTAGGGCTGAATCGTTGCCGAAACGATAGTATCGATATAAATTTATAAATTAGATTTATATAAATTGGAATTGAGATGGATCTCATGAGATCTGAAAAACACGATGGCTATAACTATAGAAGTCCCTCTATAACTATAGCTCCTTCTAAGGATTGGTAAGGACCTAAACTGGACCTAGACGTACAACAATCGATAGTATTGCGTTCGTATCGATAGCATAGCTAGGGCTGCAAAAACTGCAAAACCGACGCCACGCGACGCTACCCGGCTAACGACTAGAAGGACTGCACAGCCACGGACAAGACTTCAAAGACTTCCATGACTACACACTGCACTGCACAGGACAAGATGGATACGAGCAAGGGTGGAGCCAGTGCCACTGCTGCGACCAGCAATGCGTCAACCCAGTACCAGGAAGAAGCTGTGGGCCCTGTGCGACCGGCAAAGCCTGGCCGGATGAAGAAACTAGCATATCCGAAGAAGCCGGACCAATACACAAACCGCCGCCCCGTTTGTCCCATGTTTTACCTCTTCAAATCATTTAGTATAGTGGAATTTAACGCCAACGATCTGAAAAACACGATCCAGTACCTTAAAAGCCCCAGTCACATAGCAGATGTGAAAATCGGCAAGATCAATTTGGTATCGTCCCTCACGTATTTTCGAAATGAAAAGTTTGTTATAATATTAGACGAGCATCGTCTTTCCCATATGGTATGTAGCCATATATCCCTCAGCTTGGCTGATTTTAATTAGTATATGTATATGTATTAATATATGTGCAGACTTTTCTACCCGTACCGAAATGGAAGGTACTTGTAATAGCTGCATTCAACTTGCAGGGCACTATGTTCCATTATTTATACATTCGTGCGGTAAGTTGCCTCTGGTCTGCTCTTATAATACATCAATAGTCATATATTTTTGGCCTTTTGACAGGTGCCAGTTACACAGGAGTCCCACGTAGGTTCGAGGAAAATCAACTCGGCTCTACAGCTTGTGGTAAAAAAAGTAATCAAAAAGGGATATTCAAACAACCTCGTGGCAATAGTGTCTGACCACTGTCCTGCAAACTTGACTGGCATGTCCGAAGCCTCCAAAACGTTCCCGATTCTATGGGACAAAGAGCATTTCAAGAAGGGACTCGCGAAACACAAGCTCACGGATGTTACGGACTATTTGTATGGAAAGTATACACTAGACGACTGGAAGAGTAAGTTGGAAAATGCGCCAAAGTTGGACAACTCAGCGTCCGAGAAGCAACAAAAACTTTACGACAGTGAGCTTCGAAACATGAATTTGATTATGGAGCGCCATTTCGCCATTTCATCGGATCCCTTAAAACTCTATGCAGTGCACAGCGGAAGATCGAAGCACCTGGGCAGGGCCCTGATCCCAAAAGTGTACGAAATTATGATGTACGCGATAAACTTGCACCCACATGATGAGCTTCTGAAGGACCCAATTTATTATATAGCCCGTGTGGTTGGGCTTATGCTTATACTAACCACCCCAAAAACATTTAGCAGTAACGAGTAAAAAACTCTACAAATTGTGTTCAACTTTCGTTTGAACCTTATTATGTTTAGATTCCAATAAAAATTACTTTTGAAAACTAGCCAATCTTGTGGACAATTGCCGTATCTATCGGATGAAATTATTTTTTTAGGGCTGAGAGAGCCAACTAGCTAGTAATATTAAGCTGAATATCAAAATTATGCAATACGATTTCAAGCAATACAATGGAACGTTAACCCATTGTCGACCAGGGGGGTATTTAATATTTCCACGAATTTTATGTAACTTTGACATATTTTACGCACTACAGGCGAAAGATGTGGTGGTAATTTTTGTTTTTTAAGTTAAGAGGAGGACGGAGCTACAAGGACCCTATACAAAGAGTATTGTTTTTCGCGGTTTAACAAAGGGTGCTCAACTTTTTCAATAAAGGGGTGTGAAGTGGGTTAAGTATTGTTTGATTGACGGAAAGTCCTGGTTTTCTTATGATTTAAATCTGCACAAAGTTTCGAGCTGTTCTAACAAAATGCGTTTCCCCGACTCTCGGATCTGCATGGAGGGGCATGCCAATGCCTTGGCCCTCAGCAAGGACAACACTCTGATCGCAGTGGCCGGGCGCAGCTGTAAGAATCCACAAATCCTCATATGATTATCGACCAAAAGTTAAGACATTCTTTTGCTTTCCACAGTGCTCAAGGTCTATTCTATTGACGATTATGGCTTTAGGGAAGTGTGTAATATGCGTGGCGGGAAGAACCAAAATCTCAGCTACTCGTCCAACGACGTGGCCTGGAGCACCATGGACTGCAATCTGTTGGCCACGGCGGCCACCAATGGCGTTGTCTCCGTTTGGGACCACTCAAAGTGTGGGCGCCAGAAGCAATTGCTTGTCTACAACGAGCACGAGCGCACTGCCCACACGGTGACGTTTCACAGCAGCGAACCCAACATATTGATATCAGGCTCCCAGGATGGCACCATCAAGTGCTTTGATATACGCTCGGACAAGTCCGTGAACACATACTTCAGCAACTCGGAGTCCGTGCGTGATGTGAAGTTCAGTCCACATGCTCAAAATATATTCTCAGCCGTTTCGGAGAACGGCACCGTCCAGCTGTGGGATATGCGGAAGTGGGACAAGTGCATGGTGCAGTTTACGGCGCATTATGGACCCGTCTACACCTGCGACTGGCATCCCACGCGCAACTGGCTGGCCACCGGCAGCCGCGACAAGCAAATAAAGGTGTGGGACATGGATGGACGCCCTGGCCTGGAGTATACAATACACACGATAGCTGTGGTGGGTCGCGTCAAGTGGCGACCAGAACGAACGTGCGTAAAGATTGATTTGGTTCGAGATCATTACATCACGCTAATGTCCTGGTTTATTCTTCCTTCACAGATATCACATTGCTAGCTGCGCTTTGGTGGTGGACTACAGCATTCATGTGTGGGACATACGGCGGCCCTATATACCATTCGCCTCCTTCAATGAGCACACAAATGTGACGACGGGCATTGCTTGGCTGGGCAGTGATTCGCATTGCCTGCTTTCCACCAGCAAGGACTCCACCCTACACAAGCACGCCTTCGAGGATGCCACACGACCGGCGTTGAAGGCCAATGCACAGGGTGCCAGCCTGGGCCGATATGGTGACATATCGTTTGCCAATAAAATCAAGGAATACGCACCCAAGGCGAGCGGTGCATCCAATACAAAAACCACTTCCAGCTTCATGTATGTCTGATATATTCTACAATTTTGCATTCGTTTGTAAATAATTTCCAATCCATAGTAACCGCAGAAAGTCCATTGTGGCGGGGAGCATTCAGTTCCACTTGGACCATTCCCGGATGTACAAATTCATGGTGAAAGATGCAGTAAGCTTAAAGATACATTGCTGAACCTAAAGCCATATTTTAAACGCAATCTTGAACACAGTTTTCGGGCTTATCCCTAAATGAAGCCGATTCGAAACCTCGCCTCGAGCATGAATGTTTTATCGGATGCGCCCGAGAGCTGATGATGAGTGGCAAGAAGCTGGCGGAGCTGTGCGAGCATAATTCGGAGGTGTCCAAGAAATACGCAAAACACAATGTAAGTAAAGCAGCAGGGATTATAGTAGTAGTCGCATATAAGTAACCATCATTTGCAGGCCACCACTTTGTGGAACTTTCTCAAACTGTTCTACGGCAGCAATCACTTTGAGCCGCCCTTTGAGCATCGCTCTTCGTTCTCGAATCAAAAGAATCCCATTAACTCACGGCGTGCCACGCAGGTGGCCAGCGATTGGCCCCAGCAACGCAGTGACCTGAGTCAGGATTTGAATGGCAATGCGCAGGAGGCGACACACGAAATTGCCGCTGCCAACGAGGATGATGATCCGCTGGGTGGCAGTGGCGTGGAGCAACCGCCGACCAGTTCAGTGATACTCTCCGAGACGCAAATCATCAGCGAGATAACCTTTGATAACTTTGAATTGTTGCGCAATGGCTTCATTTATGTGGGACCCACGGACGCTGCCAAGGCGCTGGCATTTCCTGCTCTGCATCACGATGTGCAGGCAGCGCGACCACAACTGGAGATCAAGGACTCCGACCATGAAAAGTCTCCTGTAAGCAGAATTCATCATTTTGTTTGTTTTCGACTCGATTTGTAAATGATTGTTTTGGTTTTCTTGCAGCCGCCACATGTGCCCACGGTTTTGAAGGTCAGCCATGTCCCGCCCATACCGATGTGGGAGCCACACAAATTTGTGGCCGATGCTCTCATGCTGCTGAATGACGTGGGCGATGTGCAAACTGCTTTGACTGTGATAATAGCCCTCGGCGAAGCGCGCAAGCTGCTGCCACTGGAAGACACGCTCGTTGTAAGTAGCCACCCCGGAGGATCAGTACATTTTTATTTTCATGGCTGTGTCTCATCCATTAGGAGCATTGGTTTCACACCTATGTGGATCAGCTGCATCGCTACGAGCTGTGGAACGAGGCCTGCGAGGTGATCAACAGATCCTGGCTGCGTTCCGTGCAGCAACTCAATCAGCACTCAACAGCAATGCATACGAATTGCGGCGACTGTGGCCGTCAGCTGGGCAGCAAAGTGGGCTGGTACTGCGACAAGTGCAAGTCCATGCAGTCGGCCAAGTGCTGCGTATGCGGACTGATTGTGCGCGGTGTGTACGCCTGGTGTCAGGGCTGCTCGCACGGCGGTCACATCGAGCACCTGCAAAAGTACTTTGCCAAGCACTCAAAGTGCCCCAAGTGCGGCCACCTGTGCGCGTATTCATGAGACGCGGAAGAAGCTGAGTAGCGTGGCTCAGCTTCCTGCCAATCGAATCTGAACTGAATGCGAGGAATGGCCTCCTTGCCGGAATAACTAGCAGTTTGTTGATTAGTTTTTAGGTGTATTTATGTGTATATCAATGCTAATGCTACTTGATGAAGGTGCTCTTAAAGGGTAATATGACGACTACCTTTCAAGTTGTCAGTTGAGAGCGCCCCGTCGCACATTCAGTAGCAGAAAGGAGAGAAAAAGTTATAAAATTGAGAGTTCTGTAAGAATTAAAAACAAAAAAAGAGAGCAACACATTTGTTGCCAGATTCCTCTTTAGATCTAAATAACTAATTGTATGTCCTTATGGCGATTCCCATTCCCCCGAGAGAGTGGGGTACACACCACAAGGACACCACCGCCTGCCAGCGCTGTCCATCAAAAAATCCATCGTGCCCTTAGCGCAATGAATATTTGGCAAGTGTTTCGAAAGTTTGTTGCTTAGGTTTTGGGGTCCAATTTTCGGTTTGCTTTACATTGCGCCTCGCGCAGTTGCAGCCTTGAGAATGAGGGGTCAACTCAAAGCTTGGATTTTGGAGCAGCGTTGGCGGCTAATTGTCAAGAGGCAAATTCGAGGCTCACAGTTTGGCAAGAGTCGCCGTCGGCCCCTGCTGCACCGGAGCTGGTGCCAGCCATAGCCGAGGTGGCATTGCGCTTCAGCGTCGTACCCTCATCATAGCGTATGGTCATCGAATTGGAGTTGCCGGGTATCAGCACATATCCCAGGGATTCATAGAACTTGATCAGCTTATCCTTGCAGTCCAGCGACATTTTATAGCAGCCAAGTTCTTCGGCCAGCAGCGAGACGGTCACCACAATGCTGGGTATACAACAAAATGGGAAAAATCATAAGTCAGAGCCAAAGATCTGCATCAGTATTATGCTTACAGCTTGCCCAGTTGCTTGCCACGATAGGTATCATTGACCACCACATCCTCCAGTCGCCCACGCTGCAAGTTCATGAAGAATATGTAGGACTAGTAAGAATACAGAAAGATTCCCTCAACGTACCACCGAACAATTGTGAATGAACTTGCGCTCAATCACTAGAGAGGCAGCTCCAATAATCTCATTCTTGCGTGTATCCTCTATAACCGTGACAAAGTAATCCCCACTGGCCTTCATCTGCGAGAAACGGGCTGCAAAAGCAAAGACATGTTGAATGAAATTGATGCGTGCGAGTGGATGTACTTACTCAAAAACTGTGTGCGATTTACATTCCCCACGTGTGTCAGTTGGGAGAGCAGCTGCAGGAATCCACGATCATAGTCCGTGTCCTTGAGGGGGCGCACCTTCATCCATGGCTCGCCGGGATTGGCTGCCGATATGAATGGCTTGAACGTGGCCGGAGTGCGATGAAAGTCGAGCTTCAGCAGCAAGCTGGGGTCGTACAGATACGTCTCCTGCTGTAATTGATTAGCAGATAAGGGCGTGATTAGTTACGAGGCCACCCTACAGATGCGCTTATAGTAATTTCTACCGGGTGTTGCACCATTTTCAGACTACTAAACACGTCAGCAAGTGACGCTGGTGGAGGTACAACTGCGGCAAAAGACAATCAACAGGTAAAGGTGGAGACCGAGCCCCAAAAGCAACGATAACAGGAATGGTAGCAGGAACTGGTTTCGCTTCGTTTCGCCCTCACTTTCAGCTAGCCAGAGCAACTGGTTTGGGCATTAATTTCCTAGTCCCCGCCGCAAACGAAACCGGTAAAATGTGTAAGAGCCGACAGAGCTATTGGCTTGATTTTCTTGCCATTATTGATTTTAGTTTGTTGTGGTTTTTGCCAGGATTAAAAGCAAAAGAAAACGTGCATTCAAGGTCGAACCGCTGTGCTGGTGACTGAACTGCCACATGGTCACGTTGCTGCCTCTTCGGCTCGTTTTTGTGGCTGTCTTGCTGGCAAAATTCCACGCCATTCAGCCAGAAATGATACATCCATCAACACTTACCATGATTTTATCTAATGTTTGCTGTTTGATAGCAATAGAGCACCACAGCCTATCACTACGAAAAAAAACTGGAAGCGGAAGCTCGTCCGCTGCTTTTATCGGCCAAAGTTTCGGAGCAGACTGAACTGAAATCGGCGTGAAACAAAACACGGAGAACGGCTAGAGGCGCCAGACGCGTACCTAGAGCGCTTGGGGCGTCGGTCGGGCCCCAAATTGGTTGTCGTCTAATGAGAAAGGGGCGGGCATGCCTTTCGAAGCACCCAAGAAATACAAAATGACCCTGAATGCGCTCCGACTAAATTGTAAACATTTGAACAGCTGATGGAAAAGAGTAATGCACTAAGAGAGAGAGAGAGAAAGAGACTAGAGAGTGTACTAAAAGAGTCAAAGAGAGCTAAAAACAAAACTGCCGTTTATTTCGTTTCTTTACAATTAAATAACACAGTTCTAGCGGCATTACGTAGCCACAATATACTTGGATGTCTGGTACATCTCATAGGCAAACTCCTCCCGATGACTGGGATCGTACTCCAGGCCAACGTAGTCTATTTCCAGTCCAAATGGACCATCCATACCCTTTTTGGCCGCCACGGAGAAGCCGAAATGGGTTACTCTATTGAGTGGTATGGCCCCCTGGCGATCCTGGACTCGCCCCTTCGAAGATAAGAAGAACTTGGAGAAGGGTATCTTGGCGATCTGCCAATGGGGCCCACCGCGGGTATACAGCACATAGTGATAGATGTCGTTCCACATGAGATCAAAGTAGCCCTCGGTGTGCAAGTTGATCAGATAGCTGCGTCCATCGCCGCGCACCTTCATGATCAGCATGTTGTACTGCGTCCAGTCGTAGGTCGACTCTCGTTTGAAGGATTTCTGCAGAAAAAGGAAGCATGCAATTATAAAGCAAACAGAAAACTAATTTTGAGAATCCTTACTTACCCGCACTCGCTTTGTGCGTATATTGGCATAGCCCGTCCGCTTTATGATGCCATCCTTTGTGTGGTTCGAGTTGACTTCGCCATGAAAGAGACCCGCTCCGGCTGCACTCAGCTCCAGGGCGGCTGTGCTCTTGCCTTCGCCATGATCCGCATCGGTGGTCACCGTCCACTTGTCCAGCACATCTGGAGCCTTGAAGTCGAACACCACGTCCGTTTCGCCAGGACGAAACACCAGTATGGGATCGCTTTCCAGCTGCTCCTTTACTTCTTTCCGCCACAGCTTTATCTCATCCTTCAGGTCACGCAGACCATCCATTATAAGCTGTTTCTTGGACGGCTCTGGCAGTTTCGTCTTGTAGCCGGATTTCTTTTCGCGCTCCCAAAACGTTTGCTGCACGGCTGTGGTGTGTAGTTGCTGAGCAGCCGGCATCCAGCAGCCCAAGCGCTGTCCTTGTCTTAGCAAGTTATACATATTCCCATTTGCGTTTAATTGAAAAGTAAATTTCCGCTCTCCCAAAAGCGGTTCCAACAACGTAACAACAATCAGCTGTTTGCCGACATCGATGTTTTTCAAATTATTGTGTAGCTTAACCCATTATGTCCCCTATGGTTTTAAAATAACTCTTATGAGAATATATAATTTGGGAATGTACCGTTTTAAATATGCATATTATTTAATATATACAACTAAAAATCCAAGTTTTAATCTCTGTAATCATTGAAATATGAAATTTATTAATTAATTTAAAAACATCGATGTTTGAGAAAAATCATCGATGTCTGCACTCAAACAGCTCTCCAGCTCTAGTTTTTGTTGTAAACAAAATTGCGAAAAGGTTTAAAGTTCAAAAATGAAGGTTGAAGATTTGGACAAGTGTGCTCCGAGCTCTGACTGGAATGTGCTCTACTGGGTGCTGGGTACCATTCTGATGCCAGTGGCCCTGCCTCTGGCACTCTTCAATATATGGCAGCGGTTCCGTGCCCAGAAATATCGCAATCAGTTGCCGGGCAAGGTAATGACTAATTTTGATAATTTCTTGCGATTCCTTACTTATGTAAAACCATTCCCTTCCTTGCAGGTGGTGCTCATTACGGGCGCCAGCTCGGGCGTGGGCGAGGCACTGGCTCATGTTTTCTACAGCGCAGGCTGCAAAGTGATTTTAGCAGCACGGCGCACCATGGAATTGGAGCGCGTTAAAAAGGATCTCTTGGCACTGGACCTGGTAATTTGTGGAGCTGTCATTATTTAAAAACCTACTAACAAATTACTGACCATAGGAACCTGCATATCCACCGACTGTGCTTGGGCTGGATCTGGCGGAGCTCAACACCATACCGGACTTTGTGACGCGCGTCCTGGGTGTGTACAACCAAGTGGACATTCTGATCAACAATGGCGGCATAAGTGTGCGGGCCGATGTGGCCTCTACGGCAGTGGATGTGGATCTCAAGATAATGGTGGTGAACTATTTTGGCAGCGTGGCTTTAACCAAGGGTAAATAGTTTTACAATTACAAACAAAACCAACAATAACTTCGGGCTCTTTATCCTGCAGCTCTTCTCCCATCTATGATGAAACGCAAGAGTGGTCACATCTGCTTCATTAGCTCGGTTCAGGGAAAGTTTGCCATACCCCAGAGAGCTGCTTATTCCGCGTCCAAGCATGCCATGCAGGCCTTTGCCGACTCCCTGCGTGCCGAGGTGGCCAGCAAAAATATTAATGTGTCCACCGTCAGTCCCGGCTACGTACGCACTCAACTCTCATTGAACGCCCTCACAGGATCGGGTAAAAGCTATGGCAGTAAGTCCACAGAGAATACATGTCCAACAAGTGTTAAATATTCAATGTTTTTCTTTTCAGAAATGGACGACTCTACAGCAAAGGGTATGTCGCCTGATAAGTTGGCTGAACGCATTTTGAAGTGCATTCTGTGCAACGAGCCCGACATTATGGTTAGCGACATTCAGGCCAAGATCGCTTATTACCTGCGCCATCTGTGCCCCAGTCTGTTCTTTTGGGTAATGGCTAGGCGTGCATTGAAATTGGAAAAGGCCGAAAAGAAGACGGGCTAAAGAGATGGCACAATGAATGTGAAAACTGTTTATGTTTAAGTATTAGTTTCGTTTTTATTGTTAATTGAATTTCACTTAAAATGATGAAATTATAAAGTATCGCATATGTGTGTGTGTTGTGAGGGTTAAAAATTAGTGGTGTTGTTTTTTTGTTGTTTGCTCGTGCTATTGCCTAAGATTAATAAATAAAATATTGTAGTCATAATAGTTAACGTTAAATAAAGTACAACTTAAATGTCACACATGTGCTTTTTGTTCGCTAATAATACATACGTTAATTTAATTATTGTTTTCGATTGGTTTAAAATTATTAATCATAAAATGCTAATATTCACTTCTTTGCTCTTCGGTTTTTTTTTGTTTTGTTTTTTTTTCTTTTCTTTTGTTTACTTATGTTTCGTTTTGTTTGTTTTGCTCGAACTCGATTCTTGAAGACATTTTTACGCTCTCTTAATTGACAAAAATACAATATGTTTGTTCTTGGATGGGAGGGGGCGTTGTGGTGGTGGTGAGATTCTTATGCTGATGCTAATGCGGTCTTTGACAACATGGAAAACTGGCCATTAACTAGGGGCTAGTAGCTTGGGTGACGATGCGATGGGATATCTGCGAGGGATTTTTTGTGTGGGTTGCGTGGCTTGTATGCAATTCATTTAGCTAAATTATAAAAATAGCATTAATCCATCTTGTGAAAGGTATAAAAAAATTAATTACAATTGAGGTACACAATACACATACAGATTTAAAAATCGTTTGCAGTTTTACAATTACATATATATATATATAGATTAAAATCAATCGATTTCTTATGTACAATACACAAAAATTGTTCATTTCGCGCTAAATAGTCTTTTTGTCACGCATCAAAATACTCTCTCTATCTCTCTCTCTATCGGTCGGATCGGGCCCGATCTGGCCGATCCGATTTCCCTCTCCCGCTTAGACATTAATCATTTGCATTTAATATTATATACAGTACACAAACATTGGCAATTATTATTATTTTTTTTTTTTTTTTTTTTTTTTTGGTAATTTTAAAACATTTTTCTTGCCCTTTACTTTAGTTTTTGTTGACTTTGCTTTGTATAGTTCCATATTGAAATAGTCAAGATGTCGTCTTATTTTTGTTCGAAGATAAATTAGAAACTAAGTTCAATTCGATTCTCGATTTGTTTTCGTTATTTGTTTTGTTTAAATGTTTATAAGCATTTGAAAGCGATTGTCGCGTACTCAATTTTTGTTTTCGTTTTTTTACTATTTCCTTAGCTTTATGCTCCCGGTTTCTGTTTCCGTTTTCGTTTCCTCACTGGCCTACACGCGCGCGTTAACTATCGGGTCGGGGGTCTGGTCTGTATCTGTATCTGTCTGTCAATCTGTTCTGTAGATCGGGTTTCTTGAGCTGGAGCTTATATGGAGCTTTAATCTAATAATGGTTTGTATATTCCACAAAAATATACCCAAATGCTGGTAAAGTTGCAATGGTATTGCACGCCCCTTATGTACGGGTATTTATGTCTGTATATATAGTCTATATATATATATAGTATGGATGCAATTTGATACGCCGATTTCCTACACATTCATATAGCTACAAATATCAATCATTGTCTTAGACTACAAATCGTTATTGTTTTAGGTGTGTGTTTTGTTTTCTGTGTAAAGTGAGTTTTTTTGTTTTTTAATTCGAAAGCCGCTTTTGTGATTCAATACGGAATGTGACTATATAGTATACCTACAAATGTGTGTGTGTGTGTGTATGTATATGAATATCGTTAGGTGTCCTCCTCATTATTGTTTTGCTCTGTTCATTGCTCTAACTTGTTATTATTGCATATAAAAACTATTTCCATTTGATATCCTATGAATGTACCTATAGTATATATGTATGTACACTACTACTGCTACTGATTTGGCGAAGGCGATAGTGGCAATGGTATGTATTATTTATTTATTTATCTCTCTCTCTCTGTGGGGTTTGTTCGAGGCGTGCTGACAGTCCATGTGCAAGTGCTTTTGACGGGATGAATGTGGTGTGGTGGGGGGGCGTGGCGTTGCGTGGCTGGCTAATACATATATGTATTCTATGTCGATTTACTGCAAGTGCTACATGTAAAAACTAACTTCGATGCATATTGCTTTTGATTTTGTATTGACCGTTATCGTTGGCTATCCATTTTAACTACTTTGCCGTATAACTAATCTGCGCTCACCAGCTGGCACTCTCTCTCTCTCTAAAATCTACTTGGGCTAGCTCTCTGTCTGTCTGTCCTAATTGTTTCTTATCTTAGTTTTGATCTTGAAAAATATGCAAAGGATGTTTTGAAAAGTTCTTGGTTAATCATTTAAGTTTAGTTCATTACTAAAATAGCACCTTGTTTTGTTCTGTGTGTGTGTGTGTGTGTGTGTGTGTTTGTTCAGATGAGTTGATCCGATCGTTGTTCGAAAGTTAAAGAAAGTAGGCAAAACTATAGGTATATAGTACTTATGTCAGTAGTAGGTAGGTACATAATATTAGGAGTACGTAATACTGTTTTAAAAATGAGTTTTAAACAGATGCTCGCCCCGATTTGGCAGTTAACATAACGAGAGTGATTGTGAACATAATCCTGCCACCTATTTCAGAAGGTTCTCCACAATCGAGATGTTTCAACAGTTCTGGAATGGATATAATATTCACAGAAACATCACGGTAAGTGGAGGAGTCCCCCCCATCGAATAGGCAAAGTTCAGTTTCAGTTTACGGAATACAATACAACAGTAAACAGTAGAAGGTACAACGTGCGGTGAGGTGAGTGCGACTGGCGGTTTGGAATTTGCGGTGGCCTTCAATGGGTGTGCGTGGGTGGGTGGGTGTGTAGGCGGCAGAGCGTTGGGTGATGCTGATTCTGTGTGTGTGTGTTTGGGGTAGAGGCGAGCCTTGGTCGGGGGATATGTACGAGAGCCAGTGTGTGTTTCTGTGTGTGCTTGGGATGTGTGTGACTGGGCGTGGGCGTGGTGGTATTCACATATTCAGCAGAAACGGCAAGTTTAAGGCAGTGTAAAGTACATCTACATACATATATCTTTGCATGTACATAAATACAAATACAAATATATATATACACTCGTATATGCACGCATGCATGTAAACCTATGCGACAATTTGTATAACTAACATTAAGACTTATCACTTTCACTTGGTTGGTTGGTTGGTTGTTTGGTTAGCAACGCACAAGAGGCAACCGCTGAGTAGCTGCTGCTGCTGCTCTTAGCTAACCAGATTCTCGACGTCGGACACGACCACCTCCAGGTCCGATGGCAGCTCATTGTTGTCTGTGGTGGTTGTCGTCCCCGCCGCCCCCGCTGTTGGCCTGGGTGCAGCCGCCGACGCCGTTGCCGTGGAGCGCGTCCGGAAGTTGTGGAGACTCCGTCGCCCCGGCTGTGCGGGCGGTTGGCGTTGCATGGCGCTGGTCGAGGCGGATTGCTGCAGCGGCAGGGCGGGTAACGCTGCTCCCGCCGCAATCGACGAGCTTGTCGTGGTAGTGCTGCTGGAAGATTGACGCGAGAAGCTGGGCGGACCGGCTGCTGTCGTGGGATTGGAGCCACCGCCCCCTAAGCTGGCGCGCGGAATGTTGCTGAAGCTGTTGCGCG
Source organism: Drosophila ambigua (assembly GCA_018150905.1). Taxonomy (NCBI): domain Eukaryota; kingdom Metazoa; phylum Arthropoda; class Insecta; order Diptera; family Drosophilidae; genus Drosophila; species Drosophila ambigua. The sequence continues at coordinate 3,455,221 of JAECWS010000086.1, forward strand.
AGTTGCGCGTAGGCGGCACTGGCGCCGCCTTCGACGAGGCACTGCTGTCCCTGCGCAGGTTCGCATTGGAGGAGGAACGTCGCTGGGGCGTGGCAGTGCTCACGGGTGGATCTTTGCCGTTCTTGGGCCCACTGGCCTTCAGGTTGAGGCTGCTCCGCTTCTTGGTCTTGGCCAGGTTCTGGCTAAGATTGATGAGGTTCTGGGTGCTGCCAAAGTTGCGCGTGAGATTCACAGAGCCGCCAGCGGCCTGGGCATCGGCTTTCACTTTGCTGCTGCTACGTCGCGGAGCTACGGCGAAGGGATTGTGGGTGGACAGCGAATTGGAACGGCGGTACGAGCTGCGCTGTACAGGAACTGGGGCAGGTGCTGGCGCTGGCGCTAGCGTTGGCGCCTCCAAGCTGGCCCTGTTGGAGCTGGGCGCAACTTTACTGCTGCTGGACTTTGATGTGGAGGCCTCACCCTGCAGATCCACATTCTCATAGCAGTGCTCTGTGGCACGTGACGCTACCGGAGGCTTCAGCGTCTCGTAGTTGGGCTCGTTGAGCGTCAGGATTTGGTTATCATCCTCGGCCTCATTGCACAGAAGCAGCGCGCTCCGCTTGGTGCGCGCCGTGATGTCCTTGGAGGCAGCTTGTCCAGCGCTACGCGTACTGCTCTTCTGGCCCCGTTTGGGCCGACCTGCGACCACATGCGTCTTCACTTTGGGCTTCTTGGACAGACGCAGGGAGAACTTGAACGGTGGCTTGTAGACCACTTGCAGTTTCACCTTCTCGTTGGACAGATTACCCATCGATTTGGTCTTCTGCGGGGGCTTCTGTACGAGCCTTTCCGGCGTCGACTGCGACTTGCTCATCACCTTGCGCACCCGGGAGCTGTGCTCGATGTGCGACAGCGGCTGGGCCACAATTGGCGACTCCAGCAGCCACTTCTGCACCTTGCCAAAGGTGTTGGTGTGATTGTTGGCCGTGGACAGATTGGAGGCATCGTCGCCGTTGTTGTTGCGATGCGAGTAATCAATGATTTCCTTCATGTGCTTACCGAGTTTCTTGTTGGACTTTTTGGGCTCATCCTCCAGCGATTTCTTCTTGCCAATACCTTGGGATCGTTGCGTCTTCTTTGGCTCTGTATTGGAACTAGTTTTTCCTGCTGCACGCGATCCCGCCACTGTGGCGGCAGCTCCTGATACCGCGCCCGTTCCCGACTTCTTGCTGGTGCGCTCGCCACGCACCTTTCTTCTTGAAGGGCACCTTTGTCCGAACTGCGGTGTGAACTATCACCCCATTGTTGTTCTCTGGCAGACGCACTGTCTCCGTGGTGGCGCTGTGTATGATGGTCACGGACTTAAGCTTCAGATTCGATCGTTTCGCCAGCAGCTTTGTGCTCAGTATCTGCAGAAGAGTGGAGAGAGGAGAGTGTGAGCTTAATCAGGCACGAATTTTGATAAAATGGGAATTGGAAATGGACAAACAATGACTGCTAGCCTAGATTGCTGCCCTAAAATAGCCAGACGAGACTGCGCAACTGCTAAATGAGTGTGCTCATCAAGAGATTCTAAAGGGATTCGATTGTCGATTGCTGGCTGCTCACCCACAGACCAGAGACTGTGACTGAGGCTGAGACTGCGCCTGCGCAAGCCCTTTGGCCGCCTCATGCTGATCCCTTAGCATATGCGTGACCAGGCGCATTAACTTGTGCAAAGCCAAAGAACAAACTCAAGTAAAATTAAATGTTCCAACAATTTCCGTTAAACGCCCCAAATTGTGTCACTTACCAGCAGCAAAATGACGCCAATGGCAGCCAGGGCCACCGTATACCAGTTGTGCTCCATCCACTTCTTGAAAGTGGCAATGCTCTCCTCGGAGAGCAGCAGCTTGCGCAGCGTGGCCAGCGGGCCAGAGGGGTCCACCTCGCGACACTTTTGAAAGACATCACAGTATCTAAACGGGAAGAGGGAGAGTAATTAGCAATCAGTTTGGGAATGTAGAAAATGGTTGTGTCTAATCGAACCCATTATAATCGTTGCATGGGGTGCCTGGCTTCGAGTACATATCCGGGACATCGAACGGCGCCTCGTTCCACTCGAAGGAACTCCTGCAGGGGTTGTCCTCGCCTGGCAGCTTGCAGCACAGCTCGCACGACTTGATCCGATCGTCCTGAGGTCCCGGTATGCACTGGCAGGACTCCAGGCCGTAGGCCAAGCAAATGCTGCCGGTGCAGTCGCCCATATAGCAGACAAATTCCTTGTTACAGATCGTCTTGTTGGGCTTGTTCACCGACGGCGGACACTGGGGTACACGGCCGTCGCAGAACGAGGGATCCCGACAGCCATTGTCGTCTCGACACTTGTCGCCAAACTTCAGCTTGCAGTCGGTGGTGCAGCAGGGGCCCTGGGACGGGCTGCAGCGGGCATGCGGCGTCAGCGTACAGGGCGTCTCGTCTATGCGTGGCTGGCGTGACATGGGAAAGCAGCAGGAGTCCTTGCAGTCCTCCTCCCAGCCGCAGTCGCATTGCTCTCCCGGCTCGACGACGCCATTGCCACAAATCGAGGACTGTGGCTCTGTGAAGCAGCCCTTCATGGAACGCGCCTTGGCATTCAGCACGGGCTCAATCGACTTCAACGAGCAGGTGCTGAACTTGTTGTTGTTCTTCTTGTCCCCGGAGGTGGCACGGGCAAACATAATGAAGTTTGCCATCCTCGCCACCCGGCGTACACTGCTCCGGATCGTGCTGGAAAAAACCAAAAACTTGTAAATTGATGATCGGGCCAAGGAATGTGTGTGTGGCATCTTACCGGTGAGCCAAAATTGTGGCCAATTTCGTGAGCTAACGTCACATGTGAGACGGCGGGCGGCACATGCTTGCCATAGTTCAAGAGCGTCACAATGCCCGTATTGAGGGACTTCAGGGAGCCCCGATAGTGTCCATTCTTCTCGCAAACGCCACCAGCATTCTTCAGATCACCCGTCCAGGCCAGTCCCAAGGTGCCCATCTCAAAGTCGCGATAGGTAAACATGTAGGCCAAGCAAAAGGCATCGTAGTCCTCCTCTGTGTAATGGAGAATCGTTTAAATTACACAAAATGGGGTTCAATATTGATTTCAATATTCTTACCCGAAAACAGTTCCAGGAACTTCTCCACGCCATAGTTGCCGGGAAAACGATAGCTGGGATCCTTCATGGCATTCATATTGTGCACCTTGATGCGCTTTATCATGAACGTGATGTTGTCCGGCTTGCCATCGTTATTGAAGTCCGTATTCCGATAGATCGAATTGGCGCGCTGCACATGACGTGTGATGGCCTCAATGGAGGCCTCGTCGGAGCCCATTTTCTGAAAGAATGTGTGATCTGCCTGCAGATACAACATGCACGTGGTCTTGCGGTCGTACAGCAGCCGGGGCGAGCTGTGTATATCGTCGCCCCGTCCGCTCAGCAAATTCGTCATCAGCATGCTGTTAAAGCTCGGATTGTGTGGATTGGGTGCGAATATAATCTCCGGATTGTAGTTATTCACAATGATGTTTGGTTTCTTGGTGGCTCCGTTTTTTGTGATAATCTCCACGTGTGTCTTGTGGCTGGGCCGATCGTTGCCGTTGTTGTTGTTACCCAGGAAGAGCGTTGTCCAATTGGCATTGAAGAAATTACTCGGCAGATTTCCGTTGCTGTTGTTGCTGTTGCTGCTGTTGTTTGGCTCTTCGTAGGGCGTGCCAAACTCTGGCTCGATGGGACGATTGTATGTGCTCACAATTATGTTCTTGTGCTTCGTATACAATTTACGCACATTGTTGTTGTTGCTGTTATTGTTGTTGTTGTTGCTATTATTATTATTGGCATTATTGCTGTTGTAGCTGCGACTGCCTTCACCGACATTGGAGGGATTATAGTTATTTACAAGTATATTGCGGTTAGACGTGGGTTTCGTCAGCGTGGCCAGAAAACTTTCCGTGCTGCGGCCAGTATTTCTCGTTGTCGAGGTCGTTGGATATCTTCTAGTTGGCCTCTCATCGCTCCGATCCTCTTCGGAGGCCAGTACACGAAAATCATCATTGTAGGGCACCTCCAGATCTAATGGCAAAGGCGGGTTACGATTGTATGTGGGCGTCGGACTATCAGACATGGCCACCTAAAAGAAAATGCATTATTTAGATGCGATTCAATGGCATTTGAGTGGCCAACGGTTTACCTCTTCGGGCAGCCAACGTTTTTTTCGCAACTTTTCGCTGGCGCAGTGCGTCTTCGTTGGCACCTGTGAGCTCAGACCGCCTCCGAGGTGCTCCTTTTGCATATTTACATCACTTAACTTATAGACTATGCTGTGGACGCCACTCTCGGCTAGTTGCTGGGAGTAGCGTTGCGCTGGCTCGATGTAATAGTGCTCCGCTTGGGTTTCAATCGTGCCATCGAGCAGATTATCACTGGTTAGAATGGCCTGCACATGGGCCGCCTCATCGTCCTCCAAGCTGCCAGTGTAAATGCGTGAGACATCGTAGTCGATGGGTCCCAGTGTGTTCTCAATTTCCACATCGTGGGCGAACACCGAATGCGGCTGTTGACGCAGCACCAATCGAAAATCTCTGCGTACAGAAAGAGAGATGGGGACGGTGATTAAGTGTAATCGGAGCTCGCTCGGATTTGATTCAAACTGCAGCAAAGTCCAAGCCCACCCACGCACACACTCACCTGTCATGGGCCGAGAAATTCAATCTTATTGTGTGCGCTAATCCACTCGAGGACGATGGCGGCGACGACGTCGACGATGGTGTGGGCTCCACTTGACGCTTTTGGCGGAAGCGCGCCTGCTCCAAGTGCCTGAGCTGGGCTGCCTGCAGCACACTGCGATCGAAGTTCGCCGCCTCCCAGTGCTTGATGTACGGCGTCAGTTTGTGGGTGTAGCCTGATGAAAGATCAAAAACTCATTGACTCTGTGGTAGAAGGAGGGAGGTAAAGTATTGGGACACTTACCTGGCAGCTTGAGTGGCGTTGGAACGGCCAGCAGCTCACTGGGCACCCACAAAAGCGCCAGGAGCCCCAGCAGCCAGCTCATCTGGCTGGATTGTGTATCTGTGTCTGGGCGATAGTGTATGTGTTTGTGTCTCCGGCAGTGTGTTTTGTGGTGTGTGTGTGTGTGTGTGGAAACCTAACTAGTTCTAGGTTGCGTTTTCTTGGATTAACCTCTGTGTCTGACCCCCAGGCATCACATTATTGCAGCCGTCGCCGTTTCTCTCTGTTCTGTTGCAATAGGGAGAGTGTGCCAGAGGAGAAAGAGGTGCAGGGAAATTGCTCAGGCCGCAATCCGCGTACCAATCTGTGACATTTCCACGCGAGAAGCTGTTGGAGAAGAATGAGAATGGATATAATCGAGTTGATTGCATTAACGGTTGCCCTGCCTCTTCTCACTGCCACAAAGAAACTGCATTACGCATACGATACGTCCGGACTCTGGAGCAGGCTCACCATACAGACAGATCATATGGAGGAAGGCAAAAAGTGGCTTTCACCTTTTCCAGCAACAATAAAATATACGCAAAATCTTTTGTTCAACATCAATTTTTGCATAAAAGGCAAAAGCCACAAACAGCAGGAGAGCAGAGCAGAGCGAGAGAGGAAGAGCAGCGCCACAGCATCTCATTAGCACTTCACATACGCACGCACACACGCATGTGTATGAATTGTATAGAGAGTCGGATGTAAGTGTGCGTGTGTGCCCGTGAAAATTACTGTTAGTTTCCCGTTTGTGGCTTTCCAGTCTTTAGCGCACATTTCCTTTTGGTCAATGGAATTAAATGCATTCCTTTGCACTATTGACAACCGTTTAATTGGATAATTATTCCTTTTTTTTGCTGAGCGTACAAAAGGGTTTAAGCGTGTTGTTGTCTTAATGTATGTGTATGTGTATTCTGGCCCAAAAAACGCTGATGCGCTGCTTCTTACTCGCTGCTCGCTGCTGTTGTTGTTGGTGGCTTAAACCAAAATAAGATACACGAAATTCAATTAGCCACAAATTGTTGCACTTTTTCGTTATTCGTTTGGTTAATTGGATTTGGCCAACTTGCAAATATCAAATATTTTAAAGAAACAAACACACACAAAACAATCGACCTCCACTGGTCGCTGTATTTCCCATTAACGCGCTGCCACTGGCTGGCGTAAATGGTTATAAGCCAGTCCCAAGTTTTTTTTTTCGTTTCGTTACCAGGGCCCAAAAACCTGTTCTTCTGCTTATTCATCCAGGCCCGAAACAAACGAATTTCCCGTGCAGTTTATGGAGTTATTATTAATGTGAACCTTGATTAATGGCATCGCACATACTTTTTATATCCACTCGAGCATTTTAATTCGTTTTGTTCTCCAGAAACAACTTTTTTTGTGTGTCGCCCACCACCCACCGAGAAACGAACCAAGGTACGTATTAAACGGTTTCAGGTAGCTATCGATAGTAGCGATAGAATCGCGGGTATCGGCCGCATTATTTATTGCCAGAATTTTATATTTTTCGAAATAAAATATCTATTTAGAAAATAATTATTTCCAAAATATTAATTAAGAGCATTCTTAATCAACGACTGCTGCTTCTCTATGCCGTCACGTAGTTCTTGGGCATTCTTCTCCAGCGTCGCGCAGCAGAATTGCAGTTGCTCTTTTTGGGACTCCAAGGTGTCTACTGTGGCAGCCAGTTTCGCGACCTTTTGATCGTAGGTATCAAACACTTGCCACCACGTCTGGAGCGGCAGATTCTCCGGATCCGTCAGCAATTCATGTTCCAGATCTGAATTGTCTGTGCTGGTAGCTACGGGAGGCTGTTGGACTTCAAAGGTTTCCATATCCGCCAGCATTTCATCCACAGTTGGGGCAGTTGGCGGTGGCTCTGTCTTTGGTTTTGACTTTTTAAACATTGTTGTTGCTTGCGATTCTGTGAGGTTCGGTTCAGAGTGATAACGTCAGCAGTTCTAAGCAAATCAAATGGTTGCCACGTCGCTTACCTTGTGTAGTGAAACTGTTGATGCCTAGAATATTGTCAGCAGTCTTCAAGCCTTGTAAAATGTACTAGAAGTACTTAATTTTAGTAAATATACTTAATTGGAAAATGTAAACAAAAGTCTTGTGTTCATAGGGATGGGATGTTAAATATATATCGGCTCTTTATTTTGAAAATAGCAGTGTTGAAATTGTCACGGAGACATCTAGCGGTCAAGAAAAACCCGTAAGAATAATCGATAAGTTGCATGTGTGTGTTTGGCCATCACTGGTTTGCGCGCTTGACTATTTTGTTTGTTGTTTTTCGCGTAAATTATAATTGGATATAATGGGAAACCAGGACGAACTCAGTACGGGAGCCAAACAGAAGATTGTAGAGGCGGCTGCACGTGCCAAGAATCCACTCGACACATTGCCATACGAAAAGTACACAGCCCCGTCCGGAGAAGAGTTCAGATTGATATGCCGCACAAAGAGCGATGCCGACGCGAAAAACATCAAATGGGCTTTTAAGCTGGCAGAGATTAACGTGGGACCCTACTACAAACAATTGAAAATGGGCTGGCAGCCAAAAGTAAAGGCGGCCGAACACAACAAGAACTGGGCCCGCTACCTGTTCGCACAAAACGACAAGAAAGAGATGGTGGCCTATTGTATGTTTCGCTTCGACATGGATAACTTATACTGCATACTCTATTGGTGAGTGACCACATTAAGCATGTCCCTGCTGCATATATGAGTAGTTAACTTGTCTTTGTTTTGCAGCTACGAAATGCATGTTGCGGCAAACTCTCAACGCAAAGGCCTGGGGCGATTTATGATGCAAGCCCTGGAGGATTGTGCCCGCCACTGGCATCTCGAAAAGGTTATGATTACAGTGCTGAAGAATAACGAGGATTCCATATCGTTCTACAAGAAGCTCGGCTACAGCGAGGATGAAATATCTCCGGATGTCACAGAGGAGGCCGAATATCATATCTTTAGCAAGTCCACATTAGGCTGAATATTTATTGGATTACTAGAGAGAATACAAGAACTATTAATTACTTCAACAAATTGGCCTGCGTCTCAAAGTAATTGGCCATGCGAATGTCCTGGGAGCTCAAGCCGCCCACGTCGTGGGTGGAGAGTGTGACGTTGATTTTGTTGTAGCAATTAAACCACTCCGGATGATGGTTAATTTTCTCGGCCAGCAGGGCCACGCCTGTCATGAAACTGAACGCCTGATTGAAGTCCTTCAGGACAAACTGCTTGTAAATGGCATCGCGACCATCCACCAAAGTCCAGCCAGCGTCCAGCAGGGGCTGCAGCTTCTCGGCACGTTCCTGTTCATTTAGTTTAACCTGCGCGGAGCAACAAGTATGTAAAATAGAAGCTATACACACATTTTTAAAGCCTTAACTTGGCCTCAGGGGGGTCAAGTTGTGAGGCGATAAGCGGGCGTCTTTTGATAAACTTTATTGAGCGAACCGAACAATTTCCCAACTCACCACCATTTTGCGTGTTTTCCCTGTTGCGGTTTGTTTTTGAGTGCTGTAGAATCTGCAGAGCCCCACACCGCCACCAGTTGCTGCTGCCGCTCTCGTTTCTGCCGTCGTATAGATAGCTGAATTCGATTCGGCTTTGCGATTGCTGCGCGTAAATCAAAAGCTTCTCAAATATCTCGCCCAATCACAGCAGTAAGCGTAGGCTACTCACCCCCCACAGTATCTTTCGACAGTGGCTTTGGCTTGAAATAAACCAGATCTACTCCGACTGCTGGCAAGTAGATTTGCAGCTTTTTGAAAGTTACTTTTAATCACATTTGTTAATAACATTTTGCGAAACCGGTTTGCGTGCAAACCAGCTGGTCCTCAGAAATATACCAGAATTTACCGTCTCTTTTTCATTAAATACTGTAAATATACCAGTACATATACTGACAAGATATTCCTCGATTTTGATATTCAGTTTAATATTACTAGCTAGTTGGCACTCTCAGCCCTAAACAAATAATTTTATCAAACTCCTCCATGAATTTTGTTTGGGATTGGCTAGTTTTCAGAACTATTTTTAATGGGATTGTTTAGATAATAGGGTTCAAACAAAAGCGGCCAAAGTATAAAACGTAAATGTGGACTAATTGTGACGTCAGTTTGTAAAAGTTGTATGGGTTGTAACCTTATTTCTTTTATTTGATGTTAATGTTTTGTGGCTTGAAATTATTTATGATTTGATCCTTTGACATGTCTATAGATAGCACATGTCTGTTTTATAAATACATTTTCCCGGTTCTGATACCTATTTTGGTACCGGAGCTAAAATTTGTTGATGTCTTTAAAAGGTTTGCATTATTGGACCTGAAATTACCATATATCATTTCCAGGTATGCGATTTATTTCGTCCAAGTTGCACAACAATGCTGCTACTTCATTTCCCCATGTTGCTGAAATTTTTCCCATACAAATCAAATGCATCTTACGGGAACGCGTATGGAATGACGCAACAATGAATATTCATTCCATACGCGTTCCCGTTAAGAACATGTTTCTCACACCAGGAGGGGAAAGTCACCTCAAAAAGAGAGAAAATTTTGAAAACCCACCACGAATTGAGAGCGAATTTTGAAAAACAACCAGTATTTTTTGTGCGCTAAATTGAGTTTGGCGGTCAATTTGAAATGTGTCTTAATATATGGAAAAATAAATATTTTACTTGATTTGTTTTGTCGAGTGTGACTGGAACCAAAAAAAAAATTAAAAAAGAACACAAAAAGAACATAAAACGGAATTTGGCAGACGGTTCCTCGGCCAGTGACACATCCGCGCGCGCACTCTTCTTCTTCGCCCTAGCAACGGCTTGGTATTTGCTGTTTATCTGGTCATACTGTACTGTCTGGCCAGACTCGTGCAATTCGTAGTTGCTGCGGGCTGCCACACCATGATATTTTGTCGAAAGAGAGCACTCAAAACTCTCTCCGACTCATTTATGCGCTTAAGAGTGAGATGAACAGCTGTTGACTGGAATGCCAACTTGCTTTATACAAGTGCGCTGGGCAGTTCGAGAAACGGTAGCTTTGATTTAAATTCAAATTCAAATTTGTGACTTTATTTGATATTAGTTATTTGTTATATAATTTGATATATTTCTATATGTTAAATAAACTGCATTTTCTCACATGAGTTCACAGTTTTGTTGAGTGCGCTGATTAATTAGAATTCGAAATCCAATAAAATTGGCTGTTTACTTATGCACCACATTGTCTGCCTCGCCATTGCCATAGTAATCATAGTCCGCATTGGCCGTTGAAGATCGCATTTTGGGTTGCTCCGTGGAGTTGGCCAGCTCCAAGGGCTGTCCCGTGGCTGCCTCTGTGGCAGCTGGTGTCGTTTTCCGCCAGCGCAGACTGTAGCGGCTACGCAAAAATGGTGGCTTGGTGGCCATGGTCATGGCATTGCCAAAGACTAGACAAAGCCGTATTGTGAGAACAAACCCGAAAGGACTGTGTAAGTTGCTTACCCAAGCCAACGAGGCAACAGCACAGAACCAGCAGCAGTGTCAGCTTCATTCTGCAAAACTCTTCCGATGCAAACTGTGTCCCCAGTCTGCAGGGCCAGCTCCATTTATAGTCCCTGCCATGCAAAGATAAACAATTCCCCCCAGATCAGTGGAAAGCGAAAGCAGTCATCATCGTCGTCCGTTCCCTAGAGGGCACGTTGTCCAGCCAAATCAAGTTCATTCACCGCGTTGGCGATTTTACATTTTATTCTGTTATCTGTGATGCGAACACTTCACTTACTAAGCTTACGGGTTAAACGACATTGTACAAATATGGTAATAAATACGTGTGTGGATTGGATTTTGTGTGTGCGCGCGACGCAGCTCCGCTCCTGCTCAGTTGTCAGGCTCAGCGGGTCGCGGACGCCGGGGACCCGAGGGTATTGGTGGCGGCGGCACATCCGGAACTTGGCTGTTTTTACTCTCCGCTCCGTTTCTGATGTCCTCGAAACTGGGCTGCACCGGCTCCAGGTTCAGTTGCAACGGCAGTGGCTGTGGCTCTGGCTCAGGCTGTTCCTCTTTGGGCGGCGAGGGTGGTGCTGGTGGTGCGGTTGCTTCTGCTGCTGCTGCTGCTGCTGTGGGCTCTCGGATTGGATAGCCTTGTGTGGGATAGTAATCGTAGGGCGGCAGATAGTTCTGGCGCACATATCCAGCCTGCTGGTCATAGATCACCGGATACTGGCTGTACGGATAGGGGGGCAGATGCGTCGGCTGTCCCGTGTACTGCGATGGCAGCCGGATGAGTACCGGCGGCAGTCCCTGTTCGTTCAAGGGCAGCGGCATCTGTTCCTTGGTCATCTCCTGGGGCTCCAGTGATGGCGGAGCCGCCTGTGGCAGAGGCTGTTGCTCCACAGGCCTTTCCGCAGGCTGTCGCTGCTCGTAGGGTGCAAATCCAGCCGACGGATACTGTGCTCCAGTGGGCAGCGGATAAGGCAGCTATAAAAGACAGTACTTAGCTTTTGATTAGACTTGAGCAAAACCCTTCACTCACCCGTTCGTTGGGCGTCAGGCCGGGCACAATGGGCTGGCCAAACCGCACCAGGGGGGGACTGTAGTAGCCATAGGGGTTGTAGGGTCCGAAGGGCGCATAGCCCGGCTCATGTATGGTGGGCTGAATGACAGGATAGGCCCTGCTGGAGGTCAGATTGTCATCGGTGGTGATGAGCGCATTGTAGACTCTTGGCTTCTTGCGCAGACGACGCGCGGCTTGGGATGCGTCGAGGCGGCACAGCAGCAGCACGAGGCCCAGCAGCAGCAGCAGCAGCGTGCGCTGTAAGTGAATTTTGTGTTTGTGTTTAATTTTTCAAGTTTTTCCTGCCACTGACAGCTGTCCCTGGATTGTCACAACCCCAGACCCCCAACCCACCCCCAATGAGAATTCATAATCTATTTAATTGATTGCCATATCGACAATCAATCAATGAATTGTTGGGACTACGCACAATCGAAGTGTTTGACGGAAGTTGGACTCCCAGCTCCCAGCTCAGGCAAACCATGGCTCGTTAGTAATGGAAGCTTGGCCTGGGCCATGCCCGGTTCTCGACTTCCGCTCTGCCCCCTCAAAGCCTTTCAAATGCCAGCGGCTGCTGCCCCCCCGCCAGTTGCTGCATTCAACACATGTCTGCCATTGTTGTGAATTAACTACACTTCATTAGTTTTGAATTGAAATGTAGATTGTGCCTTTAATTGGATTACGCGGAGCTGATCGAACCGGACGAACCCAACTGTTCGACCGATCGCTGAACCTCTTGGGCCCAGGCAACACACACAGAAAAAACAGACTTCTTGGGGCTTTCCTTTGCACAGCACAGCACAGCACCACCCTAGAGAGATTTTGCCTAGGTCTAGGTCCGGTTAAACAAGTTGCTGGGGCATGGAAAATGCACTGAAGCGATCCGCGCAACTGAGTGACCGAGTTTCTGATCTTGATCTCCTTCCACAGCTGCCGCTGCCGCTGCTGCTGCTCTCAAATTGCTGCTCTCGGATTACTTACCCCCCCTATTGCACAGGGCTGGGCTGCATGCTCATTGGCCCCTGGCCCCCTTCCTGGAGCTGTGGCTTACTGACTGGCAATTTGCTTTGCTTTCCATGCATTTCACTTTGACTTTCCTTTGGCGTAAACAATCTCCACCCACACGCGCCTGCCCCGTGATCTCGGCTTTCAAAAATAGAAAAGATCAGACAGACAGGCGGACAGACGGACAGAGAGCAATTTTCAACGCTTTTCCTTTTCTATTTTCGTTTTCGTTGTGGTCTGCGGCCTGTGCCTCACCTGGCCTGGCCTGGCCTTAGTAGTGAAATGAAATGAATCGAAACACCCCGACAATAATCGTAATGATCTCGCTGCGATCATGAGCTTGATCATGTGTGGTGTGGTGTGGAGTGGAGTGGCGGAGTGCTGCACTTCAGCTAAACGAAATTGGGCCACATTGAGTGGCCAAGTGTGTGAGGCAGGGCAGGCCATGCCATTGTAATAATCCGTTAAAAGTGATAGTTGAAAATGTTTTGAGGCAGGCGGTCAGCTTTGAAGATCGCACTGCTGTAGGTGTTTGATGGGCCCAAGACATGAGAGCTCCATGGCACTGGGGGGCTGCCATTTGAACTGCACTGCACTGCAGCGTGCAGCCAAAAATAAACATTCCATTTGTTTATGCCAAGGAAGCAAAGCAGCAAGCAGCAGAAACAAACGTAAAACTCTTAGACCAATTCCATTTGAAAGCTTGAATTCTTATACATTTTTTATTTCTTACTCATAATCATAAGAAACAATAGTTCTTTCTGCAGAATCATGTGGCGCATACATATCTACTCTACTGCGTATCTACTCTTATGTACATTTGTCTGTCTGTCTGTCTGTCTATTCCCAGACCCACTCTCCACCCATTCGCGCTCTTATTCGCTTTGGCTTTACTGGCCTGCACTGCCCAGCTCTGACTCAGCCAGCCAGCCAGAGTCGTGGCTAAGACTGTGGACCAGTTCAAAGGCAAATTAGATGGCATGCGGCCCAATGGTGCTGGTGTAACCTTAAACCTGACGCTTTGATGGGCAGCGAAAGTGAAAGTGTAACCCAGAGAGCGAGAAGTGTTTTGGGGCACAAATCAATCCAAACTGATTGATCCATTAGGGTTTGGCTTACCTTTTCCATTTGCATATTTTGGCCGCGAGTTTTGTATGCAGGCAGTGCACGCCGAGAATGATGTGTCAGGAAGCTCGAGAAAAGCCCAAAAAGATATCGCATAAATTGTTGAATGTGTCTCAGCCGGAGCCTTGTTTGCTTAGCCTTCTGGCCGCTTGCAGCTGAAGCCAGCTGCGGCTTATTGAATTGTTTTTAAAATGCACAATTTGTTCGGCAACGACGCGGCGGCGTTCACGACACGTAATGACTTTGAAAACAAGTTGCTATAAATAATATAATGCACATGCAAAAACCCAAGTGCAGTGCAGTGCAGTGCCCAGAGAGCTTGGAGCTGGCGAAGGGGTCTTGGACGTGGAACCCAGCACACACACACAAACACACACAGAGTGAGAGAGAAGCGGAGACCGAAGACCGGAGCACAAGTTGACGCGGAGGCTGCTAACGTTCGACTGGCAATGGCGACGGCTGCGCACGCGCGTTTCTTATTGGACTGGGAGCGAACGCTGGGCGCGCACATAGGCCAACCTTTTATACCTTCGGTGATGCCTGCTGCCTGATGGTGTTGGAGATTGGAAGCTGGTGGGATGCTGGTGCTTGAGCTGCGGTGTGGTGGCGTTTGGTTTTTATTGTCCCACTGGCAGGAACTTCTTGGCAGTTGGCCCAGTTTTCCAGTTAGGCTGGCAACGGTTGCCTAGACTTTGCGTAATGGATTTCGTTCCTGCCAATATTAGTTGCTGCATCAGCCAAAGCGCAGCCACAGCTCCGCAGGGTATGCCCCCATTCGATCAGCAGAAACAGCAACCCAAATAGCTTTCCTCTGGGATGGCTTTTCATTTATTGTTGCTTCGTTTTAATTGCTTTTTGCGGCTTTAATTGAATGCAATAAACCGGGCGAAAGTGTAGAATGGCAGCAAAGGAATTTGTTCAGCTCTCCACACATCAGAGTGTCGGCATCCCCGCCCGTTCACAGCTTGTCATTATTCTAGCTCCATGACAAATGAGGCTTACGCCGTACGCTGGCCAGGTTTCACTTTCATTAGCCACAAAAGCCACAGAACAATTGTTATTGCTGCTGCTGTTGCTGCTGCTGATTTGTCTTAGTGGCTGTTAACTAGCTGCTGCCGCCACACCACTCGATTGTTAACCAGATTGTTAATGCAGTCGTAGTCCCCCCCTTACGAGCGGCTCCCCCTCCAGCCTGATCATGCCACTGCCTGCAGTCACGTTCACTGCCAGAGCAGAGGTGAGAAGTGTCAGTCGGGTCGCCCCTGCACCCACACTCGTGCAACAGATGCCTACAGATCTGTGGGGGTCAATTCCAAACAATTCGAAGATTGTTAGACCAAACTGCTGTTGTGGGCGTAAGCCCCTGCCGCCCGCCGTGTTTTCTTCTTGGCTTTGGCGTAACTTTCGCTTTCCCTTTTTGCTACTGATGGCTCGTGTATTGGATGCTCAGCGGAATAGTTGCGTACTGCAATTCAAAACATATTTCAGACTCTTGCGCCTCGATCTGCCGGTGATCACCTCATTGGCGATAAGAGCCAGATGCACTTCAGACACGACATGTTGACAGCTGTGCAAACTTCTTTATTTGCTTGCTGGCCCCTGGACCTCTGATAAGGCAATCATTGGACCAGTCGATCTCCCGCTTAGCGACCCAAGAATCCAATTAATCTATCGACAGGGAGCGTGTAATCAGTGCCTTGGCATTAGAAGCAGCCGTTTGGCTATAAATACAAACGCTGAGCGCAGCAAAAAGTGCAGTTGCAGTTGCAATCCCGAAAAGACATCACCATGAAGTTTCTCATTCTGCTGCTGAGCCTGGCTCTCGTTTGTGCCGCCGACCACCATGAGCATCATCACCACAGCGCCGATGGAGCCTCCGCCTATGTGGTGAAGAGCCACGACGACTTGGTCTCCTATCGCAACGCCTGCGTGGAGAAGGTAAATGCTCCGGCCGAGCTCGTGGCCAAATACAAGAAGTGGCAGTTCCCCGACGATGCGGTGACGCACTGCTATATGGCCTGCATCTTCGAGAAGTTCGGATTTTACGACGCGGAGCACGGCTTCGATGTGCACAAGGTGCACGTTCAGCTCGCCGGCCCCAGTGCCCAGGTGGATCATTCGGATGAGACGCACCAGAAGATTGAGCAGTGCGCCGAGACCAATGCGAAGGAACACGACTCCTGCGCCAGGGCCTACCACTCGGGCATGTGCTTCATGAATGCCAATCTGCATTTGGTGCAGCACAGCGTCCAGGTCTAGGACCGACATTTGCAACATCCCCGGACCAGAACATTCCTGATCGTTTGTCAAAAGTTCAATAAAATCACATATTGCCATCGCTTTCGCAGCTGCAAGAGCAGTAAATAATAAACATTTAAATTATCTGATGAATCAAATCTCAAATTAAATTTAAATGATTTAAATCCACTGTTTGAATTTGATGGCAGTTTTTCGATAATTATATCGATGTTAGCCTTTGGGTGGCGGGAATTTAATCTTCTTCTTTTTTGGCGGAAGCGAACACTTGGGGCGCCACTTCACATTGAAATATTGCCAATAGATGGCGGCAGCAGCCCGAATCGCGGCCCTCTGGCAGCGCCAGCAACAACCTCCAGACGAGATGGCAGCGCTGGCCAACCCGCCAAAGTCTTGGAAATTTAAAATTGTTTTGCATTTAATTAAATTAATTGTTTATAACTAAAAATTTGACTTATTATTTATGGCCCATTATGTATATTTTATGTTTCATTTTTCTGCTTCATGTAATCCTTGACCCAATGCCCAAATCTGCCAGAGGTGGCACACTTGTAGGCCTGGTAGGCCCATTCATCAGGTTGATTCGGACGCTGCTCTCTGCTGTTGCAGTAGTCGACCACGAGCTGCAGCTCCTCCATTTGGTTGTGGCCCGCAAAGATCTTTGCTATGCGCTTTGCATTGTAGCCACGCTCGTCGGACCACAGACCGAGCCTCTCCACCAGACATCTCAACGTTTCCGCATCCTGTCCAGCCGACTGAAGGCGGCAACTGTCCATATCTTCGTACACCTGCTCGGGGCTGGGCAGCTGCCAGACGGAAGCCCCACTTGTAGATGGCACGGCCAGAAGCAGAAGGCAGCTCCAGCAGAAGATCTCCGATGTGTGCGGACGCATTGTGTGTGTATTCGGCTGTCTACGATTTGGGTTTGGGGCAAGCTCGGTGCCACTTGTCTCTTTTATAGAAATGTTCTGGTGGCTAAAACCAGTTCTAGAAGTGCCGCCGCCGCCGATTCATGTTGCGGCATTGACATTAACCTAGAATTCATGGAAAATAAAACTGCCGGCTGCGAATCTAATTGTTTGTCATCGTACACGCACTGATGTAATGGCGTTCAGGCTCAAGCCCCCCACCACCGCCACTCTCTGGCAGATGAAGTATTGTCCACATAAACAGGTGACAAACAGAGTAACTTTCCATCTCGAGAGACGGACAAACAACAAGCTCGAAGCGGGTTCAAGTTCATGAATGGTCTAGCGTCCACATAGACCCATTATGATGTGGCGTCACGTCTGGATTAATTGAGTGATAAGTCATTGAAATGCCCAATAAAATGTACTTCCTAACTGTTGGGCTTTATGGCAGCATCTGTATATCCCATGGAGACATGGATGGACTCCCACAATTCCCAAGCTGCCATATTGAAACTGCAACTGCAATTATAAGTGCGCGGCTCATTGATTCAGGCGTTAATTTCCAAAGGTCCGCTCACTCTCAACCTGATTTCAGGCCCTTTATTAAATATTCCAATCACACGTGAACTCCTCTCTTTATGGATGTGTTTTTTGCTTTTTTTTTTTGCTGCTCCACCCATCCTTTGAGCGGTCTTGGCGGCCCTTGGACTTTCTCCGTCGACTGTGACTACTTCATTAACAACTCGCTGGGGCGTTTTCACGCTGCAATAGACTTTTCCGCGCCATTCAACCCGTGCACATGTCAGCCCGCGTTTGACAAAGCTAATTTCCCTACGACGGCTCAGCCCTCAAACCGCACAGCCCCAGACCACAGACCTGCGGCTTTCCCCGACAGCCGCCAGCCAGCCAGCCAGCCAGCCAAACGCCAAACAAACACTTCACGCGACCTATTCAATTATTTCTCAATTAAATGTCGTGTAAAGAAGTCATCATCGTCGACATCGTCATTGAACGGCAGTCCCCCCTTTCCCCTCTTTCCACACCCACTTGGCACATTTGGCCCGTACCAAGCCCGAGCGGAGCTTGCAAATGGGCGGATGCATTTCACGAGTGTCGAAATAGTCAAAGGCAGGGCCAAATTCAATTTGGGTTTTCATTTCCATTTAGCTTTGCAGCCGCCTGGTTTAGTTTTTCCCATGCAGCATTAAGTACTTAGTTTCAAAGAGTTTCCAGCAACAACAAAACAAACACACAAACAAACAAAAAACAGAGAAGAAATCCGATGAATGACTCGAGAAGAAGTGAAATCAAATGAAAGAATGGAATTGAATTTGAGCGGCAATATCTACATGTTGTTGTTTTTTTTTTTTGGCAATATGTGTGCCAAGTAAATGTGTGATATATCATGGGATATACGAGCATAGATGTCTGTTCTGAGATGGTGCAAAAATAGTCATTTAAATTGGTTTATATCCAGTAGGAACAATTCCTGAAATAGGAATGAGCTAAATAAAATAAAACTTACACTGTAAAATAGATGTGAGATATAGAAATATTTTGAATACAGTCTAAAACAAGTTAGAGCTTGCCTTTACTCTCTATATTTTTGCATAAATACTACACTCTGCCCGCACTTATATTTTGCCTCCTGCTATATTGCACACGGTCCTTTTTTTTTGGTACGATTCCACTCGAGAATGTTCCTGCTCTTTTCATATGCTTTTCGGGCTTAATGGTCTGCGACTTGTTTCTTTTGAATGTGCATTGTTTCTCCACTTGGGTGCCTTTTCTCTCCTGTGTTCTCTGCCCCAATCTCAAACTGTTTCCATTGTATGCAAACATCTGCAGCACCTGCCCCAGTCCGGCCCTCCCTTCCGAAAGGGGCAGCCGACGTGCATTGAAGCTGCTCTAATTGCAACTTTGAAACTCAATTGGGTAGACACAAGGCCAGGCGGTGGGGGCAGCAGCAGCAGCAGCAGTAGCGCCACTTCGCTCGACCATAAACCACCAATTAAATATAAATGTTTGCGCTTTTCTGAGCACCATTCTTTCTCCTCTTTTTTTATTTTGTATTTTCCTGCGCTCACTCAATTTTACAGTTTACAATTTGCACATGGACCGTGGCCGAGTGGGAGTCTGGGCGGAAGGTCAGTTCCATTGCTCACATGATGAAAAGGGCCCCAGGACACGTGCGTTTTGTTTAAGCCCACGGGGCGGGCATTATTCTTCGCCTGCTTTTATGTGCTGGCCCAAGGACCTGCTAACGATGGAACATACGGAGTGTTTCCTCCTCCTGGGGTTTTGGCGCTCGCTTCGGCTCAGGTCTGCATTTTAGTGCTGAACAGCTGGCAAGAAATGCGACAGTAAAAACTTTTCTGCCTGCCGAAAGTGGGGTGGGGAGTAGCCTCTGCTGGAGGGGCGTGGTCTTTGGGTAGGCGACACATTGTGCCAAAAGTTTTTTTATCCCCATTCCCTGTTGGCCCAAAAGTTTCCCTACCCCCCCTACCCACAACTGCAAACTTTTGCGCAAAAGAGAGAAAGATTAAAATAGAGAGGAGAATGCTAGAAAATTGGAATACTTTCCAAGTTGGGAAGTTTATTCCGAATGCAGAGGCATTCTTCATGGCTGAGCGGGAGGGCTGGGAAACTGCCGGGGACTTGGCAATTTTTCCCCAACTTAATTAATTATTAATTAGTGAATCATCTCAAAGCCAAACAAGTGGCCGATGGCTGCAAAAAAAGAAAAACAAGTAAAAAAAATTGTGTATAAAAATAAATTCATGTTAAAACCTCGCACAAAAGGCCATGAGAAGAGAGAGAGGGAGAGAGAGTGAGTGCTGGACAGGGGGCAGGGCTCATGGATACGGATGCGGACGCGGACACGGCTTCGGCTTCGGACGGAGCTGGAGGTCAGCGCGTGCGGCGGCTTTTGTTGACCGCACTCCGCGCATTAGCGTGGCTAAATTACGGACCAGTTGGACCAGGCGCGCGCGGGGCCACTGGACACGGGGCTGTGCCAGGATCAGGACTCGGGATGCCCTGCCATTGAGTGTACTTGTCCACTCTTATCGTGGTCATGGAAGGACAGGGACTGGGACTGGGTGGCAGGAGCGCTGTGGTAATTGGAATTAATTTAGCATTAAGCTGCATTTTCTTTAGCCAACTTGCCGTGAGAGTGGGCACTGCGGTGCGGTGCGGGGACTCTCTCTCTCTCTCTCACTCTCTTCATTATGAAGTGCCCACATTTTGTATACTTTTTTTCTATTCCTCGTTCACTTCATTCTCTTTATGTATAGACATCGCTTGGGTTGTTAATTAATTGCGCTTAGTTGCCGCAAATGGCAGTTGGCAAATGATCTCGGTCCATGGTCGAGGGCGTGGCAGGCAGAAGCTGGGCAGTCATTAGCGGGCAAGCAATTAGCAGAACTTGGCACTGGAATGCAGTGCCGCAAATTTCCAAATCCAAATCCCAATTAAGCAAAACTTTTGCGGCATAATTGCATTCAATTTATTATCTAAGCAGCGTTCGATGATGGACCCGCATAATCAGGCAGCCACTTACAATGTCTGCATTTCAAAACAAAGGCAACAATTGCAGTCGTCTACACACACACACACACGCGTAACATATGCATACATATGTATATGCAGCCATATAGTATCGTAGTATTCAAAGGAGCTTCGTGGCGTATGCGCAATGCGAGCGCCAGACGTGCGACAAGACGCAGGGGCGGGCACGATAGCTACAATTTGTCTGCAACTTATTGATATTTTTCACACTCCGAGGGTTGACAATGTAATTTTCGTGTGCTGGATAAGAGATTAGAGCTGCAAATTATCATCAAAGGTTTTGTATTGGTTTTGTATGTGGAAAGGCATTTCTTTTAATTAGTAATCGTGTAAGCGCTCGCTTAACTAAAGTTAAGCATTGCTTGAACCCTTAGCAAGTTTCCTTAAAAAGTTTCCCAGGAACAGCTTGCCTTGGCTTTGGTCCTGCAATTATTTGCTTACAGTTTCCGATTCCTTTCAGGCACATTTCGCGCAACCCTTTGCCCCAGCTGCTTGGCTTTGCTCGCCATAGTCAATCGGGCGGGGGCTGACTGCTTCTTGTTACTGTTTTATCTGTTTTTCGTGTACGCCATGCCACGCCCCACAGCCTCCAGCAGGGCCTGCCACCCACGTCCATCCTTTGCAGCACTCATTGCTACTCATTAACCTGTGCGTGGGTGGGTGGGTGCTATAAAATCCTTTTGTTTGCCAACTGACAATCGCCAGCATAGCGCCCGCTCCGCCTGGCGCATTCAGCTCTCCATTGTTGTAGATATACGAGTATTTATTGTAGATAGTCATTGTGCTATCTTTCGCTTGATTACGGCCAAGGGATTTTTGGCACACACACACGTACTCACACACACACACACACACACACACGTACTCACACCCACTTCTATTCCTTCAATTGTTTGCTGGCATTTGACCGCGTGTTTGGCACTCGCAATTTCGTAATAATCCTGACTGCCTGCCTGGTGCCTGGTGCTCCCATACCATTTAAATCTGCGAGATGCACAACCACCTACACACCACCTGCCTTGGCAACCATTAAGTGGATACGCTTATTATCCTTTGTTGGCGTTGATATGTGCACAGCTCTCGCTCGCACGCTCTCTCCTGCCCTGCCCTGCCCTGCCCTGCCTGACCAGCAAGCTCTGTGTAATTTTATTCATAAACCCAACTACCAGGCCGGGATTAGGCCAGGGGATTCGGTTTGGCTTGGTGTGGTGGCTTGGCGTGGTTTCTGGGTTTGGGGCATGTTTTGTTTTTGCTGCTGGCAGTTGGCAAGACACCAAAAAACACACAGCAGGCGGCTGGCTGGCTGGCTTGGCTGGCTTGGCTGCTTTTGGCTTTTGTGTCAATGAATACAATAACCAAATTAAATAACCAAGGTGATGCAGCCAGGCCCATAAATCTGTTGCCTGCAGGCACAGTCAGGGCCATACAAATCGACAACTTCAAGGGGTTAGAAATGCCGAATGCTCAAATGAAACTCATACGCTACAGAGAGCGGCACAGAGAGCGCTGCAATTAGCGTACTCCACTTACCCACTAATAGATACTTATCTGCGGATCATAACTCATGTCTGACAACAATGCTGCCTGCCTGCCTGCTGCCTGGGAAAGGATCTACGTGTCCCCTCGCACTCTGGAGTCTATCACTTTTGATATCCAATTTGTTTATTTGCGTTTATTCTGCCAGAAAATCAAAATAAACGCTGCGGGGACACATTTTTCCACATGTCCATATCCTTGGATCAAATGGCAAACAAATAATGATATAAAATCGGAGCAGGGTGCGGAGTGCGGGGGGACAGCAACTCAAGTGCAACAACCTTCCCACACGCACAGATAGACGAGCACATCCTTTAGATACATTCGGTCTGCCCTGCCCTGCCCTGCCGTGGCAGGTTGTACCTTTCTTCCACTTGACTGGATCGCCTGCGAACGCATCCTGCAGGCACTTGAGCTCATGTTTTTCCTCTGCCAGTTTTCCCCCCCACCCTGCCAAACATTTTCATTTGCTTGTTTTCTTTTGCTGATTTTGCTTCTGCTTTGGTACGCTCTTTTCTTTTATTTTGTTTGGGGGGAAATTGCAAGCAATTTAACTGCAATTAAATTGCAATTTCGCCACACACAGAGACAGGGGCCGGGACAGGGGCCAGCTCCCAGCTCCAAGGATTGCGCAAGCAGCCGAATCCCCGCACAAAGGCGTCAGTTTTTGTTTGTATTTTTGCAGAGTTTTCCTTCTGCTCCGAAGGACTGACTGTGCCGCCATTGTGTTACCTTTGTGTGGGGCCCCTGGCAAAGGGAAGGAAAACACTGAAAACCTTTGCATTTGCAGAGTTTACAATTATTTTCGCACTAAAAAAAGCGAGTGCTGGAGGCGCCACTCCGCCCCCGAACCCCGCTACTCACAGAACAGACCAGACCAGACCCAGAGCCGACCCTCTGCGCCTCTTGACTTGCCCGTTATTGCTGCTTTCTTTGTGCGCGGCGCATAACAAAATGGCCGACTTCTTATCTGGCCCATTGTACACGCCTTCCCTCTGCCTTCTCCCTCTCCCTCTCCCAGCAGCCATCTCTGTTCCTCTTTTGGTGGGCAGCGGCGCGTGCTTTATAAATTGTATTTAAAAGATATAGCAAAGCCAAACAATTCCTTTGAACAAATGCCACAAATAATTGCTGGCCTTGCTACGCGAGTGCTTTGTGCGGCATTCGACAGCCCAACTAAGAGGTTTGCCGTGGCAGTGGCTGGGGCTGGAGACCAGCTGCTACTGGTACTTGTGGTAGGTGCTCTAATCCCAGTTTACTCGCAAAAGTAAAAGGTTAAAGCTCCTTGGCACTGGTAATGATGCGACTTAAAAGCTGGAAGTTGTTGCGTTTTGTAGTTGTTATTCCTTTTAGTTAATATCTTTCGGAATAGGGGGAATAATTTACACAAAATGGCCGCTAGAAGCCTGACTTTGGTATAATGATTGTTGGATTTGTGGTGGATCCCAGCTGAGTACTTTTTACTGGACTCCATTCTCAATGTTCTCTTTCCGCTATGGAAATTTCCATATTTAATTTCCATATAATCCTTTCGTCAGGCATGTGATCTCTCGATTATGCCCAGCATTAATTACTTTTCGTGACCGAAACACCTCGTCAGACGTGTTCAAACTGCCAAATTTTGGTTAGATTGTTTTATAACGCATAAATATTAATTGACATTTAGTCAAGTGAAGCGCGCAGATACTACTGGGGGTGCTGGAAAAGAGAAAAGAGTAAAGAGAGGTGGGGCAACTGCAAAAGTTCTCCTTGGGCTGGGGCCATGTGCTGAATATCTAATTTAATTTAATTAAATTCGCCCGGAAAATAACTTTGCAAACGGCAACAACAAGTGCCGGGCGTAATGAGAAAAATTTGCATAAATATGTCTTGACTTGTCTTGTCTTGTGTTGTCTTCTGTGTTTTCTTCTGTGTGAGGGTTTTGTAGCCGAAAGGAAAGTGAAGAGTATTTCCCCAGTTTCTTTCATTTCGTGCCGGTTGCTAGATGAACTTCCAGTGCAAAGATTCTGCTGCTCCCTGTCGGGGTGTCGCTAATCCTTTGCAGGCAAATGCTGGCATATGCCAACACCAGAGAATCAAATGCCAAATTAAATTTTAAATAACTCTCCACTGCCAGCGACGCAGCGGGAGCAGCTTGGGCAGGAGGAGCAGCAGGCTCAAAGGGATAACAACATTTTCAAATGTTTAAAAAATTTCGCTACTTATTCAAAAAAAGAAAAATGTAAAAAAAAACGATGAGCACGTGCCGCACATAAAGCGGCTAGCGACGCCCATGCCCAGCACCCATTGTCCTCGAAGGATGCTGCATCTAATCCCGATTCCGTCAGCTTAATGTCACCAAAACATATTTCACTTTCACAAATTGAAAACAAATTCTACCCGCTGCAAGTTACAAAAATATACTCGTATACATATATCCTTTTTGTGTGTGTGTTTGCCTGATAAATTGTTATCCTGTTGTGGGCTCAAGTGTGCGTCAAGTCCTTGTTTGAGTTGCCTTTGTTGCTGGTCAGTTTGGTTCGTTATTTTCGTGGGTCTGCAATTTATTTGAAGAGTTTCACTTCCCCCCTCCCACAGCCCACTGGCATGGGGCATGGGGCATGGGGACGGGTTGTAGCTGATGCATGAATTATGCGTTTTGGCTGTTTTTGATCATTTTTTGTTTGTGGCCTGGACCAAATACGCACACACATATATTTACCCCACCAAACAAAAAGTTTGTCTGTCAAAACTGTGCAACTTTGTAGGGCTACAGTGGGCTGGGCATGGGCAGACTTGGCATACGCTTGTGCGGGTGAGGAGCAGTGATTGGTTTCCGCGAATGGGGAGTTCATAAATAGTTTTTGTTATAATTCCTAACTGATTAAAGATAAATTGTTAACTGCAAAGCGATCAGCTCACCCTTCTTTCATAGAAAACCTCTCCAAATGGCATTCAGCCTCGTTGATGGACATCTGGAACCACTGTGCAACGCGCTGGCCCTGTTCGGTTTGCACCCCTTTTTCGGATGGCTGGCCCATGCCCAGGCCCGGCTCTAATAAACTTAACAATAACGGCTTTTTTATCACCCCTCCCAGGGCATTCGTCATAAATAATTCTAATAATAAATTAAATGCATCCGCAACAGCTCGGGCTCGGTCTCGGGCTCGGATGGGTAGCGTACGCCGGGTCTGGGTCTGGGTCAGTGATGAGTGAGTGAATTCTATAAACGATTTGCACCCCCATTTGTCTTGCCAGGATCAGACAGTTATCCTTGGCAATCGGGCAGCGGCACACAATGCACAGCCACCACAAACCCATTCTGTAAACCTCATCCTGAACCTCAACCCATCCTATCCAATTTGCTGTTTGAAATGTTTGAAATGTTTGTGTCCGCCTGAGAACTCGCCAACATTTGATTTGTATTTGGGAAAGTCAGTTGAGCGTGGCCAAACAAATTGAATTAAATTATTGTGTTGCCATTCGCGATTCGTTGGTGAGTTTTAATTACCAATTCGCCCTACCCACACACCTGGCTACGAATGGCCGCAAAACTCAGGATCGCTGGGACCTGCAGCTGTGGGGTAGTGGAAGTGTGGAGCTCGCACTCAATCAAATGCGTGTAATGAACTTATTTACACACTTTCCGTGACGAAATTTGATGGGCGCTTGCGGTTGAGATGAGTTGGCAAATGAAATTTGGGAATGTCACCCACAGACACATTGCCAGTCAGCCAGCGGCAGCAGCAGCCCCATAGCCACAGCCAGCCAGCAGCAGCAGCAATCTACCCAAGCAAGCAACCACCAGCAGACACCATCCAAGCAGACACCACACCACCACACCCCCCCAATCATTGTTGGGCTTTGCCTTTTGACACGAACACCCGCCGACCCCAGGCCGGGTGGAAATACCAACTCCCTTCACCTTTGGATGGCTAAATATTACAAAGTGTTTTTGCGCCCGTGGCCCGTGGCAGCGCGTCCCAAAAAAGTAAAAAGGGGGCGTTGTATTTAGCCGTGAAACGACTCTGAATGAGGGGAAACGTTTTGGGAGTATGAGAAGCGACGTTTATTGGCAATAATTATGCCAGGCTGTTGTCGACGTCTGACCGACAATCCGGCCACCCCACCCCCCAGGGGCGACCCCAATTCCAAGGATCCCCAGCCGTACGCTCGCTCTTCCATTCCCAATGCCAGCAGACAATGTCAAAGTGTGATTTTTCGCTTGAAATACTTTTGCACAAATGCCAGCGCTACCAGGGCTGCCATCGAAGTCCCCATTGAGCCGGGGAAAATATGTTTTACTGGCATTTTGAATTATGTTGGAGTGCTCGTCGTCCGCCCGTTTATTGTGTAGCCATAGAAGGAGATGGTGGGGGGAGGACCAAGGACATGTTCATGGTAGGCTGTGGAGGCTGCGGCGTATCATTGAAAATTGAAATTTATCTTATATTTATTGATGAATGGGAATTGTGACAGTTCTGAAATTCGGTAAAGGGAAGGTAGGGCAGAGACGCTGTTAGATGGAGGGTGAAATTATTGAGAGCAGGTTTGTGGGAATTTGGGAATTTGTGGGAAGGCGAAGAACGTTTAGGGCTTCTGTATTTGTAGGTAAAACGAAATAGCCATTCAGTTTAGGGGCACAAAAATTATATTCATTATAATTCAAGGTAAGAACGAAAGCTATAACCCCTCAAAAGGATTCTCATTTGGCTACATAAAACGTATTTCCATATGCCTGCATTTCAAGTCACATCTGAAGTGGCCGCGACTCGAGCACAGAACGGAGTTTAATGTATTTTATATGCGGCATTTAAAGGTTAAATTTCCTGGAATTAAGTGTGCTTCCCGGAGCTTCTACAGCTCTCGGCGGCTGGGGATCATCATCATCAGCCATCGGCCATTATGTGAAGGCTGCGCCTGCGCGCTCTGAAGAGAACGCGAGAAGAAGGAGGAGTATGAGAAGGAGTATGAGGAGTAGGAGGAGAAGTACGGAACACAATGGAGACCCCGACGCAAATCACTTGAACATATAAACTTGTGTATTGTACATAGTATTGTATACTTTACACATAACTTCATTTTGTGGGCATTATGTGCGCATTTCCAACATCAGTCGAATCACAATGAACACGCGAGTGCCCACAAAGAACTTCACTCATTGTGTGTGCTGGTGTGTTCTGGTGTGTGTGCCATTGTTCCCATTGTGCAATGTGTTAAAAAGTTGTAAGCATTCTCTGCTTCTTCTCTGCTGTGTAGTAGTATTCGATACCCATGTCGATACCGATACCGCAACCGAAATGCCAATTTCAACGGAGATCTCTGGCCGTTGCGCAGGCGCAGCAAGCATCTTAAATTTCCATTTCTATTCCATATCCTGCGCACCCAAGCTCTCAGCTCTGACAAACCACTTTTCCAACGAAACCAGTCGTTGGGATTTTTATGAAATTGTAATTCAATTAAATGCGAACACAAAGTGGAACACTTGGGCACTTCCTACTTTGCTCTGCGCGCGCTCCTTTGTGCCGATAATTGTGGTTGTAATTGATATTTGCTGGTGCCCGGGCCCCAGGCCCGAGCAATTCAATTAAGTGCTTCGACAAAAGATTAATTGTGCGTGTGGGCGAGCTCGTTTAGAGAATGGTTTTCTTTTGCCAGTCCCACCAGGGCAGCAGTTGGACTCGGATTCAGCTGCAACAGAATGACAAGACAGCAATGCGCCGAGCGAATTGCTCATTGGTATTGCTCATACGCCCCGCATACGCATGCCAACACGAGCCATTTGCGAACATGATATAAATGGTACCCATCAGGCCACAACACAACTATGTAAGTAAGTCACACATACACATGACGTCAAAGTCAGGCTCAATCGAAATGGTCTGTCAAATATGTACAATATATAAAGCGTAATGCAATGCCCCTCTCAAAGAGTCATGGCACATGGCGAATTATGTTTTGACATCGCTGAGAACTGAGCAGCGTGTGATAAAAGACAAAATAACTTTGTTAACGAGGCTCTTAAGCACATGCACATGTCCCTCTAAGACAATCGCATAACAAATGGTTGTCACTCACTCCTCCCCCCCATTACACCCTTCCCACACACACACACACACTCGTTTAAAAAGTACGTGAAAATGTGAGCGGAAAAATGCCAAACGACTTTTCCAAGAATGAGACGGAGGCGGAAAAGGGTGGCAGGGCGAGTCGGCTGGGGCTGTGGCTGTGGCAGTGGCAGTGGGTGGCGCATTATCCTTTCGAGAAATGCTAATGTTATAGCAGGCCGCAGCCAGAGCGAATATAACCGAAAAAAGATAAATATGCAAATGTGTTTTTTTTGCCTGTATTGTCTTGTCTTGGCTTTCCATCTATATTTTCCCATTTTGCCATTTCTTCATTTGAACAGCGGCATAGTTGCGGTCGCAATATGAACTCGTTAATGTGCGCTAGATGATATCCTTTATTTGTATGCGGTATGTTGGAGTCTGTAAAGGGGTAAAGATGCTTATTGTTTGATATACTTATTATATGTGAGCTGAGAGTGGAGTTTAGTTGATGCTTAGATGATATTACCTCTATATAGTGTAGGATTTTAGGTATTTAAATTGGCATTGGACCTCAAAGGTAGCCTTGCTTGAATGAGACCTTAACGAAGCTCCATTTTAATCAAGATGAATCCCTAAGCATAGTTATTGCATATATCAAATAATATTTAGGGTATTTCACAGTCTCTCAGTTGATTGCCTGTCCGCTCAGACAGCATTGAATTTCAATATGAAATATTTTTCCATTTCCATCCAATTTTTTTGGGGGTTTCTTCTTTTTATTTTGGGGGTGTCGACGATTGCTTTTTTTTTGCTACAGCAATTTATACACTAAACAAAATTTGAATAAAAATCTAAGTAACTTGCAGACATGCGCCCATTTCCAGGCCGATGCCCTCGAACCAAAAAAAGAATATTAAGAATATTAAGACAAAGGATGCAGCGTTTGTGCATTCTTTGTGTCGGTCCTAATTCGGTTACGGTTTGAGAAGCCATAACCATTAGCGCTGAGCGCTGAGCATTAAGCAAATGCGCGTGTCATTACAAATTATTAACAATTCCAAGTGGAGGAAGTTGGAATAAGTCAGAACAGTCAGAGTCCCAAACAAAAGCCAAGCCAAGCCAAGTCCAGTCAAGTCAATTCAATGGTGGAAAGGCTTCAGGGTTTGGGTGAGAGTTGTCAAAGAATTTCTCGTTTGCCACGTGGGGACACAAGGGCAGAAGAGAGTCAAACATGAAGTTCGCATGATTTAAATGCCATTTTAATTGAGTTCCAGAACTGTTAACTGGATGTGGATGTGGATATGGCAGAGGCAGTGTGGCATGCCACCCCCCGTTGGTGTGCATTGCCAACAAGGTTTTTCAGCCGCATTCAAATGAAATTTGCCACCAGCTGGGCGTTGGGTTGGGCTTGGCTTTGGGTTGGAGCGTGTGGTAGAGGAAACATGTCGCATGCCGTACACAGTATGGGCGAAGTAACAACGAGAACTACTGTACACACACACATATATGTACAGTGAAGTCTCAACGAAGCGCACAAATTTCCAAGGATATAGCAGATTAAAGCGAGTACACAGTTCATAGAATGAGCCTACAATCTGCCCATTATAGCTGTCCATTATGAGAGCTTTCACTGTGTATATATGTATATGTGTTTTGTGTGTGTGTCTGTGTGTGTGAGTAGTGCCTTGCCAAAGGGGGCGTTGCAATGCCAAGTGGTCAGGGCTCGCAGTCAGCGCCATTGCTGTGCTTGTAATTATGAAACTATGCGGAAAGTGCCTCTCTCTCTGTATTGGTGAGCACTTCCGGCTGCCATTGTGTGTGTGTGTGTTGTGTGTGCGTGTGTGTGTGTACATGTATGTGTATCGCTTCTTTGAAACTTTTCCCATTGGCTGATGCTGCCACTGCCACTGCCACTTCTCCTGTTCTGTGCCATTGTGCCTTGCCGCACAACTCGAAATCAATATCAGTTGTATCCTTCGGGCAGCAACAAAAGAAGCTGCTGATTGACAGAAACAATTCACACACACACGAATATATATATATATATACTCTGAAGGGATAGCGAGGGGTGTGGGACGGAGGTACACAATCGGAGAACAACCCTTCAACACTCAACTACATTTTGATTAAAATTTTATTTGTAGCTGCGCTTCCAAATACAATACATTTACTTCCTTTGAGCGCATACACTACTCGAACAACAAAGCACACAATAGAGAATCCTTTTCAGTTTTATTTGATTATTTTTTGTGTTTTTTGTTTTCTCTCTTTGCTTGTCCACATTCCGAGGGGTTGGTCCCCGAACCGAAGTTCTGCCATGTCCTGTCCCCGGCAAGCACAACAAAAAAAGCTGCCATTCGCCTGCGAAATAAAATGTATAACTTCCATTATTATTTTTGATGTAGTAGTGGCTCTCTTCCCGTCTCACTGACGCCTCCTCCTTCACTGTGATTGCCCCTAGGTTCCCCCTAGCTCCACCCCACTTCGTTGCCTTTCTTTGGGCTATTTTTTGCGCGCTGACAACTTGCTCACGCTTTATTTTAATAATATTTTAAATAATACGTTTTTTTGTTTCCACTCTCCCTGTCAGCTGTAGGGGTTTTCCCCCCTCTGTTCTCTCTCTCTCTCTGGCGGGACTGCTGCTCCTTTGTTCCTCCGCTCGCATTTTGGAGTAGCTCTTGAGTTACGTTGCCATTTTCGTGCTCGGTTCTCTCTCCGGCTCTTTATTATTTGAGCATTTATTTTGCATATTGTATTCTGTTTGTTTTTTATTCACCTTTTGTGGCTCAAGTGCAGGGATATAGTGGAGAGCAATTGCTTTTTAGTGTTGGAACATTTTGTTGTATTTGCCATTTCCTTTCTTCTCGCTGGTGTTGGCAAGACGTGCAGAGAAAGATTGGCAATTCTAACATGGGAAAACGCCACGTAACAAATTGAGAAAGGATTTTAATCACCTACATAACGATTTTATACTCTTTTTATAAGTATTTCCCATCATCTGCTGCCTGCTGCCCCACGCCAAACGTGTGCCAATTAGTCCCAAAGCTGGGTCAGATCAAATCCGGACCAGACCACAGTATTCCACGTGTCCAGGACAAAGGACTTGACACACTCACCGACACACAGGCGAATTTGTTGTCAATTAAACAAACAAATAAATTGTTGGATAAACATCAACGCCCCCTTTATGAGGCGAATCATTGCGTTTAGATATTTATCGCACTCTTAACTCTGAGTTAACCCCATCAAGCCGACCAAATAATGCAGCCAACCACCCACCCAATTGCCCAACCACCGAGCCACCGAGCCACCGAACCACTTCCCACTCGGGGCTCACACGTTGTGTTGTCAACCACAGAGACAGGCGACGTACAGGACGTACACGTGACATTTGCGCAGTTGAAAAATCAAAATCCTAAAACGTTCCGCGCGGTTTGACGAGGATCGTGAGGACGAAGGGCACGCAGCAAACAAGCAAACAATGAATGAGAGCACCAACCCCAGAGCAGGCCCACGCTATTTAAATTTCCATTTATAGTTTCGGGCTGGTCTTAAAACATCACACATACATTTACGCTTATGTATAGGCCAAAGGTACAGTTGCCTTCCGCACGGCAAAGAGCGACATATTCCACAGATCCAATCAAGAATCGGAAGAGGGAGAGGAAGAGGCAGCAATGTTCGACTTGTCGGCTGGGATAAAAGAATAGAGCATCCAGCTCCTCTGCTGGATTGCTGGCAGGCATAAGCAAATGTAAAAAATCATTTAAAAGACAACATTTAGGGGGAAAGAAAAAACCAACTAAAACAACACACCGAACAAACCAAACCAAACCACACACACCAATATGTAAATTATGAATATTGAGTAAACAATCTGCGGAGTGAGTGCATCAAAGAACAGGTCTTCTGCAGAGTGTGGGGGTCATGTGGGGCCAGGCAGGCAGGCAGCTCAGGCAGCCATTAGGGATCCCAGCTACTGTATTAAATCACATGCTCAATGCTCACACGCACACACACGCTATCATATGGTGTCTGCTTGGGCGGCAAACACCACTAACAGCCGAAAATCAAAATCAAAATCCAAAAAACCAAACAAACCAAAATGAAACGAAACGAATGGACAAAAAAAAATTGATTTCTCATCGCTTTGGCAGTTGCTCAACAGACGACGCAGGTTTCTCTATTGAGGATGGACTCCTCTCTGCTTATTAGCCGCCTCTGACTGACTGACTGCCCGCCACAGCAGCAGCCACAGCGACACCCAAACCATGTGGCACAGTGGTTAGAGGTGTGGAATCCCCATAGAAGGTACTTATTAGAATCAATTAATTATATGCAATATACACAGGTGGGAAATATTTTATATTTCGTTTCTTTTATGTAAATTAAGTCTTAATTTATACTCAATATAATTCTTTGTAATTTGTTCAACAATCTTCTGAAGAAACGCAACAATGAGTGAGTCTTAAATTATAATTTATGCCAAGAAATAATTCCGCAAAAAAAACCTTCGATGCAGTTTACTTATGATAAGATTTCCATTACAAATTTGAGGAATATGTTTGAAATATCTTCTAAGCGAGACCCTCTTAAAATTCGCTTTCTGTTAAGCCTTTCAATTCACATGCATCTGGTGGCACTGTGCATCATCGGTGTCGCTGCGTCTCTGGCGGCAAAAAGGTCTGGGCCACCTACTTTACACGTTTGCTACTTGAAATGGCATTTGTTTTCTTTGCTTGGTTTTTTTTTTATTTTTTACTTCACTCATCCTTTGCTCGTTCCCTCGACTGTCGGTTGGAAAAATAAAACATTATTTATGAAGAGCGGGGGATGGTGGTGCACGGCGCAGGCAGCAGGGGGAGCCTGTCGCGGCCAAATTAGTTGTAGCCATCTAGCCTCTGACCCGCTGCTTGACAAGCCACAGATTGGGTTACCCCTATGAGTCGCGCTGTATCTTTCATGTTTAACTTGAAATAATACGACAATGCGAGTATGTGCGCGGGAAGACAACATTTGAAATGTGGAAAAGTAAATAATAACAAATAATAATAAATGAAACTAATGCCGATGAAAATTCTGCTGTGGACCACCCTCGATTTGGCCCGAGTAAAAAAACATATGCTTCGGCATTTAAGCGGTTAAGTAACCCTTTGGCAAGGATTCGTCGCTATCGCCCTGGGGTGGGACACTCCATGTGCCATTTCTTGGGCGTTTCTTTTGGAGAGCTTGTTGTTGGTTTTCTTTTTTAATTGACGGGGCACTTTGGAAAGCCGCAAGAGGCACAAGGCAGAAGGCATGTGCCATCTGCCAGCAGAAAGGGGTAGGGTTTGGTTCTTCTTCTTTTTTGTACTTTGTTCCCATTGCCTTTGGGCTGTATCTAATGCCCGATCTATTTGTCTGTTTGTTGGTTTGTTGGTTTGTTGGTTGGTTGGTTGGTTGGATTGCCAACTCCCTCTCCCTCATGGCTGGCGTAATCGCCTGGCTATTAATTCATTGTCTATTATCAAGAATTTCCATGCCTGACATTGTATGCATTTTGTGCCGCCACTCGAGGAGCATATGCATGTTGCCTGCTCTTGGCTCTCCTCCAGCTTCATTGTTTGGCAATAACTACATGGGCCGCTGCTACTCTGAGATATTATCGACAGCTCGTCCTCTAACAAGCGACTGACTGACTGGGCAATGCGAGCTCCTGTCCAGCTCTGTGCCCTGTGCCCTGTGCTCTGGCCTGGACCTGCTCCGTACTATCCCTTCTTTGTCCTGTCTATTGTCCACTCAAGCCGAGGGGCCCTGGTGCTGTGCCGGGGCTCTAACCCACAGGCATTGTATTGCCCTGACAATGGTACACACACACAGCAGTCCCATTGTTTGGGGTCCAGCAAGCACATAAACATACGACAGAGTGGGCACGGCACACATCCTGGATATCCTTGTTGCTGTTGCTGTTGACTTTTCGAGTTTCGAGCAAGGGGCCCGGCCCACAATGGACAAATTGATATCCAATAATTTAATTTTGTTATCCATTCAGTCGCATGTTGGAAAATAGTTTTGTAATTTGCACTCGGCATGCGTGTAACCGATATTATTGTCCCCGGAAAATTGTCCCTTTGGCTATTGTAAAATTTCCGAAAATGTGCTGGTCATTTTCGCATCCTCTGTCCCTGCCCCTGCCCACCGACTGTCTCTCTCTCTCACTCTGTCTCGGTTGTGTGTGTGTGTGTGTGTGGGTTTAGTTTTATTATAATTTTGTTTATCGTGTCATGCGTCCGAATGGCCAAAACAAAACCCCAAAACCGTTTGTGTGAAAAAGGATTTCACACTTTTCCACACAGTCAGGCGGAATAGTTTTCCCTGGCCGCCGGTCTTGTGGGTTCAGGGAGGTCGTGTGGCTCGCCGAATAGTGGCAAATAGATAATGATGGCATGGATTAACGCTTCGCATTATTATATGCCCATCATCATCATCATCGTCCATTGTGATGACCAGTCGGGCATTCCGGCTTGTGGGTGGCCACTATAATTGGTTGTTTGTGCTGTGCTGTGCTGTGCCTGGTGTCCGTTTTTGGGGGGGCGTCCTTTGTTCTCCGCTCTACTTCTCACGATTATAAATTACGTGCGGTGCAAATTAAATATTTATTTAGTTATCCCTCGGGTCGACTCGCACAATGGCGATTCGTAAAGGAGGCGCATAATTTTCCATTAAATGATTTTCATAATTGCTCTGATCAATCAGGCATTGAATGTGGGCCAAGATGTTTTGATTGTTAGCCAGGGTGATTTATCTGCATTTGTTATTGGTTGGATTAATCGGTCAATAGATTTTTCATTTTAAACAAATTGATATTGCAATAATTGCAATGCGTTCAATTTAATATTTATCGGGCTATAAATTAGATTCTGAATCATTTGCAATTAATTTATTCTTCTGAACTTGCCGAGTCGATTGCCTCATCTAATTACTGATCTATTCATAGTAAAAATACACCTAATCCAGTTCTTGGAATCTGAATAAATCATTCGCAGATAAAAAAAAATCAAATGCACTTCCATTTAATTGTTTCATTTAATTTTATTGAATTATTTTGTAGATTTATTAAATACTTTAACACAGTGTTTGAAATGTATTTTATCTAATACATAATATGATATCGTATATATATGTATATATATATTTATATGGTACAATGATACA
This sequence comes from Drosophila ambigua, assembly GCA_018150905.1. NCBI lineage: Eukaryota > Metazoa > Arthropoda > Insecta > Diptera > Drosophilidae > Drosophila > Drosophila ambigua. Next base: position 3,490,370 of record JAECWS010000086.1, read on the forward strand.
ATCAATCCATCCCTTACACAATAATCTGTTCATCGGTATCTTCACAATATTAATTTCAGCTAAATAAATGTATCTTAGGGCTCTTAACTGGGCACCGACTGTGTGGCTTCGTTACAGTACACACTCGCATAATGTCTATAAGTATGGTCTCTATGGTACAATACTTGGGCTTGGGCTAGCAGTTCCGCCGTAAATGTAATTTACAGTCACTGCCAAGCATAAATGGCTAGGATAGATCTTTAGGCGTACGAGATGCACGTATGGGTTGAGAGGAGGGAGGGTTGGAGGGTGGCAGGATGCTCTTTGCGATTTCACTAAAACAAAATCTTGGGGCTGGGGATGGGAGGCAGGGCCTTCCCTCACTCGAAGGGCCTGAAGATGTTGGTGCTGCCTCAATCTTGGGAGTCGGCATTGCTGCTGCGATCCAGGCCAATGCCGCCGGCACCATTCGACTCCGACTGCTCGATATCCGCCGCACTGAGGACTCCGGGTAGGTAGCCCGTGCCGGTGTACGGGGCGGAGAGGAATCGCTTGGCGTGGGCCTGCATGAAGGGATGGTAGCGGTGCGTGGGCGAGCCAAAGACGGTGGGTGGCACCAGGGGCGAGAAGGCGGACTTCATGGGGAAGGGCGGGGACGGTGGCACCTGGGGCGGTGTCTGTCCGAGATCCTCGCCGGTCAGCATGCACTCCATGGCCTGCAGGACATCGCCGCGGAACCGCTGCATCAGCTGCTCCACGTCGCTGCGTCGGCGATTGGGAAACACTCGCATCAGCACATCGATGGGAGATCTCTGTTGCTGCTGCTGCTGGTGATGCTGGCTAAGATGCTGCTGCTGGAGGGGAGAGTGCGCCGCCGGGTGGTGGTGTGTGGGCAGGCCGGCGGCGGCCAGGAACTGCGTGTGATGGTACGGCATGAAGCCCTGGGCATGGCCGTTGCCAAAGGAGCGCAGCAGGTGCAGATTCTCGGCGGGCGTGTTGGGCGGCGACGTGCTGTCCTCCTTCTTGAGGCTGAGATTCTCTGGCGTGGCCTCATCCGGCGCCGAGTCCACATCCAGATCGGACTCGGGGGAGCTGGGCGGACCAGTGCGGGCGGGCGACAGACTGGCGGTCAGGTTGAACAGCCCAGCGACCTTGGGCCGGGGACTGCTCGGCGAGCCCGACTCCGAGCCGGTGTCCTGGTCCGTCTCGTTGGACAGGGCTGCTCCGCGCTTCGAGACTGCAAGTAAAGAGATCAGATCGGGAGCCCAGATTAGTCATCAGTTCAGGTAGCGCTCGATGTGGAAACTCTGCGGCTTTCCACTTGGCGGGGCAGAGCAAATAAAAGTATCGAATTGTACCGAAAATGCTAAAGAATTTAATCACGGGAATCGCAAACACAGGCGGCAGGCAGCAGGCAGCAGGACCCCGCAAAGGTGAGGGTTCGTTGACATGCCAACCCGGGACAACCTGCTGGTTTTTTTTTCTCGTTTGTTCACAAATGAAACAAGTTATACGATATTTTTTCTGGTTCTTTTTTCCTTTCTGTTTGTCTGTTTGATTTTGCAGTTGACGAAGCCGCAGTGGAAATTTAATTAAGTTGAGGGTGCGTGAAAACTCTCCTGGATACCAATCATCCCATACCCGATACCCGTCGCAGTCATCGTCCGTAGGGAAACGAAACTCAGGTGCCCCCCGAATGAATATCTAAACTCAAGCGTGAAATCGTCTTGGATTTCAGTGCAAATAAAGAACCAGAACAAGAACAGTCTAGTGGTCTATTACTTAAATGGAACCTGTCTCTCGATTGATTCGCGTGAGAATCCTTGCGTGTTTTTCTTTCCCGAATAACACACACAAAACAAAAAAAAGGCAAACAAATAAAGGAAAATAAACTGGCATCTGGGGGGAAGTAGCTCACGTTACGCCCTCAGCATGGGGTTGTCTTACTCCCAGGGAGTTTCTTCCCCATGCCAGGGGATAGTCCTAATGAGTGGGTGAGGCACAAAGGACTTTGATATGTGCCCTGTTCGTTGAGAGACTTTGTAACTGTTTGGCATTTGATTGGGTTGTTTGGGCTGTGGGCTCAGATGAGCTGTGCTGATCTCTTCTGAGTTGATTGGCTTGCCTGGGATAAACGTTGGATCATATTGGATAATGTTACATTAACTTTCATTGTTTGCTGTTTCTGAGCTGAGAGCACAACATTTGTTGGCACAAAGATGATGTGCAGCGATTCTTTGAGACATGCTTGTGGCAGGTCTACAATAAGGTCTCTTGGCACAATGAGGGCGGAGAAATGTCTGTGATTTATGGAGTGTAAGCAATGCTGATGTGGTCAGATATCAAACAGAAATTCGTGGGAGAGTGTAAGCAATACTGATGGGAAATATCCCTTAAAAGATTTAGCTTGGAGCTTTCTTGGGGTGTCGTATACTCAAGCATGGGGCCCTCCATAATGAGGACTTTAATTTTAATTGTTGCAATTTTGGTTCTTAAATCTGCAGGCTCCCCTTTTTTTTTTTGCTTTGCTTGAGCCTTAACCCTCGACATTTTCATGCGCCGTTTAGCAAAGTGCACGGCAACAGCTTGGCTGGGTTAACCTTTGTCACAACAACAACTTAGCCCCCCGCCCCATCCCAACTTGCACACTTTGCCACTCCATCTTTCACACCAACACACACACACACATGTGTATATGGTGTGGTGCACATGCAACCGCGAGTGTGGCACTTTATGCACCGCTGACTTCTTGACAATTGAAAACAAAATTTTCTTAGCGCGTTCTTTTTTCCGCTCGACTCTGAAGCGCCCTCTGGCATGTGGCCGGGCGGAAAGACCTCCTTGGATGTGTTGGATGAGGAGTTGGCACCGGCATGGAGTAATGTTCGTAATAATTTCATTTCAATTTTATAGCGACTTACCGGGACTCTCGTCCAGCTCGGTGCGTGTGGGTGAGAAGCCAACGCTGAGGTGCTCGGAACGGGTGCGTCCATCCGTGTCGGATTCATTGCCATTGTAGTGCTGCGACGGCTGTCGCTGTGGCTGCTGCTGATGTTGGTGCTGGCTCTGCTGCTGCTGCTGCTGATGGTGGTGCTGTTGCTGCTGCTGCTGCTGCTGGTGATGATTGGGCGTGGAGCTGGCTTCAAAGCCGTCGCTCGGAGGCGAGGGAATGCCACCATGGAACACGCCATTCTGGCCCGATCCGACACTTGCTGGTCCTCCATTTCCACTGTGGGTGGGACTGTGTGGTGTGGGCGTGACACTGTCGCTGCCATTCTGTTGGCCCGAGCCCGGAACGGATGTGTACAACAGACCCAACTCCCGGGCCTCGTTCTCCTCCTGCGCCTGCTGACGACGCAAGGCAACCTGGGAGATGAATCAAAAAGGGGGAAAGATCTTTTATTAGTGGACTGCCAGGAAGAGTGGGGGGCGGCCCTCAATGTGAACCCACCTGAGCGGCCATGACCCGCTGACGTTCCGCAATGAGAGTGCACTTGGCGCAGACACAGTCCCGCCAGCGGCAGTAGCGCTTGTGACCCTTCAAGGCGCTGACCTGCAAGACAAAAGAAGAAGCCAGTGAGTAAGGCTAGCCAAGTTACAGAGCTGGAAATGGTGGACGTACCACGCCATGATTGCGACAGCGGGCACACTTTGGTGTGCGTTGATATCTTTCGGAGGCGGCGCGCAGGAAGAACGCGGGCGGCAGGGCTCCGAGCACCGGATGCTGTGACATTAGGTTCTGCATATCCACTCCCGACGGCAGACTCATTTCACTGATAAACAAAGTCTTCTACGCTCACTGGATCCCCCGTACCTTTTGATCGCACTCACTGCACAAGACACTGGCTGGGTAGATTGTTGTAGATTCTCTTCTCTTTTCTCTTTTTTGTATAATTTCACTAGAGATCTTTTGTTTGATTTATTAGTTTATCATTGAGATATTCGTGGGGTTTGGCATAGCAATTGGTTGACTAAGACGCGCGCCCTGACGACATGACACACTGAGCCCTCGATTGCAACTGATTCAAGTTTTTTGGGATCAAACCCAAAACGCACAGCAGCAGCAGTGGCAGTGGCAGTAGCAGCGACGGAGGCGGCAGCAGTGCCAAGGCAAATGGCGGCAAGCGGCAACATTTACCAATACAAAAGCGGATCCACACACACACACACATAAACAGAGACACAGATACCAACGGAGGCACTCACAGCCCCTGGCAAAACGAGGGTTGAAAGTACATAACTAAAACATTCAGAGAGTGTTGCAACCACCTTTGTGTGGCACAGCCACAGCTGCTTGCGTCGGCGTCACTGCTGCTCCTGCTGCTGCTGCCTCAGGCTCGGCTCAGCTAAGCGGCAGCGGCAGTGGCAGTGGCAGCGGCTGTGGCAGAAGCAGCATCGTTAGCAATTAAGAAAAAAGTTTCAAATATAATTTGGTACTGTATACAAAATTGTGCACTCGAGGCGGCGACGCGGCGTATGAGCAATGTGGAAGGAGATCTCCGGGACTGGCTGTTTGGTTGGTTGGATAGCTGCTGCTGCTGCTGTTGCTCTGGCTTCTGGTGGTGTGGTGGTGGTGGTGCTTCTGCTGATGATGGTAGTGGTGGTGGTGGTGGTGGTGGTGTTGGTACTCTCTGTTCTGGTGGTTGTTTGAGGTTTCTTTCATTTTCTTTGTTGCCTTTGTTTCACAATTTCTTTTTTGTTGTTTTTTTATTGTTGTTGCTGTTGCTGCTGCTGCCGCCGGATCTATGTGTGTGTGTGACTGTGTATGTTCGTGTGTGCGTTTGAGAGAGCTTTGGGGTCTTGCTTGCTGTGCGAATGGAGTAGCGGAATAGCCAACCAAAAGCGTTGTTGTTGCGACCTCGCTGCTGGTTGGCATGGCGGCGTAGGCGAGCCTCTCACGCACGCACACAGCTGCACACAACTGACACAGTTGGCAATGCTGATGCTGCCTGCCCCCTGCCGCAGTTGTTGCGCTTCCAAGTGGCAGCAGTGGAGTGGAGTGAGAGGAACCTAACATATCCGCCTGGTCCTGCTGCTGCTGCTTCCGCTCCCCAGTCTCGTTCCCCGTCTCCTGCCCCGTTTATGTACTCGTTTCACAAACTAATGCCACAGAGAAACAGCGTGAGATAGGATGGGGGATGATGGGTGTGAAGCAGGAGCCTAGTCTGCTCTCCAGGCCAAAGTTTTCCTTTGGTTTTTGGCATATTGCCACTTGCTTTTCATTTCCAGCTGCCGTCGAGGGGGAGCCCAAATGTCTGGAGTGTGTGCTAAAATCTCCATGAATAATAACGCCAAGGGCTTGTAGAGAATTAATTGTTTATTTTGTTTTAATTCTAATGAACTAATTTCATAAAGGAAAATAGTTTTTTTATTCTCAAGTGCGAATGTCCTTTTGCTTTGGTACACTGGTTACAGGAAAAGTTACTATCCAAATAGGATGAATCTATATAAATATATAGAATATGCAGAAATGATTTGTGCAGCAACAAATTGGGCTTAATATTATTCTGCAGCATTAGTTACTTAGTTATTATTAAATATAAAACGCTGTGAAATCTATCGATACGAAAGTTTCCGTTCCCTCGTAAAACAGGGTTTAAACTTTAAATCTTTGAATTTTTTTTTAAAGAAACACTTTACGATTTTTGAATATAATGAACTGTAGAAGAGCTAAGTTTTATTATCTTAATCCTTAATGATCAGACTGTGAAAAAGAATAAAAGTAGCAGCATTCAAAATTGTATTTGTATCATGTTTTGTATATTTATAATAATTTTCCAATATATTTTTGTTTATTATTCTTTTTATAATGCAAATCTTGATTTATTTGGAATGGCAATAAGCCAAAGATCTTTTGTGGGATATTAACAACAAATTTTAATATATTTAAACTGTGAAATAAATTAAATAATCGTTTTATCCAGATACCAACCGGAATACAATATCTTTTCCATGTGCATTCCAAAAGCGTTTTCCCTTGCTTGAAAAGTACATAAGGAATCCGTCACATAATATGGGTTGCTGTCCGCTGCCAACCTCCGCGTAGATCCGGCGGGTGGACGTGTTTTTTTTTTGGGGTCAGTCGGTGGGTGGTCTGTGTTGGCCTATTAGAATGTTACAAATTTATTGCAATTGAAACAAACTGAGAACGAGCAGGAGATGTCGGGAGCCAACAAAAGCAACAATCCGGAAAATGTCACGTGTGCGACAGAAGCAGCGACATTGGGAAAAAGAACGCTGCGCGCGCCTCACTCTCTCGCTCTCTGCGCGACAAATGCGCGCTCTCTCTCTCTGTCTGTCTCTCTGCGTGGGCTCTCTCTTTGCAGACTCCGCCTACCTGCAGAGGCGGAGCTACAGCGCACACAGATGCACTGGCGGCACACATACACGACCAAATAGTAAAACATAAAGCGGCAACAATGTTGTACAAGTTGGCCAAAAGAAACAAGTTTCCAAAACTGAATAGAAGAGCAGGCCGCAGCAGCAGCAGCAGCATCAGTCGGCGCGAGAGAGCGCCATAAGGACCGCACCAATACGCACTCAGACACGTGTGTGTGTGTGTGTGTTTGTGTGTGTGTTGTGTGGGGCTGTGGGCAGATCCAGTTCCGCTGGGAGAGGTCACAGTCACAGTTGTTGGCAACAGTAAATGGCTAGAAGTTGTTGGTATTGCTGCCGCTGCCGCAGCCACCGCTGTCGGGCTACTGGTGTTTTGCGCAGGGCCAATTTCTCGCATTTTAACTTTGTTTAAAGTGCGCCTATATACACACACACACACATTTACACGTTGGCTGTGGAGCTGCCCTGGGTGGCCACTTGTGAAGTGTTTTCGCTGCGGCCAAATATGCAAATTAGCTGAACATCGCTGAGGCTGACAACTCTGTCTCCGACTCGTTCACGCTCACACCGTTGCGACGGCCAACAAAAGCTGAAACATGTCCATTATGTCGTCGGTTTGGCTGCCCGTCTTCATGCTTGAGCTGGCTCCCATATATAGGGCCGTAGCGGGGCAGGGCCGCTGCTGCAGCGTTGGTGCTGGCGGCATAGGCCCATGCAAACAATACGCACCACACAGTGGCACAATCATAATGATGAACGGCCGCCAAGGCAACATTCGGTTGGCGCGGCATGGCAACAACAATGGAAATGAAATCAACAAATAAAAAAATAAATAAAAAAAACCATAACGAGAAATGGAAATCAATCAAACGCGGCATAGGGAATCCTCAGTGCCCTGTAAATGAGGAAAGATTTTAGGTCTTAAGGCTATTTTGACTATGGGATACCTTTGATGCTTGAATTATTAATAATTTCTGGATCTTATAACTATAAAAACTATATACAAATTATTGAATATCTTTTGTGGGATATAAACAGAAATTTGTATATTTTTAAACTGTGAAACAGATTAAATAATCGCTACAGGGTATTGCCGAATAATGCTGGCTGGGACCTCTGTAAATTGTTATATCAATCGCAGAAGGAGATGATCTTGGATACCCCCGAACCCTGGGATCTCTGGGATCTCTGGCTGTGCTTGTGTGTAATAAGTAGCCGATGGCCGAAGTGGCCGCCCAGAGGTTGAGGAAAGTTGAAATCACTTTGGGATCATTGCTACTTTACTTGACTCTGGCTGTTGCTGTTGCTGCTGCTGTTGGTTGTCATGTGTGTGTGCCACATATCGCTTTGCTCTTTTGATGACTCCGACGGACGGACGGTTGGACGGACGGACGGACTCAAGTGGTCAACTGCTTCTGAATCGTTAAGAGCGAAAGATGGTGGATGGAGGAGCGAGGAGTGGCGAGAGTGGCGAGGCGTACCCTCTGGTAACAAAAGAAAAGTGCCTTAAAATGTTGACAAATATTTAACATGCATTGGCCGCAAAATTATTTGATCAAGACCACCGAAAACAAAAAGAAATATATATACAAAGAAAGATCTTTTCCTGTGGTATGTTCGCATCCCCAAAAAACAAAGATCCAACAAAAAACAAACAACTACAACACACACAACGACAAAAATTGTACAAAATTATAAAATGAAACTTGAAGACATGCGGCTAATGAGATTTCCTTGCGTCATTGCCTCATTCATTCATTTGGATTGCGATTTGTTTGCTTTATGTTTTTTTTTTTTTTTGGTTTTCTGTCTGTCTTTGGTTGTTGCTGCTGCTGCGCATTGAACAGTTGAACTTGTGTTTTGGGTGTTTTGTTTTTTGGTTTCTTTTCGGTTTATTGTGCGCTGACCAATGCCAATATTTGAGCAATCATGGCTAGAGTCGACAAGGCGCTCGATTGTCTCCAGTTGTGGTAAGGTCTCTTCCATGTCCAGGCCCAACCCCAGCGCCAACGCCAACGTTCCTTTTGGAACTGTCAGCGGCAGCAGACCTTGGAACAATGCAACCAACGGTCGCAGCGGTGGCGGCGACGACGGCTTTGCCACTCCACCGCTCAGTGTGGACAGGGGAGAGGGTCGCAAAAAAGTTAATTTAATTTCAAGTGTGTGCAACAATTGTCGGTCTACGCTTATCCTTTTCAGTTGACTCACTCAACAATGACAATCAGACCCCCAGATACACAGATACACAGCAGACACGGACAAACCCTCCTTCGTGTGGACAATTGTTTGTGTTGTTTTGCATATTGTTTTACAAGACCAATTGGTTTTCTTACTTAGTCGCAGGCCATGGAATTTTCTTCTTCGACTTATCTTTGACATGAAGAAAATCTCATTAAATAACTTCCTGCGCTTTCAAGTCGTGTCGCCCGAGCCCAGCCAGCATCCTGTGACTGCTGCCTGCTGACTGGTGACCCTCTCGCTTTCGCCTGGATACAAGCTGAAACTTTGAACTCTCATGTATTCGGATTCGTTCAGCGAGCCATGAAATTACATTTTCCCTGGTAGGTGGAGTGGGTGGCAGAGTTTTCTTCGAAATCACACAGCAAGAGAAGCAAAAGAAAAAGAAAAACACACACAAAAACCGGAAACTCATGGAAACGTGAAATTTTGTTAAAAGTTCAAGGAAACTTTGTGTGCCTGCTTGGCTGCCATTTTGTTCACGGTGAAATCTGCTCTCTGCTGGCAAGTTGCAAGAATTGTCTTGTGTCATATGCAGATATGACATCTCCCAGGATATACCCCAGGATGTTTCCCGCGTAGCAGTAGGTGCCATCTCCCTAATCGAATTTGCTACGCTCAGCCTTTGTGTAATTTATCCTCTCGTTCGTATTCCTGTCATATGACACACGCCAAAAATACACAAAATACAATGATACCTTTGGAATTTGGCACCAACCAAATATCCTTGCAGCACCCATACCCAACCGGCTCCCATTCCAACCGTCAGCCGGAAACTCAAATTTCAAACAATTGCCGTGGAACAAAAAAATGGCTCAAGGAACAGGAGGACAATTTATACAATATTGCGAATTCCGGTAGCAAAGCAAATCATTCGACACCCGATTATGGGATCGTTAACTGCAGTTTCCCAATCCCATCTACAGCATCAGTTCGTTCCCATTCGGATTCACAGCCAAGTAATTTGAGCTGGCCACAACACTACGACACAGTCGCTGCTCCCTGACTCTGGGCCATTGACACGCTTGGGGTGTTAATGTAATTTTCATTTAACTAAAGAATTATACAGTGAACTCCCGATATGCTGAAGTTATACAGCTGAAAAGTAGCCAATATGCCGAAAGGGTTTTGTATCGTACCAGAGTAGATTTTCTTTACTTTTAAATCATTTTCATGTTGAGATTTCTGTTAATTATATTCATTCTTTCGAGCCTCTACTGTCTATTTATTTGGTATAATTTTTGCTAATAACTCAACAACAAAAACATAATGGCAGAGCAGAAATTCTGGCAAGAAATGGTGAGCGAAAGTGAGAAGCCCGATGCGATGCTAATCATAGCCATTGTTTGGGCATAAACACTGTTTCCGATTGCCAACTACCCAACTATTAGCGCGCTGGTGGACTGGAATCTCTTGCTCCTTCTGACACAACCCTGTTATCTAACCCTCAGTTAAGGGCAGTACCTCCCTGGAATTCTGCATTATGCTCGTAGCTGGAAATTGTAGAACGCCCCTTTGACAGCGTCGTCGGGTGGAGGCAACTGTTATTAGTTGAATCTGAATGCGCGCATATGCCTAGGGGTCGGGTCAGGTCGGGGCGCGTGGTTCCCAGCGAACCATCGGGCTTATTCATACGCGCATGAATGGTGTGGTGGCATGGGCTATATACTCATCCTATGGTAATGACAACTCTTAGACGCCTGGGGCCCAACTGGGTATTTAATTTTGGACTCGACCGCCAGCTGTGAGTTTTATTTGATTTAATTAAATACGATTGCATTGGCTTGCACAATGGCCGACGTACTGACGCTTGACGGTTGACAGTTGGCCACTTGGATCAGTCCTACTCTCGTGATGGGTGAAAGCTGGCCGCGATTTATCAGCTGTTATCAGCGCACATGGCTGGGGGGGACTGGACTGGAACTGGTACTCGTAATTGGGAATCCATTGCGTCTTGTTTTTCTTTTTGGTGACCCCAAAAGCTGATAAGCGTTCAAGTGCAATGCCATGCTGATGAGAATCTATGTAAATACACTACAAAAATCATTGATAACTTTGTATATACATTATATTAAATTCACTGAAGAATTGAAACACATTTGGCTAAGCATAACATTTTCCCTATTTATTTTTGTGGAGTGTATAAACTGAAACGATTGCTGGTGATTAATCAGCTGAAGCTTCCTTTGGCTCGCAGATGAATGGAATCGTTCTATGCCCAACCTGTTGAGGTTAGCATAGGTTCAATTACAACTCTTGATTACAGCAAATTGTTTATTCAAAGTGAATTCATAACAAGTAAAAGCTTGCAGCCATAAAGCGGAAGTGAAACAGCGCGAGAATGTGAAAAGGAAATATCTTGTTTACCAGTTAAGTATTTCTCCTGTTGAATAAATCATTTGAAGTTCCAATCGATTCGCAATATGAACATCAACGTTCCATCTGCAACTTGCGGCTGATTGTAGAAGCTGCCCCACAAACAAGTTAATCCGGGAACGACTTTTGCATCGAAGCCTGAGCTGATACTCTGTCTCGGCTGATTTCCACTCGGTAAGTGAGCTCTGGATTGAGCTTATCATCCAGAGGCAATGCAATTATATAATATAGTTAGACGCTGGACCGGCTTATCGCTGAACTCATGACACAGAGCAGCTGGTGGCAGCGAGACAGCCAGCCAGCCAGCTATCAGCAGGGGCTGTGGCTGTGGCTGTGGCGTCGGTATAAATCTAGGCAACCGAGCCGTCGGCGATTCAGTCTAGAAATTTCAACTGATACGTGATCGTGTGTGCAATAAACAATACAAACAATACGCTACGATACCAGTATGCTGAAGTACCTCCTGCTTACCCTGGCCCTCTGTGCTGTGGTGTGTATATCGATTGAATATCATTGATAATTGATAATCCCATCATCATAATTAAATCAATAAAACACCCGCAAGCAGGCCTACGCCGACGATGAGTGGGTGCCCAAGAACTCCGAGGAAATCAAGAACATACGCATCGAGTGCCTGAAGGAGCATCCCCTCAGTGGCGAGCAGATCGTTAGCCTGAAGCAGCTGATCTTCCCCGACGAGGCCGATGTGCGCGAGTATCTGTACTGCTTCGCCCAGAAGCTGGGCATCTTCTGCTCCCACGAGGGCTACCATGCCGATCGTCTTGCCAAGCAGTTCCGGATGGACCTGACGGAGGAGGAGGCCCTCGAGATCGCCCAGGGCTGCATCGACAAGAACGAGGAGGGCAGCCCAGCGGATGTGTGGGCCTTCCGTGGCCACAAGTGTCTGATGGCCAGCAAGATCGGCGACAAGGTGAAGGCGTTCCTCAAGGCCAAGCAGGAGGCAGCCGAGGCCGAGGCGGCCAAGGCAAGAGCTTAGCTTACGATCCGTTGAGACAAATAAAAGTGTTTACATTTTTTGTGCTGGAACGCAACTCGTCGAAGTCGGGAAGTACATATATATTTGTTGAATGAGGCTAAGCGGGCGGGCTCTAGGCGGGGGCAAGGGGGTAACACAATTTGACTAAAAGTGCACTGAACTACATTGAATAGCTATGGCTGTGGCTATGGCTACTGAGCAAGTGATTCTGCCGGTGTAGCCTAGGCATCGCCGCCCTCGGATATGGTCTTCATGGCAGCATCGATGTGCTGCACCAGCGGCAGGCCGCTCTCCAGTGCCGAATTGCGATAGCCCTCGAGAAAGTAGCAAGTCTCGGTGCCATTCGGATTGGGAAACTCCTTGGGCAGGCACGAGGGATCCCTGGGCTGCAGATCGAAGGCGAAGCCCTCGTGTTTGGTCAGCCAACTGCAGGCAAAAGTGAATGTGGGTTAGGTTGGGGAGTCGTGGGAATTATTTGAGACACTACTACTTACGCCTTGGTTGTGGGGCTGACGTTGATCTTGACGGCCTCACTGCCGGACTCAAACTTGTTGGCAATGGTCACACTGTGGCCAAAGAGACAGTATCTGGGCATCTTGCGGCCCACCACGCCGGCCAGCACCGTGCCCGTGTGCAGGCCAATTCGCATTTTGATTTGTTCGCCATCGTGGGTGATGTGCTTCGCGCAGGCATCGATCATCTTGAGCGCCATCCAGGCCACCTTGTGGGCATCGTAGATGGAAGCGCGATGCAGTCCACTGGCCACGCAGTAAGCATCGCCAATCGTCTCCACCTTGTAGACGTCAAAGAAGTCGCAGAACTCGTCAAAGTCCTTGTACAGGCCCTCCAGCATGCTGATCACCATGAAGGGCGTGGCCCGCGAGCAGATGCCGGTGAAGCCGACAATGTCGCTGAACAGGATGGTCACATCCGGATAGGTCTTGGCATCGATCGAGGAGCCCAGCCACAACTTCTCGGCAATCTCAGCGGGAAAGATCAGGTGCAGCAGGCTGACGTTCTTCTTGCGCTCCTTGGTGACCGCCGAATTGGCCTCCTCGATGCGACTCTTCAGCTTGTCCATGCGCCGGCGCAGTCCGTCCTGGGCCCGGGCCTGCTCACCCACCAAAATCACCTCCCTGGTGGCATCGTGCAGCGGTATATCGGAGATGAACAGACCGTTGCAGGTCAGCCCATCCAGGCCATCGAGGAACGGCGAGCCGATGAACAACAGCGAGTTCGACTCCGGACAGTGCACCATCTGGCCCTTGATCTCCAAGCCAATGGCCGGGAAATCCGACACGCCGGGCGGGCTGTTCAGCCCAATCAAAAACGGAGTGTAAGTGCGCCGCACAATGTCCCGGAACTTCATGGTCAGACCCTTGGGCCGCTTGAAGTCGAAGTAGGTGCTGGCCAGGTTGCCAAAGTCCGCCAGATAGGGCTTGTAGAGCTTGCTGAAGCCGCGTCCCAGCTGCACCAGCTCCAGCTGCTCGTTCATGATAAAGTGCCAGGGAAACATCTTGCAGAAGCTGGAGGAGTTCATCTGCAGGTCCGAGGCATTGCTCGAGCTGCTGCGCTGCACCGTCTCTGGGATGGGCGTGGGGCGACCCATCTGCAGCGTCTGGGAGCTGTCCTTGACCAACGAGAAGAGATAGCGATAGCGGCGAGCATCACCCTCCACCGGTTCGATTTTGATGTTCACATCCACCTTGTACAGCATGCGGGTGAGGGCCTTGAGGGAGCCGAGCAGCAGCCAGGCGATCACCGGACGCTCCGAAGTGAAAATCAATTCGCCCTCGCCGGCACACACGAATCCAGTGTCGGTCACATCCTCCTAAAGGGGAAAATGGGCTTCAGTAATGGGCACATTGAATCATGTTTGATCTTTTTGAACCTCTTGCAGCTTGAGCACATCGTAGACGCCGTCCAGGGAGCCCAAGAATTCCTGCAGATCTGTGCCCAGGCAGCGGAAGGCCCGCTCAATGATGCCCGTGCAGCAGCAGGTGATCAGCTCCTCGCCGAGCAGCACCAGAATCTCGCTGGCACTGGCCTCGTCCATCTTCAGCAACAGCTCCTGGATGTCCGCCAGGTAGTCATAGTTGGCGCAGCTCTTGAAAGTACCTGGATCCATTTTGCTAATTGGGCAGAATATCAACCGGAATTTAGGCGCAATTTCCCAACTGATTTAACGCTACTCACAGCTTGTGGATGTTCGGCCAGCTCTGGCGATACTTGGCCACCAGCGACGTGACGGCCGTGTTGAGATCATCGTTTGACGGTGCCGTCAGCAGCTGTATGGCCATTTGCAGATGGGTCAGAGTGAGTGCATCATGGGACAGCTCCTCTTCCTCGAGCGTCCAATGGGTGCCCGGCTCGGCGATCACCGAGGGCTGACGTGTCAGCGAGTCAGCGCGTCGAAAGAAGGGACACGCCATGTTGCGTGTTTGCTTCTGCTGCCTGATTGGAGCTGCATGCGTGGAGGATTTCGAAACATTAACAATTCCATTATTATCGATGAATCAATCAATTAATTAAAAGCTCACAATGAGCATGTAATTACCACTGATAGCTTTTAGTTTGCAAAGAATTTTATATGAACTTCCATCAGTACGAGTACTTTTGTCATTGATTGAATCTCAGGGCTGGCTCTCTATATCTATTCACCCCCAGGGATTTCTTCTCAAGTTCAATGTGCACTTATATTGGGCTGGGTCGGCTGGGTTGGGTGGCGTTTGTCTACGTGCGCCAAATGGCCCATAAAGGCATGTCCCTCCCTGCTGCAGTGTCTTGTCTCCTCGGCTCGAGTGGTTTTTTGCAGTCAAGCGTCGTCCATGTCCCTGTCTCGTCATTGCATATCAGTATGTGTGTGTGTCTGTGTGTGTGTGATTTTTCCTCGGAGGTCAAGTGTGTGCATGTCTTGGCACGGCTCTCTCTCTCTCCCAGTCACTCGCACTCTCGCTTTCTAGCAAGGCAGCATAACCATAATTTTATTTTGCATAATTTATAACGAGCTGGCTGCTGCTCTCGAAAGTGTGTCACTGGTCGGTCACCCTCCCTTCTTCCTTTTACAGGAGTGTGTATTTGCCAACAGGAAGCACCCCCACCCACCTCCACTGCTCATTCTCCTGCATTCTCCTGCACACCACCCCCCACACACAATGGATACACAATTTTCCCAGCGCTGACCCAACTTTTTCTTGCATGCCCAGATTTTTGCATTGCATACTTTTAGGCTGTCGCTCACCTGAGTATCACTTATTGTGGGTTGTCAATAGCACGCGTTTGCACTTAGCCACGCACTAGTTATTTTTTGGCCAACTTTAAGGTGACTTAAGTGCTGGAAATTTCTCCGAAGGACAGCTAAGGAATTTCCGCACGCCTGAAAAATGCCACAACTTGAAACGGAATGAACTTTCGGCCCGAAAGAGGCTAACTAACGGAACACGGCACGTTTGCCAGGCGGAAAGCTTGCGCAAAAGTTGCCTCAAGCTTCAGGGAAAGCTTTCCGAAAAGCCAGTGAAAGTGTGCAGAGATTGTTGCATTGTTTTGAATTTAGCTGCGACAGCGAAACAGATTGGGAGAGTGAGAGTGTGCGCATGTCTGTCGTTTGAGTTCATTCCAAAATGATGCTGGCGAAGCTTTAGGGGCCAACGCGAGCCATCCATTCTTCAATATTAACCTGTTGCGTGAGCAAGCAGTGTCTCTGCTCTCTCACATGCTCTCTCTCTGCTATCTCTGCTCTCTCTCTTCCTGCACTCTTGCGTTCCACATGCGTTGATAATAGCAAAGCAAAGGTACAAAATAATCAATCTCTGCCCTCGTCCGTTGGTGTGTCTGTTGGTGTATCTGCAAGCGGGCAGCCTGAATGCTGCATATGCTGCACACCACATGGAGGCACTGTCCACCCCAGCACCCACCACACTCCCCCAACCCCCAATCCCCTGGTCACCGGTGTGCGCTCCCAGCTGAAAACTTTTGCTTTATTACTCTCCAGCAATCAAACTGTGTGGCAGCGAATTGGAAAACTAAACGCTACGTTTCAGTTTGTTGACGTTGGTCAAAAGTGCGCAACGTGTTCTGTCGCTTGGCGTGGGGGGCAATGAGCGTGTGTGAGATAGAGAGAGAGATAGAGATAGAGGTGGACTTGGTCAAGTTTTTGTTTATTTTCGATTCCAAGTCGGTGGCGTGGCCCACCGCTTGAACCGTGTGAAAGTGCAGCTTGATTAAATTGACGCTATTAAAAGCAATTTACCGCCATAATCCACACAATGAACGATTTTGGGATATTTGTAAGTAAAGATATATTATAATATCAATTGAAATATCTGTGGAGTCAGCTGAGCTGCGTATTTGGATTCTACTCGCATTGTCGCATGCAATACAGAAATCTGATACTCTGCTGCCATTGTTTGCCTTTGTTCCAGCTTAATTTATTTTCTGTATACTCGTGCTCGTACCTTGCTTTGTTTGTGTTTGTTTTTGTGTGCCGTGCCTGCTCTGCACGGATGCTTTATCTAACCGCAGAACAAAAACCTGTAAAATGAATGTAAAGCTTTCGTCCTTGACCTTGCACACATCTCCCATGCTCTTTGGAGAGCAGTCAACCTCTGGAGAGCAGCGGCCCTCTCAACGGCAGTGGTGCAGCTCGAGGAAAAGCTCTTTCGTGCAGTAAAAGCGAAAGTTCCAAGTGGCCCTTGGTACAGCCCCCAACCCCCATAAACCTCCCTAAGTACCCGGTAATGGCATGCAAATTAACATCACCATAAAAACCATAAATGTTTGATTAAGGGAGGTTTGCCAATACCAACCAACAACGCGTTAATCTAATCAGAATCGAAACCATTCGATGTTATTATCGGGCTGTGTGTGTGTGCGTAGTTTGGACCCACCATGGCTTGATTAGCGATAATCGTATGGTTATTTTCATAATATGCTTCTCTTGATAATCTTTTCCACACATTCTATACCAAGGTCAAAGCACATGGCCCGAAGCTGGCCCCCTTTGTGGCTGCCCTGATACTGTACTTCTCGCTGGTGCGCCGGGATCCCCAAGGAGAGCTATGGACGACAGTGCTCAAGTGTTTGCCCATTGTGGCCTTGATGTTTTATGTGCTGGTCAAGGGATGCTCGCTTAACAAAGAGTAAGTCAGTTCTTAGGCATCTTCCATAAATTCTCATTATATCTATTTGATAGCTACCGCCGATCACTGTGGATACTTCTCGGTCTGGGCTTTTCCTGCGGTGGCGATGCCCTGCTCAATGTCAATCTCTTTCCCTTTGGCATGGTGAGCTTTGGGGTGGCCCATGTGTTCTACATCTGCGCCTTTGGCTGGAAGCCACTCAAGTGGGCCATTGGCTTGGCTCTCTTTGTGGCCGTGTCGCTGTGTAAGTGGCGCCTAAACTCTTGCCAAGCCGCTCCGTCTAATGTTTTCTCTCTCTCCCACGCAGTTGTGTACTTTGTGCACGAGAAACTGGACGAGATACTCATCATTGGAGTACCCATCTACTGTTACCTGATCACCGCCATGCTGTGGCGCGCCCTCGCACGGGCTGTGGATGCCAAGAGTTTCCTCACCATATTCTGCGCCGTTGGAGCCGTTCTGTTTGTCGTGTCCGATGCCCTGATCGCCGTCACCATGTTCGTGGGCGTGCCCCTGCCCTGTCCCCGTCTGCAGATCATGATCACCTACTATGCGGCACAGTTCGCCATTGCGCTGAGCACTGCCAACGACGGGCCGCAGTCCTCTCGCTCCTTTCGTAGGAAAATCAAGTAATAGCAGCCCAGAAGGCTCCACGGAGGATGGAAACCCGTGAACAACAACGCAACCACCAAAATTAGTACTTCCAAAATATTACTAGAGTTATGCCATTTACGTGTGCTCCCTCCGCATCCCTGTAGTTTAGTGTAAGCCAAATATTTTGATTGAGTTGGATGCGGAGGAAACGGATACTCGTAGAGTTAGTAGATGTATCTTGACTTTATCAAATAATACAGATACAGATAATATAAGCTGGTTTACAGATTTCCTGGGCCTGTGGGTGAATGAAAATTTAATCAAATGAAAAGTACAACTTGATTTTGTATTTCGAAAAATCGTTACATTTTTAATGTAATCTGACATCTGAATTACATTTTACGATTAGTGGCGCTACCAAATGAATATTCTAGCGTCTGTTTTTGGTACTATGACGGCCTACGAAAATACAAAAAAATACTGAAATTTAGCCCATTGTCGACGATTGTCAATTTACCACGGTTATTGAAAAAATTAAAGATTGTTGCGCATATCAAATGTAAGATAATATGATAATAAAAAAAGTATAATTTTACGCATTTTAACCTGTCTAAATATGAGCGGGAAGTGGGTTAAGTTAGTTATTTCCTCGATATTAGAGCTGTCAAATGATTGATAGTTGAGCCATTGATAGCTCACGGGTTCCAATAATAGGTATCAGAACCGGGATAAATGTATTTATAAAACACAAAAATATGCATTAAGAGGTAAAAAACATGTCAATCTAGGATAAAATCATAAATATTGTTTCAATTAAACTGAATATCAAAATTGACGAATTTCATATCACAAAATATCATGGTATGGCAAGCCCGCAGGAACTACGAATTGCACTAATCTGGCAACGCCACAAAACGACTTCACATTGGTTTTATGTTGTTTTTGTTTGAACAGTAATATGTAAATAATCAAATTAAAAGAAGTTCTGAAAACCAGCCAATCTTGTAAAAAATTATTGATAAATTGGGTAAAATTATTTCTTTAGCGCTAAGTAGGCAAACTAGCTAGTAATATTAAACGGAATATCAAAGTCGAGGAATATCTTGTCGTGTCCGTCAGTATATTCACGGTATATATTTTTAATGATAAGCTATCTTTCGGTATATTTCCGCGGACGGTCACACTTGAAACAAGTGACGCCGGGTTTTGTGCTGTTTTGACTTGAAATTAATTAATTTGTGCCGTTAAAACCCTAAAAACCTAACAAAATGCGTCCGCCAGAGTTTAAATTGAACAACCCGCCAGAGGATTTGATATCGGCTGTGAAATTTGGGCCCAAGTCGAACCAGTATATGGCGGCATCCTCATGGGACGGAACGCTTCGCTTTTACGATGTGGCGGCAAACCAAATGCGGCAGAAATTCCTGCAAGATGCGCCAATTCTGGACTGTGCGTTCATGGTATGTACGCTGTGTGATTGTTAAACAACATTCCACTAATTGTTTATGCCGCAGGATATTGTGCACGTGGTGAGCGGATCGCTGGACAACCAGCTGCGCCTCTTCGATGTGAACACTCAGACGGAGAGCATTGTGGGCGCCCACGAGGAGGCGGTGCGATGTGTGGAGCATGCCGAATACGTCAACGGCATCTTGACGGGCAGCTGGGATAAGAATGTCAAGCTGTGGGACATGCGCGAGAAGCGCTGTGTTGGCACCTTCGAGCAGAACAACGGCAAGGTGTACTCCATGTCTGTGATCGACGAGAAGATTGTGGTGGCTACCTCCGATCGCAAGGTGCTCATCTGGGACCTGCGTAAAATGGACAGCTACATAATGAAGCGCGAGTCCTCGCTGAAGTACCAGACGCGTTGCATTCGCCTCTTCCCCAACAAAGAGGGCTACGTGATGTCCTCGATTGAGGGCCGTGTGGCTGTGGAGTACTTGGACCACGATCCCGAGGTGCAGCGTCGCAAATTTGCCTTCAAATGCCATCGCAACAGGGATAACAACATCGAACAGATATACCCGGTGAATGCGCTCAGCTTCCACAACGTTTATCACACATTTGCCACTGGCGGCTCCGATTGCATTGTTAACATTTGGGACGGCTTCAACAAGAAGCGCCTGTGCCAGTTCCACGAATATGACACCTCCATTTCAACTCTAAACTTCAGCTCCGATGGCAGTGCCCTGGCCATTGGCTGCTCCTACCTGGACCAACTGCCCGAGACGCCTGCCACCGTGCCACATCCGGCCATTTATATACGATATCCGACTGACCAAGAAACAAAGCAGAAGTGACGTGCATCTCGATTAACTTCTTAACTCTCATGTTTTTGTTCGTTACCAAGGAGCAGAGTAAATATAAATATATGTCATCGTAGCAGTATTCGCTATCCGCGTATAATCCACTGTTTTGCCTTAGAGTAGCCCTCCCGGATAAGTGTCCACAGCAGCTTGCCCAGCATGACGAATAGCTCGACGAAGCTAATGGCAGAGGCGCCAATATATAGACTAATGATACCCCCAAAGTTGGCTACCAAATCGAGATTTGTGTACTTCAGTTTGGTCACGATTTTGGTCATCACTCGCTGGCCGTAATATACCTGTCCCTTGATAACTCTGTTGGTCTCGTTCTTATCGCTGTGCAGGATAAAGAAATTGGTGAGATTTTGATTCTGAATTGGGTTTGGTTTACTTACTAAATCAATTTCCGGACGTTGAGCGACATAATGTATTGTCGAGAGTTGCAATTGTCGGGGCAATGACAGACGTAACCGCGTCGCCAGTCGTTTATGTACTTATCCTGGTCGCGCACCTTCGCATAGCTAAAGATATCGGCATTGAGACTGAGGCATTTAGCATCCAAGATTCCGCACTCGCGTATGCCCTCTGCAACTGTAGGACGTCATCTGAGAGAGAAGCGCAGTGAGAGAGAGCCTTACCTATGGATGGCAGGAAGGCAGGAGTCGTGCAGTTGCAGATCCTCATCACTGCCTGATGAAGGCACACGGTAATGCAGTTAGCCCGATTATATTCCAACGTTGTGTTCTGGTAATGAGGGTTCTTCTCGTTCTACGCGAAGAAAACCGAACAGCATTTCCACAACGATCAAATCGAAGTACTCACATCAAAGTAGCACCGCCGCTTGTGGGGACTCATCTTGTTTGTGTTCGGGGATGTCTCGATGACCATGGGATGCACTGCCACAAAGTTTTCTGTGTCCGGATGGAGGTGGTAAACATTATTAGTTGACCACTGACGAGGCTCCTTGATCATAAGCTGGTGAGTAAGGAAATCAAATTAAATGGAAAAACTCCTCTTCGCTGCTGCAAATGCTGCACCCACATTCATTCCATGGGCAAGTGTTGTGCCAGCTCGCAGATAGGATGCATTCAGGTTGATTGTGAACTTGAGACCCGACTCCTCGCCGGCAGTGCTCAGTTTGCGTGGATAGAACTGGTTGGTGAGCTGCTTCTTGCGCGAATGTTCCGAGATGAGCGAGTTGAAGACCAGACACTGCCCCTTCTCGGTTTGCTCCGACACGAACAGCTTGCAGCAGTCGTAGGGCGTCTCATCGAAGACACAGGAGTCCGGAACGAACAGCTCGTCGCAGCGGTGGGACAAATAGTTGATCATCGTTTTCACATTCAACGATTTCAGCGCTGTAACATTGCGCTTGGACAAGCTCTCCGCTTTGTTGAAGTTCACAAAGGTCGTCTGCTCCAGGACAATGAGGAACTGGCGAAACGTTTCCCTTAGCTCGGCATCGGCGTTGCGGGGCAAGAATCGCAGAGTGGCAGCTGGAGCACGTTGCCAGTTGACATGATTCCAGGGGCAGATTGCCACCGCGGGAAAGTCGATGTGGTATACTGGCAGCTGGGTGGTGTCTATCAGGCTGACCAGCAGCTGTTCGTTGTGGCGATGCAGCAGCACGGAGTACAGGCTAAAGCAGGTGACGGCCGCCGCTACTACGATGCCCAGCCACAGGCAGCGCTCCCAGAAATGCCTCTCCACGAACACATTACGCATGCCATGGATGGTAGATTGGGCAAATGAATCGCTCAGCCCATTCAGGAGCTTCTTCCTCAACAGATTCTGCTTGAAGCGGAGCAGACCTTGACCGCGAGTTGGACGCGGTGCCACGAGTTCCTTTGTGTACAGCAACATTCCGAATGGCCAATGTTTGACGAACTTCAGCCCCAAGCAGAAACCCGAGCCGACACCCATTCCCATCCATTAGCAGCTAAGATGGGTGTGTGGAGACAAGTGGTACGTTCAATCGGTTTATTAACTTAATTAATGGCTATCAGTAATTGCTATCGTTGCTATTTCTAGGCCTTCGGGGCCAGGCTCTTCTGGATCTTGTGCAGATGCTCCTTCAGCAGGCAGCTGGCACCGCGGTAGGCCCACTCGCAGGCATTGGATCCCTGTTCGTTCCGGTCCACACAGGCAGCGATGCTTGCGTGCAGCGACTCGCTGTGGTCAGCATGTCCGTTCTCGAGCTGCTGATGGATGTTCTCCACATTGAAGCCGGTCTGGACATCGAACAGGCCCCACTTGGTGAAGACGCACTTGATGTAGCACTGGGTCTGGGCATCGTTGGGATACTCCCACTTTGTGTACTTCTCCACAAGATCGGCAGGCACGGCCAGTTCCTTGACGCACTCGTCGCGATAGGCCAGCATGCTCTCGCGATTCTTCAGCACATATTCGGCTGAGGCCTGTGACCGGCACCAGAGAAATTGTTTAATTAATTATTTGTATTATTTTTGGGTTCAGATTTGAAGGGTTATCAACGGTTGGGGTTGGGTTCATCCATGGCAAACACTTACCAAACTTATCAGCACGCAGATGGCAACTAAGACTTTCATTTTGCTGTTGTGATGGCGGCGGCGGCTTGGACGATGGAGCGAAGACTGTGCCGGATCAGGCCAGACCAGCTGCTATTTATACCCCCAGGAGCGTCATGGACTTGGTACCTGAATACTAGAACGGAATGGAATGGGATGGGACGGTCAATGCTCGAACAGAGGCAGGGGATGGAGATTACGCTGCTACTCAATTCGATTTATTCATGCTCTTTCAGAGGGAACATTGCCAGCGATGATCTCCTTTGTGTGCTGTGATCAAGTGGACAACAAAGATTTATTTTTATGACATCTGATAACCTACAGATGGGCTGACGTGGCCTAGTCTGGCCCACTTTAAACTCTGCTTTGGCATATTAAAATACTTACCTTAAATATCATTGTGCAAGAATTTAACTTAAACTTTAAGTTGTGTACTAATTTAGGAATAACTTGCCCCAATGCAATCTCAGAACATGTGCACCCACTGCGTATATGTACAAATGTATGTATACCTGTTATATACATATGTAGTATTTATTTACTAATATAATTCCCAAATACCCTGATAGCCTGCCGGGCAAGGTAGTTTTCCACTGCACCGTCAGGTAGTTAAATTCTAAACAATACCCCCCTAATGCGTTGTGCGTTCTGAATTTATTTATGTTCGTTCGTCTGAATCACCTGTGTGTTGGTGTGTTGTTTCGATTACAGGTAAAGAAACGTGGGAACGCAGCTGCTTCGGCTGTTACAGATTCAGAACAGAGACGAGAAGAGGTAGTGGCAGTGGCTAGCCATCGCTGGGCAGGCGACAGCAGGCGAAGCGATCCAGGATGGCATTAACCCAGCCCAGCACCGAGACTCCCATAATCAGACCTGCTATGCCACCAAAGGAAACTGTGGAGCAATGGAGTGGGTAAGACAACTGGTAAGATTCCATCGAAGTCTGTGTGTGAGACTCACCCATCAGATCGATTAGGGTGAAGCGCAGCATGGAGCGATACGAGAAGAGGGTCTCCTCCTGAAAGTATACGTCTATCTCGATTACCGAATTGTTCTCCACGCTGCTCAATCGTTCGGTGTATGTCGAGGAGTGGTACTGTGTGTGATCGCACTGGGGGAAGCAGCCGCAGTCGATGGTATTAAAGACGTTCGCCCGGGACTCCTCGATGATGTTGCTCATGGCAAACAGCGAAACTGTTGGTTGGCCATCAGATAATACTGCTACACATATGCTGGAATATATAACAAGACTCACGTTTGTTGTTATTGAAGCAGGCCAAGTGCTTCACGCCACAAAGCGTTTTTGCTTTATGGTCGCTCGGTTCTGTGGTATTTTCCTCCCTTGCAGTCACCGGACGGGGCAGATTCAAGGTGCAGTTGCACTTTTTCAAGATGTACTTCACATGGCACTTGTAAATACACTCGGAACGTGACTGGCCCAGCCGCACAATCTCACTCTGCAACGATAAAACTTGTAATGGTTTCCTCCCGTTGCCAAAAGGAAAACTCATTCCGCCATCACCTCAAACAGACAGCGGCGCATTTCGATGGGACGGGCCTTCACATCCGCCTCGGCTGTGAAGCGCAGTGGCTCCACGGGTATGACAATACGATCCTCAGTGGAATAGACGACACTTTGGCCCAGCAGCTGAGTGGGCTCATGCACAATCACCTGGAGAGGTGCACAAAGGCGTCATTATTATCGATAAAATGTATTGTTAACTCACCGCCAGCATATTTAGAGTAAACAATTGTTGATTACGGAATATTTTCACATTGAGGCCGCTGAGGGAGCCCGAAGCAGCCACGGACCACGGCCAAGTCTCGTCCGGCAATTCGCAGCGCAGCGAGTTGAAGACATACGCAAATCCCCTGTAGGTGGAGACCGACCGAAAGAGACTGCAGCAGTTCACGGGCTTGCGGCGCCACGTGCACTCCATGAAGAAATACTTGCAGGAATCCTGCACCGAATCATGTATTGTGTCCATGTCCAGCATGGTGGGATCCACATCTGCGTATTCGGGGAATTCATCGAAGCTATGCTCGTCGAGTAGGGCTGCATCGGGAGTTTGCCAGAGCACGGCCCGGGCCATATTGAAGACTCTGGTGCGGCGTTGCGCCTCCTGGGACATATTGAGATTGGTGACAATCATGGGAATGATGGTCACTGCCGGAAAACTGATCTCCGATACGTGGACGTCGGTGCGTTCGATGGTCGTTTGCACCCAGTAGTAGAAGTAGCGCTCCGAGGAGAGGATGCACACATAGACAGTGGCAATGGCCAAGATCACCTTCAGTGGTATGTGGGCACAGCTGCAAAGGGGGTTAAGTGGAGGTTTCAAGTGGGTGGACTGCCA
This sequence comes from Drosophila ambigua, assembly GCA_018150905.1. Taxonomy (NCBI): domain Eukaryota; kingdom Metazoa; phylum Arthropoda; class Insecta; order Diptera; family Drosophilidae; genus Drosophila; species Drosophila ambigua. The sequence goes on from JAECWS010000086.1 coordinate 3,515,240, forward strand.
TTGAAAGTGTGTGGTTAGCCTACCGCCTAATGGAAAGCCATTTGTTGTTTTTCTTTTTGTCCTTTTTCTTGGACTTAATCTGCTTGCCCGGCCCATTGTCATCAACATCAACATCATCATCATTACCGAGTTGCGGATCAGGCTGCCACTCAACTTCACCCATTTCGCTCAACCAAAGGACTGACTCGGGTTGGGTAAAGTCACGGCTAATTGGGAGGCGAGCCCGCTAATCAATGAGTACGACACGGCACGCACCTCTTCCACTTCCGGCTTATCATTTGCCGCAAACATAACTACTCAATTAAAGGCCGATGTGAACCGTAATGGATGCCTGTCCGATAAAAGTTTCCCACAGCAATTTGCACAGCCATTCCATAAAAGGGTTCCCCGGAAGCCGGACCATAGCTCAGTTATTCAACGACACCCATCCCGGCATGGCGAATGGCGACAAATCGGATGAGCCGCAGAAGGCTGACGCTAAGTGCTTTATGGAGTTGCTGCGCGTCTACTTTCGGAGCTACTGCGAAAAGTCAACCATCCATTGTGTCCGCTATCTCTACGATCCGCAGCTGCACAACCTGGAGAGGTCTGCACGCGTTAAGCGTTGAGCGGGGAAGTGGACTGCCCACTGATGCATCATTTGTGCTGTCCCTTTGCAGACTTATCTGGTGTTTGCTGCTCTCCGGCAGCATTGCCCTGTCATGGTTCTTCTATGTGATGCTGTCGGAACGATTTGTGTCGCAGAAGCTGCAAACTGTCGTCCACGATCCGCAGTATCCCGTGTTTCTCGTTGAATTTCCAGCCGTTGGCATCTGCCCTCACAATCGCATCAATTGGAGCCAGCTCAAGGCAGCGAAGGCGCGATTCCTGCCTGCCAATGCCAGCTCGGAGCTGGTGGAGTCCTTCACCACTTTGGTTGTTCGTCTGGAGACGCTGAGCTTTGGCAGCTATGCGGCGGGTTTGTCAGAGCTGAAGGACGACAATCTCGAGGCAATGAACTTCATTAACATCACAACGTTGGCATATTTCCTGACGCTGAGCTGCAAGGACATTATAGTGCCGGACTCGTGCCTGTGGCGCAGCTCGCCCTTCGACTGCTGCGAGTACTTTGTCATGGAAAAGACGGAGTTTGGGTTCTGTCTGGTGTTCAACTCGGAGTTTTCGCCGCGCTCCAAGGAGATCAAGCAACGCGAGGGCTCCAAATTCTATCCGCGTCACAATGCGAAGGCTGGTCAGGGCACGGGTCTCAACTTTGATCTGCTCATCAATGAGAGCTTCAAGCGACCGAACTCCTTGGCTACCGATAAAGTCTATTTAAGTATGCCCATAGAGTTGGCCACCATTGAAATTATCCCTACTCCATGCTCCAGATAATGATCAAGAAGCCAGACCAAATGAGCAATGTGGTCCATTCCATGATCCAAAACACCGAGACCTATGTGACGGTTCGTCCCGACCTGACGTGGACCGATGAGACTACCCGGAGCATTCCCCCCGAGCGGCGCAACTGTCTGTTTGTGGACGAGCAGCTGGAACTGGATCCCGCGGACTCGGCCAAGAAGTATGGCAGACCCTTTCAGCTGACCAACTGTCTGAACCGGTGCCATGAGTCGTACCTGATTGAGCTCTGCAACTGCTCCCTGCCCATTTTCTTTCTGCACAACAAAAAAGGTGAGTGGGTGCCACTGAGAGTGTTTTTTGGAGCTGACATTCGACTTGTTTTCCAGTCAAGGAATGCACTGCGACCAGCCTGCGCTGCATCGCGAGGAATAATGGTAAGGATCACCCCAAAAGAGAGACTGGATAATGCTTCGTTGCAGATATTTTCAGCTACGACAAGCGTCGGGAGGAGGACGCTCTGTTTAGTGCCACCAAGCCAGGCATGACCTGCTCCTGTCTGGTCAACTGCTATCTGCTCGATTACTACACATCCACAACGACGTTGCCCCTCTCCGCCAAGAGGATGTAAGACGGATCTTTGGTGCATTTAAATGGGTGCCTTTAATGCTGTTTAAACACTTTTGCAGTCCCAAGAATCCGCAGCAGAAACTCTTCAAGGTGGATGTGCACTACCAAGTGGAGACGACGCCGCTGTACCGCACCAGTCTGGAGTTTACCACGATTGATTTGATTGGTATGCCTTGGGCATCTTTAAGCTTTATCTCTCTCTTATCTCTCTCTGATATGTGTATTTATTTTTCAGCTAATTTGGGTGGCATCTTTGGCCTGTGCTTGGGCGCGTCTATGGTCAGTGCATTTGAATTGATTTACTATCTAACCATCGGCTTTGGCATGCATCTCTATGACAACGCCTACTTTGGCGTACTCCAGCGCAAAATAAAGATGAAGTGGCGCACCTTCAAGAGCTACTTGCAGAACGAAGTCACCCAACTAGCTGACCACCAGGTGCATCCAGCCCAAAAGGAACAGGCCAAAAGCAAGCTAAGGCATCCGCACCAGCACCATCACCACAGGAATGCTTGGTGAATGTTATTTATTGATGTTTATACTGTTATTGATACTCGTCAGATTGTACTTATAATCGCATCAACGTATATACTTAACTGGAGTAATCTTTGGCTGTGCAAAGGGTATAGTTACGACTGGTGGCTGGCGTAGGTGTGGGTGTGGCTGCTCCTCCAGTTTCCTCTGACCATGCAAATATAAATATAGGCCAATGGTGGAGTAGTAGACTAGCTCGAAGGCACTTAGCAGTGAGGCGCCCAGAAAGAGGCCAATTATGCCACCGAAACTAGCTGATAGGTCCAATCAATAACGAGAAGGAACGTGTGAGTAGCTTCTGGGGACGCGACTCTACTTATACCCGTACTCAGTCAGTATTTTCATTTTTGAGAATGATTTTTTACAATTTTAGAATTAAAAAAAAACATTTACAATTTTTTTGCTTTATCTGCTATCTACATCTACATCTACATCTACAATGTATATTATACATCTAACATGTAGATTCTACATGTACCATTTAGATTCTATATCTCCTCCGCTAGAGGGCGCACGCGTACATAATGAGGCAGAGTGTGCGAGCGAGCAAGGTAGTAGATATAGTCATTCTCTACACCGATAGAAAAAAGCCCTGAAATTTTAATATTTTCACTTAGATTTTTATATTTATGCCATTGATTTTCATCCAAGAGTGGTTGTATTAAAATTAAATATTTTTCACTTAAATTATGATATTAATATAGAAATATTTAAATTGAATATGTTTCATATTTAAATTTAAAGTGTTTCATATTGAAATTGAATATGTTTCATATTTAAATCTAATATGTTTCATATTTATATTTATATTTATTTTTAACTAATTGGTTATTATTTTGCATACGTGGACTACATTTCAAGTCCTCATGGTGTGAAATTCACACTGTGAATTGGTTAAAGTTTTCAACTATAAATAACCGCAACATGAGTAAAACTGCATTGGTTGTGATTATGCCCCTGCGCTAAGATAATTTAACTGTGTATTCAAGGCGGCAGCAGCTAGAACCGGTTGGGAATTCGAGGGACATAAAAAATAATATAAACATAAAATAAAAACAACAAATTGATTTCATATTTGATATTTGATTTCATTTAATATGGAATATTTAAAATATAAAGTTATTCCTTTTGATTTTAAAACAAAAATTTTGAAATCAAGTCAAAATAATATTCAATTTAAATATGAAACATATTGAACTACAAATTTAATATATTAAAGTTCTTTTTAAGTTAGATTTAGATTTAGATTAAATATGACCGTATTAATTTATTTATATTTTATATTAAAATTATATTTAAATCAAAGTGAATTCTATTTAATTTTACTATGTTTGTATTTAAAAATCGCTAAGCTTTTACTATGCCTTTTTTCTATCAGTATACGATAATGCGTTTTCAGTTTTATCGTATCTTTAAAATTGTGCCTGCCACAGATTTTAGTCCTTTGTAAAGCTGATCTTGGCCATTGCCAACGAACCCAGTAGTAGAAGTAGCGCTCCGAGGAGAGGATGCACACATATACAGTGACAATGGCCAAGATCACCTTCAGTGGTATGCGGGCACAGCTGCAAAGGGGGTTCAAGTGGGTGGACTGCCATTGAAAGTGTGTGGTTAACCTACCGCCTAATGGAAAGCCATTTATTGCTTTTCTTGTTGTCCTTTTTCTTGGACTTAATCTGCTTGCCCGGCTCGCTATCATCAACATCATGATTACCGAGTTGCGGATCAACTGCCACTCAACTTCACCCATTTCGCTCAACCAAAGGACTGACTTGGGTTGGGTAAAGTCACGGCTAATTGGGAGGCGAGCCCGCTAATCAATGAGTGCGACGACATGGCACGCACCTCTTCCATGCCTGTCCGATAAAAGTTTCCTTCAGCAATTTGCACAGCCATTCCATAAAAGGGTTGCCCGGCAGCCGGGCCACAGCTCAGTGAATCAACGACACGCGTCCCGGCATGGCGAATGGCGACAAATCGGATGAGCCGCAGAAGGCTGACGCTAAGTGCTTTATGGAGTTGCTGCGCGTCTACTTTCGGAGCTACTGCGAAAAGTCAACCATCCATTGTGTCCGCTATCTCTACGATCCGCAGCTGCACAACCTGGAGAGGTCTGCACGCGTTAAGCGTTGAGCGGGGAAGTGGACTGCCCACTGATGCATCATTTGTGCTGTCCCTTTGCAGACTTATCTGGTGTTTGCTGCTCTCCGGCAGCATTGCCCTGTCTTGGTTCTTCTATGTGATGCTGTCGGAACGATTTGTGTCGCAGAAGCTGCAAACTGTCGTCCACGATCCGCAGTATCCCGTGTTTCTCGTTGAATTTCCAGCCGTTGGCATCTGCCCTCACAATCGCATCAATTGGAGCCAGCTCAAGGCAGCGAAGGCGCGATTCCTGCCTGCCAATGCCAGCTCGGAGCTGGTGGAGTCCTTCACCACTTTGGTTGTTCGTCTGGAGACGCTGAGCTTTGGCAGCTATGCGGCTGGTTTGTCAGAGCTGAAGGACGACAATCTCGAGGCAATGAACTTCATTAACATCACAACGTTGGCATATTTCCTGACGCTGAGCTGCAAGGACATTATAGTGCCGGACTCGTGCCTGTGGCGCAGCTCACCCTTCGACTGCTGCGAGTACTTTGTCATGGAGAAGACGGAGTTTGGGTTCTGCCTGGTGTTCAACTCGGAGCTTTCGCCGCGCTCGAAAGAGATCAAGCAACGCGAGAGCCCTAAATTCTATCCGCGTCACAATGCGAAGGCTGGTCAGGGCACGGGTCTCAACTTTGATCTGCTCATCAATGAGAGCTTCAAGCGACCGAACTCCTTGGCTACCGATAAAGTCTATGTAAGTATGCCCATAGAGTTGGCCACCATTGAAATTATCCCTACTCCATGCTCCAGATAATGATCAAGAAGCCAGACCAAATGAGCAATGTGGTCTATTCCATGATCCAAAACACCGAGACCTATGTGACGGTTCGTCCCGACCTGACGTGGACCGATGAGACTACCCGGAGCATTCCCCCCGAGCGGCGCAACTGTCTGTTTGTGGACGAGCAGCTGGAACTGGATCCCGCGGACTCGGCCAAGAAGTATGGCAGACCCTTTCAGCTGACCAACTGTCTGAACCGGTGCCATGAGTCGTACCTGATTGAGCTCTGCAACTGCTCCCTGCCCATTTTCTTTCTGCACAACACGAAAGGTGAGTGGGGGGCACACAGCGAGTGTTTGTTGGAGCTGACAGTGGACTTGTTTTCCAGTCAAGGAATGCACTGCGACCAGCCTGCGGTGCATCGCGAGGAATAATGGTAAGGATCACCCCAAAAGAGAGACTGGATAATGCTTCGTTGCAGATATTTTCAGCTACGACAAGCGTCGGGAGGAGGATGCTCTGTTTAGTGCCACCAAGCCAGGCATGACCTGCTCCTGTCTGGTCAACTGCTATCTGCTCGATTACTACACATCCACAACGACGTTGCCCCTCTCCGCCAAGCGAATGTAAGACGGATCTTTAGTGCATTTAAATGGGTGCCTTTAATGCTACATAAACACTTTTGCAGTCCCAAGAATCCGCAGCAGAAACTCTTCAAGGTGGATGTGCACTACCAAGTGGAGACGACGCCGCTGTACCGCACCAGTCTGGAGTTTACCACTATTGATTTGATTGGTATGCCCTGGGCATCTTTAAGCTTTATCTCTCCCTCTCTCTCTGATATGCGTATTTATTTTCCAGCTAATTTGGGTGGCATCTTTGGCCTGTGCTTGGGCGCGTCTATGGTCAGTGCATTTGAATTGATTTACTATCTAACCATCGGCTTTGGCATGCATCTCTATGACAACGCCTACTTTGGCGTACTCCAGCGCAAAATAAAGATGAAGTGGCGCACCTTCAAGAGCTACTTGCAGAACGAAGTCACCCAGCTAGCTGACCACCAGGTGCATCCAGCCCAAAAGGAACAGGCCAAAAGCAAGCTAAGGCATCCGCACCAGCACCACAGGAATGCTTGGTGAATGTTATTTATTGATCTGTATACTGTCATTGATACTCGTCAGATTGTACTTATAATCGCATCAACGTATATACTTAACTGGAGTAATCTTTCGCTGTGAAAAGGGTATAGTTACGACTGGTGGCTGGCGTAGCTGTGGGTGTGGGTGTGGCTGCTCCTGCAATTTCCTCTGCCCATGCAAATATAAATATAGGCCAATGGTGAAGTAGTAGACCAGCTCGAAGGCACTTAGCAGTGAGGCGCCCAGAAAGAGGCCAATTATGCCACCGAAACTAGCTGAAAGGTTTGTTCCAATCAATAAAAATATTTGCCCAAGAGCTGAGATTTATGCAACGCACCCAGCAATTCCACAAAGGTAAAGCGCATATTGGTGTGGTACTGGATGAACCAGCCCGACTGGTAGAAAATGTCCAGGCGCATGGTGCCCGCCTCAGTGTCGGTTTCGTTATTACTGAAAGAGAGTGGAAGAGTCGCATTGGGTGAGCTGTTGGCATTTAATCCAGCTGGGCTGGGCATTTAATTACTCTAAGCCGCTGCTACTGAACACCCGATCGAAGATTAGCTGAGTGCAACTGTTGAAGCAGTCACAGATCATGCTCTCCTTGAACAGACTGTCCACGTACTTATTCTCCTGGGGATGCCGTTCCAAGCTAAAAGTGCCTGTGAAATTGATGGCGAAAAGTAGTAAATTATGCTCGCTGATGATTCCACTAATCGGTATGCTGCTGCACTCACGCCTGTTATCGTAGAGGCACTTGAAGTCCGATGGCTTGCAGACAGTGAAGTTATCTAATGGACAGAGTGCCTATTAACGTGCCAACTTGCCAGGGATGGCAGTCTCACTCACCCTTATTGCTTGCCGGAAAGAAAACAGAGGGCGAGCACTTGCACAGATGGACGACATGTTCCTGGTGGCACTTGCTGCGACAGTTGCCCACCCAGTACTCAAAGTCCTGCAGATTCTTGTACTTGGGATGGTGGATCTCGTCGTGAAAGATGCAGCGTCTGATGTCCGGCGTCACGGCCCGGGTTCGCTCATCCGTGGTCGTGAGGCGGGGCACCATGCTGATCTGGGTGTGGGTGTCATGTGACAGATAGCGCACGACATCGCTCCACTGTTGCGGCTGCTTGACCATCACGTGTACGCCCCGCTTGTTGGAGTGCAGCAGAGACTTGTTGAGTCGCATGAAAATGTCCAGGCCAGAGCCCTCGCCATACTGGGGTGTGCGACGCGGATAGTACTTGCTCTCCTTCTGTGGAGCCCAAATCGCAAGTGAGTTTTCAATCCATCCACCTACCCGACCACCACTCACTCACCGCTTTCTGTTTCGTTGCCGGACTGATGAGTGAATTGAACACCCAACAGGTGCCCGACTCTGTGAACTGCAGCTCAAAAATCTCACAGCAGTTCAGCGGATTGCCGCGCCAGTGGCAGACGGAAAAGATGTCGCTGCACTCCAGCTGGATGTACTCAATCACTGCTGCCACATCTAAGCCGTTCAGCAGTGGCAAGTCCGCCGCTAGCGTGGCATTGCTGAAAAAGCTCGACATCTCTGTCAGACGATTCAAGTGCGAGTCGGAGGCAGCCGTAAAGAAAGCTAATGAAGAGCTCCTTTTGTGCGGCGGAGATGTTCGGGCCCAGGAAGTGATACGGAGCTTCGCTCTCCAATTTATGCCAGTTGACGCGGTTGCGCGGACAGATCCCAATGGCGGGAAAGGGTGCAACGAATATCGGAAGCATCGTGTTCCTGATGGTGGTCTGAATACGCACCGACTGGTAGAGCTCACTCAGATCAACGTACACGACGCTGGCACCGATGCTGGTGGCCACCAGAATCAGCAGCCAAATTATTCTATGCTCAAAAATAAATTACAAAAAGAAAGCTGGAAGCGCAGGGGAGTCCGAGAATTCTGTAAGATCAACCATGACTTACCTCTCGAAGTATTTCAGCTTGGGATCGGCCAGATATCGTATGCCATGCACCGAGGAGGTGGCCGTGTACTCCTTGAGGTATGGAAGAAGGAGACGCCACAGTTTTCCCCAGGGTCTGCAGCTGATCTTCCCGGAATGCTGTGGCTGCTGCTGCTGGGCCCTGATCAGTCCAAATTTCTTGCCATAGAGAGGCTGACGCGGCCGCGGCAGTTCGAGGGGATAAAACATTGCAGAGCGGAATATTAGATTGCTGTTGCTGCTACGAAGGCTGCGCCGTGCTCGACGAATGCAAAGAGATTGAGAATTCAAATTAAAGTTAAGCGCAGAGGAAAGCCTTCGCAGCATTGAACACAATCAAAAAGCAATTATTCAAACGGTTGGAGGGGGGTGGCCCGTCTCCAACTAAAGCTTAAATCACGCACACAATTAACACTTGAGTGCCGTCAGGGAGGAGGAGGGTGGCAGGGAGGAGACTCCTTCTGTTCGAGCAACTAAAAGTGGACAAGGACGCGCAACTTGTTTACTCAACTCGATTGAAGCGCTGCTGGCCGAGGAGGGCAGGAGGGCAGGAGGGCAGGAGGGCCGTCTCTGGGTCCAATGTCCAATGTCAGCGTAATCCTCCGTTTGTCCGACCCGACTGTTTGTTCATTCATTAAACTGGCCTCCTCCTCGAAAGCAGCAAAGAGTGGCCGGAGGAGTCTGCGTTACTTTTTATTGAGTGCTGGTCAATCCGGGCTGGTGGCAGGGGGCGTGGCTGGGAGGGAGAGCGACTACGACATGCTGTCTGTCTGACTGTCTGTCGCTTCCCCCGCCCTAAATGCTTGCTGTGTAAACAACTAAAAATATTTTCGATTTATCATTGCGTGCATTCCATGTTCATGTCCTTGTCGAGTGCCTTCTCCGATTGAGTTGTTCTTGGCTTGTCTCTTGGCTTGGCATCGTGATTTATTTGGCCAACAAACTTTCGGCTGCTACAAGTTTTGCGGGTGGCCCGAATCGTTATTTGATGCCACACAAAAGACACAGCTAATGCTGCTGGCAACAGACATGGACATGGACTGCCTGAAAAGCTTCGCTTTAAGCAAGTCCGATGGGCATAGACTGGTCCTTGTTTCGCGCACATGTTGCGGCCTACTAATCTCAGCATTATGGACAACCAGCCAGATGGGTCTCCAATTAGCGTCGTGTCAATCAAACGCCGCTCGCGCCCCACTGCCCCAGTCGTTAGACGTCAATTGATTTAGTGTTTCTCTCCAATTTGTTCTGTTTTAGATTTCCAAATTTGCTGGTTCGAAGTGCATATAGCAGTAGCATCGATTTCGCCATTTCTGGCTAATTATGGTATATGGTAACAGTGCCTGGCCTGGCATCAGCGGCAGTTAAATTCTGTTGCCGAGTACTTTTGATGGGCTCTGATAAAACCACACTCTGAAGCCTGAATCCATCTGCTTGCTGTCACATTCTATTCTCTCTCCAGTCACGTTTCAGGCAAGATTCTTGGAATGCCTTCCATCTGCCATTCGCTGGCACATGGCTGGCAAAAAGCGAACCCTTGTTCAATGACCCTGAGAGACCTGGTCGCGACTCGATTCGATTCCCCATTTTACAGCCAAGTTAGGGACGTGAATCACCCATCGCTCTTCATTATGCGGCGCTTCCTTGACACACTCCAAAAAGAAATCTTGTGATGAGTAGTTATAAATGAAATTTCCTGCTGGCACACATGACACCGAATCGACTCTCGGGCTACAGACGTTAATGACTTCCGCCTGGGACTCCCTTCAACAGCCTCGCACACGTTCCGGCACAGAGACATCGAAAACTTTCAGTTTCACTTTTGCTTTAACTTTGTGGCAGACGCGCGCGTGTGCAACAATTTCGTTGGGATTGTCCTCTCCATCATCATCATCATCATCATCATACACACATACCACGATGGGGTTCAAGTTCATGTGGCCTATTAAGCACAGACAGCAGCAGCGCATCACACAGGCAGCGGCAGCGGCAGCGGCAGAGGCAATCCCGAATCAAAGCCGCACTCGAAGCCCAGAGTGAGTGTAATACGGGCAACGGAACGAGTTTGTTGCCCACCCGTTCAAAATTCAATCTCACTTTTATGAGCCAACAGAAACGTGACAAGGCACCGACTGTCACCGTCACCGTCACCGTAGAGTGACACGGAGACAGCAGGAGCAGGAGTCGGGGCAGGAGCAGCAGCAGGGGTCTCTGATTCTTGGGTGCTGAATGTTGCCAACTGCCAGTTAGACTGTCAAGTGTCTGGGCATAATGCCATTTAAATATGCAAATTTAGTTTACAAAAATGAACTTTAACTCCTTCGTCGTCGGTGTGGAAAAGTTGTGCCTGTTAATTTGCATGTTTTGCAGCATCGCGGCATTGTCTTCATTTGCGCCACTGCTGACTGGCGTACAGTGTGCTCGCAGCAGTGTTCCTAACTGCTCCATAATTGCGTTTATCTTTTGATGGCTAAATCCTCTGCCCCGCCGAGAAGAGCTGAATAGAACGAAGCTTAGCTGAGCAGAGCTAAGGAAAGGAAAGCACTGCCTGGCAGGACTTTGAGCTCCATCACTTCCGCCCGCCCGAGCATCAGAAACAGCAGAATCAGCCGAGGAGATGATGGCGTTGCCAAAGCTGCCATAAACAAGCCAAGTAATGCGTGTTAATTATTTAATAATATTAAAGGATTACAAGCCACGAACCCGAACCGCCATTCGCCCATTCGCCCTGATTGATGTTGTCGGTGAGAGTGGGGCACAAATACATATTTCCCCCTTTCTCAATTTGACTTTGCCTGGGACCTGTGCAAAGATTTGCCAATCCCATTGATGGGGCTGACAAGCGGCCATGGCTGTTGACTTTTTTATTCCTGGGCAATGGCAAGGTGCAAAGGTGTTCCGTTTGTTCCTCTTTTATAGAGAGAGTGTGTGGTGTGTGTGTGTGTTTGTGTGTGTATGTGTGTACACACTCCACAATGCTTGTCGCTCGCAAGTAATTTGAATAATTTTCTGTAGAAGTGCAAAAATTTGCATATGAAATCTGCAATTTCGCATGCAACAAGGAGTGGAGCAGCAGCAGCAGGAGCAGGAGCGGGATATGCAGCAGTTTTTCCACATATTTGCAATGGCAGCTGCATTGACTGGAAGGCAGTCAGGCAGCAGGAAGTTGGTTCTGCTCTTGATTCTGGGAACTGATGTGCGGGTCCCGGGGCAAGGAGGCGATGCTTTTAACTTGTCTATGCAAATGCAAATGTTTGTACGCAATCGAGGAATAAACAAATGTGCAGTCTCTCCATGTGTGTGTGTGTGTGTGTGTCGTGTGAGTGTGTGTGTGTGTGGCAAGTTTTCGCCTTTGCCCTTGTTCGACTTGGAAAGGAGCTGCAAAAAATAAAAACGAAAAAGAACAGGAGAAAAGTTGTGGATGTGTGAAGCCCAATGTGAGTTATGACAGGATGAAAATTAAGAAAACTTCTTATAATTGATGCTATGCATTTTTAATCCCATTTCAGTTGGTCTTCCATTTGCATTTACCCCAACCCCGTTTTCGTTTGCATCCCCAAAGCTGTGCGGGGTCGCTGCGCTTCAGCAAATGGAAATACATCAAGAACTGCAAACATGAAATTAAATCTCCACCCAAGAGCACGCCACTATCAAGACACTTGAATTCTCTACAGTTCATGTATTTTTTGCAGCTTCAAATAAAAATTACTCTCTGCTAAATTTTAATTGCTTCAACGGAATTCGTTAATTTGGTGCTCCATCAGTCAGTTTGGCCCCTGCGAACGTGAGGAAAATAATAAGGACGGTATTTACACATGCAAAATGCCATAAACGGAATGGGCAAATGAGACTTGCAGTGCAAAGAGATTGCACTGTTCCAGGAATCAAGTGCCAAGCCCTGCCTGCCGCCCGCCGCCCGCCGCCAGCCAGGACATCGTAGGAGCTCGCATCCTTGTGCTCGCACAATTTAAGCACGGGCTTTTTAATTTGAAAGTTTTGCCAACAACTTTTTAAATACCCAACGTTAGGTAACTGGCAGACAAGTATTTGGTGTGTCACATTTTTGACAGGGAATTTTGCGATTAATGCCGAGAGTGGGAGACCAGCCAGCCAGCCAGCCAGGCGCTTGTCTGCGTAGGAGCAAAAATTGCAGGGGTTTAGGGTCGCAGCATTTCATTTTGAGTGGGTGAACGACAGGTGTTCACTATCCACAACTATTTTTGTTACAGAATTGGAAAAAGAAGAGTTGAAACAATTATTTTCCCTTTAACAAAAAGGGGCCCAACTTACACCCTGAGACGCTCCTGTCGCGAACTGTCCTACCAGTCGAATGATGCGAGGCATATAACAGCCTGACGCCTGCGCGGAAGTGGCCAAGAATTTTGGCGCCAACTCAACAGCTGTGCGTTTTGCCGGGCCTCTCCTTCCGAAAACCGAGCGTGCCGCCTAAAAGTGTGCTACACAAATCTGCAACAACTTGTCCGCGTGTGTGTGTGTGCGTCCCTGCGCGAGTGCGAGAGTGTGGTGGTGCTGCTGCTGCCGAACGGACTGTCAATGGTAGGTTCTTGCAGGCAGAGCTGCCATCATCGTCCTCGTGTATGTTGGCGCGCCTCCGTCGGCGGCGGCGACTGGTTGGTCTCGTCATTCAGTCCCCAACCGAAGCACGAAGCCGAACACGCTCGAGGACACGCTCCTGGTAGCCACTGCCACTGCCACTGCCGCCGCCGTCGCTTTCGGTCCGCTGTGAACCTTCGTGGCGACTTCTGGCTGCCTGCCTCCGTGTGGTGTGTGGCTCCATCACAGCCTGACGCTGAGACGCGGCTTTCAGTGGTGTTCTGGTCGCGTTGGTCTTTGGTTCGCGATTCCCAAAAACAAAAGCAAATTATCAATTTTTGTGAATGAATTTCGGGAGCGAACTGAATGAGTGAATGAATGGAGAGACAGCAGTGAAAAGGCATCAAATATATTTCGCAAAAAAAGTGCCATCAGTTTTTTAAAAATTAAAAATTTAAATTTAATTTCAAATACAATATTCTGAAAAAGTTTACAATATTTCTGAAAGCAAAAAAATTTGCAAATATTTTTTTTGCGGCCTATTACGATTAATACGAAAATATTTTCGTATTTTTAATGATATTCCGGAGACTGCCAAATCGAATCAGCTGCTGCGAGTGCATTAATCGAGTTACCAGCATGCCTTCGCCGCTCCACGCGCTCCGGTGCGTGCATGGGTCTGCTCCGGTCCGTTCTGGTCTCCGGCAGCCAGCCTTCGTTAAGTGATTAATCATGCTCGTATATTTTCAAAGTGAAATTCAATTTGGACCGCATCGTCAGTGCAAGAACCACAACAGCAGCCCACACGACAGCAATAAATAAGAAGCCGAGAAAATAGCAAAAATAAAACCTAAAAATCCAAACAGCAGCAGGATCAAATACGGGAACAGGAGGAGCCTCAGGCAACGGTCCGAGAAATTGCCATCGATAGCGGCAGGAAGTAGAGGCGGACACGTAGCCGTAGCCGAAGCGTAACAACTGGAGCCTGGTGACATCCCCACGGTAAGTGGAGCTGCGACTTCTGCGCCCGCTCCCGCTCCCGTTGTGGAGTGGACTGCTCAGGCTTCAGTTCTTTTCCCGGTTAATTGTATCCTTAAAGAAGCTTGTGTTTTATTTAAAAGTAATGGGGGAAATCCCAGTGGGGGCAGATGCATTCCATAAACTCGCTTAAGCGATGAATTAGCCTCTGGCAAATGATCGAAGCTGGTTTGGGTTTTCGGTTCTGGGAGCTGAAAGTTCGACAATTTCCTTTTATTTATTTGGCTCTTTATTTGGCCAGTTGTTTGTCCCCAGCAAATTAGTTGCGTTGCCCTTTTGGCTAGCACAAACACGAGCACAGAAACCCGCCCAAGGATCGGCCGAGGACCTTTTCTTGCTGTTGGGTGTTGGTGGGCGGCGCAGCGGGAAATAAATTAAGCCCCAAGCAATATTTTTTTAGTTTGGTAATTTAAATGTAAAGCAGGGGCCAAAGGAAAAATCAGGACCGAACGACGCTGACAACGAGAACATTTAGGTTAATCATACGCCGTGTTGTCTCCTACGCCAGTTCTCAGTCCGATGCCTCAAGCAGCCTCAGACTCCGCCTCTGCCTCCGTCTCCGGCTCCGGCTCAGTTCCTGTCAGCGTTCCAGTTTCTGTCTCCGTCCAGCGACATTCTCGTTACCGCCTGTTTTGCATAAATTAGTAAGTTTTTACTTTTGGCCACCACTGTGGTGGTGGTGGTGGTGGTGCTGCTGCTGCTGCGGGGTAAGCTTTGCTTCCTCTTACCGGAAATAAAAAGGAAGAAATTCAAGCGATAATCAGCATGTATAAAGGGGGGGCCGGGCCAGGCCAGGTGAGCGTCTGCTAGTTGTCGCCTGCAGTGTGCGCCCCCCTTTCATGCTCTTGCCATATAAATCAATTTTAATTTAATCACTTTATCGCTCTAATAAATCATGCGCCAGACGCAGAAGCTACAGAAGCTGCGTCGGATGCTGTGGCTGCCACAACCTCCTGCCTGATTGTTGTTCACAATAAAGTGGGGCAGAACTTTTAAGAAAACAAAATTTAAATACAAAGTTAAAGCGGCGCCTAAAGACGCGGCTGAGGATGAGATGAGGCTGAGAATTGACGGTGATGATGATGACGATGATGACAACGAGAAACAAAAGAAAAAAACTTTCTTCATTAAAATTTTTAATGACTTTCCCTCTATTTGCGCAAGGTAATGAAAGTCAACAGCGTCACTATGTTTGCGCCTGTGTGTGTGTGTGTGTCCTGGCACATAAATATTTCTCCAAATTCATTTTTTCTAGATGCAAATTCTATTCGGCAAGAATTCTTTTGTTTTCTTTTTACGATTTTGTTCCATGCCGCGCCGCTGCTCTGATTCGCTGAATGCTATTTGAAGCCTTTTTGCTGTGTGCTATTCTTGCGAATAGTTACTGTCTGTTTGGATTGCGCTTTTGCTAAACATTTGATATTTGGCATTTGCCCGATTTGCCATTGACCTTAATTAAATTGCTTTTCGCTTTTGGCAGCTTCTAAATTTAATTTGATTAAAAAATAATGAAATCAAAAGTACGTTTCAATTATTCGAGGCAGCACACTCCTCTCTCATGCCAATCGATGGGGGCATGCCGCAATGCCAGAATGGCATGGCACAACATTCCATGGCACTGACACAAGCCGCTTGGGTTAATTAGGCAACTTATTCTCGTGTAAATTCCACAAACGTTTTCGTGTTCTTATTGTTTTAATAATTAAGAGAAATTCCACTCAATTAAATCAATTTAGCTAACTGGAATTTCATGGCCTGACGCAATGTATTGGTTGCCTCATCCTTATCTGCCAGGAACTGGGACCAAGGCAATGGATTAGCAATTAAATGCCACGCACCATTAACGGCTAATAATACAATTCTCCCATATATGTATGTATGTACATATATCCTTTCTTCTCTGGTTATTGTTTATGACACACACCCACTGTTGTGTACCGCCCCCTTGCTATACATTACGCATAATGACAATAGCACACACACACACACACACACAGAAAGAGGCAGTAGCAGGGGAGAGCTGATAGCTCGCTAAACTATTTATTTGCATATAAATATTTCAACGCCAAGCAAAGGAAAGCCGCTCCATAAGCGAACACACATGCAGCTAACGGCACTTGTGTATGGGCACAGCGAGAAAAAACGGTGTACTTGCCAGTGATCCATAGATAATGATGATGCCGATTGTGATTTCAGTGAACAAGAACAGTAATAACGACTCTAAAATGGCTATTTGTGGGTTTTTGTATTTGAATAAAATTTCGATATGCTGTGGAAATAGTTTAGCTTAGTTTTTGCGAGTGTATTGGTTGTGGTTGATGTGTGATTCCTTTTATAGAAACACCATTTTCTACCCCAACCCGCTAACCACATTCACCAAGAAGTTGTAGACAGGTGGAATGGAATCGCTGTACCCCTCCTCAGCCGCTGCTTTCTAATTGAAATAGTTGGTGAATCGAATGTCTATCCATGTGAGTGTATGTGTGTTTAATATCTCCATGTGTGTGTGTTGTGTGTGTGTGTGTGTGTGGTTTGATTGTGTGCTGGCAATGTGTTCAATGGAACAAAAGGAAATCCATTTGCCACAGTGGAATGGCTGAGGCACACACAATAAAGGCCAGCCAAGTACCCGCACACATGCCACGCCACACCAAAAGATAGTAACAGTAATAACGACGAGCCCTGTCGCCTGTCCTGTTGCCCCCCGGTCCCCTGTATCTGTTCCTTTACCAAAGAAGATATTTTCGGTGCGTCAAATGCAAAACAATTGCAATTTATTTCTGCCGCATTTCTTTATTGTTTTGTTCTCTTGCACACAAACACAAACGAACGCTGACAGGACAATGCACACAACCACACACAAAGAGGAATGAAATAGGAAGGCCCAGCTTTAGATACTCCTGTGTGGATCGAACGAACAGGCAGGCCTAAAACATTGTCATCCCACCACCCCGCCCAAAGGGTATAGAAAGACACACAAAAACGAACACATTTCCGCGCTCACTTCGGTTTGCATTGAGACCAAAAATACCGGATAAATGAGTACGGAATGTCACGTGAAATAATTCAGCATTTTTAGCTAGAGGGTTGGGGTGTGGGGGCAGCCTCATTAGGGGAAACGAAGAGGCGTGGGTTGTGGCTATATTTGACATACGTGTACACGGTACATACAAATATATATATGTATGTATGGTAATGGCTGGCAGTCAAAATTTGGGCATACGCATCAGCGGAGCCTCCGCCATATTTAAGCACTTGTACATGATGTGCATTACATTTTATGACTGTGTGGGTAATAAACCAGCGAAAGTGCAATTACCACAGCAAAAACAGGAATGGCAAGCGGCAATCTGCAACATTGTCTGTTCCAGGCAGAGGGCGGAGAGAGGTGGCACTTAAATAGTTTTACACATTAGCGCGCCTCGAAAGTTAACTGGCCACGAAAATAATACTCATCCAACTCTATATGCGAGGAACTCTATTAAAGCGCGAGGAATTTATTGAAGGAATATTCTCAGTCTCTTAAGTGTGCCATTCAGACATAAATATTTTGATCCATTTACCAGTCATCGGCACTCGAGAGCCCCCAGTCAAGTTTCCACACTAAAGGAAAATTCTTCATCAAAGTCTAGCCTTTAGAGGACATACGAGTCTTGCTTATCGGCAGCCCTGAACGGAACGCCACTCGAAAGTTGACTGTCCCCAGTAGTGGGTGCCAGCCAACTCTTTTCGGGTGAAGAGTGTTCTTTAAAGCGAATTTTGCCATCAAAGTCCGGCCTCTTTGGGGCTCCTCTAAGGACATGTGAATCCTGTTTAGCGACGCCCCTGAAAGTATGCAATGCCAAGAATTTGAAAACTTTTGCACTACCCGCAGCACATTAATCTTGAAGCTTGTTTGGATATTTCCGAGCACCAACGCACTGGCACTCGCACACACATATTTGAATTGTGGGCGTGAGTCCGCCCCCTGCATGCGTGCGTATATATTTGTGGATTTTTTCAAAGGTCGCCGCCACCGCTGCCACTGCTGCTGCTGCTGCTGCTACTGCCGTCGCCTGGCGACTCTGGCCGGGCCGTCTCAATGGCGGCGCACTTGTAACACTAATGAAAATTCCAATGAGCTGTCAGCCACAACAGCGACGTCAGCGGCCTTGGCACACTGCCAGTAAATTGCGTCCGAGTGGTCATAATTTTGGGGCAGCCAAACATTCTGTTTCACTCCTCGCCACAAAGCACGGAAAATGTAACAAAATGCAACCAACTTGAAGTCCCATTCCCCCCTTCCGCCGTTCCACGACCCACACAAAGTCTACAAAATGTAACTGACGCTCGGGCTTCACTTGGTTCTGTCTCTGTCTCTCTGGCCTTCCGAGTGCTGCCTTCTCTGTCGCTGGAGTGTGCTACCAAAATATTGTCTTGGCTTGCAGTCACTGTTTGCCTGTGTCTGTGTGAGTGAGTAAACCTGTGATGGCACTCTACGAATTGCTTTGGCATATGTGGGCTAAAGGGTCGTTTTGTTAATAACTTATGACAGGCAGAGCAACCCATGCCCAAGCCCATGCCCATGCCCAGTCCTGTCCTGGTCCTTGTCACACGTATCAGTTTGTGTGTGGCTCTTGGCTCTTGGCTGGTGTTGTTGCGGTCGTTGCCGAGTGAGGATGATTAATGTAGCAGCTCTGCTACGGCTCGGGCATTTGGCCAAAAAGGATTGAGAACTGAGAGAAATTGATACGGCCAAGCCAGTGCAAAGTTTCAAGGTAGGCCCGAGCAAAATCTGACAATTTACCAGGCATTGGCAGCTGCCAAAGAGTCTGGAGAATGTGATCCGACACAAACATATATCAATTCGACTAATGAACAAAGAATTGTTGGGATAGCTGGGTTTGGTATTCCTTAAATCGGAAGTCTTTCAGGCGTTAAATACACTTCCCCAGAGCCAACCACTCGGGAGGTGTCCGCGCTGGGTGTCCCTGCGATATCTGCTGTTCATTTCCATTTTATTCTGACGGTAAAAGTCCCCCGAAAATGGCTGCAGCTCCTTCATTCGGCTCAGCTAATTCCAAACACGTGCTGTCACTTAGAACTGTCCGTCTATTCTTTTTTTTTTTTTTTATTTTTTTTTTTTTTCGAAGGGACAAAGTTTTGCTCTTCCACGAAACGGGGCTTAAAATTTTCAGACGCGTCAGTTCAATTGCTCTAATTGACTTTTTTTCTTTTCTTCTTTGAATTTGTTGCTGGAGCTGATGGGGCCGACAAACAATAAATACGAAAACTTTTTGACGCCCCACCCCGGCCTCCAGGCAACAAAAATTAACAGGCAATAATCGATGAAGTGGCCACCCGGGCAATGTAAATCCAAAAAACCAGTAGCTCGGCTCCCCCCCATTGAACCATACCGAATTATGCCACAAATTTGAAATTCCACATGGAGCCCGAGGGCGCGAAAGTGAAGCGACAACGAAATTAAACGAAAATCGTAATAAATTGCAAAAAATTTACGAAAATTGGCTCGGCTAGGGAGGAAAATGAAACGAAACGAAACGGTATGGTACGGTACGGTACGGAACACTTCACTGCCAGCAAAGGCAGGCAATGAAAAGTTTCTGAATTGAAAAATTGAAAATAATGAATGGCACGCATACAGTGAAAGAGAGGGGAGAAAAGAGAGAGATACAGATAGAGAGAAGGGAGAGAGAGAGGGGGAAAGAAAGGACACACACACACAGGGCGAACAGGGAGAGCACAGGGATATCACAGGAAGAGCTCAGGGAACAGGAAAGACTCTGATTCAGGCAGCAGCTAAACGCAAAACGCTCCAAATTACAGCTACAAATAAAATTTGCAGTAAACTGCGTGCTTGACACGCCCACTACCCACCATATTCCACCCATTTGCCGCCCACCAGCAGCCTCAACGCCCAACGCCCAACACCCCATTAGGGCCTGCGGGCAATGCGACAGATTTGAATGACAATTCGCTGGCAGCCGCAGAAGAGTCAGGGAATTGGCAGGCTCCCTCCAGTGGATTGCCGGGGTGGAGTGGTAGGGGGAAGGGAAGAATGTGGATGCGTGTTTTCCCGCCTGGCTGCTGGTACCGTTATGATGTGGCCACGTACTTTCCTCTCTAGCCTTGCAACAGTACGGGAATGGGGTGGGGTGGGGTTGGGATGGCCTGCGTGGGCACACGGCACACGGCGCTTGGCTCAGGTATTTAAATTCATTTTCATTTTATGCCAAGGATAGACATCTCGCATTTGGCCTCTTTAGAGGGAAACGATGCCAGACGAGGGTGGGGACTGCCGGCTGCCGACTGCCGCTGTGTGTGGGTGGCTCATGAAAATTATGTTCTCCTGCAAATTATTACACCAAAATTAAAATAATATTTCTCATGATTGCAAATAGCTCAGCCAAGCAGATTTTGTTCTTGCCACCGCCATCGTTATTTGTGTGCGTTTCTTGTTGTGTTTTGGCTTTCCTCTTTGCCTCTGCAAATACCCATAAATACACAAGTAAAAAAAATAGAAATATGTACATAAATATGCATGTATTTATATACATATTTATATTTCTAATTTGCACCTTTTTTGTTTGGTTTTACTTGCGCCAGCTCCAGCTCCAGTTCCAGCGGCAACGGCAACGGCAGCTCCAGCGTTCGACTTTTTGGCCTTTTGTGCAGCTTTTGCTCAGTTTGCTTTTTTTAGACGCTGGTTTATTATTATTTTCGCTTGCCGCTGAGCTTTAATAAACAGCCTGAGTTGGCAGAAAAAAAAGGAGATTGCTAAGGAATATTGCCTGTGACTATGAGCCATTTTCATTTTATTTCGCTGCCGCCGAACGAAATGGGAAAATGCTGAAAACTGTAGCATACTTTTGTGGGTGTTTGTGCTTGTGTTTGCTAGGCGCGGGGTGCGCGGTTCGCGGTGTGTGTGTGTGTGTGGGTGGGCATTAGGATGGTTCGCTGAAACATTTCCCTTAACTAATTATCTTGAAATGAGTTTTTCACAGCCACCTTTTGGCGAATCGAAGCGCCGTCTTGCGAGTTGTCTGAAAGCAGTTCACTTTGGCATATCCTCGCCATCCGGCTGCCGTGCCGCGCCAGATTGCAATTTAATGTTAATTTTGTGACTTAATTAGCCATCAAATTTGTGCCCTCGCTGTGCAACAGCAGCAGCACCAGCACCAGCACCAGCAACGGCAATAGAAACTTAATCAACTGCAGGGCTCACAGCGATCAAGTCGCTGCTGGAAAATGCACGAGTATTGCATGACTGCCACATGCTGCTGGTCCGAACCGCATCTTAACCCACTTCCAGTGGCACTGGTAACAGCACTCCCAGCATGCTAATATGCAGTTGATTAGAATGTCACTCGAAAGCATAAAGCACTCTCGAGCCACCCAGCCGAGATGTTCCGATTAGGGCAAAAACTGGCACAGGCCCGATAAGCCTGTGGCCCAAAAGATTTTCACCACAAAATGGCCCAGAACCCGGCCCCGGACCCGGACCCAGACCCGTCGCTGTCAGGCCATTCGAGTGGAGTGGAGTGCATTATGTGCTAACAGGAATTGCGTGCAGAGCAGCAGCCGCATGACATTTATTGTGTAAATCCTGTTAAGAACTTTCACATACATACATATATACATATACACGCACACGCCCTCATAGATATGGCTGGCAAATTATTCGTAGAAAATTGTTTTTCCCGCCAGCAAGCAAATCAAAATTGATACGGGCATATAATAAAACTATAAGTGGCCGTTTGGCGCGGCCATTACGAACAGTCGATAAGGGAGCGAGAGAGAGAGAGAGA
The DNA here is from genome assembly GCA_018150905.1 of Drosophila ambigua. NCBI lineage: Eukaryota > Metazoa > Arthropoda > Insecta > Diptera > Drosophilidae > Drosophila > Drosophila ambigua. The sequence continues at coordinate 3,537,094 of JAECWS010000086.1, forward strand.
GACACAGAGACACTGGAGGTAACGCAGAAGTAAGCGAAGTGTAGTCGTAGTCGTAGTCCCTGTCATTGTCTTTCTATATTCATCCGCTGGGGGGCAACTCCTTGTGTCCTTTGTCCTTGTCATTTTCACTTCCACTTTCGCTCTTATCTCACAGTAGCTTCAAGCCCTGCGTCAATATTTCAGCTGCTCTGATGAATTCGCTTTCACTTCTTCCACCCCGGCTGCCAACGGGGGACGTGACTTTTGGCCTCTTATTATTATGTATTTGGGAATTATCTTGACTGCAACTGGAATCGCCTCACACAGTGCCCACGTGCCGAGGCCATTGGGGACTCGTATTCGGAACTGGGCTTGGGGGATGGATGCTGCTGGTGTGTGGCGACAATTTGTAATTCTCTCATGTTTGGCATCCAAGTAACCCGCCCCGCTGACAGAGTTCTTTGGGGCCACGCGTCTCATTATCCATATTAGGGGGAGCGTGCTCACATATCTCATTTGGCCATGTGACGGGAATTCCATTCATAGCCAGCGGAAGTGTCGGCACCAAGCAAAAATTATGCAAAACCCATTAAGATTTGGCAATCGAAGGGACCCGCTCCACAGTCCCTTTTGCAGCCTGGCCCTCCCACGCGGCACGATACATTTTTAGTTTATTGCCCCATGGCTTTTAGTTGCTGCTGCTGCTGCTGCTCATTGAACTGCCTTTTTCGGGATGTGATGTGCTGCCTCAAAGAGAAACTTTGAGCGCCGCGCTGCTAATAAAACTCATGCCAACTCATCAAAAACTAACTTTAAATATGTCCTCTGGGCCCCCGGCGGCAAATGAAACGAGTGCGTGCGTGCGTGTGCTCAAATGAAAGTGAATCAGCTTCGGCATCAGCATCAGCAAGAGGAACGGACTGTATGTGAGCCCAACGGGGATGGGTCCTAGATCCCAGAGTCACTCGAGCAGAAGTTTAGGGGAGTTTCGAGAGTTCGGGCACGGGAAACAAAGTGTAAAAAAATGGCATGGGACTGGCATGGCTCCTGGATTGCAGCATTTGAAACGTTAGCGTGTGCCCCGATTGCTGGCAACGACGGAACTACATTTATTAGCATACGAGTGACGGATCTATATATATATATATATATATATATGCGCGTTGGTATCGCTGGTCGAACTGCCGCAACAGCAGCGGAATCAATTTCAAATTATGCAAATATTTGCTCAAATGATTTGCTCATGTGCACACAAGATTTGGATTATTTAGCATTTTTGCAATGGCTCAGTTCTGGCACACACACACACACACACACAGGAATGACGTCAGTCGGTGCGTCCCCTCGTACATGCCACGACTGCCATGACATGCCGTGTCTCGCTCAGCTAACTTCATTTGTCAGCACAGCACAAGCCAGAGAACCAAACAGAACAGGGAAAAGAGAAGCAGCCAGAGAATGGAGCACGGAGCACGGAGAAGGAGTCAGTCAGACAGCATTCGAGTCCCGAGTGCGAGTCCAGTTCCACTTCACATTTGTAACAATATTTAATTATTAATCACGACACTCCAGGGAAGGAGAGTGAGGCTGGGATGCTGATGGACCCAAGCCCTGCGAATGTGGGACAACATGTCGTATGAGCAATGTGCCACTTAAAGTAATTCCCAATGCTCGATTGGCTCCCTGACAGCAGACAGACGTTGATAGCTGGCTTGGATGTTATGTTGTTGTCATCGTCGTCGTCGTTCACCTTGTAGCCGTCATTGTAGCTGTTGCCGTTGCTGTAGACGTTGTTGGATTGCCGCTCTGCCCAATCATTATTCATGGCGTGACAAGCGCGTTAAATGTGTGTGTCTCTCGCTCTGCGCCTGTCCATGTGTGCGAGTCGGCAATAACTTTTAACATGCCAAAGGTATTTCCGCAAGAATCCACATCCACACAACAACGGTACAAACACGAGAGAAAAACTCGAGCAAAACTCACAAAAATGGAAAATAATTTGTTCTCTCTGTCCTTCGTTCATCCGTTCTGTGTGTGAACCGATGGGCCGGACAGCAGCAAACACGGGGGGCTGCGCATGTTGCCTGTCGAATGTGTCTCCTATCGTAGCGGTGCGGGCCACAAATTAATGCCCAGCCATTATCACGAAATCCCACTTTCATGGCGGCCACTGCCGCTGTTGTCCTTATTTGTCCTTGATTGCCTTGAACAGCACACACAAACAAAAAAGAAATACACTCGTACCGTCCCGAAATAAAAGAAGAAAAATTGTGACATGCCGCCAGCCTACTCGTCACCTCCTGCCCCATCCACACAGCGAGCCCCCCTCCGGCCATTGTTTCATTTGATTTCTGTTTGCTTTCGCTAGATTCCTTGCGTGCCACGACACTCTAGCGGGGATCGGTGTAAATATTTGTGACATAATTAAGCAGCCAAGCGGCTTGGCACCGGGTCGCAGCCGGGGCCGGGACCGATACGGCGACACGGCAGTACGGCAGCACGGCAGCACGGTTCGGGCGCAGGACATTATCAAATCGGTTGAGGGACAAGTTGCAAAGCCGAAAATAAAGTAAACATCGACGCTGGGGCCCTGGCTGAAGAGCGTTTTTGCCACGCGCGTGATTAAATTTCATTTGTGGACTCAACCCGAACGGAACCCCAACCGACTGACACACTGACTGACTGACTGACTCACTGACTGACTGAGTCCTTAACTCTCTGTATTTACCGTCGTTTTAGTGCCTCGCCTCGCTTGGGTAAGTCCCAGTCCCAGCTCCCAGGTCCCATTCCCAGCTCCCAGTCCCAGCTCCACTTTCGCTCTCCGTTCTGCCATTCTGCCAGCAGTGTGCGTGCGTTTGACTTGGATTCGCATTAAGATTGTCAAAGATTTGAGCGCCAGTGGGGAGCCACTTTCGACTGGCTGGAACCTTTCACTCCGGGCCGCCTGCTTTTCGCCGGCTTTGCCTCATCTTCGCTGGGCTTTGCCCAAAAAACGCTCTGGGAGCAATTTGGAAGATTTTCGGCAGCGATTTATCGCCCAGCTCCTGAGTGGGTGCCACCGATACTTACCCAGAGATAATAGAGCCAGCCGTATGTATCCCTGCTGCCTGCTCCCGGCTCCCTGCTCACCCAGGCTCACCTCAACTTAATTTGAATACAAAAGCCGCTCGCGAAAGGAAAAGGTTGTTCAATGTCACTGCCTGCCGCCTATCTGCTGCCATGCGATTCCAATTCCATGATAGTGCACAATATTAATGGATGTAGGGATCTCGGAGGGGCCTACATGCATGAGGTGCCTGCCTATCGGGCAGGGCAGCAAGCATTGACTGGAAGCTCCAATAAATACTGGCATTAGTGGCTCTTCTGGCACCAGGCTCTTGGCGCGGGAGGCCCTGCTGTCAGGTTTGGGTATACTTTTTGACATCAGGGGAGTGCTTGCCAGAGCCGTAAAAATTGTATTGCCTACTTTGAGTGCTCACAGATAGTTGTCCGTGTTTGCATTCCCCTTGGCGCTTTTGGGTGCCAGTTGGCAGACAATTTCAATAGAACAGATCCCCCCGTCAGGGTGGGAACATTTTAATAATTCAAGAGGCAACAATGCGACATGGAAAAGCGCTTCATGTAATTACGACGTGCATAAAAATTGAACAAATGTCCATCGGGGCCGCTTCGTGTATATTGAATGTCAGCCCACGTTGTTCGTTTGACTTTCACTTTGAGTATCATTTAAATTCAAAGACTGTTATTGCAGCTGTCACTGCCCCAGATACAGATACACAGACAGGCACAGAGAGAGTGAGAGAGAGCGGGGGAGAATGAGAATCAAACACAGAGAACACGCATGCCGCAATGGCTGCCTGCCAGCGAAGGGTCTACGGTCTGCCGTTTTGTGGTCGTTCTGCGGATCCTTTCCCGTTGCTGAATCTAAAATTGAATGTTGTGATTGGGCGTGATTTGATGCTGCACTGGGCACGGTCCCCCGAAACCCGAAACCCGAATCAATTTCAATTGTGTGCACAAAAACTTCATTACATTGCACGGAATTAATTTGCCGGCAGCCGACAGCCGACAGCGGCGAAGCTTTCGCTTGCGTCTTGAAATACTCTCTCCAGGATATGAATTTTGATGCCAGTCCAAAGTTTCCGCATGACTCAGAGATCTAACAGTTGTGCTCTTGATAGCTATGATAATTTCTCAGCGGACAGCTTATATTTTCATGCAGCTCACGATTGGGTAAGCAGTTTCCAGCGAAATCTTCCACGAGTTGGCAATGTTGTTGGCCGAGAAAGTTGGTATACCCGCATACCAATGGCCGGGTTTTGTCTGCAGCGAGCCATTTTGCTTAACTTTCATGAGGCCATTCAATGACTTAACCATTTCCATGTCGCTGCTCGGGTCCTTTTCCAGCCACGCACGCATTCACACAGACCCACACAGCCCACACAGATCCCCACAGACCGTGTGTGTGTGTCTGTTTGTGTGGCTGAAAAGGGTCAAAAGGTTCTTCACACATGTACAAATTGCTGGTGCTGGTCGAAAGCATTTTGCATAGCGGCGAGCAGCCAGGAGATTGGCACTGGGCCAGCCCTAAGCCGCCTCCTGAGCCCGACCTTAAAGGTTGCCTCAATTAAATTTCTGCCGCCCGGCCAGACACAAAAAATAACCCGTCCAAAGAGCTGCAGGGCCACACCACACCACACCCACTGTGCGCATATGAATTTGCCTTTACACATATTTTTCCATGTTTCTCATTTGGCTGCCATGTTTTTATGTGGTTCCACCTCCGGTGCCCACGCCCACTCTGTGACTTACTGCACGTCAACAGCCTCATCAGGCGCATCCCAGGGCTGTGTGAGTAAGTGAAAAAAATGTCTGCTTTTTTTGCCGGTTCCGCTGGCCGGGCCGGGCCGGGCCGGGCCTTGCCAGCCGAGCGAATGAGAAATGTGCCAGGAAATTGTACTAAACTGCTCGAGAAGCAAAGTAGAGGGAAAGTAATACAGAAGACGCTGCTGCAATATGGCCGCAGAAAACATAAACCATAACAGTGTCAGGCCCCTGGACCCCAGCACGGAGCAGGGGCCAGGCAGGGGGCAGCTAAGCCAACAACAGGAGGCAGCAAAATTTATGGCATGCAGGGGACGCGTACGCGAGAGCCGGAAATGAGCAGCCAGAATGTGGCAGGCACGAGGCTATGTCCCTCGGTCGATTGGCTGCAGACAGGAACGGAACTCTCGCCGAGACTGCGACTGCGACTGCGACTGGCAGGTGATAATCAGGCACAAACACTAAGCAAACAAATGGCCCACAGCCGCTGCAAAAAAGAACAGAAGGAAACAAGAATATTGTAAAATGAAACGAAACATTTTAAAGACTCGACCCAGCTCACGTTTGATAGTGCTGTGTGTCTGGATGCGGATTCGGATTGCCAGTCATCGGGCTATTCATGCGATTTCCAACGCTCTGTCGGTCAGGTCTTTGCGGCGGGGCATTGAGTGAGGTGTGCCAGTGGCAGTCGTCGCTTTGAATGTGCTGCCTGGCCAAAGGATTTTTCACAGAGGCTGACTGACTGGCAACAATGGATGGACTCGGGTTCAAATTAAATGCCTGACCAGAGGCTGAAACTGAAACAGCAACAGAATCCCCAGCAGGTGGCAGGCGCCCGCCCCCAGTTACAGTCGGAGTCACAGCTTGTTTGCATTAAATACTCGTACTCGTACTCGTACCGAGCTTAGCAATCAACTCTCGCTGACAAGAGCAACAGCTCTTGAATAATGTGTTGCACAGTTGTTGACTTCCTCAGTCGAATGCTGTTGACAAAGGCGGCAGCTGAAGCCTCCACTGCCACATCCTCATCCACTTTGTCCTCATCCTGCCTCCCCCCCACCCACTCTCTCGCTCTCTCTGTCTGTCTGCCTTTTGGCCGTGGCAAGTTCAAGTCCTAGTGGTCGCACGCTTGACTTCCTGCCCCTTCTCTGGCACTTGAAATGTAATTTAATTTGTTTATTTGTGTGGCGCTCCGCTCCTCCGCTCCGCTGCTCCTCCATCCACAGCGAGCCGCTTTGTGGCATCTGCCGTGTCTGCTTGCCAATTAATTGCGCACCTTTTGCAGAGAGAGGGGGAGAGAGAGAGAGCCAGGCAGACACCGAAGTGGAGCAGGTGGCTCCACAAATTCGGCCCAGAAAATGCTCTAATTAATGTGTTTGTTAAGCTTTTGTGCTTGGGGAAATTCTCGAACTTTGTTACACGGCGGGGGAGGATGCGAGTGCAAGTCAACATTTTAATTGAATGAAATTTATAGCCGGAGTTCCATGGGATTCAATTACGTACAACAGGTTCATTAGGCGGCGGCTGGGCCACACTTAAATATACCTACGCCTTATATTCAGATATTCATAATCGAATTGTTATCCAGATCAAAACATTCTCAAGTTCGTCTGCTTCTTTGTCGTCTCTTCCTGGCAGCACTTGGCACTGAGGACTTGACAATGCGCTTCATTAATTTGGCTGGCAGCCGCAGAGCAGCAGACCCGCAGGCACAGGCACAGGCACAGGAACTGCAACTGGAACAGGGATTCGCGTCAGCTGCAGCGACATTGCATTGAGTGCTGGATACAGTGGAGTACGGTAGCCATGGTGGAGGACAACGAGGATGCGCTGCCGCAGCTGGCGCTGCCGGAAGCGGAAGCTGAAGCTGAAGGAGCCGCCGCCTCGTCCATCGTGGAGCCCCTGCTGGCCCTGCTACGTGCCGACATTCTCAATCACACACAGACCCGAGCACCAGCCAGCTTCTACAGCAGCTACAACATATCCGAGGACGTTTACTTCTACTTCAACGGTCTGAGTGCGATGCCCACCAGCACGGAGCTCTCGCTCAATGGGAGCGTGTCCAGCACAACTATGAGCCCGCTCAGCTCCACCATCAGCAGCAGCAGCGGCGGCAGCAGCACCACCCCCGAGCCGGATCTGTCCGAGTTCCTGGAGGCGTTGCCCAACGATCGCGTGGGCCTGCTGGCCTTCCTCTTTCTGTTCTCGTTCGCCACCGTTTTCGGCAATTCGCTGGTCATCCTGGCCGTCATCCGAGAGCGGTATCTGCACACGGCCACCAACTACTTCATCACCAGCCTGGCCGTGGCCGATTGCCTGGTGGGGCTGGTCGTCATGCCCTTCTCGGCCCTGTACGAGGTGCTGGAGAACACGTGGTTCTTCGGCACCGACTGGTGCGACATCTGGCGCTCCCTGGACGTGCTCTTCAGCACCGCCTCCATACTCAATCTGTGCGTCATATCGCTGGACCGCTACTGGGCCATCACCGATCCCTTCAGCTATCCCATGCGGATGACGGTGAAGCGAGCCGCCGGCCTGATAGCCGCCGTCTGGATCTGCTCGAGTGCCATCAGCTTTCCGGCCATCGTGTGGTGGCGGGCGGCGCGCGACGGCGAGATGCCCGCCTACAAGTGCACCTTCACCGAGCACCTGGGCTACCTGGTGTTCTCCTCGACGATCTCCTTCTACCTGCCGCTGCTGGTGATGGTGTTCACCTACTGCCGCATCTACCGGGCGGCGGTGATCCAGACGCGCTCCCTCAAGATCGGCACCAAGCAGGTGCTGATGGCCTCCGGCGAGCTGCAGCTCACATTGCGCATTCATCGCGGCGGCACCACCAGGGATCAGGCCAACCAGGTCTCGGGTGGTGGTGGTGGCGGCGGCGGCGGAGGAGGAGGCGGCGGATCGCTGAGCCACTCGCACTCGCATTCGCATCACCACAACCATCACAATCATGGCGGCGGCACCACCACGTCCACGCCCGAGGAGCCCGACGACGAGCCGCTATCGGCGCTGCACAACAACGGACTGGCCCGCCACCGGCACATGGGCAAGAACTTCTCGCTCTCCCGCAAGCTGGCCAAGTTCGCCAAGGAGAAGAAGGCCGCCAAGACGCTGGGCATCGTGATGGGCGTGTTCATTGTGTGCTGGCTGCCGTTCTTCGTGGTCAATCTGCTGTCTGGCTTCTGCATGGAGTGCATCGAGCACGAGGAGATTGTGTCGGCGATTGTCACCTGGCTGGGCTGGATCAACTCGTGCATGAACCCCGTTATCTATGCCTGCTGGAGCAGGGACTTTCGCAGGTGAGTCTTTCGCACTGGCTCCAACTGCTGCACAGGGTCCCTCAACCGTTTTTGTTTTACTTCCACAGAGCCTTTGTGCGTCTGCTGTGCATGTGCTGTCCCCGCAAGATTCGCCGGAAGTATCAGCCCACAATGCGGTCCAAGTCGCAGGTAAGCTATCCACCCCCATCCACGCCCCACCGCCCACCGCCGCTGGCCACATACAATTGGATTCGGATTTCAGATTTCTCTCACTGCTCTTAATTGTTGCTTTCCTATTTATGGTTTGGGTTTCACACTCTCGGTTGCCTCCCCCACACCCTCCAGCAGATTTTCCGCTTTGCGGGAAAAGTTTCCATGAATTATCTCCACTTGTTATTGTATGCTCCAGAAACGAAACTCAACGAACGGCAAAATTAATTTACAGATTTAATGAATATGCAACAACAAAAATACAAACTGACATTTGCTCCAACCCGTAACCGTACCCGTACCCGTAACCGTACCCCTCATACCCCTCGTGACCCTGTGCCCCGCTGCATTGCTGGCTTCCGTTCACACATGGCAGACGGACAGCCATGGAAAACTTTCTGACATTTGCCCCATTCTGACGTGCTCATCCTCCCCCTACCCACTCCCCCCTTCATATCCCTGCATAAATCATCAGATGCCAACCTGTGTGCGGGTGCTCCACCTCAGCGCCGCTGTGATTTTAATGAATAATTTTCTAATGTTTGAGGATGAGCCATGGCCAAAAGTGCGCGCGTACTGCAGCAGTCGGGCGAGCCATTGTTGGGGGGCCCGGGGCCAGCACGTCAGCCGAATATCCCCGTGCGGATAGGCCAGCCAGTCAACAAGTCAATCTGAATAATTAACTATGATTTGCATTCACGTGATTTGGTTTTGAAAACGAACCAAAATTGATTTCCATCCATCAAAAGTACTTAACGTTGTGCCCGCGAGAGCAGCAGCGCTGACTAACTGAACGGATCATCTCATTACAGGAATCATCAGTTGAGAGCCATCATCATCATCGCATCACCATCACCATCGCATCATCACCATCATCGCATCTCTTCGAACCCTCAACACATTATGTTCCCATCCACATACCTGGTACTCGTGCTGCTTCCATCTGTCCGTCTCAGCGCCTCGCTGGGGGAGGTTTAAGTACTCCAACCCACCCGCTTGCCAGGCAAATTTCTATATATATTTTCCAGCAGCGAATCTCAGTACCAGGTATCCTTTAGTCGGCAAACTCGACTGTGTTTTTTGTTTGTGTTTTGCTCAGTTTGTCAGCCGTGGCTGATAGCCTGGTAGCTGATAGCTGTTGGCTGTTGGCTGATTATGATTCCGTTGGTGTTCGTTTCGTGTTCTTACAGAGATTTGCGACGCGCCGCTGCTACTCGACCTGCTCGCTGCACGGCATTCAGCACGTGCGCCACAATTCCTGCGAGCAAACTTATATATAGTTTAGCATATTCGTAGATTTAGTTGACATTGATTAAGGCGCCCGTGCGGCGTGGCCTCCTCCCAAGCCCACACCGCCAACCCCCCCACCACCACCACAACGTTCGATTTCAGGCTCCGGCTCAACCTCAAGCTCAAGCTTTAAGTTGTTTTCGTAAGTCAATGGCAAGGTAAGCGACTTGTGACTTTGTGTTCTCTCTCTCTCTCTGTGTCTCTCACTCTCACTCCTGTTTTTTCTCCGTCGATGTCTCGTTGTCTGTTGCTTCGCCTGCTGTTGTCTCTTTCAAAGTCGTTGTGCACACACACTGAAACACAGCCATAGAACACACACACACACACAGACACGGAACACATTGCACAGTCGTTATGTCAAGCTGCCATGCCATGCCCCCACCTGTTCTGTGCTGTACTCCATTTACTGCATCTGTTTCTGTGTCTGTCGCTGATGTTGGCTGTTGCTATCTCTGTCTGCGGCTGAGTCTGTCCTGCTCGCTCCCTTGTTGTTGTTGGCTCGACCGTGACATTGTTGTTTTGTGTCGTTATATACATACATACATATATATTTTTTGTTCGTTTGTTGCCTTTGTTGGTTACGTTGTTGCAAAAGAAAATCAGAAAAAAAGAAACGAAAAGCGAACTCGTGATTCGAGCACCTGTTGAATGTGTTGCACCTGAACATACACCCGCACACACACACACACACACCGCCCACATAGCCACACCCCTCCGAGTACCCAGTACCCAGGAAAAGAGAGAAAAAAGAACGCCCACTCCCCTGCCAGCTCCCTTGGCTTAACGGTCTTTGTTTGATGATGTTGCTCTTTATGTTGTTACTGTCAAGGTGGAAAAAAGCCGACAAAAAACAAGTAAAAGAATAAACGTAACTTGCCACAAAGTCTCTGGACACAAGAGCACACACACACACCCAGTCACGCACACACACATGCAGGACACAATGTCCTTTCATCGTTTCTGTCACCGTTTCCGTTTCTGTTCTTGTTGCTGTTGTTGTTGTTCTTCTTGTTCCTGTCGATGTTGTTCTCCTCTCACAAAAGATTTCCCCGCAGTGTACACAACGGTAAAATGGGAAAAAAACACTCCACACACACACACACAAAGTCCTGCGCTTTCTCTCTCTCTGTCTGTTTCACACGTGAAGCCTGATTGTTGATCTTATGTTGGTTTTATGTGTGAATTTTCCCTCAAGTTTCATCCGGCTTTTCCAGCTCAGCCCACGCCCCCTACAGCTTGGTGTTTATTATTTTTTAAATTTATACTTTTTCCAGCTGTTTGTTGTAATTGTAGGCCGGCCCTGCCGACCTGCTTTCTTTCTATGTACACACCAAACACTCGAGAGGCCATTCATCGATGGCTGCCTAGCTTACACTCACACATGCATACATATCGCAAGCAATAAGTACATGTGTGTGAGTGTGGCAGGGTTGGGGGCTGGCATGGGATGGAGTCACGCACAGCCGATACTTGAGAAATGTTATCAAGTGAACCATAAACATTTCTTGCACTTAAAAACTTCCAACTCAATTTTCGCCTCTGCCATATGCGTACACAAACACACACACACCACACACACACATGTACCGTCGTAGCACATGTAATTGTATTGATGAAAATGTTATTTACAGCAATCAACAGTCAATATGTGTATGTGCCAGACCGCATGGAGTGCGAGTCCTGTGCCCGCCTTTTTGTATCCGTTCCCGCTGGATTCGGATTTCGATACAGGGTTTAGGCTTGCCCCTGGGTTGGGTTGGGGGGTTATTTTTATTTTCATTTTCATTTTCCTTCTTTTTTTTTGCAATGTGTCTGTCATCATATAAATTACACCCAAGAGCATGCCAATTTATTTGCCAAGTGTTTTCCACTGCCAATCGTACGTGCACGACTGCCTCCACGGAAAACAAGTATGGATGAAACTTTTTCATTTGATGAAAGGGGTACGGGGCACACGGGCACTTGAACCAGCGCCGCTGCATACGTGGTCCAGTGGAGCGGTTGGGAAATGATTGAATATAAATGTGTGGCTGGAGGTACAAGTAAATTGCAGCCGGAACTAAGGCGAACATTTAAAGCACGATGGATTCCATAGTTCGGTACTCTGCCAGGCGACAAGTGGACTCAATCGATCAGACACAAAAGGGGGTTATAGATTTAATTTAAAGAACATTTCAGGTCCTTTGGCTTGGCAGCTCTGCTACTTTTCGTAGAATTTCCCTAATTTATTGGCCCGTGCCCAAGACTGTGTGCGTCCGGGCAGGAAAGTGTTTGGCCTTGCCTACAAATGAGGCAACTTCCGCACTTCGCAATTTGCCAGCTGCACGACAAATGGCACTGGAAATGGGTGCTGGTCAAATGAGGATATTGCAGACGTGTGGTTTTGTCGCCCCCCACCCACCCCACTTCCTTTGTGCCAGTGTTGTGGGTTCTACAAGTGCTCGATTTCCGGTCCTCAACTCTTTGACTTCGCATGCCGCCGTGTTGGGGCCATCTTTGCTACACCTCGAGCACATTGCGGTCAGCCACAAGTTGTCCCCAGTGCGGGAGTCTGCCTGGATGACACTTGAAAATTAAGTCGATTGAGGTTTTATTCAACTTTAATGCACACAGACACTCGATGATTAATCGCCGACTGACATTTCAGCCCACTCTGCGGGCTGAGCACCCACTCTGTGCCCTAATGAGCCGTAAAGGATTCTATGGCCAGGCAGCCCACACAGCGCCAAACAGCCACACCCACACAGCCCATACAGCCCACACAGCCCACACGCACACGCAGTCTGGCAGACATGGCCAATTTGCATGGCATTTGGGCTTCGAGGAATATCTGCCGAGATGTTTTGATTGAAAATGCCAGCCATTCAGCCATCATGAACACCCACCCACATACACAGAGAACATTCTGTACAGTCCACACCCACACAGCACCACCACCTACTTAGCATAAATTTGTAAGCTTGTAAATCTAGCATTTGTAACTCTAAATGTTTGCAGAAGAACCACCCACTGGGCAGCCAGAGGCCGGCACCAGCGCCAGCACCAGAACTGCTGCGCTTTGGGGCCTTTGAGTAGAAAACCCACACGCACAGCCCCATCTCCTCGTGTATTCCAGTTGCAGGATATTATTGCACACAGAACACAACTTTAATCAATGCCTGGCCAAGTACGAGTACATACAAGTAATGCTCATTGTGGCTTCTACTCGTAATGCTGCCGCTGCCGCTGCTTTTGCTGCTTCTCCTCTAAACGTTGCTAATTGCATCAATTATTGGCCAAAAGCTTTGTGGCATGTATATACCAGCGCAAAAGCCAAATTGAAATCGAAATCGAAAGCCAAAGCCGAAGTAAAACCAAATTATTGAAACAATTAATCAAACCATTTCCGACCAATTCTGACCCAAAAACAGAACTAAACTGAACAGAACAGAAATACACGCAGCCGAAGCCGAATCAAGTTTAGCGACATTTAGTCAGACGACTGCCAACAGGGGGAGGGGGGAGAGCTGCTTGCTTTTACTTTTATTTTGCTGCTGCTTCTTTGCTCTTTCGATAATGATCCCTTGGCCTGGGCGGAACGAACATCAAAATGTAATTTGCCACAAATGTTTCACACACACACACACACATCAATTATCCTTAATTGACTGTGAACGTGAAATTAACGTTTATAATTATGTGACAGAGCCGTTGAGGCGGAAGTAGCCCGAGCAAATGGCCAAATTCGTGGCCAGAGGCAAGTAACTTTTAATGTCCTTGAAGGGTGGCAGGGGGGACAGGGCGCAAGTTCAATTCGCCTTTGCCCAAGTCAATCCTTCAGTCAGTCATCATCCACAAGGTCGGCCAGCAGTAACCCGAGCTGGGCTAAGCAAATGTCTGTTAAGCCTTTTAAGAAACTTTACTTTACGGCGGGGGGCTTGCCCCTTTTGCCGGGTGACGTGACCCCCGAGGGGTTTATTGAGTGTTAGGCAATAAATTACAAAAGAGGACTCTTACCCAGGGCGGAGGAGGGCGTGGCCGCGACAAGTTCGTGCGCGAAAAAAGTTCAGCGTGCCATTGACCTTTGGTCGGGGCTTGTCAAGTTTTTTAAGTGACAAGCCCCCAGGCGTACTTTGCGTGAGCTGTGGCCTATGACTCACAGAGAGGGCGGGAGAGAAGAGCGAGTAACTTTCGGACACGTCTTAGAGGTATTTCTCAGCAGATTGAAATAGATTAAAGCTTTAGTAGCGAATATCATTGAACAGATTCCGGGGATAAGCCATCCGTCTGGATGCCCCTGCCGATATACTGCCCCACTGCTGATGGCTGTGGGTCCTGTGGGGCTATAAAAATTGCAAATTACCCAATTGCCTGGGGCGTCTGCCGAGAGGGCCATCCGGTCTGGCTCTTCAATTATTTAAGCTAATTGCGGCCACACTCAAAAACACCAGCACCCAGCAGCCGCAGCACACTCGACGTATACGTAATGCGAATCGTACGCAAATGGGCGGGAGGCGGGGAGTTTAGAATTTAATAAGAGGCCAGACCAGGCGACCGTAAGAAAGTAATTGAATTGGCAGAGCACGGATGATGAGAATGTCGAAAAGTGCGGGGCGAGAATGGGCGAAAGGCGGAAGGCAGAAGGCGGTGGAAGCGTGTGGAATGGCAGGAAGAACAATTCCAGCCACTTGCATATTGCAGAGCTACCAAAAGGCGTAGGACACAAAGAGGTCTCAATGGGCACTTGGTATGCCCACGACTGGAAGAAGGAAAACGCACACATAGACACGGACACGAACACACACACACCCACACTCACACATGGCCCTTTTGTTAATGTTGTTGTTACTGTTGTTATTATTGTTTGCTTTGGGGGCTGGAAATGGGAATTTCGGGCAGCTCTCTTTTTGTGTTACCCCTTGCAGAGGATATTGCAGCTCAAAGAAAGGCAGAGATCTAAGCAGCGCATGGCTATGGGATTTGTCTGTCTGGTCTGGCACTATAGCCAGCCACAAAGCATGCAAATGTGATCAGTATATCTGATATATATAGCTGATTTATTTCCTTATATCTTATCATAATATTCTCATTATTGCAACGATCCATCTGCAAGGGGTGTCAATTGCTTCGAATCCTCTTTCCTGTTTATTTTTGCTATTTTTTGCCACCTTTTATTTATAAGTTTTTTTTTTTTTGGATTCTAGTTATTGGTTTTTGTTGTTGCTCTCTTTCACGTTCTCTTTCGTTTTTTTCATGCATTTTGCTTTGACTTTTACTGCACTCCGGATAAAAGGCACACAGGAATAAAAAAAAAAAAAAGACGCAAATAATAAAATCAGAAAAGGAATGCTGGAAAAGCTGCCACATTTTCCTATTGCTGTTTGTTGTTCTTGTTGTTGTTGTTGTTTTTTGTCGTTGCTGCTGCTGTTGGCGCTTCCTGTCTACCGCCCCCCTCCATGCCACATGCCACATGCCCACCCACTCACTCACTCATTTCTCTCTCTCTCTGTCTGTTTGTGTGTGCCTCTCGTTGTTGTTTTTGTTGTTTCACTCTTTGTTGCTTTGTTGCTGTTGCGGCTGCTGCGTTTATAACGGCAAATTGTTTTCAGCCACAAATACACGCACACCCACACTCACACACACACACACACACCTACACAGTGAAACACTGCCTGCAAATTGTATGAAAACACTTGAATCTAAATAAACCAACAAAATGTTAATTAAATGCCATTTTCCTTCTCTTTCTTCCTGTTCCATGTGCATCCTGTGCGCCTCCTGCTCCTGTTTCTGCTCCTGCCTCTGTTTCTATTTTCAACAGTGCCACGTGGCCGCTGCAATGGTGGCAGCCTCGACCTCCTTTGGCTACCACTCGGTGAACCAGCTGGACCGCACGCTCATGTGACGTCAGCTGAGCAGTTGCAGCACCTGCAGCGGTGGCAGCAACTGCGGCGGAGGCGGCGGCGTTGGAGTTGCTGGCGGCTCGCGCAGTGGCCATCACCACCACCACTCCTCGGGCACGGCCACGCCCTCCTCGTCGCAGCGCTCGTGCACCCGCTGCCAGAGCTTCCATCGCCACCACCACCGGGACAGGCGCCGCAGCTCAGCGATGAAGCACCGCGGCGACTACAGCTCCACGTCGGCGGTGAACAGTGCGGCCAAGACGCTGGTGACGATCACTGCCCCGCCGGCGGCAGCGGCCTCGGCCAGCTCGCTGCACCTGGGCGGCGGTGCAAGGCCCTCATCGGTCTCCACCTTGACCCTGGCCTCCGTGCCGGCCACGCTGCTGCTGGAGCCGGCTCTGGGGCTCGGCGGCGGGTCGGTGAGTGCGGCCAACACGCCTGTGGCACCCAGCCTGAAGCACTCCAGCCTGGCGTTGACACCGGGCGGCAACTCCTCGGGTCACCACGTCTCCTTCATGCCCATGGCGGGCATGAGGCGTCTGCGCAGCTCCAACTCCTCGCTGAGCTCGCCCACGGCCCCAGCTCTTGGCGCTGGTGTGGACACCATCTCGGCCATCTCGCTCACCGATGCCGCCGAGGAGCACGCCCAGCACCATCATCACCACCACAGAGTCCTGGAGCAGCGCCAGAGCGTGCAGAGCCAGATCACCACGCTGGGCGACGTGGACGATGACGAGGACAGCGACAGTGAGAGCATCGGACTGGCCCTGGTGCAGACGACGCCGCAGCTGGAATGCCAGCCGGCGGAGGCGGCCTCCAGTTCCTCCAGCTCCTCGGTAAAGTAAACTCGGAGCAAAGCCACAGAGCCTCACGGCAATTATTCGCGTACATCCCAGCCCCGTAAACTAGCACTAAGAACTCCTCCATAGATGTGTGTGTGTCTGTATATACCTTATGCATATGGCGCTCCAGCCCTCGTCTAGTCTCTCATTAGCTTATCGATTGGTGATAGAACACTATGCAACACAAGATCTGACCACGGACAGTGCCACACTTTCGTTTCCCTTCGATTGGGAAGCTGCTGTGCCGTCTGTGCCCCAAGATGCGATGGCGGGTGCGTTGCATAGTGTGAATTAGTTGTTACAATTAGTTGTCATATCTTAGATCTTCCATTATATAGATGTTATCCGCTAGAGTAAAATGTATTCTTTGGTTCTGTAAATGTCTTAGCCATTGAAAGCTACGTCTTCAACCTGTCCACGTACCTGACTCTCTTTCAGAAAACAAAACAAACAAACAAACACACTCCAAATAAATAAAATACTCTCTCTCTCTCTCTTACTCTACGATACTGTAAATAGCTGCAAGTCTTTGCCTCTTCCCCTCTCTCTCTCCTTATATTAAACTCTATTTCTGTCCCAACTGAAACTAACAAAAACATTACGGGTGCAAAATGAATTTAACTCTGCCTCAGCAATCAGCAAACTGGCTGCAAAGCTCCACTCTACTCTACTCCACGCAGCATTCAAGGCATTCCTCACTCACATTTAGGTTGTCAGTGTCTAAGTACAAAGAACGAGCGAAGAACTTTTTGTTTCTCTTGGTTTGTACTTTGAACTACTTACGCGCATAGCAATAGACGTAGAGTGAATGTTAAATGTGCTTCAGCTATGGAAGGTTGATGTACTTAATAATTGAGAGCGAAACTTAGTGCATTAATCCATCAAAGGGTTCTGTTCGGTTCTGTGCTGCTATGGGTGAGTGCTCAGCCGATTACAATTTTGCAATAATTAATGCGTGCAATTAGAATTGATTTTCCCGCTCCACCGAAAATGCTAAAGGCAGAGAAGAATGGCCGGGGGGAAATAATAAATAGAAATGGCGATACGTCATTTTGAGTGGAAGGGAACGGCACAAATCATCGCATCGTCTCGAGACGAGACGCGACGCGAGAGAAAAGAATAGAAAAATGTTGCTCATTGTTTTCAAAACAAACAAAGCGAAATGAAAAACGAAAGCAAATACATAGCAAAGCAAGCACAAGAAATAAAGAAAATAGCAAAGGCAAAGCAAAGTAGATCAGAGAGGAGCAAGCAGCAAAACAAAACAAAGCAAAACAAAACAAAAAACTATAACAAATGGCAATTATTAATATTGAATATGTATAGCACATAAGATAAATAGCTCCTAGAGTTCTTTGCGGTGTGCGGTGTGTGTGTGTGTGTGTGCATTTCTAGCTGTAAGTACAGACATATATCTACTCACCACATCCAGCCCCAGCCCCAGTCCACTTTCCACCCATCTCTGTAACTGTAAATGTAAAGATTTGTATGTGTGAGTGTGTGTGTGTGTTAGCCATTTAAGCATCTTAGCAGAGCAGCCGTTGAGTGGGCAGCTCAGATTGCATTAAGATATGGTCAGAGGGCGAGTCAGAGGCAAACCATCAGCCATCAGCTGTAAACTGCAGACTGTAAACTCTAAGCTGCAATCTGTAATCTGTGTGTACTGCAAGCCACTTAAATTTATATTTATTGTATGTACTGTACTTGTACTTGTACTAGGTGTGTGTATGTATGTGTATGTAGCATGTACAACTACGCAAAAAGAGATTAAAATGCGAAAACTATGTAAGAACAGAATATCGAGAATTCTCAACCGATGACTTTGTCTTATTTAAATTTTCAGCTCGGCCACTGGGCCAGGATGGCGATGGAATCCTTGCGGACTTGCGGTTTACTGGAAAAAGATTATTCTTTATTCTGTGGGAGGGCTGGGTGTGGCACAGTGTGGGCGGATGGGGGGCCACACTTGATGTTCTGATGGCCAGCCAAGCAAGAAGACAAAGTGCAATGCCAGTTCAGCAAACAACTGCAGCAAAAAGTTTACACTTTACATTTTCGGATCATGCTGCGCCCCTTGGCCCCTGCCAGAGCCCGAGCTGTCGGCCAGTCAGTCACTCAGGGGCTAAGATGGATAGACAGCTGCAAGTTGCAGTCAGCAAAGTGCGAACTGCAAGCCACGCATCTTAAACAACTCGCCCGAGCACACAGCCGGGGGGCACTCACACATGATACAGCATCTGTGCAGGGGATTTTCGCCAAACACCCACCCGCACCTCTAAGCCAAACGAGGAGGGGGAAACGGGGGTGTCGCACTGTCGACAACAATGTGGAGGGACAAAACGTGCGACGTGTATTGACTCACTAATGAGAAAATAAACAAGAGACCAGTGGGGGGCAGAGCAGACCCACAGCAGTGCCGCACTAATGACCCAAAGTTGAACCCACAGAGATACAGATAGAGATACAACGCGCAGCGACAGAGATACAGATGCGAATGCGAATGGGCATGGCCAAAGGGTCACACTGGCTGGGAGTGGGGTTCGGGCTGGGGCTGGGGTTTGTGTGTGGCTTCCACATGAGTGGCCAATCTGAAGCTGCCACACCTTCGCCGGGTCACAGACTTTGTTGCACAGTGACTACAAATGTGTGTGTGTGTACAGTGTACGGTGGAGGTCAAAACACATCAGTGCTGGGCAGACGCGAAAGTTACAGATGTGCAGCGTTTTGTCCTGGCCCCGTAATCAGCCAAATAACGACTGCCAAAATGGTGGATAAGCGGCGAACTAATAAAAAAGAAACGTTGCATGGCATTGCGCAAGCTGCACACAATATCCCCGGATCCCTCCCCTCCCCATCCCCAGCCCTGCCCCATCAAAGCTTATCACTGAAGTTGGAGCAGAACGTTGAGCGTTGAATGTTGAGCGTCAAACCCTCGACGACATTTTATTTGCTCGCTGGTAATTTTGTTTCCGTTAGCTACTAGTGCTTTTCACCCTCTCTCTCACACCCCTCTCCAGGGTATGCTGCCCCTCCCATCCCATCCTATTCTATCCTATCATTCTTATGCCACATGCCCCGCATCTGTCCTGCTCCACTCTTTCCATCCTTTTATTTGGCCACATCCTGGCTCCTCCGCTGCTTTTGTTGGGGCTTGGTTAATGAACCGAAATGCGTGTTTGTCTCCACGTTTTGGGTTTTTGTATTTTGTGGCATTGGACTAGAGTTCGCTGCTCTATTCAGCTGCTAGTCGTGCTCCCTCTGCTGCTCCCTCTGCTACTGCTGCTGCTGCTCCTCCTTGCCCCAAATGCTGAGTATCTGTGTGTGTATTGCAATCATGGTTTTGATGACTTTGTTGCTGGGCAAAGTCAAATTCGCGCGGTCTCCCGAGTCTCGCTGTGTTGCGGGTATTTTATTCGGTTGTTTGGATTATTGCTCGAAGCTTATGTTCTGGAATCGGATTCTATTTCAGTCCGTCCCGCTGCCTGTCCGCCTTTCCGCCTTTGTGTGTCCGGAATTCGGGTCTCTGCGTGTGTGTGTGTGTGGGTGTGCGGTTAGGGGGTGTGTCAGTCTCACACAATTACAAATTGTCTGTCTGGCATTTCCGCTTCGGCAAGTCATAATACGTTTAATTATAAAAAAATACAAGCACATACACATGTACGTACATGTGCATAGCGGAGGAGCTCAGTCTGTCTGGTTGATTATAATGCTCTCTCACTGCCTCTCGGTTCAAGGAAAGAGTTTAATGAGGCAAAATCCGTTGTTGCAAGCAGATGAAGGCAGAGATGGTAACATTTTCACTGCCCCTGATTAGGAATATTCCGGGAAAACACATGAGAAAATACTGAAAAGTTGAACCTCAATGGTGAAGAGTTTCAAGCATGATTTCAAGTTTAAAGAAGAGCTGGAAAATTATTTAACGTATGAATTAAATTGAGAACCAGCTTATACTTAGCACTATAGCAATATTCCAGGTCCTTCCATCATATTGCAAAGCTTTTGAGGTACTGCCACTGCAGTCATTCAACTGATGCAGACACAAGAAAACTCTGGCCGGAAATGAGCCAAATTCCGCTGAATATTATTATGGGGTAAAGGCATCGTAAAAATCGATGTTCGACAAGAAAGAACAAATGAGCGTCGTAATGAAATCAAGAGGCACTTACAGCCTGCAACCGCAGAACGCTAAAAAGTCACAATGTTGTACACAAATTTGAGCCGAGCTGTAAAAAGCTGAGTACCCTCCGCACCACTGCCTGTGTGGATGTGTGGCTGTATGGCTGTATGGCTGTGTGGATTGTCGCATCAACATTTATGAATTTTTTAAGTGGAAAAAGCAGCGGCTTTAATGGAACAAGTAATGAAACAAATGCTTACATTTCGTCCATGTGCAAACAGCTATTTATTGCATTCGAATTTTAAATTATGAATGGGAAAAACCTTGGACAAGCCAAAATAGATGGGGGAAATCCTATTGAATATGCAACACAGAGGTTGGTGGCAAGGGGCGAGTGGGTTGCTTTCTTTATTGCCCCTTAAAAGCCGCTAATGAAATCAATAAAGCTGCTCTAAGCAATTCCGCTGAAGCAGGGCGCATAAAAATGCTAAATAAATTGATGAACTGCGGCAAGACAACGGCCAAAATGAAACACAAGGCGACTGAATCGAGGCTGTTGAGATGGATGGCTGACTGGCTGGTTGGCTGGCTGGCTGGAAGGCTGACGGTCTTGACGGTTGTATCGTAAAAGGCGCCTTTGGTAACCCTGTTGTAAAAAAGCGCTCCGTCGACCCTTTCATTGTGTGTTTTTAGCATTCCCCGCGACGTGCCACTTGCACTGAGTTGATGCCGAGCAGGACTAGAGGAACGGGCCTGGCCTGGGTGGGGATGGTAGAGGGAATAGAGTGCCTGGCGCCCAAATTGTATAAATATAAACGACATTAAAGCGCGTCTGGAAATAAAACAAACAACAAGTCAAATTCAATGAACTGAGCAGAGGCTGCAGTGCCAAGGACCCACCCCTCCCCCTTATCAGATGCCCCACACCTGATGTGGCAGTTCAAGCGCAGCTTCATTGTATTCCCTTGTTGCCTGTTCGATTTTCCATATCTCTACACAATGCCTCAGCTATTTTCGGAGGAGCACCCACAGGATGGGCCACTCAGTGGGCGTGGAGTCTGCGAGGGTGTGGCCGAAGAGTCCACCGCCAATCTGCCATTGTGCGTTGGGTATAGCTTCGGTTATATTTAACCATTTATAAATAAATGGGAATGGCCCAGGAAGTGAACAGCAATGCCCCTGGTGTGTCCCATCCCTGGCCACAAGTCCTTGTTATTTGCCAGCCAAAAATGAGCAAGCCAAAGATGGTTAACACTGAAAGCGAAGCTCAAATACTCTTATTGATAGATAGATCTCTGCCAAGAAAGACACATAACTGATAGAGTCAGAAACAAATGGCTCTAGATAGACCTGGCCATCGGAATTCAAGAGCTCAGCCCACTTACGATTGCCTCATGAAGGGTATAAAAATGCGTTAAATATATAAAAAATTACACACAAAATTCGACTACGTGTCAATGCCAAAGGTTCACACTTTTTAGCGAGCGTGGGAGACTCCTTTCTAGATGGTGGGGTTATTGTTATTGGAGTTGATATTTGGGTTTGAGTTTGGGTCTGAGTTCGGGCATTTCGATTGGGTGTGGCAGTGGTGTTGATGTGTGCTTTGTTGGGGTCCCTTTTGTCACGGCGGCTGTGATGGCAACACATTGTTCTAAATGTCTAATGACACACAAACACTGGCAATTTTCAATTGAAGCGTAAATTCTGTGCTCTGCACAATTCCGGATGCGTGAACAATTTTCATAGACAACAGAAAACAGCAACAGCAACAGCAGCAGCAGAGAGGAGACCGACCCCCCAAATAATGGAAACTGGAAACTTCAAGCTGTCGATAGAGATATGAAGTTTAGTTGTTGCCCAAAACAAAACAAAAAAGGAGCTGAAGAAGCAACTCAAAAGGCTGGGAGGAATGCACTGAAGCAGGAAAAATGACATCAGTGGATTATCGCCGACATCGGGGCAAACATAAACACAAGCAATTTCCTGCTCTGTCTTTCAGCTTTTGTGAAGAATAAAAAATTGAATAAAAAACACACACACGCACACTGACAGACAGACAAATATCCAGTGAAGGACATGAGAGCATATGCATGTACGAGTCGAGTATGAGTGGAGCGAAACAAAAGGATGAAATATGGTACAGCGTGCTCTTCGCTTCGTTGCTGCTCCGCCCTTTCCTGCTGGGCTCCCCGGTCCGCTCTAAAGTGTCGAAGTTTGTGGGGCAGCACGTAAATTCGCGTTATCCTTGGGCTGACCTTGACAGGAGGGAGCAGAGCGGCCTTGCCATGGCCCCCAGCGAAGGCCTAGTCGCCGCATTCTTTATTCGCCTTTCTCTGCGCGAGTATATGTTAAATAACTTCACGCACTCACACAGACAGACAGACAGAGAGACAGACAGCTGCTGGCTGCTGTTCATGAATGCAAGTACAAATTACGAGCCCATTCAGAGCTGTTGGCCAACAGCAAAACAGCAGCAGCAGAAGCAGAAGCAGCAGCAGCAGCAGAAGCTGGCAACATGAGACGCCTCGTGGATGTGGCACCCCCCGTGGCTGCAACTGGCCTTCAATGGATTTCACTCGCGCACAGTACATGTCCTGTGGCCCAGCAGCAGTACAAGCAAGTAGGAAAAGTCCAGCCGAATGGGCCGAAGCGGCAAATACACTTGCACAGCGATCACATCAGAGGCTGCTGCGATGCGCTAGAGTAGCTGTAGAAACGAAAAAAGTTCACTCAGTTATTCCCTTCGAAACTTTGCAAGTGGGAAACTTTACACCGATTGTATCCAGCGATTGTTGGAATGATAATACCCTGCCCGAGAGTATTGCCAGCACAACAGCAAGGATACTGATGAGCCGCAAGCTCAACAACGACATTGACACTGGTAGTTGTTTCTCTTTGGCTGCGCATCCGTCCGCCACTGTCTGTCGTAAAACTCTCCCTCCCGACTCTCTCTCTCTCTCGCTTGTCACTAAATTACAAGTCTTAAATTTTACGCTTCAATAAATCCTGCGACGAAAAAAATGCGCGCCACTCGTTGGCCATTTGTAACAAATTGAATTCAATTAAATAAATTAAAATGCATTCTGCATAAGCGCGACTGTTAAATGGATAAAAAAAAACTGGATTACCAAATTGCTTTCGAATGTCACGAAACAGGATATTTTATTTGCCAGCAGGAGCCCCATCAACAGTGTTCATTTGCAACTTTCCGTGAGCCAATTTACAGAATTTACTGAGCCAAGTGCAAAATCAAAGCCAAAGTTGAAACAGGGAAAAGTTAACCAAGTACTGAAGAGGTGGTTGGGGGGTGGTAACTGGGATTTTTAGATAAATAAGAGTGTGCAGGGACTCGAGAGCGCATTAATAAAAGCTGAGCATGGTGAAAACTTTTTCCCACTCAATAGAAAAGTTCCCTGGGAGTCAGCGCTTGATTTTCTTATATTTTTTTTGTTTTTCTGGCTTGAGGTTTTTGAGCTTCGGTGGATGTGTGCGGCGTGTGTGTGTGGCTGTGGCGTCACCGCCCCCCTGGCCCGACCAACTTGACAAATGACAATTTTCACTAAATAACTAAGGGAACTCGTACAAGGAGAACGGAAACCAAAAAACTCAACACAAATAACAGGGGAAACCCAAAACAAAAGAGCAGAGCACTGCAGAGCAGAGCAGAGCGAAGCACTGGGGGGAATTCGGGTAAAGAATTGCCAAAGAGGCGGCTCCTGCTAAAGTTTCCAACGGGATGATGGAGCAACTATTCCAGCTTTAAGCTCAAACATTATCGCTCATCCAGCCACCCCATCAAGGGCCCATCTTTAAGGAGCTGCTGAAAACCAGCAACAAACCACAAGGGAAAACAACACTTTCGGTGAGTTTTGCAGTGCATTCAATTGAGCGGAGAAGTAGCTTGAAAGTCTCAAGAAAGTTTTCGAAATAAGCCCCCACAGCCCCCCCGAGCCCACAGCCATCTCGATGATCCTCTTATAAGCATGTTTGCTATAGCCTGGCACGGCTAATTGAAATGCAGGCAACGGCAAACCGAAGGAAACACTTGCCACTCAACAGCAGCTTCCCTGCCCTGCCCTGCCCGATACTGATCCTCCTAGTACCCATAACGTCCCGTGGCCCGCCTATGGCTACCACCCGGCAACATACTAATCAATTTAAAAAGTTTCAGCCGGCAGCAAAGTTTTCCAAGTGCTTCTGTGTGTGTGTGTGTGCGATGAGCTCTACTTGTCTGCTTTGCAGTTTGCCCCACGACTAAATCACGAGCGCTAGTTGCACGCTCGTTTCTATGTACAGGACTAATGGGAAAACGGAAGCTGCAAAGGAAATTTGGGTTGGCGACACTGTCGGCCAGGAACAATGGCAGCGGGCAAAAATATAGAAACGGAAAACAACGCAACACAACACAGCACACAGAGCAGTTGTTCTGCATTTCCGTTTCCGCTGGCGGCGCGCACGTCTGCTTACATTTTCCACACTCCGCCCTTCGCACTTTCTACGAAATGTTGGGCAATGAAAAGTGCATTGCCGGCGCGCTCTGCCATTGTCCTTGCTCACGATGAATCTGTATCTCTGTAATAGAATATTCCAGAGGGTAGGTAGGGGGGGCATCAGACTGAATACGGATGGGTATATAAATAGGGATAGGGTGGCATGGCTAAATAGATAAATTGAAAAACTTGCGCGTTTCAAATGTTTTGCAAAAGCAATTAGTTTGACGCCTCTGGCTTAGCTCTGGCTCCACCTCCACCTCCACTCCTCTCGACTACACTCCTTTTGACTCGGCTCAGCGTCGTATTGCAATTAGCGTAACATAAAGAGCAGCGGAAAAATAATACGAGTAGCAAATGACCGGCGAACGGGCTGGCTAACCATCCACGAAGACAGCAAACCAACTCAAAACCAAACCGTCCGACCGAACCAGTTAACTGAAAACGTTGAATTATGAGCCATGACCACGGGGAACTGCTGCCCCGCGTAGGCCGCTGTTGTTGCTGTCCGCCAGCGTTGGCTTTTCGCCATTTTCCGGCCCGTACCCAATTCCAATACTAATACCAATACCAGACCTGGCCAGCCCCTTCCTGCCTGCCCTCTTCTCTTTCACACGATGGCTGTGCCGCCTTGGGGGCTCCCAAAACGCATTAATACCAAAATCAATCGGACCAAATTTCGTAAAATAAAACGAGCATTTGTTCGTTTCGCTGCTCTGCTGCTGGACTGTGTGACACCGTAGAATATAGCACTGATTTTACCCCTATAGTAATTCATATCTGATGATTCAAATAAGTGTTTAATTTCGTACAAAGATTCATTAGAAATTTCACTAGAAACGTGATGAAATATATAGTTGCACTAGCATGCTGCCAATCATACCCATTATTCGGAGAATAGCACCCCGTCGAGTGCTTGTCCAGGGTGCGAGTGCACCAGCAGGGGCAGCCATACCCAGATGTGCCACATGTCCGCTGGCTATGGCACAGAATTCCACGAAAATCACAGCCATGCCAATTTTCACTGGCCAAAAGAAAAGCCATTCGATGAGGTTTGTATTGGGCTCTAATTGAAGTTTGTTTGAATGTGTGACCGGGTGGCTATGGTTGGCTATGGGTGGATTGGCCAGCTTGTTCGTGTGGCACATTCAATTAATTACATTTACACGGGACTCCCCTCTCTCTCTCTCTCTGTCGCTCTCTTAGCTGTCGTTTTCTGTCTGGTGAATTGATGTTTTGAGTGTTAATTAAAAAGTGAATGTTAAATAGGTTCCCTCATCAATGGGCTGACATTTGTGGCTTTCATGGCGCTTCGATTCGATGGAGAGACAAACACATTTAAAGACATGAAAGCCTCCTAGCCAGTCAGCTTTCTACGCATACACTCGTAAAGAATTCTCACATCGAAACGAACATAAAACACTCAGAGCAATTTAAGAGGCTGTCACATCAGCTCCTCGCCTTTTGGATTATCCTGGCTAATGGCAATCGAATGTGGCTCAAAGCAAGTACTCGAAGCCTCTCCCCACTTCTTTGGCTTACCCTTGTCTTCGTCTCTCTAATTACCAGCAAGTGCTGGGGCTGCTGCTGGTGCTGTTTGCTGGTGGGGGAGTCGCACTTGAGTGGCTTATGGCAAGGCCAAAGGATAACTAATATCCCATAGAATCTTAAGCACCAGCTTAAACTTTGTAAAGCGATGGGATGCCATAAGGGGAGAGAGGAAGAGAGCGAGACTTAGACCCCCAGTAAGTAAGACCAGGCCAATTTTAATACGAGTGCTTGTAGCCATTTTGTGTGGCCCTTGGTCAAGTAAGATTCTGCTCATTTATTTACGAGATAAACTTTTGATTTGTTGTACGAACTAGAGGGAGGGGTGGTAAGGCGACGGGGAGCCCCATGGAAATTCTGGCCAAGCTGCAAAATTTTATTACCCAAATACTATTTGGGTAAGCCGGAAGACGTTTCTCTGGGCCCCTCTTTCTCCAAACTCTAATAAAATAAATTTAATATGCGATTCTTGCCTGTGGCTTTTGGGGGTAATTCTCGCTTATTATTGCCCGCCGCAGCCCATCCTACTACCACTACCTCCGCCACTTCCACCACACGAAAACTGTAACGCTCCAGTTAACAAACTTATGGCATAATAAAAAACTTTTTAAATAAATTCGCGAGAGATGCTTTATGGTCAGTTTGTAATAAATAAAGATTCCGCTTTAAAAAAAAGAGGGAAAACAAAAATTCAGGCTGTTATGGAGGAGTTTTTTTTACTGTGCTAAATTTTATTTTGTACAACAATCAAAAAGTGTTATAAAAAGCGCGGAACAATCGAAACAGAAATCAAGGGGAAACACTCCATACATTTCCAAAAAATCCACAGATATAAAACGAGCGTAAACTTTATGGCAGCACTGTTTATTAAACTACAACCGAAATGGCAAGTACCAAAGGTTATCAACATGTTCGCCTTATCAATGAAAGCGAAATCGCCAGATACCCACAGCGAAGGTAAAGCGAAGCTTTGCCCGCCGTTTATCGAGGGGATTTATACTTTGATCCATCTAACAAAAACAACATTGATAAAGCTTATCAGAGGCATCAGCAAACAAACAGTAGCTAAGGTGATGAGGAGCGTGGGGCGGAGCAAGAGGTGTCTGCACAGGATACAGTATAATTAATATGCAATAATGACATATGGCGTATGCCATGCACACCCACTCGATACACATGACAAGCCAGCCACCCACAAATGACTTTGTTGAACAGCCAAGTACAGTGAAAGCTATCCAAATGGACAGCTCTTGCTCTAATCGAATTTTGTAGCACTCCCTCTCTCTGGTGTGCCTGGCTTCCCGATACCTGTCTTGTCATTTAAGTGTTAACTATTTGGTTTTCCACACAAAAGAGCTTTCACTGTAGCTGGAATCCCGTAGACACGCAACGTATCCCATCAAGATAATCGATACAATAATGAGGCAGGCTGGTTGATCAATTTGTGTTTTATTGAGAATACACTTTCAATTTAAGGCGCTAGAGAAAAACTGTCTCAACATCGAGATATATATATGTATATGTACACACTATATAGACGTAATCATGTAATATTGTCACCGGAATTGCCGACATTTAAATGCCCTACATTGGTTTAACCTTAACATTATATACACGCACATGCATTCGCACGCACACACATTTATCGATCGGGATCATCGTTCGTTACTGGGGATATTGTCCGTATGTTCTCATTTCTGGGTTGCTCGATAGTTTTGGAATCCGTTCACCGACCAGATGCCTGCTGGGCGGCTGCTCATCTGGACAATTTTTCAGCTTTAACAACGTTTTACAAGCACACTACAATCCAGAGCTTGTGTCCGCACCCAGAACGTATTTGTTGTAGCCCTGGTTCATTTGCTCCAACAGAATGAAGGTGAGGACCGTGTGCGGTCCCAGGCGGCAGTAGTAGGGTGTGAAGCCCTTCCACAAGGCAAAGACACCCTCTTGGCGAGCCACACGGAGCAGGACGTCGGCAGTGCCGCGGTACTCCGGTTTGCCATCGATAGTCTTCATGTTCTGAATACGCGTCTTGGCAATATCCAGCGGCATGGATGTCATGGTGGTCAATAGACCGCTCAGCATGCTGGCGCAGAAATGTAACTTGATGCCCTGTTCCATCTTCAGCGGTCCCTCATGGAAGTACGTCTTGAACTGCGAGTAACTGGCCAGCTGGGTCATGTTCACGACCATGGCCCTGCCCACAGTTGGCAGACTGCCACGCCAGAGCGCCGCCAGACCCTCCTCGCGAGTAATCCTCGTCAGCGCATTGGCCACATTCGTGTAGTTGCGTCGCTCCGCAATCGGCAGACGTCCGTCGGAGGTCATACGCACCAGAGCCACCTCGGCCGGGGTGCCGATGAAGGCGCCGCAAGCTCCAGCAATGGTTCCCATGGCCATGCTGTCCACCACATTGGGGTTCCTGTCGAAGCGATCCTTGTACAGGTCGTTCAGATAGGTGTACATGCCCAGACGCCCGGTGGTGTAGGTGGCCTGACGCAGCAGAGCAGCGCCAATGCCCTTGTACAGGCTCAGGGGTCCCTCCCGGCTGACTATCTGCTGGATGCAGTGGACAGAGTTGCGGTACTCCTTCTTGCCGCTACCGGCCCCAGAGATCTGCATGCGTGTCTTCACCTGGAACGCACAGAGAGAGGGACTGGCATTAAAACCTCTTCAGGACTGAACTTTGGCATTTGCTATCCACAAATCAATTGATTCGGCGGTACTCACCAAATCCAGGGGCTGGACAACCATGGTGGCGCCCATGCCGGAGAGACCTCCGAACAGAAATTTGATAGCATTGGGGGCGCTCTTCGATTTGGCCAACACCTCCTGGGCTTTTGCGGCGTCGTTGCTCATATTTGCTGTTTTTTTTTTTCGCTGTAGCTGCCGGGCGATTACACAACACGAAATGTTTTGATTAAATGCAGTGCTGGGGCTGGGGCTCTGGCTGTGCCTCTGTCTGTGTCTGTGTCTGGGGCTCGCAGTTCTCTGTCGATTCCAATTTCCAGTTGTGGCTGCTCTCGTTAGTTGTAGTTGCCCTCGCTGCTGTTGTTGCACTGAGAACCCTGCTGGGAATGTTGTCGAACACGCGCTGCGTACTGCTGGCCGGTGGCACAATTAATAATAAATTTTCCTTACGCACAGAGAACAGCTGATACGGGTGCTATAGGTGTTGGTGCTGCTGCTGCTGCTGCTGGCTGTGCCACCAACGCTTCCTCGTTTTATTTTTGCTTTCTCTCTATCACTTGGCACTTGGCAGAGAAACCGCGAATGTGATTCAATGTCAATGCACGTCACACACAACGTCCGCCTCTCTCCAAAGTGTCGGAGACAGCCTGTTGCTTCACTGAGGCGCCACTTTGCTGGCACTTGCACGTGTTTCGGGGTTGGGGTTTGAGGCCACTATTGCACTTTGTCTGCTTGGTTTATAAATATTTCTGCATTTAAACCGAAATAAAATGCAGTGGGAACAGAAATACATCTGATGACGAAAGTGGGTTGTGTTGTTGTTTCTGGCCAGCTGATGACGTGTGCAGAGCGGCGGCGCGGGAGAGCGCAAGGGTTGCCAGCCATGCGACCATACAATATATAAACACTAGAATTTAGTAAAATCGCTTGTATCTTCAAAATGAGTATCAAATATTGCGTTGCCTAATTAAATAATACTAACTTGATTTGGAATCGAACCTATTTTGAAGTGGCATTTGGCTCATATTGAAGCAATTGTAAAAGCGTAGGTGGCTCACTGGTAGTGCCTGGCAACTCTACTTGCTCTCTCAGAGAGTCTCGTCGGTGTTGTTAAACGCCAAACAGCTGGGTACGTTAAAGAGAAGAGCGCAGAATACCCTCTCCCACCCCGACAACATCATTCCGTTTGTTTACAGTAATTGTTGGCCCACTCACAGTTATAATTGCTATATCTTTGCTCTTTTTGTTTTTGCAATTTACAGCCGATACGTAGTACATACAACTGTACGCAGATCGTGTGTACATCTGTTTTCTTTATCAAATTTGTTGTCTTATCGTGGAATTGCAAACAAAACATGTTTGCTGCGTTTTTATCGTAATTGCGCTAATCAGACTATAAATATGCGCTGATTGGATAATTTGATGTTTCTGATTTGTTGAGACGCTAATAGAATTGGCAGTTCTCCCATAAACAGCTCGGTATAGCGAATTCGGTATAATAAGTAACACCCAAGGTCATGGATTTTCATCTGGGGCAAAGTATACTTGAGTTCTTCCTATTTTAACCGCAGTTAAAGTGGTTTTCTGTAGTTTATTGTCCTGAAAATTGGTTGGATAATTATGATGAAATGCCTATCCATTATAAGAATTGTGCGCCCCACTTTAGGGGCGGCCCGGCAAGGACAGAGCAGCGTCAAGGCATTCCATTGATAATAATTTCCTTGAATTTCCGAAAATGCCAGATAATAAATGTCGTACAACATAAGTATTATCATTAAATCGCTCTGAAACATACAGACAGACATACAGATCTCCGAGCGGCATTCAGTCAGGCAGGCAGGCTGGCAGGATTCATCGAAGCCGCCGCATCCATTCGAGCGCATTACGCGCATTTGCTCCACTCTTCAGTTGGTCCTGGGCTCGGTCTCGGTCTCAGTTTGGGTTGTGGGTCCTGGGCGTGGGTTCCCGTCTTCATTCAATCAGAGGAGACTCAACAGATTGCCTGTCGTTTGCCTGCCATTGAAGCTGAAGCAATTCCAATTCAATTTTAGCAGCAATGACGACGACAACTCTGGCTCGGAGAGGGATTTTCGCATTTTGTTAAAAAATAAAAAAAATGAAATGAGGACAACGTGCCGAGCAGGAGGTGGAGGGAGTGCTCTGGGTGGTCTGTGGTGCAGCTGTGTAGTGGGATGAAGGACGAGCGAGCACATTGTAAGCAATCAGTGGAAAGGCAGCCATCGCATCGCGTAGCAGGGCGGAGAAAAGTAAAATCTCGAGCTGTCAAGAGGGGCTATAGATAAAAACTACAGCCCATACACGGCACTACATACTCGTGCAAGATACGGCCGAAACGGAACGGTATATGGTACGGTACGGTACGGGCCACGGTTAATATGCTCGTCGAGTGGAGCCTCAGCCACCCACACACTCCCACACACACACACACACACACACACAAGCAACCGGTGTGAAGGACACTGTAAGTGAAATTGAACGCTTGGACGTACGTTAACCAAAGCCAGAAAAAAATGCTGGGAATGCTGGGCATATAAGCTACGTGGTTTCGGTTGGGACATCCAATGGGCGGGCAGAGTCTAGCAGAAATAGTAGAAAACTCTTGTCACAGCTTAGTTTTCTTGGAGGATAGAACAAGGTAATTTTCTTCGCATTTACTGCCATATTTCTACTGCGTAATCAAATCGATGAAAATATTTAAAGATATTCGACAAAATGTAAATGCACACAAGCAATTCTGGGTATTGAGCTATCTCAGATTTCCAACTGTCAGCCGCACTGTCAGAGCATCTTTGAGTGGTGCACATCATCGAGTGCATCCAATCTGATGGGTTCCTCAATGGCGCCTTCCCCCACGGATCATTTGGTCGACGGAGCCGACTGAACCTGGCTGGCCCCATCGCTCATGTGACGTTAGCCGGCCAATCAATAAAATTTCACGCTGCTGTAATCAAAGCATGTGACATTAGCGTAAAGTTGAATGAATACCAGTTTGAGTTTCAGTTTGCCTGCCAGCAGCCAAGCTCGGGGCAGACAAGGGCCAGGAGCGGGAGCAGGAGTAGGAGCTGTAGC
This sequence comes from Drosophila ambigua, assembly GCA_018150905.1. Classification (NCBI taxonomy): domain Eukaryota; kingdom Metazoa; phylum Arthropoda; class Insecta; order Diptera; family Drosophilidae; genus Drosophila; species Drosophila ambigua. Next base: position 3,569,320 of record JAECWS010000086.1, read on the forward strand.
TGTAGCTGACTGGGGACTGAACTGAAGCCTGGGTTAGGCTTTTGTGTGAAATGCTAAAATGATAAGGTCGCTCGTTATAGACTCTGCGGCGATACCTCCCTTCGAGCCCTCGCCCGACTGAGCAGGCACTGCCACACAAAGCCGAGCAGAATCAACAGTTTGTCGTCGAGTCGCCCCCGTCACATGCTAATTTTAACAGAGTGCCATAGAGTGCCAGGGAAACGATGGAACGATGGGGTCGGTGGAGACGTTGGGACTACTGGCTGGCTGGCTGACTGGCTGGTGGGCATGAAGGTTGTGGATAAGGCCCACAAAAGCGCTGCCAGCGAAGTTCACCTGCAAGTTGGTGGGGAAATTTATTTTCGTGCAGCGCGTTTAGTGATGCGTTAGAGTTTCCACAGCACAGGGCGTGCCGGAGGGCCGATGGGTTGGGTAAGCCGAGCAACGGTTTTTGGCAACGGCAAAGTTGGAGTTCAAATCGAGTGGAAGATTTCAATGCGTTGGCAAACGAAAATAAGTTGCCACTTCCCGCCCCCCGTCCACGTGCTCTATCCTTCCTGGGCTTCCTGGCTCCCTGTCTAGTGCAGCGACCAGGCCAACATTTATTCTTGGCTCTGGCAACAATAAACAAAAATCCTTGAAGTTCAGACAAAGGTCGCCCTCCTTAGAAGGTATTCAGCGATTTGTGGCACTGCCAAATGGCCATAGGATCCGCCCCTGGTCGCCGGCAGTCCAAATGGCGCGTGCTGGAAAACCGGCAGGAAATGAGGTTACGATTGGAAACCGCCAAGCCGTGCACCATGACTCAGAGTCAGGGTCCCCCTGCACTTGGCCCCAAAAATGAACGTGGAGACTCGTTTGGACAGCCCTAAATGATGGCCGAGCCAGCGCCAGCGTTAGGGTTGAGTTGCTCTCAACACTTTATTCCCTGAGAGCCGTAAGTGATTCGCCCATTTGCATCTCCCAGAGACAAAGTGCAACAGAATTTCTATAAATATTTCATGCACATTTCCGTGACATGTGGAGTCTCCCATCTCCATTGTAGAAATTTCTTTGTAACTTTTCCTGTTTGTCCGGGATTTTACTGCTGAGTGTCGCTTAAATTAGAACAGCATTCGGAAATCCCCCCAAACCCATTCAGTAATGAAATCAGCTTTGGGGATTCATGTGGGGAGGGGGTTGAAGCCGGAAAAAGAAATGGCTGTCCTCGAATGGAAAGTTGAAATTGCTTTGTCCAGGGTGAAGCGGAACATGGGGCTAAGTGGAGAGCTGTGTGTGGCTGTAGCTGTGTCCTTTGGCTATTTGCAATATGCAAAATGCGACAAAATAGTTGGGGAGGCAACCGCGCCACACCAGCCACGCCCAACCACTTGCCACTGGCTTGACTGCGTAAATAAACATTTAACTTTCTATTAGAATTTGCATGGCAATGGAGCGGGGGCCAAAATGAGGGGAGAAGCAGTCGCGGAGAGAGCTCGACAGGATTACCACGGCCGCAGCCAATTTAAAGCGGACTCCAAAGGGGAGCGCCACAACCAAATCTGATTGTGGACTAAACATGCTAATGGCATTATAATTATCCCCAGGGAGCCAGCACCAGCGCCAGCACACACCTGCCCATTGCAGGAGCGAGGAAGGAGGAGCAGAACTCCTCCACTCGCTGGCGGCGCTCGCGAATGCAAATTACAAAGTTTTCCCAGTGAAAAAACTTCATTTGGCCCCACTTAAAGCAGCTGCACGAGTGGTGCTGCCACCGCAGACGCGGACGCGGATGCGGATGCGGCCGCGGCTAAATTGCATTGTGGTTGGGATCCCAGCGCTGGGACAGCAGCAGCAGCAGCAACAGGGACATGAACAGGGACAAGGATCGGCGACTGTCCAAGCTCTTTCACATTAGCGTATAATCAACATTAATGGGGCTGACAATGCGCTTCCAAAGACTCACGCACACGCACCCGCACCCACGGCCACAGCCCTTCATTGGATGCCATTAGATTCTAAAGGCTGCCCTGGGTCGCTCCATTGTGCTGGCTGCCCAACGGAGCGCGCGCCCAGCACGGGGATTATATTCGCATCAGCTCAATGAAAAATTGTATTCGTGTTGTGCATTGTTACAAGTTGAGGAGTCGAGTTGAGAGAAGCCAGCCCTCCCCCTTGTGTGGCATTGAAATTAGTTTGCATTATTGAAAAAAAGAAACTGCTGACAGTTAATTGTGTCTCAGAGTCCTGGGATCCACATCAAAATGCTCCACATATTAAAGGTTCGCTTCTCTCAACGCATGGCCTGAGCCCTTGTTACCTTTTTAGTGTCTGGCATAAGCGTGCCAGGAAATATGTTCATGCGCCCCATTGTCCACATTACGTATACGACATAGCCACTCACTGGCTGGCAGCCGTTTAGAGCCACCGCCCGCTGATTAAGTAGGAAAATTTATGGCTCCTACTCGTACATAGATGCTCCTGCCGTGGACTCCTTTTGGTTTTATTCTGCGCCGTTTTGTTGCCTGCGTGTCAACCTTTTTGGTCATATAAATTAAAAGCAGCTCAGAGTCGGCCTCAAACAACTAAGCCACTTTGCCCAAATGTCTGTGGCCGTGCCACTAAAGTCTGATTCGACTACAGCCACCGACGAGGCTTTAGCATCATTGTCAGCCTCAGCGTCAGAGTCAGATAAAAACTTGAAATCTGCTGCGGGTGCAACTTTGCTCTATAAATGCGGTTGGGCAACCCAAAACCACTTTCGACTGCTCGAAACCGAAACACTTTTACTTTGGCATTCGCCATTCCCCACTCGTCCCACTGCGTTCCGCCTCTTTCCACTTGGCCGGGAAAAGACAACACAGTGCAAGGCAACACGCAGCAGCACAAACAGGGCCAAGACCAAGAGACACAAGCACAGCCAAGAAACAAATGGTTGGCTGGTTGTCTGGCTGGTTGCCTGGCTGCCTGGCTTTCTTCGCCTTCGCCTTGAAGGCTCAAAGCGGAATACCAGGCATAGTTTGGGCCACAAAATTTATGGTGTTAATTCCAAGTACGTGTGTGTTTGTGTCTCAATGCCCCACCCCGCAACCCGGTTGGCACCATGCGAAGGAATAAGCCTCAAGCAAATCCGAAATGTCTTCTCACATGGCACTGGGAAAAAATGGGAAGAATCAGACAAAGCAGCAGATGGAATGCCCTTGCTAAAAGCCAACAGAAGGTGGATAAATAATATGGATAACTTCCCTAATAACATACTCGTGTGTGCTTACAGCAGGTATGGGAAAAGTAATGTCTCATTGATCTGGAGTTGCAAAAACTTTGAACAAAAAGGAGATAAATGGGGGGGATGATCAGGTGAAAAGTATTTTTCTGGCCCAAAGAATATTCTTATACTCAAATCAAAAGAACGAACCATAAAAGCAGTTCTAGGAACAGATGTGAGCTCCATTTTGACACAAAAAACGAAAATGAAGTTGCTCGAAGTTGATTGAAGTTGAATGGCGAAGGATCCAAGCGAACCCTTGAGGAATACACCTTATAATAGCCACACTTGCTTAGGAGTATTATTGAATTCATAAATGTGATGGACACAACCTCATCCATCATGCTGGGGCATGCATCAAAGTCGACTTTGGGGCTAGCTCAAACTGCCTCGAAAGTGTATTAGACTCTCAAACCCAAGAGCATTTAGTTGTTTAGTCCGAGCGGTAGACTTGCTATTTGTTCCTTTTTTTGTTGCCTGCTTCACGCTTTAAGGATAGGATCTGGGACTGGAGCTCGGACAGGAGAAGGTTCAGGTTCAGCAGACAAACAGACCCACTGACTCATACAGAGATACGTGGTTGTCGTCGCAGTCATTGGTGATTTATTGTTTTGAAAGTTTCTCTTCATCGCTCTGGCCTGCCCTGGCTGTGGGTCGCGCCACTGAAATGCCACTGTTTGCAGGCATAAAACTTTATTGAAATCCTAGCCACATCCGGCTCATTGGGAGCGCATCAATCAAAGCCCAAGTAGCATATGCCGACAGATTGGTTAAATGCCACTGCGGCAATGCAAACTAATCAAATGGCCCTGGGCCAAGCTGGGCTGGGCTGTGCTGGGCTGGCTCTAAGTCACATAAATTAGAAAGCCATAATGAAGCTGAAGCCGGGATTGGTTTCAGAGCTGCAGTAAAGTGGAGAGAAAAATAAAAACGAATAAAACGAAACCAAACGAGAGAGAAAAAAGTTTGCTCTTAAAGTTGAACGCCTGGAGCGGGCCAGGAGGTCACTGGGGGTCGGGTGTAGCCGAGCGCAGCTGCAAACAATGGCATTTTAAAAGCTGGGGGCACTCCGAACGACCTCAAAGCCACAGACAGACTCCTGCATACTCGCACAAAGAACAGGCTGACTGTGTGTGTGTTGGAGGGGCGTGGAGTGCGGATGGCAGACCTTTAAAGACAAACAAGACGGCTACGGCCAAAGCGACACACATGGCGTATGCGTAATAACATTTTGCGTTACATTTGCTTTTTATTGCATACCGCAAGGCGGCTTTGGATGGCAGCGTCCTGGCATGCTGGCTGGCTGGATGGCTGGCATCTGTCTGTCCGTCCCGTTTGCTTCCCTTTTGTGCTCACATTCTGGCGTGCTGCTTTGTGCTGCGCCTTAATTTCCGTACCATGAGGCACGGTAAATGTAAATGTCAGACGACTAATGCGAAAACTTTAAACTGCCCAAACAAAATGGAGAGCATCCGGAGTGTGGCCCCGAAATTGCGTGGGTGTTCGTGTTCCCGCCATTATCACACTTCATAATTGCCCCCGTCCGACGGACTGACTAACGAATGTCAATGTTAGCCCAGCCTGAGTGCCCTTGATGGACGATTTAAGAGCTTGCCTCGAGCAACCGAGTGTTCCAAGAGTTGCATGCAAATTTCAAAGAAAGGAAACAGAATTTCCAAGAATTGGTCAAGAGCAGCCAGCAGCCAAGCAGTCCAGCAGCTTCATTGAGCAATCAAATACGACCCAGTAGTGCAGACGATGGGACCGGAGTGGAGTGGAGGGGAGTGGGCGAAACGGAATCAAACTGACGAATGTCAAGCACTGCCATCGGCAGACAAGTAATGGGAACACAGAGCGATGGAGGAACGGAGGCAGCCAAAGAAGCAGCAAATTGTGTCATTTTGCCGTCTATCTGTGTCTGTAAGTTTGCTGCTTAAACTCCCATTGAATACAACTGCGATCCGAGCAGCCATCGCGTCGAATGGAGAATGGCAACAGCAACAGCAATGGGGGGGAGCGGTGCGGTGCGGTGCGGAGCGAGTCTGTACGATGCCAGTGAAACGGAAGCCGCGATTAAATACAAATAAGGCATTAAGTGCAAAGGCGCTGAGGCGCATAATACAAATTGCGTCGATTGGGTGGCGGGTGGCGGGTGTCGGCTGGCGGGGTGGACTCGATGATTGTGTGGGTGAGCAGCGTTGTCGTGGAGGATTGGCTGTGTGGCTGTGTGGCTGGCTGGCTAATGCCGATGCCGATGCCGATGCCAATGGCAGCAACATTAAGTGAAAGTGTCCCTGAAAATGGGCACAGAACTATTTCTGTCGCTGCCTTCCCTTTGCCCTCAGACAGAGTCGCTTGAGTTCTCCTCCGTGCTGCCCATAAGAATTCCATAATAAAGCCCAAAACACTTTGGTGAGGGCGTACACAAAGTCGTTGTGCTTTGTACAAGTTTACATTTCCTATTTGTGTAGGGCCTGCTCCAAGCGCCTGCCAATTTATGCTCGACAATTGCTCAGCCCATAAGTAGGCAACGCTCTTTGCCCATCATCATCCGCTGCTATGCAAACTCTACAGCGGATTGGCACACCAGGATGGGGATAAGACAGCATGAAACATGGAAGGGGACAGTGGATGATAATACAGACAAAGACCATAACACTGCGGCTGGACGCGCTTCGTGGGGCATCATAAAAAAGAACCGGAAGCCGACCGGCAACTGGCAAAGTAGTCCTGGAGTTGAGTTGAGATGGGATTGCTTTTGGCCTGATGAGAACTAAGGGCTTTAAAAATGTATGAATGTGTCAATGCGGGTAAGTGGGTAATGCGTTCTAACCCATGAATCCATGTTTCTGGCCCACGCCCGAGGAGCGGGCCAAGGACAAGTCAATGGAACTGTGACTGCGACTGAGACTGCGACTGCGACTGCGACTCTGTAGCTGTAGCTGCGGCTGTGGCTGTCGATGCAAGTATGCCAATTTATTTTTAGCTTTTCATCTGGCTGACTCACTTACAGACAAGCAGCAGCACTCGTCGTCGTCGCTGGCCAGGCTCTGGTTCTTTCATTATGATGTTGCTGGACAGCTGCACAATTTTGCGGTTCATTTAATATTTTTGTTCGTGTTGTTTACCTGGGCCGGGGGAATGGGGATGTTTGCCACTGCCACTGCCACTGGCGATTGTGACTGGGGCTGCCAATTTCGAGGTGGTCGGCCCGTAACGGGTCGACAAGTGGTGGCCAGCGGGCGCTTTACTTGCGGCCAATGGCATTAGCATTGGCCTTAGTATTAGCTCTGCCATTAGCCTCATCCGCCGTCGGCTCTTTGAAGCTAACGAGCTGCCATGGCAATTACGACGGAGGGGCAGACATTTGGCTCTCCATCCCCCCACGCTGTGGCTGTGGCGTGTACCCGGCTCTCCACTTTTTTCCCACTTATTGTATATTTTTTCAGAAATTGTAAGCGGCCAAAAAAAAAAGTCGGGCCAAGTCATTGCGGGGTATGAATACTCCTCGTAAGTCAACGTTCGCGCTGTTCTCCATGAAATTACCTTCGACAGGTGAGTGGGTTTCTCTTTCTCTCTTTCTTTTTTTCTTTATTCTTTTTTTTTTGGGTGGTGGGCTGTGTGAGCGTCAAAGTGTCAAGTACGCGGCTCAACTTGACGCGATGCGATGCGATTCGATTCGATTCGCTGCTGTCAATAATATATATTCTCATGCATTCGGTGGTTTGTATGTGGAATCAACAGGGCGTGCAGTTCCAATTAAATTGAAGCATTCAATTACTGAAAAGGCGACAAACACTCAAACACAGAAGCAGCGAGCAGCGAGCATCGAGCACCCCGCACCCAGCACCGAGAGATGAGAGCCTGTGCAAGCCACATTCACATGCACACAAAGTTTTTCTATGGAGTTTTGGCCCGCACCAAAGCAGACCAAAAAAATGTTATGGGAACAAAAAAAAACATAAATTGAAATGGCTCTAAGGGGAAGCCAGTTTTCAGCGCAGATTTTTCCCATTTAGTTTCGGAAATGTGCGCTCACTTAAGCCAATAATGTACCATTCCATTCCGATCGCGTCGGTGCCGCAGCTGGGGGTGGGTGCGGCAAAACCCATTAATGGCTCCCAGCTGCCGTCGGCCAGGTTTTGGGGCAACCTTAACTGGCACACTCTGCCGCCATGTGCAGCCGCTGTCAGTGTTGTTGTGCATCTCGTTTTGAATTGATTAAAACCGACAGCCACAGAGAGCTGAATGCTGCAACAATCCCGGCAAGGGAAGTAGCAACAATGCCAGCGTTGTTTAGACATGAGCAGAAATAGCCACACACATTTTTTGCACTTGTTGTTCCCGCAATGGCCACGAATGGAACGACAGACAGACAGACAGAGAGACAGGCAGTCGGAAAGTCGGGCAGGCAATGCCAAACTTTTTCCACATGCAGATGTTTTCCCATCTCGGGACAGGCGCATAAATACAATGTAGCAGGAGGCTGGACTGCCGCTTCAGCTGCCCATCTGCAGTGGGAAAAACAGTTTTGCATGCTAAATAAAAAAGGGGAAACCGCAGAGCATCAAGGAGAAGTCCCGAGATATATAGGCAGAAGCAGATGGAATAGACCGAACCTGTTTCAGCAAAGGCAATCGCAGGTCTCAACAGCTTCCTGCCACACCGCTTTGTGTGGAAATTGGGCACGGCTCTGGCTCTGGCTCTGCTGATGATATTATTGGGTTATTATCCCGATCCATGGATTAAGGTTTATTTACAAATTAATTATTTATTTGAATCTCTAATTAGCCAATGCTTATTGGCCTGGCAGAGCGGTCGAATTCCCAAATCACTTCGATATTGTATTCGCTAAATCTCTTGCGGAGGCTTTCGATCCAATCGCCGGACAGGCAACCACCATCGCAATTGCAGCCGAATATGTTGCACGGTCCATGGCCGCAGTAAGAGCCAACCAAGGGCTCCCCGTTGGCACAGATGGTAAGGAAGCATTTGTCATCTGCGTACCAGGTGCCACCAGCAGCTTCACAGTCCTCTCCCAAGATTCTGTAGTTAAGGCTTGCGCTTTCTATACAGCACTCGGCACTGGTGTCCCTGAAGCTGGCCAGCAAGCAGACGGCGACGAGCAGGGCACAGATGATTGCTGATCGCATCGTGAACTGCGAATGACAACTCGACTTGTGCGATGCATTTATAAATATAGCAATGCAACATGGGGAGAGCCGGTAAAATGTGATGCCAGCTATCAGGCGATAACCCTCAGTCGTAAAGGCGAAGAAATCGGCTCTCTTTAATTTCAGCTCAGATGAGAAAGTTGCATGGCCAGGGATGGTGTTTTCTAGTTCAGTTTTGTATTTTTCATTTCTACAATAACTTTAGCCAATATTTGATTATACATTCGTTATCGTTACGAATCGTGGAAATGGAATATAACACCACTATTCCAGGGTTAATTTCTCTGCAGGAAGAACTCTTTCCAATTACCAAGCAGACAGCCAGCCAGCATCGCATTCGCATCCAAATATAGTGCACGGAGACTGACGGCAAAAGGTGCACAAGCATACCCGATGCCACACACCGATGAGCAGTAGCGTGGCTGGGGAGATTGCCGCCTGCATCCTGATAACAGATGAATTGCCAATGAATTCGTAGAATTTTAACGATTCCGAGCAGCTGGGAGCGATAAGCGACATTACTTGGGTTTTTAATCAGCAACATAATAATATTTTAACAAAGCCACGAGGAGAGTAAGGAAACTAGAGAGTCCCCCGAAGAGCAATCTATCATTTTGTGTGGCGTTCAAAGCGAAGTGTTGAGCTACTCGTATCAGAAGTGTAATAGCAGAGGCTCTTTCCTGGAACAATCCGATGACACAGATTACAGTTTGTGAGCAGTCATCGACCGCACCATCAGGAGTCCAATAGCTGCAGCCCATTCACGTTGGGGGTAACAGCAGAGCAACCTTTTACAAACCAATTTGCATGCCATGTTGTGGGGTGTGTGTGCTCAGAGGGAGGCATTGTTGTAGTTTATTTACATTTAACGTGTATTACCGGGCAGCAGTTTCCACTCAAATCTGCCTGGACAGCAGCCACGTACACAATTTTTATGTGTTTCTGGTCTGCTCTGGCCTGGGCTGGTCTGGCCTGGTCTGGGCTGCGGCTGCCGCACAAAGTAGCGCTCGAACATAAAACACACATAAACAAATGCATGTGGACATAAAACTGGAGCACACGCACCGGCACACGGAAAGAGAACGCTCCGGACCGCTCTGGCTCTCGCACTTGCAGGCATCGCTCATCGGAAGGAACATAAAATGTAGGCACTGATTACATTTGCATATTACGTATGCCGTCCCGCCCTTACTCCAGCCACGCCCACGATATTGATGAGGGCCGACGGAGCGGTGCAAGGGTTAGACAGGCCGACAAGTTCCTCTTTCCAGTCGCATCCCATAGCCCCGGGCACAGCCAGGAGTTTACACAGACTAGTGTTTGCATCAGGAATTTAATTTCCAACTTTAGCTTTGGCCAGGCGGTGCCCGAGCAAAGTTCGTGTTAAGGAAACTTTGTCCCTGTTGCCTGCCGGGGGCCACTGATCTAATAAAGGCGGGCGGGCGGTTTGTGGTCCATGCACCATGTGTGTGACACTTGTTGGCAGCAATAGCAATCTCTGCACGGGATTATGCTGCTGCTGCTGCTGCAGCCCAAACTTTAAATTATGTAATTCAACACGTTGCAAGCCCTGTGCAGCAGGATGTGCATGTGGATGGGGATAACGTGGATGGGCAACAGGCAACCGTTAAACCATGCAAGCGGCAAGCGCCAAGCAGACACAGGACATGCACACGGGCCACGTAGGATGTGCGCATAAATTGAAGACCCGGGCACCCGACCCACGGCCTTGCCGATGGATGAACGCGCCACCTGGGATCCACGAATTTCAATTAACGTACCAACATGAACGAGTTGTGCCCCTGTCTGTGGCGGCCCCCTCCTTTTGATGATACGCAATAAATTTACGAAAAAAAAACCATATACCATATACGTACGTACATACTCGTACGTAGTATATAGCTGTATGTATATGTATTTATTCGTACACCAGAGATTGGAGAGTGGAGGTGCCCCCGACCATGGCATACTTATCGGGCCACGCTGTAATCCCCATTGAAAGTACCTCGGCTATTCTCTGGCACTCACTCTCCCGCTGCACTTTGTGTTGGCTTCCAGCTCAGGACTCACTTTATTCCGCATAGCGATTAAAATGTGACAAAGCGAATAAGCTCAGCCAGCCATCGCCCCATATCCGGCAGACATATGGGCGGAAATTTATATTCTTGTAAATGGGATTCCATCTAAATTGCAACGCTACTGAAGATCATTTATTAGCGTCGAATTAACAGCAAACACAAGACGAATCACTGCCCCCCAAATGATTGGAGATCGCGGGATTGTCTTTTGGGAGCCTATTCGTCGGGTTCCCTTTCTTTTCCCTCGCCTTGACCACCTGCCGCTGTCGCAGATGGTAGTGGGATAAAGCTTGGGAACAAATAAAGTTATTACGAGTATTTTATAGTGATATTAAAGAAGAGAAAGTTCCGATTTTTTAAGCACCAATCTAGATAGCAGAGAACTGAATATAAAAACCAGAGTGGCACCAACAGCAACACCAACAGCACCAGCACCCAAAGCCGCTCAGTTGAGTTGGCGAGTGAATTGAATGGCTTTGGGGCCTGGCGCTGCGTGCTTAGGTGTTGCATGTGCCCCAAAAGCCAAGCCACAAAATACTATAAAGGCAAACGTGCGGCAGCTAAGCAAACACACTCGCACAGACACACTCCCGTTGGTTAGGGTCGGTGGAGGGTGGGGTTAGGGGGCTAAGCTTATTTTACAAACGCCAGAGGCTGACTTGAAAGTGAGCTTAATAGGCGGGTGGCCCCGAGAACGTGAGAGGCGCTCCGCGCCCAGGGAAAAAGCAGTCGAGTGACTGACTCACCCCCAGAAGCACTCTCTCTCTCTCTCTCTCTTTCTCTTTATGTGTGTGTGTGTGTGAAGGGAATATCATTGGATTAGGGCGATTATCTTTCTCAAATATCATTTTGCACGAATGCCAACAATGTCTAAATTTCCCGATTATGTGTATGAAAGGTGGACGACCAGAGAGACGGGGCCGTGGCAGGGTTCAGATTGGCAGATTGGCAGACTGGCAGATTTTCCAGCCATGCCCCGAACCGCATACAAATGTTGCAGGTGTGCGGTTGCGTGCGCCTTTTGTGGTGCACCCCAAGACCGGCCGACCTAACAAGGAAGCCGAGAACTTCACATGCTCGAACCCAACTACTGCCACATCAGAGTCGACATCGTCAGTGGTGCCGTTGGCTATTTACTTTTATGGCTTGTTTGCCAGCTCGTGAAAAGTTTTTGGCCCCGCGCACCGCACGCCCAAGTGACCCATTAAACGAATTGAAAATGAACAACAGCTCGCCCAGAACTTCTTCAGTATGGTTTCAGTGTGGCTCATGGCTCATGGCTCTCCCTTCCTTAGTTGTGCCACGGCGCGTATGTGTAATAAATGTTGATTGAGTTGCACTGCATTGCAGATCGGTGCGTGGTGCGGGGTGCGGGGGCAGTCACAGCATATCGAGATTGCTGCCGAAAGTTGCGCTCTTTGCGGTCCAACAGATTTCATTGAATTCGTAGCAGAGCTCTGCAGAATCACAAAAATCCCAATCTACAGCGCCCAATGGCAGAACTTTTGCCAGCCAAACCAGAAAACTTTGCCCCATAAGCACAAGTGTGGCCGACAAAAAAAAAAGAAAAGAAAGGGCAAGAGAAAAGAGAAAAGCTCGTGCCAAACAACAACAGGCAGGGCAGGCAAACGGAATAACAACACTTCACAGCCGCCGCTGTGGCGGCACGGATGGCGTATACGTAATATGCAATTAACACGACCATTTCCTTTCGGTTATAATTCAGTTTTGTTGCCGGCACAGGTGCAAAGTAAAAATATGTGGCCAATTAATGTTAATTAAATTCATATTTGGGGACCCCAGGCCCAGACCCAGACGAGCCTGCACTCTGGCTTTTGGCTGGTCCAAAGTGCCTCATTTTCTCGAGTATCTGAAGCGCATAAATCATTTCGGTGCTATAATCAAGTGTAGCAATGATTTGTATAATTTATGCCATTTTATTGGTTGAATTCATTTGAAAGGCTTCCACTTAGCGAGCTACCCAAAAGTACAGTATAAGCAAACAATTTGTGTCAAATATTCTGGTTAAAGTTTTGCCAGAGCAACTTTCTAAATCGCATTTAAATGCCAGTTTTAGCAGCAACTCGCTCGGAAGATGCACTGTGCATATGAGCTGGAATAATTTATGAAATATGTAGCCGGGATGGCCAGTTGCAAACATGGAACATGCACAGCATTCCGCCCACGGGCGTTTGTTTGCATAAATTTCACGCACATTTTCAATTGCATACAATTAGGGGCCAAATGAATTTGAAATATACTATGTGGGCTGTGGTGGGTTCATCCTCTCCCCCAGTATCTGTTTGTGTGTGTACATTAATGGATTCCATTCTATAATTTACGATAACATTTTGAATGCCTAAATCCCAATGACAGGCGCAAGAACAAACAGAGGATTACTTCGCATCAATAATACTGTTTGAAACATCAACTTACCTTCAGGCAAATTACTGGCACTCGCACAGATCGCTCTTGATATGTTTATAGGGGTAGAAAGTAGGAAATTGGATCGTCCTGCAATGGCAAAGAGAAACAAACAGATTGTCAGATGAAACTTGTCGGCACTTGTTGAATGGCTGGAGCTGGCCAAAAGAGATATGGCTTATTGCATAATTATGGGTAAATTATTTCGTCATTCAGTGTCAAGTGCAGGCTATCGAAGGCACTGCCCCAAAAGGCCATACCAGACCAGAGCTGGGACTTGGGCGCTGGGGACCTGGACCTCAACACGAAAGTCGAAACAGAGACAGAGACTCGGAGATAAATAGCCAATATAATGCGCACAAATTAACATGCCATTCATCTCTTTGCCAGGCAGTCGAATTGGCTGGAGGGGCTGCTGCCGCTGCCCGGCAATCTGTGCAACCGAATGTGGGCGCAATCCGTACACACATTCATTTATCCACATCGTGTGGAGGTAGGGGTGTGGCTGGCGAACCCTTATTGTATATAGTAAATATATATATAATATCCACACCGGCAATGCATAATTCATTTTAAGCACCACTTACCGTTATGACGGACGGCCAAGTTGGCGATTTGAGAGCGAGTTTAATGCCTTTAATACGTCATTGGGTCAGATACCGGGGCCCGGAATGGAGCCTCTGCGGCTCCGGGCCCTGATTTATGGTGCGTATACTTGATGTGGCCGCTAAAACCACACAGAATGTTTGCCAAACTTCTGCCTGTCTGCCATTTAATAAAGCCCACAATAAAACTTCAAAAACCTGAGCCTGACGAGAGACGGGGCGGGGCCTGTTGTGGGGCCGGGGGCAATCGAGGGGGAGGGTTGCTGCGAGCAGGAATATTATTAAATTTTATAACAATTCGATGCGTCTGAATTTCGATTGGACATAAACGGTTTAAGGCCTCCACTCGGGCTGCACACAGCACAACTTCCTCGCCGGGCCATAAACCTCAGCCCAGTTGCCCAGCCCAGGCTGTCCAGGCCTTTTGATATATTCATACATACTCGTAAGCCAACGCATAGTCATATCCGTGTGTGTGTGTGTGTGTTTAGGCCAAGCTCAATTTAATTTATCAAAGTCATAAACTTTGCAATGGGTAAGCCACAGAATGCCTCATAAATGCTGAGGATTCTCACAGTCTCAGGTTGTAGCTTGTTTATGGACCAGGGAATTGTGTGTTTGGGAAATTCACTATACTCGTATCTGCCGGCAAAGACTCTGTTCTCAGATGCTTCTAAGCCTTAAAGGGTTTGACTTAAAACTGTTTAAATAAATTGCAAACTCCATGCTGGAAGCTCTATTGCTGCATACTGCCTGCTGGGTGCCGCCCACTCCACTCGATTTCCAAATACTCGACAACATAGCTATGGCTCTGATTCTAAGTGCATACACAGTGCAACACTGTGTTTGCATTTGCCCAACTTTTGGCCACCATCATGCATCCATCCCAGTGGCAGTTTCGTTGGTGGTCAAAATCTGTGAAAATGCTTCTGCTGCATGCAATTCCATTACCAACCGTTTTGAGGTCCAGCCAGCCCAGCCCGTCTATGTCTCTCTACCCCCAATTAGAGAGCCGCTAACGACTCCTTTTAGTCGGAAGCCCACACACAGACACCCACACACACACACACGTGGAAAAACTTTCACAAACAGCCTTTGGGCAGGGCTGGTCAGGGCTGTGCAGGGCAGCGCAGGCGAGCGGAAGAGGAAACAAAAATCGAATTTTATGTCGCTCTGTCAAACACAAGCCGAGAATCTGTTTATATATCGCTCAGCGACAGGTCCTGGTCCTGGGTGCTGTGTCCTGGGGTTGCTAGCTACCCCGCCTCCCTAATACGGTTAGTCCATCGACTAGAAGCCGTGGTCTCCTAAAGTTTATGCCATTTAAGCATAATTTGCTTAGCCCAGCGTGCCTGGAGATGGGTAACGAGGAACGGACCCGACTCTCCGCTATGAGTAGACCGCAAACTGAACGAACACGCATAAAATGCGCCAGGAATATTCTTTTCGCGTTGGCTAGGCGAATACCAGTTTAAAAGGCAGCGAAGGGCACCCCTTTTCGATCAGTCTGAACGTATGAAAGATAGGATTTCTCTTGGATTTTTCATGTGAGCACCATGCCACATTTGCTAGGGTATCTGTGGCTTCGGCCTGGCAGCCTGCCCTCTCATTTTCATTTCTGTTGTACTGCCAAAAGGTAGCGGCTCCCATGTGGGTACACACACCGCCTATAATTTATGCAACGCCGCATTTTCATGGCTCATCCACGCACACATACATGTGTACATACATCTCCTTGAGTGCCGAAATGAAGCCGCCTGCCGGAAATCAACAAAAATTTATTGAGCATAAATTTGAATCCTGCCGATGCTTTCTGCCTGCAGCCCCCCCACTGTGGCGCATTGCTTTGTTTCCTCTGGTTTTGTTTATGAAAGCGTTTTATAGGATTTTAAATTGATTTTATTCTCATTCGTACTCTCATTTATTTGGCTCTGATTTCCTTGCAGCTTCCGCTTTTGTGCCCAGTCTGGTGGGTCTCTCTCCAAATTACAGTTGGCATACAAATGAAGACATGAAATGTCCGGACCGGGCAGGGCATGGCAGGGCGACAGCTGTTGCTTTTGTTCGGGGAGATTGTGCAGAGTGTGTGCGACCCCCCAGATGATTGATGGGCGAGAGTGGGAGGATGCGCTCAGGTATAAGGATGCTCCTCTCTCCCTCTGCCCAGTCCACAGCCCGAGTCTCATTCTCGTTTTCATTTTCCTCGATGCTCGGCTTTCAATGGGAATTCAATGAAATGCTTTCTTATTAACAAAGACACAAACTCTCCGCTCCGCCATCTTCCATTCCGATTCGCTCCCATTTCTTTGTCTAGTTTTCCACAGTCCCTATTTGTTTGGTTTTTTTTCTGGACACTGTCACTTTCAGTTGTGCCACAAAAATTGGGCGCGATAATATCTAATCATTACTTATCATTATTGGCCATGTCGTCGCCCTCCTTCGCTGGCCATTTTGCTGTTCGTGTGGGTAATGGACATTCCTTGGGTGTCTGCCTTGATTTCCAGTCTGTCGTCCTGTATCTGTCAGACAATTCACTCGAATGCCCTCCACCCAACCCCAACGATTACCGAGCAAATTAAATTAGTGAAAATGCCGAAACGAGGCTAAGGACTAAGGCAGGTACGAGGCAATATAATTGAGCTTGTGGTGTGGGTGTGGTGTGCGTGTCTCAGCCTGTGTGTGTGTGTGTGTGGGACATATGTTGAATCCGTTAAAAATGCTAGCAGGTGTCGACAGCCAATTGGTCCCCGGGGTACCAGCACCTCCAGTCGCAGTCGCCGCCCAAGTGCCACGAAAGCCATCGCCTTGCACAGGCTAATTAGGTTTAATGGCCAGAGACCATTTGGCTAGTCGCCGTAGTTAAAAGTCAAATGCCAAAGGGGTTAACAAAAGAGCACGCCCACATAGGTCAAGGGTAGAGCGGGATAACAATGCGTGGGACAGTCTGTGGCACGAAAGGTTAATATAAAATTACCCTTTTGCTATCTAATAAAATAAAATAATATCTAAATAGAGACATTGCGCGCTTCTCAACCACTTGAATACGTTCAAAATGCACAGATTAACCGTATTAAAGCTGAAAGTTGCTCAGGAATGTTAAGTTTACATAGGCTATACAGGAAACAGTCACACACATTGGCATCCACCATTTTACATGCCTTACACACCCAAAGCGGGTCGAAATCTTCGCTATGAGAGAGCTTTCGTCACACAAAAAGCTTCATTTTAGGTATGGGTAAAGGCAAAGAGGATATAGGAATTTTGGGAAAGAGGAAATCAAATCAAAACCAACGACAGGTGAACACCCCCAATGCCTACTCGTATTCCCAGTGCTATTACTCGCATATCCTTGAACTGCTGGCGCGCCAGACCCCGACATAGACCCACTACAGGGAATCGATCAAACGCTGACTTTTGGCATGGCACCCACCTGGCAGCGAGCCGAAACCAATGCAACGCGAATTAAAGCAGGTCAGCAAACTGGCAGCGAACCAACCAACGACTGAAGGAATTTCCCCGTCAGTTAGAGTCGAAACAGCGTCAGCATGAGCGCCAACAAAATCTTCCTGCGCTACTATCCGCCAGGTGGGAAAGGTCATCGAGCCGAATACTCAATGAATATATTTTATTTCCTGTTTCAGGTCTGGCCATTAATTACCGCACGGCAAAGGGCAGCGAGCGAGTGCGACACTTTGATCTGCTTGACCTAGATTCCAAGTAAGTACAGTGGGCGCCATGGAGCGAGTGCCCTGAACCTAAAATCACGAATTATTCTTCGACCAGGACAGACATTGAGCCGCTGGCTGACAAGATCCTACTACAGACAATGACTGAGGCGGCGGAGGAGCCACCGGAGGAGGACGAGGACAAGTCTTTGCCCTGTGTGCCCGCTAGTGGCAGCGTGAGCAGTTCCCAAAACACATTCAGTGCCCTGAAGCAGGCTCTGGGCAAGCTGCAGCGAAAGCTGCGGGAGCCCGTCAAGAAGAAGTTCTATCTGCACAAGTGCCACACCTCGCACATCCTGCCGCTGACCAATGTGTGCTTCGACCGCAGCGGGGAGCGCTGCCTCACCGGCAGCTACGATCGCACCTGCCACGTGATCAACACCCAAACGGCCGAAGTGGAGCACATCCTCACCGGACACGACAATGTGGTCTTCTCCGTTGGCTTCAACACACCGCGATGGTGGGTATAGCTCCCACGATGGCTGCCTGATCTCCGTTCTGCATTTTCAATCCAATATTCCAGCGACAAGATAGTGACGGGCTCCTTTGATTGCACCGCCAAAGTCTGGTCCGCCAGCAGCGGGCAGTGCCTCTGCACCTTGTTTGGCCACACCGCAGAGCTGGTGGCGACCGAATTCCATCCGCTGCACGGCCAGGCCATTGCCACAGCCTCCATGGATGGCACGGCACGCATCTACGATGTGGAAACGGCCCACGAGCTGCAGCAGCTTAGCCACCATGGAGCCGAGGTTATTGCCGCTCGCTACAATCGCGATGGGCAGATGCTGCTGACGGGCTCCTTTGACCACACGGCCGCCATCTGGGACACACGCACCAAGAGGTGAGTGCCAGGGTTCTGTTATGCTGCCAATCCGGCTAAGGAGTAACTCCCCCAACAGCTGCTGCCATCAGCTGCGGGGCCACAGCGCCGAGCTCTCGAACTGCGTGTGGAACTTCAGTGGATCGCTGATTGCCACGGGCTCCCTGGATCACACGGCTCGGCTTTGGGATGTTCGGCGGTTGGATCAGGAGCTGCATCTGGTCTCCAAGCACAGCGACGAGGTGCTGGACGTGGCCTTCGATGAGGCGGGCAGACTGCTGGCCACCGGCAGCAGCGACTGCACGGCGCGGGTCTGGAGCCTGGACGGGGCCTCTGAGCAGCTGGAGATGCTGTCGCTGATGGCGGGCCACAGTGACGAGGTGTCCAAGGTGTGCTTCAGCCCCAGCGGATGCATGCTGCTCACCGCCTCGGCGGACAACACGGCCCGTCTGTGGCTGACCGAGTCGGGGCACTGCTCCCAGGTGCTGGCCGGGCACGAGGCCGAGGTCTTCAGCTGTGCCTACAGCTATGCGGGCGATGCGATCCTCACGGCCTCCAAGGACAACACCTGCCGCTTCTGGAGATGATACGACTGGTACACGGTGCAGCTAAACGGAGAGTAGCTGGCCCCAACTGGGAATGGCAATAAATCCGGAGAGATCGGCGTGGGGTTTTTCTTGTATCAACATTTACTACAAACTCGAGCGTAATTTTGCTTTTCTCTCTCAAGGTTTCATCATCAACTTGCTTATAAATTAATAGTTCTTAGCTTTCATTCTCGTTTCTTTCAGATCGGACATTATTGTGGATTCTCTTTGCATTTTTTTTTTGTTTGTAAATTTTCTTAATCGCTTTCTTTCTTTCTTTCTTTTGTTTTCCTTAAGGTTTAGGCTTTACTTTTTCGCATTTCCATATATAGATAGTTACAGGTTTGTTTTGCTATTTTGGGTTTTTCCATTTTTTTTGTTTTCTTTAGTTTAACATTTTTAATTTTTACTTTACATTATTAAGTGTTCGCAATAGGCTGGCGACATCTTTTTCCATATACATATATAAAAGTGAACAAAAAGTGTTTTTCAGTAACAAACATTTTACAACTTACAAAAGTCCGCATGGTTTCGGAATCAATATTAATTAATACATCGTTTTTTGTTTTGTTTTGCTTTTAAATAATAAACGTTCTCTCTTGTACACAAATGTTTCGCGGCGAGGGGCGGGGCTCTCGCGCAATATTATCCTTCCTCAAATTGATTTCACTTCGCTTTAAATGTTAGTTTTAATTCGCGTTTTTCTCTCTTTTCCTTTACGACTAAACTGGAGGAGCTCAGAGGCGGGCACAGTAGACAGTTGGTTTGATGATTGATTTTTTTTTAGTTGTTATTTAATGAGAAGTAACGGAACGATAGATCACACAGTCACAGACACAGTCACAGAGGTTGAAACATTCACATTGAGTTGGCCGTGGTCTGTGCTCAGACAGATGTGTCTCCCCGCTTGCTTATTAAGTGTTGGTTTAGTGTGTGGAGGAGGGATCCTTGTATATCCTTATTGTGTGGTGTGTCGGCTTTGAGCCATCCACTGCATCTTATTGAACTTCTCTGCTATCGGTGTTCGCTTCTAGAACTCATCTATATTAGAGGGTCGGTTCGTAAATTGTGTTCTGGTGTATCTGCTTGGCTGTGGTACTGTTGAGTGTGGAGTGTGGAGGGCGCGGACAGGACAGGCCTTCTCATATAAACTATAAATGTATCGTAATGCTTATTATTATCATTATTAGTAGGTTTTTCTTTAGCGTTTATCAAAGTAGAAAACTGTTTGGTGTGTGTTTTGTGTTGGTTTCGCATCGTTTCGTTCATGTTGTGTGTGGGTGTGTTGGTGTTGAGTTGTGTTGTGTGGTTTGCTGTGGCATTTAAAGATCTTTCTGTTCAGGTTGCTGCGTTTGTTTAACTGGTTTCTATTTAATGGTTTGTCTGCAACTCAATGCGTTGGGCTCTGCAAGAAACACAAAATCACAATTATTAACACTGATGGCGCGAGAGTGTGGAGCGTTAGAAGGCGACACGGCGGGCACAGCCAGGACGCAGGCGGATTACATGAGGTTCAGGATTAAAGTAGGGACAGGGTAGAGATGCAGTTAACATGCAAAGCGTACATGCGAGCAGCTCGAAATCTCGATACGAAACGAAATGAGTGAAAGCAAGACAGGTTGTGAGACAGAATGAGAGAGAGGCGGGGGGAGTGTGGTGTGGCATGGGAGGACAGGACAACAGCATTTGCCTTACATTTAGAATTTATGAAGCTGAGGAAGTGTTTAGTTATCGTTTGTTCACTTGTTGCTTGGTTGACTGATTGTTTGTTTGATTATAGTTGGTTTGGAAATGAACAATATTAGGTATTACAAAACTCATATATCTTCAAATGCATACAGCTAGAAATAAAAGAAAGAGAATACATAGGTAAGCAAAGCTGTCGGTCGGTTGTACAATGCTTCAGTGGAGCTTCCCCTCCCGATAAATGGCATGCAAACGAATACGAATGGGTAAAACGATTGCAATTTGGGATAAAATGAACATTGGGTGTGGTTTGGGTGTGGGTGTGCGTGTGTCGACTGCCGATGCGAGCGATATATATCCTGTAAATCAAGTCCACTGCTGATGGGGCTACCAACGAACGATCTACCAACTTATAAGTACAAAAGCAATTCAAATAGAATATTGTTGATGATGATGATGATAAGCGATAACAAAACGTGTGTTAGCAGTGGCAAAAGCGCGGCAAGCGTAGGTTATAGATTATAAAATAGATTGCGTACTTCACATGGTCGATCCGGAAACTCTTGCTTGAATGTGCGCTCGATAACGTGATATCTGCAATGGGAATGACAAAACGATTTACAATCAATGGGATTTATTTTTGGGACATGATCAGCGACTGCGACACTCACTTGGACTGCAAACCGCCGCCGGGTGGAAGACCTTCAATGTCGTCTTTGTTCTGCATACACTTCAGCAGATCCAGGTAATCGGTTATCTGGTTAGACTCGATCTCGTCTGCAACAAATCAGAGAATAGACAATGTTCAATGGACGTCGTTCAATGGTTCAATTCAAGATCTTAGCTTACGAGATTTTGTATAAATAAATGTAGTTGTATGTACACATAAATGGTTCATAATAAAATACGATCGAATTATTACATATTGAAGCTACATCAAAGCAAATGCAATATATAGGTTAACAAACACTTTTTTTGGATAAACTAGCAACTAAAATGCAAAATGTGTGGCTGGAACTGAGGGGAACAAACCAAATGGTAAAAAGGTCAAACAACAGAAAAGTATACCATCCTGGCAAAGAGTTCTAGTCTATTAGGGAAACTGGGATTGGATTGGGAAAGTCCTAATTCCAATTCGAAATCATTTCCATTGGCCCAATAAACTGTGTGTACCAGGAATTATTATATATGAAAAAAGGCAAGGCAGGAATACTCTCTTCCCAAGAAAACGATTTGGATATGCGGAAAAATAAACTTGAAAAGTGATTTAAATTGGAATTAGTTTTTTGGTCGTCTGGGGAGCATGCAGTCAGCCGTTGGATGGCGTGGGGAGATCTCTTGTTATACAGTTAAGAATAAGTAAGACAACAACTCATTAGAAACGGGCTGGGGCTGTGGCAGGATCTGGATAGGGTGTGGGTGTGGATTGGACTGGAGGCAAAATGGTTCGCAAAATAAAATCAAACCAATCAATCAACCAATCGATAAGATAAACGAGATAACGAAATGACAAAGAATTGCTTTCGATATTTACAAACTACAAAATTATAGACGTACCTTATGCTCACACATCTTAAAATTTGTAATGCTTTCTGTTTCTTGTTCTTGCATTGTCTTTGACACGCCCATTTGGCTTATGCGCCTGCCTTTTTTTCTGGCAAACTGGCAAATTCAATTCAAATATTTGTGGATTTGCAGTACGATGCGCGAAGAACAACAACCATTAAACAACGGAATAACGCGCGAAGCTAAAATATTCTCTTTGGTAAATTACTTTAAACAATTTGTAGGGCATTAGTTGGAGGAGGCTGGCTCTTGAAAAAAATTAACTCGGGTGGAAAATGAATTGATTACAAATGATATATTCTGAATTTGTGTGTGAACCAAAAGAAAACTGTAAACTGTAGGAAGGCAAATTAAGGCAAAAGGCATTAAGTTTTTGGCTGTTTGGAGTTCTGTCTTGTGTTGTGGTGTAAATGGAAAATAAAAATAGAAAGCAGCGATTGCACATAACTGAAAACGGAATCCAACAGAAAAGCAGACAAACACTTTTTGTTTGGTTTTCGAATCGTTCATTTAACTTATATTTTTTTTTTTGCTTTTCCATGGAATTATTTGATTGCATCTTTGGTGATTCATTAATCTATTGAGTTTGTTTGTTTGTTTGGATGTGGGAGTGTCGAGTGTCACCTGTCACGTGTTACGTGGCGGCTGCCTTACACCTACAAATATATGCCCCCGGACCCGCAGGTCTCAGAGTTATTGCTCTCTAGTACATGGTACAGTCATAGGTTGATCTCTGGGTTAGCTTCGATCGATCCAATTGGTAAATCATTGGTGATGTAAAGTAAACTCTTGCTTTCGATTACAACGAGCACAACAATTGGTGAGCATAAGGTTTACAAATTTTGCTTTTGCATTTGCTTTTCATTAAAACCTAATTGTGTATAACATTCAAAACCCTCCTAGACTACTGGACTACTTTAGGCTACTTTAGTAATGGTAATTTGTCTGGACATTCGAGTATTTCATATCATCGTTGGTTAGATGCTATATGTATATGTATAACTAAATAACTATACAACTATATAAATTTGTAATTATTTATCTACTTTGACCAGTGGTGGGGCGCGGCATGCGATTTGCTATTTGCTATATTCAATATTCTATGTGTAAATTATATTGTATACAATTGGATTAAAGTAATTGTCTATGTATATCAACAACAAGGTCACACACTTCGCACATTTAGCCGAAATTCACTTGGGTGTTACGAATACTGTCGCTTGACTCCTTAGGGCTCTAAAGGTATCTATCCTATTATTGCTGTTTCTTCCTTTGGGGATATAATACTACAACTGAATCGATTCTGCCTGGGCCTCGCGCACATCGCTGAGCGGTTTATGTTTAGTAAAAATATATTCATGTTTGTCGGCAGTGCCAGGTTAAAGTCAATTGTTCCTTTAAAGGCTTTCCCCAGCTAATTTTACAAAATATCTACTGCTGGTAGCGCCACCGAGGGGTCGATGTCTTCTCTCAACTCGTTTCGCTTAGAAACTAAGTGTTAATTTGCTTTGCCTACTAGTTACATCAATTCCAAGGGTTTTCTATTTATTTTGAGTGTCGTCAATACCTGGGCTCGTTTGAGATTGCAATTTTCTTTTAATTGATTTGCATCGGGGCATGTGTCATCAGTGGGTATCATTCTATACATATGTATGTATGCATGTACATATATACACAAAGGTATATGCAGACGGGTCAATTAACTACTTAACATTGGGCTCGGGTTCATCGATAATTGTTGTCAATATCTATGGTCGGTCGGGGATTGGTTGTATGCTTATGTAATGCTACAACTAAATGGGGCTGGATTTCGCGCATACATGGAACGCTTTTGGCAGTTGCTGTAGCAAACAAACACGTGTATAAATAATACTATATAGCTGGCATACACAAAACACACACACACACACATTCGTTCGGGTCAGCCGCACGCACAGCCAGCAGATATGACAGGCCAACACGCTATACGGTTATTCACTATGCATTAGCGATAGGATATAGGAAAGGTAAACACACACACACACCCGCACACACTTGGGTATTTACATAACTATATACAAATATATATCTGAGTGGCATTGGTAATGGCAATGTTTTGGTTAGGTTGGGTTTCGATCTACTTGGAAGGAACTATTCATTGGAGTCGAGTGGCATTTGCATTCTCGGATATGCAGCAATATGACTATCTAAGGAGTAGGTTAGATGTTATAGCGTACTATAACGCTAGATGAGCTAGTTGGGGCGGGACAGAAAGAAAGGAGGGCCTTCGTTTATCGTATTTTCCCTGTTGTATGAGTATGTGCTTGTTACTTTTAAGGTACATTGTATACGTATTTCGTCTGACCGCGCGCGTCAATTGAGTATTCGATTCAGGGGGAGAGGGTGAGAGAGACACACACACAGAGACTACAACGCCATAGATCAAGAGTTAACGATTAGTTATAAACAGAGTAGACGACTTAGACAACCTCTTGTGATCTTCTCGATTTGTTTCTCCAGCCGAAGCTCAGCCTCTATCGCCTCTTCGGTTGGCTTCGGTGCTCCGGGGAAGGCAATTATAATGATGCTCATGTTATCGCGGCTGCCCTGTGATTGCAAAAGAAAGAGATTTGGTATCAGAGAGAGGGATAGATCATCCGAATGGTCTGTAGAGCAACTACTCACCTTGTGCAAGCAAGTGTCCACCACCTGATTGGCAATGCTCACTAGATCGCTGGTCACCTTGAGCCTCGAGTGGATGAAGCTGCACACATCCTCGTTGGTCATCACATCCCATATGCCGTCGCAGGCGAGCACCAAGAACTCGTCGGTGTCCTGGCGGCTTTGGCAGAAGATTTCCGGCTCGGGTGAGACCAGCTGCTCGCACTGCCCCTTCTCCTTGACGTTCTTGAAGTCGTAGTCGCCAAGGGCTCGGGACACGGCCAGGGTGCCGTTTACGCGCTTGATCATCACACTGCCGCCGGCATTGTGTATGCGCTCCTTCTCCTCGGGCAGAACGGGCTTGTGGTCCTGCGTGGCAAATACCGGCGCCCCCTGGCGACACAGCACGGCGCGCGAGTCCCCACAGTTGGCGATATACACCTGCGTCGAGCTGACAAAGGCGCACACGGCGGTGGTGCCGCCGCACTTGGAATCCTTGGTGAACTCGGGCAGGTCGCGCATCACCTCGTCGATGCGCAGGAAGCCGGTACGTATGCCCTTCACATGGTCGCCGCTTATGAACTCCTCCGTGTGCACAATGCTGTCCAGGAGATGCTTGGCACAGTGCTCAGACACCTTGCAACCGGCATGCCCATCGAACACGGCGAAGAAGCTCCAGTCGTTCAGGGCATTGTCCAGCCCCACGCGGGCATAGTAGGCATCCTCCATTTCACAGCGCCAGCCCTGCATTGAACTGACGCCAAAGAGCAGCTTGTTGCCCTCACCTTGATCATTGTGTTTGGCGGTTTTCGGCTTATCCAGGAATCCGCCCATTTCTACTGAACATACTGTGTGTGTGCTGGAGTTGGGAGGAATTGGCTGCGGTCTGCTCTCTTCTGCCACAAAGAGATGCGTGTCCTGCAAGTGAGGGAGCACCAATAGGAATTAGTGGAATCGTAATCAATATTCACCCATGGATGCATGTGTAGTCCTGCCTTGAACTTGACCTCATGCGCGCGACAAACATTTCCCACCGCTCTGTTCCCCCCCTGCCGTTACAT
Source organism: Drosophila ambigua (assembly GCA_018150905.1). NCBI lineage: Eukaryota > Metazoa > Arthropoda > Insecta > Diptera > Drosophilidae > Drosophila > Drosophila ambigua. The sequence continues at coordinate 3,594,930 of JAECWS010000086.1, forward strand.
GTGCAACTTTTGACTATATTCGTTACTTTTGTTGTTTCGCTTCCGGTTTACCAATCGATTTATCAAGGACGCGTGGTCGGTAGGTCCTTTCTCTTCGCCGTCGACCGATGGCTAAATTTAGCCGAAATACAGCTGCTATTGCGCCGGCACGCCCACATGCTCACATGCCCACTGAGCTGGCCTCCGCGTAGGCGTAAGCTTCATACTTGGCTCCAATTTTGTTTTTTTTTCGCGCAATTTCAGCGCGCGACATCTTTCACAGGAATTTACCCCTCCGCGACCGATTCTTTAACAAATAGTTTTTTCACACGTGAGAAGCAAAAAGAGAAAAATGGAAAATAGCTGGCGGTGCCGCGGCAACCTGGTCATACAAAAAAACACACTGGGACACGAGATTTATAAACTTTTCGGCGCTGAGAAAAAGGAAACCTTCACTAGCATTATTTTTCACCTCGCAAATTTACAGTTGATGGTCTTCCTCGTCGCTTGCCCGCCTTGCCGCCGCTCAACCGACGTCGTTGTCTCCTCGTTCGTAGCTTTTTTTGCTGGTTAAATACGTCCGTGTGTGTGTGTGCTGCTGATTCTCATCAAGCGGGTGCGCGTGTGTGTGATTGACTCTCTGTATTCGCGTGTGCGGATGTGTGCGTGCGCCGTAAGTAAAATTTAAGAACCAAAAATGTCTTCTGCTTTCGTTTTGCACATCACCGAAACCGCGTTTGGCGTTTGTTCGATGGGCGGACAAGCGGAGCGCTGATTAAAACTTTCGGAAGCAATTTCCGTGCAGTGACGAAACGAAAATACAATTTTTTCTAATATTTTGACAAAAAACACGCAGTGTGACCGCACTGCACAGAAATACCATACAGCTGAGGCACACAATTTGGACTTCTCGATATCAATAGTTTTACCGATACTATATGGCGTCATTTTCCTGCCAACTCTAAAGTCGTAGCTCATCTCTATCCCGCCGATCCCGCAGAAACAAAACAACATTTTAAAGCAAACATTAAAACAAGAATCAGAATGATATTATTACGGCGCCAAAAAAGTCAAGTAGACCTATCGATAAAATATACCGTCTGGCCCTCAGAAATATACGAAATATACCATGTGCTTATAAAAATATCCCGTAAAGTATATAATATACCGTAAGCGGTCACCCTGGCAGCGAGTGACGCACATAAGTGTTGGAAGTTAAATTATTTGATAAATTAAAAGTTTTTCCCTATAAATAGGTTAATACACAATTCTGCAATCAGCAATATTAGAGATATGTCCGTTCCATGTACGCACTCATTTCGCCTTACAATAGTTGAACACCCTTAATAACCATCGACTACACTATCGATAGACTACAAGGTATTAAAATTAACCACATTTTTATTTAAATACGTGCATGTGCAAATTATGTGGCTTGGCTTGGAACATTCACAATAGAACCAATCAGTTATTCTGATAGGGGCGATTCCCAGCTATGGAACGAAAAAATTCAAACCGATAGATAGTATCGGAATGCTCATAGTGTGGCCTCTCAGCGACAGAGGGCGCCAAAGAACTGTTGGGATTTCAAACGTTGAAACAATAACTGTTTCTCTGATAAGATCGCCGCGAAAATTTCCCTTAATTGCCTGTTTTCCGCCGAATATCATATCAATAAAAGATTGAGCATAAAAACTTTAAGCAAAAAGATTGAGCATAAAAACTTTAAGCAAAAACCATTTCTCGGAATTCATAGTGTTTCCCCATGCCAACAGCGGGTGCCAATAATCTATTGGAAATAGTCGTTGCAGTTATCTTTCATTTGAAAAATATTTAAAAGTGTTAGACTACATAATTCGACAAATTAATCACACCTTCCGCAAAAACATTTTATGAGTGTGTGTGGGGAAGAACGCGTTGGTTTTGATAAGAGCGCTGCTTCTATACTTCTGTTGAAAATATGAATAGTAAAAGTACACCCGATAATAGGGCGATAATAAATAACCGAATGAAATCTCAATTTGAGTGTATAAAAGGCAAACATTTCAAATTTCTCGCCACACTTCATTCACCAAGCGGTTCGCGTTAAAATGTTCTTCAAAGTCTCGACTCTTCTGCTGGCCTTCGTCGCCCTGGCCGCCGCAGCGCCCAGCTCCGGAATCGCCCTTTCGACCAGCCTCATCGACTTCATGATGCAGTCGCGGGCTCTGAGAACGGCCACCACCCTCAACTTGAACTGCTTCGACTGGTATTTGCCCATCCTGAAGGGGCAGTCCGACCAGTACGAGAAGGACTACAAGGTCTGCGCGGACAGGTTCGATGTCGACAAGTGGCTGGCCGACACCAGCTACGGCATCGCCCGCAATGGAATCGACTCCCAGGCTAGGCAGACCTGCGCCGCCCTGGAGCGTTGCTCGTACCAGGCTGATGACTCCAGTGCCCTTGATTGCTATTCCCAGACCGTAAGTGAACAGTTGCCGGAACCCCAGAATGTAATCTAACCCTTTCCCCTTCGATTCCATTCCGCGATTCGTGTAGGCTCCCGAACAATCTGCTATTCTGGCCAGCATCGGCAATAATGCGACCGATCTCAACAAACAGCTGCGCAGGGATATCGCTCTCATCAACTTAGAACTGGATTCGTGCCAGACCAAGGCCGAGAGGGTGTACAAGGAGGGCTCTGCCGCCAGCTTTGAGGAGCTGAATGCCTGCTTGGACGACGATAACTGGATCCAGCCCAACAGCACCGCTGTGTCCAGTTGAACGATTGTTGGGGCTAGCTTTATACACAAAAGCCAAAGCTCCAATCACAGCATTTCAACCACTTCTGTAATATTTTTCTGATTGTGCCTTATTCCTTCCCAAATTCCCAAATTACAGTGTGTCACATCTTGAAATTCAACGAGTCTGGTGTTTCATTTTAGAATGCATATACTCAAAGGGAAGGCAGCGCAGTCTTCTTCCTGTCGCATACTTCGTTAATATATGAGAAAGATAAACCGTGAAGAGCATTTATATTTAAGTAGTGAGGCAGGCAAAACAAAAAACTTATTTGAAGATAAAATTGAGTCGAAAACCACACCTATTCGTACGTTGATTGTTTAATCTAATAATAAAAACAAGAGCAGCGTGTAATTAAAAGATAATGTGAGAAGGTCTGATGTGTGATGAACCACCAGGGGCGTATAAATAGGGGCAGGGCGATCGATGTCAGGCAAGTTCTGTTCCAAACATGTACCAGAAGTCATCCCCGATCGTGGTGCTCGCCCTATGCCTGAGCGTGGCACTGGCGTTCCGCCTGCAGGCGCCACCCCACAAGCCGCAGGCTCACATCCAGGAGTTGAAGGCCGAGAACGAGGTCCTGGCCAGTGCACACAGCCAGGGTTCGAACCTTTGCTTCAACAAATACCTTCCAATTTTGGATACCATCAACGCCGCGTACGAAACCGATTTCGTGGCCTGCATCAGCACCTATGAAAACGCCAGTGTCGCCGTCCACGCCAAGTACACTTCCGATTTCGAGGAGATCGTGAATAAATCGGAGAGCTCCTGCAGTAACCTGCACGCGTGTCAATATTGGTCATATTCGTTAATGCCCATCGAGGATGTGCTGTCAGGACTCGATTGCGCCAACACTGTGGTACGTGATTGGCCACAGTACGCTCTTTAAATGTCCGTTTATGCGGCTCCGATTCTTTTCAGGCTGCCGATGATGCCAAGACCTTTTACAACATCTCAAACACTGCAACGGAGCTCGCTGCTAAAATCCAGGCGGACTATCTGACCATCGAGAGTACGAAGGACCTATGCTTGGTCGATGCGGAGAGGAACTATGTGGAGGGAACGACCAACACCTATGAGCAATTGAATGCCTGCCTGAGGGACGATACCGCAGCAATAGCAACAACAACAACAACTAAACAGCCTGCAATAAATACAACTGAGCGTTCCGATGCTCGTATTTATGATAGAGCTCATGCATAAAAGATATTTGTAAATTCAATGAATAAATAAAAACCTCAGGCAAATCTAATTTGGAGTTTAAATTTCTGCGAGAGATTTTGTATTAACACTTGTACTTTCGTGTTAACTTTGAGGGAAATGGAGTTCTTGGAGTGGTTTTTGATATGATGTCGCAAAAAGAAAAGAAACACCAATTTGAAAAATCTGTAGCTTCATGATATTAGCCTAAAACATATAAAATACCAGTCTAGTTTCAATTGGGACTGAGGGACCTATGTATGCCGCCAATTTCCCTTTGCTTGTACTTCTATAATTATAAATATATAATTATTTAAGTAACTAAATATACAAAATAAAAAAAAAATATAGTTTTCCTCACAACGTCCAGTAACTCATTTAAAACTAAAATTAATTTGTAATTTGTTTGGCTCACAATTTGAAGAGTTTTGGATACGATTTAATTTCGTCCTTTTTATTTACATTTACACATGGATTGCAATATATTGTGAAGGCTATACAGTACAGCTAGATCGAACTATTCTAGTTTGCTATTCAAATAATTTATGGATGCCATTTAATATTATTTAAACTTTGGGGTCCTTCGGTTTCTTTGATTTATGGCAAGTACATAGCATATTTTATTTTTCGAGCGCATATTTCTATTGCAAATTTATTAATCCGATTTCAGAAGATAGTAACGACAGTGGAAAGAAAGACAAATTACAAATTACTTTTGACACAAACTAACTTGATGGTAAGCATCAAACTAAGATATATTGTATAGTGTGATGAACCATTAATTGTATAGAATTCAGTACATATTGTATTGTACTGGAGACACGGTTTTTGTTCGATTGTATAAAGGGCAAAAGATGGCATCCTCGAGCAAGTAAGTCTTATTTAATTGGAATATATTTAATATAAATAGGTTAATTCAAAAATTTGCAATCAGCAATTTTAGAGATACAATAGTTGAATATTTTTATTTAAAGCCTCAGATCGAAAAACTGTTTGCCAGCAAACGAATGTCATATATTCTACGAGCGGCCAGTGTGTGACCAGAGGTGTGCACTGCATTCCGAACGGTTACACTAAAAGTTGAAACAATAACTGTTTCTCTGATAAGATCGCCGCGAAAATTCCCTTAATTGTCTGTTTTCGCCGAATAGCATATCAATAAAAGATTGAGCACAAAAAGTTTACGCCAAATAAAGTCCGAGCAAAAACAATTTCTCGGAATTCATACTGTTTCCCTGTGTCAACAGAGGGGAACAATAAGCGATTGGAAATAGTCGTTGCAGTTATCTTTCAATTGAAAAATTTAAAAGTATTAGATAGTCATAATTTGACAAATGAACCACGCCTTCCGCAGAAACATTTTATGAGTGTGTGTGGGGAAGAACGCGTTGGTTTTGATAAGAGCGCTGCTTCTGTTGAAAATATGAATAGTAAAAGTACACCCGATAATAGGGCGATGATAGATAACCGTATAAATTTCCATTTTGAGGGTATAAAAGGCAAACATTTCAAATTTCTCGCCACACTTCATCCACCAAGCGGTTCGCGTTAAAATGTTCTTCAAAGTCTCGACTCTTCTGCTGGCCTTCGTCGCCCTGGCCGCCGCAGCGCCCAGCTCCGGAATCGCCCTTTCGACCAGCCTCATCGACTTCATGATGCAGTCGCGGGCTCTGAGAACGGCCACCACCCTCAACTTGAACTGCTTCGACTGGTATTTGCCCATCCTGAAGGGGCAGTCCGACCAGTACGAGAAGGACTACAAGGTCTGCGCCGACAGGTTCGATGTCGAGAAATGGCTGGCCGACACCAACTACGGCATCGCCCGCAATGGAATCGACTCCCAGGCTAGGCAGACCTGCGCCGCCCTGGAGCGTTGCTCGTACCAGGCTGATGACTCCAGTGCCCTTGATTGCTATTCCCAGACCGTAAGTGAACAGTTGCCGGAACCCCAGAATGTAATCTAACCCTTTCCCCTTCGATTCCATTCCGCGATTCGTGTAGGCTCCCGAACAATCTGCTATTCTGGCCAGCATCGGCAATAATGCGACCGATCTCAACAAACAGCTGCTCAGGGATATCGCTCTCATCAACTTAGAACTGGATTCGTGCCAGACCAAGGCCGAGAGGGTGTACAAGGAGGGCTCTGCCGCCAGCTTTGAGGAGCTGAATGCCTGCTTGGACGACGATAACTGGATCCAGCCCAACAGCACCGCTGTGTCCAGTTGAACGATTGTTGGGGCTAGCTTTATACAAAAAAGCCAAAGCTCCAATCACAGCATTTCAACCACTTCTGTAATATTTTTCTGATTGTGCCTTATTCCTCCCAAATTCCCAAATTACAGTGTGTCCATCTTGAAATTCAACGAGTCTGGTGTTTCATTTTAGAATGCATATACTCAAAGGGAAGGCAGCGCAGTCTTCTTCCTGTCGCATACTTCGTTAATATATGAGAAAGATAAACCGTGAAGAGCAACTATATTTAAGCAGTGAGGCAGGCAAAACAAAAACCTTATTTGAAGATAAAATTGAGTCGAAAACCACACCTATTCGTACGTTGATTGTTTAATCTAATAATAAAAACAAGAGCAGCGTGTAATTAAAAGATAATGTGAGAAGGTCTGATGTGTGATGAACCACCAGGGGCGTATAAATAGGGGCAGGGCGATCAATGTCAGGCAAGTTCTGTTCCAAACATGTACCAGAAGTCATCCCCGATCGTGGTGCTCGCCCTATGCCTGAGCGTGGCACTGGCGTTCCGCCTGCAGGCGCCACCCCACAAGCCGCAGGCTCACATCCAGGAGTTGAAGGCGGAGAACGAGGTCCTGGCCAGTGCACACAGCCAGGGTTCGAACCTTTGCTTCAACAAATACCTTCCAATTTTGGATACCATCAACGCCGCGTACGAAACCGATTTCGTGGCCTGCATCAGCACCTATGAAAACGCCAGTGTCGCCGTCCACGCCAAGTACACTTCCGATTTCGAGGAGATCGTGAATAAATCGGAGAGCTCCTGCAGTAACCTGCACGCGTGTCAATATTGGTCATATTCGTTAATGCCCATCGAGGATGTGCTGTCAGGACTCGATTGCGCCAACACTGTGGTACGTGATTGGCCACAGTACGCTCTTTAAATGTCCGTTTATGCGGCTCCGATTCTTTTCAGGCTGCCGATGATGCCAAGACCTTTTACAACATCTCAAACACTGCAACGGAGCTCGCTGCTAAAATCCAGGCGGACTATCTGACCATCGAGAGTACGAAGGACCTATGCTTGGTCGATGCGGAGAGGAACTATGTGGAGGGAACGACCAACACCTATGAGCAATTGAATGCCTGCCTGAGGGACGATACCGCAGCAATAGCAACAACAACAACAACTAAACAGCCTGCAATAAATACAACTGAGCGTTCCGATGCTCGTATTTATGATAGAGCTCATGCATAAAAGATATTTTTTAAATTCAATGAATAAATAAAAACCTCAGGCAAATCTAATTTGGAGTTTAAATTTCTGCGAGAGATTTTGTATTAACACTTATACTTTCGTGTTAACTTTGAGGGAAATGGAGTTCTTGGAGTGGTTTTTGATATGATGTCGCAAAAAGAAAAGAAACACGAATATGATCCACCAATTTTAAAAATCTTTAGCTTCATGATATTAGCCTAAAACATATAAAATACCAGTCTAGTTTCAATTGGGACTGAGGGAACTATGTATGCCGCCAATTTCCCTTTGCTTGTACTTCTATAATTATAAATATATAATTATTTAAGTAACTAAATATACAAAATAAAAAATATAGTTTTCCTCACAACGTACAGTAACGCATTTAAAACTAACATTAATTTGTAATTTGTTTGGCTCACAATTTGAAGAGTTTTGGATACGATTTAATTTCGTCCTTTTTATTTACATTTACACATGGATTGCAATATATTGTGAAGGCTATACAGTACAGCTAGATCGAACTATTCTAGTTTGCTATTCAAATAATTTATGGATGCTTCAAGGGTTTCTCCACCAAATCCCATTTAATATTATTTAAACTTTGGGGTTCTTCGGTTTCTTTGATTTATGGCAAGTACATAGCATATTTTATTTTTCGAGCGCATATTTCTATTGCAAATTTATTAATCCGATTTCAGAAGATAGTAACGACAGTGGAAAGAAAGACAAATTACAAATTACTTTTGACACAGACTAACTTGATGGTAAACATCTAATTGAGATATTATTGTATAGTGTGATGAGCCATTAATTGTATAGAATTCAGTACATATTGTATTGTACTCGAGACACGGTTTTTGTTCGATTGTATAAAGGGCAAAAGATGGCATCCTCGAGCAAGAAAGTCTTATTTAATTGGAAATGTTCGCACAAGATGGCCGGAAGGATGGATAGCAACAATTAATTAAGAGATACTGGAACTTAGACTTGACATTTCCTACGACAAGACACAATTAAGGCAGATACAGATTAGGCTCTCGCATGATCGCTATAAAAGGCCCCAGCACTTATCCATTGCTATCCAATTGTGAGTTCAACAACAGAGACCTCGCAATGCTTTTCAAACTCTCCCTGCTGATGGCGATGCTCGTCGTGGGCCTGGTGTTGGGGTCTGTGCCGAAACTGAAGCGTCCAACGACTCCGAAGATTCACAGATTGGAGCAACAGTCAGAGGTTCTGTCTGCGCAGAATCCTGCGACAACGCAAATATGCTTTGGCTACTATGGACCCGTTCTAAACAATGTTTCGACCAAATACGAGACTGATTACTCGCTATGCGCCGAGACCTTCGATAACTTTAGCGGCGGAATATACTGCAACTGGAACTCTACGCTCTATGAACTGGCCAGCGACGGAGACTATGCATGCGATACCTTTGCCGACTGCTCCACAATTGTTGACTATTTGGAGGCCTTTGAGTGCTTCGCCAGAGTGGTAAGTGGACGATGTCAGTTGCCTATTATCGAGATGGAGTCACATTTCGGCTGTTTGTCTCTGTGGCTGTTTTCTAGGGAGCCCAAGAGTCCAAGGCGATGTACGCAATTTCAGCAAATGCCACCGAAGCGGCTACCACCATTCATATGCAGCTTCAGGCGTTGGAGAACTCACTGGACATATGCCAAAATGAAGCTGAAAGACACTTTGTGGAGGATACGACTAACACGTATGAGAATTTGAATGGCTGCCTCAATGGAGATCGCCTGCCAGAAGAGTCGAGTCCTGAAAGTCCAGTCACACCTGGACCAGGTAATCAAACAACATTGTTATGGTAGTGGAACAAACTTGAAGAGCAAAAAATAAATTAGATTGTGCCTGAGTGGGTAAATCAATGTAATCAATTCCCATAGCCCATAGCCCTACTGCCCGTGGACCACCCATTCGAAATTTCGTAACCGAAACTATCCAACTAATTTCTTTTATGTCAACATTTTACGACAAGCTAGTTCCCACAGACAGGCCAAGATGACCGATATCGGGCTGGGATCGTGGCGGCTATCAATGGTCTCAACGCTCGCTGTGCGTGTGCACATCCTTATCCTTGGGCAGTGCCACACCCAGCCCAGCAACGTGTGGCAGGTACACACGGAAATCAGTTCGCCTCGGAGCCAAGCGTTTGTTGGTTTGCCTTTGAAATGTTGCCGACATTCTTTCTCGCCGGGTTCCCAAATTTTGCGCTTAATTAATTGTGAAATATGGGCTGGAAAATCAATTGCCAATTGCCAGTTTTCGCTCACAATTGAGTTGTAATCGTTGGCCAAACTCAACTTATGCAAGTGAAGTCGGGGCCAAGTAGGCGTCAAACTGTTGCTCTTGTTGCGGCTGTTGCTGTTTGGAAAGGATCGTCGAACTCTGGAGCCGGGGCTGCGTTCGTTTGCCGGCCGATACGACGACGTCGATGGAACTACTCGTACAATTGCCAGTCATGTCTTCATAAATTTTATTGAATTGAACCGCCTGCCGGGGCCCAGAGGCCTGGGCAGACGGGGCCAGGCATTCAGTCTTCAACATGCGCCAAAAACATACAAAACGGCTCCGCGTCTGAGCGGAGTCGGAGTGGAGTCAAAGGAGGAGGATGATGGCTTGGGGGTTGGCTGGACAGGGCTGGCCAGCGGAGGAGGAGTGCCAGTGCCAGTGCCTAGAGTCGGCCTTTGGGGCTTGCGTCTATTCCGACCATTTCATCTTTTGCCGACGGCGTATGGCTCATGTTGTACGTAGCCTTAAATTGAATCGTTACAAATTTTGTTGCTCGTTATAGCAAGCGTTTTATTGCTTAACCAGTTTTTGGCTCAATACTCAAATGCAAAGCAGACGCAAACGCAGACGCAGACATCGCCATCGCCGCTCATCGAGATCGGGCCCAGAGCCAAAACCAATCCAGAGATTATGATCGCTAAATGGTACCGAGTCCCAGTTACAGAACCGACCCCTAGCCCTCGCCCTCGCCCTCACTCGCGTTCTCGTTCGGATCTGCAGCAGAGGAATGGCCATGGCAGCCTCCTCAAACGGTAGCCTCTCGGGTACGCCCAGGCTGGCAGCGTTTAATAACTTCATTAAATGCCCTTTGACATTTATGCCAGACACACTTATTTATGTGTGTCCCCAGCACTCTCTCCTATCGCCGGACAGATCGGCAGGACAGGTAGCCGGCCAGTCGGCCGCTCGTCCGCTCGGCCGGGGGAACTCTATAAATTACATAATCATCTGATAAATGAAACTGTTTACAAGCCAAGACTCGAGGCAGAGGCCAGCACGCCCACAGTAGCCACCGCGGAGACGCGGCACGGGAAAAGGTCGCACGGCAGCGATCGACAATTCCTATTCGGCTGTCCTCACGATTAGTCTCTTTGCTGCTGCTGCTGCTGCTTCATTTAGTTCTATTTGATGGCATTTAGTTTTTTAAGAAGCAGCCCCGGAGTCAGAGCTAATTGCTCTAATTTCCAGCTAAGCAGACGCGATCCTGACATTCCTCTTGGCTCGCTGTATCCTTATATGTATCTCTCGCTCTCGCCATGCCATGCCATGCCATAAATATCGACTCTTGATCGGATCAGCGATCGCAGCTTGCGCCCGCCGATGCTTATCAAACGGTGCCTGAGCCCTGTCCTGGGATCCGAATTTGTCTCCGACTTTTTGTGTTTTTTTCCCCCCTCTTTTTTGTTGTTGTTTATTTTTGTCTTTTGGCTGTCGTCGGGCCTTTTGGCAAACAATGGTTCTGTGGCCGGCATTTGAATTTGACTTGGCCAAGCTCCAGCTCCAGCTTCAGCTTCAGCATTAAAGATTTATTACGCCCAATGCCCTACAATCTTGAGGGGACATTGCTCTGGCTCTCTCCTTATCGCAGACAGTTCTCTCAGCCACTCAACTGTGGGCGAGCACATGGCAACTCGAGTGGCGGACTCCAGCACTGTGTGGAGCGCTGTAATCAGAACTTTGATAGCACAAACGACTCATAATTGATCGGCTAATTGGGGCTGATGTGGAACATGAAACGGTAGGGAAGAGAGATAGGAAATTATCACTATTTAATCTGCTAAGAGAGTTCATTTTTTTCCTGTAAATTCTAGTACTAGATATGATAGTGATTTCTTATCAATCTGTCTTTGCCTTAACTTGCTGAGCTAATGAATCTGAAAATGAAAATAATACAAGAGCATTTAATGTTCGGCTTGATTGTGATCTGCTTTCAAGTTGCGAACTGCCGCTGTGATTTTTGCGTAGCCAAAAAGAAAAGAAAAAAAGAATAAAATCAGGCGAATAGTGATCGATATGCGGCGGCCATCCCGACAGAACTTCGTTATCGTTTTCATTGTTGCTGGAGCAGCACAGCACAAAATTATTATGTATCTCGAAGCGATTAACAGACGCATTTCAATTTTATTGCGCCAGATCATTATCGGAGCGCAGATTGAATGAACCTTTTTTTTCCTTTTTTTCTTTTCTTTTCTTTTTGCTGTTGTTTCTGCCGCTGAGGCTGAAAACTGTACGACAACAAATCATTAGATCATGATCATGATCTTAACAAAATGGTAATAATAAAAACGAAAACACAACAACAGGAACAGAAACCGAAACCGAAACCAAAACCGTCAAGAAAAGTCAGCCAGTCGATTTTGGCATCAAAGACAAACCGAAATTAACATCAAGGCGCGAAGAGAAACTTTCGTTGCCTTTCCAGACTGGGTCTTGTCCCCTGATTTCACCCAGTGCCACACTTTGGCCCAAAGAAGAACACCAACCTATCCTCATGATCCTCATTATGTGGATGATGATCATCCGCAGCAGCAGCAGCAGCAGCTAAAAGGAGGGAGACGTGCCATTGCGGGTGGCTTTGCTGATTAGACAACAAGTGTCTGGGCGGCCTGTTCAAAAGCCAAAGCCACTAATGAGATGGCCAAATGCTCATGAAACACCGAACAGAGCCCCATTCAGAAGGTGTGAAAATCGATTGGAACACCAACTGAGGCCTGAGGCTGGAACAGGGGCAGTGGGCAGGGGGACGGGGAGACTCGGTGAGCAAATAAATTAATCAAAAGGAAATCGGCGTTAAAAGCAAATGAGTTACCCACCGTTGACGGCTAATTCACATATGATTTATTTTATAAATTAGGCATACGGCAGCAGCGGCAGCAGAGGCAGCAGCGGCAACGTCAACGGCTGCGGCAGAGTCTCGCCAGCAGCAGAGATCAAAGATGGCACGCAGAACGGTGATCGCACTTAGCTCCACTCTATTGTCAAATAATCGCTGGGTTTTTGATCCCACCGCCGCTGCCGGTGAGCTCCTCTCAGGTGAGCGTTCAGCTGCGACAAAGCACTTCGGAAGCGGCTTCTGTGGCCCAAAACCCAAAAACGAAGCGGTTTAATTTGTTTGTGCAGCGGCAGCGTTTGTTAATGAAACGCTAAGTGGCCAACAGTTGTTTAACCAAGGGCCAAAACTGTTTGCCTCTGCCGGATTCGCCTGACAAATTGTTTGACTCCGACTCGGCTCGAACATTTGGCTGGCAAAAGGGTTTTCGGGCTGAGAAGTTCTCTCCTTCCATTCGAATCTGCCCGCGCTGCTCAGCATTTATCAATTTAAGAACACAACTTTATCGCTTAATCCCCGACTTTTCCAATTATGGCACTAAGAATATGTTTTCGCCCCCACCGCCCTTGCACTGTTTGCTTTGAAATTGATTTACACCAGAGGAGGAGGGTTAACCACCCGTAGCCAGAAAAAGGGCAGCCAGCCAGGCAGCCAGCAGCAACCGCCTCTGTTTATCCCATTCGTGCCACCCCTCAACGCGCAGCTCTATGATATATGTAATTTTGATAACGAGAGCATTTAACCCAGTGAGAGGCCAGGGCATCCCCAGATTCTCCCATCATTTGCCCGCCTAACGACCGCCAGTCCCACTCCCAATCCCTATGCCAAAGAGCAAATCCCAAGAACCCACAAACCACCCCCCACGCACACGAAAGGCTCCGTGCCATGGCCATGGTGGTGGGTGCCGTGCCACCACATCATCCTGTTGAACTCCCTTCGTCTGTCGACGCATATTAATCCAATTATCATGCACTGTGCACAAAATCACTTAATCGTTTCGAACTGCGGAAGGCCTCACCAGAACGAGGGGGCCAGGAGGCAGGGGGGCATGGCAGTGGGTTCCATTGGTTACACCGAAATGGTTACACTTACAGCATAGTTCCAGCGGTGCCTGCTTAGTATTGCATTTAGTCACTGCTATGCTGATTATGATTGATGGCGGCCGACAGCATAGAGGGAAAACTACAATAGTTGGAAATGTCGCCACTGTGACAGCTCCTAAATTGTTTCTAAATGCAATCATATCCAGATTAGACATAGAGTTAGGGATGCAACAATTGAAAAAGGTCTGACAGAGCTATGGCAATGATTATAGAAGACTGGGAATTGGGAAAGAGAACTCCAAAAATTGTTGTAGAATTAAAGGGATAATTTTCACATCTATTGTAATTTCAGAATAAATATTAAAGTATCCATAAAAAATAAATTTAAAAATGCCAAACCAATTCTCCTTCACTCAGTGATTGATCTAATTTGTATACTCGTCTGTGCAGCCCTTTCAGCTCAGAGCAGACCTGAGCAGCAGCACGAACGAATATCCCACGAGCCTTTAGCGAGAGCGAAACAATTTGATTTAATTAAAAAATTATGGGATTACATACATTAATGCTTGTCAAGGCAATATATATGCAAATTTCCCATACACAACGAAAGAGGAGAGAGAGAGGGAGAGAAAACAGGATGACAGGCAGCAGACTGCGGCGAGTGGCGCATATTAAAGAATATTTTATTTGCTTTTATTACACAGCACGCCCCTTACAGTTCACCCTTACCACCACTACCCATCTCCCCCAGCACCAGCTCCTGTCCGGCAATATCTGCGTCCTCCGCTCTGCACTTTTGCCTCCACTCACGTACCGGAAACTTGCAGCGCAGACGCTGATGATATGGAACAAAACTGAGAAAAAATGACAAGAAAGAAAGTTTTGTACGTCATTCCGACCATGGGATACCCTGGCTAGCACTACCTTCATATTTCATAGTCAGAGTGTCATATTTTTATTCCAAATTGTAGATATTATTGTTGTGAGCAGTCCAGGTAGACTTGGCTATATATTGACTATTACACCGATAGAAAAAAGCCCTGAAATTTTAATATTTTCACCTAAGTTTTAACATTTATGCCATTGATTTTCACCCAAGTGGTTGTATTAAAATTGAATATTTTTCACTTAAATTTTGATATATGGAAATACTTAAATTTAATAAATTCTAATAATTCTATTTTTTCTATCAGTGTATTTGTTACATACTTCTGAAGGAATAGAGTATACCCTTGGTACATCAGTACACGGCATAATAAAAACGTATAAAAGCAAAGGAGACGGAGACGGCAGCCCACAATGAGGCTGAGGCTGAGAATCTAATAAATTGTGGCACTGTCACTTGGCTTAGTGAAGGATAACTGGCCACACGCCCTCTGCCCAGCAAACAGGAGCAGCACCAACAAACAGTTACAACATTGTGCAGCAAGGGCTCATCAAAAATTCATAACGCGCCACGTAATAAAAATTATTCAAATTTTTCGCAGCCACCAAACCAACGATGGGGCGGAGGCGGGTGGCTGGGCTGGGACTGGACTGGGCTGGGACTGGACTGGGCTGGGTTGATTGTGTGTGTTTTGGCAGAGTCAACGAAATTGCGGTGATGTTTCATAAGGATGGCTGGCAAAAGGCAAGCGACAAACGCAGAAAAAGGACAAATCACACCCTCGATTATGATGCGCAAATATATATATATACATATATATATATATATACCCGTATCCTGGCTGGGGGGAAGGCAGGCACGGGCACGGGTTCGGGTTCGGGCACGGATGCGGACTTGGGTCGTGTGGCCAAACGGAAATTGAATGATTTTGCGCAACAGTCGCGGAAGTTGCTACTTTATAGTCATTTAGTGGTTGGACGACAGCCAGGCAGGACAATGCATCAGGGGCTTATCACATGCCAGGCTTCAGCCCCTGTCACAAGGGGATTATGGCCAAAAAACCGCACTCGTGAAAGGGACCGAGATCCAGAGAATATTGCTAAAATTTTAGAGAAATCGAAACCTCGGCTAGGATGTCCGATAACAAAATAAAAGTGCCGCAGGACACAGGACTGACAGCGTTGTCGCTTCCAAGAGGCGACGCTGTTTCCGCCGGAAGTGTAATTTGATACTTTTACAGCTTCGCACGAGTATCGCCAGCATCGAGCCGCGTAAAGGGGTGCGCGCCGGTCCACATCCTCCAGAGGCACGCTAATTTCTGCAATTGACTTTTAAACCTCGGGCGCGGAGGCTGGCCCACGGCTTGGCTTGACTGTGCTGTGCCACGGCGCCTGTCCGACCGACACAACGCACATAACGAGCTCCTTTTTTGTGCACAAAAATTGTGCATTTCAATTCAATTTCCTCTTGCATGCGAAATTGCACAGCGATGGCAGGGTAGAGTGGAGGCATTGGGAGTGGGAGATGAGGGCCTAGACCAGCATTGGCCGAGAGCCAGCAGCCAGAAGCCAGGCACGAGAAGAGCTGAATGAATGTCATGGCATACCTGTATGTGGTACAGTAGTCATAGCTTAGCATGGAATACCAGAAGTATCTGTGATACTAAATTAAATAAATAAAAGCCAGTTGGAACTCAAGAGTTGGGTAACTTCTAATGCCTCCAATATAAATCCTTAAACCACCTTTAAGTTGCTTTGACTTTCTCTGCTAGCTGGTGTCCACTGTGTGTGTGTGTGCCATATATTCCCAATTCTGTTGGCCAGTTTCCATGGCCTGTTTTTGGCCATTCAATGAATCGCTTTGGCTCCGGCTGTGGCTGTGGCTCTGGCTCCTGCCCTGGCTGCGACTCTCCTGTCTCCGTGGTGATGTCTGTGAGTGAGTGAACTGTCACAATTGACGTGGGGCGTATAAATTTTACATTTAACGAAAAACGTAATCGAATTGAGCGCGCTGTATATGGCCAGGCAGAGGAGCCACCACTCATCCAGGCAGTGAGGCAGCCAAACCAGGCATCCAGTTAGGCCCAGCCAGTTAGTCAAGCTGGCTAAGCTCGCTCTCTCTACCCCCTCTTCACCCTCACTCAATCTCTCCCTCTCTCTCTCTGTCTCTGTCTGTGTTATGAAGACATCAGGCGAGGCGCACGGCAATTTGTGGGACGCCACTGAGGAGCATTGGGGGCAGGGTGCACTATGCCAATTTGATGGCAGCATGCACAGAATGCATTTATCAAGCCCGATTGTTGGGCATCGCCGGATTGCCTGGACTCAGTTGGATTCAATGCCACTCGATGCCACTCGATTGGGCCATGTGCATTCCCAGGCTCACATTATTAACTGCGCGGATGCGTGTAATGGGCCACCTTGGAAAATAATCATCATAATGCCAGGGAGCTGTAGCTGTAGCGGTAGCGCTACCGTACATAATCAAGTTGAATTCAAATCCGTGGAGCTACCGTCGCCTGGGGACACATTTGGCCAACGTTTTTCAATCAGCATAAAAATTTATCAAATCAAATTCAAATAGCTGAAAATACCTGAATAAAAACGTGCGAATCAAATGCAAAATACTCCTTGTTACGGCTGATGCCTGACGCCTGATGCCCGATGCCTGATGCCCGATGCTGCTGCCTGATGTGTATAAAAATCGCATGACAATCAAATGCTGCTGCGATCCGGATGGAAATGAATGCCGGAGGACGTGATGTTTGTGTTTGTTCGGGTGCAAAATTTGCATGTGAAAAGATTCCGTTTCCATCAAAATGTCGTTGGGCTGTGCTAACAAAGTTAAATGGAATTCAAATCGATTAAAATGAAATCAAATCCAATCCAATCCAATCACCAGGCCAATCCAATGGCAGCTTTGTTTGCCTTCTGGGCAAATGGGCAAATCATTGCCGGCGGTGGAGGCTGAAGGACATCCATCGCCACCGCCACCGCCATCGCCTTCGCATTTGATTCCTGATTCAGCCAGCTGCTCACAAATCGTTTAACTCAAATTGACTTGTCAATATTTAATTAGGCGTTGGCCGGGTAACAAGATGCGGGTACTGCTGGCTTTGATGTCTCCTCGCTTCCTGCGGATTAGTTGGCGGTTTCCTTTACGCTGTGTTTGCCCGTGTTCGCCCTCACTCTCTCAGCGTATGCATACATTCAGTTTCCAACAATATGTGTGTGTGCTCTAAACCATCGCAGGAAGCCACTTGAGGACCTGATTTATCAGCCACTCGGGCGTATGCGCAACCCAATCACATTCCAAGCGGCAGCAGCAGCAGCGGCAGCATCAACTTCATCAATCAATCAATCGATCTGGCAAACATTTAACACAATATCTTCTCTTCTCACAATAAATGTCAAATGCTTCTTAATACAATTAAAGACCTTTGCCATATCGCTGGTACGACTGAGTACTACTAAGCATCCAGGCATTAAGAGGCTTAATTTTTTGCTGGCTCTGACTTTGATTTTGATTTTTGGGCAAACGCCTTGTGCCGCCCTTTGTCAAAAGGCACGTGAAAAAACGTGTCCCATTGACATTCAGCTTGATGAATGATCGGAGAAGCTCTAACAGAGACCCAGCGACTGGACCCTGACTGACTGCTGACACGTGACTGGTATGGGTTCGGTTCGGGCAAGGGGTTCTGGGGTGCTGGGGGTTGCAATCATTTGATATTTGGCCCGAAAAAGTGTGTGAGTTATGCACAGCAAAACTGCAAAAGGATAATGGGCATAAAGGAAATTGCTGAGATTGTTCTCAAAATTGGATAAGAATAACGCATCAAAGGATTGGGTTTGCGTACACAGAAAAAGAGTTGCACACAATTTTAGGTGACAGAAAACACAAGATATAACGTTCGATATTTGATTAATAGAATGCTGTTAATAGGGAATAAATCATCAAGTGATGGGAGCTCTAAATTCAGGTTCAGGTTGCCCAACAAATGATAAAAATGACCTTGCTAAATGTGCCATAGATCTCCGCTCGTTTTCAGGTCTCTGTCAATGTGCACACCTTTATTTAGACACATTTCGTTAACAGCATTATCGATGCCACAATTTGCAGTGTTATTGACAAAAGTGTCATGCGCCTCGCAGCCCCATGGCAAGACAAACACTTGGCACAGCATCAGCATCAGCATGAGCATGAGCACGAGTAGGAGCACGAGCCGACACTCACATCCGATCTCATTAGCAGCAGAAGGCATGGCATAGCCGTCCCTTAGCGGACAATCTGCATATAAAACTCGATATTCACATTGATTTTGTATTCCCTTTTTTGCACTGCAATAGCAAACGGAAATTTCGCACAACGCAAGTGAAACTTTTTGGTTGTTGTTTCCTGTTGTTGTCAATAACTAATTCGTTTGTCATTTTCCGTTTGCATAACATATCAGCAAAACACAACTAACCGGAGTGGGAGAAGGAGTAGGGGTACGTGTGTGAGTGCCACAGCAACCGCAATACGCAATATGAGCCAACAAAATGCTGGAATAAGGACAAAGTTTTTGCCCATGCTGTCTTGTGGGGCTCCTTGTTGCTGGTTGTTGGTTCGTTTATCGACGACAACATTATTGCAAAACTGTTCGAAACATATTGAAAGCTCAATGCAAACCACCCCTCCCCCACTGGCGCAGGACCGTTCCACCCTTAAACTGGCAGCTCCTGGTGGCTTTCCCTGTGGCTATTGCTGCTGTTGCTGTTGATTTTGCTTTTGCTTTGGCTGTTGCCTGTTATGTAGGCGTTTTGCCACACACTTCAAGTGTCAATTCTGTCGTGCGGCTCATAAAATGGCTGACTTTCACACATAGTGGTGGAGCACCAAGGGCAATGGGGACTCAGAACAGAAAGAGCACCCAGTGGTAAATGCATCCCCCTTGGGACTACGCTCCTGGGACTGCTGCTGGCTATGAGAAATTTTCGCTACCGCTGTGATTTACATTAATTTGCCATTTTTCATGCTGTGCCTGGGCACTTGAAATTTATGTCTATGTGTGGGGGGTGTGGGGGTGAAGCATAAAAGGAACGTCAAGGCTTTTGCTATGTAAATTATGTCGTGGCGACGAAGAAGAAGGATCAGGCTTTGTGCTATGGCCCAAAACTATGTCCTGGCAGGCTGTGGGCCATATCATATTATACGAGTTGCCATAAAACAGAGTGAGAGACTTTCAGACGTTGCGTGGATATATTTTTGTGTGCGTTGGGTGCGAGTATCCTGCGACTGCCAACAGGTTCCCTCGAGTGGCGGCTGCTGCGGATTTGCATTTGCAATAACATTTGCCTGCCTGACAAGCGCCTGAGGAAAAAAACAAAAAATGTTAATTTAGTGCACGATGCGTTGACATCGACAATGACAACGACAACGACATCGACGTCTTATGCAGATATATCAGTCACTCTCGAATCTTTGGATCTCTGCAGCCTGGGAGCTGTGTGTGACTGTGTGCAGTGCCTCTGCCTGCCTGCCTGCCAGGCTGCTTGTCATAAAGCGATCAAGGAGAAGGCTTGACATTTCAATTTGCAAGCAGAGAGAAGATGAGGCCGAAGCAGAAGACATCCACCATCCACCAGCCACCAGCCACATCAACGACATCGAACGAGACACGGCGACAGGACAGCATTCGCGACGACATGCAAATATGCAAATCGATGCGCTGACAATTTTCAGCCAAATAAAATATTCAATTCAAGCTGCGAATTCCAGCTCTACCTTCCCGATTGCCGACTCCCGACTCCATAGCTTATCCCGCTCGCCAGCTCTCTCACGAAGTTTGTTAATTTATTTTTGCCGCGTGCCGCTAAGAAATTCGCTTGGGGCACACAATGCTGCCGGCTACAAGCAATTACGAAAAAGTTACTGTAATCCCGGACTCTGAGAGTCCTGCTCTGAGAGGCTGCTCCCTGTCATAGTTACAAGCGCTAAGCCGCTTACCATTGTTGACTTTCACATCGGGCTCACTCGGGACTCGGGACTCAGGATTCAGGGGTTGCTCGTCGATGTTGCCATGTTTGCATAGATCCTTGCCCTTAACTGCTGGACTCTGCCTCAGCCTCAGCCACTGCTGCTGCTGCTGCTGCTGCTGCTGTGTCCTTTTCTGTGTGTTTGTGTTGTTTTGTGTCTCGCTTTTTGCCTGATGTGTGATTAGCCTATTAGACAAACAGAACAGTTCGGAGTTCGGCACACAAAAAACTCATCTGAAATGGCAATCTCATGATGAGAAAGGTAAATATTGAATGTGATGAGCCTGTCAGCTCGCAAAGGAGCAGCACCAATAAATATAAACGCCCGCAAGGCGTTAGTTATTATGGATAATCACATAAGAGAAAGCGTGGGATAGAGGCCAGCAATGCAAATCAGTCGTAAAGGATTATTATTAATGATATTCCATGGGACATGCATCTAATGTGCATTCTGAGGATACCTGCAGATCAGTCCTAAAATTCTATTTAATCTGAAATGAATTTAATTTATCTTGAAGATATTTTCCTTCTAGTTTGCTCTCTTAAATTCCCTCTAACATCTCCCACATAGAACCATTTATTCACCCACCTAACCGATTTATATGTGGAACATCGCCAGCTTTAATGCGAGTCCCACTTGCAGGCCAATAAATCAGAGAGAAAGAGGCAGCCACTGCACATACGTATGTATTTATGTGCAAGTATTTAAAGAGCTAAGCGAGGACTGGTCTTGGCCACATACGAGAATACTCGTATTCATGGCTCGCTCTTTTTTTGTTTTTGGCTACGGCTAAGCGCAGTTCGATCTGCGATCAGAGCCCGTCTTGCATTGTTTTCCGAGTCGCTTATTGACGAAAATTTCAGAAATTTTAATTTAAAATATTTCTTTGAATGCTAAATTGTTGACTCTTTGCACCCGCAGTCGTAGGCAGCCGCTGGGCCGCCACTGCTGAAGAGCTGGCCGCTGGAAACCAGCTAAGCAAACCCCACGACAAAGACACACAAAAGAACAAAAGCGCGCGACAAACAAAAACCCAGAGCAAACACACGGCTAACAGAATGCTCAAAAAGAGGGGGTTAGAGGCTGGGGGCTGGGTGCTGGGGTCTGGGGGCATGGCTATCCCATGGATTGGCTGGCTAAGAGATCGACTCTGATCCGAAACTGAAACTGAAGCGGAGACTGAAACGGAGACTGTGACTGAGACATTCGGAGAGTCTGCAGGATCGTGTCGCTCGTTTGTTTCTGCTGAAAATCTTAAAATTCTCGCAATTTCATGTTCGTTAAATTTTGATGTTGCAAATAAATTGAATTGTTAAACGTGCAACTTCGGATGTTGCCCCGTTGTTGCTGTTGTTGCTGTTGTTGTTGCTGCTGTCGCTGAGGTTGTTGCTGCGGATTGTTGCAGGCGCATATTTAAACAAATGATGGCCAGATTTGGCGGCTTTCTGGCCCTGCAACAGCAGCCGCGATGCTGCACTGAGCAGATGAACATCTCTCTGTTCTATGAGGGATCAGGCGGGGGTTGCCACAGAAGTTTGTCCTGCAATCGAAGTAAAATGTGTGCCAGTTCAGCTGTAGCATCTTTCCTTTTATTTGGCATACATCCCTTCCTGCCTTTAGACATTTAAACATTTTTTGTGTGGCAACCCTCGCGCTGTTGCGGCCATGGCTGTCCCGGCTATCAGCATCTGAGCCTGCTCATCCCCAGCCCAGTTGTCCCCAAAGGCTGGGCCTCCGTTTCGGGGCCACATCCCTTCCTCCCTGTGCCCGCTGCACGCCCCTTGCCTGCTCTGCCTTTTGTTATTGTGAGTTAAAATATTTATTTGTCGTAGCGCCTGGTCGGAGTGAGAAATTCTGATGGGTTTCTTATTTGCTTGGCTCGGCTTTTTTGCATATGTCCGGCCAGCAGTCAGCGGAGCGGCAGAGAGCCTCTCCAGCCCCGGCAGCCACAACGATGACTACATTAACCGCATGCATAATAAACCCGACCAAAACTGCAAACTGAATCCACTCCCCGCCCCCGAACCACCACTCTCTCACCCTGTCGCTCTTTCCCTCTCTCGCTATCTCTCTTTCGGTGTCTGTCTATATCTTTGTCGCTCTATTGGCTTCGATTTTATATGGAAATGCGGCATCAACAATGGCTTCATATTTTCTCCTCTCTTTCTGCCTGTTCCTCTGGGGCGCATTCAAATCCTTGCTGCACCTTTGACATGCTCACTTTGGATGTGGCTGTGGCTGTGGATGAGGATGTGGATGTGTCTGTGGCTCTGGCTGGATGATGATTTATGCAGCCATGGAACGTCGCTTAGCCATTGCAGCGGCAGCAGCAGCAGGCAGCTCCAACTTCAGCTCCAACTGCAGCTCCAGCGGCAGCAGCAGTAACATGTGAAAAATTAAGTGATATTTCGGAATTTGTTGGCAGCTCTAGACCCCAAACTGGAGAAACAGAGACACCAACACACTCGTAATTGATGCCGCTGCTCTCAATCAATGCCCAAATAGAATTTTTTGGACATTTTGGCAGAGTTTCGATTCCCACAATTCAAACCGAAATGGATTTCCCTCACCCACCCTCTCTCTCGGTCTCGGTCGCGGTCTCTCTCTCTGTCTCTACATATAATAGAAAAATTATTAAATGCTTGTGTGTTGCCATTGTCATTTGGCTTGTTTGCCCATTAATTCATCATTATTAAGATGTCAGCATTGTGGTTGACATTTGTGACCATCCAGCCAGCCATCCAACCATCCTCTGTATTTGCTCAAGCACACAGAGCCATGCGGGCCACTTGACATCTGTTGGCTGTCGAGACAGCCACAGAGATTTCGATTTGGTTTTAGATTTGGTTTCGGTTTCGGCTTCGGATTTATATTTATACGTCGTCTATTCCTATTCGCAGCTAACTCGTTTCCATAGCTGCTTGGCGGTTAGAATGCTGTAGTTGTTGCCGCCGCCGCCGTCTGCACCTGCATTTGATTGATGCTAATTTTCCACGACGTTATTGCAAGTCAATCTAGAGTTCGAGAAATGACTGATGTCCCCCACAGTGGTTGCTGCTGCTGCTGCTGTGATGGTGGCCTCAACTCGCATAATTAATCGATGTGGGTGCCCTCTTTAGTCAGAAACGAGATGGGAACTACCAGATATACTCATTAGACATGGAGACAGATGCACTGGCAACCCGTACAAGTCCTTTTTGTTTCAATTTAGATGTCCATTATCATTTATCTTGGGCGCGCACTGCCAAAGGAAACGCCTAATAAACAGAAGAGGGAGTTGGTTGTCAGTAATGGGAACAAACAAAGAATTTTGGCAGCCCAGTGCTGTACATAATGCAGAAAATCCTATTTAAAATGAACAACGTTTACCCAATAACCTCGCTCATTTATCCCATACCCGAATTCCCTGCGAAATGCAATTATATCTGCTTCATTAGCACTCCAAGATCGTTGTACTTTTTCCTTTATGGGCGTTCGTTTTAATTGAAATTAATTTATCCCAAATATTATGCATAGCCATTCCGTTCCCGATCAGACTCCACACCAGGGCCCACGCCCAGCCAGCCCATATCTACCCTGGACTACGGCTAATTAATGCGAACTGTGCAAAAATTTACGTTTCAATGCTTAATTGGCTGCCTATCAAAGCCGTCGCATCAAATCACATGGCTATTTGTTAGACCAACACCAACAGCCAGACAGACCAGAGCCCGACCAGAGCCAGAGCCGGAGCCAGAGCAGAGCCAAAGCAGAGCTACAACAATGTAATCAAAAAGCCAAAACACGCAATCCCGGGCACACGCACAGATCCCAGCCAACCGACTCAGCTCACCCACCCACAGCCGGAGACCGGAGAGACCCAGACTGGACCCACTCCAGGCTGGGCCCCCCAATCTACAATGTATGCTTATATAGTATATAATAAGTGGCTCCAGCCCGCTCTCCCACTCCCACTTGGGCGTGCTGGTGCTGGTGCTGGCCATTGCACAAAATCACAAAATGTCTTCCTCACTTTTCGCGCTTAATTAAA
Source organism: Drosophila ambigua (assembly GCA_018150905.1). Lineage (NCBI taxonomy): Eukaryota > Metazoa > Arthropoda > Insecta > Diptera > Drosophilidae > Drosophila > Drosophila ambigua. The sequence continues at coordinate 3,619,455 of JAECWS010000086.1, forward strand.
CAATTAAATTTAATTACGGTTAATATGGCTCTAATTGCTGTATTTCCTACGCTCGCCCCGGGACCCTCTGGGGACCCCCACGCACCCACCAAGGGAGCGCACGCACATGGAGGGAAGCTGCTCCGCCCTACAGCTTCCCACTCATGGCCTATGTGGCAACTATCTATATACAGGACAGCACTACATGCACATATAGATAGCGAACATTTATATACCAGCATCTGGAAGCTGGGTCCCCTCGGGTCTCGGGCCACATCGGGGGTATCCTTTTGTGCCTGGCTATATAAAGGCATCAAATTAAAAGTGCCAACGCCAGGTCATTTTGTGGTAGCCAGACAGAGATGGCCCTACAGAAAGAGATAGAGAGAGAGAGTGAGAGGGAGAGGCAGGGCTGCAATAGCAGTCAAAATGTCCTTACACGGGGACTATCAGTCTGACGTTGCTCCTCTCCTGAACCCGAGCACAATTAAGCGGAAAGAAAAATTATTATAACTTTATGTTTTGTCATTCCCAGCACGTATCCCAAGAGAGAGCGAGAGAGAGCGAGAGAGAGCGAGTATATACGGGGCTAAAGTTGGGGAAGAGCACACAAGTACATGGCCTAAAATCAATAAGAAACTACCCCAAAAAACATTCAGGGGGGAGCCCACATTCACCACACACGGCCCTCACGGCTGTGGCTGGGACTGTGTTGAGCATGCGCACGGGTGGCCTGAAGAGGGATGGTCATAGAGTGTGGTGCTCTTTCCGCATGTGGGCCCCCCTCCCCGTCCGCGCTGTGTGTCCTTTTGCCTGCCAATTCCTTACACTTGACTGCGTTTATTTGCACGGGAAAATTGCAAAAATGGCGGCGCTGTCGTAGTCGCCGTCGCAGCCGCTGCCGATGTCGCTGCCTCTGCTAGTGCCTCTGCCGCTGCTGGTGTCGACGGCAACGCAACCATACTAATATGTCCAATTGTGGAAAATAATTATAATGAAACAAATTTCCACTCACTTGCCAAGTGAAAAGCAAAACGTCATATCCTTTTTGGGTTTGGGTTGGGTGAGTGGGTGAGTAAGGGGGGAGTGTGGAGAGTGGGGTTTATGGGTTGGGGAAATCCTCCCGCTGACCCTTCTCTTTCGCACTTACAGAGGCAAAGGAAAGGTTCTCTGGTGTATGGCTTCTCTTTCTCTCTCTCACTCTCTCTGTGTGTGTGCCCCTCTCTTTCTGGCACTTTGTCGGGTGAAAATGTAATAAATGGCTGCGTTTACCGTTACATTTTCGAAAAAGGGTTGTCTGACGCTTGTATGGGTGTTGTGTACATATCTGTCCTGTGTGTGTGTTTGGTTGTGCGGTTGAGTCGGGCAAAATTAAGTTCATATAAAATAAAAGAGCAACAACCACAGCAGCAGCAACAACAACATAATAATAGCCGCTCGGTGCTGCCGTGGGAGTTAAATCGTTTCTACTTGAATTAAGGTGAATTGTCTGCCCCTACATATACATACTGGTACATACATACATACATATATATGTGTGTTGTGTATGTGTATGCGTGGGCATAAATCTCTGCGTTTGTGCATTTTATTGTCTCCACTTGCCATGGATTTCTGAGTTATAATTGGAAGTGTAAAGCAATAAATGTAACTCTTCAGCTGCAACCAAAAGAAAAACACCAAAAAAAATGCAAAATAATATTCAAAAGAATTATCTGTCGCTGGAGAAGAGCCAATGAGGGAAATGGAAGTGAGAGATTGCACTTATAACTGACATTTCCGTCTGTTGGTTAAATTGAACGGGGAGTTTGAGACTCAAAGGGATGCAATGAAATTGCAATTGGGGGATTTTTAAGCTGAATAAATTACTTGTAGTTAAAGGAAAAAATTGCACATAAACCTCTTGCATAAAGAGTTTACAGGAATCAAATCCTCACGTTTACATTTTGATTTCTTAAACACATTTATTATTTATTTATTTATTATTATTATTTATTTTTGATTTAATTGAATTGGTTAAGTTACTACCATTTTTTTATAATTATTTTTATTTTTTTTTTTTTTTTTTGAATTCAGAATATCTGCAGATTTAAAAGTTACATAAATTATATGGCATTCTTTGAGTAGATATTCCTGAATACCGAAAGACTATATAAATATCTGCGTAAATCGACCCATTCTGCCTGCCTGTCCATTCCACTGCTACACAAGTAATTCCAATCTCACGGAAACAATCAAAGCTAATCAAATGAGCAGTTGCTGGTGCTCCTGCCATGCTCTCGCATGTGTGTGCATCCTCCAAGCGAGATTGATGAATGAATGAATGAATGAGAAATGGCTCCATCAATGGCGCCCCTCGTTGGGCGGCAATCTGGCTGGAATATCTGGATGTTTGCTAATTTGCTTAATAATTGCATTTTGCCCAGCCCCAGCCCCAGGCCCAGCATCTCAGCATTAGAAGAGCAGCAGCACAGGGGGAAGTGCAAGTGGAGGCAGCAGAGATGATGATGCAGGACAGTGGGATGCATTTTTCTATTTGCCACACAACAATCAACGTCATTCAGTGGCCCCCAGGGCGCCTAATGGCACCACCAGCAACAGCAACACAGCAGCACTAGTCGCACCACCGCCCCACCACACCACCACCCCACCAGCAGAGCAGCAGAGCAGTAATAGCCACAGCAGCAACTACAATGAGTATAAAGACAAGAGCAAACAGCTTCATATGGCAAGCCATCAATTCTAAGTAGATGACACCGCGCAGATAAATTTGTCCCACTAAATTGGCCAAAACATGAAATAATTGCGAATGTAATTAGTTATTGCCCACAAGAGCGAGAGATCCACACAGATGCACAGCAGAGACCCACACAGATGCTGACACGGATGCACACACTCAAGCAGGCTGACAGGGTGGGCAGGCGGAGAGGCAGAGAGGGATACACAGAGAGATACAGGCACTCGTACAAAGATGCAGATGCGAATGGGAGCTGCATCTCTGGGACTGGTATGGGACGGAATGGGGCCGAGGATGGGCTGGGGCATGGAGGGTGGGACTGAGGCGAGTGACTGGACCGACTGGGGGCCCTGGCTGCTGCTGCTGGTGGAGTCAAGTGGAATGCCATGCTGCAGATGCCACTTAATTTCGCACAAAAGTAAATTGTCTTGTAGCTACAACTACAACAAATACAACAACAACCAACTGCAGAGGCAACAACCAGGAACAACAACAACCATGGCACAAGAGAAACGAGCTAACATTACATGCTCTGGCTTTGGCTCTGGCTCTGGACGTGGCCCTGTCTCTGAATGTGGCTCTGTCTCTGACCAGCCATGCGCCGCCCACAATTCCCGCCGCCCCCTTTCTAAGCCAGAGCTGCTCGCTCTCTCTCTCTCTCGCTCTCTATCTCCTTTTCTCTGAACAAACAGCTCCAGCAACCTAGAAAACATTACTGGCTCGAATCAATGCGAACAGCTAGGCACGGATCTTGGCCTCAACGTTGGAGTTGGTGTTGGTGTTGGCTGGTCGCCTGGCTGCCAGGATGGTTGCTGCTGTTTTGGGGCCGTTTTGGGCGCGCATGCCGACGATTAAAATCTTCAGACAAATTTTGCATTTTGTTGGCGTCTCTGTCGCACACAATCCGGGCGCATGAATTAAAAGCCAAAGAGAAATCCAGTTTGCAAGCACAGAACGATATGGCAATGCTCTTTCCCAGCATGGCAATTAAATGGAGGCTCATTTAAGCGAAGAATGGAAGAATATACTTTCAATGGCTTTAAAGAACAATTGAGTTGAGGCCATGCCATATTTATGAGAATTTACCCAAGGCCAGGGTTTCATTTACTGCGATCCTTACACAAGGATTCTACAGCTCCAAGTTCAGAGTCGTTTATTACATGTTGAAATTAAGATTTGTTCCTACGAATTCTGTTCCCACTACTATTTGTTGCTTTATGTTACTTTCTGCATTCCCACTTTCCGCTTTTCCCTACAGAACATCGTCGTTTCGGGTATAGCCGCAGCTAGTAAGGGAATATCCAAATTAAATTGTATCTGCTGGCGACGACCTACACTTTCGCTAATGTATCTGCCAGATACTCTCCCCGTACGTGCGTTCATTCGGTTTTTGGGGCGCAAATTAATTGTGGGCCCAAACGGAGCGTGCCGACCAAGACAAACGAAGACAACGACGACGACGACGAAGGCGACGCGCTTGATATGCGCGATTCCTTGAAATTGTTCGCCAGAAAATGTAAACTGCATTTAATTCAATTGAAAATAGTGCGAAAGTGCAGGAAAAGTGCAGTGAAACTGCTGCGAAGACGACAGCCCCCAACAGCCACTGGGCGCAAAAATTTAATTGAGTATTCAAAAACGTAAACTCAACTTCACAAGGTGAGACAGAGATACAGAGCGAGGGAGAGAGAGCGCACTGATACAGAGACAGAGATAGATAGAAGACTGGGCGAGCAAGAGCAAGAGCAAATAAGCAAATAAGACTGTGCCAGAGCAAGACAGAAGACTGCGAAAGAGGGAGACCGGGCGACATTGCAGCGCTGGGACCGTTTTTCGCAGAATTCTAAACTTGGAAATTAGGTTTCAGCCTCGCGGCATGGGAGACACGACAATGTTCTGGCTTCTGCTTCTGGCTTCTGCTTCTGGCTTCTGCTTCTGGCTTCTGCCCCTGTCTCTGGCTTGTGGCTCCTGCTACTGCTCCTGCCACTGCCACTGACTCTATCGGACGCGTATCTCACGCTATTTTGTTTAATTGCATTCTACACAGTTCAATTTCCAGGAATTTATGCAGTTAACCAAAAAATTAATACCGGAAAAGTGTGAGAGCTGAACCGAACAGCGTCCCGGCCGTAACAATGACAGAATTATGACAGAAATTTCCCCTGTTTTTCCATTATTCACCCACAATGAAAGCCAAATTGTAATTACCAATTAAGACCGCTTAGCTGAACCCACAGAAGCAAACAAAAACCAGTCCGATAAAATGAAACTAGCCAAACACCTGACCCTAAACCCCCAAAAGTGAAACTCTGTTCGAATGCATTAAAATAAACGAAGTGCGGACAAAGTGCGATGGCAGGCGAAGGAGAAGGCGCACAGAGAGCCAATTTAATTGACGGCCAGGTAATTCCAGGGAAATTGAAACATTTGCATAAAATGAGACAGGAAAAATTACGTTTCGAGAAAGCATTTGTCAGGGATTGGGAAATTATTCGGTACTCCAGAATGGAGAGATGCAATATTTAAATGGGAATTTACTTTGAATTAACTTGGAGTTCGCTCCACATGCTGCCCGGTTCCTTGCTATCAGGTGGTTGGAAATTCCGAGAATTACTGAGAGCAGCTGCTGCCCCATACTTATAACGAGGTGAAAACATTATTTTTATTACCTAATTACCTCAATTTATTCGCGGTAATTGCGGAGTGCTCTCCATACGAGTTAATGGCCGGGCTATCCAGCCACCACCACCATCCACGCCATGCAGTCTGCCCAACTTTAGAGCGATTCAGCGAAGGAGTGGAGCATTTTGTGAATATAAAGATAGACTTTTTTTTTGGGGGCAGACGATCTCTGGCCTGGCGTAGACAGAAAGCGGGTTAAGCAAACGGATTTCCAATTCGCTTGACTTTATGAATGAATCCTCACTATATGTATACATAGATCTGATGTGAATGAAACACAGATATTTTTATATGAGCAATTTACGTTTGTTGAACTTGCTGTCAGTGGATGGATGATGTTGATGATGTTGTTGATGTTGGTGTTGGTCTGGAAAAACTACTGTCTGGGCTGGAAGTTGGGGGGGGACTTTGTCTAGCACTACGGAGTACGGAATACGAGTACGAGTATATCTTGCATAATCATCCCATAATGAGCTCATTTGCATGTGTGTTCAGTGTTCAGTGTGAGTGCGAGTGAGTTAATTAAAAAATGTTATGCTTGGCTTTGCATTCCGCCACACCGCCACATGGGATTGTGGCGAGTGTCTGTCTATGATGGAAGTTCTTCTCCTTATCAAGAGTGTACGAGTACGATGTGTACACGATGTTCGCTCTATCTAACAGTTGTCTGACTCCGAACGACTTAATCAATTTAGCAGAAAACAACCAAAATCAGCTTGTAGGCACATCATAACTGCTCTGCTCTGCCTGGCGCTGCTCGGCTCGGCTCGGCCTCTGCGACGATTCGACATCCCTCGATTCCCATTCACATTCACCGAAAGTCGTCGGCGTCGTCGTCATCATCGGCGGCTGGCCCATTGATAACTTTGAACACAAATATTATCATTGTAAATGCGCCGCCTCACAGTTGGGCGTTAATATCAAGCTGTGACCTGGGAGGTGGGGCAGCCGGGGCTCCCAGTCGATATGGATACTGGCACTGAGATTGCCTCCAATGGGGGCTACACATTTGATTGGGCGCTGAGCGAGGGACCGAGCGACAGGGAGCGGGACTGGGACTGGGACTCGGACTGCGACTGAGACTGGAACAGAGACGACGCCAAACAAATGCCCGCAATCAGCGCAGGCGGCGCTCGGTCCATTAGGCCAGATATGAAGCTTAATTGCTGGACCCGGCCAGGGCGCAGCAGGCGACCAATGTGACCAGGCAGGCTTGGATGATTATGCTGCCGATGGGACGATGTTGCTGCAGGGGGATTGGAGGTTCAGTTTAGGTTGCAGGCTATTTTGCTGCTTGCCAAATGATTTGATTACGTTTTGATTAACGCGTTGCACTTTCCGATGCGATGCGATGCGGTGCGACGCGCTGTGGCTTGGTGTGGTGTGGTGCGTTTTGCATGCAGCACCACCTGCGGCTACCTGAAGGCGTAGCCGGGCCTAATTAATAAACAGACGCTGGGACGGACCCCAGACCTCTGTCGATCCGGACCACTCCCGATCCCCACTAGGAGCCATGGACTGGGCGTTGGCGTCAGCGTCAGCGTAGGCAGGGCATTGTAATTATATACGCGTAATTAATTGCGGCGACAATCGATCTGACATTCGAGATAAAAACTCGCGGCCTGCTGTAGACAATTCGCATTCGTTGGCGAACGCATTTATCAGCATTGTACTTGATGAATAATAAATGCATAATTAATTTAATTATTTTATTTCTACCCAATAAAACATCCAGCGATTGCATTTTAATTGTTAACAAATTGTATGCAAATCGTATAAATTGTTAGCAGGTGGTTCTGTGCCCCCCTGTGGTTGATTCTTGAGAAACGAGCTATAACGATGCTTAGATATATGGCGAGGCGAGTTTAATGAGTATTTAATATGACAGGCCCACATTTACCTTTCAGTGATGCTGAAATTTGCTTCCTGGTGCCTGACAATGTAATATAATAAATATATATGGGTCCAGAGTCTAATCGGAATGAGTTCCAGCACACACAAAAATGATTCAGATGCGATTTGTAAACATCTGCCTGTGTGCCCCGACATTGAACTAGCTTTTGCTGCTGATTAAGCTCTGACATTCAGACGGAGCTGATGGTTCAATCAGCTTTGCTTTGTAATGGAAATATTATTTTAAAAAACTGCAATATTTCTATAAATATCTCATGTAAAGAACTAGCTAAATTCACTGAAAAATTTGTGGCTGCAACATTTCATGTTATTATTAGCTTAGATTAGTTGCAAAATCAACTCAACTGTTGCTGTTGTCTGCGTTGCTTCGCTCTTTAATTTAAATTGTAGCAAACGATTTTTATTTCCAGTCTTTTCCTACTTATGTCATACATTTTTATTTAATCATCCACAATCAACCAGGGGAAAAACTAAAAAAAAAAGAATAAGCAAAACTAAAACAATTTGAGCAAATATTTGTTCACACCAAACGATGCTGAATTCGTGGAATTTTTTGTTGCTTATCAGCTACAGAACTGGCAAATAATATTTTAATTTATTTATTGAGCACACACGCACTTGCACACATGCACACACACACACAGAGATACACTTGGTATATAAATCAAAATAACAAAATTATTTGACGTGTTGCTGGCGTCGCGACGTTCCGATTGCTGCTGCGACTGCTGCCGACGTCGTGTTATTTCCATTTGTAATTAAATTAATTGGGTTTTAATTCAATGCGATAAGCGGCAGAGCCAACGACAACAACAGCAGCAGCAGCAACAGCAGCAGCAGCACTCGGCTACCACTGACGCTCGGCCAATTTTCAATAACAAATGAGGGAATAAATGGAATTCAGATTCGTTATTGAACCCGGCCTGACACCCGACAAATCGCGTAGGAATAAAAATTATACTACAAACAATTTGATAATCACTCAATATTTAATCTTAATTCGACGATGGCACGCCTAACCCCCGCTCGGCGATGGGAGAGAGCTACGACAGAGAGACTTCGGTAAGTATACGCCATGTGGGCCACAGATGCTGTCCGTCCCCGTGCCACAGCAACCGCTTGCCTGATTAATTAAATATTAATTGCCTGCTGATAAGAATGCTCTGTCGCTTCTGTTAGCCACAGCCTGAACTCAATCCAACACGATCTCTCTCTCTCTCTCTGAGCGTTCCAGAAACAAGAAACTTTTGATGAAAATAAAACACAAGAAAAGCGGGAAGTGCCACTGGCAGACGCCTGGATGCCAATTTAATACAGTTGAAGGATAATGGCAGGACCTACAAATGTAGTTAATGTGCTGGACCAATGATATCCTACTCCACAGAGTAGTGAGTTAATGTAAAACAACGCCACTGTTTTTCCCTTCCCAACTTGTAACGGAGAGACGCTGAGGTTCAGCACAACACCTCATATCACAGTTTAGCAATGGCTTTGCAATTAAGCAATCGCTCGTTACACAATCATTCAGCTATGTGGCAAACTTCACACTTTAATCAAATCAATTTAGTTGTCTGGCAGCAGAGTGAATGCATGAAATACTTGCAATGCTTTCCATAATTCCGCACTAAGAAAGATTTCGCTTGCATCATGAGGAAAGTTAGACAAGGCAACAAAGGAACTTATCAATTCATTCATTGCAATGCTTTCCACTGCTTTTCCAACCCATAGCAATAGATTCTCCACGCCATCAGATTTTCAGCTAAATTAAAACCAAGTTCTGTGTTAAATTTTCTGTATAATTATATATTTTTTCAATGATTTTTTGTATGATTCTTCTTCTTCTGCACTTCTTGTGTGTTTTTTGTAGTTTCCTTTTTTGACATTTTTTTTATTTGTTTTTTTAGTTTTTTGCCTTTTAGTTTTTATGATTCATGTTTAAACAACTACAGAGGATTAACGCTATATGGTATTAATATAGTATTATGCATTTACGAACTATGTGTATAGGTCTGTGGTATTAGGTATATTTAGTGTATATTTAACGGCATAGTTAGAGCTTTAGATTAGTGTAGTGTAGTTTAGTGTAGACGCTTACAGGTATTTTTTAAATACATACATACGCTCCATCCGATTCTTTTGCTAGACTGACTTACGCTGCAAATTACAAATTACATACAATATAATCAAATATCATTTTTAGTTGATGCCTTTCTTCTCTTGTTTAATGCTTATTGACTTGAGTTTTGCAAATAAATTAATTGTTTGTGTTCTGTTAATTAATTTTGCGGCTTTTCCTTTAACGAATTAACGAAATTTCAATGTTTGGATTTACGTGCTAAGATTTATGTACAATTAGGAAACATTTCTCTGCTTGCTTTCGCCTTGATATATACAATGTTCGCTTGGATATGCAACCAGCTCGCTATAACTACTATCTCTTTAGATCTCTCTCGCTCCAGCTCTCTCGCTCTCTCGAACTCCCGCTTATAGTATTTACAGGGTGCATTTGAAACAACATTTGGAAGTATCGTAACATAAAATGCGCTAACATCACAGCAAAATTTTGGGGGGTTTTCCGCACATCTCAGGCTCGGGATGAGCCTGTGCCGGCTCCAGTTCCAGCTCCAGTTCCTGTGCCTGTGCCTATGCCTGTACCTGGTCCTGTTCCAGCGGGACGTGGCTCAGCTATTTGGTTATCGGAGTGCCTGCTCGGGGTAGGACTCTGGCTCGGGGCGCGTTGGTGGCGACCATGGACGCACACCAACTGGGCCGCCACTTATCCCAAGTGCATCAGACTGGGATGGAAGTAGCCGGCCATGGCCCACTGGGCGCCGGGCGCTCCCCTGCCCAGGGCAGCCATCTTGATCTTCTCGATCTCTGCCTCCTGCAGACGCTTTGCCTTGGCCCGACGGTTCTGGAACCAGATCTTCACCTGGGTCTCGGTGAGCCGCAGCGAGGAGGAGAACTCCGCCCGCTCGGCAATGCTCAGGTACTGCTTCTCCCGGAACTTCTTCTCCAGCGAGAGCAGCTGCTGTGTGGTGAATGGAGTGCGAGGCTTCCGGTTGGGCTTGTGCTTGCGCAGATTGCACTTGATCCTAGGCGGTTCGTTGGCATCTGGAGGGAGAGAACAGAGAAGAGAGGGGAAGGTGTTGATTAGTTGATTGCTTAGATTTGTCCAATTAGAGGAGCGCAATTTGCATGCAACTTAAATGCCGCGAGCTGCATGCTGCATGCTGAATTCTGAATGAAATGCTGTCAACGATTGGCTTTTGTTGTTGCTTCTGGCTGCTGGCTGCTGGGTGCTGGCTGCTGTCTCTGTCCTTGGCCTTGTCACGGCTAAAAGCGGCCAAGACAGCAGCGACGGCAACAACAATATACGGTAATTACTCCTTTAAGTGGCCAATAAATTTGCTGTCTAAACTATTTGTCAGACAAAGCAGCAGCCGCAGCAGCCGCAGCCGCAGCCAGAGCGACGGGAAATGCATTCCCCGAGTGGTCCCCATACAGCATGCCCCACTTGATTCTCTCGCTCTGTCTCTCTCTCTCACTCTCTGTGCTGTTTCTCTGTCTCTGTTCGATTCTTGCAACAGCAAAACAATTTTAATTTGGGCATTTTGTTTTGGCAAACAAAGGCACAGAGCCAGAGACAGAGGCAACAGCAAACAGCAACAGAAAGAAACGTGCAATCCTTATAAAGACTGCAGCAGCAGCAGCAGAGGCAGCAGCAGCAGCTGTTCCCTGCCTCATGCCCCATGCTCTGGCATTCAGCTGGAGTGTTGTTAATGAAAGTAATGAGCCTGCCATGAGGCTGCGCCAAACCACAAAGATGCAAATGGCATTTTAAAGATGCAGTCAGTCCGGGTCAGATCCCCTCTCCGTTTGAGGCACGCGTAATTTATTGAGCATTTTGTTTCGAGGCACAGCCTCGAGGAAGACATCTCCGCAGTAGCAGTGCCAGTGCCACTGGCAGGAATCAAAATAAAGACAAATGCAAATGATATGCAACGCTTTAATTTTGCGCATAATTACACAAATTGAAATTGTCGAGTGACAAACGTGGCCAAGATGCCAACAGATGGCGGCCAGAGATGTGCACAGGGTGGCAGGGGGAGAGCATGCCTTTGTAATTGCTTTTTATGCCCTGCATCTGGGAAATGGGGCATGCAACAATAACAAAGGGCGGAGTCGTCATCGATGTAGCAGCAGTACGAATATTCCTTCATATTCTGGGCTTTCCCAAGACCCCAGAACATGATGTGTTCACACACACATTTGCTGGCACGTTATGTTATCGACAGATAAATAAATGTCCAGCCCGTCATAAGACCATAAAAATGCAGCTTACAGTGAGAGAGCCGAACTCGGACGCGAATCAAAACTAATAATCATGTGGCTGCAGGATGGAACTGGAACTGAAACTGCAACGGAGGACGGGAACGGGGCACGGGGCACGGGGGACGACTGCAGGCGATCGACTCATTAAGTAATTAGTGTGACATGTCAGAGTTATGTTAATGTCCGATCAGCTGCGATCGGGCCAGACCTTATCTGTCAGTGATATGCATATAATTTCACTTATTTGTGTGTTTCAGTTTTTCAGCTTTTCTGCTTTTCAGTCTCTGTATGCAGGTCGTAAAAGCATTCCGTATGGCCTAACAAGGTGAAACGAAATGTGAACACTCCGATAAAGCCACCAACTGATTCCGATTCCCATAATGAAGAGGCCACAAGCACACACACACACACCACACACTCATGCGGCAGCATTCAGAAATTTGTTACAGACTCGCAGACGCGCTCCGGTTTGGCCTCTATAAATATACAATAAATATATATTTTGTATTTCTTCTGCTCTTCCTGAAGCCAGCTTTTGGCTGCATTCTGTGTGAAGTCTGGGCCTTGTTTTGAGTTTTGAGTTTTGTTTGGTATTTTGTTGTCGCTCTTGTTGTATTGACCATAAATTAGCTGCTAAATTAGCATATAAACGATACGGACAACTTTTACAGCTCTTTTTTGTGCGTTGTCTCTGCATTCGATTTTGATTTTATGATTCTTCATTACAATAATATTTATACAATATTTTGTGGCCGACTCTCGTGGTGATTATTGGGCATCATCCGTGGATTATGGGGCATCATCATTGTTGGCAGTCGTTTCACCATATGATAAAAACTCCTCCAATATTCGCCTGTTTTTGCTGCATTATATATATAATTGGTTTAGCATATTCTCCGTTTTGTTTCACTCTCTGCTACATGCTTGTATACAATTTATTCATCTGCATTTAATTTGGCTAATTTTGAGCATGAGTTTTCACTTAATTTCTCATTTCGGTTTCGCTTTTCATTAAATTTTAACAACTTTTTTGTCTCTAGACTCCTTTTGCATTTATTTTAAAATTAATTGCTCATTTGTCGCTAAATTGCTGGAATGGGGTTTCCATTGCAGTTGCAACTTGCTGCCCGCTGCCTGCTGCCTGCCAGAAACTGTAGCAAGTGAGCTGCACGCGGCCCCCAGGCCCCCGAACACCCGTTTCACAGTCCAATCCACAGTCCATACCCCCACACGACTCCCCTCCTAAAGGCCTATTACAAAACCTGCAACAATCCCAGACAAAAAGAGATACAGATAGTGGGCAGAGAGCGAGCGATAGAGCGAGACAGCGGATAAGTCCACGCACGTCCAAACCCGAGTGCGAGACTCGTTTTCGCCTTTTTGCTCTTTTATAGGCATTGTATCTGCTGCTGCTCTGGCTGCTGGCTGCTGCTGGGGCAATACGTCGCCAGCATCGCCATTGCCAGTGCAAATACATGCCACAAACGCCAATTGTGACATTTAGCCTATGTTTGTAATGGATTTTCAATTAATTTGAGTTCTCCGGTGTATTGTAGACGAGACAACGTATAAGACTCGATACCAGCAGCAACAAACAGCAACAAACAGCAACAGCAAATGAGACAGGCAACAAGCAATTGTGAAATTTACGCGTATCGTTTGGCGTTGGCAATACCAAAGTAATACCAATACCGAGATGGAGACGGTGACGAAGACAAAGACGTAGACGTAGACCAAAACCGTATGCCCAAACCAATCTTGTCCCCATAGAGTGACTGGGCCGTGTCTCTATATAGCCGACGGTGACAACGCTCGATTGATTTGCGGTGCAAATTGCTGGCAATTAATTCTTCATTAAAGCGTTTTCGCATAGCAACTTCAACGTTGGACAACGTTTTTGCAGTGAAAATCGCTTTTGCAATACAAAGAAAACAGCAAAAATAAGGCAGATCTTTGGCTGGGCCGGATCGCCGCAGATCGATTGAGGCGCTGGTTCGATCGTTTGGCTAATGCAATTACACGCTTACGGTCAAACGGCAACAGCTACTCGAATGCTCTAAGGGGGCCTTCGGGTCCGTCCCGCGCCGGCTCGGCTCTGCCTCTGGCTCTGGCTGATTTCATAATGAAGGATTTTAATTAGCACCAAATGTGTAAAAGGTGCAAAAGAGAGCGGCGCAGCGCACACTTGTGTGTGCTTTACCAGATAAATGAATGATTATCTCCAGCCAGGGATCGTCCGATCTAGGGACGGGGGCCATCGATCCTTTTGCACATGCATATATAGGGCCAAACACTTGCCGGACAAGTCAATTAATTAGCGAAGTGCGCGTCAATAACCAGTTGGCTTAGATAACTCTAAGTAGTCCACTTCGGTTCTGTGCTGGCCACTGCCCACAGGCAGGAGCTGCCTCGCAAATGCTGTCATATTGCATGTGCATGTGCCTCCACTTGCTTTGCGCAACGAAGTTCACATTGCAATCGGCTCTGGCTGCCTCCGGGCAAGATAAGCGCAAGCCCCGCAGATAGTAGTGGCACTCCAACCACGTGGGTTGGGCAGTGGCACACACGCATGCGCCTGCCACTGGCCACATATGTACATACATATATGTATAGTAGAGTATGACAGGTTCCAAATGCTGTTTAATTACTCAGCTGCTGAGCAACAACCACAGCGACGAGCGCTCACGAATACGAGTGCGAGTGCGAGGAGCAGCAGCTCAAATTAGTGGCACTACCAATTGTCTACAAATATTTAGCAAATGTTTGCCGTTGTCTCGCATGTATTGCTCAGCCTTGCGGGGGCCCACATATACCTACATAGCACTCGTATGCAGTGGGCTCTTCACTGCCTGCCCCCCACACCATCGCAGATCGCACCACCTCCTTGGGCTGCTGGCTGCTGCTGCCTTTGTCTGGCTTCCTCCAAGTCCCTCCCTGACTTGGTAATTTAATGCAAATAAATTTTATTTGCCAAAACATACATCAAAATGTCTGCGCCAGCCACAGCTATCCATTCCCCTTCCCCTGCCCCACCTATGTGTGTGTGTGTGTGTGTGTTGCATGCAACGTTGTGTGGCTGTGTATTTAGTACAGCTTATGCACGTTAGATGGCGTGCAGAATGCAAATATTATTTTAGCTTTTGACTGCCGTTCGGCGTCTTCGCTGGAGCCTTGCAAATGGTGTTAAAACGCATGCAAAAGCCCCTCCCCAGCCCAGCCCTGCCGCAATCCTCGCCAGATACTGCTCTTCCCAACCTCCAGGTACCCGTACTCCACGTTCAGCTGCTGCCGTCTGTCAACGTTTAAATTGCTGCCAACCCGTTGAAAATTGCGTGTTTTGGGTGGGCGTAGCTGACATGCCACACCTACCGTTTTGGCCAGGTTTACTCCTCTCTCTCTCCCACTCACTCACTGCTGCTGCTGCTGCTACTGTGTGTGTGTGTGCTGTACTCCACGTATTTATGCAATGACTCCCAAGTTGTTGCTCGTTTGTTCAGCTTGAAAATTAATTTCTATAATGGCTGCCAAGAAATGCAGCTGCAATGAATGGTGGCTCGCGGTGCTAAAGGTACGTGACTTGACTGCGCTTGCAATTAGTTAAATTATGAAGGCACACGGGAATTCGTTCACTTTTCAGCCACGAGAAAATTTGAGTTTTCCCTTTGGCGGATGATGGGCGGCCACACACACACACACCACCGAGTGGCCATGCGTGTGTTCCAAAATCCTAATCGCAGACAGTTTACGTTAATAGGCCATGAAAAATATTACTAACCAAAAAAGAAGGGCCGACAAACGGTAGCGGATACCAGATACCAGATACGACTTTAAACGCAGTCCCTGATACATATACAACTTCAAACGCTCAGGCAAGGCACTAAGTACCTAACACTTGACATAATGCGGCGGCAGATAGCCCTCGGCACAGGTCGCACAAGCCACAGGCACAAAACGGGCAAGGGGATCCGAATACGAATCGGGGATCGGGATCATCAGTCAGTCAGCGGCAACCTGCTGCGCTAATGAGACCTGCTGAGGCAGGGGCAGAGGCAGAGACTCTGCCAGTGGCAGTGCCGGGGGGGAACCAACCAGAAAAAAAAACAGCTGCCAAATGAAACAAAGTGAAATGAAGTTGTATGGCATGGGAGAAGCCCATGCAGCAGTTGACAGCCAGATGACAAAATAAGCGGCAAATGTTTGGAATAGTTTGTTGAAGAGAACTCAAGTGGAAGATGACGATGACGGCTAGAGAATGATGAAGAGCCCACATTAAGACTGATTCATTTCGATGCCATACTAATTTATGTGTTCAGCAATGCGTTGACATGATTTCCCATCGATTTATATATTTCGGAATAGAATTTCCAATGCACTACGCAGCCAGTCATTAGCATAGCCCTAGTATTACCCATAACTTCGGAGCATGCAAAACACTAGACGACGCCCTTTCATGACTCTTGCCCTGGCCCGGCCCGGCACTGACAGCTTTATAAAACAATGTGAGAGGGTCCAAGCAACAGCACAACAAAAACAGGCACAATGGCAGCCGCTGCAAAAACGCTGCAAAATTTACACTTTTTTTTGCCACTGGTTTTTCCTTTGCTGCCTGGCTGGGCTGCCTGGCTGTGGTGTTTGGTTGGGCAACTTTAAAGAGCGGAAACGCAAAGTTCGCGGATGCCAGAATGGAGAGTCGAGTTAGGTAAAGTTCACATGTCCGTCAGCCGCATCAAAGTGCGACTTCTTTGGGTGTGTGCACACTTTTTTGTGTGGGCCAGAGAGTGTGGCCACTGGCCAGGAAGTGCATGGCGCAAAGTGTGAACTGTGCATGCAGATACAGATCGCTTAGACTCGCTTCAATTAGTCTGGTCAGTCAGTCAGTCAGCCAGCCAGCCGGACTTTTTATGCGATTATTATTAGATTTTCTTTCGCTTGGGGGGCTGCTGGCTGCCACAGACCGGAAAACACCGAAAAAAAAGGCGACAGCCAATGAATAATCAGACATAGCCAATTGAGTTAAATCAAAACCGACGCGACGCGACGCTGATGTGGATGATGATGAAGCGAGTAATGGGCCCAGCAATCAGGCATATTTCATTGTTTTATTTAAAGCATCACAATAATAATTGCCACGCACTTTGACTACAGCCGAGGGACGACCCAGCCGGACCAGCAGTCATGATCGTGCACAGGGAGAGGGCGCTGGAGGCGATGCAGATGGGCGGCCATGATGGAGCACCCGCATTGGAGAGAGAGTGAGTGAGAGTCATTGTCGCCGGCGTGCCTCATCGATGCCAATTAAGGCGAGGGGCAGCAGTTAATTGAATTAAAATGCGACACAAAATGGTGCAGATAAAGCAGCCACAGCGAAAGACAAAGAGAAATAGAGTGAAGAGAGAGAGAGAGAGAGAGAGAGAGAGGTGTGGGGTGAATACCTCCATAAGCTGAATCGGTTATGAATATTTTCCTAGCTCTGAATGGTATATGAATATTGTTCAAGGAAACATTTCGAATTTCAGACTCAATTAAACAAATTTATGGCCGCTGAAGTTAATCATTTGCCATTTGCCAAGCGCTTGAGTGAATTTTCCATTTTCCATAAAGAATCGGCCAACAAAATGCCACAAAAACGGGCTAAGAAAGGTGACAGGTGCCAGGGCTAGGAACGATCATCAAAATGGTATGGCAAAGTGTTTTAAGTCCCACCAAAATCCCGCATGTAAATCCATTGCGGAAAAAAGTGACCAATAAAAACAGAACCGTGAACAGAATCGGTTAAGCAAATGTTTCCGGCCAATGTTTATCATTTCCGATTCAGACACAGCATGAAAGACAACACGTAAGACAGCAAGAGAGCAACATTGATATGGGGCGACACTTACCTCCACCGAATCCTTGGCCCGGAAACAGGCCCGGCGGGCCAAAGGGCGGCATTTGGCGGGCGCCCGGCCAGGGCACACCAGCGCCCATGCCGCCCCAGGCTACGGCAGCGGCGGCCAGAGCACTGAACGGCGTCGGTCGGATGGGCACGTGACCGGAGGCGGCCAGAGCCGCCGGCGAGAGGATGGTCGATTGCATGTGGGAGCCGTGATTGCCGCCGTGGGGCGACTCCAGCGACTTTCTGCTGTCGAGGCCGTCGGGTGTGGAGCGCGGCGAGTCATCGGCATTCATGTCCTCGATATCCACAATGGAGTCCTCCTCCTCGTCGTGATCCGCATCGTGCTCGTGCAGCATGTCCTCGTCGTATTCCAATTCTGAGTCCGTGTGGCTGCCCAGCGGCGAGTGCCGCTCGTTCTTGGCGGGTGTGGAGCTGCCCAGGTGCGCTGTCCCCGCGCCCGCTGCGGAGGCGCCGGATGCCACCGGCGTGGAGTTGGGCGTGGAGCTGGTGGAGGCGGGTGGGGATGTGGCGCGGGCATCGGCTTGGGCCTGTGCCTGGCGCAGTTGCGCCATCGCCGCCGCTGCCGCCGCCTGCTGATGCTGGTGCTGTGCATGGGCGGCCGCTGCCGCATGGGCTGCGTGCAGCAAGTGGGCGTGGTGGGCTACGGCGGCGGGATGGAAGGCATGCGTTGGTGGCGGACCCGTGGCTGTGGGCTGTCCCGCCGGCGGCATCTGTGGTGGCGGCGTTCCCGCTGCACTGCCCTGGGAGAGCGGCGAGGTGGCGGCGGAGCTGGAGAGATTCGTGGGCGCATCGCTGGCCTGGTTGGTGGGCGTCCGCGGCCGCGTGTCTGCCAGCAGGGAGGCCACACTGAAGTTGCTCAGCCGGGAGGTGGTCTTGTGGAGGTGATGCGGTGGATGCACTGCAGCCAGCTGGAGTGCCGCCTGCTGCTGCTGGTGGTGCTGTTGCTGTTGCTGTTGCTGCTGTTGGTGATGCTGCTGCTGCTGCTGTTGTTGTTGCTGTTGATGCTGGTGCTGTGCCTGGGCCAGGAGATGCTGCTGGTGGGCCAGC
Source organism: Drosophila ambigua (assembly GCA_018150905.1). NCBI lineage: Eukaryota > Metazoa > Arthropoda > Insecta > Diptera > Drosophilidae > Drosophila > Drosophila ambigua. The sequence continues at coordinate 3,638,042 of JAECWS010000086.1, forward strand.
AAGAGGGCCGACGGCGATGTGGGACTGGAGAGCGGATGATGTCCGGCCGCATGGGCCGTGGGACTGACGCTGCCCATCGAGGTGAGGGAATTGGCCAGACTGTTGCTCCCACTGCTGCTGCCGCTGCTGCTGCTCCCGGAGCTGTTGCCCAGCGCTGTGATCGGCGGCACCGTCGGGCTGGTCATCGTCTGGCGCAGACCCGTCACTGTCATGCTCGTCGCTGTGCTGGTGGGGGCTGTCGCTGGCGCTGGCTTGCTGGAAAGCCTTAACATAAAGCCTTCAGGGTCTGTGGATTCAATGCGGCAGTTCGTTCACTCGGTTCGGGGCTTTACTTATGGATTGGTTTAGGTTTTGGTTTTGGTTTTGTTTTTGTGTTTTATTCTTGCATTGCTTGCACTGCTTGCGGGGGCACAGAGATACTTTTCGTACGAGTATGTGTCGTCGTTGTGGTTAATTTGTTTTGATTATCGTTTAATTAATTCGCTCGTTCATCACACGCGCGTTGCTCAGAGATATTTACACGCACAGAGACACCGTCACACACGAACGCGCTACAACGCTACGCTGGATCTGCACAGGCGAAAGAGAAGCGGGAGAGACACGTCCTCTTGAGATCACGTCTGTTCGAAAAGTAACCGACCGTCTCTGCGGCTGCCTCCACTGTGGCTCTGTGCCACAACACAACCACTGTGCGCTGTGCGCTCTGCTCTGCTCTGCTCTATGCCTTGGTGGTGGTGGTGGCTTTTTCAAACCGGCTGGCTGCCTGCCTGCCCTCGCGCGCTCTCGCTTGCTCTCCCTGGCTGCGCCATAAGCAGCGACACCATTTTTATTGGCCTAACTGTTTCGCTGCTCGCTCGCTCTCCCTCCCTCTCTCTCTCACGAACGCTCTCTCTGGCGTTTGCGTTTTTTCTCGCGCCGCTGCTGCTGCTGCTGTTATTTCTCCACTTTTCTGCTTGCGCCGCCTTCTTTTCGACTCTGTCTCGCTTCCAGTGTGGTGAGTTTCGGATAGAGACGGCTATAGGCGGGCGCACAGTAGCTGTGCCGCTCGCACGCCTAATTATTATTGAATAATTCAATCTTTGGAGCATTTTTCCTATACGAATGGGCACTCGACTCGACTCTCGACTCGTATATGTTTTTCTGAGTTGTTGCTGCGCGTATTAGCATTTTATAACAAGCAGCGGCCCAGTCCGTCCATTTCCACTTTGGTTTTTTGCACTGTTTTTACTCTGGATCGGCTTTTCTTTGGTTGTTTTCTTTTCTTTTCTGTTTCTGCTGTTTGTGCTGTTTGGTTTTTGTTTTTGCCTAATGCCTGCCGTCTCGTTCTGTCGCGTCACAGCTGCGGCTGTTGGCATTCATGACTTCATTTGAGTGCTCGGTAAATGCTGCTGCTCGGCAAATGCTGCCTGTCAACGTAATTGGCGGCGTCGTCGCCCCGTCTGGCCCGGGATGCTATTGCTATTGCTGATGCTGATGCTGTACCCCACTCCCATAAAGGGAGCCAAAATTTAATTGGTACTCCGTGGCGTATGAGCAATGTCCTTAGCGAAAATAACAATATAATAAATAATAAGCCCATCATTATCATGGCCGAGCATCGTCAAAGTCGACGGCAGCGGCAGCGGCAGCGGCAGCGGCATTATCGCAAAGCTGCAATCTCGGTCAGGAAATTATGTTTTTTTTTGTTGGTCTCGGTTTCGTCTTTTCCCTTTTATGTCGCTCCTTCGGTGCGCACAACGCACCTCAAAAGATAAGCCATAAAAATCGTATCTGGGACCATAAATCGAGCCATCCCGGGCCCTGGCAAATCAATCACATATACATATACAAATGCCCAGATGCACAGACACAAATAAATGTGAAATATGCAAGAATATAGAATTTTGAAACACCCCGGCCCCAGAGCCCGCCCCCGACCCCTGCTGAACGGCTCCCAGCTCCCAAATAAGCTTTATAATGGGATTCGCCATAAATTGCATAAAATGGAAGATTTCCTCCACTCACTTCTCCCACTCTCTCTTTGACAATTCCCTTTTCCTCTTTCCCTCTGTGTCTCCCTTTCTCTCGTTACTGTTTTCCCGCCCGCTCTGCTCATAATTTTACTCTACAAATTAAACTCATTTTAAGGATTATGATGTGAAATTGTTGGCTTGAAAAGTTTTGCCAGCCATTGTTCTGCTCCTCTTTTGTTGGAGCTTTTGGTGGGGATGAGCGGGAGCAGGAAGTGGCTGGAGGAGAGGTGAGTGGGCTGTGTGGGTGTGTTGGCGGAGTCTTTCTGGGGTGAAAGTTGGTGAAAGGATTGTAATGGCAATAGAGAGTGGCAGTGGCAGTGGGAGTCAAATAAAGAGCTCAATTAGAACAGTCGAGGGAGGAGCACGACTGCTGGCAGCTCATTAGGCAGCTTAGGAATGGAAATTAAAAATTGTATATTATTTGATATAATCTTTTATTAATTTAAGGGCGAAAGAAATAAGGGAATAAGGGAGTTTGAAATTTTAATTAATTAACACATTATCAATTAATTTAGCCATGCGATATTAAATATTTAAACAAATATATTTAGCTATTTGTGGCACCGAGAATTGTTTAAAAAAAGAGATCTCACAGAAACGGAGATTAGTTCAAAGCTCCACTCAATAATCCCATTTATAATCTTCACACATTTACCAGCCACTCAATTAACAAATGATATATGTATGTATTTATCTTTACCAACATTTCCACAGCGCCCCCTTTTCACACCCCGCACCGCTCATCCTCATCCCCCGCATCTGTGCACTAATGAAAACATTTCAGATCTCGGACAGTTGGGTTGTCTTCATTATATTACGAATAGACCCAACAATTCCGCTTTCTTTTCAATTAAACATTTTCAAATGCCAACCGAATGCGATGATAAAGAGGAGGTGGGATGGATGGCTGGATGGATGGCTGGCTGGCTGAAGGCCCTCTCCCTCTGCTCATTAATATTATTGTCTTCATCTCATTTTCCCAAGTCCGTTGGCCCGTTGGCACAAACAATTATAGCCAATTACAAATATTAATTTCTCAGACGAAGCACGTCGAGAGTGTTTCTTTCATTTGGCTCTGCCTCCGCCTTCGACCATCATCATTATTCATTGCGCTTTGAAATACGCAAATGAGAGCCGAAAAAAAATAACTATAAAAACGAGGCGCAAATTAATTTTTCAATAAGCATCATAAGCGAGTGTCTCCCTGCCCCTCTTATACGCCAGCCAGCACAGCAAGATGAAACGACACCGGCAGCGGTGCTGCCAGTTGGCCAACAACAACAAGTCCACGCTTTGGACTAACTTGGCCAATTGATAAATGGCCGCCGCTTTGGCTCTAGCACTGGCTCTGGCTCTGGCTGTGTCTCTGACTGCGGGCCTCTGTCGATGCCAGTGCCGCGTCCAAAAGCGGCTTGTATGTAAATGTTTTGATAGTTTTTCATAATTTTTCGGAATTTATATTTCTCTCGGTCCAAATCGTGTTTGATTTTATTTGCCGCGCCGTCACTTAGAAGCTGTCCGCGGGGCTGGAGTGGGGGGTCTACGTCTCTCTCTCTCTCTCGCTCTCTCTCTCTCTGTCTGTCACTCTGTGTGGGTGTTGCATATTTATGTGGGTCGAGTGGAACTTTTTTTTCCATCAATTAAATGAGAATTTTGTTGCTGTTTGCTGTGTGGTGTTTTATTGTGCAATTAATTCGGAATTGAATTGCATAATTGTTTGTATCCGAGAGTGAACAATTGCCCAGCCAACAAATTGGCCATAAAACAGTTAGAGCTGAATATATATCAACGGCTAGATAAAGTTATAGATCGTGTGGCGAAGCCCATTGGGTTGTTTACGATGCGAACTGCCTTATTGGGGGGGAATGCTTCTACATTAGTTTACTGCAATTATTATTATCAAGTTATAATTATTATATAATTATAATTATTAATTTTATTAATATATTTTCTCCAAGTGTATCCCACAGTGTAAATCTGATCAGCAGAGGACTACACTGTACACCATGCCGGGAGAGCAGCCAAGCGGGGCATAATCAAAATTTCATTATCCCTGCGATGCGTTAAATCGCTTAAACAGGCCAAAAAGCGGAGAGAATCCACCCCCAACCACCCAGCCAACCAACCAGCCAGCCAGCCAACAAACGTTTGACATGTTGACAGTGCCGAAAATGTGGGGGAGAACGACCGAAGGACGAGGCTGGTGCGAAATTTACTCAATAAATGTTATTGAGCCAAGGCACGCAGGATGAACCAAGCGAACGGGATGGAAAGACAGACAAAGAGAGACAGAGAGGTAGAGATGGTGATGGAGTGGGAAAGGGAAGCTTCTGTGGGGTTGTTTGGTGAGTAAATAAACCATCCCCCTGCAGCACACACACACACAGCAGTCTCTTTCAATGCGGTTGTCAGTCAGTCATTTAGTCACAGCGGCTGTTGTGGCAATTGCGGCTGCCTCACACACACACACACACACATACACACACACACAGCTGTAGTATGGATAGCCCTGCTAAACGGTTGGGTGTTGATGGCCCGGACCCGGACCCGGGCCCGACTCCTGCTATGGTTGTGGCACGGTACGGCCCTGATGATGGCGCGCTCGTTTATTGAATTACATCCGCATGGCTGAGCATTTAACGAGCTCTGGCTCTTGGGTGTCGTTTTGCTGATGGCGTAAATGTTTGCCAAACAACAAGCAAATAAATAAAGTTCTGATTTGGCACTGATTGCCTTGTCGTCATCGTCATCGCCCACGTCCTCGTCCACGTCCACGTCCTCGGGTGGTTTAGTGGGTGGTTGGTTGCCACAGACCTTCAGTCCTCTCAGTCAATCAGAGTCCACATTGACTGACACTCGCTCTGGCCCCTGCCCCTGCTGCTGCTGCTGCACATCTTCTACCCCATTTTGGCCACTTTGCTCGCATAATAATTGCCAACCGATAGCCCGACGTGTGTCGCTTATGATTATCATTCTTTTTCCTTTCCTTTTTTTCCCATTTGCTTGGTCTCTGCCATTTTTATTTATTATTAATTCATTTTGTATTTGTTCTGTTCGGTGTGTACAGCATTGTTCCTACCCTAGAAAAGTTCTTATCTTCATTGCCGGCATTAAAAGCGATAAGCGTAGGACAGGCAAAACTCCAGAGAGCCCCAGAAGCAGCAGGAGACACACCAACCACCCACCCTGAGCCCTATAAAAATGTAAATCAAATAAATTTACCTAATATCAAATTTCCCCTGATCTGCCAGCAGCAGCAGCGGCAGGCTAACAAGGCTATGCCACCCACTCCCAGCTTTTTACCCTGATTCCAAAAACTTTACGCCCTCTTGACGCCACTCCTCCCCGGGCAGCATCATCATCATCATTCACGCTCATCCTTTATCCGCTCGTTTAACAATCGTTTAATAATTTAGCCTGGTAAATAACACTAACACTCCAATCCAGCACCAGGCCCAGACCCAGGCCCAGGCACAGCCGCAGGATGAGACCCAGCCCCAGACCCAGCAGCTTCCTTGCAAAAAGGCGTACAGTGCGTTGGTTGGTTGTCTGCCTGATACAGTGGAACAATATGCAAACATGAGTGGCCCTAATGGATTGTTATTTCAATGGAAAATCCGTGTATGCGGATTTCATGGGATTTTATAAATTCTCAAGATTCTTATCAGGATTTCTTAGAAAACAATAAAATGCACCAAGAAATGGAATTAATCTCATTTTTATATAAATAATCTATCGGAATACGTTTCTATGGAACTAACACTCCACTAGTTTTCGCATTAAAAATTAGATTTCATCCTAATAAATAAAATATAATATTTAAAATAGTGCAATGTCATTTACAACAAATTTATCGCCTATAAATCTGCGCTGCTTAGTAATTTGAGCACTGAAATGAATAAATTTAAGCATCACGCTTTTGTTATTCTGTCCCAACGAGACCGCCCAATTATGTGACTTATTTTATATGAAATATTTCTTATTGAACTTTCCATTAAATTCTTTTTAAGTAGTTGCAAAAGGGATGTGGGGATGCTAGCCCAGTTCCTTGAATTATTGACTTCTAAGTGGCATCTCTGCTGCATCTCTTTCTTGTCCCACTGTGCCTCACTGGTCGTCGCTCTGTTTGCTTTATCCTTTGCAGCATATTAGCTACTATCATGCGCCAAACCGCAACCCCCACACACAAAGACCTGCTCATTCCACGCCTGCTCTTGCTCTGCTCCTGCTGATCCTGGATCTGCTGCTCCCCTGCAAAGCAAACCCAAAACCCACGGAGCTGGTGGCTGCTGGTCGTTGGGGCGGATACTTGGCTCGAGTCATTTAGCCATTTAACTTTGGCTTAATTCAATTTGCAATTTTTCAAAAGCCTTCGGCTTTGGCTTTGGCTTCGGTTTTTGGTTTTGGCTGTGCCTCCGATGGGTCCACCCGGGATGCTGTGAACGAGATACTGCTGGCTGGTAGGGGGTCGGGGGTAGGAATTGTGGGGGAAGCATACGCTTTTCAAGCGTTTTTATGGGCTTCTGCCTTTTGGGGGTTGACTTTTGTAATTTCAGCCGGCTGCTTCCTGGCGCAGGATGTGCGGTTCTGTCGCCTTTTATGTGCCTTCTCCTCCCCCACGCCAGCCTGGTCGGGGCAAATACATATTTACTTTCTGGCTGCTCTCTCTGTGTGCCAAGTCAGCCCTGGTCTTGGCCCCCGCTCTGACGCTGTTGCGGCCCTTGGCTTTATTTGTCGACGCTTGGCTAATGAATTTTGATTGTTTTCGCGTGGGTGGGTGCTCTCCATAAATGGATGGGGCTACGGCTGCCCCCTACCCCCTGTCGATGCTGTCGGCCGCCCTTTGTTTCGCTTAATTACAACTTAATTGCGCTTTATACGAACAAATTTTCAGCTTCCCATAAAGGAAACAGACTCAAAAGATTCTTTGACTTTGTCTCCGGCAGCTAAAATCAAATTAGCTAAATGTATTTATCTTGTCAATTTGCAGACGCGATTGCAACTGCAGATGATCCACAGATCCACACAGATTCTCCTATGTACATATATCCGCAGCCATAGCCATTGCCAATCAAATACGATCCCAGGGCTGCCTGGGATGTGTCCACATGTCGGCCAGTGCCGAGCAGTGCAGTGCAGTGCAGTTCATTAGGCCGCCTCAAGTTGAAGTTGAAGTTGATGCTGAAGTTGAAAAGTTGCTAAAATGTTTACAAGTCACTTTGCGTCGATATTCCCCAGCGTGTCCCTGTGCTCGCTTTCAGAAGCTCCAAAACGGAGACAGACAAACGCTCTTACTGTTCGGTTCTGTTCTGTTCTTTTCTGTTCTCTGGATAACTTGAGCTCCAGTCCATGACCACTACGACCACTCGTTCCCTGTGCCTGTGCCTGTCCCGGGTCCCGGCCATATCAATTGTTTGTTTGCCTTAGATCTGGGCTCCTTCGCTTGGCACATTTGTTTGTCAACTGCGTAGCCAGCCGCTGTTCATGGTCGCTGGCTTTCGTTGGCTTTCTGCTTTGCACTGATTGCACTTTGCACAAGGATCCTGCTGGCCTCTCCAGGCACTCCACACGTTGTGCAGTAGCTGTAGCTGTAGCTGAGGATAAGGCTTCGCTTCTCGCGCGACGCACATAAAGTGTCATTCCGTAGCTGCTAATTGACATCGCACACAGCCGCCAGTCCAGTCCAGTCCAGCCGCCAGGCCAGGCCAGGCCGCCTTCCCGCATTCGTAAGCCAACTGAAGCCGTTTCTGTAGCCGGACTTGCTCTTGAAGTCGAAGTTGCATCTGAAGATGAAGCTGGCTGTGGCTGTGGCTGGGCCTGGGGCTGGACAATTGTTCTCGTCGTTGGCTGCTCCATTGATGCGATTTGAATGCGCGCGCGGCGCGTTTTGATACCCTCTCTAGAAGGGGTACTGCAAATGGATAAAGGTATTTGCTACAGCAGGGATAGAGGAAAAATCTTTAGGATTTGCTTACCAAAATATCCCAGAACACAGCTCCAGACTGTCTTGATTTCCCCAGCATTTCATTGCCTGGCACAGCTTCTGCTTGAGCTGTTAGAGTATCCACAATTCAGCCTGTCGCAGAGCCCAGGTTAGACCATTTAGATAGAGCTTATTTATAGAGCCCGGTAGCTGTGGCACACACACTCAAAGTGTCGCAGTTAATTGGCAAATGTGAGTCAAAGTTTATAGAAAAGATCTGCCACAACAATTGGCGCGCGTTGCCGCTTTGAAGTCATAATAGATGTAGCCAGGTTTGAGTGTATTCAATGGCTTCTGAATGGGCCAAGAGCCCAGAGTCGGGCTAGTGCCCCGAGTGGTCAACGGAGAGGAACAGAGAGAAGTGCCGACTTCAGCGACAGAGGGGGAGACACGGACACGGGCATAGGAGACACCTGACAATGCCGGACCTCTCACTATGGTCATCAGATCTTTCAGTTGCTTTATTTGCATGGCAAATATTGACGCTTAGTAGTTGGAACGTCCCAAGACCCAGTCGATGATGACGACGGCGGAGCAAACAAATCATAAATACTATACCGAATGCTGTGGCTCAGGCTGAGGCTGAGGGCTGAGAGGCAGCTCCATCTTGGCCGTGTTTGGCAAAGTAATTGAGTAAGTGGCGGCGGCTACGGATGCGACGGCGGCTTTGGCTTCAACATCGACTTAGGTGACTTGTCATACCCATTAGCATTTGTTTGTGAAGGTGCGGGCCGGGTTCGGGGATCGGGTATTGGGTATTGCGGCCGCCGCAGAAGCCGCAAGTCATACGGCGTAACACAAATGCCACATTAATTGTTTCAAGTTGACGACGACGACGTCGCTCGTCGGTCGCCGGTCGTCGCTCGTCAGCGGTTGCTCTACAAATATTTGACATAATTTTCAAGTGGCAAGATTATGACGCATTCACGCCAGATCGCCAGCGCGGCAGAGTTGGCCGAGCGAAGGCAGTATACAAGGGAGTAAAATGTATGGTAGAGCTCAGGCAAAGGGAGATATATTTGCAGTCAACTTAGCTGGCTGCGATCCACTTGTGTGTTCCAGTTCAGTTTCCAGGTTCCAGTTTCCAGGTCCCAGCTGCAGTTATTAATTGGTATTTAAAGTAAAGAATAATGTTAACTCAAACAAAGGAGGACACCACAAGCACTTGAGTGTCCGCTCCTTGGGAGAGGACGACTGCGTCTCGCCTCATCCATCACATCACCCACAGTGTCTCGAGTGCCGCGATTGCAGGTAGGGCAGTCTCAGTCTCAGTGCCAGTGCCAGACCCACTCTCCAGACAGCTGGGTACGCTCGACTCTCAAGTGCTCAAGTGCGCGGCCCAGAAGGAGGGCGTAGTTGGCACGGCAGGACACTTTCTGCACACTATTGGCACTTTTATTATTTTCACACTCGCAGAAATAATTGCATGCTGTGCGCTTAGCCCAAAACTAAACTCAGCCCAGACGCTGAGGCACCACACCCTGAGACGAAGCCAGAGATACAGCCACAGCTACAGCTACAGCTAGAGATACAGCCTTGTCCAGAGTCGACACCGATACCGGGCCAGACCTCGTGGCAACTTTATGACACTCGCAACGCCGTGGCAGCTGTGGCCGGACCGGACCGCACCGTACCGGGCCAAGCCTAATGGTGGACACCAGGCTCGAGCCGTTAAAATGACTGCCAAAACATTCAATAAATATGTTGGCTCATATAAATTATGGCGGCTAATGAACCCGACTCTCGCTGACTCCGTTGTGGTGTGGAGCAATCCTAGAAACTCAAACAACCGAATAGTAGATGTAGAGAAAACTCAAACAATATCGACACAATAAAGCGCAGTTGCATCTGCCACTAAATGCTGCTCGCTGCTCACTGCTGTTGCACGCTTATCAACCGCCACGCATCTCTAAGATTTCATTGGAAATTTACTGTATCAATAGCCAAGGGTGGAGACGACAACAATGTCGACACTTGGGTAACCCAGCAGTCCACTCTTAATAGGGAAGGAACGCAACGTATGATCCGCATTCTCCATCCATTTTCAGTTCTGCCTCTGCTTCTGCCTTTGCTTCTGCCTCTGGCTGATTGAAATTTGTGAGCTACTTGACTTTGGCTTTATGGTCCGCTAATTAATAAAGCCTCTGTCAGATGGTCTGAGCCCATATGGGTGCGGGGGCATCCTTGGTTTATGTGAACAGAAGTAGTGAAACTTGAGTCGCCGCTGAACGGACACTAAAACAGATGCTGGCCTAGCAGCTATCAAAGGATTTTCAACAGATGCTTTATCATTTTTAAAGCCAACCAATAGTCTATAAATATAAGTTGAAACTTAATAAGTTAAATATATTTAAAAGAATTTTCTAATGACTTCCATTTCCACCCATTTCCACAGCTATGCTATGCCTGACCTGGAATAAAATCCTGTGCAAATTTCCCATACATTTTTAAATGAAAATCAAAAATCAATCAACCTGCAGATGAGTTGATAATTCATCAAATTAACAATTGAGTTTGTGTGGATTTTCAAAGGTAAAAAGAAAACAAATTCAACTGGGAATTAGAACCACTTCAGAATCGGATTGGCTTTGGCTTTCAGCAACAAACAGAAATCGACCGAAAAATATCTTTTAATTACCACGATCCCAATGCTCTAAGCCGAATAGCCGAACAACAATGCCCCAATAACAATTCCCTACTTGGGCAGCGCTCAGACAGCTGTTTAAGGACACAGGCCATTGCCAGGGATCAATCAAAATGTGCAACTTGTGCGTGTACGTGTAGGTGTACGTGTGTATGGCCCATAAGCGCATAATGCTGTTTGCACTTTGACTTTCAAATTGGCTGATCCCCATGCCCATCCCCATGCCCATACCCCTGTCCGGGCCTGGCCAACAAAGAGCCTAATCCGGCTAATCCTCTTGTAGGCGAATGCTGCCTTTTTGACACTCATCAAACGCCTGAAAGAACTCAAGTGTGTGTGTTCCCTTCGCTTGGCTTTGCGTGTGTGTTTTTGCATACACGAACGGGTATCTATGGGATTGTTTTGTTTTTCTTTCTTTTTTTTTTTGGGAAATTCTGTCGAAATGCATAGAGATGAGAGATCAAACAATTGGCCTGTCAGCAGAGATTGGATGTCAAGGGAGCTGCTGCGCTTAGAGGGAATTGCACTTCATAGCTGATCCATTCGAGGCGCATTGTCATCGAAGAGTTCATTATTAAATCATTTTTCGGGTGTCTTTCGCTGGCAAGACATTTGACACGTGAGCTGGCCCACACACAAACACACAAAGAAAGAGAGACTGAGGAGAGAGAGGAGGATATATGCATATAGAGAGAAGAAGTCTGAACATTTGCCAGCTGAACATGACTCGAATAAATACGTTGATATTCATATGCAGATTTCCAGAGGCGACAACGACAGCTGACAGCCTTTCTGCCAATTACGGAGATGAAAATGCTTAACATTCGCCCCGTACATTTATTCTCTGCTGCAATCAATTAATGATCAAATGTTCCCATTCCAAATGCAAGCATAATTGGCTTGTTGTTTTGGGCTGTCTCGTCATAGAGCCAAAAATAATGAGGGTGCAGAAAACCTCCCGCACAAATATGCGCGGGGCAACAGCAGCATCCCAGGGATTTGGCAGGAAACACACAACATAAACAGATAAACAAATGCCAGACGATGCCCCCCGATAAACATCTCCATAATGAGACGACAATTCAGGGAGATCGTCTGCACATATGCTTTAATTGCAGATTGTTGGCAAGGACTCAGAACTGGTCAGTCCTGGCAACTTATGCGGGCCGAGCACATTTACCATGGACACCCGTTCGTACAGCGTTTAAGTGCCAACAAGCAATTGACACAATGGCAAGCCAAGAGTCTGTTGAATTGTGAAATATTGTGGATCGGACAGGGGGCAGAGGAAGGCCGCGCAGCCGCCAGTTGTTGGACAAACGCAAACGCCTACAGAATTGGCAGCGGCAGCAGGCTGGGCCTGTATCAACTTTTGGGAGTGACCAAAACAATTTTCAAATTAAAAACCACTAAAGATGCAGTTGACACGCTTCATATATCAAAGAGCAGCAGCAGCAGCAGCAGCAGGAGCCGGGTCGGGGCCAAGTCAAGCACCTTTTTGATTTCCGGGAAAAGCCAGACTCGGTCCGGGCCGGTCCGGGCCTGGTCCGGAGGCGTTAAGACCAAACACTTGGCACGCTGGCAATTAGATGCGCTTCACTTGAACCTATTTAAAATACAATCGAAACAGCGCTCCGCAAGCCAGACCCCGACCCCGACCCCTGACTCTGGCTACGACTTCCACTCACAAAAGAGGTGTAAAATTTTGTCTTTTTTTGTTTGCTTTTGTTTCGTTTTGTATTTCGCAACGGCCAACAATGCCCGGCCACTGATAGAAACAATGGCCACGGCGGCCAGAGAGAGAGAGAGCCAAGGATGCCAGACAATGCACCGAAGCCGAATCTTGCCGCTGCCAAAAGGTGCAACAAAAACAATGAGCCAGCATTGTCTCGGCTGAGGCAATAACAGAGCAGATCCAGAGCCAGACCCAGAGCCAGACCCAGCCCAATCGCAAGCCAAACCCAACTTAAAAATACAAAAATAAAAATACTAAAACAAAAACTAAAACACATCTCGCTCTGCCTTATCAAAACATATTTGTTTGTAATATTTTAAGTGTGGTGTGCAGGCGCAAGTTCAATAAACCCCAGAGACAAACAAAAAAACGCTCAACTAATTCAATGAACTAGGGGAAAATTATCAACGATTTTCCATTAGACCCGCGGGACCGACTGTCCCTATCGGACCAAATTAAAACATAGCGCTTGTAATTGGCCATAAAAAGGATAACATCGCTGACAGCCATTTGCCTTATCGCTGAAAACTGGAAAGGAGCTGCAGACTGGGTCTGGGACTTGCATGGAGACTGCGCCTGCGACTTCAACTCCATCTCCCTTCAAGTAATTGAGGCTGTCGTCGTCGCCCCATCTAATCAGCAGGCATAACGCTTGACTAGCCCCCAAAATGCTTATCGATACACACACCACACGCACCCCGGAGTAGTGTAATTATGTGGCAGAGATAACCCTTAAGTCGAAGTCGAAGTCCATCCCCCAGGCAGACAAATTCAAACTCCCAAATAGCCAAAGTTGGGCTGACAAGATTTATAGACTTGCTCTTGACAATTAGCGCTGATAACTTTCGGTTTTAGTTCGATTTCATTTTCTTTTTGTTTCTTAGATTATTATTTTTTTTTTGGGTATTTTAAAATTGAAATTGTCTGTCTAATTTGGTGAGTTACGGCGTCGGGTTCAGAAAAGCAAAGTAATTATTGAATATTAGGAAAATCATTCAGGCATTGGAAAATATGAGTAACATTAACATCCACACATGCATCCACATGCATATATTCTAGCCAGAAATGATTGGAATTCCAGTGGCAGCTGCATGATTCAGCAAGGCGTGGCCAGACAGTTGCCCAAACATTAAACGGTAGTTAGTACGATTAGAGAGAGAGCGGAGAGAGGTTCTCGAGTGTGGTAAATATTGTGCCACTCCCGACCCAGTCCAGTCCAGTCAGTTCAGCTCAGTTCAGCTCAGTTCGGTCTCCATGAAGCGTGCCCAGAACTGGCGCCAGAGGTGGACACTTGTCGCACATTCTGCCACGGTCGCTTTCTTTGTGGCTCGCATTACAGGGGCGAGAGACGAGACAGAGGCCTGTGGGAGTTTATTTAACCCTGATGCCAGGACACGGCTCATTAATATCTCTCATATTTTTCACGCCACTGCCAAGGTTTTCTTTCGTGTCTAATGAGCAATGTGTCCCCAAATTTAGTCCAACTACATGATCCTTTCCATCGAAAAAGAAAGGGGAAAATGCACTCACACACAAGCATATTGAATGTGTGAATGCATTCACACAGTGGAGCTTCCCAACAAATGCCATTCATTGATGGCATCGATCTGCGCAACGAGTATTTCAATCGCATGTCATGCCATTTTGTTCTCTCACGAATGAGCAGCAATTTAATCAAACTACTGACACACAAGCTATGAAATGAAATGGAATGCCTATGAAAAGCAATTTTCATCAAATTTATTATCACTTTGTGCGTTTGTGTGAGCCATCAAATGGCTGGGAAGGTCCGGTCCGAGCCGGTCCGGTGCGGTCCGTTGAGTTCGGTGCGGCATGCAAATGTCATTTTGGCAATTGCATTAATGGCGGCGATTGTTTCGCCAGAGGCAGAGAGGGAGAGAGAGATGGTGCGATGCGATGCGATGGGTGGCGATGCGGAGGGGAGACGACCCATTCGACTGGGCACATTCATGCTGGTCAATTGCCAAAATGACATTATTAACAGCCAGTGAGGCGGGCAGGCTCCGATTGAGGGTATTATTATTGTTATCCTTTCAACACAAAATGGCAGCCTGACATGGCCATAGTTTCGGCATTCAAATTTTCGCTGCTACTGGCTGCTGGCTGCTGTCGTTGCCGCCATTGTTTGCAGCTAACTGTGCGTGCCGAACGGCAGATCCCAGATCCCACATCCCAGAGCATCCCAGCGGGCAGCTGACGGCGACCGATTAAAATCTCACTCCGTATCCAGAGGCCAGAAGCCAGAACCCCCGAAGCCAGCAGCCAGCAGCCCGGCAACCAAAGTATGCCGACTATTTTTCGGCCATGGGGTGTGAAGTTCTCGATTTGAATAATATCAGCGCTTAATTAAGAGGGAATATTTCGCACTGGAAGTGGCTTAAACTTTGCTGAGAACTCTGCTCTGAGCTCGGCTCGAGAGGAAATGCTTGCAGCAGTTTTGCAGCTGCTTCCGCTGGACTGGAAGAGTGCACCAGAGCCAATTGTAAATGATTATAAATGTTTATTAATTGTTTGAAAATAATTGATAATTATAGAGCCCGCTGATGATGTGGACGGGGAGGGGGGCAGTGCTGCGACGGCGGCGTCTCAGTTGGAACCTGATCCAATTACGGCGCGGAAATTCCCACACGAGGGCGGAAATACGAGACCGAAGTGAGTCGGTGCTGCGGATCGGTTCAGTACAGACTGATTGCCGCTGCCAAGGATCGTTAGTGGCAGACAAGTTGGGCGCAACCGCAACAACACAATTCCCGTGAAAATGCGGCGAACACACGCGGCGTTTTCTGTGGCAGTGTCTATGGCAGGGATGCCAGGGATCCTATGGGATAGTACTCTGGCAGTGTGGAGGAGGGGTGGGGGCTACGACTGGAGGCGTCAGCGCCGGCGGCGTTACAGATGCCGCAAGTAGCTGTCATTTCCAACACATGTTTTGACCGCGTCAATAAATCATCGCATGTCAGGCGTGTCAGCGCGGCAACGCGGCAGCGGCATCCGAAACAACAGGAACAGCAACTAAATGCCTTGGAATCGGCCATAGTATCGTTAATGACAGGCACTATCAGGCATTTCCATACATGTATAAATTTAGCTAATATTCAGCAAATTCCAATTAAATAATAGAACACTCTCAAATGCCACAAGCTAATTAAATATATGTAGATTAATCGGAATTTATAAAAATCACAATTTATGTATTGTATTTCCCCAGAATTAGTATAGCATTTTTTGTTGCTTTTCAAATAATTAAATTACGAAAATCTCTGTCTTTGACATTTGTTTTAATCTCTGTTGCCAGTGAAAATATGAGCTAAGCTTTAATGCTTCGAGGAACTTAATCAAATAAATTAAACTGTATAATAAATTCCGAGAAACATAAAAAATGGAATGGGAGTCTTTCAAAACTTGAAAGAATGGATTGGAAAACTTACTTGCAGTAGAATGGAAATTTTAAATCATATTAAATTCGTTTGAACTCTGTGAAATATTTGAATTGGTTTGACTCCTATCCTTGGTTATGATCTTAAACATTCGATAATTCCAAACTGCAGATAAGACCCATATCTAAACCCAAACTGCACTTCCAATAATTGCTGCTCGATCATCGCATTGTTTTCCCACACAACACACACTTCAAAAGGCAATTCCTGACAAGTTTTCAATTGCTTGGTTGTCATTTCATTTATTTTCCATAATTCTCACTTGGTTCTGTGCCTCGACCAGCATCAGCCAACAGCCAACAGCCATCAGCCGTATCTGCGCTAGACAATCTCCAAGATGCGGCAGAGATGGGCGACAGTGCCAAAAAAGATGCAAAGTCAAGCTATCCACTTAGCCTGGGCTCAAGTCCACAAATAAATTTCAATGTTAATTTAAATGGAATTCATTAGGAAATCTGCCAGGACGGGCGGAGTCCAGGAGTCCATTATAAATCAAGTTAAAATTTCGTAAATTCATCGCCACTTTCGTTAACCCCTAATGACTTCTATGTAGGAATTGTTTTGGGCAATCAAGTCGGGCCACGGACAGGGCAGACAGACCCAGGTCCCTGGAGCCGGACCAACCAACCCCCGAGTGTTAAATTAGCCGGTCAGATGGGGAGGGTTTTCGAGCCAAGGACCAGAGGACCAGCGGACCAAAAGGTGCAAAATGCACAAATGAGTATAAATATTTTCACAATTAACGAGAAATTAAATGCGACAAAGATGCATCGCTGGGCAGGGGGGTAAAAAAGCGGCAGCCGCAGAGATCTATCCATATCCAACTGCCGCTTGATCCTACAGCGATGCCCGATGTCGATCCTTATTCGGAGTCACCGAGATAGGCAAACAAATAACAAATAACAACCCTTAGAGCGGCAGCACTCGAGCCAAACAATGGGCAGAACACGAATTTAATAGACTTCCAGTCAGACTCCGACTCCGACTCCAGCCCCGACGACTCTCATGATGATGATGATGTCCTTCTGCCATTTAATGCGTACAAAATGTCTAATAAATTAACTTCACTTCACTCTCTCGCTCTCGCTGTATCTGTGGATCTGTGCTCGAGTATCTCTGTGTGTTGTGTGTGTTGTGCTTTGTGTAAGTGGCCTGAAAGAAAAATCGTTTTCAAATGAATTTCAATGCAACGAAGCGTAAAACATTTTACGCCGCGCATCGCATCGCATCGGATCGTTTAGGGGAATGGAATGGAATGGGGTTTGGTATGGGTTTTGCCTCGGATTCGAATGGAAGTCGGAGTCGGGGTAACAAGCAGCTCGACAAAAGGACATGCGGCGGCTGCAACAGCCACTCGAGAGGGAGACAGATATGGATATCCTATTAAACAGTTTATTAATGAATCCTTTCAATTGTTAGCGCGTGATTTCCACTTTCACATGCCACCGTCCCGCCGTACCACCGTACCCTCGTACCCCGAGCCATTCAAGGACAATTAGAAGAAGGACTCTACCAAAAAATAGGGAAATAAAAGGTCAGTGGAGTGGGTATAACCAATTGCAGTTTATGAAATGGAATTTAATGACCCAGAAAGCATGCATTGGGCTCCTTGTTAATATGATTGAACAAACAGTTGGCTTCATATGACACCAAGGACGAGCAAGGACAACCGACGCACAGATGAAAGCTGCTCTGCCGCTACCGTATGGCTCATCTTTTCCCTGGTGTCAAATATTTTCCTAGATTTTGTGACGCCTGTTTGGTATTTTTTTTAAGAGGAAACCAAATGATTTTGTTGTGATTTATGAACGCGGCGGGCGATCCTTGAAGTGACGCGGAGTGTTGCAGAAGGAGAGTGCCCCTGCCCCCTGATACATATCCGACAAGAAAGGGATCGAAAGGATCGACACAAGTTAACACATAAAAGTATGCTATAGGTGGCTTAAAGCGATCGAATTTGAGACTTTTCAATGATTTCTACGAACATTTATGTTCACTCAAACTATTCAAATTTGTTTCCCATTTAAACTGGGGATCTATTGTTGGATCTGGTGCATCTGTCTGTCATGCAGATCATCCAAACGGACGATCCCTCAACGATTGTCTCTCAGCTACCATTACAAATTTATATTATGACCCAGGCAAAATCAATTGTCAACCGTATTCCTTGGCACAAGTAAACGAGTGAGAAAGAGTCGTTATGAATTGGTTTTGAAGTGCCAATGAATGGCATAAAAAATTGTGGCAGAGCTCTCATTATGAGCGAGCCATTGAACAAATTTCTCTCTCTCTCTCTCTCTTTATATCTTTACCCACATCTACAGCTCTTGCTCTGGCTCTCAGCCAGCGACAACGACTAATACGATTATAAATATACGATTATTAACACACGATTGCCTTCTGACATAATTAAGACACAAGAGGATGCTTCCAGCGAGCGTACGGACTGAACAAATAAATGAATGGATGGATGGATATGGTGGAATGGTTAGACGAATGGCTGGCACCGGGGCTCTGTACGTTTGTACGTATGGCACTGGGAAAACAATGGCGACGGCTAAATGTCACACGGCACACACAGTGTGCCTGATAGACATTGGCTGATGCTCCGATAGCCTGACATGTGCTGGCAGCCGCCGAGTGCCGCTCTATCTCTGCCCCTGTAATGGCCTGCTAATAGACCTACTCGTACAATATTTTAAATTAAAAGTAAACCGCAAACAGGCCAAAGATAAATGGCCAACAATGGGTGAAGTCATCTCCCCTGGGTTACATCGCTAACAGGGCAGCATCGGCAGGGTGATTAATGAGCAGCGCAGACATATCAAGCAAATAGCTTTCATAATACTCCAACAGACACACTGAGTGCTGTGGGAAGTGCTCGGCTTCTTTTTCTCAGAGTGCTTGGAACTGCCATGGAACATTAATGGGTATCAGCTATAATATTCCATGCTAAACACCTCGAATAAAGGCAGTGCCATGTTTCCTTGTCAATGGCAACAGTCCTGTTCCGTTCAGCTTTTTTTTGCATGCCTGCCCCTGTGTATATAATTAACTTCAGTCAAAGCCATTCAGTCCGCTCCATAATTAGCTCAGATTCGTGCTCAGCCTTCGGCCACACCTTCAAGGCGACCCGGGAGATACGATACTCGTTTAGCGCAATTAGCCACAATCGAGTTGATATGTCAAATTAATAAAATATTAAATTGAAGGTGGCCCCTGCCTGCTGCTGCTGTGGCTGTTGCTGGAGCTGGCGATCCGTGTCCGAGGTTAAGGCGCATAAATTGTGCAATTTGAGGCGTTGATTTGTTGTCGGCGAACGGGTTTCTCGGTTGCCACTCCGCATGGGCCTGGGGCATGGGCCTGGGGCATGGGCATGGGACATGGGGCACTGACTGGTATGGGGAGATGTGCAGCCTGTCAAAAAGCCGTAATTTCTGTTTAACTTTGCGCGGCCTGCCTCCGATAAATTATCACAATTTGCGTTGCATTCGAAGCTGCGGCTCCAGCTGAATATGAGGCTGTTGTCGATGAAGAATCTGAAGCTGAGGCAGCAGCAGCCGCAGCAGCAGCAGCACTAGTCCGAGTGGCTAAATTAACAGAAGCCGAATGCAACTAATTTGCGACAAAACGCCCTCAGGTAGTGGCAGTGAGCCAATAAATCACGTCAGCCCAAAGTGGGAGCCACGGAGACCGAGCCGAGAGCAGCCGCTTGGCATCATTTGGCATTCGAATTTGTTGTCGTCGTCTGCATGCGCGGCAAATAAATTGCCCTTGCATGGGCCACAGCCTGGACCTGGACCTGGACCTGGCCCAAACACCATACCAGACCAGAGCAGAGCCAGAGCCAGAGCAAGGCGCGAATTCGGTCGGCAATTGTGCAGGATCACCATGAAATGGGATTAAATCGGACAAAAATGTTCGTTAGCGTCAATGAAAAGGCCAAAATGCATGGCCAAGAAGGCATGAATGGACCTCAGACTTGTGGCAAGCTGCAGCTCCTTTCGAATGCAGCACCAACACCACCACCACCCCACCCAATCACCCAGGCATTGGGCCAACAACAAATTAACACCTTGGCTTTTGTGTTGCCACTTTGGGTACAAACAATAAATAAATATCACTCGACGCTCCACTCCAGTCCAGTCCATGGCCTGTCAGGAGTCCACTCCCGATCCCAGTTCCAGTTGCTGCCGCCAGTCTCCAGTCCCATTCCCATTCCCCATGCAAGGCCAGTTCCTGTTGCTGTTACCTGGCATTGAGATTGGCAAATTTATCGTCTTTTAATTAAAGTGCAAGCGACCTGGTTCTCTGTCAGTCCGAAAGAGACAGCGCGAGAGAGAGAGAGTGAGAGAGCAAGCACTAATTGCCACTCCCTCCTGGCCACGTGATCTGCATAGGCAACATTGAAAAAGATCGCGGCCCACCGCATTTCCGCTTCATCTCGATTAGATCTTGGCCACAAACCAAAGCCTGCCGGAATAATTGAGTGGTTTATCTGGCATCTTGGCCAAAGATTTGTACACATCCCAGAGCCGATAACTAACTGGGCCGGGAGCGGTCTCTCTCTTCTCTCTCTCTCTCTCTCACCACTCAGCGATCGCTGGATATGTGGACCTGCTGTATCATCAAAATTGAGTAATTTAACTACTCAATTCGCGATAAATATCCTACTGTGGGCATACCCACACCCAGGCAACCAAGGCACCAAGGCACATGCACTGCGCCTGGTCACTGGGCACTGGTCAGCGGGGGTGTCGATGCCTGTCCAGAGTCCAGTCTGTCCATGGGTCTGCTTTGGGTGCCTTCGTTTGTAGTTGCATTTGAGGTGTTTTTGAAATTGCCGATCATTATGTAGGAACGTGCTCAATGCCAGCGAGGGCTGCTGCAAAAGTTGTTCGCTGGCAGAAGTATTTTCGGTTTGAGCAGAAAGAATTATGCCACTTAAAATCTTCAAAATACTAGAATTCCCGCAGTAAAAAGGAAAACTATTTTTGCTAATTCTCAGCTCGGTTTCTCCATGATAAATAATCAAAATGTTGGCTTGAAATCTGCATCAAGTGCTCATTCGACCCGCTGCTGCGAGATAGGCCTCATGATCGAAATGATCGGTGCTATGTTTTGTGATCTTTCATCCGATCGTTCAACTTAATCACAGCGCTCATTGTGCGGACTCCACGCTCCGTACGCAGGCAGAGGCTGCAACGTTAACAACTCCAGAGATGTAACTACAAGATGCAGCATACTTTGTTTCTGATCGAGCTGCTGGCTGGGGCTGCGACTGCGGCTGATGCTGGACCCAGTGATGGTGCCGGGCAACTGCAATTTAGTTTATTGTTATAAGTGAGTGAGGTTAAGTACGCGAGCAATCTACGAGTTGCCGCCGAGTCGACCCATCCTCCTGCTCCTCCTCCTCCTCCTCCTCGTCATCAGCATCATCATCATTTGTAAAGGAGAAACGAGAGAGGTGGAAAAAAAAACCAAACTGATTGCATTCCAATCGGCCAGCCCAAGTGCATGGCCAAGTTGGCCAAGTCAGCGAGTGGGTAAGCGAGTGTGCCGGCCCAAAGGTGTTATAAAATTTGTTTAACTTAATTTCAGTGAGCGCCATTGTGGCTGTGGCTGCGGCGGGGTGGTGTGGCGCGGCATGGGGTGTGCGCGGTGCTCCTTTAATCAAGACATCCGAGCAGGACGATCAATCAAGTCATCAATTTGAATGTGTTGTAGCACAAAATATAGTAATTTTCAATATGTTTTGAGCAATAATTCAATTTGCAATTATCTCAAGTGTTTTGACTGGAAACATCCAAGACGATCCACCGACGAGCGAGCGACCGAACGCTGGATAGATGGATGGGATAGCTGGTTCGATGGATCGATAGCATCATCAAGCAGAACAAATGATCGGTGCCAGGCCAGCCCGGGGGCTGCTCACGAAGTGGCCAAGAGTAATCCCTCATGGCGCGGCTCCTGCCCAGCTTCGAGGCTGGTGTAAATGAACCCAATTGATTAAAGCGTAAATTAACCTGAGGTTAACAATGTTTGGCCGCAATTGTTATTAATCATTGCACGTATGAATGCCTAATCAGTCCATGAATTACGAACGCCCTTGGGGGCGGCAATTGTCAAAGCCATCGCCCAGCCACGCATTTGCTTTCCCATGATGGCTTGGATCATTGGGATCGCAGCTATTCAATCAGCGATGATTGGCTCAAAAGAAGAAAGTGACGCGATCAGAATCTGGCAAAGAAAAAAGAAAAGGGTAATGGGTGGGGGAGGGGTGAGGAATTTCCCTAACAATTGGAAAATGATAAGCAAAGCAATAAATAATTGTTAACGATCGCCCAGAACGATCATCGGGCAAGGCTTTTCACAATCAGAAGAGCCCATTGAAAGTCACTTGAATGGAATCGGGAATCGGTAATGGGTAATGGGTATTGGGAATGGGAGCCATGAGATGGCAGGGCTATCCCGATACTCCTCCACCATTGACGAGTATTAATTTTTCATCATTACAATTTCTTCAATAAATCAATCAACAATGCAGTCAAAGTGCGACGCTGCCAGACACCGCGTCTGGTGTCTGGGCCAAGTCATAGTCGCGCACCCTAGATGGGCTACATGGCTAATATGCCAGACAGTTGGGAGCCACCGACAGCAGCACAGCGTCAGCGTCAGCAGCCCGATCGTCAACAGCCCGATCGTTGATTTGTTTGTAGTTGGACTTATCACAATTCATGCTTAGTTGGCACATTTTCGTTGATCTTCTGGGGGCCTCGCAGCCGACCTGGGGTGGGGCGGTTCAACCCTAACCGTGGCAGAGAAGAGGCTTATGTCAATAGAACTTCTTCAGCAGCTCACTTTGAAGTGGAAGATTGACAGGCTTAATGATCTTAGACATTAGAAAATGCCGGAGGCGGGTCCATTAGTAATGCTAAAAGTTCATTTTTAATGGAATTGGTCATGGCTAAGCCAAGTGCATGCGCATGTGCATATCACTGACTGACTCTGTGAGGAACTGCTAACGAACCCAGGCAATTGGGATACCCATACCCATAGCCATAACCATAGCCGACAACAACAATTTACAGACTTTAATCTCTGGCCAACAATATTTCAAGCTTTTTGTCGCTATGAAAATTAATTCAGTTGTCTAATTTTTGTAACATTTACTAAATAAATTGCTAGGCTGCATGAATGAAGGCAGACTCCCGCCACTGCCACGGGACCTGCCTTCCAATCAGAATATAGTTCGGTACGTCCAACGCAAAATGCAAAAAGGAGTCGCCCCACCAAATCCCCTTTTGGGTAGCACAATAGGCGGACGGGGGACAGAGGGTCGCGAAGCATATAAAATATTTTGATGCCCGAGCTGCATTCATGTTAAGTTAAGCCTGGTTTATGAGTGTTGAAAGTGCCATGCGGAGAGTCTGGCATGAGCTGCTATGGGTATGGGTCTGGGGTCTGGGCTTTCGGTGTTCGGTTTTTGGGCTTGGGTTGGGTTGGGTTAGCTCCGTGATTGCAACTATTGTTGAAGCGCATGCAGCCAAATGTGGCATGAAGTTTAAGGCTGCCATCAAATTTGGTAAAGACAATTTTAAATGCATTGCCCCGGCCCGGCCTGGCCTGGCCTGGCTTATGAGCGGTGGTCGCCGGTCTGCGGTCGGCGGGCAGCAGGAAATTCTTCGTAAAAGCCCACTCGATGCATTGTAATGCGCCTTTGTGTTAAACAAATCATAAATCAATAAAAAGAAAAACTAAGCAGCGGCATTCCTCCAGCATACACATACTCCGTACAGTGGAGTCGCTCTGGCTGGTCGGTTTGCCAGAGCCAGAGCCTGAGACCCGAACCCTGTGCCTGCGCCTGTGCCTGTGCCTGTCCACGATAATTGCGCATACACCTTGGCGGAGACAGACTCGGAGACAGCAAAGACAAAAACATCTTAACTTAGTGGTAACTGAAGTCAACTAACTGCTACCACTAACAAAGACAACAACCGTCCACGTTCCAGGTCCGCATCCACATCCACATCCAGAACGCAGCATGTGCTATGGAAAGTCGTGCCGCCAGCTCACGACTACAGCCAGAAGGCTGGAAGGAGGGCAATGCCGAGCCCCAGCTCCAGCTTCAGCTTCGAGGCAAGTGCCAGCGGCTGTAAAACACTCAGCACTAGCCCACAGGCTGGAGTGGGTGGCTCTGCGCTGGGCCAGAAGTCGGCTCGGTGGTTAGGTGGCTCTCTATGTGCATAGGTGGTAGAAGGAGGACGATCGGCACACTATGGAAAATTGTCGCGCTGCTTAATCGACAGCAGCTACGGCCACAGTCTGCCTGCCCGCTGAAAAATTATTATCATAGTCTTTGGTCTTCGATTTTTGTGGCCCAGGGAAAGGTTTTTGTGTCAACACACAGCCATGCCTCGAGGTGTTGGGGAGTTCACGCTTTTGGCCAATACCAGCAGCAGGGACAACAGCAACAACAACCACTTACCAGACCCTCAACAAGCATATTAAGCCACAAAATGAAGTTATCGCCTCGGCCGGCAAACAAAAGCGCTGCTCTATGAACAAAAAAAAAACTGATTCATGACTTTAGGCCGGGGCCAAAAAGCTGGCTAGCAGCAATTTTTTAGCTACTCTTCGTTGGCTTTTTGTGGGTTTTTTTTTGTTGTTTTTGTTTTTTGTTGATCTGGGAGAGATCGTCGTGCAGCCGAGGCACGGCATAGTTGTTGTAAATTTGTTGCAGCGCTTGTTGCCGTGCTTTCGGCTGTGCTGCGCTGTGCCTCGCCGAAGTGGTGATTTACGGCATGCGTTGAGCACCTAACCCGAGCGAACGAGCGAGCCTGAGAGCTGGTACTAGAAGCTGGAACTTGGGTAGTGGCTGGCTGGTCCTGGTCCTGGGCTACCATTGGAAATTTGCATGCCCAGCGAGCGATCCTGCAGATAATAAAATCGCTGCTAGACGGCAGCCAGCAGCCAGCAGCGAACCGAACTACTGTCGATCGTCGTCGTCCCCGTCGTCGTTGTCGCTGTTGCTGTTGCTTACGATCTTATCGCTGCCAGAGTCAACGCTTTGGGCCAAGTGCCATTTGAACGCAGAGACCAATGAACAACAACAACAACCGCCAAAAACGACCAGCAAGAATACAAGAAGGTCACCTTCAGAGCCGAATCTTTAGACACCCTGTGCAAGGTTTGCAATGGCAGTAATATGCCAAGGTGCATTTGCTTTGATCAACTTAACATCAGATATATATGATAGTGATCCAGTTGCCAGATATCTTCAAGATTTTATAGAGCAACAGCTATGGACATAGCTACATTGACTGCGCCCAATGATTGGCTAGTAAACGCAGTCGCAAAATGAGGATACCCTCTGCTAGAGGATAAACCAACAACGAAGACAAGAAGAACGCCACGTTTAGTGTGTGCATTTTATGATTATGTTGTTTTGATTTTCACGATCATTTCGGGAGAGGGAGGCAAAGCTCCAGAGTCAGAGCTGTAGCCTGAGCTCCAGAGCTGCAGTCAGTGAGAGCCCAAGTATTTAGTGATTGCAACTAACACACTGGTGGTTAAACGGCTCTTGGCATGTCCATGGTTTGGCCTTTGATCGTGTTACTGATCGTGGCATAATTATTGCACAAGCCGTGTTCTAGGCAACATAATTAACAAATGAATTAGTTACATATGCAATAAACAAGGCAAGGCAAGGCAGGGTAAGGCAGGGCAAGGCATAAAACCACTCTCAGGATCGTATCGATTTATGTGGGGGTGGGGATACTGAAATCGAAATCAAACGCGGTCTGGGAAATATCGCACTCCAGATCTTGTGGTAGCTTGTTGCTACGAGCAGCGCAGATACAACAAATCAATCAGCAGAACGACTTCCATATCCCCCACGTTAATTTAGATCAGTTTTCGTTTCGTGGCATACATTTGAGTTTTTCCTACAACGGTTTTAATTGCAGTAAAGATCGCGTACAGCACTTCATGACTTGTTGGACAATTAATTAACAAATCAAGTTGCTTGCAGTGAGTGTCGATCGTGTTACTGATCTCGCCACAATTAGAATAAAATCGTTGGACAATTTCATTACGTTTCCCCGTACAAAAGAATCGTGTTCGATCATAATCGGCGGTAAATCAAATATTTTAATCAGTAATTAAAATGTCAGAAATGCAGAGAAAGAGTTGCCTGCGTGTGTCTGTCTGTGTGTGTGGCTGTTAAATTGATTTATGCACTGCGCTGGAAATATATTCAAAAGAAAATCAGTTAATAGTCTGGGCATTTAATAAGGATTTATTGTTTCTCGCTAGATGTTAATGCCGCCCGCTAGGCAGGCCCGGGCAGCTCACACCAGTCGCCCAGTCCCCAAGTCACTGGCATCCCAAAATTTACAGCTGCCAAACATCTTAATGGGCTATTAAGTGGACGCACAACTACGAGTATATCTTCATAGGCAGAGCACACCAGGCACACCAGGCAGATCCGAACCACGCAGCGCAGGCAGATGATGTTTTAATCAACATCCAAGATTCGATTCTGGTGGCTCTCGACGCTTAGTTGGCATTTTACGAGCGTGACCAAACCCAATGGCCAATGTCAGTGGCTGGGACCTACATAAGCTGCGGTTCGCAGCTCCCCCCAATTTCCAGCTGGCGCGGCTACAGCCGGCGGCATTCCACAGATCCCACTCATCATAACATTTATTTGTTATTTGTAAATCGAAAGCGCGTTTAAATGCCTTTGCCCAGGGGCCAATAAATCAATGCTTTGTGACATGAAATTCGAGTTATTTAATGGGCTCAGAACGTGCAGGAGATGCCATGATTTTATGACACCCGCTTCTTTAATTTGTTAATTTGTTTTATTTATTTTGTACCACTCTCCGCTCTGGGCAACACATGGCGCATTTTATGCCCCATGTTTTGGGGCAAAGCCCACGCAAAAGTGACAGGCGGAGCAGCTTTTTGTGCGCACACTTCCTGGAAACTATACAACTAACTCACTTTCTATGGCCGATTATAAGTGAATATATTCTATATCTCGTATTCGTACATCTTTCTGATTGTTGTATGCGAAGCTGCCAATTGATGTCGCTGATATTGTCAGTTGGCTGTCCCTTAACGGACTTTGTCTCGTTCAATGCCTTTTTTCCATTTATATGGAAAAGGGTTGCTCTGACTATGGTGTCTCTTTGGTAGCCCACATCTATTGTACACCTCACCTCACCTAAGAAAGCATTAAAGAGCCCTTCTGCACAAGGTTCAATGCATTATTCTAAGCTCAATCCTAAAATGCAATTGAAGCATATATTTTTTTGTGAAGCGAATCTCAGAGCGAAGTATCTGTAAGTCGAAAGCATTCATCAATAATTCTTCGTTTAGTTGTTATTTTATGTAGCCGCTGTTAATATTTTATTGTTGAGTGAATGAACGAAAGGAAGTTGCAGCAATGCCTTCAATTTTTTTGTTTGTTTGCAGTTCCTGCTGGCAGACTGAAGCGTGGCTAGCGGTTGTCACGTTTTGTTTGCTGGCAATTTATGCGCTGCCTGACGATCCTGGCCAGCCAGCATCCCCCCTTCGACCGACCGACACCCAAGCACCAAAAGCCTGAAAGAACGACAGGAAAACAGAAAGGGAATCAGGACAGCAGAGCAGCAGAGCAGGAGAGCAGCAGAGCAGGAGTGGAATGGAATGGAAAAAAAAACCATCAGCATCGACAGAGCAATCCTGTCGAGGCATTCATCAAAAAATGGAAACTAATTTCCTGTCAGTTGTTGTTGCTGTTGTCGCTCACAATGCCTTACACCTTCTTCGTGATGATTTTTTGCAGCTTTTTGTTTTGTTTTGTTTGTTTGACTGTACCCGAACACGGGTGCATGTGTGTGTGTGTGTGCGATGCCATTTCTGTTTTATTGTTGCTCCATTTTTTACTTGGCTTTTTATTAATTTTTTGCTGTCTGACGTTGGTCGCGATACAATGAAGTGAAAATGGCGCTGACTGCACATAAATTGCCGTCGATTGCTGTGCGTTCTTTTGCTTCTTCGCAGCATCCTCCGCCTCCTCATCCTTCTCATCCTTGTCCTTGTGGTTGTTGGCAAACCCTTGCAAAGGGCATAACGATTATTCTCAGTTGTTTGCAACATGGAGAAGAAAGTAGCATTGACTCTGCAATGTAAACGAGTATATGGCACATTTCTAATACATTTCTATCTACATTTCTAATAATAAAATAAATAATGCCAACTACCCGTACAGTTTTAAGCCGTTCTATCCTTACCATTCTATACTTATGGACAAAATAATAGGTGTGCTTTTTTTTCTTTTTCAACTTTTAATTTCTAATATATTTCGGTATACATCTTTGCTGTAAAATATAATAATATCGATATGGATATGCAAAGGGTATATACATCTTCGTGTCTTTTCTCTTCCGTTGACTGGTGTTTGCTGTTGTTGTTATCCTTATTGTGCATATGGTGAAGTTATCTTTTAGCCTTTTGTGTGGCAACTGCCATTTGGTTGGCGAATTTTAATTGAAAAATTTTGCATATTGATGGAATTCTTTTTTCCGCATTCGGCTGAGATTTATGAACACCGCTGCAGCCGAAGAAAAACAACAGCAACAACAACAACAGACACAGCGGGACCAATAAGCGGCACTGGAGGCTGGGGCGAAATTATATGCTTTTAGGGATAACTTTAATGCGATCTGGTAATTTTATTGAGCGAAATAACAGGGAGGCGGCAGCAACCGGGTCCGTGGGCATCCCGAGCCGTAGCTGCCAATTTGCTGCCCCATCAAGAGGGGTCCCAACTGGAGTCTCTCTTAATTTGTGACAATAAACTAAGCCATCGGGCTGGCCTGGTCTGGCCTGTGCAAGCGAGTCAAGTGGCCGGGAAAATACTTGGCCGAAGGAGGAAAAAATTATGAAATGCAATTTGGAAAATATTTGCAATTGGTTGCGCGTCCATTAAATTGCCGACTCGGAGTCCGAGACTGAGTCGGAGTCCAAAAAAAAAAAGCGAAACGAAACGGAATGAAATGAAAGGCAGCAATAATAAGTAATCATAATAATTGCGGCAAGAGGCGCTATAAAAACCCAAGAGACTGAGAATGCTGTGGTGAAAGGAAGGGATGGAGGGAGGGAGGTAAACGGCAAACGAGTTAATTAAGACATTTTGCCCAGCGACCGTTACAGGCGGCGTATACGCAATTAAAGAGTCTTAAGCAGTCCGGCCACCAGAGGCATTCAAAATATGAAGAAAGCTGCCTCGGAAGCGGCGACATTCACCGATCCACCAATCCACCAATCCAGCGAAGCAGCGGAAGTTTGCTTAATTACGCAATACCTTTAATAAGTAATAATGGCAGCGGATGATGGAAGTGCATCATAAGGGATGGCACATAAGAGATGATGGATATTGAAGGGCTTTCTCTGCGAAGCGAAAGAAGAATGCCAAAAGTAAGTAGATGAACAGGAAGTATAACATTTATGAGAGATCTCTGTATTGGCTATATGGCTGTATTTCTGTGGCAGTTCATTGAACTACTGCCATGGGTAACACTAGTCAAGAATTTGTGGGCCCCTCCCTGCGCGCCAGCTGATGATGGAACCACGTCAAGTACTCTGCTGGCTAATGACTTACATTGAACTTTAGCCCCCCCACCCCTTCTGGAGACAGGCATTAGCCAGGCTTAGTTAGCCATGGCTTCGGAATAAAACACCTTTACAACAGCAACAAAATGGCAGGTAGCACTTGAAGCTTAATTGCCTATTAGCAGGAGCTTCAGCAGCCACAGACACGACCTCTCCGGGGCAAAAACAATGCCACAAAAGAGTGAACAACAGCAAAAAAAAAAGAGGCAGGCAGCAACAACAAAAAAAAGCAGCATGGCTGATCCGAGAGCCTCGGACTCAAGTGGGAGTTGCAAGCCATTGGCAATTAAGTGCAAGCCAATCAAGCGATTTGTACATGCCCAACACTTACACATGCCAAAGTGCCCCAGCCGGAGAGCGCTGTGGAGCTGCAGATGGAGACCAGGCCCAGACCCAGACACGGCCAAGAGGCCAGAGCCTTAGCCAGAGCTTGGACCAAGACGAGGAGACGAAAACTCATTTGGGCCTGGCTGGCCGCCCGATGATCTGGCCAGCAGCCCCACGGTCGGCGGTTGGCCAACAGCCAATGCGCATTGACTCTCTTTTGACGCCTTAAGCAAAACGCGCTATAAACTTTAATTAAGACATAAAGCAGTTTTAACTATGCACTAAAATCCCAGCCCCCAAGAGCCAAGCCAAAAGTGAAAGAAGGGCAATGCTTCGAGTGCCCAGTTTCCATGCCTGGGCAGCCGAACCGCCCAGAGATGCGACTCGGATTCTGTTCCGCACGAGGCGGTCACGACGATGCTCAAGTTTAAGTGCCCTACGTGAAGGGCATTAAATGCTCAACGGAACTTTAAGTATTACATTAGAGATACTATAGATAGCAGCGAGAAGCGAGAAGCGCTACGGTATGTACGAGCATGAGTGGTGCCTGCTTTGGGGGTGTGGTGTGACTGAGCAAATTGCGTAAATCATTTTCATAAAGATGCAACTAATTTCACACGCCTAAGCCAAGTGCCAAGTACACCGCAGAGATGCAGCTGTACATTGGGTGGAATCTATCAGAGATTAATATATAGTGTGTACCTTTCAAATGCATTCGTGTTTTATATGTAATTAGGTTTTTTTTAAGAAAAATTCACAGGGAATTGACATAATATAGATGGATCCTAAGCAGTCCTGCTATGCACATTTTGAGAGCTGTCTAAAGAAAGTCTTAATATATAAATATATATTTTCAATGATATTGAGCAGCTGCCGACGATTCGTCTGCCGAATTTACTTAATATATTTAATATATTATTATAATATATGTATATATTATATTTTATATTATATTACAAATATATTTACTCTCTTACTTTTGTATTTTTATGTAGTTCCTAATAAATATTATAATACGTTATGTACGTTATGTGTATCTTCATTTAAATCAATGTTTTTGTGGATAAACATATTTTATTTGCCTTATTTATCTTTCTATGACAAATGAATCTGCTTAAATGCATCTCCAAACTGAATTATTTCTTCTACGAATTATTTCGCTGAATATTCGAATGCCAAATTAAGAACTTAATCCCTATAAGTTTTTGTACTCTGCCTTAATTATATTAACTATTGGTAAAGTACTCAGGAAAATTGCTTCCGCTTTAGCAAAATTTTATTTTTTACTTCCCCGATAGCTTTCCGCTTAGGATAACAGCATTCCCCTTCAAAACTCTTGTAAAATAGCGAAAATACTTTGTGGAAATTCCGGAGCCCCGACACAAGAAGTGCCATCGGTTGAGTGTCGTACCGTGCCGCTGCCCCTGCCCCTGCCACAGACACAGCTTTGAGTATGCGACCAATCTCGGGCACTCACTCTGTTGTGGCTCACCGAGTGAGTGGCCGAAACAGCTTCATCTGTGCTTTTTGCAGTCGTTACAAGCGCTCTCAAATCGCTAACCAATTAACTTGGAAAGTTCACGAAACTGCAACCGCGCAGCGAGCACTAAAAATCGACACATAAAATAAAGTTATAAGAATGCTGGGAGAGTACGGCAAACGAGCCAACAGATGAAGGATGCCTGTGGATGTGGATGTGGAGATGGGCTGGGAAGATGAGTATGAGGATGTGTGGTGCTGCGGCAGACAACCGGTCGAGTGGTGCAATGGTGGAGCGTCGGACAGGGAAGACAGTCGGTCAGCGTTTTGTCCTCTCTTCTCCGGTTGTGGTTGTGGTTGAGTGGATTGTCAGTCAGCAGCGATTTAACGTGGCGCACATTATTCATTCCGTACGTTTTTATTACTTCATGTTCGTGTTATTTGTAATTTTAACAAGATAATTTTGTTCAAGCATTTAATGACAAGACGCAGACGACCAAGTGGAACCGACAGACTCCAGAAACAGCAGCAGTCAATTTACTTGCACTTGCTGATGATCACGGCTGCGACCAGGTGCTGTCTATATGTATGTGCTCATGTGTGTATGTTAGTATCTGTATCTGAAGGATACACATGTACACGAGTGGACATTTAATTGCCATACAGCGGAAATGTATGCAACGGGCAAACAATTCATGTGATTTTTATGCTGCCAAACCAATTATGGCAGCCTTTTCTTCGTGCCACTCGTGGGATCGTCAGAGTTCAGAAGAACAGGGTACACGGGTATGGGTACGGGTACGGGTATGGCATATGCAGCTCTAGCTCAACTTAATTGGCAAAAATATTAAATCAGCATTTTGCACAGCCAATTTGTAAGAAAAAACGCCAACGGCCAAGAGCCGAGAGCCCAACTGGTAACTGGCGACTGGCAACGGCCAGAAGCAGTCAAAGAGGCAACAGGCCAACTGCATAATGAAGCCATCAACCGGGGCCCCGAACTCGAACTGGCACTCCATGCCACGCCTGACAGCCGCCTCTTAAACATCCTTTAGCTGCTTCCACGAACGAAGCTTCAGATCCATCCTCGATCGCTGCTGGCTCTGGCCTGGGCTCGGGGACCAGAGCAATTGTTTGAATCATCCAATAAATATGCGCCGGGACAAGGGTTCGCCCGCTTCACCTCGCGACTCTCCCATAGCCAGATCGTTTATCAAAATCTGCAGCCATTGTGGCCAAGGGACACCATTTTCGCCCGTTCGCCCGTTCGCCTGTTCCCGGCATTCAAATTCCTAGAACAATGAAATAATTCCATAAATTCGATCGCTATTTAGCGTGGCGTTGGCCACCATTTTTGCCCAGTCACCATCTTTGGCAGCACCAAAAAAAATACATATATACATACATATACATATGTATGTGACCACAAGAAAGCTCCTCCTACCTCCTACTGATTGCCCACTGGTAGGCGTTGCCCAGTCCCGATCGTTTGGGAAACAAGTTTTCGTGGTTAAAAGCAGCAGACAACTGACGGCCAAACTTGTTGGCCCAAACAGGTTCTGGTCTGTGTGTGTGTTTTTTTTCTTTTCTTGGTGGGAGGGCAGGGAAAGCGGGGGAAACTCAACTCAACACGAGGGCTGTAAACTTGGCCAGTGTATGGCGCTCGCCGCTCGCAAAATGTTGGCTAAAATGTCTGGCACGGCTGGATTTATGGTCAGTAACACTTGGCCTGAACGTCGAATGGGTTTTCGATGCCGACTGGGCCCGTTGGGTTGCTCATGTTACTGCCCTGCCCAGCCAGCATTGCCGTCGGCACTCACATGTTCGCACCATGACCATTCGATCTCATTTACGTCAATTTAGTGTCATTCGATTCGGGTGTTTATCTAGTCGCATATATAATGGCCACAGCATATCGGTGCTGGCGAGGGGGAGAGTGCTGTAGACTGCCGTTCTCTGAATGTCTCTCGAGTGTGTGTATTTTGTGATTTGATTTTTTAATTGTGTCTGTGGGATCATTGATTTGGGGAGCTTCACTGACATTGAGGTGTTGAGCTGTTGCATCTGAGAGCTGTAAGCATTGTGACTGAACATGTCTAAGAATCATATTTAAGGACAGAACATTGCTCAAGTGGAATGTGCTTTGAGCTTCACAAGATATTTTATTCGTGAATTTTAATATGCATATTCTATGGTTCATAAACAATACAATAAATGCGATATCTATCAGCACGACACGATCTACAGATCATTTAATGTATAATATTTACATGTATCTAAATAGCATACCAAATACATGGAATGTCAAGGACAGCTGATGGAGATATCCAACCGATTGATAGACCAATTATCTACATTTTAGAATTTTTATTACCTGATTATGGTATATGTGGTGCTATTATAGACAATATAATCTATGATCTCTGCTTAAAGCTGTCAAAAAGTTTCCATTGCACATCCAAACATAAAGATCTTTGCTCTACGCTCCCATTTGAGTCCAATAAATGCGTGAATATATCTCATTTACAAACATTTCTACATATATCATAAACAGAATAAGGAAATATTTGAGTACATTTAAAATTAATTACATTTTCTTCATTTTAATAGTGAGTGTGCAATTTCCATCATTTAGAATAAGTTATAATTCACACCAGAACTTCAACATTTTTCCGCATAACTTCATCCAACGAACACTTTCAATGGCTTCCGTTGCACCAGCAGCACAGCCATTATCATAATTTGTTTACACACAAGCATATTAATGGCAAATGCGCTGCCGCTTCAGCTCATAAATTAATAATAATTTCATAGAATCAACTCTTTTATAGATAAACGAAAAAAATTAGCTATAATTACAAGCGGCAGCGATTAAGTGCATCATAACACGAAGGCGCCGCAGAACGTCCAAGCTCCTTCCAGGGGCATGGCATTGCCTGTGGCTCCCTCTTTGGTAACGAACCCGAACTGATCCAAAACCAAGCAGAGAAGAGACGCGAAGAGTAGAGTAGAGAGCCCAGAAGGCAATTCCTTGAGGCAATGTCGAGGGCAATTAAAACGAGCAACGGCGCGCAAAACGCACGAAATGGAATTAAAAAGGCATCTTGTTATTAATTAGGGAGAACAGTAGCTGACAGATATAAAATGTTTGCTAATTTGAGATATATACGTACATACATATATATGTATACATACTTATGTGTACATATGTATGTATATAACAGAAAAAGGAATACCCCTTTTTGCGGCTTCCTCGCATTCGGTCAAACGAATTTCGCGATAAAGCGAATTTCAATGTCTTTAGCTTATAATTGGGCAAAGTCAGAAACGCGCAGCGACAAAGGGCGGACAGACGGAAGACGGCAGACGCAAGACGACGAAAAGATACAAGATACATTGGCGGAGGATGGCTCTCCTGCTGCTGCTGCTGCTGCCACTGGCACTCTGATCCGCGCTCTATCGTTAATATTTCGAAATTCCATTTGTTCTCGGTTTCGTTGGGCCGATTGCTATCAGTGTCGCCCCAAAAAGACTTTTACCCTCTCGCTCTGCGGCGCTGAGGGACTTCGATTTTATAGTCGAAATTAATTAACATAACTTCCGTTTTGCCGAAACGCTTATTATGCCTCTGCTAATTGGGTATCTGGTGTCTTTTGAGCATTGTTCTACAGCCCCCACAACCCCTTCCAAAAAGCATAATTTATCACCCAAAACTCATCTCAGACTTTCGCTTTTTTTTGTGGGCAAATGCGAACTAGTTGCCCAAAATGGCTTTGCCGCTTTTGCTCATGTTAATCACACGCTCAGGTTTATGTGTATATGTGTTTACGAGTATTTCTATTGAAAATTGAATATCTGAATTTGAATTTGAAATTCACAGCACTTATCGGAGCGCGGCGATCGCAGAAACAATACAACGACGCGTGCAAATTGATTTTCGCATTTTGCATGCAAATTTCAATCAAAATTAATTAGTTAACATTTTTATTGTTGTACAAATGAGCGAAAATTAATTTGCATGACTATTAAAAGGAATGACTTTCGTGCAATAAATAATGCCAACAACATCGACCGAGCGAGCAACAACAACAACAAAAACTATACAGCGAGGTACGGCAAGTGAGCAGCAAAACCGTTAACAAAAAATCAACTTTTTTAAGTTAGACAAAAATATACGTAGAGTATAAATAACATAAAAAACAAAGCTCAATAAAACCAACAGCAAGAAAAACAAATATATATAACGCACATAAACCGAAGATAAAATGCTCTATTTTACACATTTTTCGTATAATTTCTGGCAGATGATTGATCCAAGAATTTAATAAAAAATATTTGGAATGAGTACTTTTAGCATTAAAAATTTATTTATTTTAATACACCCATAAAAGCTAAACAATTTCCCAAAGATCTCTCTATTATTCTCTATCAATATCTATTGCCAAAACTTGTTAAAAATTGTGAATACTCAACCCTATGTGTAGTGTATAACGCAGCCCGCTTAACACCTGATGCGACTGAGAGGTGCGCTGCGACGGTGGGGCTAAATTTATGAGTGCGCTACCACAAAACTACAAAACTATCGGGTTACAAGGCAACAACAAGACAACCTACAACATGTTCGGCGGATCTGGGCATGAGGCCCGGCCCGGCCCGAACAGTCGCCCATATGTTGATGATGTTGAACGTGGCAAGTGTGGATGCCGCTGGCTGTGTCGCTGTCTGTGCCTGCAGCCAAGTGGCAATGGCATTTTGTTGGGGAATTTACCAATGTTTCTGTGTGTGTGTGGGGCGCACTGACCCAATTGGTTGAGCTCTTTATGTGGCACAGATATTTGGACAAAACACTTTACGAGCTTGATCGAGCTTATCAGCCAGATCAAAATATCTACGTGATAACAAATGCCAAGTCGAATGGAAATCGATCGATGGGGGGTAGGGGGAATCAAACAATGGCCAAGACCTTGCATAAAATTATAAACCATCTTTAATGGCCACAAAACAAAAACAAGCTTACGAAATCTGTAAATCTTTGCATCTGTCAAGCGACAAATGACCAGAGAAGAGTGACAAAGCCCAATGCGAACCCATAAAACCAATTAGTGAAACAAACCACAAAAAAATCCCCAAAAACTGAAAGTTCTCTCAGGTGCCCGTACCCGGAGAGATCTCAGACAAAAAAGTGTCTGCTACCGTGCACGCATAGGCATATGTGGGCGGGGGGGAGCTTTAAATTGGAGTATCGGCGGATGATTAACCATCCCTGGCCTCTTTCGAGCCACATGCTCGTATATCAAAATCCGAACGATAATTTTATGCCACCAAATCAGGCAGAACATGCAACCTGGAGCCGGGCTCAGACTGAGTAGCAGTAGCAGCCCAAATACGAGTAGTTGTTAATTAAAACAAGATTTCCTTTCCTACTTGTTTTCCCGATTTCTCGTTGGGGCTGGTTGGCTCTGGCTGAGCTGAGTTTTCCAGGAATCAATTAACAAACGTTGCTGGCTGCACATTAACCAATTAACTGCTAATCTAATTTTATAGATAGATACTTGTAGGAAAAAACAAAAAGGAAAAACCAAGAGGCAGGCAGCGACACAGAGTCAAAGACATCAACGTAAATCTCAGTAGGTCTGCGCCCCGGATGGGTCGTTGAGTTTTCAATATTATCAATGAAATGCAATCCCAGAGAACCCACAAAAAAAAACTAAATAAATAAGGAAAAACCCCCAAGAGAAACGAGCAAGATGGGAGACGAAGAAGGAGGAGGAGGAAGAAAAAACCCTTTAACTAATTAGCATTTTTCACTAAATTCCCAAAGTCCAATTAAAAAACACGAAAACACGACGTTAAGAACAGAGCGATAATTTACCTACATCAATGAGTTTCATTATGCCACAGCCACAAACTACGAATCTGTATCCCCCCCGTATCTGTATCTCAGCGCTCGTATGTGTGTGTGTGTGTGGAGATCTTTATCTGCATCTTAAAATGTGACTATGGAGAGCCAGCGAGACGAGCTCTGATTTCACAGCATGCGGTGCGGCAGGCGGCGCATCGGCAGACCCACACGATAGTTTTCATTGAATGTCATTCATAATTAAAAACAAAACTTATACCAATATGTCAAGCATAATTTTTATTTGAATGGCCCCCAGAGGCCCCAATGGCGTTGGGGAGAAGGAGACCCCAAAAGGGAGTTGGCCCATAAATTTCTGGGATAATCGACGCAATGTTGAGAAATATTCTCACCTCCGATCGTAAGAATGTAGCTTCCTGAGGCTCCGGCCACGACGGAGACGACGGAGACGAGGCAAATTAACATTTCTGTTGCCTTTTGGTCTCTCTTATCCGTTTGTTTGGATTAATTTTAAATTCAGTTTGCCCCATCGACTGTTGCTGCTGTTGCTGCTGCTGCTGTTACCTCTGCCTGCTGCATTCTAGTATTAATTACTTTGGCTTCCGAAATCGAATTTACATATTAAAGTCGTTTTAAGGCAACCACGATTCGTATCGTGCGCGAAGAAATCAAGCCGGGACACAGGGTGCAGCTGCAGCAGTCCCCAGAGCCCAGTCCTTGTGTCTTTTGGTGCAGCAGGTTAAATGGAAATCAACCAGCGCCAGCCCCCGTCCCAGTCCCAGCACCAGCACCAGCTCCATTGGACATCTGAAATCAATGGGATCCAGGGCGAGCTCATCGACGACCATTTCACAAATCGATACAACCGGAGGAAGGAGGCATGGACAGGGGGGCAGGCGAGGTCGCCAAGTGTCGACTGTGGGCTGCCTTTTGTTTTGTCTTCTTTTATTTTAATTTTTATTTTAATTGGAACAACATAATTCCTAGAAGTTCGCACGAACCAACCGCAGTCCACAGAGCCCTCCACTGCAAGAGCCACAGTAAAGATCTGCTAATGGAGTTCGTTTGTTTGGTTTGGTTTGGTCTGGTTCGGGTTTGGGTTTGAGTATGGGTCTGGGTTTGGGTGTCATGCGCTGTGCCGACGGAGACCCAATCACCATGAGGCCATCGTAAATTACTCGATCGTGTGTCTGGTTAGGCCAGGTAGGCCCTGTCCTCGCCCAGGCCCGGCTCGGGCTTGGTGCTTGGGCTTGGGGCTGGCTGAAAGAAAAGAGGATTGAAAACAATTAAAAAATTGGCAAACACGAATCGATTGTGATTACAGTAAATTGTTGTCAAATTAGCTGCAAAATGAGGAGGAAAGACAGAGACAGACAGAGCACACTGAGTGTGATAGAGAGCGAGATCTGAGCTGTGGGTGAGTGGGGTGCCCACCGAGTGGGTGTGGATAGGATGAGCGATGTGCGATGTGCGAGTGCCTCAGCTGATAAAACTCTGGGTGCGGAGTGGCTTAGAGAAAGTTGAACTCTTGGTAACAGAGTGGTTCAGCGAGTAGATCACATCTCAGACAGTTCTCCTTGCTACAGATCAGCGAAGAGTTGGAAAGGGCAATGGATTCTCAAGAGAATGCCAAAATTGAGGAAATGATTTTTTTACTGATGATTGGAATCGAGCAGGTTGAAAGATCAGTGGCATTAAAGCAAAGAGAGTGGAGCTTTCAATTTGGATCACAATTATCTTGAAGATCATTAAAGGTAGAGAACTCAACCAAAGAAACACACAGAAAGATGATCATCGTCCTCAAATAAGACTGATCCGTGAACAACAATAATTAGCAGCTAAATCCATTATAAATTTGTTTGCCCATCAGAAACTATCTAAAATCTAACAACAATCTCTGGCTAGCATTCCCAGAAAATTAGACCCAAAACTCGATTAAACCTCCCTGACAACATAATTACAACAAAATATCAATAATCCCCCAAGGGAGCCATGGGAGGACCCGTGGGGGGTTATCTCATGAAATCAACATATCAAAACAAACAATTATACATATCCACGGAATATACGTGAATGTATCTATCATAAGCCAAGCATACACAGACACACAGAGAGAGAGAGAGAGAGCGAGCTGCAGAGATACAGATTGATCGATCATGAGACGAGACAAGATTGGGAGAGTCAAAGTCAGGCAAGGCAGCTGAAATAATTATGAAATGTCAAACTTGTGTTCGCGCTCGATTACGCCACTTGACATGGCCAATTAATCTCGGCTTAATTGGTTTGTGCCACAACAAACAGGCACTGAGACTGAGATACACTGAGATACAGATACAGATACAGAGGGAGACTGGGACACGACACGATCACAACGCATCGCATCGCATCACATCGATATTGATGTGCATTCGGCCTCTGATTTTGTCTCTTTTTTTGTGGCGCGGCTGCCTGATGGCTGCTGGCTGTTGGCTGTTGGCTGGTGGTTCCTCGAAATTTGTCATATTTACCGTCGGACAAGTGATCGATATGCGTTGAAGGTTGGCCCCAAAAGGGTGTACCGGGCGGGGATCACATTTTTTGTTGTTGCCCAGAACCGGACTGGAATCGCGATCCGTGGAAGGGTGGGGGGGCCCAGCCGGCCCGCCGTCGCTTGTAGACATTTTATCAGATTCTTTAATTGCGTAAAACATTTTTGGATTCTTCACGTACGAAATTCCAAAACACCGTAGCTTGTTAAAATTCTTCTATCACTGAGCAGCGTTGGCTGCATCTGTATCTGTATCTGTGCGGGGGTCTCCACAGCTGCACATGTGTCTGTAGCTGTAGCTGTATCTGTGTGTGAAGAAAAGACGGACAAAAAGGCGACAGAAAATCGAAATCAACGATCGAAAGAGACAGCCAGCGGCAGCCAGAAAGAGATGGCTGGCATTGCGATGTGGAACGTACGAAACGCCAATTAAGAAATTGACAAATTAAAGCTGAATGCTTTCCATAATCAAAACAGACAAAGCAAATAAGCCCGGCCAGAAGTAGCAGGCAGCAGGCAGCAAGCAGCCACAACGCCTCTGACTGTGGCCAGCAACTTGTTCGAGGTTGTTTCCAAAAAATTTATGAATTTTTTATTATTTTTATTGCCGCGCACGAGCAGGCCGCGGCCCACCCTCCCGACAAGTGTCTATCTGTCTGTCTGTGGACAGAGTTTTGTTGTTTAATTTGTTATATATTAAATGTTTTTGCATATTTTAAATACGAGTGAATTCCGAACAAAATACAAGAAAAAAAGGAAGAAAAAAAAACTTTCTATTTTTGTGACTGGCAGCAGCTGTCGTCGGTCGTTCGGTAGCAGCCAATCGGTAGCGGCAAATTAACGCAACGGCTTGTTACAGACGCGTTTTACAATCTCGGCGCATTTTTTTTGCTGCTTGCAGGTTGCACGTTGCACGTAGCAGGTTGCAGGTACAGCAGCAGTAGCAGCAGCAGCAGCAATCAATCGATCAACCGATCAAGCGATCAAACGAGCGAAAGCTGCATCGCTTTCGGCCATGTCAAAGTCCTTAGCCACAGCAGGAAGGCAGTCCGTCCGGGCCGGGCCGGGTCGGGCCGGGAGCCAGGAAGACACAGTCAACCAGGCGGCAGGACGAAGACCAATCGATGGCCAACGATGGCTGCTGCCTGCATTCCGAAATGACAAAACAGTTAAAAAATAATTAATTGCGTTGCCTTAAATGGCCTAAAGCGGTTTGGCTTTTTGTCCCTCCCGTTGCTGCAGCTTTTTGCTGCTGCTGCTGCTGCCGCTGCTGCTGTCTCTTGTTTGCAAGCTGCAACAACCACAAGAGGAGCAACAAGTGCGTTGCTGGTTTGCTCGCTCATTGCCCATTTTGGCCATTGTTTTTATTGCCCGCCTGGAGAGGCTATCGGCCAGCGGCCAGAAGCCACTTTAGGGCTTATTAATGATGGATTCTCCTCAATTCCCTTGCGACTTTTGTTTTATTGCGCAATGCGGCAAAGGCACTTTTTTTCCCCCCCTCACACCAAAATGAAAATGATTATGAGGTTGGTTTGGGCTTTGCCTTGGGCTTGTGCTTGGGTTTGGGTTTGGGGCTTACAAACAAAGAGCCCGAATGTATGTCAACGGGTACTGTCCCCTCCGTCTGTCAGTCCTGCATGACAAATGAACAATGCGGGGAGAGGCTCGCTGGTGAGAGCTCGGTACTAAACGTTTTGGCAGCTTGGCGACTAATTTGGGCCAACACAATGATGATTCTTCGGATGATCATAATGTGGTAAATACATGGTCGAAAGGATGGCCAATAAAACGAATAAAATATAATTTCTGCACTGAGGATATTTAAGCATAAATATAAGTGTTAAATAGGTAACTGATGTTTAAAGTTATTAAATTATCTTTGCGGATTATGGAAGTTAATTAATTATCGCACAGAAGTGGAGCAATGTCACCAATCAATTAACTAAATGCAACTAAAAACTTTTTCCTATGCATTTATTTGCACTGCTTTAATTTAATTTGAAATTCGATGCTTATATAAGCTAAAGCTATATATAAATCAAGATTCATATCTGTGAAAACATCGACAAACGGCGTGCAACAAATAACAAATTTTCACTTTTATTTAACAAATGATCTCAGCCAGCGACCGAACCCCCCAAAAGCACACACTCACCACAGGCGAAACACACAATATCAATATCAAATAGCTACATCTCGATCGTTATGGCTTTGTAAAGTATCTATAACGGCTTAACACGCTGACTTCCAATAGCTTGAGACCAAAATTGGCAGCCAAAGGCGAGTCAGGGCCGTGATGCGTCTATTTATGTAAACAGAGGGAGAGGGAGAATAAAAGCTAGACAACGCCCTAGAGATTACCGATCAGTGATCGACAAACCAGAGTCCAATGCATTAGCAATAAATTTCAATCAAATCCGATCCGAAACAACAAACAAAAACATTTCCCTTCCCCCCCTCACTTCGTTCGTTGCATAATTAGAAAACATCTAAATTTTGTTTTCTTATAGAAATAGTTTTAGTTTTTTTTTTTTTTTTTTGGAGAACACTAAATTAGATTTACGATTGCCGATCAAAGCAGGGGAACGCATGGAGCGCAATTAAAATCAGCTTAATAATTCTCCAAGAAAGGAGAGAGATATAGGGCGCAGCCAGTCGAATCGGATCAGATGGGGCGGGGGGAATTTCTAAAGTGTGATAATAATTTTATGAAAGAACCAAACGAGGCAACAAATCAATTCAACATAATGCCAATAAAAAAGATTTGAAGAAGGCATTTACATTCATGCACATAAATCTTGGCCAGGGGCACAATGCTAAAAAGATTTCGAAGCGGGAGAGGGAGAGGGAGAGAACCTAAACCGAAAGAAGACATCCAACAATTTCATTATGAAGCC
Organism: Drosophila ambigua; assembly: GCA_018150905.1. Lineage (NCBI taxonomy): Eukaryota > Metazoa > Arthropoda > Insecta > Diptera > Drosophilidae > Drosophila > Drosophila ambigua. The sequence goes on from JAECWS010000086.1 coordinate 3,680,629, forward strand.
ATGAATGAGAATGCCTCTACAAGAGAGCGCAGCGGAGCTGAATGAAAGAATGAATGAACGACACTAGATTCTGTTCTGTTTTTCGGGTTTATGGATGCTGGATGCTGGATGGTGGTGCCCTTTATTGTTGGGACCATTTTGGCGGCGAGTCAGTTGGAGGACCTCACAATTGGTTGAGCGCATTACGGGCGATTAGGTGTTAAACACACAATTCGTTGGGCATTTCTGAAATTGTCTGACATTATTTATGGGCCGTGGAACATTGAGGCTAGCCCCTACCCCTACCCCTTACCACTGTTCCCAAACGAGGGGGTTACAATCGAGAGGGTGGACAGAGGGAGAGATGCAGGTAGGACCCACCTAGGTGGTCATCACCATTCCCATTCCCACTCTCACTGCCATTTCCACTCAAGTGCAAATCCTGAGCATGCGCCGCTGGACACTCGACTGAAACTGCAACGGCAACGGCGAGGCCTTCCTTTCCCTGGCGCCTTGGCGCCGCAATTAAGCAGAAATCATTAAAAATTTAAAAGCTCAAACCAAAAGAAGCAAATACGCACTCAAAAATTAAGGTTAATGTAAGCCCGGGCCCGCTAATTAAGATATGGATGTCTGGGCCTGTACGCTTCACTGAATCCAGTACGTCTCCCTGCTGCAGTCCGAGTCCGAGCCTGAGTCCGATTTCTCCACCTTTCGACAAGTCATTCAGCTGTTAAATTTATTTAATGCCTCACAATGGAGTCGAACATGTTGCCACTGGCTTTATTATTAATTTTTATTGCTGTGCGATTGAGACAAGTTAATTCTGATTCTGAAGAAACGGGTGCCTGTGCCTGTGCCTGCGCCGCTGACTGTGTCTGTGTCTTCGACACGGATTCCCATGATCCGAGGATCGTCGAGCAACCTGCTGCGCTTTTGTGTGCAACCCCTCGAACATCAAGTGGCAGAGTCCTTGGCCCGGCTCGTCCTTTTTTCTTTCGCTCAATGAATGTGGCCCGTTCATTCATGCCTCGAGAGTTTCCATTCATCGCGCACAGCCACTGCCTGCCTTGTGGGTGTGTCCCCGATGGCTTACACTAATGCCCTTGTTGTCCTGTGTCCAGCCCAGCAATTTAATGCACTCACCGCACTCGAGAGATGGACCCAGGGAGAGAGGATTTAATGATGTTCCCATCAAGTTCAAGTACTCGGGTGTCGGCAGATTCGCCAAAAAGGATTTTCGGTTTTGTTACGTTGCGAGAACAACGAAAACCTTTCATATGCTTCAAGAACCCTTCATATTTCATCATGTCACACAGTCCGAGACACTTGAGAGTGGCCAGCAGAAGTGTTTATTGTCTCCAGTTCCCTGCCTGCCACTGATCCTCTTCAAGTGCAGGTGAGCACGCACGAGCCGTGTCCTAGGCTCCCTATGACTAAGCAGATCTCGAGATTCTGGAACTGATGCGCTTAACTCTTTGACTTTTTTTCGGCTAAGAAGATCAGCCTGAGCTGAGCTGAGATCAAGCGAACGTGGAATATGGAATATGGGCTTTATTTTAGCACTAACATTACAGTCACTTGCGGTACCACATCTGCAGGGTGCGCATGCGGCGAACCTTCTTCTGCAACTGCAGCAGTCCGTACAGTAGAGCCTCGGCAGTGGGCGGGCAGCCCGGCACGTAGATATCCACGGGGATGATGCGATCGCAGCCGCGAACCACAGAGTACGAGTAGTGATAGTAGCCGCCGCCGTTGGCACAGCTCCCCATCGAGATGACCCAACGAGGCTCGGGCATTTGGTCGTACACCTTGCGCAGTGCCGGCGCCATCTTGTTGGTCAGCGTTCCGGCCACAATCATTACGTCCGTCTGGCGGGGCGAGGCGCGAAACACCATGCCAAAGCGGTCCATGTCGTAGCGCGGGGCTGCAATGTGCATCATTTCGACGGCACAGCAGGCCAGGCCAAAGGTCATCGGCCACAGGGACCCCTTGCGGCCCCAGTTCAGCAGATCGTCCATTCTGGCCAGCGTCCACTCCGACCAGGAGTTCTGGTCCCGTCCAAACGGTGAGTAGCCCCGCTTGGCCGGCTTCTTACGGACGTCATCGTACACCGGCATGGTCTTCTGCTCGCGAGTCCAGAGGGCGCTGACTGCCGGTCCACGGCGCAGCATCCTTGTATTCTTGTACATTTTGCTGCCAAACATGCTGCTGGATATTCGAAATCCTCAATTGTTATTTGAGCAAATTGTACAAAATTTTACTCACTTTTTTGCTTGGGTTATTTGATTTGTTTGCGTTCGACTGAATTTTCACTGTGTACGGCTGCTCAGATTTGTATTCGATTGACACGCAACAGACACGAGTCGATTGAGGCAATTTTCAAAGCTCACTAGATTGCGCAGAGAGTTTCCCAATGCTCGAATTTAATCAATCACAGCTTACTTTTCCAACTTTCCTTTTTGTACAGTCATTCCGCATTAGAGATGGGCGCAGGCAGGGTCTCCTCTGCTAGGGCTGAAATCAAAATCATCGGAACAAAATTATGCACAGAAATGAATGCATAAAAATATATGCAAAATATTTATAGAATTAAACAAAATACTTTTTATGTATAATGAAATTCTTGGAGAATTTTCAGTAATTTATTTTGTGCAGTCCCTTCAAAACCATCGATGGCCCTATCGATATTTAAAGCTTACGCACGTGCCCATCTCTATGCAGAATCATCAACAACAAGAAGAACTTTTTCGACATCATTCCACACAGCTCCTCTCCCTCCTTGTGCCCATATACCCCTTAAAGTTCAACCATTTGGCGTTAAAATCAATCCAAAAACTTCAACACTCTGCCACTGGGCTTGGGCTTGAGGCCTGGGCGGACAGCGAACAGGAATCGTTAGACTCATAAATACGCATGAAGCCATTCATGCAGCATCCCAGCGAGATCTTTAAAAAGGAAATTATTAGCTGATTGCAGCAGCAGCCCCCGCTGCCTTGCAACATGCAGCAGATGCATTCGCGCTGAGCTTACGCAATCGATTCCATGGGCTCATTACGAAGGCGAAGACGGAGTCATGGCGCTGGCGCAGCTGGCGTCAATACCCAGCGGCAGTGGCAGAAAAATTGCAACTGCAACTGCAGTATCTGTTGTGTATGTGTTTTTTTTGTGGTTTTTTAATTAACGCTTTTGCACAATGCTTGTCTAATTACGCCTATGGTGCCAGAGGCACGACAACAAAACGGCACAGACTACTAAATCATCAATATTGTCAGGCAGCCACAAACAGCCAGCCAGCCAGCGCAGCAAGCAGCTGGCAAAGAATCCTTCAGGATGAGAGCAATAGAAAAAAATGTTGGCAGACAGCGACAACAGGCATCAGGCAGCACGCAGCAGTCGGTACGGGACAGGACGGCACGGGGAACATTCACCGACGACGATCATCGCATGGCAATTAGGCATTGGCTGCATTTGATGCATCATTAATTGAATTAAATTTGCATTTAAATGTGGTCCTACTATGTATGAATGGGTTAGAGAGGTTCCCATTCCCATCCACCATCCACCAGCCAGCACCAAAGCTGGGCACCAGGGCATCTATCGCGCTGGCCGGTTCCCAGTCAACCCGTCTGCCCTGACAATAGGCCCGCTGATGAAGTCATATAAGCCAAGTTTGTATCGACTACGCATTGCATTGGGAACGCAGTGAAAATGCCAATTTAAAATGGCTAAAATAAATTGGTATCCTTTGGTTCGATTTGGTTCGTTCGCTTGACCGAACTGGCTGCCCAACGCAAAATAGACTATCATCAATTTAAAATCAATATGTCACATAAATTGGAAGGGAAATCAACGCCAAAACCAAACAATATTGGCAAGGAAAATGTGAAAAAAAGAGAAGACAGACAGAAAGAGAGAGAGAGAGACAATCAAATAAAGTAGAAACAAGTAAGAAAGGCAAGCCATCGATGAACGAAACGTGAGATACACTTTGGCAGCAATCGAAGCCAAGATTTGTTAAACCCTAAAATGTGTGCAATAATACGAGAACTAAATGGGGATCGGGGCAGTTAAGAATATATATTAGATGGGCTATTATTAAGGCTTTTCTTTGCATTGCCAGCACCTAATCGAAATCATTAAACCCCCTGTGAGAGTACATCGAAAAATGGACAAAGCCTCTCACTGCTGGCCAGTCCAGTGCGATTACTTTGCTATAATTCGTCGTCATCGTTGGTGATGCTGCTGCTAGTGCTGCTGCTGCTGCTGCTGCTGCTGCTACTGTGGCTGACATCGTCGCTTGGGTTTTATTGGCCACTTTTGGCCACATCAGCGACAACGATGAGACAAGCGAGCGCGCTTCCTGTCCCCCTAGCCGAACGTAGGATGTGCTCCTCTTGGACAACTTGCCATTATTATGCGCATGTTGCATTGCATTGCATTGTTGCTCTTGGGCCGGAGCTATGGCTTTGGCTGTGGCTGTGGCTTTGGCTTTAGACAGACTCTGGACTGGCTCTGTGACTGTGAGTCTGACTCTGACTCTTACTCTGACTGTGGCTCTGGTTGTTGTTGTTGTTGTTGCCGGATTTGTCAGCGATCCTCAAAGTGATAAAAATTGCTCGTAAATCCTTAACGAGTGGAACTAACACGCGCTGGCTCGCTCACTAACCAAAGTTGCAGCACTTCACCCTGGGTATTCCATACCTCCATCAGCAGCTCAGCAGCTCACCAGCGTTCTCCTGACTTCCCTGCAGCACATTTGTCTTTTTAGTGAACTCCTAAAACAACATGCCAAATGGAACAATGGCCGATCCAGCGACCGAAATGGACGCGCTCATCTCTTGATCTGCATTGTTAGCTTGGAACAGGAGCAGGAGCTGTGCCAGTGGCAGCAACAGGAGCTGCTCTCCGATTTCATTGTGGCTCTGGACTCTTTGCATTCGGCAGAACTCACACCAATGCGATGGGCCAGTTTATGCACACCAGACACCAAATTGACTCCATTAAATTCCAATTGTCCCAATGTTCTTCCACGGGGGTTGCTGCTGCTGCTGCTGGTGGCGGTGGTGGGTGTAGGGATGGTACTGCTGCAGAGTGTGGGCCAAGTTTAAGGCTTGTTGAAACTTTGTATTGGGGCATTGCTGTCAAAAGTGTGCTGGAAAAACGTAGCTCAAGGTCTAGAGCTTGAACAAAACTCTATATGGATACGAATAGGTCAGAGATTACTCTTAACCGCACTACTTCCCTCGAGAACTTAACTTCATAGCTCTCTTGGCTCTGAGAACGTGGGCGCCCGCCCTTCCGCTTCAACTTTGAGAATAAAAATAAATGTAAAAAATATATCTTCCCTCTGATTATCCCCTGTATTGCTACAGGTTCTGATAAAGAACAATTAAGCCTTAATGTCCTAACCATAAACACTAATTTAACAGCTCCACACGATGCACAGCAACTAAAGTTAGTGGCCATGCATAAGCCGAATCAGATCGCAGCCATATGGTTAACCAATTAAAGATGCAAAAGACAAAAGACCCAAAGAAACCAAATCGAAGGAAAACCAACTGACAATAAAATCAACAAATTTTCGTATTTAACGATCGGCAAATTAACATACATTTACACATGCCCCCGGAGCAGCCCGGGACGTGGCCGGGGGACAGAGTCGGAGACTGCGGTTGGGGCTGCGACTGGGCGCTACCAAAACAAACGGGTTTCGAGGCAGGCCACCGTCAGTCAAAGCAATCGACCACCCAGATCAAACAGAGACAGTGAGCGAGGGAGAGGCAGAGAGAGACAGTGACTCGTACAGGCCCCTCTCCGCCCATTGACTACGCTTTATAAGTAGGTGTTGACAGTTCGTTATAATAATAACTACTTTAAAATAAAGCCACGCCGACCCAGAGAACAGGGCCGATAATTAATTACGAACGATTAATGACAATGTTATCTAAGCGCATGACAAACGCCGCGGGAGCAGGCAGCCGGGCGGCCAGGCCTCCACTTGTCGGGTGTTTCGCTTGAGTTCAGATGAGTTCAAGCAGTGCGAGGGCGTGGCGAGCGCCTGCTGTTTTCGACTAACTGTTCTGCTTAATTTGCGAATGATTCGATAAACGTCTCCATCTTCGTTTGCATGCCCTGTCCAAAGGGTAATGGGACTTTGAGCACACTAATCCATACCTACATATATATATCCGACTTTGTATACTTCGACCTCCGTGTTGTTTCTCACTTCCTGTGCTTCCCTTTCTTTTCACATAACGGGATTAGCACGAGGGTCGCCACCCAATTGGTGCAGCGGGCGACTGCTTTGAACTGCTTGCTTGTTGTGGTCGTATGTAAAACACACACAAAATCCTTTTAATACATAATGTCACAGGAACATCACTTACCTTACCCCCCCACCCCCTGTCTACTAATACACATATTTATGTTTCATTTTTTACCGCACTTTCACTTTGCCCTGCCGCTCTCTCCACCACCACTTTGCTCCGGCGGATAATTAATGTGCGCTGCGACCCGTACCCGTGTATACGCACCCAGGTCCGCACTCCGGAGTTTCCCTAAGTAGGGTGCGTCCCCTCCTAATACATAATTACGTTGTTTCATTAACAGCAGCATTAGCAGCGATAATATTTCACTCGCATCGAAGGAGCCTCCAACTTGAAGTGGCGGTGTCCGTCCGTCTGTGCTGCCGCTGCTGCTGCTCGCCTTCGTGATTTATCGACATTAGGCGAGGCGTTTAAATGCCTTTCGGTGGGTGGCAACTAGAGATGCACTAAATGCACTTTTAAATTTAACTTATTTGTGGAAATAAATGGGGAAAACACACCACACACAAAGTAGGAAATAAATTGTATAAATATTAATAATAGTTAATTAATAATAATAAATATTAATATTTATTTATATATTTATATTTATTTATTTACATTTATTCCACCATCTAACAGAAAACCTCACGCGCTCATCTCTAGCTCTGCATCCCCACGTTATGGATTATTAATGCAATGGGTTGTGAACGGGCAGACGTGGCGGCATTGATCATGCTCCCCCCTCAAGTGTTCTCTGTGTGTGTTTGTATTTCTTTTTCAGATTTTTGGGGGCGCAAAACTGACTAATGCAATCTCAAGTATGTGCGACACGCTGGCTAGGGTAGCAGCTTCAACATGTGGCCGTGGTGTTGATGAGGAGGAGTAGGAGAGTAGGAGAAAGAGGATGCCATGCCGCACTGTGGAGTGGAATAAAAAGATGCACCCTCGCCCCATGCCTGGCCCGCATCAGGCATCTACTTGTAGATGGGGCCGCTCTGTCGAATTTATGTGCAGCGGCATGTTGCCATTGGCTTGCCGCTTGGTGGCAACTTCTCGCACGCATTTAAATACCTAATAAAAGTTACACTTGAAAATTAATGAGCAGCATTTCAGAGACAGCATTTATGGAACACGACAAAGTGACAACACTTGAATTAAGTTGTTCCCAGTGCCAGTGCCAGTCCCATCTCCATCTCCATCCCCATCTCAGTATCCAGCTACAGTGCCCAGTACCAGCTCTCTCTCTCTCTCTCTCTCTCTGTCCCTGATCGTCTTTCAGATGTCACTCCATGGCATTGCCATTCCATGCCTGTCTCTGTCTCTGTCTCTGGGCCAGACTGCGCCTTGCCGAGATTTCGTTTTAGTTGGTGTAATAAATTTTGTGGTTTAATGGGGCGGGCGTTTGTCGACGTCAGTGGCTGCTGCTGCTGCAGCAGGAGCCGTTCGATGCAGCGGCATGACTCTGAAGTTTTCACTTTGATATTCGAGCGTCTATTAATGAAAATGTCGCGCTGCAGTGGGGCGGCCTTTTTTGGCCTATTTTATAGGGCACACTTCCTTTTTTAATGCACTCCAGCAAAACGAGCGAATGAAGGAACGTCTTAAACCAAAGCAAAGCACATAAACGATGCCATTAAAGTGACAAAAATTGACACTAATCATGCTTGGGTGCCAGGCAAAGGGGTGGCCGGCCATTTGTTTTGGGGGCCCAGGGCAGGGGCAGGGGCAAGGGCCTGGCCAGACCAGACCCAACATTTTGTAGCGCTGTCATGTTCGAGACGTTCCATAATTTATGTATCAGCACTAAGAGATCGTTAGTAGCTGCACCAGACAGGGTCAGTGCTGCCACAGCAGATTCAAAATGTCAAAATATCCAGCTCTAAATGAACAAGAGAGTTTGCTAAAGAGAGGGCTATTCATTGAGCTCTTATTTAATTAATTTATGAATATTTATTTTACTTATTAAATCTAAAATGAGTAAAAAAAATAAGAACATGCAAATTTTTGGAAATTACTGAACATAATATTTAAATTTCGAAATTATTCGCAATGAAATTAGTAAAGCTTAAGCCAAGAATGTGTATATGTCCACTGAGGTATTCCCTCGTAGAGCTATCAATACCGACGCCGACACCGACACCACCCATACCCAGTCGACACCATCGCTAAACGCACCAAAGTAAATTGTTCGATTAATTGGATTTTAACAGCGACAAGTAGCCGCCAGGACAGGGCAAGAAAAATACAAAATACAAAAAAAAAACAAAGCAAAAAGAGTGCCACAGAGGGAGGGACTGAGAGAGGGAGGGCCGGGCCGGGAGACAAAAAGCAGAAACATTCCCAAGCCAAGCCAGCTGAAACAGCAGCGAAACAAACCTGAACTCTTGTTGGCCAAGGCAGCAAAGAAAAACGAAATAGAGATGAATTTACAGCTACAAATCGCTTGATCAGTCAACATTTTAGCTACGTCTAATTGTCAGTCAGTCAACCAGACGGACATGGCATGGACAATCAGACAACCCGACAACCGACAACGAGGCAGGGAGAGAGAGAGAGACACACAGCAACAACATCGACGACGACAACGGCAAAAAAAGAGGCCCAAAGTTGAATTTTTATTGTTGTCACAGCAATTTCAATTGGTTCGATGAGCATTCCAGCATTGCACGCGGCCAACTAGCGGCTAGCGGAGAGAAAGAAAGACGGCAACAAAATCAGCCAAGAGAGAGAGAACAAACAAAAAAATAAAACTGGCTTAGACGAGCAGAGGCAGAGAGGCAGAGGCAGAGCCAGAGGCAGAGTCTTTGCTGCCCGGCCGGCCTGACAAGATGTTGGAGACACAGCTCCATCATCGATATTATGTCGCTGGCAGACGATTAATGATTGCCAAGGTGAAGATCTCATCGGGCCAGCAGTTTCTTATAGTGTACATCTGTGTATCTGAGTTGGTCTTTGTCTTCTATCTTGCACTGCTCAATGTCAGTCATGGAGTCGGTTCGTCAGTCTGTCAGTGTCGCCAAGCCAAGCCAAGCAGAAGCCAAGCGAAGCCAAGGCAAGCCAAGTCGGGCCTATATAGCAAACGTCTCTCTCCCCAACACTTGGTATTTATGCCAATTAGTATGAAATTTCTTACGTGCCCGCAGACAGCGGACAGCAGCCAGGCCACAGATCCAGAGTCAAAGCCAAGACCAACTCCAGTTGCAGTCGTCCTCATCACAAACCATCGCATTGCCGTCTTCTACTGCTTGCTGCTGCTTTCTGCTGCTTGCTGCCACTGCCACTGCTGCTTCCGCTTAAACTGGTCCAGTTTCATTTCACGATTTCACCCTAATACAACAACAACAACAAAATCCGCCGTCTCTTATTGTCTCTCTGCGGTCTTAGCGCCATTTTTGTCGCGCTTTTCAGACTTTTGGCCTAATCTGAGTGCTTAAATCGCCGGAGGCTAAAATATTTTGTATTTAATTTGCTGGCTGCCTGCTTTTTGGCAAATATGCGATACCCTGAATCACAGTGTGTACACACTCATGCATAAGAAAATCCCACTTAATCCCTCAACTCCAATTAAGTTTAACCAGTTACTTGTGCTTCCACCCAGGCTGCCCATGCTGCCCAGATCGGACAAATTTCCAAATACAATTTTCCGCCCAACAAAGTGTGACTCGGATCGCACTCCACCTGCCTCGTTAGGCGCTTGGCGCTGGCTATAATTGAGCAATTATTCATTCAAATGGATTGCCAATTTCGCCCAACCAGCCTACGTACCACCAAAAAGAGTCGAGTCAAGCCGAGCCGACTCGATACCGCCCCAATGTGCCTGCCCCCAAGAGGCAATTTAGCGGCAACGCATTCGCATTGCCATCGAACTGCAATTGCGATTGCAATTATAAAACAATCACTTGTCCGGCTAGGCGGCTCCCGGTCGCCACCTTTAACAGCTTCCCATTATTTTCGTATTCCTGCCTTGTGTTGTTTTTTTGGTCTGCCGCACGGCAGAGGCTCCAGTGGCTCCAGTTGCTGTTTTGCTGTTTTTTGTTGTTGTTGGTTTGGGCGGTGGCGACGGCAACGGCGGCCACGCAAATTGTGCTTACTTAATAAGTCGTACAACCTGCTAATGTGAGCAATTTACCAAAGGAACGCGCTCCACCCGGCTACCGGGTTGGGCAAACAGGCAAACAGGCTTGTGGTGCTGGGGTACTCCACTCCACTCCACTCTTCTGTGGCACTTCTTTCAGTTTTGTGGTCCTCGCGCATGCGCAACTGCGATTGCAATCAGCAGGAAGGCAGTGCCAGACTCAGACTCCAACTCCGACTCCGACACAGAACCCAGCACACAGAACCGCATCCACAGCCATAGCCAGGAGCGGAGCCCTGGTCCGATCCAGACCGATGCAGAGTGTGTGAGTGCGCACAATAAAAAGGTGCGAGCTTAAAGAATTTATGGGCCAGCCTTGGCCACGTCGATAAGCCGAGCCAGAGCAGTTTCAAAAGTAAAACAAAGTCGCTGGGACAGCGCACCTAATTATTATAAATAAACCAATCGAACAATAAAGATCTGCTGGCCAACTTTCCACGAAATGTGCACAGTGGCCATAAGAACTTAATCGCAAATGAGATTCCAGGCCAGACCAGGCCAGCCCAGGCCAGGCCGGGCCAGGCCAGGACCAGTCCGCAAGTCGGACCAAAGGCCGAGACTGGCAACGCCATCGATAACACAATCGATGATGAGGCGGCCCAGAGCCAGAGCCATGGCCAAGCCGGGGCTAACAAGCGGTTCGCTCGGTTCGGGTTTGATGAGGCAGCCAGTCGGCTGGATTAATCGCTGACATGGACCCATGGACGAGACGATCGCGAAGAGACCCAAAAAGTTCAGCCTTCGAGCCGCAGATAACGCTCTGACGTAGTTAAACATATTGTAATTGCTGTGCTGTGCTGTGCTGCCGTTTGCCGAAAACGGGTTTCCATCTCCATCTGAAGATTCAGCGCGACGGTAGCGGCAGCAGCCCGCGGTCCTCTGGTCATTGTTTTGGACTGGCTTCTGTATCGGGCCTTAGCATCAGATTACCACTCTATGTGCAGACAAAGGCGCAGCAGCAGCAGCCAATAAATGGAAGGCGTCGTTGTCGTCCTCAGCCTCGTCCTCATTCCTCCATTCCTCCATACCTCCATACCCATACCCATCTCCATCCTCAGCCATGTCCACCTCTTTGTCTGTTGACTGTGGCTGTTGTCGTTACGGCCTTTGATTTTTGTGGATCAGCTTTTGCACAGTAGCCGTTCGATAATTTGCTATGGCATTCCAAGTGTATGTCTCCTTATCCCGCATGTCAATCAAGCTCCTAATTATTCTCCGAATGCAAAAGATAATTGGCCCTCGTTTTTGGGGTGCTGCGGCCATTGGCTAAATCAATTTCATTTCACTATAAAATACGAGACGTTCTGTCAGTTCTGCCGCGAGGCAATTATGACAAACCGGAATCTGAATTGCGAATATTGCGAGCAAGTATCATCCAATTAAATCCAAAAAGGAATAAGCCATGAAACGGCATCGATCAGAGCAAGGGATACACTCAATATAATCCTTAAACGATTTATGTTTTCGGGGCTAAGCGTAAAGGAATTCAGTTAAAGGTTCAACATTGGGTTAATTATTTTTGTTTGTAATGCAAAAATGGAAACAATTTATTGCTTGGGTTTGACTTTTCCCACTCAGATGGGAGGATGATGCATGCATCTTCCAATATTCACCCCATTGAATATTCATAAGTGCTCAGTAATAGTCCCAATATTGTGCCTGCTTATCTCTTATCTTCTTTGAAGCGCCCACTTGGGGCCCAACAATCACAATCAGATAACCTTATCATTCGTATCGGTTTAGAAACTTGAATGTAAACAGTCTTGGCTGATTGGACAGAGTTTCAAGCAAACCATTCGTTCTCCACTAGCAATTGTTATACAGCAGAACCCTGCTAAACTTTTACTGTCACTCAAAATACTCGAATATTAATCAAATAGTGAATGGAGCATTTTGCAGATTTCCGTGAGTATTCTGGATTCACCTTCACCCAAAAAATCAACACTTCCCCAACGCCATTTCCTTTCACCAGCCATTTGCTACCCGGTACTCTTAGAGGGTATATTCTTTCACTCAAGTGGGCCTCTCTCCTTGAACTCTTAAATGAATTTCACAGACTAGAAGCCACAGTTTCGTGTGTGTTTTGTAGCTACAGTTATGGCTCTTTCTTCCTGGAATTACATTCACAGGTATCTTATGGTCGAAACTCTAGACTTGTCCGGGGTATCACTAACAGGCAGCCCCATCGGCAGCGCCAGCAGCAGCAGCAGCGTTAACGGCAGCTAATTCATTTGGCGTCCCAGCAGGTCTCCAGCTGCCGCCGCGACAGCCACGTCTTGGCTCTATCTATGAGTGGTAATCATGCTGGGAACGCATTGCACTGGTTCACATGTTCATATGTAGGTCCAGGTTCAGGTCCTGGCCATGCGCCCCGTGTGCTGTCTGGGCATAGCTTTAAGTGTAATGAAATCACACATAGACAGCTCGTCCGGGGGGCAGATGGAATGGGAGTGCAACTGAGCCCGGACAGGGGTACAGGGAGGTGTAGTGCGGGACGACATCGAGACCATCGACCATCGACACTTTGTACGTTGTTGTGTAAAACGATTGGCGCGTTAATCAACGTACAAATTTCCGACTTATATGGCCGGCGAATTAAATCGTTCCCCCGAGATCACCAGCAGCAGCAGCAGCAGCCGGGCAGACAGAGCAAGCAGTGCAGCCAGCGCTAGCCTGGTCAGCTGTCTTGGCCGGACACTGACAGCTGCCGATTAGAACTGGAGCGATAAATTATACAATTGCCATGCGTGAGACCTGAAGATCGCCTGCATCCAGCAAACCAAAGAGAGAGGGTTTCGTTTCCAATGCAGTTCCATTCCATATCGAGGTCCCAGTCCCCCGGCTCATCGCCAATGACAATTACACTGATTATATTAAATATATGAGGCCCATATTTGGGGGCCACTGCCACTGCCGCTGCTGTGTGCCATGGGAGTGTTAACAGTTCGCCTGGCCGGGCCATAGAGCCATCTCCTCGTAATTTGTGCAATTTGCTGCCCCGTCAAGTCGTCGACGTTTGCCCCCAAAAAAAAAGCCACGTGAAAACTATGCAAATTAGCCCAGGCCAAGGAACAGCCAAAGGCTTATGAGCAAGGCACGTTTGACATAGGAAAGATGACTATTAAATGCTCTAACCTGATCAAGGTTTGGGCATCTGTAATGCAACCGCAAAGCTGACCAAAGGGCTTCTCAGAACAGCCTTAAATTTTGGCGTTTTTCCCAGCAAAATGGTCTTTTCAACCTCAAGGAAAATCCCCAAATACCCTTTTAGTTTTTCCAAGGTAAAACAAAATCAACAAACATGCATTGCCCGCTACTTGGGGCTGTTGTTGTGCTTGTTTGTTATGACCTGTGCAGTTTGTTTAAAATTCTTGTGGCGCGGCATGAAAAATCAATTATGTTAGTTGAACTTTTTGAGCTAAACGCTAAACAATTGCGCATAATTACGAGCGTTGGGCACACACACGTTGGGGCACTTGGGGAACGGAGCCCCGGATCCGACTGCATTGCCGTTGCCTCAATTTGTGCATTTGCATACTGTGGCGGGTTGGGGTGGGGCAGCAAGCTATGCGAGTGGGTTTAGGGTTTCGTGGCACCAAACAAGAAAGAACAACAATTAAAGTTCAAAATGGCAAAAGTTAATGACCGAACAATTGAGGAAATTCACGTAAACTACATACTATGGGGAAGGAAATCGAGACGGAGAATTGGGCCTGGGCGGGAATGGGCACGAGACGATTAAATGCCAGAGCTCAAGGGTTTTGCTTTGAAAGAATGCGGAAAATGTGTATCCAAGAATCGTTTCGTAGAACCCCATGACTGGGGGCATTTTATATATTATTAGGAACGGAAAAGACTTTTCAAGGAAAAGCTTGGAAATGAGAGTTTCGGTCAGGAATGGGAATTTTAAGAGCAGGCGCCGTCACAAAAATCCAATACTCAATTAAAATGTTTATATCTAGTTTAATATTTTATTTAAATTTTTGGTACAGCTCCAAAAAGCATACACCCGACTTGGCCTTCATTTTTTCTTCAAACCCAAGTCAAAATTCAAAATTTCATATTTCCGCGCGCAACTACACACATCAGCTGTGTCCGCCGTCACTGCCCAACACTGGTCGAGAGAGACGATAGATAGCGCGCATAATAGTTGCACCTATCGGAACAGAAGAAGTAGAGGAGGAAGAAAAAACAAAAATTGTTCACACGCAAACGCAATTACACTCAAAATCCAATACGAATTTCTAGATGCTAGTGTTGTAAAATTCGCGCATGAACAGAAGAACAGGAGGAGAAGTAGAGGAGAAAAACAAAACCAAAGTGAAAAAGTGTAAAGTTCGGGCAAAATCGAAAGAAAAGCCAAAACCAAACGCAAAACACGCATTTTGGTGTCCGCGAGCGAGGGACGGAACAGCAGCGAACGAATAAATCAAACCCAACGAGCAGCAACATTTGTGCGACGACAAAATCCGAAGGAAAAACCTTAACGTTACCACCTGCCCTGCCTCTACTCTACCTCCCCCCGCCCCTCCAATACTTCACAGCAGTGCATACACACCTGTGCACTTATTCTTTTTGCGAAACGAAATCCAAAACGAAGGCCAGCCAGCCAGCCACCAGTTGGAGCAGCAGCAGCAGCAGCAGAATCGACAGAAACCAGCAAAGAAAAACAGCAATCAGCTCCAAATGCGTGAGCCATCGCTTGGGGGAAGGTAGATATTGAAGAGCTAATTGCCGATCGTCGAGCGCGTCGTCTAAAAGAGACAGGCGGACGGAGCCGATTAGTGCAGAGTCACGTCGCATCAGCCATAAGCGCCGCCGAAGCGACGAGAGCCAGCCAGAGCCATGTCCATGCGCACTAAAGTTTTGGGCCTGGTGGATGTGATGATGCGGGTGCCGCCCGTGCTGGTCATCGATGAGATACTAAAGATTGGCATGGGCCTGCCCACGCGCTTCTATCCGGACACCAGCCAGCCGCAGTCGCCGGTCGAAGAGGACGTTGGCTTTCTGGCCGATGCAGATACACCGGGTGCCGCTGCCGAGGCATTCGCCACCCTCAAGGCGTTCTTCGGTTTTGGCGATGCTGCTGCCCAAAGTTCCATGATTCCCCCCGCCAGTCCAATCGAACAGTCCATCGATAATGCCTCCAAATCGGCGATGACGAATGGGATGCTCAGCACCGGCTTCAACTCGCTCATGACCGAGCTGTCACACGATGAGACGCTGGCGGATGTCCTCAGCATAACGACGGTCAAATTCCTGATTTGCCTATTCGGTAAGTGGCACCTGGAGCAGGTGGTCATGGGTACTCTCTCTGGTACTGAGGGTCGTTTGCCCAGAACCCCCCTTATCGGACGTACTTTGAACCCATCCGCACCACGGTCTCATATGCATACAAAATACCAATGTTCATTTCTTGATTTGATTGCTTCAGGCTTCCTATCCGCCGCTTGTATTTTCATGCTGTGGACGCGGCACCTGGTGATGGTGTACATGTTTCTCACTTCCCTCGGACTGACGTTCCTCTCCTACTGGTCAAATGTGAGCGCCCTGGCGCTAATGGCGCAGAGTCCCTGCATACTGGAGGACCTGATGTCGCTGAATACGACGCGATTACTGGACTCGGGCGGGGTGATCATGTCGCTGGCGCCGCACGTCATGGCGCAGTGGTTCATGGGCATGCTCTTTGCGTACATACACCTGGGACCGAGATACGAACTGCTGCAAAAGTCGATGCCCATCATATTTACTAGTCCCATTCTGATTGCCATGCTGCCGCTGCCACCGCATGTGGTGGAACATCTGCCCGTGATAGCCGGCACCACGCCCATCATCCTCACGCTAGTCACGATGATGTACAGCGCCATGGAGGCCAGTCGAACGGTATACAATGGCTACCAATATGCCATGAACTTTGTGTCCAACTTTGGCCTTTCCGCTTTGATAGAGAACGAGTGGCAGCGACTCAATGTGCCCAATGTCTTGCGTGTGTTCTGGACAATTCGGTAAGCTCTGAGCTTTCGTTTAACCTTTATTTGCTCTAATGAGAATCTCCGCTTACAGAATCATTCAGGGAGGCTATGCCCTGGCCATCGCCGATTCCAATGAGCCCTTGCAATTGTTTCCGGCAATTGAAAAGCTACTGGTCGATGGCTGCGAAACGCTGACCGCCGTACTGGGCATGACGGGCGTGATATCCATGATATGCCACTATATTGGCCGGGGCTTCCAGTGGTTTTTGATGACCTACGACAACGATGAGGAGAAATCGCTGGGCACCGTCTCTGCAGTGCTCTTTTACATCCTGGCCCTGCAGACTGGACTGACCTCACTGTCGCCGGAGAAGCGCTTTGTGCGCCTGTGTCGCAATCTATGTCTTCTGATGACCGCCCTGCTGCACTTCTTGCACAACATCGTCTCGCCCATACTGATGTCGCTGAGTGCGGCACGGAATCCCTCACGCAAACGCCACGTGCGCGCCCTCACAGTGTGCGCATTCCTCGTTGTGACGCCCGTCTCATTGCTGTACTACTTGTGGCTGCAGCGCTCCATCTCCACATGGCTGTTGGCCGTCACCGCCTTCTCGGTGGAGGTGATTGTCAAGGTGTGTATTCCAAAACGATTTCCGAGCCACAGCCATTTGCATTGATTACGGAATGATTCACCTTGCAGGTGCTCGTCTCGCTGGCCACGTACACGCTGTTCTTGCTGGACGCCCGCCGTCAGTTCTTCTGGGAGAAGCTCGATGACTATCTGTACTATGTGCGTGCCTTTGGCAATTCCGTGGAATTCTGCTTCGGCATACTGCTGTTCATCAACGGCGCCTGGATACTGATCTTCGAGTCGGGTAAGTGGCAGCTTGCAGCTGCGTCTCATATCCAATTACATCGGCACAAATGAGCAAATGAATCCATCGATCCGATATCCAATCAATATTCAAATGGCTTCGAAGTCTTCAACAGTATATGTCCTGTCCTTGTCCTTGGTCTAGCTTCTTTTTTTTTGTTTTTTGTTGTGTGTGCATGTAATCTTTTTATTTGGTTGATTTTGTGTATCGATAACTATAACTTGATAGCCCAAAATGCTACAGGCGGCGCCATCAGAGCCATCATGATGTGCATCCATGCCTATTTCAATATCTGGTGCGAGGCCCGAGCTGGCTGGTCGGTGTTCATGAAGCGACGCTCGGCCGTGCACAAGATCTCGTCTCTACCGGAGGCCACACCGGCCCAGCTGCAAGCGTTCGACGATGTTTGCGCCATTTGCTATCAGGTGATTGCTTCTTTTATTCCCACTAATCCTCTGGTGCTTACTAACGACTGCCCTTTCCCATGCGCCCTTTAGGAAATGTACTCGGCCAAGATAACGCGCTGCCGCCACTTCTTCCATGGCGTCTGTCTGCGCAAATGGCTGTATGTGCAGGATCGCTGTCCCCTGTGCCATGAGATAATGATGTACACGGAGAAGGCCGAGGAGAATGTGCCAGAGGCGGAGCCAGCGGACGCTGACCCAGCAGAGCGCGTGTATCCCCGAGACGTTAGTATTTCTTATGCTGATCAACGAATTAGTTTACGCTGCTAACACTTATTTTGCTTTGCCTACACAGGATGCGAACAACGCTGGATCCACGCACCGCTCACCGGAGAGGAGCGTCGCTGCCGAACCGTCTGAAGCTTCCACAACCGCCTCCACCTCCAATGCCGCAACGGAATCGGCGGCAACCATTTCCGAGGCAGCAGCCGCTGCTGCAGAGGCACGAACCGCTTCGGTCTCTGCCAGCAGCAGCAGCAACAGCAACAGCAATGCCAGCTATATCACAGCTTCCAACCAGCCGCCAACACCGTCGGCCACGGCCACGTCCGCGGCGGCGGCTGTGGCCACAGCGGCGGCCAGCAATACGACGCACATCTTCCGGGTGACCCAGGACCAGCAGTGAGCGATGAGCGATAAGGGGATAAGGGATTGATCGGATCGGGATTGCTCGCGTACCTTCTATTTATCTATCTACCACTTGAATTGTTCTGTGTGTTAGTGTACTTATGTAAAAAAAAAACGCGAATCTGTCTAGTGACGAAGAGCTTCTTCATACCTTTAAAGCAATCTATTCCTATAACACACACACACAAACACACACACACCTTTGATCCTCATAGGCACACACAAACACGACATACATATATATATATATAAAAACATACAGCCATGCTTAATTAAATTATATACCATGCATATAATAGAGCGCTGATCGGGACGAGATCGCAAAATTTGAACCAGAGATCTATGTACGTTAAGTTTATGGTAAAAAGTTGATCCAAAAATGTTGAAACACACAAAAAAACGTTAGACCTAAGTTCTGCAGTGGATAAATCAGTGTAAAAAAAAAAAAAAAAAAAAAAAAAACAAACAAAATCAGTAAAGAAAGATAACATTTATGTATGTGGGGAAGTCTGAAAATGATTTAATCAAGTTACCAAGTAAAAGTTAGTTAAAAACACGAAAGCGAAGAGAGCGAGAGCGATAGAAGCGCGAGGAGGAGGAAATCAGCACAGATAGAAAAGTTTTTTGATGAAAACGCAAAAACTTACGTTGTATAATTTTGTAATGTAAAAAGAAATGTTGAATAAGCAAATCCTTTGTTCTTGTTTTTATTTAAATTACCTATGTACGTTTATTTAGATTTAATTTAATCAAACGAAAGAAGCGGAAAATACAGAAAACAAACAACAAAACACAATATAATGTAAGCGATAAACAAACCACACAGAAACGATTGTAAAGACTTTTTGACTAGAGATATGTGGTGGGCGGTGGGGAGAGCTCCATAAGATGGATGGATTGTACCGTGGACCGGGCACAAAAGAATTAACATTGAAGAAACAATTAATTCAAAGTTCGTGTAACGAGCGAGAGACAGAGAGAGAACTCTTATGAAACGCACTGTATGTATCCAAATCCTATCCACTTGACTTTAGTTAAAGATCAAATCGTTGTAGTTGCGCAGTAGATGATAAGGAGAGACCCGGCAGCAGGTCGTGGTACGCACCACAGTGATGCGATCGGCGCGCTCAAAGTTTGCCTTGACCGTCTCGTAGTAGCGACCATCGCTGTGGACGAGAAGCAGTCGATGAGCGTCACGTCATTCGGGAGATCAAGGCTAGACTTTGCACTCACCTGAGTACCATGCAGCGCAGCTTGAGGCACTTGACGCGCAGAATATCAATGGCCTTTTGGCTCTTGTCGGAGAAACGGAGATTGTCAGGATCCCAGCGCAGCTCGAGACGCTCCAGGTTGCCGCAGTTGGAGGCAATCGTGTCCATAAGCTGATCCACATGGATGTTCACGCCGAGCTTCTCCGCCGTGCCCATGACAACGATTCTGAAAGGTAAACGAACCAAAGCCTTGTAATTCTTACTGGGGAATGGATTAAGAGATTTGCTTACTTGCAGTTGCCCAGCAGAGGCAGGATGCTCATCCACAGTTGATCCGTGATGTGTGGCATGCCCGAGAGGCAGCAGGCACTCAGCTGATGCCCGTGACGCTGCAGAAACTTCAGCAATCCCTCGTCGGAGATGTTGTCCGAGGAGTCCAGATCCAGAGAAATGAGAGGTCTAACAAGAGAGGTGACAACACATGAGCCTCGTCAAGAGCAACTACTTGGATTCCACTCTACCTGGTATTTCCCGACTCCATCCATAGCTTGAGCACGCTGTCGTTGAAGCCATTGATCTGTCCAGCGGAGAGGAACTTCAGGCTGGGTATGCGCGTCAGCATGTCCACCAGGCACTCAGTCGACAGATCTGTGGCCGTGATATCCAGCTCCTGGAGGGCGCACTTGTCCCACTCCGCCTGCATCACAAACTCAGACTTGAGGCTGGTGCCATTCATGAGCAGACAGGTCAGACGCTTGGAGCGCTGGATGAGGGTCTTGAGGGTGGATCCGGTGACCTTGTTGCAAAAGTTAACGGCCAGGCACTCCAGCTGGATGCAATTGGAGCTGAAGGCATCGATGTGGGAGTCATCTATGAAGTTGATGCCGTACAGATTGATTACACGCAGATTGGGCGTCGCCGACTTGAGCTTGTGCACATTGATGACCTCGTAGATCTCCTCCTCATCCTCCTCGCACTTCTCGTAGCTGCCAATGAGGTGGAGCACCTCCAGGCCATTGATGAAGTTGTAGATCTTTCGCATGAAACCCTCCATGAAGATCACCTCCGACAGGCAGATGCACATGTAACGCAGCTTGGTGGGGAAGGTCTGCATCTCGCTGAAATCGTGCAGCTGCATGGCTAAAGGGAACACCATTAGATGGGCAGGCCAATATCCCCTGCGAATTGTTATACCTACCCGTGGAGAAGTCCAGCAGCATGTGCGTCAGATTGGGGCACTTTCCGGACAGCTCGTGGAGCACCGTGTGTGTGATCAGCTCGATGGGCAGTTCGATATACCGCAGCGTCGGCCCGAATCTCACCGAAATCAGCTGCAGCAGCATCTCCAGGGAGCCCACATGCAGACCGGACACCTCCGGCCGGAGAGACACATTCTTCCAGAGGCGCGTATCATATGCAATTTGACGCCAGCGACGACAGATCCGAGCCAGGCGACAGATCTCGCGATGCGACAGATACGAAAAGATGTGCAGCAGCACCTTGTCGGGCAGCTTCTCGATGGTCTGTCATAGGTTTAGTATAGAAAATATTTTAGTTATTTCAATAATCTCACTCTCTTCTATATCTATTTCTCGACCTAATTACACTAGACAACAAACTTTTCACTCATTTCTGATCTTTTGGCATTCGTTCTGCGAGCAATTTCAAGTTTAGATGCGCGAAAAAGTGTCCATTTTGTTGCACAGTGTTACAATAGATAGAGAAAGAGCAGATGAAACGGGGAAAAATATTCCCCGAAAACTCGTTGTACCGTATCGGCAAAGGGACTGCGAACTGTGCCATCGGACAGATAGACTTGGGACGCCTCGACGGCCAGCTGACCCCAGATATCCGTGGATATATCCATTGCTCAGGTATGTCTTGTGTATAGATCTGTGTGGCACTTGCTTATATAAAATATATATGCGTAGATGAACACTGGCGTGGTCTGGTGTGTGGTCTGTCTATGGCGAGTCCGTCGGACCGAGCTACTTTCGCGCTACTGCGAGAAGGCATCAGAATCGAAATCTCCAAAAGACCCGCCAGGCAATATGCTCAAGAGAACCGCCGCCACCACCAGCGGATTCCTATTTATAGTTTATAGATGAGAGCTAGTAACGATCACAACAGAGCCAGAGTGAGAGAGAGCAGCAATTGGCTCAGCCGAAACAGCTGTTGCTCTAGCGAGGATGCTTACCCCCCCAGGCAACACGCACTCATCCACCCAGATCTGGCTGCAGACGAGTACATAGCAATGCGTATGTTTTTTGGGGGGTCTGCCAACTTTTCACTATATACTACGAATAGATACTACAATCGATCGGTTTGTTTTGTTTTGCTTACTGCCAGCCCCACTCACCAGTCGCGTCTTTACCACCGCATCGTCGCGTCCAATAGCTTGGGCTGTTGTTTGCGCTGCCAAAACATTCCAATTATCCATCTGGTAAACTTCGCGTCACTTCACTTATATCTGGGATGGATCAGCCGGGCAAATTGTCTGCGTGTTTGGGTTTATGTATTTCTGATTCCGGTTCTACGTCTGGCTCTATAACGATGCACTATATACAGGCGGGCGCCGGTTTGTGTCGGTTGTGTCGTGGTATAATATGCGTCTATAAGTGGCCCAAGCATTCATTCATTAAGCAAAAACATACATATTTATTTGGAGGAAACTCTCACAGAGGGTTCTTTACTGGAATGTTGTTCGCAATAGATTTGGATTTACAATTGTAAGGAAGCAGTGGAAGCATAAATGAAGCAGTATGGTAGAAGATTTACGAATACTACTTGCAGACATTTTACAGCTATTTGGCATTCTTGATAACTGCTTGTTTTTTAAGAATTGCTCAATGGCTAGTTTAATATTTTTCCATAGAACCCTCTGTGATTGTCCTTTAATCTAGATCGGTTTGTCTCATGCATAAAACATTCTGTAACCGTATAGCAGCCATGATTAATGTCCGCCTAGTGGGTCAAACTAATTCTACGGTTTAGAAAGACAACACACATAGTTACCCATTATGTTAAATGATTATAACAACAAAACTGTTAGACACTCTATAAATAAACGAATATTAAGCAGAAGAGCAGCAGGCATTCATTAGTTAATTACTTTTTGTTACGCTGCAATTTTCAGGCAGCTCATCAAATTTGAGAATTTTCCGAACACTGCACTCAACAATGGCAAAGGCCCAATTATGCCAATTTCTTGTTCTTTTTGCAATAATTTTCTTTTTTTCTTTGTTGTTTATTTGAAAGCACACATCAAATTTGTTGCACCCTTTGGGCTGGTCTATTTATAGGAAATTTGGCTGGCTCTGCACGAGAATCGGCGCGCGGCTGCAGTTCAGCAATCACCGCAAAATGCAATTTCGTAACGTCTGCAACAATGTACTGGGGAATTACTTGGCAATTTTCAAATTCGTTTTCACTTTTGTTGTTGACTTGTCTTTGACAGCAAATTACATTACTGGCAAATTGGCTGCTGCAGGAAAATCCGTACGATATTATCCCAATTTTAGGTATTTACATTGAGACTTGTTCCGCGTAGTGGACAGCTCCACAACTCTCTGGCAACTGAGCAAATTCAGGCGTCCGCGGAAAATGGTTTTTGCCAAAATCAACTTGGTCGAATCGGCTGCCTCGTTGGGGGAATGGAGGAGATGGAGGGAGGACCGTCCTGATCACAAAACATGGCGAGTTCAGGCGTCATTTGCTACAGCCGGCCGATTTTGAAATGTGTTTGTTGGCGCCTGGCGCACGGCCAGGTAATGTAAAGACAGATTTCATTCATTGGAATCCGCCGTATAAGTAATGCATGGGGCATGGCAGGGAACAAATTAATTTGAATTTTAACGCTTGGGTGCTGTCGAAACTACGTAAGTAAATTGGTGAAAGAGGTAACGTACGTTACGTTATTGCTGAGGTCAGGGTCACACTGAAACACCATATGTTACCATATACAAAATTCAGATTTTTGCTGAACTTCTTTGTTTAAACCTTATCTTATAAGTCAATCAATGGAAGTCCTTAAAAACAGCCAGATTGTAGAAAATTGATTCATCTATTTGATAAAATTATATTATCAGTTGTTAAAGTCTTAGCTAGCCAGTAATATTAAACTGAATATCAAAATCATGGAATACGATTTCAATCAATAAAATAAAAGGTTAACCCTTTGTCGACCAGGGGTGTATTTAATATTTCCACGAAATTTATGTAACATAAACATATTTTCCGCCTTACAGGTGAACGATGTCGGTGGTCATTTTTGTTTTGTAAGTAAAGAGGAGGTTGGAGTTACAAGGTTATTTGCAAACAGTATTATTTTCCGCGGTTTAATAAAGGGGTGTGAAGTGGGTTAAATCTCGTTTGATCGCCCTGGTTTTTCTTCCCTGGCTCCTATTTTTTGGCCGGACTTATCGTTATCGTCACAGTCAAGTGTATGTGTCAGCGATCTGTTTTCCTGTTTTTCTTTTACCAAAGTTCTGTGAGAGGTTTTAAACAAAAAACAATTTGATAAACATTTAAAAGACTTTTATATCGAGCTGTAAAAGCCACAAAAAGAAATAACCAGAAGAGGAATTGGAGAGGAGATCAATTTGTTTGTTTATATTGGGGTACAGTGCGCGTTGCAACAAGTGTGATTGTGTGAGTGTACGTGCGACGCCCATATAAACAAATTTGAATGACAGTTAAAGTGTTGTTGAATCAATTTAAATTGTCTTAATCTACGATCAGACGCAGTCCCAAGATGTCGTACTCAGCGGAGCGTGCGCTCTCCTATCTTTATCCCTTTGCGATCGTGTCCTCTGTCATCTGTTGCATCACCTCGGCGGTGGCATGGTCCCATTGGCGTTACGTCCTGAATGCCTGTCCGGACACGAACTGCGGCTGCGTGCTGCATGCCCGGAGCACCTACAACAGCTTTGAGGGCGGGAACATCGCCTACTGCCACTATGCCACCTACGGACTGCTGCTGCCGCTGATCTTCGCCGTGGTGTTGGCCATCTACCATGGCTATCGGGTGTGCATCGGGAAGGGTCAGCGGAAAGTGGGCACCAGCACCATTCGGCAGCGGTGAGTGTTCTAATTCGAGTGTGTCTGGGGGTCAAGTGGGTTAATCGGCGCCAATAGCTCGCCCCACACTCCACTAATTAGGTCTTATGCTAATGGAAGCCCCGCAGATGCTGCTTCCAGGCGAATGACTAACGCTCAGAATTTGATACTTTTTAACCATTTAAATTGTTTCTTTTTTAATTTCGTTCCGTTCTGTGTCTTTCCAACCCCTCCCCACACAGATCCGGCGACATGATTGTGGTTACCACTGAATCCGAACTTACGCCCGATGGTCTCTCCCCCTACTACTGTGAGTGGTTCGCCAATGAATGGGAATCCTGACAAGAATGCATCCGCTAAATTTGTTCCTTTTGATTTCAGGGCTTCCTGCCACCGTCATTTCGGTGATCATGGCCATCTATCAGCTGATCTACGCCTCCATATTTACGGACGGATTCGAGGTGACCTGCAAGCAGTACCGCGAGTCCCTGCTGAAGGAGATCCAGGGTGTGGGCAACATTGTGCCGGTGCTCAAGTCCCGTCTGTCGTGCGCAGCCATATTCGATTTCATGGACTTTCTGGTGGAAAGCATCTCCTATGAGCGGCGTCGCTATGGACGCATCAACACGGCTGCTTGTCTGTATTTCACCTTGCTCTTTGCCTGGCTGGCCCTTTTCGCCTGGCTGTCCATATGTGTCATCAATATTGTCCACCTGCGGCGCACACGGGCTGCCAGGGTCTGAGGCGCGGTGCAGGACCGCACAGCGATAAACATGACGCAAAAAACAAAACAAGAACGGAGCCATTCCCAACGCACATTCGCACATTATATTTAAACGTAGTTTTTACCCAAACGCCACTTATTTATTAGTTCGCAACATACGTCCACGCAAACGTCCACGGCTCAAGCCGCCATAAACACATTGTACAAATAATTGTATGAAAAACAAATATTAAAATCATTAAAATACATATATTTTAAATCTAACCTAACCTGCTTCTTGATAAAGTTTTACCGTGCCCGTGTCGATCAAGAAAGAGTGAAATATAATTTGGTTACAGCCCGTTTTATGTCGTAGGCAATCCAGTTTAATTCAATCATATAATCGCCTTCCGGAAATGGCAGCACTTTACTAAACTGGTTATTCATAGAATCGGCTGGTACCTTTTCCATGAAAATAGCACCCTGGAAGCAAAGAAAATATATTTAAAATATGTTCATATTATTTTCATATTAACTTACCTGGTAGGGACATGTATGGTTCAGATTTGTATATCGAGCAACCGAGTCGAAAAAGAAACGAACAATTGGGTTCGATCGCCGATTCTTCATAAATCTGCAGGCATCCGTAGTGATATTGTACATGAACGGCTTATAGCCATTGAATCGTTTGCTGAGTGCCACATTTATCTAGGATAACACATTCATGTACATAAAACTTGTTATTTTGCACTTTTTCACTTACATTAACTCTTGTAACTGGCGGTTTGTACAAATTACATTTAACAGAAAAATATTTATACGTCCGATTCACCGACTTCAGATAGCAATACTCAAAGTCCGAAAACTCTTTATCAAAGGAAGTACATACAAAGTTTGTAAACTCTACCTTCGAAGCGACCTGCCATATTTGAATGAGGTTTTAAAATATATCGCAGTGTTTAAGGATGGTTTTACACACCTGAATGGTCACATATGATACCACAATGAGAAGAAGAGGAGCACCTACTATGTGGGACATGTTTTAACGTCGATGATCTAATTGAAACTGTATTGGCCCACCCAATTCCAGTTAGATATTCGCTTATTTATAATCGCATTTAATCTTCATGCTACTTTGCACATGGACTGTGCTGTCGTCTGTTTCTGCTTCAGTAGTGTTTTGATTGAAACATGTGAATGATGCCAACGGATTGAGTAATTTATTTCGGTTCGACTGTTTGTGCGGATCAAGAGTTCGGTAGTAAAATTTTCCACTACAACGTACAATGTTCCCAAAGACGATTATTCTGGCATACACTCAAAATATGTTTGAAATGGTTTTTTAAAAATAACGACTTATTCGAAAATCTATGACGAATCTTTTATACTCTTCATTTAAATTTGGCCACATTAAGATTAACAGCCAAATGGAAAGGAACTACGAATTGCACTGGTCTGGCAACGCCACAAAACGCAGTTATCGGTATCAATGAAACTATCAATAGCAGCAAAATATCGATACTATCGATAGCAGGGACCTGCTGCTGACGTGCCGCATCCGAATTTGTTTACGTGAAAAATATAAAATTTAAGTTAGAAAATCTCAAGGAACATGCTGGAAATACCAACGCATATGGTAGGTGTACTGGGGCAGAGGGTTTTCACACTTTTACTAAACTATCTCCGCCTTGTGCAGGACTTTGTGGGCCAGGGAAAGGCTGAGCGCTGGTCCCGTCTCATCATCACATTCTTCGGCGTTGTGGGCCTGATCTACGGAGCGATTGTCCAGCAGTTCTCACAGACGGTCTATATTCTGGGCGTGGGCTTTCTGCTGTCTTCACTGGTGAGCCCCTGGCTGATAATATCTCATCAGCTGCGCTCTAATCAAAAATCAAACCTTTTCAGATCACCATTCCTCCATGGCCGTTCTATCGCAACAATCCGTTGAAATGGCAGAAGCCGGTCATCACGGACCCCAAGCCACAGAGTGGCGACTCCAGTGACGAGGGCAAGAAGAAGAAGAAATAAGGATTCCAAACTAATATAACTTTAACGTGTATTTCCCTCCTATAATAAAATCTCTCTTGTGGTACTAAATCGGACGTCGATAGGATATCAGGTCGTTGTGGTCATAGTACTTGTGAATGAGATCGTACATATTGGCAAAGAAGTACAAGAGATTGTCGTACTGTCCGTTGTAGGGCGACTCTCGCTGAACATCCTCCGACGGGGCTTCTCTGGTTAGCGGCGCCGCCAGTTGATGAAAGCCCTCGGTTATCTCCAGATTGTCTAGGCCTCGGTAGGCGGCATTGAGACCCCAGGCATTGACGTGGACCTCTAGCACAAACTGATGGATAGCCTCGATGGTGGCCAGGTACCAACGCGGGCTGCCACGCTGATGGCGCCAGAACTGCGACAACCGATTCTGGAGGACGACTGTGCGGAGTCCGCGGATACGCTCGTCCGCGTAGATGCCGCGGCTCTGGTTCCAGGTGCTGTCAATAAAGACGGCTCGGCGCACGGGTAGGTTGCCATAAGCATAGCTGCGCTTGGACGTGGCCTCTGGTTGCGTCTCCAAGACCTCAATCTCATCCATGCGACGGCGCAGCATTGTGCCCATGTGATGTCCTTTGGGCAGGCCATAGTTATCGTCGATCTTCAGCTGAACATTTCGTTCGAACAGCTGCGGCACGGTCAGACTCTTGGCGCTGGGAAAGATGAGCACCACGTCCTCCTCCAGGCGGTAGTCGGGAATATCGGGATATGTGTGAATCCGCACGTGCTCCGGCGCCAGGACGGCAGCATGTACGGCCGTGCTCTTCCCATCGATCTCCTTCTTGTGCTTGATGATGTCAATCTGCAATGGGAGCCCCAAGCGTGGCAGCAGCTTCTCCAGCTCCCCCACCGGTACATGGCAGCTGTAGCAGAAGAACTTCCGCGAGCGATTGCATAGCCGGCAAATGTGTCGTCCCTCGATGGTGTCCAGCACAGTGTGGTCCGCGATACGCATATGGATAAATGGATATTTCCGGGGCCGGGTCTTCGCCTCGACGGGATGTGCCATGGTCCAGAATTCCTCGTTTCCCACAAATTAAACAGAATAACAATTAGTTTAAAAAATTTCGATAGCAATCAGCTGTTCTTGGGCTAGGGCTGCAGTTCACGCGAAAAACGTATGCAAGCGAGCACCCTTAATGTTTTTTTTATTATTAAATAAATCCGTAAAGTGCCAATAATATGAACGTAAGCAATCGCACCTTGCGTGGTGTCCGCCAGTGCACCAGCTGTGGAGCCCTCAATGGCAATCGCGCCAAGCTCTGCAGCAACGCCGCCTGTCCACAGAACAAGAATGTGCTCGATGCGGTTTCTCTGGTTACGCTCCACGCCGGCTCAACGGTCTGTTCGTTGCGCGCCAAGGTGCGAGAGACGCCTAGAAATTTCGTGGTCATTCAGGATGTGACACTATCGCTGCAGCCGAACGCGGCTGTGGTGTCCAGCAAGGCCGTCTGCCATGTGGAGGCCTGCAGGAACGACGCCGGCGACATCGATTGCCAGCATGTGAAGGCGTGCCGAGAGCTCGGCTCGGCTATGCCCATGGCTCAGGTGTACAAGGTGTCGCGGGAGGTGCTATGGAATCTGAATATCGGGCAGGAGCAGAAGCAACAGCTCTGGCAGCAGTACAAGTGGGCCGAGGACCAGGAACAGCTGCCGGCCGTGCAGCGGCTCAATGCCACAACCTTTGCGGTAAAGTGCGAGCGCTCGGATTTGTTTCCGACTGCAAGGCTCCATGTGACGGCCCTGGCCAATGGCGTGTCCCCCAAGAAGGGCACCTATGCCTGTGCCTGCCGCAAGCTGAAGATAATTGTGGAGCCAGACAACTCGCTGGTCATGCAGGACGAGATCTGCGATCACCTGCTGCTGGTTCTGGCTGGCATACTCAGCTCGCCGCAGGGCAAACGAGTCTATGGCAACTTTACCAACAGCCTCAAGAACTTTTGGATGCCATCCAGGCTGGAGACGCCGCTGGGCGAGGGCACGCAGGAGGATTTACGTCTCAGCCTGAGCATGGTCGATGAGTTTGATCCACAGGTGGATATACTTGTGTTTGGCGATCATCTCGATGTGAGTACAGGCGCAGAATAATTAATGTTCCCCTAATGAAAGTTTCTTCTGTTCAGCTGCCCCTGCCGGACCTGTGCGATGGTGCCTTCAACCTGGACAGCATGCAGGCGGCCACTAGCAACCCCAGCAGCAGCAACAGTAGCAGCGCCCTGATCCACTATGCCAACGATTCGCAGCTCCTGTCCAACTGCGATGTGTTCGCCGAGCCAGAGGAGCAGCACATCGAGTTGACGGACTGCAATATCGAGCTCATGGATCAGTATCAGCCCACGGATCAGATTGATCTCGATATCGAGCTGCCCATGATCAGCGAGCCCTACAACATACTCACCGCCCCGCCCATTTATTCGGAGGCAATGCCAGCCCCTGTAACTGAACAACTGCCACCGATTGAGCTGCTGCCCACGTTAGCGGTGGTCAAGAAGAGCCCCATCAAGGCAAAAGAAATTGTGGGCGAGGTTAAAACTCGCAAGCAGCCTCCTCTGCCTGCCAAACGTGATTTGATCGTCAATGAGCCGTCGTCGCCGGCCATCGACAGTTTGTCTGTGGATGCGAATGTGCAGCCTGCGCTGGCCTATTCCGCTTGGCTGGACCATGTGATAGAGCTACTCAATGATTGCCTGGAGCCAGTATGCACACCCGAGCCAGGGCTCTCGACACGCTCCATCCACCAGAGCTTTCATGTGCACAAGGTAAGCTGGACATCTCGCATCAATCTTATGTTGATGCTGCTCTCTTTTGGCCATTTTCCATTTTTAGGAGACCTTTTCGCACTTTTGCAAAAGCTTCAGTGCTGGCATAAAGAGGCGTCCCCTCCACGAGGTCTCGCTGATTGAGTCGGGAAAATACAAGGGCTTGACCAAATACATTTGGCATTTCACAGCTGGTCACACGGTGACGCGCATCTTTAGCACCTCCAATGTGTGTGTAGCGCACCAACATAATTGCTATATTCAGTGCTCTGATTTAGATATTTCCCTTACATAGATACAACTGCAGCTGACGCGCTCCTTTGAGCGTCACGCGGATGGTCATTTTGTGCCCTATGTGCGGCCACCTTTCGAGCAACATGTCCAGGCACAGTCCAAAAAGCGTCCAATTTATACCAGAATGTGTCTGTGGATGGCTAGAATTGTGTGGGAAAGCGGCATTGTGTTGTCCTGGACCCCGGATGTGTTGCCGCGCAGCCACCATGGCCTCATGACTGTGGACTTAACGGTGGAAACTCGTTCACCCAGCTAATGTAAGTTGCAATCTGATGTTTCTTTATTTTTACGCTTTATCATTATCATTATCTGTATATTTTATCATTAGCTTTATAATCTTCCTCTTGCATCCATTTCAACTTTTCATTGGCTTACGATTAGCTTAGGTGTACATACATATATATATATATCATTAGTTTTGTATATCGCAAGACATACACATATGTATAAACACGATTTCCGCTTATCCATCTGGTTGGCGCCACTACAAGCTTTGGGAAAGGTCCCCGTCCCTTCTTCTATGGCTCTTACTGTATGTGTGTGTATGTGTGGGGGATCATCGGCATTACCTTAAAGTCTATGGTCTGCCTTTGGATAAGGGGTAGTATTCATCATCTATGTATATGCTTAGCTCTAAAATCGTGGGCATGCTTACTTAAGTTCTCGCTACATTCAGCTCTTTCTTACGAATCTTTTGGATTTTTGTTTTGTTGAATTTTTTTTTTTTTTTGTTTTTTGTATTGGATTTTCTTTACGCTTAACTTTGACATTCATCACATTTATAAATTGCATAACACCGTCAATTAGATATTCTGTTGTGGTTTTTTTTTTTTGTTTTCATTTAGTTACCATTTTTAATTTGTTTTTAGTTTGGTTTTTGTGAAGGTAGTTTAGTCGTGGAAAGGTTTCCATTTGCTCGAAAAGTGTGTGCAGTTTTGTTAAGTTTCATTTTTGCGGGGAATTTTTCTTTTTTTTTCTTTAGCTCCTTTACAATGCTGTAGACGAAGCTTTTCCTTTGGCTGTCATGTACATAACGCATACATCAATATGTACACATACCATACATATACATGTATGTATATATATTTATATCCATCTATAGTTTCATTGTACGTACTACTAATCATTTGTTTAACAGTTAAAATGCGTAGTTTCCTCATGTTTTGGTATCGAAATACATACATACACATATTGTGATTCTTTTTGTTATATTACAGATGAAGCATTTGTTACCATTGCCGTTGTCAGTATGAGAATTTACAAGCCTTTCTAACGTATTTATTTCGTGTGTACCTTAATCTAAGTCGGTTTAGTGCCTAAGAAACAGAATCTCACAAAAATTGGTCATTATTTGGTTAATATGTAGAGCCATCTATATACGGTGTCAGGGCGACAAATGATTGGGTTAGCACTGATCTCGCTTCGATAAGATCCAGTTTGAAAAGTAGAAAACTTGAAGGTGTCCCTCCCCCCAAACCCTCACTCCTCAAGTAGTCTAACTACAAGCGCTAGGAGCGCGGCGGGGCGGGTCGGACACATGGGTAATTCTAGAGGAAAACTGAAATACGATTGACATTCATTCATTTACATAATCAGTATGCTTATTTAAGTTAAAGTGTACAAAAAACCAGTCTTTAAAACATTTTTATCCTTTCTCTTCCTTTTTTTTTTTTTTTTGTGATCAATATTTTACAATAAAATGTAAAAATATATCCTAATTTTCTTTGCTCTCTACTTGCTGTGTGGGTGGGTGTGTGTTTAGTGATAGAGCAAAAACAATGAACTCTTCCATTCATTAGATCAGATAATTTTCGGATTGCTCAGTTGCACATCACACACACACACACACCACAGCATAGCTATGGCAATTCAGAGTGCAAACATTAAAGATAAGATTACATTTATCCGTATCGTATCCGAGGCTATCATTTAAGAACTGTACACATTAATATTACGCTGTGAGCCAACACTGGTTTTGGGCCTATTCAATATGGTTTACTCCCTGTGCATTAAATGAAGATTGAAACAATATTTCCGTATGAATTTTTCATTCAATTGTGGCATTTGTTTTGTTCACATAAATCGTATATTTTAATAATACTTTGCTTGCGTTTATTTTTTAGTTTTACACTTAGTTTATCTCGATTTGCATTTGTTTTTACAATATTTATAGCTTAAGGAGGCTTACAATTAGTTGATTTCTTCCAGCAGTTCTTTGCCTAAGTTTTATTTACAATCTTAACGTGATGCTATTGTGCTTGGTGCCTTTCGTAGAGAGTGTGAATTGATTTGCATCTTCTTCATTTTGTTGGGGATTTACAGTGATGTGTGGGTGTGTTTGTGGCTGTGACTGTGGGGTGATGTGCTCCGTGCAAAGGTGCGCTTGGTTAATCTGTATACTGCATGCCAATAATTCATTTTCTTGCCTACTAAATTCGCAATTATTTTTTAGCTAAGGTTTTGCTTGAGTTGCTTTTTTTTTTTTTTTTTGCTTTAATGGGTATGAAAAAACAGGTTAGAAAAAATTTGTAAAGTGAGAAAACAGCAAAAAGTTGTTTCGTTAACAGACACTAGGACGGACACTGAATCAATATGAAATGCAAAAAGTGCTTCATCAACTCGGACATTAACAAATAATTATTACTTTAATAGGAGCTTTAATGGGGGAGCTTAAAAGATCATGGCACAAGTGTGTGCAGCACTAACCTGCATTAACGAATTACTATTAATTAATTATATATACTCGTATGTACCTGTATCTATGCATATAGTGTATAAACTCGTAAATGATGAGACAATTATTGGTTTTCCTATAGTTCTACTCCGTTCACTTTGTGCATTTTTCTACGTTTTCATTTTCATTTTTTCGCATTGCAATTACTTTTTGTTTTTTGATCTCTTTGTTTGAATCTATTTTCCTTTACCTTTGTTGTTGACTTTTTGCGAATTTTTTTGTTTAGTTTTCCTTGTGACTAAATTTATATATAAAATATTTATCATAAAATCTGCCTGTAAATCTAGTGTACACAAAATATATAGAGGGGGGAAATAATTTAAATAGTTTGTAGACGAGCGAAACAACTAAAATACGAATAAATTAAGATAATAAAACATGAGCTTAAAATGCGAATGAATAATTTATGGACAATGCGCTAAACGCTTTGCTTGCGACGACTTAAATGTTAATAAATACATTCCTATGTATACATACAATACATACATACACACGTAATTGTATGGTTTGTTAATTTTAAATATTTATATTTAAACATTTATAAAATGATTTAATCTCCTAATCGTCTGCCATCTGCTGGTTTTTGTAAATTTTATCTTTAGTTTAGCCTACAATATCTAAGTTTTGAGCATCTGTCGCTGCTGCGCTTGTGACATTGTTGTTCATCGTTGTGCCGTTTGTTGTTGAGTCAGTTTGTTGAGTCGTTGGATTCAGCAGCAGTTCACCAATCGCATTGGAGTTGTGATGATGATGATGCATGTTGTATTGTTGTTGCAGTTGCGTTTGTTGTTGCATCAGTGCCAGCATTTGTTGTTGTTGATGTTGTTCAAAGTTCAGATCGAGTTCATCGAGCATCGGCGTCAGTTCATTGTTCACCATATGAGCAGCATTATTAGTAACAGTATGGAAATTGGCATTAGTATGGGTTAGATTTGTTGGGGATGCAGTTGTTGGTATGATTGGTATTGGTGTTGTTGGTGTTGGTGTTGCAGTGCCTGTTGTTGCAGTGCCACTCGGACTGGGCATATCTCGCTGTGATGGTGGTGACGGTGGTGACTGGAGGAGTTGGACTGTTGGTGGTGATGGTGATGGAGAAATTGGTGGTGGTGGTGATGGTGATGGCGGTGTGGATGTTATGGATGTAGGAACAACTGTGGGCGGTAACAATGTTGAGATGGGCAAGAGGCTGGGATTAGTATTGGTGGGTGCTGAATTGGGTGCTGTCTCATTTAGTAGCTGTAGCTGCAACTGTTGCTGTTGATGTTGTTGGTATTGCTGTTGCTGCAGCAGCTGCTGCTGCTGGAGTATTATGTGCTGTGGAACATTACCATTGCTGCATATTTTGCTATAGAGATCCGGCGTGGCCGTTGTCACATCCTCGAATTCAGTGCGTAGCGCCGTGCGCTTCAGCAGATTCAAATTGCCAGGCAAAAATGAAAGTATATTGTAGATGACGCGTATATCCTCGCTGGATGTCCACACCCCGGGCCGCTTATTGTGATACAGCTTGGCATACTGATAGACATTCGCTGTGCTGCAGTATTCCATCTCAATGGCCAGCGATGAGATGGCACAAAACGTGCACGCTTGCGCCCCACCGTACCTAAAAAATGTATAAACAAAATATTAATAATACACAAACTGATATCAGTAAGGGCGGAGGCACGGTGTTTACCTGTCTACTATGACAATTGGTCCATTGCGATAGTCATTGCAGCGCTCGTGGACATCCACAATGAAGTCGTAGATGCTGTTCGGATTGGACATCTCCGGCCAGCTGGGACAGTGCAGCATCTTGACCGTCAGCTCGTAGTCATCCTGTATCGACTGAATGACAAAGTCCCGGGTCACATAGTCGCTCTTGTTGGTCTTGTTCAGATATTTCACGCGATAGTGATCGCTCTCGATGGGCGTGGCCTCATCCGGCCAGAACTGGGCAAAGTTCTATGGAGAACAAATGGTTTTAATCATCTCAGAAATAATACTTTTATTCGATTGACTTACTATATCATCGAGGGAGGAGAGCAGAACGACTGTCTGGGCATTGTGATCCCAGACCATTTGCCAGAAATCTTTTATCGTGTGGGCCATGGGATGCTGGGTGACAATGAAGTCGCGCAACCGCCGGAAGCCATGCAGCCACGAAGCATTGATATAGTCGCTG
This sequence comes from Drosophila ambigua, assembly GCA_018150905.1. NCBI lineage: Eukaryota > Metazoa > Arthropoda > Insecta > Diptera > Drosophilidae > Drosophila > Drosophila ambigua. The sequence continues at coordinate 3,715,970 of JAECWS010000086.1, forward strand.
CCGTCCTCGCCCGGCTTGGGGGTCAGATGCACCCGACTGCCCTCGATGGGGAAGATGGCGCCACGATTCTTGATCGAGTTGACCTGCTTCATGGCCGACGCAATGTGTATGTCCTTGGGCTGGAACTGGATAATGTTCTTGTACTGCTGCTCCAAATACGGCGTGCAGTTCCTTAGCTCCTCGACCTGGTCGCTCGCCAAATTGGTCTCGCCCGAAGCTATGGCCTCCACGAGTGCGTCGTGCAGGAATATATACTGCTCCTCGGTCTGGACAAGGAAGTTACGCTGGGCGCGTATGTGACGCAGAAAGCCAAACACATTCACAATCGATTTCTGTTGGATCTGCTTGAGCATGGCGTCCAGTACGATGTAGGTGCCAGTGCGACCAACGCCAGCGCTAAAATAACGCAACAAAAAAATGGTTTAGATTGGTATTCATATAGATGGAGTGTGTGTGGGACTCACCTGCAGTGCACGACAATGGGACCAGCCTCGGCGGGATTGGCAGCCGAGGATTTCTTTACGAAATTCAGCACGGGCAATGGATGATCCGGTGTGCCATGGTCTGGCCAATTCGTATAGTGATATTGGTACACAAGCTTCTCCGTATTGCACTGCTTCTTTTTCTTTAGCTGAGCGAGAAAGTACATCAATTAATGCCATGAAATAGACATGAGTGTGGGGAGAACACTCACCTTCAGATGCTTGATCTGTAGCGTGCGAACCGTGTACGTGGACATGACCTCCTCTTCGATGAGCTTCACCTGAATGACGCCATAGGTCTCGACGCCATCCTTGGGCCAGTACATGTCGCACTTGCGTCGGCCGCGCTCCACCAGATTCGTGATCATCACAATGATGGCCACCCGCTGCTCCCAGATCATGCGCCAGAAGCAGTCGAAGGTGTCGGGCAGCGGGCCCTGGGTGCCGATGAAGGCATGCGCCTTCTGGTAGCCATCGATGAAGTTGGCATTGATGTAGTCCAGGTTCTTCTTCTGTCCCGGCGTGGGATGCAGATGGACGCGGCTGTGATCGTCTATATGTGGATCGTTGAAAATATGTAATTAGATATTGATTAGGGGCTGTGCTTATCCGCTTCACTTACAGGCTGTGATGTTCAGATAGCGATTCTTGCGCTTGTTCTCCGGGTGCTGGGAGTGTTCGCAGGGCAGGTCGTCACTGATGCACTCGTTCTGAATGGCCTCGTACTCCCTGCTGAAGCCAATGTCGCCATCCGCATGCAGCGAGGCCACATGCTTGGAGAACTCATTCACGGGCACTGCGGCACGAATCTCATCGCCGATCTTGACGGGCACCTCCCAGTCCACCTGTGGGGCATTCGGATGGTGTGGCGGATCGTCCAGATAGTAGTAGGCAGCATGGAAGCACTTTCTGCTGAAAGTAGATAATACAGCAAAAATTCAAGTGTTAATCAGGTTTGTCAGGGCTTCTTTCTTTTCAGTTGTAATCTTATTGGAAGGAACAGCAGCAGCAGTAGCAGCAACTGGGTCACAATTCACACTGACCAGGCACCAAAGGACTCTCCTTTTTCTATTCAAATGATGGAGCTACTTTGTAAATTCATTTTCTTTGCAAAACTTGTGAATATTATGAAAAACAGCTGCAATCAGTTACGCCAGCGTCATCAGCAAAGGTGTCAGGTGGGCGTGCCGTGTCGTGGCGTGGCACGGCATGCTCTTAACAAAATCAAAATGCATAAATAAGTAGGCAACAGGGAGAAGGAGCAGTAGAGCAGTAGAGTAGGCGAGTGGGTGGTTGGTCAGCGCACTAATGGCATTCAGCTGCAGTCAGGCATAAAGGAGTAATTCCATGATAGAAATATTCATTCCTTGGTACTATGGTGGCGCTCCTTGAATGGCATCATCATCATCATCCTCATCATCCTTTGGTAAAATTGTGCAAGTTTTGTGCAAATATTTGCGCAAAGCTGCTTTAAATGAGTGACACAATGACAAAAGGTGTCGCCCAGGTGAGCATTATTATGGCTCCTTGTTCAATTTCAATACGAGACTAAGTATTTGGTACCCCAAAAAACCCCATCCACCCTCCCCCCAATCATCAAGCCCATCCCCAGGACATACAAATTGAGGTTAAGTTTTGTAATTGGCTTAAGCGATTACAAGGAGCGCAAAACTTTTGCCTCCAAGTTCTCGCAGTACACTTCAGAATGAGAGCGCAAAGAACTTTGCCAAGTTTACAGCAAAATTTTCAGCTTGCAGTTGCATGCAGCTGTTGCTTTTGTTGCTGCTGGATGTTGGATATTCTGCAGCTGGATGCTAGACTTGGGTGAAAGTGCCGGCCATAATGGGAATTGAGTGGCCCAGGCCATAGAAACTTTTCATTGGGCTTTGCCCCATTGCTGTGTTTGTTGTTTGCTGCGGTTCGTTGCTTTTCATGAAATACGAATAAAATTCTGAGATTTTACTGCGTTGCTATGATATTCCGAAAACGAATATTTCCCATTTAATTTAAAAATTTATATTACAGAAGGATTACAGAAAATTAATAAATTGGTAAATTTAATTGACTTTTAATAAAAACATTTAGGCGACTACCCTTAATGCATTGGTTGCCAAGCTGTCTCGATCAGAAGGCGATGACTCTGCTTATCTATTTGTACATATTTGCGGTTCTAATGCCAAGTGCTGATATCACATTTTTTTTTTGTTTCTATACAATTTGTATGTCTTGCTCAATATTTGGTCGGTCGGTCTGCCCCTTAGAACCAGGCTGACACAGATCTGTCGCTATAAGCAGTTCCCCAGAATTCCCCGCAGCTTCCACATTATGCCATTGTTTACACAAAGAAGTTTTGGAGCATAAACAAAAGTTGTGCTTTTTACTGGAAATGGGAATCGACAACATTGATAATTTTTCCCAATTATTCTTATCAAAAGCTCAGACCACAGAGCCAGAGAATATAAATTCAGCTTTTTGTTTATTTAGTTGCGACCAAAAAAAAAGTCGGAAAAAATAAGAAATTCGATGGAATCTATTTACATATGTTTTTCTTGATTCGAAGTTCGAGCTCTGTCTCCCCCCCTCACATTTTGTCACTCTATCTCCAACTTCTGTTGTTGTTTATCAACCAACGACTTTTGTTATTCTTGCGGTCTCTATTACGCACCGAAATTTATTTATTTTGTCTACTTCCGTTTTGGTTTCTAACCATTTAAATTATGCATCTGACTTTGACTTCTCTCGAGATGTACCCCGCCACTTCTGTGGCTATCTCGCTATCCACAGCTTCAGGTAAATTTTTTTATGGTTTTTTGCACACACGTGAGAATTACGCTAAATGACCCACTTGATGATCTGTCGTGGGGCGTGTGCAGCGCGCGGGGGGTGGTGCAGCGCGAGGGACTTACGTAAACCAATTTCCACGTTGCGATTTACGCCGCAACAGCCTTGGCGACGATGTTGTTGGAGTCAGCAGCATTGGGCTGCTAGCGTTGCCGCACCCGCTGCTGCCGCTTCGACTGAGCTTTTCCGCGCCACCTGACATGGTGCGCCGGGCTGGGTTGGGGTGGGGTGAGCTGAGGTGCAGTGTGTGTGGGTCTCTTCTCTAGAATTGCATGGCAGTGCTTACATATTTACACACACAAATTACGTCATATGTGCACAATGCAGGCCTGTGTGTCGCCGGGGCACTTGCAAAATTACGAGTCTCGTACGCGGATAACTACGCAAAAAAAAACACACACACAACACAACACACACACTCCGCTGCCTAATGAGGCTTTCGTTATGACGCCACAAAACACACACACACACACAGACACGGGGGAAAAACGCAATCTCTCTGTATCGCTTTTTTTATTGTATTTGCGTATTGATAAGGTACGTTACTCGTAGAAGGGTTTTTCTTTTTGGCCAAGTTCGCAGCGCAAGCGAAACCAGTTCGTACAGTTCAGAGGCGCGTGTTTTTGACAAATGAAAATCATGTCAGTGAGAGATCGGCGCCGTGCCAAAGCTTTTGTTTCAGCTGCTGCCGCCTGATCTTTGGCCCTAGGCGAGAGAGCGAGAGACAAGCGGCGCAAGAGCGAACGACGCATGTGGAGAGCGCGCGCATTCAATGAGTTTGAGCTTTCAGAGAGCAGCTCTCTGGCTGGCTGGCTGGCTGGCTGTTTTGAGAGTGAGCGAATCAGCTGTTTTGATAACAACAAATGCACGTAGTATGTACTCGGACTTCATTTCAATTCACTTGATGTCAATCTTCCGTAGCTTATTCCCATTTGCAGTATGATAGAATAGCGTATCTTATCTCCTCCACCCCTGCCCCTAGTCGCATGTGACTTTGGATTAACCTTCGCACTCGCATGGATAATAATCATTAATTATAATAAACACGTTTAATGAACAACAATCTCTCTCGGGCTCTACGAGTCGATTTGTTATTTACAGGAAAAGCTTGCCTAATTAATATTGTACAACTTTTGCTGTTGTTACCCCCCCAGACAGCACTCATCAATTAACGAATTGAGAAACGTATCGAAAAATACTGGTTGTCATATAAGGAATCGACATTTGTCGATTTTTAATTGATGGAAAGCCACAGAAAAAAGTGCATTGCCAGCAATCATAGTGTTTCCCAACACTAGTTGCTCTGTTTCAGTCACTGATGCTCTTGATTAAGTCAATGCCAGATGGGGGGAGGACACTTCACACACCGCTCGCCCGATCAATTTTTTCTCCTCGCCAATCCAACACCCTCCTCCCTCTGTTCACTGTCAAGACCCACCACCCACTTCGAATATTTCCCTCGTTGTCATGAAATGAAACTTTTTGGCAACTTTTTGGTTGCCAGTACGACGATGCCGAAAACAATTTCTTGTCAGCCTCGGCTATTCTATTTTTGGCATAGGGAAAAGTTCGAGAGGAAAAACCAGACACACCACACACTGGGGGCAGGCACACGACGGGCTGGCTGGGCAAATAAAGCCGTCGACACAAAAACAATGTTCCCAAACTGCATCAAATATGAAAAACTAACACACACACACGAGGAGTCCCCCCCATACGACGGGCCACAGCAACAGAGGGAAAACTTTTCCCTTTCCGCTGTTGTTGTTTCTGCTATTTCGGTGTCGGAATGCAAATGGGGGGGAAAAGGGGCAAGCATGAAAGATTTAGTATCCCAAAGTTATAATACTCTCTGTAAAAACCCACTTTGCCACCTTTTATATTTTTGGAAAAAATACTTAATTTTCCTTATGATTTATACTTGTAATTATCTGCTGTTTACAAACAGTCTAGACGGAAATTAGAGACTGTATAATGTACAGTGTAATACCTTTGTAAACCAAGTTTGTTGTCTATCAAGCGTGGTGTACGTAGTACATTCCGGAGAAACTTCATTCTCAGATAACCTGGAGCGGAGCCCTTGTTAGCGTAAGGGTATCCGAGCAAGATGCTTAGCAGCAAATTGTTGCAATAACAAATTCCTAAAGAAATTGCACTTAATGGAAAAGTTGCCAGGGATTCCGTGTGGTTATAACCTAGAAGGAGGCCTTCAACCGACTTAGTTAACCTCCCACACTGTGCAGCGGTTATTAAAATAAATCCCCTGCTGCCAAGTGGGTTTCCGTCCTCTCCAAAAAAAAAACTACCACCAATCCCCCCCATTCATGCCACCAGTGGCTGCCACTAAACGTTGATTAGTGCACTGAATATGTAAATTATTTCTTTGCAAGCCGCGCATCCAACTTTGCAAGAATTTTTCTCGCCCTCGCATAAAATACAAAAAAAAAAGTTCAAACCCTTTTCCATGGTTTTGCTTCATTTTTTTATACCGCCTGACTTTTGCTCTGGGTTTTCCATCTTTCCACTTAGTTCCACTTTGCTCTGCATTTTTTATTTGTTTGCATTGAAAAGGAAATTGTAGAAATTCGCTTTTGTTTGCTTAATAAAATATAATTTTTTCCGCTCTAAAACTTGGGCAACTTGAAGAATGGGATGCCACCACTCTTGGGATGGCCCCATGCTGCTGCCACTGCTCCACTCCACCTTCTCCCCACCCACAGAGAGTACGTTTATTTGTAAAAAATAAATAAAATGGCATTAATTTGTCGAGCAACTCGAGAAGGGGTAAATTGTGGGGCGGACTGGTACGGATCGGGTCGCTCGAAGGATGAAAGAGTGTGTGGGCGGGTGGGTGTGGCCTGGGTAACTTTCATTTCGCATATTCGCGCACCATAAAAAATCGCTTCGACAGAAAATATGTAAAAATTTCTGCCATTGATGTTGGTAAAAACGCTTTTCATTTTCTTTACACATTTTCGTCGTCTTAAAGAGTGGCCGGGGCCGCGGTGGTGTGGGGGCGTTGCCTGTGGCTACAGCCGGATCCGGATGCGGATACGGCATGGACCTGGACTTGGACCTGAACCCGGGCTGAGTGTGGATCTGGGGCGTGTCCTGGGTCCTGTGCCTGGGACTCGGCAATGGGTTAACCACTTTTACATTTAAGAAAGATTTTAAGTAACTTAAAATTGTTTTGTTTGTCTTTGTCGTTGGCTTCGTATCTTCTTGGTTTCTCCTTGCTATTGCGATTTGAATTTTAATTAACATTTCCAGTGAATGTGCGCAGGGTGCGGGTACACTCGTAGACAAACAAAAACCCCTCGCAAGCCTGCGGTATCTGGTTGCTTTTGGTCTGTCCCTTTTGAGGAAGGATATGCCAGTTATTTCCTTAATTATGGTACGGATTGAGTGGACACTGGAAAAGGATTACATTCCCTTGTATTTTTTGTTTTGTTTTTCTGTTCATTTGTATGGATTTTTTTTTTTGTGTTAATTATCATTTGCCATAAGTTGGAGAGCATGGTGCCTGCTAATTGGCTAAATATTTCCACTAACGCTGTTATTAACGCTCCGCTGATCATTTTCGAGAATTTTTAATAGAAGGAAATTAAATTAAATGAAAATGTGAGCAAAAGTAATTAAGATTAAACGGTGTACAGATTTAAATGTTCCCTGAAAGTGTCCCTCATCGAATTTGACATTTTGCTGCCATAAAATTTGGATATAGAGTTGTGCTATAGCCAGTCGCCAAGAGTTGAGCGGATTTTGCTTGCCTTTTGGGCTATTTTTAAAACTCAATCAGAATGGGGGAGGAGCAGCAGGGCCCGCAACACTTTGACAACCAACACACATTTCCCCGACTTTATTTATGGAACTGCACGCGACTGACTGAAGAAGAGCAGCTGCTGCTGGTGCTGCTGCTGCTGCACTTGTTTCCCCATATATGTAGGTGATTTATATATGTATGGGGCAGATCGAAGAGGAGAGCATAGAGCGCCACTTACCTCCACAAGAAGAAGGCCATGATGATGAGTATGATGCCGAAGCAGCTGAAGATAATGCCCACCAGGACGGCCAGGTTGTAATCATTATGCGATTGTCGGAGCAGTGGCTGGAGTTTCTCGCAGTTCGGTTGCAGCTGGATCTGAACAAAAGAGAATATATACATATATATAAATACACATAAGATATAAGATAATGTACAATTGAACAGGTGGATGTGTCTGGGTGCGTTTGTGTGTGCTTTTCCCTCGCTGTTGGCATTGCATACACTGCCCCATTTTGATTGTCCTTTCCCACCCACATTGTTTGTTTTATTTGCCATTTTTTTCTTTCCATCCTGTCGTTTTTTCAGTGATTTTTTTTTCGGCGAAGAAAAAGGATTTAAATGAGGCAAGAGGCATTTGCAGGGCAACGTGGTGTGCTCTGGTACGGAAAGCGGAAGCGGACCATGTAAATGCGGCCAAAAGGTGCAGGGCCACTTGAAATTCAGGCAACAAAAAAATAAAGTACACCAACAGCAACCAAAACAACAATGAACAATGAATTATGAATGAGTGGTTGGAGCGGGAGGTTGGGGCAAGCGAAGCCACAAAAAATATTGCTGCATACTTATGAGGGCGTGTCGCTGCGGTTTACTGTTCCTTTGCCATAAAATACACTGCGAAAAATAGGATACATTTCAGCCTAATAGCGAATGCTTAGTTTTGCATTATCCCAACATTAAATGGATGATACAAAATAAATATTAGACGACTACAAGCGTTGGGTCATAGTTTTAATGATTCATCAATGCATGTCCGAATTTTTCTAGGTGTATTCCACCCATCCACGGGTTGAGGTCAACTAAATTGCTATATTTTTGCCACAACTTCAGATTATATTTTATGCATGCAACAAAGTTTGTGGGGGGTGCCGCTCCTCGCTCTCCACTCTCCTTTGTTTGTTCCGGGTGAAATGTCATTAAGGATGTTGTTATGACAGGCTGAAAGAGTTGGCTTTGTTGTTGTTGTTTTCCTAAACGGAACGCAGCTAGCCACAAATGAGTGGGCGTGGCCATTGTTGTACGCCATTAAATGAGCATAAGCCACTCATTACGCATACGCCACGGGCGCCTAACCAAAATCCACCTAACCCACACAGCGAACGAATATGTCTCAATAATGCATAGGCGGAATAATAGTTAGGAGCTGGCCTCCTGGCAGAACTTTGTCAGTTATTTATGCATATATATTGCCATATTTTCCCTTGGACAGGAAGAGCATATTCAAGTAAATCCAAGGGAAACCGAAGGACAAAACTAAAAGAAGCAGAAACAGCCTGCTACTTTTTTGGACATGTAATCTGATATGGAAACTGACAACGCCGACGCGTTGCCAACTTTATGGCATGCCACGCCTGTGCCACTATCTGCAAGTTGCATTTTTGGCCAATTTCAAAAGGAAATCCCAAGTTTTTCACAGCCATGTGGCAGGTGTAGCTAGGTTGCACATACATACGTATGTACATATGTACGTTTTGTGGGTGTGGTGTTTTGATATCTTTATGCGCTACTTACAATCCTTGACTCTGAGAATTTGCCCAAGACTATTTTCTTTGGATTTATGACACTGAATGTTGCCGCTGCCACTTTGACCTCGTAGTACGAATTGGTTGTTAGATTCTGCAGTATCATCTGTGGGAAGAAATAGGAGCAAAAAAGAAATGGAGTTAGAATTGCAGTTATTTTTACGAATATTTTATTATAATAAATATTAAGTGAAAACTTTTCAAATGTATTTCTGAACTGGAAAGGCTCTCTTCCTTTTGAATTCGAACAAAATTTCAGAAAATAAATGTAAATTTCAATGGAAAATGATTTTATTTTCTATTTCGTAGTTTTTCCTCGTTTCATAATTTTCTTGTTGTCAGAATGCTAAAATGCTGCCAAATCCAGATGCGATTGCTTTTATTTTATTTTCCATTTTCTATATGCGTCTATGCAATTTTGCATCTTTAATTGCTTTTTACGTTGGATAAGCATTTCCAGGAAATGTAACATTTTATGCTCAAGTAGTTGAGTCATTCAGAACTTGATAACATTCAGCCCGCATTAAATGGAAGTAATACCATTCAAATATATTCTCCAAATATTATTTATACATATGTACCTATGAAAAGTTTACAAGTTTCGTGCACATTTATATGTATGTATGTGTAAGTAACACACAAATAGAATGAATGAAAATAAAATAAAAATGATTTTCATTCCTGTTGTTTAGTTGTTCAACAAAAAGCTTGTTTGCCGCTACAAAATATTTCAATTACAAAAATATTTGAAACTGACCAAAAAAAAATGCATACGAGATACAGATACCAGATAAAGGGGTGAAAAAGAGAGGAAGAGCGGGAGAAGTTTGCAGTTTTAGATATGGCAAAGGGGTCGGCTGTGTATGATAAAATTTTATTGTTGCGAAATTTGTTTGCTCTGCCACATTCGCCACGACAAACTTTTACATTTTTTACTTTTTTCCACGGCGCTAAATAAAATGGAAAGACATGGCACAAAGGCGTTTCTCGTTTTCGTTTTTGTTTCGTTTCGTTTCTTTTGTTTTGTGCAGGAAAAACAACATAAATTTAATTTATTTTCGCAGGTGGATAAGCCCTCTCTGTACATGTGTGCAGAGGTAGATCGCAACTGTGTCCATGTTTTGGGCCATGGTTTGGTTTTGGTGGGCCGCACAAAAGTACGCTACACCTTTTTGGCCCTGCCCCAAAGGAATCGTGTGTGTGCATTTTTTCGGCATAGAAATTGTTGCGAAATATTTACAGTTACCACGCCTGACTTTTCCACGTTACCCTCCCCCACCCCATGCACACATACATACATATGCAGTGTTGGCTTTTCTGTATATCTGCTGTTTGTTGCATAAAAATGCAATTATTATTGCCAGCATTTTATTTTCGACTCTTTTATCGAGTGCCGTGTGCGGAGTGGGTGTGGCGGCGGACTATGCACTATCCGTGTGTATTAGGCAGTTTATCATAGAAGTTCTCGTTTTTTGGTAAGGATCCCAACCAAATGGCCGCGATAAGCCAGCACGATTGACATATCACAAGGCCTGCTGGAATGAGGCCAACAAATGTGGCAGCATCAAACTCCCCTAACTTGCCAAAACAGCAATGAAAATGTTGCTAACAATGACACAAAATGCTGGCACGCTGCAGATGATTTATGAGTATCAGACTGCCATCATTCATCAGTACTTACCGCCGTTTCCAGTTCCTTGGCCGAGGCATTGATCCGTATATCCCGATGCGAATCCTGTCCCGCCAGACGCGTTTTTATTACATAGAAATCGATCGTGTTGTAGAACTCGTAGGGCCTGCGCCAGCGTATCGTTATGGATTCCTGGGAATGGCATGTCAGATTGACAATCGCCGGCGCACTGGGACCACCGACATCGGTGCGCTGGGCAATCTGATCGGAGGGTTCGCCCTCGTTCTTGGTGGTAAAGGCCTTCACAATCACACGGTAATCGGTATAGGGTCCTGTCAAATAAACGTGTAAACAATTGCATTAAGATATGGAAAATTATGGGAAATACCAAAAGAAAAGAGCGGAAATTATAGACAAAAAAAACAATACACTCGGCCATCCCCTTAATTGTTTTGAAACTTCGATTGCTGATTTATTTATTCGTTTGCTGGTTTGTGCGGACAGGGAAGCCTTTTATTTTTGCCTCATTTACATTTGGGTTCGCTCTGAAGCGGCAGGTTGAGGTTTTTATTACTCGTAAATACTGCGACAACAGAATGTCAAATGCATTCATACCGAGCATCATACGAGCATATACCAGCTGATACGTCTGTATGTATATATCCTCCAGGGAGACAGAGAGACGTGTGTGCACCTTTTCAGTGCTCATTATGAGACACGTCACCGCATGTCAGGGTGCAGAGAACACAACGGTGACACGACGGCTCCATTGGCAGCTTGGTTGCTGTTCGGCTTTATAATTAAATTTTATCCAAAAAAAAAAAGAAGAAAAAATAAATGCTCGGGACAGCAGGGCAGCAACAATGGACCGATTTTTCATGCAGCGACGGAATAAAAGAGCGAATAAAAAGGCGGCCTGGGGCTGGGGCTGGATCTGGCGCTGAGGTGTCAGCTTAAATTGGATTTAATTAACAGCAAGAACTGCTGACATCTACTTGGATTAAATTTGGAAATAATTAAATGTTGCCAGGCAGCCAAAAACCTGCAACCGGCAACCGGCAACCCTGCAGCCTGCATGCCACAAACATTACTTTGGCCCACCCGCTCCCAAAAAAAAAGCTCTTTGAAATGTTTGGTTTATGTGAGTGTGAGGGAAACTTTGTGGCAAGTGTTGCAGCAGGTGCGGCAGCTATGTACAAGACCTGCAGCACCTGACTCGCGTATAATTAAATTAAACAAATGGCGGCTGGGGGTGGTGTCTCAGTGGCAGCTGCAGCTGCAGCTCCATCTCCATTTTGATGCGGGGCATAACTTTGTTGCAAGTTAATTGCATTGCTGGCAGTGCCCCGATCCCAGGCTCCCCTAAGTAGCTGCTAATACGGCGGTGCCTCTGCGCTTCTCAAGTATGCCACCAAAAATTGTTGTGTGTGGCTGTATCTTAGGGATGCTGATGATGCTCCTTTCCAGCCGTAGGGCGTCGATGTGGGGACTGGCACCGGAGCTGTGGCACGGTGCGGGTGTACAATTATAAGCGTCAAAAGTTGTTAACAAACAAAAAGTGGCAAGCGAGTGGCAGCAAGCACTTGAAACTATTTAATTACAAAGCGGCTGGCAAACAATTTGACTTGGGCTTCAATTAGAGGTAATAATAGCTTCGGCCTCCACGCGGGGGGCTGGGGGGGCGGACTGGCCTCCCGGGGAGGTGCCCCATTGGCATTTCAAAAGTAAGGGGAAGGTTCAAGGGGTTTTTTCGTGATGGAGGTGTAGGCTGTTGTTCCGGCCTGTGGGCGTTCCAACTTTCAAGTGCCTCGCGTTCCGCCATTGACTGCTGCTTGACAGTTTGATGGCTATGGCGATGGGCGATGGGGCGATATGCCGTGACTGTACTTTTCCGCTTAGCTGTAGCATATTTAAAGTGAAGTGAAAACTTACGCAAATTCTGCAGCTCAAAGTGTATGAGAGTTTCCACCGAATTCCGCGAATTCTTAACAATCTCCACGCCCGTCTGGTTGTCGTGTATGTGGAAGACATGGTAGCCGGCTATGGCACCGTTCTGGTTCTTTGGCGGATGCCATGACATCGTGATGCTGTTCGCGGACACATCCAGTACGGTGAGATTCTGGGGTTTGCTTGGCACTGCAAAGAAACGAGGGTGGAGGGGGGATGAGTATCAAAAAGTCAAAAGTTAAATTTGCTCATGTTCTTAGGTCCTGTTCGGGTTGCATACTTTTCGGCTCAGTGCCACAAAAGTTAAGCAAACAATCTAATAAGAAAGGGGGTAGGGCAGGCCAGAGAGTATCGACTGGAGGGTACCCTTTGATTTAATTTAATTTATTTGTGTATTTGCTGGTTGTTGTCTCTTTACGAAGGGAGAGATGACGCTGTGCTTGGATGGTCTCTTTGTCCTACTTTTCGTACAGGGTACCATATTTGTATATATATAATAACCCCTTGCTTTGAGTGCTTAAGAAGATGATTGCCAACTTTTGAGTTATCAAAGGCCACACAGCTGTTAAATGTTAAAAACTCTGCACTCCACTTGCAGCTCCTTCTGCCATCGCTGTCGCCGCAAAGTAATCACGTATTTGTATATGAGAAATGTTTGCATACTTAGCGGCGCAGGACCAAGCACACAAACACACACACTTTGGTAGGAAATGGCACGCCGGATGACGCCAAATGACAATGCATAAATAATTTATTAAATAACAAAAAAAGAAGAAAAGCAGAGAAAATCAAATAGAAGCGGAATGAAGCGGAAGAGGGAGGGGCAGGGGGAGCACAAGTAATCGCAACGAGCGAATGAAAGAAAGTAAAATAAATTGAAATGAATATTTTTCAGAAGCAGATAAAACAATTTATATTCAAATGGCAGGCAGGGACATGTGTGTGTGTGGGTGTGAGAAGGAGGAGGGTAGAGTGCTGCAGGGAAACAAAAAAATTATATATTCAATTACGGGAGCGAAAGAGAGAGGAGAGAGACAAGGCGGCAGGGGAGAGGACAGCAAAAGAATTGGCGCAAGTAAAGCGCAACGTAATCGAAGCGCATAAAGAAACGGAAATGCGATTGCTGGCAATTTATTATGGCCTGCACTTTCCACTAGGGCAACCCTCACATATACGATACACACACACACACATGCAGATGGTGGCTTATAATCCAAGGAAACCAAACGGATGCAAAAGCTCTCTAGCAATAATTTCATTTGCAAGCCAAAGGACAACACTCGACCATGTGTGACAGCCAAAGGGGTTGCTCTCTGTGTATGCGTGTATCTGTGTGTGTGTGTGCCTTTTGTGTGTGTGTGTTTTTTGCAAGTGGCAAAAAGCACTAAATGGTAATTTATTTTACTAATACAACAAAAGCCCTGCCAGAAGGGAAGAGGAGAGCAGCAACAGCAGCAGCAGCAGCCAGAGCAAAAACGTTTTGCAATCAAAAGAACAAATGAGTGACCCGAGGGCGGGGCACCCAACCAGCCAGCCACTTGACCCAACACAGTGGGGCCATAAGACTTTTGCCATGCAAATGCGATAAAGCTTAACAAAACACCACATTCTCATTCCCATTTTCCATTTCCCATTGCCCCTTTCACTCTCCCTCTCACTCGCTTTCCTTCCACATATGGAAGCAAATACATGAGCATGGCTCTGGCTATGGCTATGGCTGGGCAGAATAAACAGTCGCTGTCAATGTATAGAAATTTATACAATTCAATAAATGGCATTTCTCGTTTCTTTGGCTGTACTTCTTCTGCTTCCACTCCACTCCATTCCATTTCCCTTTACCATCTTCTTCTTTTGCAATTGCAAACGGAAACGGAAATGGAGAAATGGACAGAACGCGAACAGAAGTAGAAGTACTAGTAGGAGTCAGAGTCAGGCAGGCAGGCAGTCAGGCAGGCATCTGCTGCATCTGCAAAAAGGGAAAGGAAAAAGCCAATTTATAGACTCGGAACTCAAACGCGAAGGACGAGCAGTGCGAGGGCTGTATTAAAATCAATTAAGCAACAAAGTGCTGCATACACAGAGGCTCCAACGATAAATGTCCTCGCCATAGAGTGAGAGAGAGAGAGAGCAAAGGGTGGCCGTGTTCACAGAAAAGTTAATAGGTTTGCCAGTTGCCAAAGACAGCTGGCAGGTGAGGCACCTCCCCGTACGTACGTACCCCTTTGGCCGGAGCACTAAGTGCTTGTGATTGGTTTGTGTTTTTGGCAAATATTACATGAATAATTGAGAGAGAGACTCTGAGCTTAGTGGCGTATTCAATGAGGCAATGAACTACGTATCTCAGTGTGTGCATTGGGGATCTTTTCCGCCCAGTTATCACAACATAAGGAAAACCCTTGGCAAATTAAAAGAAAACAATAGATGCGTTTGCCGAGGCAGGCGCCCGGAAGTAGCCAAGTGTGAAAAAGCCAAAAGAAAATCCGCCAAAGAACAGGCTCCACACACATACTAGTACTGGAGCACCCTCAAAGCGCGCGTGATTATTTTCACAAAGGCAGGAAGTAAAAAATGAATGAAACAACAACAAAAAAAAGGAAAACTAGAGAAAGAAAATCAGAGGGAAAACTAGGGAGCGCGCGCCTGGAAAAACCAATACGGACGACGTGCTTAAGTTGTTAAAAACTCCAAACAAAGAGGCAGCTTGAGAGCAGTCGTGACAAGGGGCGTGGTGTTGGAACGGGGACAACAAGGTGTATGTGTGTGTGTGTAAGTGTTGTAAGTGTGTGTGTGTGTGTAAAGCAAATAGCATTAAGTTGTCTGAGCCTCGAAAAAATAAAAGAATAAACGTATAACAACAACGACAACGGCTTGAGGGAGACAAAAAAAAAAAAAAAAACTTGTCTTGAAAATGAAGAAATAAAAAAGAAGAGCAGCGACTTTTGTGAGGCACCGAAGCCTAAGATACCCTTGCAAAATCTCGAATTCTATTAAAACATATCCAGGGATCATAAAGGAATATATAAGACACATATTCTCAAATCGGGGGGATAATTGTGGATAGCAACCACAGAAGTGTGAATGCCTAAAGGGATTTGGTTGCTTATAGAGTCACAAAAAAATCGTTATACCCTTCACGAGAGTACAACGACAAGTTGCAGGGCTGGCTGAAGCACTTGGTCCCATTGTCGTTGGGCATATGCCTTATTTAGTTGTTGCTCTTGGAGCTTTATTGTTGTTGCCTAACTTTACGAGCTGCTTTACGGATTTGGCCAGACGTAAAAACTAAACAAAAGCCGATGTGCACAGAGTAAACACACATACACAGAGGGTGGGGTACACAGGGTGCAGAAAAAGACACACACACACATGAGGGAAAAAGTGAGAGAGCGAGACAAACAAACAATTAGAAGGAGTTGGGAACAAAAATACACACACGCACACACCCACACACACATAAAGGACGCCTCGGATGCCTGCCTTTGAAAGGCGTCAAAGGCGTCCAATTCTCCCGCCGCCTGCCCACAAAGGCACAAAAATTATGCGAAATAAAGTCCAAAAAAAAAAGAGAAAAAAAAGAGAGGAATAAAACAACATTCCACACAACAGAAGCAGCAGCTCCACCCGCCAGCAGCTTTGATGGCCAAGAGCAAGCACTGAATGGGCCAAAGGCTCCACACAGCGTGCCAGCACTTAGCGGAAGTAACGCGGCAGCCATTTTGAATGCACATATGTATGAATGAGTGTGTTAGTGTTAGCGTAGCGTGTGTGTGTGTGTGTGCGCACCTTTTTGAACTTTGATTGCAGACAGCTTGAAGGTGACTTTTAAAGAGCGGTGGGGTGCTCTGCCCCAGAGTGATTATGAAAATGTTTGCCTTCTGGCTAAAACTTTCAACCAAATTATGGCCAAAACTTTAGACACGTTGTAGGACATGTGAAGCACCTTTAATGCTGGAAGAAAACTCAGTAATATGTTGGGAACGATTAGTAATCGATTAAAGTAGATGACTGCGCCCCAAGCCAAGTGAGAAATGCAACAAGCGGGTGAAAATTGTATGTTATATCAGACGAATAGTAGTACAACATTAAAGGCTGAAATAATGGGACAAAGTTCTTATTTTCGTGGTTGCGATGTATGTAATAAAGGTACTGGCTCATTGCCATAATAATAAGGTAGGTTATGGCCAATGCCAATTGGTATTGTATTTAGCTTTTTTATTAATTTAACGCCTTTGATTAATGAATAATTATTCATTAAATGAGCTTTATTTTATGGCGCATATGGCGTAGATTATGATATATTTACGAGTATTAATAGCAGACTATTAAAATTATTGAGTTATTAATTAACAAGCAATTTAATCAAATCCAATAACGACTGAACAAATTATTGAGTTCTCAAACCAATGCAACGCATCATAACTATAAATTTAATTATATTCATAAAAAAATACATTTATCCTTCGGATAAGGCCAAGAAAAATGGCATACCCATATGAATCAAAACCTATGTGACAAAGATTAATTTACATATTTTAAAATACACACAGAAGTCACAACTACAAAGAGATTCGGAAATCTATAAAAGAGACAGTTAATCAAAAGGATATGGAGCACACACCCCAAAGAATCAATTGGAAAACATGTCCGAACTTAAAGCAGTTTAATCCGCATTTAAGCTATGCAATTATTTCACCTATTGCCCGGCCTGGAATTTTGCATAGTTTTAATCCTTATTAAGTATAATTATGTCACCTATTGAAAGCTTAGTTCTCCATAGACCATTGAACTTCACAACATTTGCCCTAATGGCTCACACATTTTGATGAACATTTTGTCATTTACGTAATGGAAAAATGTAAGCTTAGACATTTGCCAAATGGCCGCCAGTCATTTTTGATTCTCACAAAGCCCTGTCAAATGCACAAATAAACGGTAGGCAAATACACACTGGCAGATAAAGATACAGATACGTTTACGTACAGATAGACACAGAAGGACAGAAGACAAATGGAGGCTTCAAAGTGCTTTTGTCACTCAGGTTGTCAGTGTTTAAATTTAGTCGACCCTTTTTGAATTTGATTTTTATTCAGTAATTTGCCTAAATTTTGAGAGCCTCTGACATGTGTCGGATTTTTTGGGGGGGTCAAACAGACCGTAAAGCAATACGTTTTGGGACCAGCTTTAAGTTGGCTTTTGTTTAGAATTTTTACTAATTAAGAGACCCACCGTCTGGCTGGGCCAGACTGCGGATGGTTGCATTTTCCTGCCTTCGTGGCCAAGAGCATGGCGATAAGCATGGCCAACACCATAGCCGCCGACGGCTTTGTGCCACGGTTATCGGCAGGAAGTTGCACATGGAAGCACCATCATCATCGTCGTCGTCGTGCCACCACCAGACCAGACCACACCAGAACAACGGAGGCCATGCCAGCCATCCGGCCTCGGGTTCGCTTGTTTTTCGATGCTTGAGACACGGAAACTGTTTTAGGATCGGGTGCTGCCCCCAGTGGCGGCAGGTCCTAGAGTCCTGGCTCTCGGTCCGAACAACCACACAAAAACAGGCATCAATGTCACGTTCAAAGTGTCGAGTTGTTGCACTAACAAGGTGTTTATGATTTAAAGCGCCAACTCACACCAGCCACCGCCCAAAGGACATCAGGAAGTGGGAGTGGCAGCGGGAACGGGCAGCTGGGGAGACCAGGCAGACAAAAGGCATCCATGACATGTGACTTGAAGTGCAAAAAATGCCAACACACATAAAGAGCGGAGAGGGGGGACCTGTGCAGGCTCTCGAATGGCATTTTCGTAGGCGTTTCGCCACAGGGGTTGGTCTTCGTCTCTCGTTTTCCAGTCCCAATCCCATCCCATCCCACATTCCACTGCCACTGCCACAAGAAAAATTGACATGTTGAAGTGCAGTTAGGCGGAAGTTGTCGCCGAGGCAACATTTTTCTATCAGTGGAACTCCAAACCCCGCTTACGCCCCCTGCAAATAAAGAATGGGGGGCGTGACTAAATGCGGGTCGGCACGTGGATGTGCGATAACAAAAAGGAGCGGAGCATGAAGAATGTTCCTCCCCCCCCCCACTGCATGCCCCACATGCAGCATAAAAAAAGGGCTTATCTGTGCTCTTGATTTTGATTTCGGTTTTTTGTTTGTGTGTCTTGTTGTATGTGTGTGTGTGTGTGTTGTATGTTGCCATGACGTAGGCCATCTATCAAAATGTTTTCTCGTTTTTTTTTTGCCAGGTTGTTTTTTTTCGTCGGGGAGTTCATAAATTAGCCGCAGCACAGTGCAGCAGATAAGTAGGCAACACATTGGAGTGTGCATATCAGGGTAGGGTAGGGTGGGGGGTAGGTAGGGAGGGCCGTGGAAAAGCGCAGCTCAATGTGAGTTTCATTCCCTGTGGGCTGTCGAGTGTCAAGTGTCTGCGAAGGTTCTTTGCTGGCTTATCATTGTCAGCCGGGAGACGCGCCTTGAGCACGCGCCTTGCCCCCCACAGAATACAAGTCTCGGTGTGTGTGGAAGAAAGTCCTTGCATGCGTGAGTGTATTTTTTGTGTGTGTGTGTGTGCAAGCCATGTTGCAAATTAAAATCAAGACAGCAGCAGCAAAGCCCCACCACCAATGATTGATGGCTGTTTTTCATCGCACAGCACAACAACTGTAAAAAGTTCAATGATTTATGCTTTTGCCAGAATTTGTTGTTGGCTAAATGATTGTTTTCCCTGCCTCCTGGCTCCCGGCTGCTGGCTGCTGGCTCCTGCCTTCCGGAGATCTCTACTTTGTTCTCACTACTTTGCACTTTTAATGTATTTCTTGACAAGTCATGTTCATAACTCAGTGTCCTGTAAAATTCGAGTTCCAGCATATCACAGCAGGAAGCATAAGAGAGGGAATGGGATGGATGGAGATGGAAAGCCTTGAAAGTTTCCACTGGATAAAGTTCAAAATCAAAGTTTTCGTTGCTCGGTTTTTAGTAGTAGTTATTTTTTGGGGCAAGACTTTTTGTTTTTTCGGTTTATTTCGTGCGCAGAGACGCAAATCATTTGTCAAAATACTCGCACAGAGCTGCTGCTGCTTCTGGATGGTTGTTTGCCGTTGACAAGCCAAAAGTTGTGCCAATTTGTATTAGAAACTTCGTTTGGGGCCAGCCAGGCCTGTGCCTGCGACCGTGCCGGACATGGACATGGACTCTGTGGCCAATGAACATGGACCGACCAGCTACTCTGACCCCAAGAATCACGGACTAGCTGGTGGCCACTTTGTGCTCTCAGCTCTTCGCCAAAGTTCAGGTTGCGAGTGGAATATTTATCTTCAAAGTGTTTGCATTCGAGTGGCGTGGCGCTGGGGTACAGTGCGTAAAGTATCTATAAGACTGCTTTGAGCTACACCAATCGATGGCACGGATTCCAAACAGAGCTGACAGAGCATTTTTGGTGTGTTTAAAGTTTTAAGTGAAATGAAATAAAGTTGCAAGTCGATTAATCATCACTGCTATCGAACTGGTTAAGTTCATGTGATAAATTATTAAGTAAGCTGTCACTATTACTTAGTTAATATTAAATGCGATAGATTTTCGATTGAATTCAGCAATAGAACGAAGCAGCTTAGCTTATTAATTATTAATAGTCGAAAATATAATTGTCACCTGCATTTAATACTTCATTTAAAGTCGCGTTTTTTCTTTATTTTAATCGATTTAGCGATTAAATTTAAATAAATAATATATAAATAAAAAACCTAATATATCAAAAAAATCACTAGATTTACTATCACCTAGTTGCGTTTATCTCTTCTGCAATGATCAATCTCAAAGATTCTTCTGGCGATGTCACGCACTGTAGATACAAATTTGCAGTTTCATCACGATGTGGCATCTCCAATTCATTCGACCATTTATTCTATGTCTCTTGGCCATTAATTCCGATTCTTGTGTGGCAGTTTCCAGCTGTCAAAGTTGTTTGTCAACTGCTGTTTGTCATAATGCTCGAAAGTTTTGAAAGAAGCGCAGCATATCTGACAGATACTTCTCGCACTTGGCTGAGTGTAAATTGGGGGTACTTTTGCCTCCCTTGCCACTGCCACAGACTCTGAGTCTGATTTCAATTTTATGCCACTTGCAAATGCTCAAGTGCTGACTGCTCCACATGAAATTAGCGCCATGAAAGTGAGGGGTCGTGATCCGTGGTGGTGGTTGTGGCAGGGGATTGGACTTGATGAACTGCACTATTCATCTCATCTCCGGGCCATGAAGCCCGAGAAAGTGTTACCCCGAATTGTGACAGCGCAGCTGCGTCTTGGAAATGAATTTACAAAAAATTAACTCAACACTCAACTGAATGGGGCAGCAGGGGACTGGTTGTGGCACTTGCTGTTGCACGAAAGTTTAGGGCAAAAACAATTAATTAAACTAATGACTCGCTGGATTTTTGCAGCAGCGGGGGCTGCCACGAAATGATTGCGTAAAAAACAAGTTTATTTTACCGGGTTTATTAATTAAAGTGTTTTGCTGTTCGACGGCTGCCACAAGGATGAGTTGGCCAAAAGTTTCCATTACATTTCAGAATTATTAGATAAATGTTTCAATGAAATGAAGTTGAAACTCCCTGTAGGATTTGTGTACTTAAAAATGGAATTTCAATCAAATCAAATCAGCTTTAATTTCTGCTGAGAGTTATTTGATTCGTATTTCTTGGAAATTAAACTAAAAGTTCAATCTTTGCTCTGAGACTTATTGGATTCCATTGCAACAGGCAAAATTTTGTTTAGAGCTTGCCTCAATTTGCGGCTTTATAATTCCAATTTTCCATTAAATTTTCCGTATCGATGATTTATGTATGTTAATTCATGCATACAATTTAAATTCATGTTAAAAATTATGTAAATATTTCTAAGCGTTCATTTTGTGCGAAAACAATAAATAATGTTTTCTCTGTAATTCCAATTTATTATCTGCTAAAAACAAATGCACAAAAAATCAGATGTACATACATTATATACTCATATGTACATACGAGTGAGTATAGGCATGACTTTCATATAGATTGCCCTATCTATAGGATTTTCTGAGACTGAAATACTAATTACTGGCACGAGAAGCAGTTTTGCTCAAATGACGCCGCTGTCAGAGTCAGACGGCAATTTGTATAAATTTTTATTTATTTATTTAATTTTCGTTTCGAGCTGATCTGTGGGTCCGAGGCATGCCATTTGAGTGTTCAATGGAGCAGAGACCTTGAGCTACTCAGAGCACACTCCCCCGTACCTAGCCCCACCCTCTTTGGCCTGATTACGCCCACCTCTTTCTGGGCCATAATTTCACTTATTAATGCGAGGGCTGGGCCGGGCCAGCAGCAAGCAAAAACTTGGCCAACCAACAAAATGCAATTTAATACTGCTTTTGCGTGTGGCCAGCAAATCAGCCAGCAAGGGTCAAGAAATTTTCCGTGCAATTTCCCAGCTGTCTGTCAGTCCATACAAGCGGCACGCAAGGGGTAGGGTGTCCGTGCATTGAGCGTCATGCAAATTGATCAAAGGCTAAATTTCTTTGCGCTCTAATCTGGTAGGGGAGAGGCACAAGCCGGTGGGCTGAGATGTTGTCAGCGGCTTGAATTTAATGACATGACCATAAAAATAGTTGCTGCAGCTTAACAATAAAATACCAAATAATTGTGGGCCATAAAAGTTAAGTTGTTAATTGTTTCAGCCACTATTCAGGCCTGGTGGTACGGGTACGCCACATCGCGTGTCCTGTTTGTCGACACACATTTCCACACAGAAGGATATGGAGATAGGGGGGCGTGGGGTGGTGGCACGGAGTGGCAACAGGAAGAAAGATGGGTTCGCTTCCAAATGAATGGCTGTTGTTCTTGCTGTTTGGCACCCGCTGGCCAAGTTTTAACGAGCAGACGGCCGCTTGTCAATGCCCGGACATATTTCATGGAGCGGGCAACAAAAAAACAAACAAGAAGAACAACTACAACTGCTTTTGGGCCCGGCCAAAACAATGTTAAATAATTCATTTGGCGAACGTTGAAAGTTTTGCGTGAGAATTTCGCCATATTACACGAAGGAGGGTGACGGCTCCGACCCGATGCGATGCCCCTTATGGGGGGCTGCGTGCTAAGCCGGAAATGAAACCCCTCTTAATTGCCCTGAAGTATGCAGGCAATCGTAGGCTTCGTCCTGCTACATACTTTGCTTTATAGTTGTTCGCCAGATAATAACTGAGCAACTGTCTGTGTTAGGGCCAAGTTGGGGGTTTGTCCCGCCGTCTCCCGTGGTGTCAATGAACCACGTTGGCAGAATAATTGCCAAGTCCTGTCAATGCCTATCGAACTTTGTATTTGCTGTTGGATTTGTAATGGACTGCCAGGGGGTGTGCCCCAGGGCGTACTTTGTCAAAGTTCGTCAATAATTGAGAAGACAGCACAGTAAAGGGCTGGCATAGAGAGAGAGTTTAAAATGGAAAATTTAATGAATCAGCTTTATAGGATTAACTGGTTCCAGATTGCAGCTTAGTCGAAACTATTGTACAAAAAAATATTAAAAATAATAATAACTATTTACCATAACTTTCATCGACTGCAGCATAGGGGGGTGTGGCATCGTTAAAGCCAAGCCCGGAACCATTGCCCATTTCCCCAGCCACGGGAGCGGGCCCGGGCACAGCATTGGCAAAGGACAAAGTGGTGGCCGGCACCTCTGGCGGCTGATCCTGCTGCTCAATGGAGGTTGGAGCTGTGGGTTGCTGCTGCTGCTGTTGCTGCTCTTCGGAATGGAACTGGGATGTGGTGCTGTGGGCGGTGCTGCTGCTGATGCTGCTGCTGCCGGTGGTTGCCAGGTTGAATTCAGTCTCAAGTGTTTCCCAACCGGAGCCGGTTTCGGCCTCAGCATTGACTAGATCGGCCAGATCATGATTCGGGCTGCTGGAGGAGCTGCTGATGATGTTGTTGGCCATGGGCGTTGGCGCACTGAAGGGCGCCGGCGAGGAGGTGGTGGGCAGCGCCGTGGCACAATGCTCCGCAATGCTGGCAAAGAGCATTAGCTTCAGTAGGGCTCGCAGCAGGGCGTGCTGTGGGCGTGGCATGGCGATTCGTTGTTGGAAGTTGCAGTTGAAGATGATTTTCTGTGGGGATTATCCCTCTTTGATTCTCACTCGGTTTTGATTCAGTTTGTGCGTGTTTTGTTGGAGTGCTTTTTGTGCGTTCTCGTCCCACTGTGCAGTAGGACTGAAAGTCTTTTGGTTGTCTCTCGTTTTGCTTACAACATTTTGTGCGTTGTTGTCGGTCTGTATTTTGTGCTTTTTTTTTACTTAACTTTATGATCGAGAATCACTCAAAGTACTATACTTAAATGATTTCCATTTTGGCACTAAAAAAATACCAGTTTAAATTACAAATCCGGAAGACACGGTGAAGAAAAGCTAAGCGAAGCTTATCTCTGTTCTTATTTTGCTTTTGTCGATGATTCGCTGGCTGTTGTTGTTGTTGTTGCTGTTGTTGCGCCTCGCCCCTTAATGTAATAATAATTGCGGTTTTGGTGTAAAACATTTTTCAAATCTGCCAAACCTTAAAAAAATACCTTTGAACTGAACCGGAATCTTAGTCCCTATCTTTACGAACAGGGTATAACGAATTATTTCAAATGTTTGCAACGCAGTGCGAAATTTTAAAGAGAATCAATTCTCCCCCTCGAATCCAATAAATCACAAAGTTTAGTAGATTCATGTGTTAACTCATGACTCAATAATATTTTATTGAAATCATATGACTTTATCACACAGCAACCATGGGAACGCTGCATATGTAAGGGTATTAATCGCTTCGACTCGGGAGGCTAAATTTCTCTTCTCTTCTGTTTTATTTATTTTATTTTTATTTATGTATGATAATTTATTGCATTTTTTCAATACTCTTCTTCTGTTTCGCTCCATTGTTTCTCGTGCCCTGTTCTCGTTTTATTTCTCTTTTTGTGTGTTCTTTTGCCGCTTTTGTTTATCGCATTTTCTTCACACTTTTCTGCGCTTTATTGTTTATGTATGGCCCTCCCTCTCTTCCACTCTCTCGAACGGAACCATGAAGAGAGTTCAACGGGGTTCATCCGCAGGCAGCAAGGGGAGAGCGAGCAAGGCACACCGATAGAGAGAGTAAGAGAGGGGCGCTTGCAGAAGATGCAGCCGCATTAAAAATACACTCGCGAGCATATAAGTATGTACCCCTATCCACAGACATGTCGTCATACAGACAAGCGTACACATTTATATATATGTACATATATAAATAAGTAAATCTTTGCCATGTACAATATGAAGAGAGCTCGCCAACAAATTGGCAATGCCCACAAACGACGACATGTGTGCGCCAGCTGCAGCCTGGAATGGGATGGGATGGGGCTAGAGCTACGGTTGGGACTGGGGCTCCGGCTGGCTGGGAGGGGCAGCGCGCAAAAAAAAATCACGTATAATAAATGATTGGGCGTAAAGATTAGGCCAGAGGCGATCAACTGAATGCGCTATAGAGAAAAACTTTAGAGTGCTAAATATAAATGGGGACGGGACTCTGATCAAAATTAAGCGATTCTGCTCTAAAAGCAACCCACAACCGACTTGTACGATTCACTTCAGATTTAAGTGCGAGAGGAAGAAAAACTATTGCTCTTTCAGGTTTAAGATTATCAAAATTGATCATTTACTAATACGATGCGTAATAGAGCCGAATCTATGGTGCGGTTCCAAATACCCAGACCCGGACCTACACACCATCACCGGATCAGTGAAACATTCCAACGGCAATTCTTTCTGATTACGCTTTGTTCTCGCCTTGTTATCCATCTCGCTCTGCCACACGCACGCACACACCTCAAACAATTGCAGTGCACAATGGAAATGGAGAAGAATGGCAGAGTGAGAGGCAGATGCAGAGGCAGAGGAGCGGCAGGAAAGGAACTGGACAAAGTGCAAATTACAGGGAGCTCGTGCTGATTCATTCAGAATTAGCCTCGGCACGCTATGCTCTCTCTCCATCTCTCTTCCTCTCACTCGTAGAGTGTTAAGTGCTGCGCTGTGCTGCTCTTGTTTGGCCAGGCAAAACCGCAACCGCAGTCGCAGACGCAGCCGGCATTGCATCAGCGGCAGCGGGGGCTAATTAGCAGCTCATCAAATTTCCCCGCATGCAAAAAGTGAGCCAAAGAAAGAGAGAGAGACTTGGCTTGGGTGTTGTTGTATTGAATATGAAGAAACGGTGTTAGACGACGAAGGGGTCTATAGTCTATGACAAGGCTTTCCTATTCTGCGTTGCCAACATTTGGCCATCATCAATATACCCTCTGCAAGGGTATACAAATATTATTGAATTCGAAAAGAAAGACAGAAAAAGGGAGTCACAGAGATAGTGAAGGAAGTGAGGAAGAGAGGAACAGCTCTATGAAACGAAATGGGAAAACGGGTTCCCGTTCCCTGTGTGGGGGCCTGTGGAAATTGGCCAATCAAGCGACAATTGTTGGCCATTTGTGGTCGTAAGTACTTAATAACGGTAAACGGGTCAGCGGCTCTGTCGAGTGGACAGCTCTGATTAGCATACGCCGCCACCACCGACCACCGACCCACCCAACCCCCTGCGGCTATTAAAATGAACTGACAGATAATTGAAAATCACAAAAATAGAAAAGAATCCCTGACAACAGACTGGGGCAAGGAAGAGCTCTAAACAGAAATCAATTGGAAGAAGGCAAATTGCCTGACAACTGCAGACCAAAAAGCAATGGGAGACTACGGCCTCCTCAGATATTGTTTTGTGCTGTATGGTTGATTGTGTACACATGCCGAGATACAGTCACAGAAAATGAGTGTGCGCTTACGTGAATTCTGAAGAAAGGTATTTTAAGTATGAATATCCATTAAATATAACCATTATCGTCTAGACTCTAGCGTCTAGACTGACTCGTGACAACATGGTGCCCAAACCTGCGTAAATCTTCATTATTCAGTGCCCTAAAAGATACTACATGAATATGGGCATAATAGACGATTTGTCTGTGAGACTGATAAAAAGTGAAAATGTCTAAAGTTTGAGTGGAGTGGAGTGAAGGCTGTCAATACGTGAATATATTGTTGGGTTACCGGAAGAACTGCGTGGGTCTTTTATCCGACAACGGAAGTTGGGCTTAGAACGGTTGTTGGTTGGCTCAAAAGGTAGAGAGATATTTTATATGTTTTATGGATTTATTTGTGGGGAAAAAGAGAAAGATAAACAGCTGTGTGAACCCTTTTATATTGAGAAGGAAAGGGAATGTGTGTTGTTATTATTATAAATATTTTCTCACAGCTCTCAGATATGTACATTAAACTTATCTTAGGCATTTGTTCTGTTATTATTTACAGTAAAACTTCGTTCCCTTTCTCCACCCCAGGGAGAGGCACAAGAAAGAGTACATTCAGTGGAACAAACAAATATATACTATATACTATTTAGTTCGCAGCTAGAGCTTTCACTGCACATTTTCTGATACCTCTGCCATATGAACATCTAATTTCCCTGCTCCAGGGAATTTTATAGCTTCCTGGAAGCCCTCTCGTGCAGCATAGCACACGCCACCTGCCATCGCCGCAGTATAAACAAACTCCGAGCCCAGCCCCTACGCCCCCCTCCTTCCCATAATGAGCGTGAGATTCTCTGATAACCCACATCCGTGGAGGCGTTCGCCACTTGGGCTCCCGGTTTGTTTATCCGACCGGGCCCCCAATCGGCTCTTATGAATGGCCCACATTGTGCAGCGTGAAATAAAATCACTTGTTTGTTTATTCGGCCAACACTTGGAGTGCCGTTAATTTGTAAGCCAAATAGAAGAGGGACCTAATGCAGCAGCAGCAGCAGCTGCCGAACAGAGCAGAACAGGGCCCGAATATAATGACAGTCATGGCTAAGGTCAGTGCACTGGCACTCTTGGATATATTATGCTAGATGCGCATGCACCGCAAAAACCGGGCGCACCAGGACCTAGGATCCCTGCGAAAAATCAATAGAGCCGGGCCCCAGTGCACGTGCTACGGATGCTACAGTCTGCCGTAACCGTGGGCGGATAGGAGGGGGCTGACAGCTCAATTCGCTGCAGAAAAGCCGAACCGAGACCCAGCCCCAAAATTGCGGCCGGGAATTGTGTCACTTAACTGTCGGCGAATTGCGCAGCCCATGATTTGGTTTTTGGTTTCTCTCTACTATTTGGTTGCCCGTCATCCGGTGCTTCATCTGTGGGGCATATGGATCCCCATTTCTGCTCAAAATATGCTAAATTATTGACATAATTTACGTTGTAAATAAATTTTCAAGCCCCGATTTCGTGTTCGTTCTTGTTCGCCTTGCTCGCTGTCTCTCCCCGTTCCTCCCTCTCTCACTTACGCTCATACAAAGCGGTAAAATGTCAACAAAACACAGCGAGAGAGAGAGACTCAACTCTCTGGCGTGCTCTCTCTCTGGTATTCTCTGTCTCTCTCTCTGCGACTCGTTTTGAGCGAATTTATCTTTGGGCTGTTTTTTCTTTTTATTGATTTCTTGAAAGGTACACAAAATGCGGAATAGCAACAACAACAACAACAACAATGCGCGGAACAAAGACAACAGCAAAGAGTGGTATAAAGAAGAAGACCGCGAAGAGGAGCACTATTCCACGATTTTTTGTTTGTTGCTAGAAATACAATCACAATGCATATTCATGGGAGATTATATCGGATTCCTCAGTTATTAGAAGGCAGATCTCTATAACATTTGACACGGGTTCTTTTATATTAATGATTTATCAGGCACACGCCATATGCATGTTCCATCTTTCCATGCAAAAGTCTTTCCAAATGTATAAACACTGCGAGCACACTATATTATATGTATCTTTCTGTGAATACGGTTCATAGAATTCAGTTTTGGTTATATGCTGGAAAAACCATACATATCGTTCTGTGCTTATGGATGGTTTCGCAGTACGGAAAAAAGGCGGCTGCTGCGCAAAGAATTCGAGCCACACGCACACACAGAACACAAACAGTTTAGTGGTTTTCCAGCATGTTTTTCACAGTTTTCAAACACAACACTTTGTCAGTCAGCATTTGTGATTACTTGATGTTTAATTCATTGAGTATTTAATGGTTATTTTGTTAAATATTTGCCTCTTTTTGCATGGCCACAATCAGAAAAACTACAGCGACGAGACAACGACGACGGCGGCGGACGACAGACAGAGACAGCGACAGCGGCTGTCAGATAGATTCGCCGCGGCTGGCAAATTCGCCTCATTCTCACAAGCGGCTGCCACCAAGGTATATTTTTCGGCAAGGTTAGGTTGTTTAGTTAACCGGTGGTTTAGTCCCGTGGAATTTTTCAACTCATGTTCTATCCTTGTGTATTGCGGCGACAGAAAGGAAATATTTGGCTAACATCAAAGCCCTCTGGGCGATGTACGCACCTTTTATTAACATACTTTTGCTGCCAGTCAGAGAGCGTGAGAGACGGAATGAGAAAGAGAGTGAAATGCTCTCGCTAAAATGCTACCAAGCGCGAGAGCGAGTAAGGGAAATTTCAAATTGTGTGGGAATTTTTGTGGCGCGCAATTTAAATGCCGTGTTATTTTCCCACTTATCGTGCAACTCGATTTTGGCAAAGCGAAAAGCGTTAATTGAAATATCAGCTTATCGGTAATGAATTGCTATCAGCCATGGGGCACGATAGGTACTTGGTATTTCTCATTATCTGTGGTATCAATTGGATATATGGCACTTATCGTTTGTAATTAGTGTGTAGCACATGGAATCTACTCGTGAAACGGGCACGGAGATAGCATTCTGTGGCTCCGACTAACGTCATTTGGGGCATTATATATGTATACTATGTATAACCAGTTAGTAACCATATTATGCTTAAACAGCGCACCCTTTGCGTTCGAATTGTATGGGTTTCCACCCACAGGAGATACATCATTAGGCATTAGAATGAAATTACCTGCCTATGCAGGCGAACCACTTGAAAACTCATTATAACAGTATGGCTAACCAGCACACACACACACACACACACACACACTCTCGCACTTATACATACTCCGACTTGCTCTAACTGGCAGTTACATCAGCCACAAAAGTAGGCGTTGCACAGTCGGCCCAAAGGCGTTAAAGCACTTAGATTTATGGGGCCTACACACACACAAGCACGACACACCCACTCGCACACACACGTACAGAAATACATACAAAGCTATGTACATGTGGATGTGTATGTAAAAAGATATATAAGGCCTTTGGAAAGGGCCCGTTTACTTTTACTCGTTTTATGCATTTAATAAAAACTTTCACTTCAGCGCTCGCACTTCATTTTTGCAATACCCTTTAAGAGAGGCTATTGTGATTTTGATAAGAAAAAAACGCGATAAGCATTTAGCAGCGTAGTCAACATAGACAATTAAATACGTCTGAGTAAACTCCTGTTGAATATCGGATCCTCACAGCAGTTATAAACCTATAGGATCTGCAAAGGGTATGTCAAACTTCGGCACTGAGGCTACTTTTTTTTTGGTTTTCTTGCATCGGAAAAAGTTTTGCCGCCTGCATTGAAGTTGGATACTTAAAAAGTAATTTCTGCCAGCTTTGGACTACGCCCCTAAAAAAGGGATGTGGCCCCTAAAAAATGTTAATGAAATGATTTGAATTATGCTTATGCTGGCATATCGTATTCTGTTCATTTTTTTTTATTTGGTTATTCTGGTTATAATATTTGTGGCTTATTAAAAAGTTAAAAGCCGAGCGAGGTGTTGCCTGGCATGACCGATACTCGTGCAACCGCACCGCAGCATAGAGTTAGGGCAGGGTGCTGGGGGCAGGTGGAGGCTGCTAAAGTATGAAAAAAGCATAAAACCCATCAAAATAATGTTAATTCATTAAGTGGCAGTAACTTGGCCGGGCGCCCAAGTGTGGGCTATAAAAATTTAACGCACAGAAGGAGCCACCAGGAGGAACCAGCAACATCCAAAGGAGCAGGAACCAGGAGCCAGGACCTGAACAGAGGCCTGCCCTGCGGCAAGCAACGTGCGGAAAATGAATGATTTTTATTTATATTTTATGGTTTTTTTTTGTTGCTACGGCTTTTCCTTTTTTGGGGGGGCCTGGTAATTAGAGTCGGTTTATGCCGCACTCTCTTTTAGTCAGGTGTATATCAGTCCGCAACAGAACCGCCCGCAGCAGCATCGGCGCCAACATGCGGCTTACAATAAACTGGAAAATTATGTGAATGAGTTTTCTTAACTTTTCTTTTCTTTTTCCTTCCCTCTACTCTCTCTCGCGCGCTCTGTCCCTCTCTTAAGATTTATATGTGGCACATGGCGGGGCAAATCCAAATCCCTAACAGAACACAGGACAGGACCAACAGACCAAATGAAACGAAACAAACAAGCCAAGTTAAATGAACAACTTTCGTGCATTATTTATCTGTAGCAAAGTGTGAGCAGCACTGAGAACCTGCGAACGGATGTCCTTGGAATGAGAGAAGTCGACTAAGCAATGACCTGACATCTACTCGTATATGATGATGGCAGTAACAAGCAAGCAAGCTTTTATTTATTATTCTTTCTTGAATGTGGAATACAGAAATAAAATCTTTAAATTCCCTTTTCATGCATTTATAATGTAAAATACATTTCAGCTAGAAATTCTTCTTTAAGGGAAGATTTTTTAGATAATATTCGTATGTGAAACATTTTAGCATGAGATGCCGCTGCATAGGTCCCTTCTTTGTTCAATTTATATTTATATTTCAGAATTAATTAGAGATAGAATCATTTGGTAAATCTTCAAATCTTCCTCTGTTATTCTCATCAAACACCGACAAGTTGTAGGCATAGAAATTAAGGAAATTAAATACACAAGCTCAGTGAGTCGTTACAGTCTCCCCACACCATACGTGTAGTATATCCCAGTCTGCCCGCTTCTCCTTCCAGCCTTTCCTGCTGTTGTCTTAACCTTCTTTAAAAGCCATATACTCTTGCCCAGAATCAAAATATATATTAAGGGAAAGAGCATGATATGGTGCTTAAACAAATCATAACCACAACTGCGGTGTGGCAGACAGAGACTGGGTTCCATTTTCAGGGGGGAATGGGTATGGAGAACAGACACTGCCATCGGCACTTGGCCTGCTTTTAATCCCCCAAACCGTTGACTGATTCCCAGACTGTCTGGTAGTGTCAGTTTTAGATTGTGTGTGTGTGTGTTCTAGCCACTTGGTGCATACTTTATGACTTATCTCTTTTCTATTAAGATATTTTAGCAGAGCAACAAGAATGTGCACCGAAAAACCACAAGACCATCGAGCTTAGCTCAGATGAGCGCTATAAAATCTAATAAACATAAGTCTGCCCCACCAGTTCCCCCAGCATACATACATATACGAGTATGTGGTGCCTGAGTGTGTGTGTGTGTGTGTGGTTTCTGGATATTTTACGAGTGTTTTGGGTGCTCCCCTGTATTGTAGCGTCTCTCGTTGGGCTTTATTGATACACAGCGCTCTAAACTTTTGTATGGGCGGGCATCGCAGCTACAGGCTGCTGTGGGCGCCCTCAGGATGCGATTTTTAATATGCATTAAAATTAATAAGAACACGTGTCCATGTCCTCCTGTCCTCCTGCCTTGGCCTTGGCCTGTTGTCTCGCACCCACATCAGGCTCTTCATCTTCATCTTGGTTGTCGATGTCGATGTCGTTGCCGTTGCCCGTCGTCGTCGTCGTCGTTGTCGTTGTGGGGCTTCTTTCTTCGTTGTGTTCATAATTCCGTTTTATCGCGCACAAATTTTTATAGCTGCGCCGCAGGCGTCGATTTTAAATAATGTTCTGTACCCTCCGCCTCTTCAGCTCCAGCTCCAGCTTCAGCTCCATTCTGTTACGTTCCCATCCTGAGCTTACGTTGATTTTGACGCCATTTTGGTTGGTTGTTAATTTTATGCTTATGAGATAAGAAATTGTGACAAAAATGCTGCAAAATTGATGTGCAAAGCGCTCACAGTGAAGGTGAGCATTGTCCTTTAGCATATGAATAAGAAATTCTACGAAAAATGTGATAAATGTTGAGTGGAGAGGCGTCTGTCTGGTTTGCCGCATCGGCTGCGTTGCGCTGCTTGTTCGTCATTGTCATAGATAATCTTTCGGTAAGTGGCAGTGGAATAAACAAGTTGCCTAGTGAGGGGTTTTGGCTATTTGTAGTAGTTCTATTTAGCCATGAATATCTTATTAAACTTTAGCAAATGCGAATGATAGATCCCAGAAATCCGAAACACTGTTCTTCCTTAAGATATATGTCGATGTACATTCAGATTTTAAATATCAAAGCGTAGCCCCCCAGCTAATAAGTGCACTATTCCCATGCCGTTCCATTGCATCCCGAATGATGTGCCAATCATCCAATATTGATGCCTGAGTCCAAGCTGCTGTTGATGTTCCGGCTCTGGCTATTTCATATCAAAGTCAAGTGGATGGGTGGGGGTACATGGCACACACGCATTACCTCAAAGGCAGGCAAATGGATTCCATTTTCCCTGCAGCTAAGTGGGTCAATTATGCTGCATTTGGTTGGCTACATGGAACAGTCGAAGTGAAGGCAGCTAGCGCCAGGGCAAAGGTACAGGTACCCCGGGCCATGCTATGTCTTCGATTGGTTAACTACCAGTTGGACATAGCATTTGGCATTTGGCCTGGCCTGGCCTGGACACGGTCATTTCATTGGAAATTCGATGTTGGCTTGGTCAGCATTTGATTTTGGCTTTGACTTAACATTGGGTTAAGATTTACTTGTCATGCATACTCGTACATGCATACATACATACGTATATACAGATATGAAAAGTGATGAAAAAACCCAACCCCCCGTTGAACCCATCACAGTTCTCTGCTACAGCTGGCCGTGCACAAATATTGCTCATACGCAGCGGTATCTTCTGGGTGTAGTTTTTATTGTGTGGCCCTCCTACCTCACAGGTGGCCAAAATGCAATTACCCCGCCCAGCATCCATGCCCCTCCCCACTTTTAACTAACGAACAATAAAACGAAATTGAATTTTGCGCTTTTAACGCTGAACGCACAAAGGCAATAGCTGGCGAGAGCGGAGTGGAGTTCGGGCAGTCAGGTGGGGAGGTGGGCAGGCACCGTGGTGCGGCAGCTGCAGTTTATAGTATTGCGTGTCGGGGGGCCGGAACCCATCAGCCACCGGCGAGAGCATGATCCTCCCGCAGCATTAAGCCAATTATATGCTGCACTTTTGACATTAAATTCGATTCACTTTATTTTGCTGGCTGGCGAACGAACGAACCCCAAACCCTTTTTCCTCCCCCGCAGCCACTTGGACATCCCGAGCTCTGGCCTGGCTCTCTGGGCTCGCATCTAGCTGGTTTTTGGATCCACCCTCCAAAGGGTTATTGTTGTTTGCATGGAATTTAATTTCATGCTCACACACACTCCACTTGCCGCCATTTGCTGACATTTTCTTGCTTGCGGCTTGTTTGCTGTTTGGTTGTTCGTTCGGTCACAAAGCGGCAGGAAATTATGCGTGCAGCGCAAGCGAAATAAGTGAATTTTATTGAATTTCTTTGTGCGGTGTCAAAGCTTGGGCGAACATCCAGTTGCAATGAAATGATTTATTTTTATTTCTGTATGGCATTTTTCTGAAT
Source organism: Drosophila ambigua (assembly GCA_018150905.1). NCBI lineage: Eukaryota > Metazoa > Arthropoda > Insecta > Diptera > Drosophilidae > Drosophila > Drosophila ambigua. The sequence continues at coordinate 3,750,128 of JAECWS010000086.1, forward strand.
GAGAGAAACTTGCAGCAGGAGAATAGTTATTGAGGACGGCTTTCAATGCAAGAATACTCGCAGCTTCGAAGAAATATTATTGAATGGCAGTTGGTTTCAGTCAGAGAAGGAGCCTGATAGAGCTCTACTTGGTCAGGTAGTTTTATCTTTTTTTGTACAGTTTTACCACGATAGCCAGCAGTATTCATGCATTCATTTGTAATCAACTCCAGCGCTGAGATATATTAATTGCATTCGGCTTGACAAGCCGCCAAAATTTATGATTTCCATTCTGCCAACTGACTGCTCGGCACCCGGGGCACATGACGTACTCTTGGCCTTTGTGGTGGGATTGTTGCTGCTGCAAATGTTGCCGTTCTTGCCAGTGGTTGCCGTTGACTTAATGGCAGACAACATTGTGAACATAATGCTGGCATAATAATATTTCTGTCGCTGCAATGATCTGCATGCCAACGTCCTCGCAAGGGCATAACTTGTTCCCCCGGACCCTTGTGGGTGTTGGAGGAGGGAGGGGTTTGAGCCTCAAAGGCACAGCCAGAGATTGAAGGGATTGTGGATATGGCAAGCTGCTGAGTCGGTTGCCATTTGTCTGGGCCATTACTCACAGCCAAACAATCTCAACGAAATGTACTCCCTGGCACCAGCCCCCGCACCGCATGCCACACATGCCACTCCCCTTGACGCTGCTACCATTTGGGTGCAACTTCAATAAATTCCATAGAAAAATGCAATTTTATTGAAAAATATTTGCTTTTATTGCTCTGCTGCTCGGCTGCTGGAAATGCACGAAATGAGCAAAGATAGATGGATGGCAGACGAGGAGGATACCCTGACTTAGGGTTTGCCACATACTCGCACATGCATTTAATTAAAAATTGTATTTTGTTTGGATTTTTCAGGGTACGAGTAGCTAGGGTTCTGGCTGCCTTTGCGTCTCTCCGTCATTATCCAGCAGCGCTGCACACATTTACCCTTCAGCCATCGTTCCATGAATATAAAAACATATTTAACTTTAATCGCACACAAAAAAAGGGAAGCCGAATCTTTATAGAGGTGTTGGCTTATAAAATGAAAGTACAAAAAGGAGATACCTCATTAAAGCAAAGCGATGGCCATAGAGTTAAAGCAAAGGGCAAAAATGAGAATGAGCAGCAAAGAAAAATGGAAAAACAAAAGGAGAAGGAGAAAGAGTAAGGAGAACCACCCACAGGTAGTCTTCAAATCTAACTTAATTAAAAGACTTGAGTGAAAACCTTTTGGGTAAAGTTTTCGAATAACAAATATGAAGCAAATGATAAGCCTGTTCGCTTATAGGAAATTTCAACAGCGCATTGACTTCACTCGACGAATTTTCTTTTGTGGCACCGGGCTACTGGAAACTATGTAAAGCCCCGGGAGAAAACGGTAAAGCTTAGACCCAAATTAAAGGATAAATTCTAAAAAGTGCTCACCACCCTCCCCCCTCAAAGGGGGCAGCAGCAGCAGCAGTCAAAGTGGTTTCTATTTGATGCCCAGGCAAAGTGTTGAGATCCTCCTCCATTTCTCTAACCATCCGCTTCCTTCCCCTCCAACATGTCCTCTCTCTTTATGCCCCTCATCCCGCACTATTTTCTGTGTATATGTGTATGTGTGTTGTGGATGATATGCTTGCGATTCCAGCACGAAACCGAGACGTATGATGATGTTGATGATGATGATGATGCCGACGACATACGCATCCACACACATGGACAGCCACAGACACAGAGATACACCCACAATCGCCCAACAACACCCACAGGGTTTTGGAGGGTTTGAATGTAGGAGCCAAAGACAGAGGCTGAGGCAGAAGAGGGCGTCATAAACAACAGACAAGTTGCACATGCACTGGAGCATAACTACTCGGTTGCACAGACTCGGCTCTGCTCTGCTCTGGTACTACTCTGTCCTGTCCTGGCCTGCCATGCCATGCCGTGCCGTGCCGTGCCATTCCCGGGCCTGGCAACTCTGCTCCCGAACGAAGCGAAAAAGTCAACCCTGCAGCAGGGGCGTGTGCAGTTGCAGAGCGGGACAGCGCCAGGGAGGAGGTGGCACCAGTTTGTGCATATTTTAACTCCCACAGGAAAAATTTCACAAGACAGCTACGGAAGTATGACGAACGATGATGCCGAGGCAGAGGCTGAGGCAGAGGCAGTGGCAGGATACGGATTGGGTGGCAGGGAGATGGCCAACAACTGTGACCAAACAATGTTGAAGCTTTGATGAACCTTAAAAGACAACAACAGCAACAACAATGGTGGAATATGACAAAATATTGGGAGAAAACAAGAGAGAAGAGAGAGAGAGAGAGAGCTGTCCGGAAGCGAATGGGGCAGAGAGAGAGGGAAGAGGGAGTTGCATGGCAAAGTGTCTTGTGCTGTGACGGCAGACGGGGCGTATGAGTGTTAAAAAATGTTCACTCCGGATGAATTGAAGTTGCAATGGGACTTTGCGTGTGATTCTCTCACACACACACACACTCGTTCAGTGTCGCTCGCCCTCGCCCTCGCTCTGTGTGTTTCTTTAGATTTGGCTTTGTGTATGCGTGTGGACTCGTCACTTTAAGCAAATGGTGATGAATGCGTTGTCGGTGCCCCTGGGAACAGAACATTGGCATATTTTATGCATGCTTTTACCACAAAAGACAGCACACGGAGACTGCATTCCTGCCCCAAAAGAACTAAGGAGAATGGATGCATTGCTGACACAAAGCAAGACCGAAAAGGGCAGTGCAGTTCTGTCCGATTTCTGCCCCAAAGGAAGTGTGCAAGAAATGTATGAAAGAAAGATTCTCAATAGTTTTGAGGTTTCGTAACAAGCTTTGTGCAGCTGAAACTATTTTTCAATTAATTTCACAGAGATTTTGTGTGCAAGATTGACGAACCAAATGGATGATGGCCCAAAAACCAAATCCACTTAAAATCCTTTGGGATGGCTCGAGGTAACGACATAAGCTAAAGTCCTCGACCACAATGCACTTAATATTTATTGGAGTATTGCATTAAACATCAACCCTTTGAATGGGAAAAACAGATGCCCACAGAAAGCAGCTTCTAATTGGAATTTATGCCGCCCAAGTGTATTCGGTGGAGGGGTCGTACGAAAAGAATCAAATCTGTCACATAAATAATGTCATGTGCATATTTATGGCATTTCACTCGACTAAGCCCGTGTCCGTGTCCGGGTCCGGGACGGGTCGGGCAATTCAATATGCAAATGCCACGGCCCAAAAAGTGTGCAACAAATGCATTTGTTTTATGCCCAATGCTTTTGTTAAATTGTTAAACAGTTTGTGACATTTTGGATTTATCTGTGGTCTGCCTCCTTTTGGTTTTTAATATCTCGTAGTCGGGAGGGTCTATGTATTCTTGATCTAACATTAATTTCCATCAAATTTGGTTAATGTTTTTACGAAACTATAAGAACGAGCGGCAGTGTAGGAAGTCTGTAAGCAGCTGTGGATATCCAATACTTAATAGCGGCAGCAGGAAGAAAATAATACAGAAATTTCGTATCCTATTATGGTCAGAGATTTTCTAGCATAATTTCCATATAACCCTCTAAAAAATAAGCCATTAGCAATAGGTATCCCATAGTCGTTATAATCGACTCTATTATTCTTACTTGTTACTTTTTTTTCTGGCCATATTCCCAGCTGTGCAAAAAACTTTTGTTATCGCTTTAATTGATTAATTAAATCTTTTGGGCAAGATTGAGCAGGACACACACGCTCGCAGTACACAGATTTTATACATACATTTATTCCATTATATATACTTTATGGGAATATATACACATACATACATACATACTGTATATATGTATATATAAAGAGCGACTGAGAGTTGCACATTTGCAGGCAAAAGTTAAGTAAAAGTTGTCGCAGCAGAAAACTTTTCATGGCAAACATTTTTTGGCTCTTTTTTTTAGCTGTGTGGGATTTTCTCTTTTTTGGTTCTTATGCTTTTTGTTTTTACTTTACATATTTCTGGATGTACGAGCTGAATTCTCATGCTGCTCACTTGTCATGCTGTCAATTGGCAAAACGACTGACAAGAAGCCAGCTTCAGGAGCACTCTGCCAACGCTTGCAACACCACACCCTCAGAGAGATACTCCCACTTCCATATGCGAGTAAGAACAGTCGTCGACGACGTCGTCGTTGTCGTTGTCGTCGTCAGACTGATATGTCATTACTTATATGGGCACTTGAAAAGTTTCGAGTGAAATGAAGGAGCAGCAGGAGCAGCGGGAGCAGCAGCAGATAACGTGAAAATTCAGATAGTACGAGTAACTGCGATTCCGTTTCCGTTTTTGTGTATCTGTAGCTGGATCTGGCTGTGTTCCGAAGGGAGAGAATCTCACCCACTGGCGTTGCACGTTTAATATAATCAGATTAATAACTGTAAACACTTGTAAAGGTATGCAAGCGTAGAGCTTCTGGCCCACCCCCAATCCCACCAACTTTATGGGTATATATGCGGGGGGTATATTGACTGACTGCATTCGGAATAGATTGAATTTCGTATGTTGAAGTTGAGTTATTGCGAACGGAAATCGATGCCGTTTACTCATTACAACGACACTTGCACCCGAGCACCAGCCAGGATCCGCCTTCTACTCCACCTGACCAGGATTCTGATTAGTCCTCTGGGGTATGGCATGGCTGGGGGTGACTCGAGCTGAGCTTGATTGATTTATGGATACTACATATGCAAAGGGCAGTGCAATTGAATCCTGTTTGCAGTCAGTTAACTAAGGTGAAAAATGAGCTGGGAAATGTGCAGGGAAGTTCGTTAGCTCAGTGTTTGGATTGGGCTTGGATTGGGGTTTGTGTTCGACTAGGAATTAGTTTCGTTTTCTTGTACGTACAATGATTGATATCTTTACTCTGTAATTTATTTTCCAGTCCCTTATTAATTTTAGGTTAAGCTAAACTGAAGGTAAAATTTAAATTCGGTTGGGTGTTTTTTTTTAAGGAATCTTTAAGGTTTTCCCATGATTAATTTCTGTGTTTTGTAATATTTATTTAATTTTACGTATATTTGGATTTTCGGATTTGCATTGTCACTTTCATATGCAACCGGTTAATTATTTATTGGGCTTAGCTTGCAATAATTGTTATCAATTTTCTGTAATTTATTTCCCAATTAATATTTAATTTTGCATATTTTCAAAGATTTATTTATTATTATTTATTTTATTTTTTTATTTATTCATTTTTAGCTATTCCTAGCTACACTTTTAAACTTCAGTTTCTATCTCTTTAAAACTATTTGGGTCAATCCGAATTTAGACTATTTTCCTATAATATTATCGCACAACAGTCCCATGTTATTATTTGGCATGTGAGGCAAGGCCGCTGGCTAGCCGTGCAACCAAAGCGTTAAATAAACAATAATGCACCGTCACTTAATTTATTATTATTGTGTGGCACCAAAACGGCATTAAATAAATATGGATTTAGTTGAAAAATATATGTACACACATACATATATCTTTTTTTAAGCCTCGAACACGCCATACAATGTTGAGCCAAAGGCAGAAAGTGGGCGGGCATATGTATAGCTGTGTGGTTTATGATTTATTTATGCAAGAGGGAGAGTGTGTGTGTGTGTGTGTGAAAAAGAGGGAGTGTGGGATACAGAGTGCTGATGGGACCTTTGCCTCAGTGACAAATCGCTGGTGGGTTGAGGCAATTGATAATTTTAATTAAGCGCTAATATTTTAATTTATTATTATGAAGCTGTCATCTCATTTGGCTTCTGTCTAACTATACATAAATACATACATATATGTATGTATGTGTATATCTGTGTGTTGTGTTGTTTGTGTGTGTGTGTGTGAAAGCTCCCACGTGTCTGGTTTTTATGTGACAGGTGCAGTGCGGCGCGTATGAGTGACATGATATGAACATGTCAGACAAGTTGAGTCTATCAAGTGCCCATCCTCTCTCTGTGTCTCTGCCGCGTGATAACCCTTTCCCGGTGTCCCCACAGTCATTCCCAACCCCCCATCTGGCTGCCTAGGAAGCTATTTAATTTCATGAATTATTGATGCATATTGTGCATTCCCACTCATGCCGAGCCAATTAGGCCTGCAGGTGCTTTTTATATTGCATTTGTGTGGCCGAGTACCCGATGATTTATAATTACATTCGCCTGGCTGATCAACTGCCGGACAGAGTCCAGGACTGGACCCGGGACTGCATCTCCCGTCCGGATTGTGGTTGATTTATGCGGTCGCTCAGTCCGGGATTAGTTTTATTTACACGCCATTGGCTGTCCGTGGCATCTCCACAGCCGCTCCCACCCGCTCCCATCGCTTGCACGATATCTGTATCTGTATTTCTGTGCATCACTATGTGCGGCCGCCATGTGTTTGCTCTTTATGGTGCAGTTCATTTTAATTAAACCACTGACAAGTCATACGCAAATTATTGGCTGATATATTGACATACCCGGACATAAATTGCATCTATCTGCCCATCGACTTACCTGCAAAGAGGGAAAAGAGAGTGCAAATTGTAATTAATTAACATCGTGGAGCGTGCTGGCTATTGCCATAATATTTAATCAAATCAGCTTGTGCATTCAAAGGTGTATCGCCAGCGACTTTACATCTGATTTGAATCGAAATAAGTTTTCGGCTAACGTTGGCCCCGCGCTGATATTTGCAGCTGAAAACCAATTAAATGTATACCCTGCGTGAAATTTAATTTTACATCCAATCAGACTTGACTTCTGTTCGAGTTCTCCTCTATCCTCTCTCTCTCTATGGCTGATATTTAATATTTGCTTGGACACTTTTCCTCTGCTCCTCAGAAGTAAAGGCAACAGCAGCAGCAGGAGTACTCTCGGCAAATACGGAAAAAGGAGCTAAGAACGGGACACGGAATACGGAACACGGAACACGGCTTAGCGGCAAAATCAATGACACAATAAATATTTGTGCAGCCCTTAACCGTTGAGTGTTTAACAAGGAGAAAGCTACAAATGTACATTTCTATATATACCGAGATATATGTATTTATACAAGTCCAGCGTACATACAAGGACATAGCAAGAGACAAGGACAAACAGAAAACTTTCGCTCTAAGATTGTGGGCCACGACACTTTAGTTTGGTTGCCTTTAAAGTGCTCAGCGCTCAGTGCACAGCTCTGCTAAGGCCAAACCCCTCCAAAACTGTCCAACGAAATGGTGGAAAATATATTGTATAATATATTGTGCAGACAGACAGTAAGCCATCTTGAAAATGGTCTGCACGCTTATTTGAAGTTTATTTCATTTTCGTATGAGTCTGCTTATATACTACATTTGATATTTGGAGCTGGAAAAAGTTGTTGTTGCTGTTGCTACCCTGGCCAGGAGATGGATGACTTTAGGCGAAAGTTGTCCATATTTTCAGAGTTAAATGAACAGAAGATTCGATTCCATATAATTGTACCCAGTAATCATTGGTATACTGGTAAGTTTATACCCAAGTTTCGCTCTTTTTTTCTGTAAGTTTAAACTTTTTAATATTCAGATGTCAGATAAAAACCTTGAACTTTAAATGAAATATGGAATAAGTCCCTTAAATTGGTACTTAAATAAGTAACCAAAAATCAATATTTAAATCCCAGGGTATTTGGCCTTTTTCGTTTCCAACTGAAACAGGAATTTTGTCTCACATTACTCTCACATTCGCTGCTCTTGCTAAATTTAAGTGGGCCATGGAAAGTGTCCATATGTGTATGTGTGCGACTGTAGCGCGCATGTTTATTGCACTTTAGGGAATTTCCCAGTCCCATAGCCCGACCCAGCGCAACCCAATCCCTGGTCCAGACCCATCTCCAGGCAGCTCGGCTCGGCTTGGTGCCGCTTAATGTGGCAGAAAAATGTGTAAATTTACGCCGAAGCGAGCTCAGAAGTTAGGGTCTCCTAACTTATTATTTTCTGTTCTTTTTTTTTTGTTTTTGTTCGGGTTCAGGAGTCTGTGTCGGAGTCTGTGCCTCTGTCTGTGTCTCCAAGTAAATTGAAAAATGTCACTGGCTGTGTGTGGAGGAGGCAAAAGTGTGGCAAATGAAATAAAAATGGCAAATGGCCAGAGAGATATAAGCAATGAGCTCTTGGATTACACACGAATAACTTGTGTGTGTGTGTGTTTTTTGTTCTAAATTATTTTTCTCGCAACTTTATCAGCAGGAAAATCAAAATGCATTCGATGCTGCTGTGCTCGGGGAATAACCCAGCAGCGAGTAAAACAAGGAACAGCAAGTGCACAACACAAAATATTCGTACAGGAAAAAAAACATGGAGTCAGAAAGGGACAGAGAAACACTTTAATGGCAGCATAAAATGCATGGCATTGTTGCAGGAGTCGCAATCAAACAACACGGGAGGAATCATAACAAATCATGGCCCGAAATGCCATGTAATAATTCAGTCGTCTCCTCTCATTGTATTCTGATTTTTATTGCTCATCACAGCGCAGTTTTGGGGGTACAGTTCGTTTCGGTTCTGTTTGGTTTGGCTTTTGTATCTTTATCTTTTTCGCGCATGTGTGTGTGTGCAATGTTTGTTGGCTTTTCCGGAGAACTCCATTGCATGGTTGTTCCGTCTACTTCTTTGCCTTCACCCGCCGGAAATCACAAATATCATATGCGAAAAATCAGAGAGCGTTGTTTCATGTGATTTATGCACTAGTGCAGAGGGTGCACCATGCAGCTGCATGTGAAAAGCGTTTCAACAATGTGGCAAATGAAATGCACACGAAATTCAAACAGACATACTGCCATTGCTGTTGGGGGGCATGTACACTGGTAAGGGGATAGGGACTGGTGCTGGTGCTGGGACAGACACTGCTGGTTGGTAAAAACTGACGAACAACTTTTGGGGGGCGGCAGTCGCTGGCTGCAATACAAGCGGCGGCTGGGGGCACATTACAAGTATTTTCATAAATAAACACGCAATTGTGGCACTGGGAAATGTTGTGGCGGGCAGTCATTTGTATGCTTTTTGGGGAAACCCTTGTGAAAGGTAATATAATTCAGAACTTCTGTTCTTGCAAGGGAAGGAACAGCATCAATAGAGGCTATGAAATAGGAATGGAATTATGGAAATAAAACGCGAAAAAAGATTGTCTTCATACGAATAACTTGACCTACCCTTATGGACACTTTTAAGAGAGATATTCTACATTGTTTTCTTTCCATTTTAAACTTAAGTCTGCATACCTATTATATTTAATAATTCTTACACTTTCCTTTACTTTTCTTCTGTATTGTCTTTAAACTTTAAGCTGAGCTTCAATCTTAGATTTAGACGTTTACTTTAGGCAGTCAGCAAATATGTTTTAATTACGATTTTTGTTACACTTCTGTCAATCAGCGGCAGGCCAGCCAGCCAGCCAGGCCAGCAGCAAAAAGTTTTTCAATTTTGCAGCAACAAATAGCTAACAATTGCTGTTCATACACACTCTGCTCTCACTCTCTCCATCATTGTCGTTGTCGATTCAATCAATATGGAGCACAATTGGTCCATTCACACGCCCATTTCGCCTGGCAGCATCTTTCCGCACAGCATCAAATAAAAAAAAACAGAAGTGAAGTGAAGGAAATATCGAGGGCCCAGAGCAGGCAGAGCCGCCATTCAGTTCAGTTTGGCCAACTTTGGCTAACAAAAAATTAATTTAAAAACTTATTTCAATATCAAATTGTGCCCGGCCAGAGTGAGTGAGTGAGAGAGAGAGAGAGAGAGTGAGCAGGCCGAGATGGATGCGGGGTGCAGCGTGTAACATTTTAATAAGATTAAAATGAAAATGTTGTAACAGTTTGGCAATGTCCACATCAGACACAGAAAAAAGAAGAAGGCCAAGTTGTGCTTTATTCTTTTCCCACTCTATCTGCCTCTCTCTGTCTCTTTCTGTCTTTCTCTCTCTCTCTCTCTCTCTCTATCTGTCAGTTTCACTCTTTCCCTTTCCATACTGCCGTTTATCCATCAAACTCGCTTTGATTTTCGATTATAAAATCGTTTTAGGGTCATGAAACTTTGAAAACCCAAAACCAAAATCAATTCAATTTCATTTACAGAACTTTGCTGCTGATGAATTTTATATAATTTTTTTTATCTGTGCCATAAAACAAATCTATTTGTTTTTTGAGCATAAAAATAGTTTTTATTGCAATTAAACGAGTAGATTCAATTTATTTGCACTTTTATAAGTTCTGTCAATACATTTTGCACGCGTTTTTTTGTTGCTGTTGTTGCTGCTGCTGCTGGTTTGCAAACAGAAAGCGTTTTGTGGCTGAGCATTGCGTTTAATTGCGTTTGCATTGTTTGCATTCTGTTCATTAATATGGTCAAAGAAGTTGCCTTTGGTAAATTATTAATTAATTGCATTTTAAATGCAACAAATATGTTACATTTCTCAAGTGGAACCCTAACTGGAGTGCAGCGCGCGCAAGCAGCAACAAAAACTACCATCAATATCAGTCAGAAATTGTGCAATAATTTAATCCCCTAATTGAAAATAATTGAGGATCGAAAATGCCACAAACGGAGGGCCAATGTGGAATGTTATGTACATCGATGCGAGGGATTGGCATTTCAATGAAAATTGTTTCTAATGAAAATACCCCAACAGATCCGGGCAGAGGCGTACTCAGAAATATACAATAGATACTGGCATACATGCATCCATACATATTTCCCAAGGCAATGGTACTAATTCCCAAGCAAAGAAAAAATGTGGAGCAGCAGCAGCGGCAGCAGCAGCAAAATGGGAAAGTGCAACATTTGTTACATTGCCAATAGAGCAGATCCCTGGAAGAGGCGTCGCCCGGGGAGGGGGGGTGGTAGAGAAGAGGGATGTTGCAACATGCCACATGGCTGCAAAGTATTACGACACAAAAATGGCAAAAGTAATACTGCCTGGCATTGCTTTTGGGGGCGTGGCGCATAAAAAGCAAACCAGCAGAGGAGGAGCAAGAGGGAACAAAAACAACAAAAAAAAAAATAGAAATAGCTGAAAATCATTCAAGGAGCAGGGCCACACACATAAAAGCGTCTGAGCGTCTGGGTGGAACCTCTGAGCTGCTAATGTTAGCTGATCCCTCTCCATCTCTTTCACTCACTCTCTCTCGTTCTGTGTGTTCCCTGCCCTTCCCTTGGTGGCTGTTGCACTTTCCCCAGGGCTCTGGAGTGCGCACACTTTTGGCATAATACAACAAAATTGATTTGCAGCATGCATCATTATCAACATCGTCGTTGTTGTCATCATCATCATCATCATCTGCATCCACATTCACATTGAACGTCTCCTGGCACTTACTTGGAGCAACAGAAGCAGCAGCAGTGCCAGTGCCAGTGGCTGTGGCAGCCCTGCCTGGAGTGGCAGCAAGTCGAGCTACGCTTCTTCTGATGCTGCTGCTGCTGCTGCACTTGAAGGTCTTGCCTGCTCGCACCCCTCGTCTGAGCCAACACACTCTTGTGGCCCATTGACTGCGATGGCGCTCATTCATTCAACGTTTTGCAACTCATAAGAAGCAGCAATTGAAGCATCATTAGCTGCAAGTTTTCGAATCCCTGCCAGCGCTTTCTATCCCTTTTTCCACACACCCCACACTGTGCCCACACCACACTGCGTATGAGTAATGTATGCATGCCATTTACATTGATTTGTGGCGGAGCGTCGACTCCAGCAGCGCAGACAGCCCTGTACGTACGTATATACTATATGTATATATTTGCTTGGAAAACTTTCGTCTAATGCTTCAGTCAAGTGCCTCTGAGTGGGGCATCGATGGGTTTTCAGCTTAACCAAAGCCATCAATTATGACGAAATTTTTTGCTGAAATTTGTTCAAAAATTTTTACTTGAAGCCATCCAGACGATGAACATACAATATATATATATATATGTATATATATTATAGATTCTTTTTTCGCTGAAACTTTAAAACTTTCTTTTAGAAAAAGTTTATGTTTGTGTCGATAAGATCTAGATTTCCGTAGTCCTTAGTTTTTTTTTTTTTCTTTTGCTCTTGTTATTCATGGCCTGTGCTGGGCCATCAAGGGGGACAGGCTGGGCGGCTGTGTGTTAGATACTGTGGCAAAGGAGCGGGAACAAAATAAATTCAATACGCACAGCGTGCAGAGCGAAAATTCGAGCAGACTCTGCAAAATAAGTAGATGCAAACACATACGTATTCGCCGTGTATGGGAAGGGTCGTGTACTAGATCCTGGCATATCCGTACACACGAGTATGGGTGAGATTTGCCTGTTGTTTTTGGTTTTGTTTTGCTTTTTTGTATTGTTGGAAACGCTTCACCATGACGTTATCACGTACGCTAATGCGACAAAAGCGCAACGACGAGCAAAATGTTTTGAAAATTTACTTAGCTCGGCTGCTTGCCCCGGCCCCGGCCCCGGCCACAGAGTTTTCCATTCCCCCCCCGTTTTCCAGCCCACATACTCTGTCCTCTCATTCTGTTTTCCCGCCTCTCTTCTGTGGCTTCGACAGGCAGCGTCTTATGGCGTTTTTTTTGTTGTTGTTGTTGCTTGTGCCCCTTTTATGCTCAAGGCTTCTGTGGCGGTCTCTTGGTTCTATTTCTGACACTGCCTCTGCTTTATTTGCATTCCTTGCGCCACATCCGTTGTCGTTTCCTGGCGCTTCTTTAAGCGCAAAATATTTTTCCGCTGCTCGAGTGTGTGTGTGTGTGCGTTGTGTCTGTGTCTGTGTGTGTTGCAAAACTGAAAATAATATTTGGCGCGCGTGCTTTTTGGCCATGTGGCACATACGGCGTATACATAGCGCTCAGGTTAAGCGCTCGCGCACACACAGACAGGGCAATACCCATCCACACCCACACACACACTCTCTCACTTGTGCACACAGAACAGAGCACACAGACACAGATACATTCAGTTAGAAGCCCGAAAAAAGCCCGCACAACCGCAAATGTACAATGCAGGCAGAAAAGCAATGGGCCTGGGTCTGGTTGTGGGTCTGGGTCTGGTCCTGTTCTGGGATTTGGTTCGATGCGGCTCAGGTGTGGTATGCGGTTGTTGGGGCGGGAGCGGTGGCGGCTCAGAGGTACGGCAACGGAGTGATGTGTTTATACATTTTGTGAAATTTCCGTGAAATGACAGAAATTGAATAAAATTTATGCGTTCTACGCGACTCGCTGCTGCTGATGCTGCTGCTGCTGCGGCTGCGGCTGTGGCTTCTGATGATGCCGCTGCTGCTGCGACTGCGGCTGATGTAGGTGGCACCGCATAGAAAGCCCGAACGGGCCAAAAAGAAAACTTTTCGCATATGCAATATTGGCAGGCTTTTCCGCCCTACCGCCCCTTTACGCCCAAGCGTGCCACGCTTCCCGCGTGTCCGTATTTTCGGGCATGAAATATGTGCGAAGGTCGTTTGAAGTGTCGCTGTTTGGATTTTTGTTTTGTTTTTTGTTTGGTTTTTCTGCTGTTTCACTGCTCAGTTGACAGCGGTTTCAGTTTTGTAGGTTAAATGCAGAACAAGCTGCGGACAGCAAAAAATACGAGCATCGAAATGAACGCGGAGATAACGCGAATTTAAGGATTGAACCTTGAAACTTTCTGTCTGCAGTCTGCTGTCTGTCCTGGTTTAGTTTCTGATTTTAAAGTGCGAGCATTGGCTGCATATTTTGACTGCAGCAGAGAGCTTAAACCCCACAACACTTGGCCTTGCTTAACGGATCACAGCGGAGGAAATGGTGTTGTGGCAAGCATGTAATGGCTGTTGGCTTCAACGCTGACCTCATGCCACGGCTCCGTCGTCTTTCAGATGGCAGGGACTAAGCCGCATGCCATAAATGCTTAAATCAAATTAACGCAGGGAGGGACAACAACACGAACAACACGAACAACGACAACCCGTTGGCGAGAGCTTAAGTTATGCAAAACGTTGGGCGTGGCCTGGACCTGTCCCGGCCACCTACAATGGCTGCGAATCAGGCCAGGAGCTGGAGACTGGCAAAGAGGGATGGCCGAAGACAATGGTTGGCTTCTTGGACTGTCCCAGGGTGTCATTGTGTGCTTGAGCATTGCATGGGCTTGGGGCCGGCGGACTAAGGCAGAAAGGTCTGATTAATTGGCGCTATTTATAATTAAATTGCGTCTCCAGCTGTAATCACTGTCGCGAGTCCTGTTCTGCGTTGCCTGGGCGCTCGAGGGGTAAGCTCTCTCTCTCCCTCTCTCTCTGTCTCTCTGGCAGCCTTTCTCTTTGAGAGGGTGTCAAAGACGTAATCACACGGCTCTCTCCCACCACTCCTTTGACACATCAAAAGCCGCAATATAATTTCCCCCAGCAATGGACATTTCGATTAAATTAATGCGGCATTCCCAAACGGAGCTCAGCTCTGCCGGATTAAAGCCCAGAGCCAACAGGCACAAGTGCTGGCCATGTGCTGAATGGAGACAGAGACGGAGATGGAGCCTGACATGTTGTGTGTTGTGTGCCGAGGATATTGCTAAACAGGACTTCCAGGCTACAAAATGCAGCAAGCTAAACAAATGCAAGAAAGTGCCGACTCCGACTAGACTTTCCACAGCTGAACAGTGGAGCGGACACCCAAGCAGCTGTCTGATTTACTTTGCCTGCCGGGATGTGGTTAACATGTTGAATGTATTTCAATTGAGTTACATTTTGAATGCACATTGCACAGGGTCTCGTATTCTGCTGCTCAAAGCTCGTACTCGTAATTGTCTTTTCGTCGGTCGTTGTTGCATCATAAATGAAGCTGATTCTGGCGCTTCCAATGCACAATACTCGCAGCAGAAAATCTGTGGAAAATTAAAGCCAAATATGCTGCCTTCAAGCCTAAGCAAACTCTTAAGTGATGGCATTTCCTTGCCGGTTTTTGCCCCACTGTACGATGGACATGTCCGATTGGGTTGTTCGCCGGCGGGGCATGCGATCCGGGACGGGACTCTTGTAGTTGTATTACCAGCTTACCAGCAGCAGCAGCAACACCAACAACAACTGCAGCAGCGCATTTCAAATGCAAATGTGTTTGTGGTGTAAATGCAATTTTACAAAATTTTATATAAGCCATGGCAAAGGCACACAGACACAGGAACGGGGGCGGCACACGGCTACATAGAAAGTGGCAGCAACAGAGGGGAATGCCATGGGTAGAAGAGTGGGCTGTGGGGGGAGGGGTGCGCACTGGTCTCTCTTTGCACAATGTGCATAAAATTTCTGGGATTTACATTTTAAAAACGCACCAAAAGCAGCAGCACAGCAGCAGCAGCAGCGGCAGCAGCATCAAGGGAATGCTGCCAGCAGACGAGGAGTGGGTGTGCGGGCTGGGCTGTGCATGTGTGTGTGTGTGTGTGTCATGGTGTTAGTTTGCAAATGCGGTTTTAACGCTTTACGACGGCAACGGCAGCGGCGACTGCGCGAAGACATTGGCCAAGCCGAGTGCAATTTGGCTAAGTGCGTGGGGAACTGTCGGTGTGGCGGCCCTGTCGCTGTAAGCTGCAAATGAAACTGAATGCACACCACTCTGTGTGTGTTAGTAGTGAGTGTATCTATGTATGTGTGTGTGCTGGCAGGCTGTGTGTCTGTGTGTTTGTGTCTAGCAATCAGTGCCAAGTACAGACGGAGGCTTAGGCCTGGACCCAAATGTGTTGCCCACTTCACATGCCGCATGCCGCATGCCACATGCCACTTGGCATATGGCTGCATAAATCTACGTCTGTCTCGGGCTCTTTTATTACGAGCTTTTGGGCATTTAAATAAATTTCAAAGCTTTGGCCAGAGCTGATTTACGAAGGCGGCCCAAGCAAAAGGGCAGAAGAGGCTGAGAAATTTGTGGCAGCTCGGAGAAGTGGATGGGGATGGGTAGTGGTGGTGCTAGTGTTAGTGGGAGAGAGGCGGAGGACAACCCATTTAGCGTTAAATGTGCATAGTTTTGTCTGCGGCAGGAAACTAACCACGTGAAAGTCGCTTTGGTAACTAATACACAGCAGACAGGAGGAAGGAAGGGAGGGTGGGGCAGACACAGAGAGACGAAGCCACACAGCAGCAGATGTGCAACATGACAGGCAGAAGCACCCAGAGCCAGAGCCAGAGCCAGAGCTAGGACCAGCCAGACACATGGGAGCAGTGTCAGCTGTGGGGTGCCCGAACCCTAACCCTAACCGAGTTACGGCCAAAACTGGGGACACAACTGCCGAAACTTTCGACCTGCAGACGGAGTCGCAACAGGAGCTGCAGCCTGGCAGGGGCAGGGGGCAGGACAGACAAGAAATGTAAAGAATGCCACTGACAATGTACAAAGTGCAAAACTAATTTTACAGAGTGAACAGCAGCAGCAACAGCAACAGCAGCAGCAACAACAACAGCCAGAGACAGGGGCAGGGGCAGACAGGCAGACACACAGCCCGACGAGCAGTTGCAACATGTTGTATGTGTCCTGTGCATGGGAAATCCATCATACGCCATGTGTGGTGCAGACGCTCTGCTGTCTTCTGTCTCCTGTCTCCTGCCAAGTCATTTCCGCTTTCAGTGATTAACCAATCGAACATCGAACCTGTGCATCAGTCGGGTTAATCATAAGTGAACCCCTCAATTACGCAAAAACTTCTCTCCTCAGAACTCACAAACAAAGGGCTTAAAAATTCAGATTGCATTTCTGTCGCTGTCTCTGTCTCTGTGTCTGTCTGTGGGTCTGTGTCTGTTTCTGGCTTCTATGTCATTTGAGTTTTTCCTGTGAGCTTACAGCTTACGCTCTGGGAAAATGTCATGACAATCCCCGGACCAAGGGGGTTGATTGCTTTGTTTGCCATTTGATTGGAGATTTGTTTTGCAGGGACTTAAGGCTGGCGCTGGTCGTCCACTTAATTGCTTAGATTTGTTTAATTTAAGCCGATTACAGGCAACCACAATTTGTTAAAAGCTTTTAGTGCTTGCGCTTTCAGCTGCACACAGGTGTCGTCGCAGCTCAGCTCAGCCCTGTGCACCTCTGGCCTATTATCCATTAATCGATGTGCGAGGAAGCAGCTTTATGGCTGGGGCGCAACCTTAACCTTATCGAGCACTCGCTCAGACAGCCGTCAATGCGGCAATGCCCGAAATCGAATCGGGAAATTGGTGAGGGCAACACAAAAAAACGAAAAAAAGTTTCGAAAAATGTAATCAAGCACGTAACTTGCACAAATTTTCTGCACTTTTGCCGAAGCCAAAAGCGGCAAAAGCCCCTAGGCTAAAACACCCACAAGCACCCACACACACACACACACACGAACGGTGACAGACACGCACGCCTGAGTGCTGCCACCCACACACACACTCACACACACAGTGGTGCTCTTGGCATCCACAGGCAGCGAGCTGAGGTGCCATCAAAAAGATTGCTGGATGCCTGTTTGTTCTTCTTCGCCGCCCCCCCCCCATCCGTTTGCTATTCTTGTTGCTGTTGCAATCCTTTTGAACCATGAACTTCTTTTTTCCAAATCCAAAAAATACAAAAAAATAAAAATAAAAGGAAAACGAGATGTGGAGCAGCACGAGTTTTAAGCCCCTTCCCGCTCCGCGCCAACGCCGTCGGATCAAAATACAAAAAGTCAAAAGAAAAAAGAAAAGTTAAAGACTTTAAAATCCGCCTTGGGCCAAAGTGATTGAGCGTGTGTCGCAACGAGAGCAGAGAATTTGTCAAAAAAAAAGAACGTTCCATGGGATGATTCTACTGAATAGAGTTGGAAGACACACACAGAGACGGACAGGTATGCCCCCTCTCTGTGTCTCTGTCTCTCAATGGCGGAGGTGAATGGAAAAGTGTGTGGGCTGTGTGCTCTGTGTGCGGTCCCCTTTAATACGTAGTCTCGTGCCACGGCACGGCATAGTCTCATGTCCCGCAAAGGGTGCTCAAAATCAAATGAAATTGATCCAGCCCCTTCAGACAAAAATGCCGAAATGAAAAGAAATCAAAGGCACAGCTCCGCAGCTACAGCTGGTCCTTTGCCAACAAGAAAAACAAAAAAAAAAGGGAAGAAGAAAAGCGCAGACATGATATGAAATTATTTGTCAACGCCGAATGCTATTTTCAACAACTTTTCGAACATTTCATTTCGTTTTCATTTTGTTCAGGCGACTTTCCCGGCTGCGAGTGCCACGAAAGACAGTAAAGCCAGACAGTGGGCCGGGCGGTGGGCAGGGCAGTGGGTAGACAGCGTCTTCTGCCTTTTCATTTTGCATTACTCGTACTGTTTGGCAGCCAAGAAGGAACTGAGACTGCGACTCAGGCCCAGACTCAGACCCCCATGTGGCAAGGCGCAGACATGCAATGACAACCATCGAAGTGGAGCGTCGAGCGCTGAAACTTCTGATTGCTTGCAAATGTTTTATTAGCCTGATTTTCAGAAAGGGAAATTCACTCTCCCAGCATGTGGATGGCAGGAGATTTGGAGCAAGATAAGACACACACAGAGACACATACGGAGGCTCTCTGTAAAGGTGAAATGGGATTGCGAAATGAAAGCCAATCCCCTCAGCCCACCCATATGGGGACTTATCCCACATAATTCTCATTTGGCTGAGCCCATTTGGGGGTCGCTGCGATCGCTTTAAAATTTAATAAGCCGCCCAAGCGGAATCGATGAATCTCTCACTCACTCGGGCGTCTGGCTGCAAGTTTCTTTGCCTTATCCTTATCCTTGTGGCTCATCCTTAACCCGATCTGCGTGGCCTGGGGGCTCGTTCCCACTCGTTCGTTGCCGCTCATTAATTTCGTCTATTTAGTAAAAGTTTCTTGCTGCCGCCTCCGTCGCCGGTGCTTGCAACTTTTTTAAGTGGTTTGCGGTTTATCATTTTTGGTTTTCAGGCGAATGAAAATGCAGCTGCCCTTAACGGGCGCGCGCTCTCCTGCTCTCCCACTCTCTTTCTCGCACACTGTCTCTTTCTGTCGCTCCCTTTGGTCTGCCCCCCCTTGCTCTGTCTGTTTCGCAGCCGCCAACAAAACTGCGCGCAAACAGGAAATAACGGTAACGCTGCTTCATTTCCGCTTTTATTAAAACATACTTTTCACGTTGTACCTCATCCGTTTCAGGGCTGCCTCTGCCTCTGCCGCACCGCTCGCTCTGTCCAGCGTTGCCTCTTTTGATACTCTCGACTGTCTTACCGCTGTTAGCCGCAGGCATCTTACATGATACTCTCTCTGGCACAGAGGGTTGCAAAGGGCAGGCAGCTACAGCGAGTGAAGCAGATCAGCAGCTGGGCATGGCAAGAATTCTTTCGATTCAAAGAACATTTCTTTGCTTCATTAACTAAATGTTAATTAATTTTTGATGCATTTTTTTGTTTAATTGAATAATACACGGATATAATCTGTGGTAAATCTCACCATCAATCAGTGCACCAATTGCTTCTGCTTCCCACCAAAAACCATACTTAATGGACTGATTAAAGTGCATATTAAATTTTATTCCTTCGTTGCCTAAGTGTATGTGTGATTCGTTGTAGTTTTGGGGAAGCGTAGTTTTCTCTTGTTTTATCTGCGCTAGTTGTTGTCGCTTTTGCTGATGCTGTTGGTCCTGCCGCAGCTCCAGCAGCTCCAGCAGCTGCTTGTCACTTCCGCTAGCCGCCCGCAGTTTTCCATGAAGGAAACTTGTGCCCAGAGTTTTCTAGTTTTATTTTATTTTATTTTATTTTATTTTTTGTTCGCTCTGTGGCTGGCGCTTTAAAAGCAGTCAGCGGATACGCCGAACCGACCCATCTTTTGGTGTGTGTGTGTGTGTGCGGGGCATGCAAACTGCGACCACGCCTATCCACCTAACTTGCCCCAGGAGCAGACCCTGCCCCTGTCCCTGTCCCTGCACCGGCACCAGCTGAAACTGCACCGCAGCGAGTTGCAAGTAGCAAGTAGCCAAAGGTAATTAATTTTGTAGTTGCAAGTTGGGGTGCACAGTGCACCGCGGAGTGCCGCGGAGAACTTACTTGCTCATTCTCTCCATTTGTGTGGAGTGGAGGGGGAGAGGGGGAGGCCGCCACAAGCTTTTGACAGTCCGCAGCGTGCAAATGGATTTTCCATTTTCCAGCTTCCATTTTCTATTTTCCATTTACTTTAGTTTCCACTCGGAATGAGTGGCAACATTTCCTCAAATACGAATTTTTTACGTGGCTCTGGCTCTGGCTCTGCCCGCCCGCTCGCCTGCTCCCCCACTCCTGGGGCGCCCAGTGCGTGTGTCTATTAATTTTCTTGGATGCAGCCATGTGGCCACGCCTCGTTGGGCGTTGACAAACGCGCCGCACAGCGCACGGGCTCTGATAAATTGCTGTGCGGCCGAGTCGGAACAGGGAAAGGGGCCAGGCGCTTTCTGCTTCAGCAGCCTTTAACAACGTGTCTAATGGAGCGTTTGTTTTGGCTGCGTTGATTTTGCATTTTCGCTGCGTGGGTGGCACAAAGAGTAAGAGAAAGAGAGAGGGAGCGAGAGAGATACGTATGTACACAGTAGCATGCTTGAGGCAGTGTACACGGATGTCTGAATCCGCTGCAGGTTGTTTGAATTATAAATTTGATTTTAAGCAGCAAGCGTGCCCCCAAGTAAGACACAAATTGCATTGCAGCCTGTCGGACTCAGTCGGATTCAGCCATCCATCGTGTCCGATGTGCTGTGTGTTGTGTGTGTGTGTGTCTGAGCCATCTCTTTTCATTTGACTTGCCTTGCAGTCAGAGCTGAACTGTGACCTCCGGCACAGATAAGACCAAACAACCCGAGGTGCAAGGGCCATGTCACTGGGAAACAAGACGCGTTAAAGTCAAAAGTTGTGACTGCCACAGTAGCAGCAGAAGCAACACAACAACAAAGGCTATCAAGTGTTACTTTTGCAAGGATCCGAACAGATCCGGACAGGCAAGCAGAAGTGAATGAAAACGAAACGAAGTTATCAAGAAACAAGGCACAAGGCTATTACGTTTGTCCGTCTCTGCGTCCGTCTCTAGTCTCTGGCAAGTGTTTCGGGGTTGGGTTCGGACCGGGGCCGAGGCTCTGGTAAACGACAAAAATCGACCAGCAAAAAAAAAAAGGAAATCAACTCAGCCACAAAGTCTCAGGCCAGTCTCGGTGCCAATCTAGGGCCGAAGTGCCGACCGTCCAGCTTAGCCGGAAAAGGGGGACCCCGAAACTGAAATCGTAGTGCGTGCCGAGAAAGTACTTCACGACGACGACGACGAAGAAGGCGATTCTCGTTGGGTCCCTAAGCCGGGGCCAATGTCAGAAGTTAAAACGCAATAACAAAGGCCCGGGACTGCAGTGCAAAAAGGAAAGTGGGAAATTTCTAATCAAAGGCGGCCTGTCGAGGCGGCTCAAGTCGGGTCAGCGGGTGCAGGGAGGGCAGGACAGGGCAGGGCAGGGCAGAGCTTACGACTGGGGACTCCAAAGTCGAAAAGAAAACATGTGAAGCCTTAGAATTGTTTTGCAATTGCCTGGTGCACGTGTCCCGCCTGGTATCCCCCCATGCAGTGGCATTATCACTCCAAGAACTCCAGTTGTGTCAGAGGACATTATCTCCTTCGGTCTATCTCTCTCGCTCTCTGCGTCTCCGGCTCTCGGTCTGCCTCTTTGCGCTCTCTTTGTGACCCGCTGCGGCTAAGCTGCACTGCAAGGCTTCATAATTTCCACCGCATGTGGCCGTGTTGCGGCAGTTTCCCTGCCCTGACGCGCAGCGGGTGGCACGTCTTTGGTTACGCTCTCGACTTGAAAATTGAATTTGCCACAGGAATGCGGGGGCCCCGGTTATTACTGTGTGTGTTCTTTTTGTGGTGGTGGCTGTTGGAATTTGGCAAATATTCGAAGGTAATTAATCAACTGCCACGAGCACATCGCCCGCCCACACACACATTGGCAGAAATCTATTAGGATGCCAGCAGCTGGGGCCTGTGGCTGGTGCTGCTTCGGGCGCTGGTTCGGCTGCTGGCCTTGGTTAAAGTTGCTGCCTAAGCCGCTGCAAATCCCCTGAAAGCTTTACCTGTCCACACCTGCCAGGTAACTTGCAAAACAAAAATGCGGCAGCCGGGGAAAAAATTCGGAAATTACAGAATTATGCCAGCTGTCGCAAAAATAACCAGAAGAAGATCTCTCACTCTCCCGCTCTCCCGCTCTCTCTCTCTGTCTCTTTATCCAATGCCACAGAAGTCCAAAAGAAGCTTAGCCAGAAAAGCAGAAGAAAGCAGAGACAGATGGAGAGAGAGAGAGAGAGGGAGAGCAGAATATATATGACAAATCTATATGAAAGTGTCTCTTCTATATGGGAGTTTTATTCGCCCTTATCGAATCTGATTTTGTTTGGCTTCGCTCACAGCGCAGAGCCCAGCACTCAGATCCTTTCAACTCGATTCAATCTCTGGCAAAGGATTTGCCGCTGAATTTTATGCTAATTATGCCGCTAAGCTTGCAAACTTTCAAAAGAGTTTCGGGGGTCTTAGCGCGCTTATAAAACTTCGAGGCGTCAGTCGGCAGGCACAATGTTTGCCCAAGACATCTTTGCGCGTGCTTATGCAAACAGATTTGCGCTGACTGCAGGAAATTAAATTCCCAGAAAAATATTCGCACACGTTGAAAGCCTTTGGGGTCTTTTTTTTATTTTGTATTTTTATGCGCACATTTTATTTATGGCCAAATGCTTATAATTTACGTTCCACAGATGGCAGAGCCGGGCAACCGTGGAGAGGCGGTGGGACGTAGAGCCGGTGAGCCGGCCGGCGTCTATGGCATCAACACTTCCGCGAGAGCCGGCGACGGCGCGCCGTCTGTGATTTCAACTGAGACGCTGCAAGCGGAAATCCACGTAACGGAGCAGGAATCGTAGGAATCGAAAGACGAAACAACAATGGCCGTGAGGAAAGCCGTGAAGAAACCCCTAAAAAGAAAGGACATGCCCATGCCCAGGCCCAAGTCCATGCTCGGGTTGATTTTGTTGCTGACGGAGCAGCATATGGCAAAAGTTTAAGTAAGCAATATTTATTTTCTATTTTCTATTTTATTTTCTGGTTTCCATTTATTTGCGTTCTTCCATTTCAATACAGCGCTCACATAGACCGCAGTCTGGAGCGGATTTCAGCCAGAGCTCTCTGCAGGAACTGGGCGGGGCGGAGGAGGGCAGGCTGGGTGGAAGTGGAAAATATGAAAAATTGCAACATATTTTCCTCGACTGTGTCTGGGGGGCGAAAGTTTTATTTGTTTGCTTCATTGCATGGTCGAGGCATTTTGTGGTTGAGCGAGTCTCAAAGTTGCTTTTGCTTTTGCCAGGAACATTTTTAGAAGTTAAGAGAAAGAGTGTGGGAGAGGCAGGGAGGGAGTGGGAGGAAGTGGGGCAAAAACTAAAACTGCACACAAAGGCAAATTCGTTTTTGACGATGCATCTGCCAGCGGGATTGGCGATTGCGTATCGGGGCTGGGCTATCGGTGGCAGGGAGAGTATCGGAGGGGGGTGCAATATGTACATTTATACCCGTAGAACTTTTGTATCGCAGCGTGACTTGGTCACTTGTCTGGCATGTCAATAAGCCATCCTGTATGCCATTTGTGCGGTTCTCAGATAGCTACGATATTTACGAAAATGTGCAAAATACTCAGTAAAATAGTTTGGTTAAGAGACTTATTGACTTGTGGCTGCATGTTGCACCCTGGAATGAGCTGCACATTCACATTGCATTCATCATTGATATGGAATGGGAGGGGGACACTCACCTCCTTCGTCGGTCATCACCAGGATGGTTGTCTCCGGTCCCAGGCCTTCCGGGTTGAATACCTGCACGGTCACCTTGTACTGCGTGTATGTCTGCAGATTCTGTATTTCATGGCTCTGCAATCGGAAAGCAAGGAAGGAAACATTTTGTGAGAAATATTAAAATTGCTTCTTTAATATGCAAACGTACAGACATACGTATATATGTATGTATGTACATGCACCCACAAAAGCATAGCAAAGACTTTTCATTTGTTGGTCGTATAACAAAATAAAGTGGAGCACTTTCCAGCAAGTGCTTCGCTGAAGGAGGAGCACCACTAGGACTGCTCCTCTGCACACTCCTCCCTCCCATCCTGCCCCCCCGGGGCATTGAGCATGCCTGGAGCGGAAATTGCGCGCTGCATACTTTTGTGCGTTGCCGTTGGCGTCGCTGGCAAATATGAAAATTGCAGCACTTAAAATTGATTTGCAGTGCAATGCATTGCACTGGTGCTGATGTTGGTGGGTGTTGGGTGTTGAGGGGGTGGGGCCAAAAGGAAATTGAGTTGCTTGGGCAGGCGGCAGCAGTCGCTGGCTTAATTGCCATGGCATACAACGATCTCCAGCCATGCACATGTGAGAGTCGTTAAGGCTTCTGGCCTCACTTTCTGGCCTTTGTCCCTGAATTTCGCGAGTGGTGTGCGGCTGATTAAAGTGTAAGCAAAGGTCAAAAGCAGTGCCAGACCATAAAACAAGCCGCAGACTTAGAGTGGTTCCGTACCGCCATCACCCACACAAGCACAACTACTCACACACACCCATACACATACACAAATGGTCAAATGTGCACAATAGCCGTGGCCATGGCTGCTGCCTACAGCAAGCACAAATTATGTAGCATACATTAGGGCGACTCTATATGTGGCGCTTCTCGCTCGCTTCTCGGACCACTCTCTCTTTGTGTGTGTCTGCGGTTAGGCCACAAACCAACGGGTTTTGACTGTGCGAATCCTAGGCTGTGCTTAGAGCCGGATTGACTGCCATGCCAACAGCTTAAGTGGCTGCTCGGTGCCGCCCTGAGCTCTCGGCTTTTCAGACGGCGCCAGTTACTATCGCAGTTATTTTTACCAAAAGCGTTATATCTTATGGTCTCTCTTTTCCTATGTATAACATATGTGTGTGTGCGTGTGCTTGCGGTTGTGGGTGCTGCTCGGTTTTAGTTGCTCTGCAGCGCCATATAATTTCATTTTATTTAGTCGCCAGTAAATGAGGCCGAAAAATTTACAACTGCTTTTATTTTTATGGACAGCAAAGAAGTTGGAACTGCCCGAGCCCCTAGGCCGGCACACTTAATTGATATAATGTAATTGATAAAGTTGTTCGTGCCCAGAGGGAGCGCGCAGGGGCAAGCAAAGTGTGAAGCAGAAAAAGGAAAACCCACTCCACTTGCCTGCCCCTCCGCTGTTGCTATTTCCCTTTGCGTTAATTAGTGCTCGCGGTGGATGGCTCAACTTGCATGCCCCACAGACAGACGCACACACACACACACACACATTCACGGACTTAGGAGGGAAAACTGAAACAGACGCAGCAGCAGATGCAAATTCGTCTGTCAAACAAATCCCAATGCCTGTTCGCTCCAACAACAACGACAACAGCAGCGAAAACTCATCACTTTGCAAACATTTTTCGCACTGAACAATTCTATTTTGCGAGCATGGTTACATTTTTTTTTCGACATCCCTCACGCTCAACAGTATCACTGTCGGGGCAATGCTTTTTTTCCAAGGTTTTTTTTCCCGGTAACCAAGCTTCCTTTTGGGCCAGCAGCCCTTGAGGTATCGCCTGGCTCAAAGTTCTCACTATCCCTCCGTGTCTCTCTCTCTCTCTGTCTCCCTGTATGTCTGACTCGACGGCTTTTATCAGTGTAAAAGTTGCGAAAATTTATGCTTTACGGCGCAGAAATTTTAATTAGAAAATTGGCAAATTTAGCCCTGCAGGACAACCGCGAAGCAGCCTCGGAGAGTCGCCTCACACGTGACAGCTCAATGTAGATGCCACTGGCCACTGCACTGGCGGGTGAGTGCTGGCTGCAGGTTGGTTGGAGGCCACTGAACGCTGATGCTGATGCGATATGGGAATAACCGAAAGCCATGTCCTGGACTCCACCAAAAGACTTGAGCGGGGTACAAAAAAAAGGAAAAACAAGAAATAACTAAAGTCGCACGTTTCTGCCTGCAAGGATAATATTTCAACATGCCACTGACATGCAAAAGAGACAAAAAATAGAGGGGCCCAGGGCACGAGCAGAGTGTGGCAGCATAGTGGCAGCAACGAGCAGCAGAGTGAGAGAGGCAGCTTCTAGATAAGAGCAAAATATGCACTCGAGCACAAAAGCGTGCCATGCTTGTGGCAATCAGGCGTCATCCTCCTCCGCCTCCGCCTGCGCCCCTCCACCAAATCCTCCTCCACTTGGCATTTTTTGGGCACTCCGTCGCGCCGAGTGTCGTACGTGAGCATTATCGCTAATAATTTTTGCATATTTTAAGCTCTGCACGGCTCGGCTTGTCCTCCAAAATCCGCTGCATTCGCATCCGGCCCCCAAGCTCCATGCTCCATGCTCCATTCTGCTGCTGCTTCTGCTGCTGCTGCACATTCGCAAATGCATTCGCCGTGCTGGGCTTACGATTTGGCTCCATTATCTGCCCGAATGTCCAGCGGTTTGACTTTCAAGCGTTGTGGCTGGCTTTAAGGCGGCGAATAGGAGTTGAAATGCCCAAAATGTAGACAGGATATTGATTGAAAATGGAAAGAAGGTACTAGCTAGAGATGAGACTGGAAAGGGGATGTATATATATATCCCACTTGAGACAATCATGAGTGGAGCTATGAATATATTTGTATATTTAATGGCCTATTTAATTCCCTGCCAAATGTGACCAAAAGTGTCCACTAAAGAATGGAAAACCCATAAAAGTGAGGCGAGAGTCAGAAATATATTCAATAATCGCCAATCTGATTGATTATTTATTTGATTTGCTTGTGGGTAGAATTTCTTATCCATGAAACGAGAACGAAAACGAGTACGAGTATTCCCAAGATATTTGTTGCCAGATCCGTTTCAATATCGCTGGACTATCTGTGCTCCACCCTCCCCCTGTATTCGATTAGGCCACTTGCGTGTTGAACTATCCCACACACACACACACACACCGAAGCACAGCTAGCCACCCACCCATCCACCTAGTAGACAAAACTGGCCCCAGCTGAGAGCGAACTAATCGTTAACAAATTGCCAGTGATAGCGTGGCGCCCAACGAGATATGGTAAATGCCCCCTGGTAACACCTTGACAGGCCGCCAAACCAAAAACACTTGTAACCGTGCCCCATGTGTGCGTTGGGGGTTCGTTTCGGCGAGTGTGGGAAATGCTTTCCCTGCTGCCAGGTGTAAATTACTTTTTAATACGCCGCTGATGTGACTTTAAGCCAGCGAATGACAAGACGGAAAAACATTTCTAGACCAACTTTAATCCTGCACACTGTACACAGGCCAATGGCAAATGGTGGGACACATATGTATGCACGAGTATTGTACGGATGGGATAGAAAATAATATGCACGTCGCAGGGCAGACAGACACGAACCGAAACCGAAACGAGACCAAACCGAAACGAAACGAAATTGAATGACGCTGCAGGTATCCATCTGACACACGAAGGGCCCCACAAGGTTTCCGCTGTATTTCCAATATGGCAAAGTGTCAGAAATCATGAAATTCAATTATCTTTGGCCTGTACAACTAAATAGGAGAGTTCTTAGAGGTGCCACATGCTAGGGCGGCAAACTCTTTCGACTCTCGACACCGATACAAATATTACACTAGCCTTAAATAAAATCGAAATGGATGTTTGACATATTCCCCCAATATTTTGATATAAATAAAATTAGTTAAATTAAATGCCCAGTTACGTACCTCCACAGTGTTATCTCTTATGTAGATTTCCTTGGTGTCATTTGGGTCGCGGTCGCGTGGCCGATAAGTGATGCGATAGCCAAGAAACTCACCGAGTATGGTATCCGGTGGCGGTGGCTTCCACGAGATGTACACCGACGTCGAGGACGTGTTGTGGGCCGTTGTCGGTATGGGCTTGCCCGTGGGCGCTGCAAGAGATACGCAAGAGAGTGAGAGTGAGAGATGGGTTACAGACTACGACAACAAAAAAACTTTGACTTTGACTGGCAAAAGTTTAGCCGAAACTCAAAAATTTCCAAATTAAAAACGTCGCGTAAAAGTTTCGCATACTCTGCCTCAAATGCCGCCACCCTGCCGCCACCACCATGCCGCGGCGGTGCACAACTCTGACCTGTCATGTAAGCCGGAACGTTGTCTGTGGCATTGTCAAGTTGTCACTGTCACGCAACATAAGTTGCAAGTGCTGGCCCGTCCTGGCCCGGGATCTGGATCTCTAGGCGGGCCTATGCGGGTTGGACGTGGCCCCCCCCAACTCCTGGCTAAGAGCCCTGCCTATGCGAATTACTCGCAAGTTAAATGATGCGTGTGCCGCGCCACGCTCAGGTGAGTGGTGCCACAGTGGGCCCGGGAGCCCGGCAGCCAAGGATGCTGCCAAGCTGATCTGGAAGTTTGCCAGCAGTGTGAGGAAGAGTGGGAGGAAGAGTGTGTGGGGAGTGTGAGGGTGCTCTGAATACTTCAGCGAATGTATAAATAAATTAAAAGATATTTTGTATCTTTGGGCTGACATTGATGCCAAGGCAAAGGCTCTGTCCCTCTGCAAATTGAAAAGTTTTCCGGTTTTAATCTCGCTGGGATTATGGATCTACGGAAGCCCTTAGCTGGCGTGACGGTGTTCCCCTTTCGGCCGAAGTGCTGCTGTCATTTGGTTAATTTATGCACGCCGCAAGCTTAATTTATACAAATTGGCAACTCGACAACGACCGCAGAAGCACCGGCCCAGGCCGAAGACCTTAATGAGCTCGGGATCTGGGACATACACTATTGACTAATTTGTAACCGCATGTGCTGCACTGGCAGTGGCACTGGCAGTGGCATCCTGGCTGCTTGGGTCGCATTCCATGGTGCGTGAGTGCGTGGCATAAATGGTATTTCGCACCCAAAATGTGGAGATGGCCCTGGCCCTGTTCCTGGCCCTGGCCCTGGCCAGCCGCTGGCAAAGTCATTTCCAATGTTCATAAGACAAATGTGTTGCTAATAGCTTGTCGCTGTTGCCGAAGGGAAGTGAGGGCTACCCCTGCTGCTGTTTCTGTTGCTGCTTTTGCTTTGATTAATGTGTCTCGCGCTCTTAAAGCCTATGGAAAGTTGTGTGACTTTTTGGAGTCCATTTATATATGTGGGCCACGGCACAGGCACAGGCACAAGTACAGGCCACGATTAATCATTGTCTGTGGCACTCACCCAGAGCAGCAGCCCCCAAACAGCAGCAGGTGAAATGTCAGCCAAATGGCATGAACATCGGCGGAAGTGGAACCGAAGCTAACAAGCGAATGCACCCCATAAGATGCCATTGAACGTTGCCCAACTATTTCGTTAAACTTTCTGTCAAAAGAAGTGTCCCCGCATGTTAATGAAATGAAAGCTGCCCCCTAAAATTTAAGTGTGCCCGCATATACACGTGGTGCTCCATAGTTTCCCGTGGGCGGACGCAGTTAATGGCATTGCCAATGGAAGCAAAGTGGGCGCACCAGCAGGAGAAGACGCAGCATAAAATGACGACATACCTGCCCTTGCCGGGGCTGGGCCTACCGTCAGCGTAAAAATAATTAAACGTATACAGTGTGGGGAGCAGGATGAGGAGGAGCAGCAGGTGGAGCAGGAGGAGACTCTGGCTTTATGAGGCCGTAATTGCTGGCAGCTGGCTCACGGCCCAGGGCGACAGGGACGAAGCCAGTGGTGGGCACTGCAGGAGTAGGCCGAAGAACCTGTGACAACTTTTCATTGACGGCACTTAAAAGTCAGGCCAAGTCGTTGCCGTCAACCAAATTGAAATGAAAAATTAATGTGATTGTAAAAATTGTTATGTCATGTGTCTCGTAACTTTGTACCTCCGCTCCCCCCCTCTCACAGGCTCTCTCTATGCGAGTATGTAATGTGTGCAGGCCTGTGCGAATAGTTTATGATCTGCGAGCAATAAAATGTGTAGCTTGAAGTAGAGCAAGCCATAAGCCAGGCTAGTTTTATTAGACATCCCTGCGGATATCCCTGTAGCAGTTATCAGAGCGCGCCCATTAAATGTGAATTTGTGACGTTTAGTTTTAATGCTTTTAAATCTATCAATAATATTTATTTTAATGTTTTAAGCGTGCAAAAACGTACCTTCGCGCAGCGTCACAATGTAGTAGGACTCCTTGGACGGGGGACTCATGCCCAGCTTATTGACGGCCAGCAGGCGAAAGCTGTAGACGGTGAAGGGCGTGAGGCCGGTCACCTGATATGATGTGGCATTTGTTTTTGTATAAATGCGCGCCAGCTGATCCCAGATGCCATCTTCGCCCTCTCTGTGAAAACATTTGCAAAAAGGAGAACAAAACCAAATCCAAATTTAATTTGTGCTGCAAGTATTGGCATGGAAAATTCATTGAGCAATTAATCGAGTAAAATACGCGGGTGGATGGCAAACATTTTGATTGAACCAAATTATTTGAACGTATCATATTATTATTGTGCATTTATATTGCAATTACTAGCCCAATTGCCGCACACAAATATCCAAACAGATACCCCCCATATATCCCGCCGCAGATATTGCTATTTTACGGCTGCAATCTGCCAGCGGAGAGCGAGATCCCAATATATTTGTATGTACATACAGACTCGTGCATAAACCATGCGCATAAAATGCATTATGAAAATTTATATAAAACGGATGCGGATTTGCATGACACTTGAGGGTGGTGGTGGTGGCCTATGGGCCCTTGGCTGCCGGTTGCCCCGTGCCTGGTGACTGCTGGGTGGTTGACCTCTTTTGGGAGCCAGCCGACTGGGACAGGCCGTGAAATGTGTGTGCTCCCGCCCATAGGCACTAAAATATTTATGCGCCTTTTTACCACATAGATACACACCAATACCTACATATGGTAAAAAGAAAAAAAAAAACAATATTTACTTTTGCTTCTTTTGTTGCTGTGGCGGTGTGGGCGGTGCATATAAATTACTCGCAGAAGCCCCCGCACAATGAACATTTTTCATGGCACATTTCAAAGTGCAGTAAATTTTGGTTTAAACTCACATCATTTTGGCATGTACTCTGGTACTCATACTCTCCTACTCATACTCGTACTTCTCGGCATATTTAAGTTTATCGTGTGCCCCGCATAAATTTCGCTTTGTCCCAAAAGTTTGATTTTAATGGGGATTACCGATACGAAGGGTGGCCTGGCCGCCACTGCCACATCGGTAGACCCACTGACCCAGCTCACGCGGTTTTTATGGCGTGATTAAAAATTGTTTTAAATACGAGCCGATGAAAAATTGTGCAACATTTTTATGAATGACGGACACCAAAGTGGTGTGGGGTGCTGAAAAAAAATTGATTAAAATTAATAAATGCGTGCGAGCAGCTTCCGCGTTGAGTGGGGCACATCTGTTTGCCCTGGCAATGGGCATTTAGTGGATATATTCGTATATATAGTTGTGCACCCGTCCAGCCCACCGCTGACCCATGGATGGCAGGCCAGGGCAGGGCAGGCACGTTGCATCCGAAGGACAGGGACAGGGACAGGCAATATGTATTCAGTTTGGTAAAAAATTGTTTGGCGACTTTATGAAGCATGCAACGGAGCCAGCAGCCAGCAGCCAGCCCTGTCCCAGTCCCTCCCTCGCACCAGTTCGAATGTATGAAAAACATATGAAAAATGTAGTGGATCCCATACAAAAAGCGGCAGGAATCTTGCCCAGAAGCCGTGGCATCAGCATCATCAGCAGCGGCAGCGGCAGCAGCAAAGTAACCACAATGGCAAATAAATTTGCGGCCTTTCCACGGACATGTATTGGATGCTCTTCGTGTTGTTGTTGTTGTCGTTGTTCTGGTTTTTCCATTCGTAAGCTGCTTTAAAATTGTTGCTTACTTGTTTGTTTTTTCTTTTTCCTCAACCAAATGAATGTGTATTATTTATGCATTTGTGTGTTTGGGTTTGGGTTTGAGTTTACTTTGCTGGGCATGGTATCTCTCTTTGTGATGTGGCCATGGGCTCAAAGTTCACGCACGAGTTGTTGAAACAGGCAAATTTATTTGCGACCCAGGCCCTTGCAGATAATGTGCAAATACTGGCAGGCACAGGACGGACGCAGATAAGAGAGCCAGCCAGCCACTTAGTGGCACCCAAAGGACTCAGCGTACGCAGAGATATGGCAAACAATTTAAGCACAAAATGTTAGCCATCATTTGTGGCATATTAATTTATGTAACTGTGCAGCCAAAGTAAGCAAAAATAGTAGGAATTAATTATGCCATGGCAGTTCACAGAATGACAACATTCATATGGAAATCAATGAGTGTGGCAGCCGAATGATGGGAATAGACGAGTGCCAGTGCGAGTGCGAGTATGTCATCAGCAGCGGACAGCCTTTAATATTATGCGCAGCTTTTTTGTTTCAACTAAATGAACAAATGGAATGCAAAATGCAAAACGAAAAAAGAAAGAAAAACAGTATCAACAGCAGTGGATAAACATGTCAGTGGGGCCGAGTGGCAGGGAGTTTGGCACAGTTTATCGGTTGACCGAATGCCATTTGGCATAAATGTGTGGCACACTCGTACACATCATATCAATGCACACAAGCGGTGGCTGTGCAACAGGGTCTGAGGGTCTGTGCAATTTAGGGATCGACTTAACGCTTCGAAGGGCCACCTACAACTCGCCCCCCATTTTCAATTGCATTGGCAAGCCCAAATCCAGCAAAAGCATGTCACCATCACCAACGTCGTTGTTGCTGCTGCTGTTGTTGTTGCTGTTGTTGGTTTGACGTCTTTCAATTTTGCAAAGAGCTCAAGTGAATATGGGCACCTAGCCCCCACCGCCATCCAACCATCCATCCATCCATCCCACTTACGGGTATGCCTCACTTGCATGCATATGCGCAAATAAACCGAATCAAGCGAAAATGTGAATAAGAGGCGTTGCATCAACAGCAGCAGTAGCAGTAGCAGGGTGCAGCAGCAACAGCAGCAGGGGGCACGCATCTACAGCAGCAGCAGCAGCAGCAGCTCGACTCTCTTCCATATCGATGGGAATTTACATAAAATGCAGTCTGAAGCAAGTGAAGCAACGTCGCTTCGGTAGAGGGGCCAGCTTCATTTTGTGTACGCGATGCCCAAAAAAAAAATATACGCTACATATACGCTACGTGTGTATGTATGTACATATATGCTATGCACACTGACAAACACAGCCAGGACATGGACAGGACACACACTTGGCAGGC
Organism: Drosophila ambigua; assembly: GCA_018150905.1. Lineage (NCBI taxonomy): Eukaryota > Metazoa > Arthropoda > Insecta > Diptera > Drosophilidae > Drosophila > Drosophila ambigua. The sequence continues at coordinate 3,783,287 of JAECWS010000086.1, forward strand.
GCTCGCGCGTGTTCACATTTCCGCTGGTGTTTGCCTGTGTGCTGCAGTTATTTCTTATTTTGCATAAATGCACCGCAGGCTCTGCTTTCCAGTTGGCTGTCATCGATTGTGCCATAGCCATAGCCATAGTGAGAGCCAGAGCCAGAGCCAGTGTCTTGTCGAGGACACGCCTCAGCCTGATCCTCAGCTCCCTCGCTCCCGCCCAGCCAGCCGGCATGCTGCTGCTGCTGCTGCAGTTGATGGAAATTTATTGAAAAAGTTTCGCTTTTTGGTATTCTTTTTGCCACGTTTTCCTTTTGGCCTTTGTATTGCGTTGGCGCTGGCGCTGGCTTTGGCTTTGGCTCTGGCTCTGGCGCTGCGTTCGCTTTTTATTTCATGCCCCGCATTGAGTTCAAGTTATTCGGAAAATAGCCCGTGCCGAGTACAGTGCTTAACCCCCCACCCGACCCGCCGTGCCGTTGGCTCTGGGAGTGTGTGTGTTTTCTTTTCTATTTAAATGGAGCACAAGTGAAGTGCGTATCCATGGCACTCGTCCGCATCGTCATCATCCTTTTACATATTAATTAATGCACCGCTGGCACTGGCACTGGCACCTCCCCAGGGCTTACACGAATCGCATTGAATGCACCCAGTCCAGTCCGTGCATTGGATGGATGGAGGATGGGAGGAGAGGCGCTGCCCTCAGGGCAGGGATAATCAAACGCTGGTCCAAGTCGTAGGCAGGACCAGCTGTCGCCCTGTGCCTGTGCGGGCTTAGAGCCATGATGAGATTGTTAATTATCATGATTATGATTATAATGATAATGATGATGATGATGTTGAAGATTGTGTGCAGCCAGCGATGCCTGGGCTCTTTCATTAGCGGGAATGGGGTCAGCCACAGTGGCATGCATCCCTTTGGCCCAGCAGAAGCCTAGCAAAAGGCGCTTTGCATGTGTCAATCATGTCCATGTCCATCATGGTTGTTGCAACAACCGTCGCCATCGCCATCACCGTCACCATCCTCCTCACCGCAGACACCACTTCATCAGCTTAAAACAACCCCATGGCAGCTCTCCATTTCCCCATTACCCATTTCCCATGGCCCCATGGTCCAGGTCTTTGCATCGCCCCACCAGTTTTTGCCCCAACATCAACACTTACCGCGTTTCAATAATAAAATGCGTGACGGGTGCATTCCGCGGGTGCTGCGAGTGCGCCCAGGATAAGTTCACGGAGCGGGATGTGAAACTTATCAACAATGGTCGCTCCGGTGGATCAGGCACATCTGCATTTAAGAAAATAAGAAAAGAAACACAAAGAGACAGAGAGAGAGAATGAGAGAGAGTCAGTGGATAATTCGAGTGCAGCGAAGGCAGTGGAAAAACTGCCAGATATCTGGGAAATGCAAATGGAAATCATGCCAAGGCGAATACGCAGCAACAATGAAAACACAAGTGAGAAATCGAACAAAAATAAAAGGAAGGGCGAAAAATAAACAGAAACGAGAACGTATCTGAAAATGAAATCAGCAAAGGCGAAGGGTTGGGAGCGGGGCGTGGAAAATCAGCAAAGTAAACCGGAAAAATCATTACAGTAGTTATGCGTTTCATTAAGAAAACAAATAAACGACCAATGGCCAAGGGGCAAACGTAAAACGGCAGATAATTTAAATGAAATTGATATAATACTCGTAAGTACGCGATGGGGAACTCACCCTGAACCAGCAGATCGACAATCGCCTCCGGTATATGACGATCGTTGACCAGGCAAATGTACTCGGATGTATCGCTGGCCAGCGACGGGGAGAACTGCAGCCCGAAATTATCCGACAGAAGTTGTATCTGCAACAACAAAAAGCAAATGAATTTAATTAGAATTTTGTGCCCCAAAACTAAAACCGAGACGTTGATAGGCCCTGACAAAACATACAGGGCAGCCGACAAGAGTTTCCACTTAGGCAAAAACAAACTTTTAAATAGTATCTACAAATATATGTATGTATGTCTGCCCAGCTCAGCCATCACCACAGGCAGGCAGGCCAGTCCCACACAACACTCCGGCAGACACAGCCTCAAATGGCCGGATAAGCAGGGCAACTGCAGGGCAGAAATAGTTTTCATCATTTCCAGCACTCGACTTGGCCTGAACTTTTGCCTGGACATGCCAACATTTGTGTACACTGTACATAATCTACTTTCTGGGTTATTTGACCCAAAAATGTTCTTGCCCCCGGAAAATTGAACAGACTCCTGGCCTCCTCCAATTCGTGATGAAGGGAGCAAGAGATTTGTTTGTTTTTTCTATTCTGATTTGCAGCAAATTTCATAATTGCATAAAATTGAAAATACTTTTCATCCATGCATAGGCATATGTACTTGGCAAATATGTATCCATGAAGTACCTGCTCGTAGTGGCATGCCACAAAGTGCCTGCTCGTTGAGTGATTTTCGTCAAATTTAAAAGGGTTTCTTATCGGAGATTACTGCTTGGCCGTAATTGTGTGTGTTTCTGGTGAATTTATGGCCGAGTCTGAAGCTTCGAAAATGATTTTCGCTCCGAGTGTAAGCCATCCGTCTTAGCTGCCAGCGCTGCCCGGCTCTTTGCAGCTGCAGCAGCAGTATCTGGGCTTATCACCGCCTGCCTGAGCCTGTTATTCACTGCCAAATCTTTTGCTGCATGCTTGGCCCCAAATTACAAGTTACTCAACCACAAGGCCAGGGCCAATCCGCATCAGCTGCAGCTGCATCGGCATCACAGTCAGAATCAGTGGAATGGAACGATGTTTAGTTACAGGCTCGTGCGAGTATATGAGGGTGAGCCCAGGGTATGGCTGCCTAATTGCATTCTGCTGCAAACTGGACCTAGAGATATTTTGGCCAGCAATTTTCATATGGAATTTTTTTCTTCTAATTTTCCATTCGATTTTCCAGCAAACTTATCGTTTGCATGAGTGAGAAGCGATTTGGGTGCTGGGGCAGCAAGGAATTAATGGCAAATCTCTCGTCCTTTGGGCAAGTGGATCTCCTTGAGCACACAAACATGAATCATTTCTGGTCTCGGCCATAAAACAAAAGTTAATAGCTCAGCTGGCGTGGCCAGGGCCGCCGTGGGCGGACGAGCAGAATGAGGGGTTATGTGTCAGATGTAATAAAATGAAGCAGCTACTATGCCAAGGTGAAAAACTTTTAATACACATAATAGCCGGGCCGGCACAAGGCGGCGTGGCTCTGAAGCAGTCGAGCACTTGGCGTGGAGCAAACTTCAGGCAGAGCAACGCACAGCTAAGAAATGCGAGCCCGGAGAGGAAGTCGAGGAAGCTGGACCCGTAGCCAGACCAGGACACGGATTGGGACCAACTTTGGCTGCAGCTCAAGTGTCCCAGTCTGCCATTTAACACATAGTTGGGCTCTAGCTGCAACCCAGGCATCCAGGCACCCAGGAAGGTTCGCTTGCTCGCGCCTCGCTGCTCAAAGTCCCTGCACGAGTTCTCCATCATCTTGTTTCGGGGGCTGGTGCTGGAGCTGGAGCTGGGGGCAACTTCATCATTCCGTTGCCTGCCTCAATGGCCCCACGAGTGCGTTTAAAGCCAGCGCAGGCGGAGAGAGTAATCATTCGTGGGGCTGCCTTTTGCCCGAGTTCCAGTTCCTGTTCCTGTTCCTCCGCCAGATGGCAGCAGGCACTTGAACATTTTTTTGCGCCATGTCGCTTTTATTTTAGTGCAACTATCAAACATTTAAAATATATTAGCCGCGCCGTCTGGCGAGGCGCTGTCTTGCCCTGTGACCTCGCTCCTCGCTCCTCCTGCTCCCTTTGGCTGCCACTGCCACCCCACTGATGGCCACTTAGTTCTCTCGACTTGGGCTGCACTTTCTTGCAGTCATCGCCTTTGTTGGATGGCGGCTGGCAAAGTTCAAAGAGCCGCCCTGCAAGCGGCCATCAATTATTTTAACAGCTTCGTTTTTGCGCCCCCACGAACACGCTGCGCTGGCAGACGGAGTCGGAGTAGCCGCCCCACAGTACATATATCCCAGCCACTCTGGAGGCACTGTCTGGGGAGCATCGTTAGGTGTTGAAATGAATTCTAATATGACATGAACGCGGCCCACTTTGGGGGATATATCCACTTACCCTGGGACTGTGCAGCAGCGGTATCCTGTTGGCGAACTGCGCGATTGTCGTCGAGGCCGTCTTCCACACAAGCGTGTCCACCAGCGAGTGCTCGTTGACGCCCGGACAGGGTATGGTCACGTTCTTGCCCGCCTCGGCATTCACCTTAACGTAGTCCAGATTTGTGACGTCTGCAAGCGGAGAGAGTGAGAGAGAGAAAAGGTAACAGTTAGGGTATTAGTACTTTATGTAAGAGGATGATGGGCGAAAGTGGGCTGGCCGAAATGTGGGGCATTCCATTGAAAAAGTTCAGGCACAAGCCACAGCGAAGCCTCTCGTCCCCAGCCCCATTTCAAAAGGGCAGCAGCAGCTCAAGGCCCTGTCCAAAGAAGAGCTCAAGTTATTTTGTATGGAATATTTCGTGCACACAAAAGCGTAAAGCGGCCCCAAAATGTTTTGTTAAAATATCTGCAAGGCATTTTAATTACATAACATGTTTACGGTGCAGCATAGCTCCAGCCAGAGCCCCAGTCCCAGCCCCAGCAGCCCCTAACTGCACTGCCCTGTGCTGATAGTCTCAGTGTTGGGTACCTGAATGAAAGCAATTTTATGCACTAAACTATTTGCACTGGCAACCGACAGTCGATGCCAGTTGGTCACCTCCACAGGTGACCCAGTCCTGAACGTGTCCCAATGCCTGAGAGTGGGTCTGAGTCAACAGCAGCAGCAGCAGGAGGAGGAGTAGCAGCAGGAGGAGACGTAGTGGGAGCAGCAGGGAAGCTTACTTACCAGATCCTATGGAGCAATATTTGTTTTTGAAATTGCCAAAAATTCATTCCAATTTCGAGACGGAAACTGAACAGAGCCCCGTTCCCTGACTCCGACTCCGACTACGACTCCGACTCTCTGGTCTGTGTGGCCAGGGCTCCAATTAAAATTATAGAAACAACAAATCGATGGCAGAACTAGGGCCAGGACCAGGGTCTCAACGTAAGCAGCTTTGGCAGCTGCAGCTGCAGTTGCAGTTGCAGTTTCGGCTCTTCGCATAAATTGCCAAGCGTTCGAGTGTTGGTAATAAGCATTAGGCATGACATGACTCCAATGGCCACGACTACTGCTACTGCTACGTGTACTACAGCGACTGGGACTGGAACTGGGACTGAGACTGGGGTACGGGGACTGTGGCCCGCCACTTGCAATCAATTGAGAAATCATGCTGAAAGCCCGGCCATAGAGGAAACAACAGCAACTGGCTGTCGTGGCAATGCCAATGCCAATGCCAAAGAGAGAGACTCTCACCAGACCCTCACGAAACCCGCCCATTAGCCAGGCCAATAGCCATGGCAGTGCCAGTGCCAGTGACACTGTGGTACGCTGCCAATGGCAGTTGAAACTCAACTGGTTGCCCCATTGCCCCATCGACTGGTACTGGTACTTGTACTCGTGCTCGTGTCTCGTATCTCTGTGTGCATTTGCTTTTTGGGGTTTTTGGGGTTCTGATTTGGGGGCTCTGGTGATTATTTCGAAATGGCCTGCAGCTTATGGGCAGCTCTCGAAACTCTTTTGAGAAACTTTTGAGGCACGTTGATGGCTGTATTGATAAATTATCGATTCAATGCTTTGTCTCTGCCACCCACACACCAATTCCGCACTGAGTGGCGCCCCGAACTTTGTCGCATATTTTGCATAATACGAGCTCAATGCTGCGGTCTGCCTGCCTGCCCCTGGGGATACACATAGAAGTGCAGGCAGGGTATGGTTCAGGCCCTGCTGCTGCTCCTGCTCCTCGTCCTGGTCCTGGTCAATTTTTGTGTAATTTATGATTTTCGTCGCTGAATACAGAGCGCGCTCCAGACGCCTAAGGTGTGGGTGGGCAGTTGTGGCATTTTTGCATTTTATGCGCTGCGCATACAGATGAGCATAGACCCGAACCCTAGCTGACGGAGCGCCGGGGACGAGCAGTTTAATTTCCTGATGCAAAATGGCAATGCCGCCCGCGCCTAGAAGCGCCACTGGCTGCAGCAAACAATTGCAGCAATTTACGAGACAAAAAGGGGAACCACACACGAGTAGAAGTAGACGCAGAAGTTGGCAATTAAGAAGCAAATCGAGCGACAGACAGTCGCTGCAAAATAAATTATAATTATTGTTTGCAATTCGGACGAGGGCCCAGGGGAATGGCAGGTCTAGCCACAGGACAAATTAGCCAAACGACAAAAACCAAAATAAGTAGTGGAAAAGCGGACTCGGAGACACACGACAATCCAACCCCTCGTCAAGGCAGTCAGTCAGACAGGCAGACAGACAGGCAGGGACAGAGCTGCGATGGTTGGTCCGCTTGGCTGACTTTGGCTAATAATCAAATTGAATGCAACCCCCGATTGAAGCCGACCAGCCGACCGACCGACCGACCGACTCACCCGGCAACAATTAATTTTATTTATGTTGATTCTAATCAACGAAGGGCCGTGCCGTGCCGCGCCATGCCGTCCAAGGGAGTCGGCTGCCATGGCAAATTGTCTGCTCGGCTCCCTTTGAAATCCTGCCAGAGCAGAAGCTCGTCTGAGCGTATAAAAGATGAAAAATATTGAATTCATGCTCCAGTGCCCCCAGCCCCCAGCTGCCTGCCCCGCCCCTCACCCGCTGAGAGTCAAAAGCATTACAAATATTACAGCACTTCGATGCGTCCGTTTGTTTGTTTGTTCTACCATTTCGTAAGCGGCTGCTGCTGCTCCCCTGCTCCCCTGCTCCCCTGCTGCCCTTCGCGCGTTGCCATGTCACTCGCTAAACTTTCGAGTGTGCCCCCAAAATGGAGCAGCACAAAGCAGACCAATCCCTGACATAATATTGGGTGCTTTGTTGCCGTTGAGGAATGATCATTTGCATGCAGAGCTGGATTCGATGCTTAGACCGCTTAAGACCCATCGCAGAAACAGCCATTGATGTCAATGGGCATTCCGATTCCACCACCCCCAATAACCACCCCACCCCACCCCTTTGAGTCGTGTTGTCCTGCTGTTAACCCTTTGGCTGTATTTGCCTTTCAATTGCTGCGCTCCCCAATCTCCATCTGCCCCTCTCCCAGCGCAGCTTCAGAATTCCTGTTGCATTGAAATGGAGTTTGAATGAATGGACTCTGGCTTTGTGCGTGCCACCAACAAGTTGCAACGTTTTATGGCCCTTGGAGCGTGCAGTTTGCAGTGCATCTATTTGGAAACCATTTCGATGCAATTTTCCGTGTGGCCATGCCATTCCGCAGTGCATCTCAAAGCGTGGGGAAAATCGCTGAAAATTGTTAACCCACTTGAGAGAGAGGGGGGAGGGACAGACAGGCTGGATGCACTCTGCTTTGGCTTATATTAACCGATCTGCAGGCCACAGCCATGGCCCTCCTGCGGTGCATCCGTTTCAGCTCGAATTAAAATTCTGCATTGGATGAGTAATTATCCAATTAAAACTCAAGCTTCTGGTTGAGCGGTGGACACTGGCTGGCTTTAGCCGGCATGCTTATCCCTTGATCCCTTGATGGTCGTCCTTAACTTGAGGCACGTGGCAAGCGCGTCAGTCAAGTGCTTGAAAAGGATGCGGCACGCATGTATGAGTGTGTGTGTGTGTCTGTGTGAATGACTGCCTGTCTATCTGGCTGTCTGTATTCGCTCCCAGCCCGTCTGTCAGGCTGCTGTTTGTATAGACATTCAGTCAGGTTTGAAGGGAGAGTAGATGCGTGAGCAGACATCGATGGCCAGCACAAGGGAGCATCTTGCTCATGACAACCCATACGCATACGCATACTCGTACGCACACTCGCTCGCTCTCCTCTCCCCTCCTTCAGAGAGACAGACAATATCCCTTTTTTATGCCTGAACGCAGCAAATAATGAAATTATGACAAGCCGCAGGAGTTGGGAGTTGGGCGCCGCTTCGAGGCACGAGATAAAAGCTGACAAGTGGCGAATATGAAATATGATTGAGCTTTTCATATGCCACATGCCCCGAGCCCAGAGCCAACAGCCCGTGCCCAGCCACGCCCCCCGAGACACTTTACTTTAACTAGGCGATGCATATCCACTTGACAATGGCAATGGCCCTGCCACTGGCACTTGAAGTGTTTCGCTTTGGGTAAACATACAACCAACCAGACGGAGGACAGCGGACAGAGGCCTTTGCCGCGCCACGAGCGGCCCCAAAGGATCAGTCAATAATGCTGACATCAAATTGAAGCCAAGCTGATGGCAACTGTCAGGCAAATGTGTTTCAATTTCGTTCAACTTCCACTTTAGCACAGGGGCTGGCTGGCTGGAGTCGAGTCGGCATGTGGCATGTGGCTAAAGGGTAGCACACGGCCCGGCCAGAGGGTGCCGTGGCAACCGACAGTCGGCGGCGGCCAGTGGTAATCCCTTCCGTTTCATTACACAAATGCGGCTTAAAGAGAGAATATATAATAATACCTACAACAATGTGAGAGCCCTATAAAATATGAGCCATATTAAAATGCAAATAAACCAGGGGATACACAGGATACACAGCCACAGCATCCACATGCACACATGCAGGCACACACATGGTGTATTTATGTATGTGTGGAGAGAGTCTGCCAGGGACAGGTGCTCGCCATAATATCCCTCCGTGCCTCAGGCCACCATTTATCCTTGTTATATTGATATAATTAACCGAACCGATATCTGGCCTGATATCTGAAAACGGATCCTGCACAATGCACACTCTTTGCAGCCTCATTATGGCCAGCGTCTGCAGACTTGCGCCACTCAGTGTGCAGGCCCTTGATACACATCACATCCTTCGCGCCCCATCAGTGGGGCCAGCAAATTGGCGCTGCAGTGGCACGCTGTGTGAGCCCAAGAGCTGTGGCAGGGGCAGGGACAGAGGCAGAGGCAGGGACAGGGACAGAGCCAGGTATCATATCATCCTCTTGCCCTGGCTAAAATTAAAATGGAAAATTCTGCACATTTTGCCATGGAAATTGGAATTGCCGACAGGGAAGCCAAGGGCCAGGGGCCATCAGCCAGCAGCCAGCAGCCAGTTGCCAGTTGCCTGAAGGCAGCAGGGCTGTGCCCGGAGCAGCGGCGGCAGCGTCAGGTGAAAAGTGAAAGGCTCAAATGCCGTTGCCACTTTTCCGGACGAAATTTGAGCATTTGAGCGCTCTTTATTTTTTTTTGCTAGTTTAGAAACGCTTCGAGTGTGCTCAATGTGTCGGTGTCTCTGTGTCTATGTGTGTGTGTGTGTGTGTTGGTGCTGGGCATCCTCTCTGTGCCTGTGTGGCTGTGTCCTGGTGGGTACTCTTCTGTGGGGTGTGTGTGAGTCGCCCTTGTCGTGGCTTGCAGCTTAGCGTAATTAAAGCTAAATAGCCTGCATAATGAGAAAGTAATTAGCGATGTTGTTGCCACTGCCACTGAGAGTCTGTCTCTGCTGTGGCGCCACTCCACTCCACTCCACTGCACTCCAAGCTCTGTCCCTGCAGCCATCCTCCCTGCATTTGCTTTGATCTATGGGTTGATAGCAGTGCAAAAAAAAAAAACAAACCATGTGCATAATTTATTTTATGATCTCCTCCAATAATCTTTGTTCTGATTTATTTCTTGACTGCACCCGATAGTTTGTTCTGTTCAATTAGTTTATCTAACTAAAATAATGTTGGGCGTTTTGCTTTTGCTTTTTTTTGTCATCGCTGGCAATTAAAATCCGTTGATTTATGGTCGAGTGGCTGCCCAAGGTAATTAATTTAAATTCGTTGTGATTTCTTTATGTATATTTTTAATGCAGCTTCCGGCTGTAAGTTTCACATTTTTATTGTGTTCTCAGCTCGGAATTTTCATGAACTTTTTTCAGGAAATTTAAGGTCTGAAGGCAGAGCGATATTTGCCATCTTTTTGCCATTATCTTTGCTTCTTTATTTGCTTTGCAAATATATTGGTTTTTAATTTGAAACCGCACACAGCACAGCGCCAGCGGGAGGAGCGAAAAAATCGAAAAGAAATTACAATGCTCTGTGTTTGCATGTCCGTCACCTGGTGCGCCCGTTTTAACACCCCCCAACCCATGCCCTGTGCCAGCACAGAGCAGTGTTAACTAAATAAAACCCGCCGACATCACCCGCCCCACCCTCTGGAAAAATAATACAGCGAAAATGAAAGGAAAAACACACGCAGCACACACACTCGTGTGAGGGACATGGAACTCAAATACCAGAGTAAGTTCTTTTCTCATTAAGCGTTGTGTTTACACATAGACACCCGCCCACACACACAGACACACACACACAGAGCTATACATATTTGCGCAATTTTCACACCAGCAGTGACAACGACAACGACAACGAAAGCAGCGGCAGCAGCAGCAGCTACTGTGGAGGAAAGCGAACGAGCCTAATGAGTCCAAATCCGTTGCCCGCAACATTCTGTTGCCTCCCCCGCACCTACAGCAAGCACCCGGCCCCCGTGTGATGCCCGGACTAAGCCCCCCAGCCCCAGCCCCACCCTCCTAAAACGCTGTTGACAATCATGGGCGGGGAGGAGGCCAGAGTGTAATTTGTTGAAAAGCTGCGTGGTAAAAAAGAAACATGTTCGGACTTGACTGGACGGGCGGCGATTCAGCAAACAACAGCAACACCAAAACACTCTTCGACACAGCCATAGAATCGCCAATGGCAATAGACATACACCACTAATAGATGGAACAACAACACACCTAGAAAAGTAAGAACAACTTCCATGCAGGTTCGGTTCTGTTACAAAAACTAAGCCTAAAATTCTCTATGAAACAGAAAGAAAACAAACAAGAAATACCCTGCGAAGAAAGGGTATACCAACGTCAGAGAAAGAGAGTGGTGGGGTGGGGGGTTAGCAAGTTTTAATTAATCATGACGAGCTAAACAAAAGCCGAGTTTGGTAGTTGAAAGGCAAATGCTGCTCGGCCAGTAAACAACAGCGACGAAAAATGTCAGCGACAAACGTCTAGATAAATATGTCATCCCCTATAGGAAATCCAACCCATGTACCCCACCCCCATCAGAGTAAGCGAAAGAGAGCGAGTGGCTGGCTGACAAATATTTGCTTGTGCGATAATCAAATTTACATTGTGCTCAAGTACGAGTGGAAAACGAAGAAGCAGCCAGGGACAGCACTGGAGTGGGCCACTTAGAGGTGACACTCGCCTTGGATGGGACTTGGATGGGTCTTGGGATGGTGTAGAGGTGTAGGTGGAGTGCCGCCTGCCACCCTAATTGCGAGTCAAATGACACCAGCGGCCATTGACGATTGTGGGGGCAGTGTGTGTGCGGGCTGCAGCTGCGACAGGTACAAGCGCATTAAGCCAGCGGCTCTGGCACTGGCACGAGTACGGGCGCTGGCGTGCGACCCGTGACTGACGTACAAGGAAAATTACTTAACTCTGGCCATCATTAAAGAACTTGGCCGCGGGCGGCACAGCTCTTCCGTCTGGGAAGCACTCCACATGCAACAGCCACCAGCCTGATGTTGCCATCTCCTGTTGCACGCGCGAGAGTCTGCCGCAGGACATTAAAATTGCCACGCTTATGTTGCTGTTTGTCTGTGTTTCAGCGGAAGGTGTGAAGGGGGGGGCTTTAAAGTGTATGCTAATGGGCACCCGCATGCATTTCCATGGGGGCAATGCGGGCGTGGGGCAGTGAAGCATGCCACAATCTTTTGATTATTAACAGAGCCAAAGGATAGCGTCTACTCATTAGGCAAACATATCGAAACTTAGACAGTTATCTACGCCCACACACAGAGACCGACATAGATATAGCCACTTGGCACGCCCACTGGCCCCAAGGAAATTACACGACATTGGGGAATTTATCTTATGCCCAAATATTTGTGGCCAGGCGAATGCCGCGAACTTGGCTTGTCTAATAAATTAAACCATCTAACAGGCAGCCGGGCAGCAAGGCAGCCCGGCTATGCCAGGTCCAGGACCCACAATATCTTGTCGATTGGCCCAGCCAACCCGGAGCGCCTCCTCCCACTCGCATTACTCTTACACCCAGACAATTCCGCTTAAATTAAACACAAACGACAAGTTGAACTGCAAACAAATGCGACAATTTATCTTACTTTCATTTAATTGTCAGCGCCAAAATGCTGTGCAAAGCAAAAGCAACAGCAACAGCAAAGACAACGTCCAAAAGTGGAGCCAGTCATGATTACATAATACAAACCGTACACAGATATATATGCCGAAATACAGACATACACGGGCACATTTACACACTTCGGTGTATGAAGATATTTTGGGTTTTGTGAAAATAAGATAATCAACGGGAAATTAGCGCTGACAAATTGCCAAAATGCCAAAAAAGCGAAAATGTTCAGGCTCAGGCTGGGGCTCTCTGTAGTTTTTCGTTTGCGGGTGGGGGATGGGATGTGGCATCTCTTTGGCATTTGACAAAAACAAAAATTCCAAAAATTTGGATAGCCTCACACACACACAGACGCAAAAATACAGACACAAACAGAGAGAGCGGAAAAATAATGGAAAACGTATTTATTTTGCCACCAAGCAAAAATAATGAAAAACAATGCAAACATGCAAGTGGAACGAGAAACGTCTGCTCACCAGCAACAAATATTTTCATAGATATTTTTGCGCTATTTAAATGCCGCATATTTCCGCACCCCTTCGCCCCACCACCCACCGACTCTTTTTAACAGTCTATCTCGTTCTATTGTATCTCCAGCCATCCATCTCTATCTGTCTCGCGTTGTGTGTGTACTGTTGCTGCTCCCTAAAAAGTACGCTACGCTTTTGTGGGCTGTGCGGCATGCAATATGATAAATAGAGTGTGCAGCAGCAGCAGCAGCAGCAGCTGGCGGTAGTCGTAGTGGTGGTGGTGGTGCGGCATGTTCATCACAAAGTGGGTCAGTTGTTTACTGACACAGTGACTCTTAAGTGCACCCGCACAAGCACACACTCATGCATACAGACATACAGCCATACAGACATACCTACATAGAGTTGGTGCTGCAGCTGCAGCTGATGTTGCGTTGTGTTTGATACACTCGAGCGTCGACAGACGCACTCAACGCCAGAACAGCCACAGCATCTACAGCCGTGGCTGCTGACACAGTTGACGTCTACAGCTGTAATGCCACGAGGCATGCTGCAAGGGGGCAGGGCCAGGCAGCTAACCACTCAGTCAACCTCGGGCAACACCCCAATCCAACCCAACCACAGCCCACTCTGTTGCACCACTCTTGGCGTTTTGTAATTTTTATATTTTTTGTTTCATTGCTGTTGTTGCTGTTGCAGTTGTTGCTGCTGTTGTTGTTGCTGCTGCTGCTGTTGCAGTGTTTAGCTGAAACCATTTTGCTGTGTGCCACTGACGGAAATGCAAAAGTGTCTCATTGTTTGGCCCTCGGCTGGCTTCTGGCAGCGTCATTTTGGCCAAGTACTTGGAAACATTTAAATGCTGAATTGTGAATCGTAATGGGTCTGAGCATCACAGCGAAAGTCAGTGGGGGCCACAACTTTCCCTGACTCTCTCCCCGTCACTCTCTGCCCTGCCCCGAATTTGTTGGCTGCACTCATTGGAATTGAATTTTCGCTTGATTGAGTGGAGCAGCAAATGAAATGCAAGCATCGAAGCAATCACCCCACTTTTGGCCACAGCTCGAGCTGGATATTCTCGCATTTTCCAGCTTTGGGATCAGCTTGTGCCTCCAGCCCACTGCCAGCCACCTGCCGGCTGCCATTGTAACCGTTTTTGCAGGTCAAGTGTGTGGGCGCATGCCACAACAATGGGTCACAGCAGCCAGGCATCTTATTGTGGGTCTGGTGGCAGCATTCTGCGCCATTCTACCACCGCACACACCTGAGGCCAGCCGGGGAGTGCTCTAAGTGAAACAACCAACACAAATACTGGCACACGCTTGCCGCACAAATAAACAGATAAACAGCGAGACAGGAGCAGGAGCTGGAGCTGGAGCACAACAGCACGAGATAGGCGGGGGGTCGAGCCAGCCAGATTCGTCGTTTTAGCAGGGCAAACAAATGTCAAGCATTGCGTATACGCAACGTGAGCCGTTGTCTAGCTTTTCAGCCACAAGGCAAAGTTGCTGCCAAAGTGGTTGTTGGCCCACTTGATTGCCAGGCGACATACGAGTACGAGCCAGCCTCCCAGCCCCATCCTCCTCCCCTCCTCACACTAGATGTGTGCTCCCCTTCTCGCTAAGCCCTTGGATAAATTTTCTAATGCATTTTGCGCGTGTTTATTATTTTAATTACAAAGCATGCAAAACTTGAATGCCTCTGATGCAAATTGCTGCTGTCTGGGGCTTCGCTCGGCTCCCCATGCCAGCAACTAGTTTTGCTGGCGCGTGCTGTGGCAGCTGTCAGATGGATGAGGCAGCCCCAGCCAGCGTCAGCAGCATAGAACGTTCTGTTCTCGCTTACAACATTAACCATGGGGCTATTAAGCGCTTGGTTTGCTCATTAAAATGCGTGATGATTATTTGTTTATAAGCTTAGCTGCAACCAGCAGCAGAAGAACTAGAAGAAGTGGCAGCAGCAGCGGCAACTGCTGCCAGTTTATCATTTTATTGTAGAGCATTCGCATGCCCCTCCGCTCCGCTCCGCTCTATCTGTCAGTCTTTCTGTCTGTCTGTTTGCGTGATGGAACTGAATAAAAATGATACCATACCATACCCTTCCTCCCTCCCACCCACCAACCAACACAACTAATGACACTTGACGCCGCTCCCTCTCTTCCGTATCGATTTGGGCTGTCTGCCCCACGATGATGTGCACTTTTTGTGGCTCTGCTAATGAAGTGGTTTGCCGTGGAAAGCCCCCTGCTCCCTAGCTACCTACCTACCGAAAACTCAACAGAACCCCATGAAGTGGGTCACAATGACGCTGTCTTTTTGTGGTTCTATTTCCACTTTGTGTCTATAAATAAGGCGACAGTATTGGATTAATCCAGATATCCATTTGTTTTCATTAGTCTAATTTTTGCCATTGATTGTCTCACTGACTGTCACTGTGTGGGTGTGCCTGTATGTGTGTGTGTGTGTGTCTTCCTAAGCTCCTACTAATGACACCAAATGTTCATATGCACTCGGCTTGGGCCCTCTCTTACTCTTTCTCTTTCTATTCGAATGCTATTCGAATGTTTTCAAAGGCATTTCGATGGTTTTGGCAAAATTGGTTTTCGAAATTGCCAGGCCACAGGCAATGGCCACAAGTTCTGTGTCAGGCAAAGCAAGGCAGGCTGCTTTATGCACTCCGCACCACAGAGCACTTAACATTTCTCCCAGTCCCAGTCCCACTCCCACTCCCAGTTCCAGTCCCACTCCCAGTCGTAGTCGGGCCTTAAATACTATTTCACATGTGCACACTAATTCGAGGCACATTCAAGCTGAATGCAGCAGTGGCTGGCGCATTAACTGACTGCCGTTTGAGCGCCTACGTCTTTGAATCGAATAAGCTGTCGATGGGTGACAATTTAAGGCCGATGGAATTCCATCAAGTGCAGCCAGAGTAGTGCCCATCATTGTCATGCGAATTGAGAGCGGACGCCCGGCAAACCATTTAAGATTCTGGTAGACATTGTGATCAGCCTGTGACCTACATTTGGCATGCAATTCCTGGCCTTCCACTGGCATGCCACATACATACACGAGAGTGTGGCAATGCTTAGAACTTATCAAGTCTCATAATAATTGCAGCTGCGAATCGTCTTTATTTATTGTCCCACAGATGCACTTGAACGGCTGTTGCCTTCTGCCTTCTGCCATCTGTGTGTGTGTACATTGTACATCCCTGTTGCTATTATAATGATGACAATTGTTTGCATTACCTATCCACACAAACACACAGAAAGAGAGGGAGTGGGAGGCAGAGCGGGAGGTAGCACAAATTAAAGTGGTCAAGAGGATATGCTCGAGAGTCCGGTGTGCATGTAAATTTCAATTAGATGCACACACGATCCAGCTGCCGTCTAATAAACTTTGCTCATTACATTTGCTAATAAATTGTCGGAGCCAATGGCCAATGGCCAGTGGACAAGACACCCGGCCTGCATACCCAATCAGTCCTCTGGCTCTTTAAGATGTCCCTCCGGAGACGAGAGCAGTGGGCCATGCCATGTCAGGCCAGGCCAGACCAGGTCAACAGTTTATTGCTCTCAATCAATCGATGACAGCCAACGTCTGGGCGTAAATCAATTAGCAGCCAATGAAACAAGCCAACGAACAAAAAGACCATTTCACACATCAGCACCAGAGGCAGTGAAGGCAGTGAAGGCTGGAGGAGAATCAGCAGCAGCAGCAGGAGTAGCAACAGCAGCAGACATTGGGGGCGACAATATGCCAAAATACTCAGAAGCCGACACCATGCCAATGTGAATACCCTCGCACTGGCACCGTCACCCGCACGGGCATGGCGTCATAAATAAAAAACCAATTAATTTATCATCGTCTCAGAGCGTCAGAGCAGTGACGAGGAAAAGCGTGAATGGGGTGGGGGCCCAAGTCTATTTATGCGCTCTTCAGCAGAAGTCAAAGGAAAAAAATCATGTCGAAAGATTCTTCAACTGGAAAGTCGAGCAGCGGATACACTTTCCCAGAATTGTTAAGGCGTTTAATGGTCTCTTATGCACACAGCCGCCGGCCGCCTGACGCCTCCTCGTACATGATATTACCAATGTTGATTGAAGAAGTCTTCGAGGAAAGCTATTCTGGTCTGGGGCATCGGGCATTCAACTGTCTGGGAGACCAGACTAGACCACACCACACCAGAGCAGAGCAGAGCAGCGCAGCACAGTCTATCCAGGCGTTAAACAAAGTAATGCTAATGGCAGGAGCACACGCAGCAGTGACAACACACGAACCATTACCAACAGCAACGGCGAAACAGCCAACAGAAGTCCTGGCTGCTAGTGGAAAGGCATGTTACTCATACGCACCGTTAACGCAAACGCAAACGCATTATAAATGATCAGCGGCAACTTGTTTGGCTTTCCGTGAGTGTGAGTGGGGGTGTGCGTGTGCTGCCACGTTGGTGGGGGTTTTGTTTTTTCGGCACTGTTTGCCTTTTGCATATTTTTCACCTTAACTCAATACACTTTTGTTTGTTGTTTGGTTGGTTAGCTATTTTCCTGTCGGATGGGGTGAGGATGGCGGGTTGACAGGTGGGACATAAGCCACCAAATGACTTTTGCGGCATCAGGATGTGGAGCGGTGTGGCGGCAGCCAGGCAGCCAGTCAGCCTGGAAACACGCACATCCTGTGCTGTGGGATACGATACACACGTACATATGTACGTCTGGCTTACCTGTGTGTCTGTAACTGTATCTGCATGCCACGCCCCGAAGCAAGTGTCCCTGGAACTCGTCCTCCCACCCAGCGACTTCCTGTTTGGTTTCGTTGTTCGTGGCAACCGCTTAAATTTAAATTTAGTTGCTGGCATTTACTGCAAGGCTGCCTAATGCCATTTTGATAGTAATTCTCCTCATAAGCACTTTTATACATATTTTCGTACTATCTTACCGCCCCCACCCCGCCACACACCACACGCCATCAGCTAGCCGCAAAATTTATTAAAGACCAACAGAGCTCCGGCGCCTTGCTCTTGGTGGGAAGAAGAATCCGAATCAGGGCCATCCAGGGCGCTACGTGCTGTTTGTTTAGGTGTTGCTGGGCATTCGTTTTGCCTTCTCTTTGGCTTTCCATTCCCTCCCAAATTTCGTTTGCCCACACACACACACACACACACAAATCCGTTGCCCGGACGGCATTTCCTTACTTTGGTTTGACCGGGTTTTCCTTTGAGGTGGCGTGGTGCGAGTGTTTGTGTTTGCTTTCCCTGTTTTGCCTGTTTTCCATTTTGCTGCCTGCCAACACACATTAAAAGTTGTTGGGCAATCGTTTGTGATTCATTGTTTGTGGCACAACAGGCGACGCTGGCTGGCTATCATAACTACACCGCCAGAGCAACCTGTAATCACATGCTAAATATTATATTGTTTGTATTTTTATGGCTAATTGCTCATATTTGTGGGTGGGCTGTTAGGTGGGGGCAACGTGTCGCATGCGTGTTATGGCCACTTGACAGCGAGCATAATAAAAACTACTCTTTGCATTTGCCACAACATTAAGTCAGCAAACAGATTTGGGTCTATTGTGGCATCCTGTCGCTTCACTCGACTGTTTGTTGTATAATAATTGGGTTATTAACACAATGAGCAGCAATAATGTGCATAATAATTTTAAATGCACTCGTACACACGCCCTCAGAGAGTAGCAGAGGGAGAGGCAAAGAGAGTGTGGGAGAGTGGAAGAAAGCCTAACAACACAGAAGAAGAATCTAGGCAAAAAAAATCCACCCACACAGAGACCCTTTCTTTTAGGGTTAATTAGCACAATTTTCTCTTGCTTTTATGACCCCAAAAAATACAAGTGTCTGGCGTGTGGCCATGGCCAGGTCCCCAGCATCCCAGCATTCGGCTCCTCAGCGCCTCAGCCTTGAGGTGTCCTGGTCTGGATGCTGCTTCTACTCCCAGCCGACTTCATTTTGTGGTCGCTTGTAGCAGCCAATTTTCTTTTAACTGTTGTTTGGGTTTTCCCACTCCGCTGCTGCTGCTGCTGCTCTTTGCTGTGTGCTGCCACATTCTGCTGCGGCTGCTGGTGCTGCCATTTCACCCGTTCTCGGCCTGACCTCAATTTGTTCTGTTCACAGCATGCCCACGGGCGCAGTCTGGACATTTAATTGTTTGCTTTCGAGTGTTGCACAGCCAGAGCCATGGAAAATAATAGAAATTACGGAAAAGCGGTCATAAACGGGCCCCATCCACCACCCACCCTCAAAACGAGCTGCAGTTGGCTCCCACTGACCGTTGAGCGATTCTAATCCGTGCTCGAGTTCAATATTGGTCTGCAAACTTTGCCGCCGTGTCGAATACCATAAAAACTTCAAGCATATAACTTTGGCCAACACCGTTCGGACCATCAATGGCCGAGTACCAACAAAATAAAATCAAGCTGCAAATGGAAATGGAAAAGTGTCTGGCACTGAACATTTTAAGCTACTTTGGCATACAAAAACATTTGATGCGGCTCACTGAATGAGGGCTGGGGAGGATGTCTGCTCCCTTTGTTGGTTTGTTGGTTCCATTGATTCATTTATGAAAATTGTTTTTATTAATGCCATTGAAATTGTATTATTTGCGTCCAAGGGAATAAATTTGCATGCAATGCGGCTCGGGCGTGTACATTTTCCTTCCTTTCACGCATTTCAACATTTTCTTGTGTGTTTTTTGTGTGTTTGAGTAAGCAGAACAAATAAAAAAAAAAACGAAACCCAACGAATGACAGCGTTGATGTCGCAGTTTCTGACAGCTTCCATTACCTGTCCACTCGAGCATCCAAAGTTGTCCGCTCCGCTCCCCTCCGCACCAGCCCAGCTCCAATAAGCACGTCGTCGTCGTCGTCTGCTGTGTAGTCTCCCCACTGAATGGGCGAATTGTGTATTCAAAACTGCAATTCAGGAAATTACAATTTTGAGGCTGCGGCACAGCAGGTGCTGGCAAGCAGCTTAAAGTCATCACTGCTTCAAGTAATTGCTGCCTTTTGCATTGTATTCGTTGGGGGATTAGTTGGGGGCCTTACATTAGATTAGATCCCGCTCTCAATGGCGCCTCCATTTGCATTAGTCTATCAATACGATCCACAGATAAATCCCAAGTAGATGGCAGTGCTTTGCATCGCTCTGACTGCGAGAGGCCATTCAGAACCCATCATTAAGTGCCTTGGCTGCCTTGGTCCCTATCTCATTTAAGCAGTTGCAAATTTACTGGCAGGCCACGCGGCGTATGCGTAATGGGTTTGCTCCTTAGCGGTGCGTGTGCGTGTGTCGGCAATTAATTTGTGAATTTAGCAAATGAGCATACAAATTTTATGTAAATTGGTAAATGTTTTTGCATTGCCCAATGGCCTGACAGGTGACAAAGTCGAACTAATCGAGGAGTGCGAGTAGCACCCGAAAACTGTACCAAACTGGGACAGGCCAGGCCAGGATAGCATCGTAATTGCTGCATTTGCATAATTTATTGTGCACCCAATGCAATTCCATTTCAATTTGAGGTGTTGCAAACGGACAACTGTCAACCTGGCAGCCCTAACAGCAGAGCCATCGCATCGCTTCGCATCGCAGTGGATTGCATTGCATCTATCGTCCTGGCCCCGAAAATAGTTTCGAAAATATTATCATTGCCGGGCGAGTGGTGCTTAATTAGGCAAAACTAACGATCATTATGCATAAACAGTAATTAAATGGAATCGACTGGCTGTGGTGGTGCCTACTTCAGGTGCGCCAGAAAGCTCGAACCAGCATCATTTTGGGTCAGCAGCTGCATCCGAGTGGCGGGTTAGTGGGGCAGCGACGCTTAATGGGCTAGCATTTTCCCGACACGCCCACTCGACACGGCTAACAATCCAGCCCGTGGGCGTTGCCATGACGCACAGCGCAATTTATCAAAATGGGAAATGGCAAAAAAGGAGACACCCAGAAACACAAAAAAAAAACGAAAAACCAGGCAACGAAAAATAGAGAAAATCAAATGGAAAATAAACCAAAATAAAATCCAAAACGAAGCAAAGCGAAGCGAAAAGTGAAAAAGTTTGCAGTACAAAAATATTCTGCGTCTGTCGTCGCTCTCGTCCTTCGTTTCTATCCGCGTCTCCGTTTATTTTGGGATGCTCTTACCATGGAGAGAGGAACCCCTTAAGCCGCGACAGACTCTTCCAACAGTTGCACATTTATTTTCTTTGCTTCAGGCAGCATCCTCCAAAGAGGATCACTTTATCAGACAATCAATGAGATCTGCAATTTTCTTATAGGAATACGAAATTATAGGCACCAAAAGGGTATCTTAAGCTTCGACCTCCCAGCGCGTGTTTCTGCTTTCTTCTCGGTTTTGTTGTTGTTGTGATTTTGGCTTGTTTATTCACCAGAAGAGTGGAAGCCAAGTCAACTGATTGGCTGGCTGGCTGGCTGAGTCCCGCACCGCCCCCGCTGTCAGCTTGAATGACATTGGGGCAAACAAATGCTGCATCTCCCTTCGCAGCAGCAGCAGCTAACAACATTAAGCAGGACAATGCCAAGCCGAGTGGCATTGTACCCTGCATTGCGATTCATTTAGAGCCACTCCGGCTGGAGCTGTCTTTCTTTCCGGCTGGCTGAGAGGCAGCGCACGGGTGCGGAGGGAGTGTTAAAATATTTTGTTGCATTCAGTTTGATTGTTTGCAACATTTGCAACATCAACCGCTGCCACAGCCACAGCTGCAGCTGCAGCAGCTCGATAATGAAATGACCACAAAAAAGCTCGAGTTTTATTTGCGCTGCCTTTTAGCTGGTGCCCGACTCCATGTCAATACGAGGGAGCTGCTCTTAAGTGCCCGAATCGAGATGGACAAGTTGCTGCGGTCTGCTGTTGGGCATGGGGACTGTGCGCAGCTGTGCAACTTTCGTTTTGGTAATGAATTCCGGCAACTTCTGGCCAAGACAAATGCCGACAGTTCACTCAACCAGATGGCGGCGGGCTTGTCATTAATTTTTTGTTGCTGGCACTGGGGCTGGGGTAATTTAAGATGGAGCCACGGCTCCGGCTGGGAGCTGCAGCGCCCGACTTTGAGCATCAGTTTTGCTGGGGATATTCGCCATTATGGGCATGGTATGCTTTTGCCTGCTCTGCT
Organism: Drosophila ambigua; assembly: GCA_018150905.1. Classification (NCBI taxonomy): domain Eukaryota; kingdom Metazoa; phylum Arthropoda; class Insecta; order Diptera; family Drosophilidae; genus Drosophila; species Drosophila ambigua. The sequence continues at coordinate 3,805,104 of JAECWS010000086.1, forward strand.
CAGCTCCACTTTGTCCTGCAACTAATTACATTTTTCATCAATCAAATTGCAGCGTCAAAATGCAAATTTAATTTCCCCCTTCCCTTGGCTCTGCGTCGGCTTATGTTTAATATTAATTAATATAAAATGCCCGGGCTAAGCCAAAAATGGTTGCAGCCATTTTCATTACTGGCTGTAACAATGAAAATTGCCGGCTTGTAATTGCAAAAATTGCAGAGCTCCAGAGAGCTCCGATCCCCGGCGCGTCCCCTCTTTGTAATTTTCCCCGCTATTTCTCGTAGACATTTTCACATTCCCTCCCGCCAGGCGCCACCGCTGCTGCCGCCGCTGCTGCTGATGCTGTCGTGGCTTATTTTCACCCACTTTTCGCCACGTTTCGGCCACGTTTTGTTTGCAAATGCCACTCGAAATTTTCCATTTAAATGGCAAATACGGCATGGCCCGAAAGCGTCCACCAAGAGTCAGTGAAGCAGTGCAACGGAATTCCAAAATAAAAGCCGCACACAGATGCCGGCGACGAGAGGGGAACCTTCCGGTTGCAACAGCAGGAGGCAGGAGGCGCTGCAGGAGGAACAGCAGCAGTTGGCGGTGGCTTTGATAGCGCCATTGGCGGCACAATGACTTCATAAACAGATTTTCATTTCCCTCTCTCTAACGCTCTCGCTCTCTCTCTCTCACTATCTGTATATCTATCTATCTGTCTGTCTCACTCGTAGTTCCCATTTTTGTGGAGGGCCATAAAAATACAATTTCCTGTGCTTTATGTGGAACAACACACAGACAGACACAGCCTCAGACTCACGACTGCCATAGACATTGCTATATAGCGTCGTTTCCTCACCAACCGACTTTTCTTGTCAGTCTGTGGCCCTGCTGCCAGCGGCTCCTTCCCGTCCCGGCTGCGCCTGCATCTGTTTCTGTTTTCAGCGGTGGATTGGTTCGGCTTCTTGGTTTGCCTTGAATTTTATGCTAATAGTTTTTTTGTTTTGCGCTTTTCGGTTGGCCTATTGCCACATAAACAAATTTTCGCCTGGCCTGATAATTTCTATGGACTGTGTCTGCACATGCCAAGCGATTCATTCGTAATTGCACTCAAATCAAGATGTTGTGCGTGTTGAAACTCAGCAGATGCCATCGCATTGCAATGCTGATCCATTGACCGCTTCTGGCAGGCAGGCCGCATTCCGACAAAACAGAGACACGGAGACACGGAAAGACAGAGAGATTGAGAGCAAGAAGGAGCTGTGGAAAGCGACATAAAAGGAAGGCAGTCTCCACTTTAACGCATAACAAAAGGCAACCGATGACAGGGGGCATACACAGACACAAATGCAAAGCATGTGGCACAAAACGAGAAACGGGAAAATGTTGTGCCTGTTGTCACTTTGATAAGGGCACTTAGCCAAATCTTCTGTCGAGCCGGAGACGGCGATGGAGCTGGAGCTGGAGAAAGACTCCTCATTGATGTCATCGTTAGGGGAAAAGTCGAAGTCAAAGCAAAGTCTGAATAAAAGGCCTGCGTCGAGCACTTCATTAAAATACCCACACAGACCAGACCAGACCTACCATACCATACCACACCAGACCAAACCAAACCTACCATCCTTCCAATCCATTCCATTCCATTCGCAGCGCGTGTTCCGTTTTCGCATTAATTTGGTCAATTTATGTGCGTGTGCGATAAAAGGACAAATGGACAGGCACGCGCTGGTCTTTCTCGTGTAAACCGGTCTACGCCTATGCCACCCCACACCAACCCACGCCACCCCACCCCATCACCCACTCTCTATAAGCACTTAAATGGGCCAGTCGTTCATTGCATAGCAAATAGTTTGAGTTGCGAATGTGCTGCATACATTCGTGTGCTCCTCGCGCCGCGTCTAAATCGCCATTACTCATACGCCGCATGTGACGGCGGCGGCAATTAAAGCCAATAAAATGCACAGGTGCCGCATGCACTCACTCTAATTAGACACAAATATAGAGATAAAGAGAGAGAGGAGAGATGTTGCGGCAGACAGGAACAGGAAAATGCTCACATTGATTTGCTAGAGAAGCATTTCCTCTGTCACTTTATGGGGTGTCTCCTCGTTGGCCACATTTAAAACGTTTTATAACTCGATCCAACTGCAGGAGCAATCAATTATGAACTGTTAATTGGGGTACCTGCCCAGAGGGGGGGAGTGGGGCGTGGGCCTAGCACTGTACCATGTTCAGATCGTTGGATAGTTGCCCCAATTGGGCAGCAAATTGCACGTGCCACGCCCACCACCATGCCAAACACACACACAGACCCCAAGACGTTCGTTTGTTCGTTGCCTCGTTTGTGTGTGGTCAAGTTGTCGTTTGTTTGTTTGCCTACATGGAAAACTTTGGGTTTTGTTAAGTTTATGCAAATGTCCTTTCGGCAATTAGCAATAAATGTTTGCACTGGGCACTCTATGAGCGCCCTCTCCCTGCCTCTCTCGCTCCCTCTCCCTGCCTCTATGGCTGCTTGTTTGTGTGTTGGAGGAGAGTGTGCATTGTGGCCATTTGTGGCCCATTTGTGATACAAATCATGCGGTCAACGTTTACTGCGGGCCACCAGCTGTTTTGCCTTTGACTTGGCCACCCGCAGAGCCCCCCCAAAACCCAGTACGCTGTACCCCCAAAAACTGAGAGAAGTCGAGTACATGGCGCTGAATGTGCAAATTATATTATATTTTCTCTTGCATTTGCCCAGCGCACATTTACATGCCTTGAAACTACTGGAGATTGCCACGAATTCGATGTAGATGCATGCCCCACTCCACAGATCCGAGGATAGTGCGTCTGAAGACGTCAGATAACATCACAAAATGGTGGCCCTACAATACCTAATCACTGGCGGCTGTCCTTGCCCTCAAACGCTGCGCTCCGCGACACACATTTCGCAATTAAACATAATTAATGGATTCTGTGTCTCACATCTGTGTGAGCTATAAGCCTTTAATGCATTAATTGAATGCCAAAAGCCCAGACGAGCAGAGCTTTGTGGCCTGCATTTAGATTGATTTTCATGCTAGAGCAGGGATTCTGGGCCAAAGGCCACCTCTATGGAGAGAGAGAGAGAGTTAGAGGACGGGGCGGGCCTCTGGTCTGACGTTGACCCAGTTTGTCAAGTTTTCACTTGTCTGGAATGCGCCAAGTGGCCCGGCCACAACAATACTTGGTTGCTGCTCTCTCTCGCTCTCTCTCCTTGTCTGCCTGCCTGCTGGCCTGCCTGCTTGGCTCTGTCCCCTTTCGTGTCTGAGTTCCAATCTGAGTCTTGCACTCTCCATTTTGTAGCTGGGAAAAGTTTTTGCAGCCTTTCGGGGCTGTGCCTGTCGACATTCATTTGCATCAGTTTGTGTGTGTGTTTCCCTGTGTTTTTGTGTACATACTTGTGAGTGTGAGTGTGTGTGTGTGTTTGTGTTCCGCTCGATAAATTGTTTCGCAAGTTTCAAGCAGCTGCAGGAGCTGCAAGAGCAGCAGCAGCTACAACCAAATGTAAATCAGTCCCTGGGCTGGGTTCTGCTTAAATAGTATCCTGCCAAGGCAGGACTATTAATAACGGCCACATCCTCGCCCTGCCGATTGATTGATGGATGATAAGAAACATGAATCAGCTTTCCCACACCCCACACCCCACACCCCAATCCCAGCCCTAATCCCAGCCCCAGCCCCGCCACCAATCCCAATCTGACGGCATAATAATACGCGTTTATCTCTGCTTGGTTACCAAATCTCCAGCCATTTGATTTATGCATTTCCATTTGTGCGTGGGACCTTGAGCCTGCCCCTACCTCCCACACACATGACTCCGTTTGTGGCAGCCACATCAGAAAGTCTGATTAGATTTCTCCGGCAATTACGTGAGCACATTGCTTGCTCCTTTGTGGCGGCTTTTCCCTACTATTCCTGCTGCTTATTCATATTTCGCTTTAATTAGGCAAAATTTCGTTGGCAACGTGGCTGCCTTTTGCCTTTTCCGTGTGGCGCGTGAGGGGGTGGGCAACTTTTGTTGAACATGTGAATGGTATCGGATCGGCTTGATTCGGATCTCTGCTCGCTAATAGGCACAATCATTGAGCTTGTTAGGGCATTGTGTTCTGTGTAGTTGAATGTTTCATAAATAATATCCGATTGCTCCCTCCCAGCCGGCAGCCAACCGATGCATGACACATTTACCATTGAGCGTACAGCAGCACATGCATATATGCGAGTATTTGCGTATTTGTGCTTTGAGATAATCTCTGTGCTAGTTGCCTGGAAACGGACCCAATGCTCAAAACAATCCCCAAGCCCGAACCGAAAACCTGAACCCGATTCCACTCAGCTCAACAACAGAACAACAACAAAGTTCACTTGGCTTTGACTTAGCAGAAATTCAATATTAAAATCGGATATAAATTGTTCACAGAGCAGGAACAAATTTCCTCATCCCATCCGCATACACACACACACACAGGATCACAGAGGTACACAGATAGATACTTACACTGGGATTCAATTGTATTTGCGACATGTGCAGTTGTTTAAGTATGTGTAAGCCTGTTTATTCAAATGTATTGCATTTATTTCCGCAGTTGTTGCTGTTTCGCAATCGCTTTTAAAATATTCATGAGTATCAAATGTTTGATAGAGCGCCCAGCCCCATCCCCAGCCCCAGCCCCAGGCCCAATCCGAGCGATACATCAATGAAGGGATTTCGTGTATAGTAGGCCCTAAGCCGACTAACTGTCGAATTGGTTTTCTGTCTGGCTTTCTGCGTGCCACACACGCGCCGCCGCCCAGCTCCTTTCTCCCACACTTTGAAATGTTGAAAAATCGTTGAATCCATTTTAATATTTATACGATAAATTTGTATATGTCTATGGGCAATTAATCAATGCATTCATGAGGCCCTGCAGCAGGGCCAACACACTCGTATTGGCATCACGCATTCACGCATCACACATCCATCGGAGCCGTAACCCAGTTACGTGTCGGAATTTTGATTGATCATACTCGTATTTGGTGTTCGTGGGTTTTGTTACTGTCTGCTGTGCCTGTCCCCGTCGCTGGTTTCGCTCCATCTATGTATGTGAGCCGTGTCCTGTAATTAGCACACGCACACGTTGACCTTCTGACATGCTGCTGCCGCTGCCACTGCTGCTGCTGCCACTGCTGCTGCTGCTTGTAATTGCGTAATGAAAATTAATAGATTTATGACCACCATCATTCTCTGCCGGCATTAAAGCCAAGTCAATCCTCAGAGTGCGCTTTAAAAACGCGTTGAGAGAGCGAGGAAGAGAGATTGGCGGAAGGCTTTCCATTTTTGACAAGCGACGGCAATAAAAGCCAAACAAAGGCAAACAGACGACGCCATTGGGGGAACCCGTCACAGGACCCTTTTTTATTGCCCCGAAAAGTGTATGACAAATGCGTGGCAGTGGCAGTGGCATGGCCATGGGAGCAGTGACTATAGCAGTGGCATCACATCGCATCACATCGGTCGTAAAAGCTGCGAGACGCCTCCATTGTTAATCTCCACTCACGGCTATGCTTCTGTTTGGCTTTTGTTTTATTGTCGCACTTATTTTTATTTGCACATCAAGTGATGATGCCACACACACACAGAGCCGCAGCCAGAGGCAGAGGCAGTCAGGACTCCGGACAGAGGCGGGCTCTGGCTCTCAGCTTGATTAAATTATAAAAATTGTATTATGATGGAACAGGACAACAGAACGAGTGCAAGTACTGCTGTCCAAAAGCGATTTCGAATCGGCTTTGCAGCAGGCAACAGAAAAAAACATTCAGTTGGCAGAGATTCAATGGCTTCCCAGTCGTATCGAGGGCTCTTTGCTACGGAACCAGCTCCCTGTAGGGCAGCAGAGTGAAGTGAAGTTGGCCTGGCATTTGGGTCAGACTGCAGATGGTGCATGGCTCGGGCTGCAGCCTCACGCATAGTAGTAACTAGAATTTAATTTAAAACTTTTGCTCACACACAAATAAATGTGCCAGCTACAGTTCCAGGCCCTGGCTAAAGCCCAAGCCCAGGCTGTGTGTAGTCAGTGTTCTTCGTATCAAATTGTTTTGCAACTGGCATAATAACTCCCATAAAATCCAAATGAAAGACTGAAACACAAATTAAAATATCCTTACTGACCAAGCAGATGTCCAAGGGGAAGGTTGGCCTCTGTTGCCTGCTACAATTGATTAAAATGCTCTCAAATGGTTCACAAATAGAGTGGTGAAAGTGTTGCGGGGTGGGGTTGGGCATTTGTGGCCAGAGTATTCATCCTGCTGCAGTTGCCCCCTGCGGCTGTGGCTGTGTTAAAAGAGTGCAGTTCGCCTTTGTAGTGCACTGGGCATTGAGCGAGAGTTCTCCTGAGTTCTGGTTCAAAGGTGTTTCTGAAGTTGAGCAAGAATTCATCTGAGCAACCGCATTCCAATCTGCCTGAGTGCTTCCTTTGAGAGTCAGGCGAACGCACATCCTCCCTCACTCCCCTTCCGGGGACTGTGTAATTATTTCATCTAATTAATTTAACGTCGGATTGAAAGTTTTCTCACACACAAACACATCAAAGCAGTCGCACAGCCACGCCCCTAATTTGTGGCTGCTGCTGTTAAGGGCCTCGGCCCCGTGCTGAACGTTAATAAACCTGATGATCAGCTTAATAAACCAAGATTCGCCCTCGCATCGGGGGCTGAGTCAATTCCAGGCGCCGGTCAAGCCAAGCGGAAGCGGAAATTGTCTTCAGGCAGGAAGTGTTGCCCTCTTTTTTTTTCAGTATTTTTTCAAGCAGCTTAGCTGCTGTCGGCCAGAAATTGGATTTATCTGCTTCGTTAGTAAATTGGTTGTGATAGGCGCGACATCACGGACTGGTCAGCCAGCCAGCCAGCCAGCCGGCAGCCATCCAGCCATCCAGCCAGTCCGTTGGCCATTTAGCAGAGCCAACTTCATCCGACTGCAGAAACCAACTTCTGGGCTGCTTGCCAGACAACTGCAGGCGGACAGTGGTGGGTGGACAGTGGGTGACATCCAGGCCTGTCTGCCGCCCAGTGGGTGCCCAGTGCCAGAAAGCGAATTTGCTGGCATCCATCTGTTATATATGCAGCTCTTAAATTCCTCTATTTTCCCTACCAAACCATAGTCCTCTCACCCCAAGGTCGGTCTTCGTTTTAAGCAGCTTGGCTTGGCTCAAACCATATCCCCCCACACCCGGAGAAAGCAGCTGAAGAGCTGAAGCTGTTGCGAAATGATTTTTATGCGAATTTTATTATATTTTTGGCTGCGGATAGAGGCAAAGCTCGAGCTCCGTCCTCGCGGCTGCTTAAAGCTGCGGCTGCGGCTGCGACTGCGACTGCGACTGTCGGGGGAAATTGTTTCATTATTGACTTTCCGCCCCGCCGAAATAAATGCTTAAATAATCCCGAGGCGTTTCAATTTCAACAAAGTTGAAGTTTTCCCAACACCGAATACTCTTTGCTGGCGGTACATGCGAATGGCCTTGAGGCAGGGCATTGCCTGTCCAGCGCGCACAGCGCTGAAGGGCAGGCTGAACGCCTGGCAAGCTCAGCATTCAGCTGGCTTATTTTTTTTTTGATTACATTTTCCATTTGGTGTTTATAATTTGCGTAGCAAATTGAGCGACAGAAATGGTGACATTCATGCGCGCTACGCAACTAATTTGCGAGTCCAGCTGGGTCTATGGATGGGTCTGGGTATGGGCATGGGGATGGGGATGGGCTCATTTGGCCACGACCACGACGAGGATGATGATGATGATGAACTGCCCGCAGGCGTCTGATTTATGGGTCTCGGCTCCCACAACAGAACACAGCCCGGCCCAGCGTAGATGGATAGATGTAGAGAGCAGAAACCAAAGCAAAAACAGGCCATGTGGAGGGTCTGCGCCTGCCATTCAACTGCATGGATTAATGAGCCACAGCGGCGACCACATTGGGATTTTTGAAGCCTGATGCCGGAGCGAGGGCCAGCACCAGCACCGGCCGGCCGGGCCGGGCCAGGGCTCTGTGGATTATGTTGACTTTCTGCAGACAATGCTGCAGGAGCCGAAGCAAAAGGACAAGCTCTGACAGAGCAGGATGTGCCTCTCCTACCTAGGCCCCCCTCCCCACATTCGGTGGCACTGTCTGTGTGAGCTCTGGCCCCTCGACTGGTGGCAAAAATTAAATTATGACAGCAAATGAACAGCCTCGGGTGGGTAAGCAGCGCCAGCTTCAGTCCGGTCCGACGCTGCCCAGCATGGACCGGACTGGGCCCGGCCCGGCCCGGAACTGCCGAGCCGTTGGCGCACAGGCTAATAATGAAATACATGAATTTTTTAGACAATAATCGCTGCAGCTTAGCCAGGATTATAATAGGCGCATGAAGGCACAGGGAATACCAAAGCAGGTGGGAAAACGGTGAGGTGGAGGGTGAGGTGGAGATGGAGAAGGATGGGTAAGTCCATTCTCCATTGCGGTTGCTTTTCCTTTTGCGGTTGCACTTAAAGTTTCATTTGTGGCGGCTTAAAGGTTCATTCTAAATTCTCTGAATGAAGTAAAAAGTAAAGTAAAGTATTTGCTGGATTGAACATTTTCAATTATCCATCCCCCGGGAGTGCATTTTTAATTATCAATATTTGCCCTGGTAATTGTCTAATCAATTATTTTTGTTTATCCACATCGATGCAAAATCAGTTGGAAAAGATTCATAAATAAACATTGAATGCAATTAAATTGTTAAATGACTCACATTTAGCGAATGATTCATATTTGTCGAGCATCGAGAGCGTTGGGAGCATTGCGAAAGATTTACGACGTGCATAAATTGTTTGATTTCCCAATGGATTAATTGACTATTTTCGTCTGACCGAGCAGCAAGCAGCAGCCATCGCTTTGTGCTCCCAAGACAATTGTAATGAAAATTGAATTACCGTTTATCCCATTGCCTTAAAGGCACCTAAGGCCATGTTGAGTTTTCTCAAGCTGAGCTGACATTTGGATTAAGGACTATGTGAGTTTTTATTGTTCATTATATTTCGGTTGGAGATAGACATCGAAAAAACATCTCCTTTACTTTCCAGCCAGCTGAAAATATTGTGTTGTTGACTGCTCTAAAGCTCCTAAAATTTAATTAAACTTGTAACAAAATTATTTCGATATGCAAAGCAAGCCACGACTATGGAGCTGGCGATGAGGACGACAGCAGCAGCAGCAGCAGGAGCAGCGGCAGCGGCAGCAGCAGCATCATCCAGAACAAAAGCAGAAGCTAAAGCCAACACAGCATAGTTGGTAGCCAGCGTAGTAGAAAATTTGTGTAAAAAGCGTAAAATATTATTTGCAAATTTTTGCCTGGGAAAACTGTGAAAACTGTGTGAAACACAACTCAAACAAAAAACAAGAAAGTGGCCCGCCTCGTACTCGTCCTCGTCCTCATCCGGCGCATCTCTATGACAACAATTTGGTTTATTTTTTACAAAGGAGATTTTCATTTGGACATTTCTGGAATAGTTTCCGTTGGTTTTTATGGCATTATTATTTGCCAATATTTTTCACATTCACGTACACAATTTTCGGTTTCTGTGATTTTGGCTTTCAGGCTGCTGCCCTGCCTGAACCGTACTCAGTTTTATTTTTTGTGTTAGTTGCTGTTGATATATAAAATATATGCATAACGAGAACTGACTTTGGCATTTTGATATTTAATTGAATTTTTTGCCATGCCATCCGACCGTAGGGAAAAGTCAACTACGAAGGCAAACAAGCTGAATTTGAAACCATTCGGCGAATAGTACGTAATAGGAGAGGCGTATCCAATATCGGATTTATGATTTCTGATTTCTAGCACTCTTGACGCTTGATTGGATACAGCTCTTGCGAGCTTTTGCGAGCGAGCTGCACTGGCACTGAATCGTAACCAAATAATCAAATTTTATTCCCTGGGCCTCGAACTGCACCTCGAACTTGCTAATTGATATGCATGTATCGTATTTTCCAGAGTTTCCGTTTCAGTTGCAGTTGCAGGTCCACCCCATTAGGTATAGGCTACTCCGGCTGCTACAGCTGCTGCTGTTGCTGGCTGCTGCTGTTGTTGGCCTGCCGACATTTTTCCATTAATTGAAAATGCCAATAGCACAGCCAGCAGAACAATGAACCATCAAATTGCCAGCCAGCCATATTGTGTGCCCCCGGCAGTTGCCTCCGCCATCCACATTCCGCTGTTCATCCGCCGCCGCCCGTTCTGGCATTATGCCGCATGCATTGTATTATTTGTGGGCGCCCTGTCTAAATTTGCCATCCGCATAAATTATGAAAATACCACGTTTGCTGGCCTATTTCAATGACATTGCCATTGCCATTGCAGTCGCAGTTGCAGTTGCATTGTACGCCAGTGTTGGGAAAACTATTTTCTATTTCCCGCGCTGGGTTCAGTATTTTTGTTTGTTTTTTTTTTCTCTGGCACTACTGTTGTTGCATCATCAAATATTCCGCACTATTTACCACTGAGCGAACGCTCGTGTGGATGGCTCTGGCAAACCAAACAAATGTCAAAGCAGTTCCTATTTGCCCTTTTAGTTGGTAAATGCGGTTGGACCTGCCATTTTTGTTTGATATTAGAGAGAGTAAACTGAAAGATATTTTCAAAGAATTTTCAAATTCAAACTATTAAATAGTGGTAGTAATTTAATTCCGGTGCAAATATAAGAAATTCTTAGCACATTGCTAGCTGTGTGCTCTTTTTTTTTTGTTGGTATTCAACAAATCTCAGATATTTCTGTACAGAACAGTTTGACTTAAGCCAAAGCTCTCTGCTTGCTGCATAAGATTGCTTTAAAGATTGTTAGGGGAGCGGTGCGCAACTAGCTGTTAACCCTGCAATTCAATGTAATTCTTAAGCAATTTTTTGCTTTTGCCTTAAAGGTTTACTCGGGTGCAAGGAAGGCAAAAACTAATTTGGAAAATTGTTTTTAGCTGCTGTTGCTCAGCCGCTCAGACACGCTCAGGGTGTGCCTTTGCCTTTGCTGTAGCAGCCCGGGGCAAGTGAAAATTTGCAATCTAATAAAGAAATTACTTGAGACAGGATAGCCACCAAGGACGTCGCCTACACTAAATAAAATCTCAGACATTTTTTCCCTTCGTGCCTGTCGCTGTTGTTGTCGTGGTTGTTGGTGCGATGTCGCCAATGCTTCGGTTTTGGTTCGCCATTGTTGTAATGAGCTGAATATAAAGTGCGTGTGGAGGCACGAACCGGGCTGGAATCGAGGGAGTCCTAAATCGCTGTTTGCTCTTAGACATAACATGAATAATTTAAAAACAAAAGCGAAACGATTTGCGACGTGCGACACCCGAACGACTTCTAATACACTTTGGCAAGTGTGGTTGGGTGTGGTGCGGTGCGGTGTGGTGTGGTGTGGTGTCCTCTCATAAGCTGTGTCAACTGTGGTTGGGGTGTGGCAGTGGCTGTAATTGCAGATGTGGATGTGTGAAACCGGAAAAGGGACATTTAAGTCGAGCTAATAGCTGGAAACAATGGAGGGGGCGACACGCCACGCTGCCATTCAAGCATTCACTTTACCAATTTTCGCTTAATGCTGGACTATTTCGGGATACTAAGAGACAGCTGACTGTGGGCTGACTCCCTACGGTGGGCATGGGGAGCACACGTGCCACTTGCTGCAGGTTCAATAAATATGCTTTGATGGCAAAAATTGCCTATTCAATGTGGTAGTTTCTCCTGCTATTCTGGCAGATATATATATTCTGGCTGACTTATTCATGGGGGCCGCTACACGGTGCCATTACCATTGCTTTTATTGGATCTCCATTAAGCAAGAGCTCCATTGTGGCAGCCATAGTTCTGTGGAGGATAAAGCTCTCGACTTGGAAAACAACTTTCAGCTGGGAGTTCTTTTGTCTTGGCTTTATGCATCTCGCACAATCTGCGTGCCGTGCCGAGCAGTGCCGCACAGTGTGGCATCATTTAAGCCAACAATTAGCTGCGACTAGCTGCAGTTACACGCCCACTTGAGCGCGGGCTGTGAAAACGTTAGAAGGCGAAAGTAGACCAAGTACCGCTCAGTTTTGTCAATGCTTTGTTGCTGGCTTTGTTTTGTTGCTGGTGTTGTTTGTGTGCGTCGCATTGTGGGAGAACTTTAATTACGAAAACATTTTCAAAAGTTTTTCATAAATTTCTCGCACTTAACCGCAACTACATAACGCAAACAAAAGTTTCAAGTAAAAGTCTCTGTGTATGTGTGTGTGCTACTTATACTACTTATTTTTGTGAGGACTGTTGGTGTTGCTTTTGTTGCACTTGCAGCAGCAGCATCAAACTTTAGCTGCGATAGCAACAGCAGCATCGCCCATCAATAAAACGAAAATTGCTGCCAAATGGCGCACAGTTGTCGCAAGAACTGAAAGGCGTTCGACTCACTGTGAGGGGGCGTGGCTGGGCGGCTGCTGCTTCTGGTGCTGCTGCTGTTGCAGTGAAAACAATCGAAATTATAGCAAACAAGCGCGTAAACTTTTCGCTTTCATGGTCGAGTGTATATTTTTTGTTGTTGTTACTGTGTGCCACTGGGTGCGTGTGTATCGGTCTATAGGTTTGGGTGTGTGTCTGTGCGGCTTGTAGTTTTATTTCTGTTGTTGTTGTTGATGATGCTGCGGCGGCTGTGTGCTGCTGATGCGCGGGCTGCAGACACACATTAAAATGGCCGACAAAAAGCACCGCCAACTGCCAACCTAATGCCAATGCAGAGACACAGACACACACACACACACACACACTTGCACCCAAAAAGCTATCGGTAATCGCCATTGTTTGCATGTGTGCTGGTTTGTTCACAGCTTTTTATGTTCACGGCTCTCTCACGCTCTTTCTCCGGTTTCTCCCGCGTTTTTCATACTCTTGCGGAAGATACTTTGATTTTAATCAGATTTTTGCAATTAACAAAAAAAGAAAGGTTTTTTCTTAGTGCTTCTCGGTAGTCAAGAGAACAGTATGTTTAATGCATGGCTCTTATATTTGGAAATAAATAAATAAAACATTTAAAAAAGTAATTTATAATGCTAAAATAATGGAACTTATCTGCTAGGGTATCTAAAGAGTCGACACCCAAGGTGAGCTGTGATTTCTGGTTATTGTTTGCCGCCCGCTTTTTTATTGCGGCTCTTGATGACGAGCGAACTGCGAACTCATTTGCGTGCACATTTTCGTGGCATACTTTTTGGGGCCGCGCTGGAAATGGAAATTCCGGAATGGTGCACCGTGGCCGTGGTGGGAGAGATGATGGTCATGAAAAAATATGTGTCAACAAAAGTTTCGTTTTGCAAATGTTTCTGTTCCCACTGTTCTAGTGCCCCGATGCCCATGCTGCTCTCTGGCCGAATCTAATGGTTCTGCGGGGACCGTGACCCGACACCGACAAACCGGACTGCAATTAGAGAGTCGACTCGACTCGAGTGGAGTGGAGGCTGTGTCAGAGCAACCCTTTTACGGTATGGCTTGTTCTCTCTCACTTGAAATTTTGTGGAACCGTGTGGAACTAGCTATGCTGCCATAATTAAATGTAAATTATCGCCATGTGTACAAAACTGTTTTCATGTTTACTTATTTATTTGTCAGTTAATTAGTTCGGGCTCGGCTCGGCTCAGCTCTCCCTCTCTCTCTCTCTCTCTCTGTCTCTCTATATCATTCTCAGTGTGTGTGAGTTCTTCTCAGGGCCTGTACCCCCCTTACTGCCTCCTTTCTGAAATCCAGTTTGGTGTCTGTTTTTCCGGGACTTTTCCTGTTCAGTGTTCAGTAAAAACCACGTACAAGAAATGTAATTATTTTCATTACATCAACAAACACACCCGATATAAATGTACACCCAAGTAACAACAATGCCAAAAGAAGAAAAAAACAAAACAACAAAAAAGAACACCAAAACGTAAAAAGAGAAGAGAAAACATGGCAGCCAAAACCACAGCGTCGGCATTTCCAATAGAACGGGACAACAATGGGTAGGAGCAGGGAGATAGAGAGTGAGAGAGATATAAGTATGTATGTGTGCTCTTTTGTTTATTTTTGACATTGACGTCCCTCATTAATGTAAACGACGTCGACGGGGCATAAAAAGGCGACCTTCTGTAATTATAATTAATACGAAAAGAACATGAGCCCCACACATACAATACACATGTTTATACGCGTACTCTTACTCGCACACAACTTCCTCTGTCAATCTGGCCCATTTGACCCGAAACCAATACAAGAAAACTCAGAGAGTGGGAGTCGTTCCGAGAACAGCTTACAAATTGCGTCTTTGTGGCATTAAAAATTCCATTAGCTGCAAACTGCCCGCGTTAATTAGTGCCGCAAAACCACGAATAGATAATTTGATTTCCTCTTCAAGGGGAGTGCCGCACATGTACCCTTTCTCCGAGAGGGTTAATTTTCCTTTCATTTGAATTATGCTCAACCCAAACTCAAACTCAAACTTACCAAAGATCCGTCCTGCCCGGGTGGCCGTCGTCAGTAGCAGCACAAAGCCATAAATGATGAGCCCTCGCTGATGCTTGGATTTGGCCGATATGCGCAGCGTCATTTTGTTAGCTTTATTTTTGTTGGTTTTTGGTTTTTAGAATTCAGTATTTTTATTTTGTTTTATTTCTTTTACGATCTAAAGCGATTTCTGCGGTGGTTTGCGTTACGTTTGTTTTTATTTTTATTTTTTAGATTTTGGTTTTCTCTGATTTGTTTCTCGCCCCCCGCCGGCAATTAAAATTTGTATTCACTTGTTGGTGTGTGTTTTTCGGTGCCAATTAACCTATGTTTGTGTTATAAGCTGTTGCTTTTTCTGTTGAGTTTTTGTAGTTGTTTCGGCGGATTTTGCCTTTAGGTGATCATTTTGAACGAGCTGCAAATATGAATAAAAACAGGAAAATTGTATTACACTTCAATTCTCGGAGGGGAGCAGCAATACTGCAAAAAATATTGTAATTGATTTCGTGGCGTTTGCTTTTAGTTTGAATCAAAATAAATTTCTTGTTTATCCCTAATCTTATTAATAATTTGATTGATATTGATATTGCCAGTAATAAATCGAATATCCGTTCTTCTTAGATTAAATCCCTTTGGTTAGCATATCTCTTATATATGTACAAGCCCATATATTATTCCATTTCTTTTTTTTTTGCAAATCCCTTTTACTATCTCCTAAAGTTTCACTTTTGTGTCCCTTTCATTTCAGCTCTGCGGCTGCGAAATTAACTAAAGATGTCAGTCCCGACCAGCGGGGAAGCATAAACACCACACACACACACGCACAGAAGCGCACACAGAGAGACGGAGATACACAGGCACACCCATGTAAGGGTTAAAGTTTATATGCTGAGAATGAATTTGGCATTTTTATAACAACACAGCGGCGGCAGGGCACACACTCGGAAGTCTGACAACATAAAATGGAGTGAAATCTCTGCTCGGCTGGTGGTGCACTGTGCACAGTCAACTAATGTGGCCAACGGGTGCATCTGGGGGGTGCAGAGTGCAGTGTGGGGATGGGGCATAAAAGTGGGGTATAAAAGTGAAATGCAACAGCAGCATGAACCGCAGCAGCAGCAGCAGGCAGCGGAGGGGTGTGGGTGGGGTGGCGCTTTGGTGCACATTTAATGCGGCAACAGTTACAACATGTGGCAGTAAATGGCGATTGTTGTTGGCCAAACAACTTGGCTTTTGACTATAAAAACTGCAAGGGAAGTTGGATTTGGAGTTGGAGCTGGAGCTGGAGGAGCAACCGGAGCCGGAGCACGCCTTAAAGTTGCCCCGCACCAATCCATACACATGTGTACACCAGGGGATCCGTCTGTGGGATGGTAGGGACCTGAAGGTGGCTTCAACTTTGGCAACAACGAAACCCGCCGCACATTGCACATGACGTAAATGTTGTGGTTGCTTTTAAAAACTTTGTTTTAATGTGTTTGCTGCAGGCTGCAAGTTTATTTTTTTTTTGCTCTCCCACCCACCTCTGCAAAGCCCCTGCGCCCAGCCCGGTCGCCGCCCCCATTATTCCGCTCCCCACTGTCATTGTGTTGACGTTAAAATTTAAAGTTCAAATTTGTAACTTCCCCTGAAAGTTGCAATGAAAACAAAAATGTTGCAGACAGCATATCGTTTGGTCCTTAGGCACACATGGCACACATGATAACAGCTAATGTCTCATTTGTTCTTGCCTCTGCTCCAGAGATTGTTTTTACAGTTTTAATTTAAGAGCAGAGCAGGCCTTTAGCTCTCTCTCTCTGTTTATGTGTATCTGAAGAATAAATCATTAATTTTCTGTAATGAATTAATTATACCCATACAAATATAAATGGTAGGGAATGTTTTTGTTAGTCAACAGAATTACAATTCCAGCTGCAACAATTCCATTTTCAATTGCCAGAATCATTCATAAATCTGAGCTGGTGATTTATTCTCGACGAAATGCTCCGCTTAAGCGGCTTTCTTATTAGCTTTCAGCGCGTGTCTCTTTCTTTTTTCTCCCACCTGGCTGTTTAATATCGTTTGCTTAAACTCCCGCTCTGCCAGCTTGGGGGATTTTATTTCTCGTTAAATAAAAGCATCTGGTCAGACAGACACCTACAGCAGCCAGAGCATACATTGTCTTTTGGGATATTATTGCATTGTGTATTTTAACAAGCAGTTTTAATGCAACTTTTACTCGCCCTCGCTCTCCCTCTCACTCTTTCACTCTGTTTCTGTGTTCGTCTCTTTCTGACTGACTCTTTTAGCAAACAAAAAATGAATGAATAAAGAAAAACAAGCAAAATATTATGACTGCTGCTGGTAATTGAAGTTATTTTCCATATTACAAACCCTGGGATTTTACGTGTGCAAAAACACGTTGACTTTTTCCCTGTCGACACACTGCAGTGTGGCCATGGCCGGCCATGTGTGCCTGTATGTCTGTCTGTCTGTACGCCTTTATGCCTGTGTGTGGGTGTGTGTATCTCTGTGTTGGCAGAAGCACAAAAACTGAGTTTGTGTAAATAAGTTTTCCCAGAGAATGTGGCTGTTGTCTGGTCTCGGCACTGCCCAGAAAACAACATTTTCACAGTAAACAAACAAAAAAACAGACAAACACAAAGCACAAGAAAATAAATACAAAAATCTAGAGAATATTCTAAAAGTTTAATTTCGGGTTTTCGCCAGGAAAATGTTGATCCTCTGGGTATACTACTTTTAAGTGGACGAAAATGCTGTACTAATTCAGCTAAATTTTATAGCTTTTGATGTACAGGTAACCACCGTAATTAGACGCTACTTTGAGGCTCCTGTAATACTTTTCAGTTGTTCCAATCCAAGTGAAGACATTGGCCAGCGAAGCCCGTTAATAGCCGCAGCTAGACGACCTCAAATAGCCAACGCCTTACTCTAAGCACCTTAACGACAATTGCCCCCAGGTTCTGGCTTCTTTTCCCCCCATCGAACACCGGCAAAAGCTCCGGTACCAGTCCGTCAGCATGACCACTCAACAAGTTCCCTAACTCGTTCCAGTACTCGACACGGCACTGCACGGCACGGCCCTCAATGACCAGTTGTCCAGTCCAGTGCAAAGGGGCGACGAGTGCCGTGCCGTGCCGTGCCGTGGGCAATTAAAGTGCCTTCGCAGTGCAGCAGCATTTTCTCAATGTTTCACATAATTCCGACTGCGTTTCACCCATCCGTTCTTTGGCCTGGCTCGTTATTTTCTGTTTTACTCTGCTCTTCCATGTTCCGGCCACTTCCATTAGTCGTTCATAGACAGTTGCGAGCCGCTTTTATGCCCGAATGCCCGACACGGGCCATGGGAGCGAACGTTAAGTAGCTAAATGTCAGTAGCCGATTTGCAGTTATGACAACACCCACAGTAGTCGTCGCCCCATTCGGGGGTGAAACTTTAAATTAAACCAGCGTGCCAGCAGAAGCTCAGAGAAATATAACTATTTCATGAGCAAAGAGAGGGGCAGCTTTAAGTGCCGGAACTATAGATACCCTGGCAGATTCAATGTTTCCATATCAACAATTTAAATCTGGGCACACCTTTTATAGAAACATACGAATGGATCCATTGATGACAGCACAAAAATATTTCCCTCATTGAGTGTCAAACTTCTGACAAAAAAATGAGAGTAACCCCAGCAAGGGTATACAAATAGGGCACTGCATTTTGCATGAGGCATGAAGAGGAACAAGCAGCACGGGAATCATACAAAATATGCAAAGGACAGCAGAAGAAACAGCAGAACAGCAGCAAAGCAGAACAGAATCACGGGAACAGCAGGAACAGCAAGCAGGAACAGAAGTTTGTAATTTACAACTTATTTACGTAGAAATAAAAAATGAATTAAGACAACGAACGAGCAACCATGACAGCTGCCCCCACAAGGCCTGCCCACCCGCATCTGTTGGCACGGCACGGCAAAGGCAAGGGTACAGAGAACAGGGAACAGGTACAGGTAAATGCATAAATAAATAACGCAAAGGTCTAACAGAAAACACAGAGAAAGAGTGGAGCGAAATGAGCGAAGTTCGTAAATGTGGAATTATAATTAAATGCTTTGAAATGAAAGAAATGCAGTCAAATAGAAGCCTCGACTTTCAGCTTGGCTAATTAGCAGAGCCAAAGGTGTTGGAATGTCCTTGCCGCTCCTGAGACCCTGAGCGAGAATTATTATTAGCCAAGGACTGCTTATATTTTCTTTTTGTGATCTAATCAACTCTTTTTGAGCTGGAACTGGAACACACTTTATTAAGTTTTAAAATTCACAGAAAATAAATGCATTCCACTGTATGCAATCTGCTGCTACTCTGCTGTCAGCAGCCTGTCACCGGCAGACACACACAGCAGAAACAAACTGAATGCTCTATAAATGGAAGAAAAACAACAACCACGTGTCAAGTGAGTGCATGGGCATGTCTCTATATTTGTCCCGCTGTCTCCACGCCACTCTCCACTGGCAACTATGGATGGAGGGATTATAATGCCAGACGGTGCACAAAGCAGCGAAATAACAAACACGGGCATAACAACGGGCTCCATCTGCAACAACTTAAGTGCAACTGCAGTCGCAGTTGGTGCAGCTTGCCGTGTGTGTGGCACCAACACTTGAGAGATGTGGAGAGAGCGCCGAGCGCCAACAATGGCTTTGTGGCAACGACAACAACGTCAAGTGGCATGGCTAGTGCCATGAAAGCACAATTGAATCTATGAAAATATTACACACTTTTCTTTGGAGCGATTTATGTGGCATGCCCCACACACCATGCACCCTCCGAATGGACGCCTAATCATTTTGGGACAAGCAACTAATTTGGTTTGTTTTTAGGGGCAGAGAAAAAGTAGAGTGTGTGTGTGGCAGGATCACAAGAGTCACTGTGCACCGCTTACAATGAATTTATTTTATTATTTGCTGATGTTTGCAATTTGGGCACGTGCCGCAAATTTTCAAATAGTTCTGCAAGCCAACACCGGACGTGGCACACACATCCTGGAGGAGAGGAGCGCCGGAATGCTGCCAAAGGTTGAGCAAACAAACACTTACAAATACACTCGCACTTGCACACACACACACAAACACACTCATAGAGTGTGAGTTGGGGTTGGGGGGCGGCAAGGCTGCCTGCCTTTTTGAACCATTTTTCCGCTTCGCTGCGTTTGTTGACAAACATTTTTGAGTAGGGCAAGCATAATGCCACGTAAAATACTCTTTAGGAAAAATAAAATAAAGTTAAGTTCCCTTCGCCGTTCCCCTGCCCATGGACATGCCCCTGTCCAGGCAGCGGCAACACCCACTGGAATCAGCGCAAATTTAGTGGCAAAGTAAATAAATTTATTTTAGTTTTTCCCTCTGCCTGGGCCCTTTGATTGCCCATTGCCCATTGCCATTGTTGTTGGCCTCCATTTGGTGCCCCGAAATAGCCCCGACGAAATGTCTTAAGTCGCTGGCTGCCTTTTATTGCCGTTGCCCCCCCAAACAAATGGCAGCTGGCAGTACGAGTGCGACCATGTATGTGCCAGAGGAGAGTCCTCTGGCGAAAAGAATCGAGAGTGAAATTAAGAAAAATGGCGCAAAAGGGTCCACAGAGCTTAGTGTTTGTTAAATGGCACATACAGTCGATCGACAACCCTTTTTGCTGGCCCACGGAGACTGAGTATTTGTGTGCTTAACAATAATGTTGGCTATTAGCGGCAGGGCCATGACCGAGTACCGGGGTCAGCAATTTGAAAACTTTTTCAAGCAGCCTTCGAGCCGAAATGCCAAACCGATTTCTGGCTGCTCCAAAAAGCCGACAAACCAACCGCCAACCGACACTCACTAATTAAACTAATTAACCGAGATGGCAAAAGGGATAAGTTCCGCCTAAGTGCGTATAGTCGATGTCTTGGCCATATTCTTGGCTAGCTCCTAACCCTCCAGCTATTTCCGAGTCCTGTTCGCCCTCACAGACACAAATTGAAAGCGAAAAGGCTCCTTTCCAAAGTGGGTCAGACGAGGTGGAAAGGAAAAAGTTGCGCCGCTCCCTTTTTGGCATAAGCAGAATCCAAATCGGGATCCCAAAATGCAAAATATGCTTTGGTGTGGGCTGAGGCGGGGGCTGGGGCTGGGCCAAACGCATTTTCGTTGGCCGAGCAGCAGCAGAGTGCAGGGCGTACGAGCTCGGAATTTTATTTCACAGCTCCAACCGACCACAGCCCGCACACGATTATTAAGCATTTAGGAGCAGCGCTAGGAGGAGGAGCAAGGACTGGAGCAAATTTCATCCTGAACGTGGCTGAGCTGGAAATGAGCTTGAAGCTGCCCAATTTGCATGCAGGCGGCGAGTGCCCCGTTAAATGTGGCACGCTCTGACCGGAGGCTCCGGAGTGGAGCCAGGCTTATGGATCAATCGGAAATACCCTCCCATTTCCATCTGGCATAGGCGCACCTTTTGCTGTGTGATTACTTAAAAGAGCAGGCCCCTCTGTTGGCTCCTCGGGAGCCGTGCAGATAACGATGACAATACGGATGATGATTCCACGGACGATGTTCGCACACAACACAAACGAAAACTAATCGCGGATTTCACTGAATGCTTCATCATTTCAAAATTTAATCTGCTTATTGGCGGACTTCTTACACGCGGCGGCAGTACTACAGATATCATTTATGGTATCATTCACATTGGACACTTGGCCCGAGGGCCGTTTGATTGGATGGCTTCGGCACTTGGCTCTGCCAGTTTGGCCGGCTTTGGGCCACACGGATTCAATGGCTGAACGCTTTAGCGTCCTGGATGCCCACACACGCGACGCGAACGCACGAAGCCCGGCAGCGGCAGCGGCAGCAGCAGACACATCCTTACGGGCGCACAACAAAAACGAAACTGAAGCGCGTTCGTTTTTTGCACAAATAAATTCTCAGCTCGTCGTGGCAGTGGCAGTGGCAGATAGCGACAGCGCGGCTGTGTGGCTGTGTGGCAGGCCAGACCAGACCGTTAGCTGTTCGCTTGCCTCGTGCCTGGCGTTCGGGTAGCAGCGTCTGCCTTCGTCTCTCGATTCCGTTGCATAGATTTGAGCGCGGGTGGACGTTACGTTTCGTTTCGTTTCATTCGTTTGTCCTGCCCGAAGGCACACAGAAAAGCACAAGGCAAGAGAGCAGAGAGCTTGGCTTCCCTTGCGCTCTCCTGTACCACTTTCAACTCCGAAACTCACCTCAATTCCGAATGGAGCGGGCCTTATCAGGGAGCGCGACATGATAAGAGCAGAGCGCTCGGCACGACCTACGCAACGCGTTCAGGGGAGCAGAGAAGAGCAGTTTTGTGGGTCGTTTGGGAAACGAAATTGGCACCAGAGCTGGTGAATGCTGCTGTTGCTGAATGATTGGGAGAAGTCTATGTGTCTATGTGGAAAATGGAATGTTTGTGTTGACTCCTCAAACTACTCTTATCTACCTTTAAGGTTCATAATTAATGATTTTTTGAGAATTGTTTTTGAACGATTTTCGTGAAAATTTTATTGACAAACAAGCTTCTTAACCAGCTCAAAGAAAACCGTGTGGCTGCATCGTTTAACACTAAATCAGCAAGTCAAATCGTGTTAAGGACGAGAAACAACAAGGCAAAACCATATTTAAAATTATGTTATTACTATGTTTGGTATGGTAAGTAACATACAGTAAATTCGAAATAGTGTTAAGATGGCGGAACAATGAGGGGAACAGTTTTAATGGACTGTTCAAGTCTTGCAGCTGTTAACGATGTACACTCTGGATTGAGCATTTAGTAGACATTCAGTGAAGCCATAACAGACACTCTTACATGGAGGGTAAAAATGTTTTCGAAATCATGTTGGGCTGTTTTCGAAGTCCTGTTGCGGACTAACAGCAGTAAGGTCCGATTCGAGTTCTGTTGCAAACAGGACTAACTACCCCTACACAACCAGCCCCCAGTGTACAGTCAAATGTTATAAAAAGTTCCTATGTTATCATGCCAGTGTTAAAATTTCGAATCAAGTGGCAGGGAATCAAGTTCGAAGTTCGAATTTCGAGCTCCTGCGAATGTAACTACTTACATTGGGGTAAAATGTTAAACTTCCTTCGATTACAGTACAATGCTATGTTTATGCACAAGGACGCGGTAAAACCTCAAAAGAAATTCGAGATAACATATGTTAAGGCTCTAGAAATACTTTCATTGGGGTGGACTGTTAAGCAGCCTCTGTCAGGACACTGACTCTGCTCTGACTCTGTTTTGGTTTACATACATAGCGGACTGTATAGGAAATTCGTGTTTGGCCTTGGATTTTAAGCGAAAAAACCATAACGTAACATATAAGCAACTACATATATTAAACGTTCTGAAAAATAACAAAATATATAACATCATATTTATATAAATATTAAATAAGAGGTACTATGCTTGTTTCTTTCTTGCTTTGATTTTAATTGAATATGTTAGCGCAGCAATGTTATTTTATATTCGTAGATATTATACATTAACAGCCTGAAACAATGAAATAACAGAATGTACAGCTAGGATAACAGCTTGGAGCAATGCTTCTGTATGTTAACATTTTCAAAGATGTTACATTAAAATAAACTGTACAGCGGCCAGTCAAAATTCTTTAACAGCTAGGAAAAATAGAATTTATCAAAAAATATAACATTTGTTGCTACAGAGAATATATTACAGCTGTAACGTTCTAACGGTTCTGTTACACTCACGCTGCCAAAAACACAAAACGTTGTGTTCTTCCTTGTATACCTCCTGCCCCTAGCCAATGGCCACGCCCCGAAGACAACTGCCCACAATTTAATCGCAATAAACGGCGGAATAAATGCAATGCCAAATTTATTTGAGCACACCCACCAACAGGGCAATCGAAGGGCGCATCCGCAACCCGCCGCAACCGCATCCCGGTCGAAAGTCGATCAGAAGTCACCCCCCGGAAGTCAGGACTGCAATCGTGTTCGCAGTCCTGTTAATCGCAGGCTCTTCATGTTGCTGTCGCTGTCAACGCCTCAACGCAGGAAGGACAGACAACAGAAGCCACCCCTAAACGCAACCAGCGACGATTTATAACCAATTTTAAATTGCAAAAAATTGCACTAGTGATAAGGGAGCAGGGAGCAGCGGCAGGGGCAGTGGCCGGGACAGTCATCAGGCGAAACCGAAACTAATTCGCAACAAGCGCAATAAAAATTATGAACAATAGCGGAAATTAGCCATGGCAGAGGGGAGGATCCGCAGCGGTTATGCCATTGACAGCGTAACGAAATGTTAACCAATGCATGACGAATGCCAGCGGCGTCAGCCTGAGAAGGAGCACAAAGAGCAGCAGGAACAGGACCAGGATCAGGACCAGGAATTGGAGATGACATTGGGGGATAACACTTTCGCTGCGAGCGGAAGCGCCATGACCATGCCCCCAGTACCACTGCGGGGGTGCTGAGTTCAGGGCCCCTGGCAAATACAAACTTTAATTAGCAACTTTTTCGATTCTATTTTATTTTATTTCTTGTGTGTCGTTGGGGTCGTTGAGTGGCTGGGCTGCCTTCTGCTGCTGCTGCTGCTGCTGCAGCTTCTGGCGTTGCACCTTTTTGCCTGCGGGGCACATGTTCGTGGTAAGCTGATGCCGCTCCGTGTCTCTCGCTCTGCATCTATGTGTGTGTGTGTGTGAAAAAGTTGCTGTAGAATGAGCTAGGATATAGTACGTTCCTGCTGCTGCTATTGCTGCTACTCTGCTGCTTCCAGGGCGAATGACACTTGACAGTGATTTATGGCCGGGGCCACTGATAACCCGCCAAAGCTTGCTTGGCAAGTGCAAATCCAGGGCCACCGCCACCGCCAACGCCACCCCATTGCCCTGATTGTCCAACCCACCCCCCGAGCACATTGATGCGATGGCACTCTTTGTTACGAATTTGTTGAGTTTCCTTTGGCCTGTGAAATATTTTCCATGCCGCAAATGCTGCAATTTTGAGCCCGGAACGCTCACATGTGCAATCATTTTTTATCGCAAATCTCTCTCTCGGTCGCTTCTTATATCAAAACTAAGCGGCTGTTTCGAATCGCTGTCATGTGGTGAGGTCCTGGCCCTGCCCCTGCCCAGCGGGGTGTTAAATTGCTGCCTGTGCCTCTGCCCCTGCCTGCCTCTATTTCAGCGTCATTCAACGCCATTAACCTTCTGTCAATTTCAATAAGTCAGCTGCAGAAAAAAAACAAAAACCATTCATGGAAATCTGCTGCAATTGCTGCAGAACCAACGGCACATTAGGGCAGCCAGATTCGGACAGACGGATGAGTCCAGATAAAACCGCCTCCGTTCAGCATCTAATACAATATTGATAAGCGCCGAAACTGAAACACTGACCAAGCGGAGAGACAGATAAATTTTGGCCTGACAGCCCGGACATGTGTGTCGAGCCACTAGGGAAATGCTAAGAGATCTCTTTCAAAGTTATTATAAGAGTGGAAAATGCAGTTGAAATTATGTGTAAGATTCGAGGCAATGCAAGCAGTAGCCAAACCTAGAGAGAAAATGCAAGAGCAGTGCCCAGTGCCAATCGATCGGTCTGCTAAAAACTGCACAATTTTGCTGTATTTTTATCACAGGCTGGCGTCGTGGACACACACCTTTGCTGACCGCATTCCCCTGGCGGACATACGGACCGTTCGTTTGGTGGCTGCGCTTGTTGCCATTTCCGCTTCCGTTTGCCGCTGTCGTCGTTGTCATGTCTACTTGTCCTACGTGTCCCGTGTCCTGTGTGTCCCGTGTCCTGTGTGTCCCGTGTCCTGTGTGTCCTGCGTGTCCTATATCCCCTGTCCCGTGTCCTGTTTTCCTTGCTGTTGCCGTGTTGCACATAAATCGTTTAAAATAAAGTGATAATTGCATTTGTGTTTCAACTGTCAAAGTGACGTCAGTCCATGGGACTTCTGTGGCCATACCAAATGCTTTTCTGTATCTGTGACTGTGTGTCAATGTGTGTGTGTGCATGCTTTAAAGTGTTTCTGTGTGTGTGTGTGTGTGGCTTAACAGGCACAGCCTGGCATTGCCTGGCACTTGCGCGACATTTTATGAATGCCGCCGTATGAATAATTGCGATAGCAGCCAATTTGAATGGTTCCCATCCTCATACCCATTCCATTCACCCAATCACCCTTACGAGTGGTAGAGTACCCTCTGATGCAACCTTTTCGGGGGTTGTTTCTGCATCTGTGTGCGTCTGTTTGTATGTTTTAATTTCAGTGTCACTGTGAAGTGGATTAAAGTATTTCCATCGGCTTACAACCTAAAATGAGTGCAACCCCTCGATCAGGGCCCGCCCAGAGTGTTGCACTCCAGGCACAGGCACCCATCTGGCTGTTGCAGAGTCAACAGACGCACTTTATCATGAATATACTTATATACTGTGTGTCCCGTGTATCTGCAGATATTTCTACCTAGGCCAGGACACAGAGAGAGCGAGAGATCCAGTGGCAGTGGCAGCTCTGATTAATACGCGACACCCCGTTGGCTTGGCGTGTGAATCGGCCAAGTGTTCCTCCGTACCCTACCCCCACCGCCCCACCCCCTCTCTCTCATACCCTCGCTCCGCGACCGAATTGAATTGTTCAGCAAATAGCATTAATATTTATATTGTTTTTTACGAGTATCCCGCGGCAAGGGGTGCACTGCGTCGCGACGTCAATTGCGGCGCTAAGTGCCACAGCAAACAAAGGCGAGATTGAATGCAAATGTTGCAAGAAGCGAACCGCCGCATGTGGCAAATTAGGTTTCCTTTGATGCACAAGCATGCCTCAAAATGGAGAAAAATTTAATGAAAATTATACCAAAAAAAAAGCAAAAGAGAAAATGGAAAAGGAAAAGAAATACAAACAAATTCACTTAAGTCGTTTACAGGATTAATATTATTTTTACTTGGCCTTGCCACGCCCCCTCGTTTGACCTGCATTCGCTGTGGGTACCCCCGCACCCTTCCTTGGGGTTCAAGCGACATGAACTTTGCGTGTTTGCTCGCTGTCGATGACGAAAAAAAGCAGCAACAAAAAGAAAGCAACGTGTCCATTTGATGAATGACGTTTATTAAGCAAACAATTTGAAGCTATTTGCAGCCTAATTGAGCCCCATGCATCAAACGCGTTGTGGCAGTTAAATGGCTTATTAATATTTAAAAGATATTTAAAACGGGAACCAAAGAAAAACACAAAAACTCTAGCACGGAATGCCAAAGTGAGCGGGGAAAGCAACTCATTTGCCTAATTCGGAGGGCAGTCAATTTTAATGGACATGAGACCTTTGCATGACCAGACGAGGCAGCAGCAGAAGGGCAATCAAAGTGAAGTAAAGCTGCTAGAAACATGGGGAATAACTGCAGTGGGGCAGGCTTTCAAGTGGAAATGAGTTTTGCATGCAACACGCGCGACGTCCATCGGGATTGAGTGGCGGCGGGGGGTGAACGGTCAGAGCAGAGTGCCTTGGAGACTGCCTTTGCCATTAATTATGAGCGCGCAGTGAATGCGGCGGGTATTTCGTTGCATTTATGGTCGGAAGTGTAGTTGTGGTCGGGCTTCAGGCATTTCAGCTATGTGAACTAACTCGATTAGACACATACTCATGTGCTTAGTGATTAGAGTTGTGCGAGAGATGGTTACACCACTCTCCAATAGAGTGGGATAATGGCATACATTTCTCATTATTATTCTCAGTTGGGTCTTTGCAGTAACAATGGGATAGCTACGACAGCTAAGCGATTCGAACGATGGCAGCTCTCTGATATTCCCTGCAATGAATGAATTTCATTATGGAATGAGCACTGCCAAACTTCCATTGTCATTGCCCAACACTGACAGATCAGGCAACACCTTGATTTTCGTTTGCCATTCGTAGTTTCATTTGCATAATAGTTCCCTGCCACTTGACTGTTGCCAAACAATTTACAACTTTCTCTAGAGCTCGGCTCTGCCATTCAGCACTCCACTCCACTGCCCCTGCCCCTGCCTCTGCACCCCCATCATCATTTGCACATTTTTTGGTTTGGCAAACTCTTAAAAAATTAAATAAAATATGCATTACGTTGAAAAAGTTTAACCAAAAGTGCCACACTGCTGCTGCTGCAAAAAAAAGAACTCATTCCAATGGAGCTCATGCCACAAGCCCCTGCCACACACACACACACACTCATGCTGAGTGGGTGGGCGGTTGGTAAAACTATCAACTGTAGTTACAATAAATACATATGTATGCAGGACTGTCGGCAGCGACGCTGGCATTATAGAAATCCCGTTAAACCCACTTAATTCAATAAAACACCTTTCACACACTTTGCGCCAAAGCCGACAACAAACTATAACGCTACGATGTATATAGCTGTGTGTGTGTGTGTTCTGTATGTGTGTGTGTTGTATAAGCGAATGGCGGTGCTTGAGAGCGTGCGCCAAAAGCTACTTCATGGCGGCAATTTACGTTTAAAGTTGCTTAAAGTTGCTAACGACAAAAGTTATAATTGCATAACGTGTGTGGGTGTACACACACACACACACTCAGAGTGGCTCTTAGTATTCACACCGACACACAGTTACGTGCACATACACACACATACATAGGTAGTTGCAACTAAAATGCCTCTCTGCTCGCTGCTTCCTTCGCTAAAGTCGCAGGCGAGGCAGCATATGGCAGCCGGAAATGAAACGTAAATCAAATAAGTAAGAAGCGCAAATGCGCACACTCACACACACACGCACACGCAGATCCCATACAGATAAATACAGGACCAGGAGCTGCCCCCTGTGAGGGGGGAGCCCAAGTGTATTGTCATTAGCGACAAGAGAGCGCCATAGTAGCATTGAATCTGAGACTCTCCTTTCGCAAATTGAAAAGTTTTTGAAGTGCATTTTTCATGAAAGTGGCAGCACTCATTCATTGTACAGTTCGAGCGATTCGAAAGGCAAGCAGGAAGCATTCGTGTCGTAGAAGGAGCTGATGCACGGTGGGTGGTGGTGGGGGTTGGCAGTCGAGGAGGAAATTGTTCATATTATAAAATAAAAGCGGAAAGTGTTGCCGAGCAAGAGCAGGGCAATGACGGCGAAGGCAACTACACGCCCAGCGACGCATGTCCTGCGCTGTGCTGGTGCTGGTGCCCTACCGCGCTCTGTGTGCTCACCCCCCGCCCGCCTGTCTTTCCCACCCACTGTCAGTCAGGCCGAGGAAAACGCTTCGAAAAAAATGTCAACGGCAGCACAGTGGGCGTGTCTGGGTCGTTGCTTTTCTCCATTTTCATTACGTTGAAATGCGTTTCGTTGAATTAGAAACATTTCATTTCATTTCGTTTCGTTTTTACTTCCTATTTGCTGTTGTGAGTGCGTGTCTTCGGCCAGAGCAGTCGTCTGCCAGCCCTGAGTGCGTGTCTTCGGCCAGAGTTCTCACACCACCCCACCCCCCAGACTAGCCCCTGTCCCTGTCCTGTCCTCTTACGGGGGGCGTTCCTCGAAGGTGTTACAAATGTTTTATGTCTTAATAGCTTTTCGCTGTGGCTGCGTGGCCTGCCTTCGTCTTTGCTTTGCCCCCCTCCCCGTTGAGCATTCTTTTCTCCCTTTCTTTGTGAACGGTATGCAGGGTTTTTTTTTTATTTTAAAAACGGATTAAACATGCGACTCGCGCTTGCTTAATGGGTTAACGAGTTGACTTTTCCCTTTCACCCTCTTTGCCATTTTTACACTTCTCTTTTGATTGAGGAATCTCCAATTAACGCTGCTGGAGTTGTGAAATTTGATTTCGAGCAGCTCAACTGTGCGGGGCAAATGGGTTTAATCGACTTTTGGCATGGTGGCATAGTTGTTGAGGAATTGTGAAGCTTAAGTGAACATTTTCAGCTCTGCGCAATGGCAGCAAGGTCTAACCTATCAAAGTTTACGAATATTTCGATGGGATGGCACCTTCGGGAAGCAACTCAGGGGTTCAAGTAGCCAAACATAAGTAGTCACAAGAATACAACATAGAACCAAATGACAGCCGACGTTTGTATAAGGTAATTATAAGCCAGAAGCTAGTTGGAAGTGTTCTCTTCGCTTCTCCTAATGCAATTGCATCCAGAAGTCTATCAAAATTCATCCGCAGAGCAGACAACACACAGAACAGAGTGTCGTATTCATTAATAGAGAACAGATTTGAGGGCTAGCCTAGACCCAAATAATGCCAAGCAATTTACCAAACTGAATATTCATTTGCACATCTTGAGCTGTCCGACCAGCTGAGCCATGTAGATAATGGTTTGGGGGGTCTAGCTGTAGTCCAGCCATTCCAATGCCTAATCGGCTTTCACCTATTGAATCACATGCAACAGGAATGTCTCCAACATGCAATTTAAATGTAATTCGAATGCGAAACAAATTTGTGTGTGTTTGCCGACAAACAAAAATGAGGCCTTGGGGCACGGGCCTGCACATTTCATTTGCGTGCAACCAAGCGCAAATGCAAACGTAAAATCCCAATACCCAAATACCCAAAACCCAAAAACCCAAACCAAAATGCAAAACAAAATGAGGCCGAGCAAAACATAATTTCAATTTCCGCTGCAATTATTACTGAACCCCGGCACACTCCGCTCTCTATCTAATATTATTTCCATTTTGTCAGCTTAAATAATTAAAATTTGATATGAGCGCATTTTTGGCGTTGACAAAAGTTGCGGGCTTGGGGGGA
The DNA here is from genome assembly GCA_018150905.1 of Drosophila ambigua. NCBI lineage: Eukaryota > Metazoa > Arthropoda > Insecta > Diptera > Drosophilidae > Drosophila > Drosophila ambigua. The sequence goes on from JAECWS010000086.1 coordinate 3,835,298, forward strand.
GGGATACTTGGGGGTTTTAAGGTCAGCGCCCATTAACATTCTAATTTAGTTGCTGTCAACCCGATCCGAACGAACAGCAACGAACAGACCAGCATTAGTGCAAAATTTTCATAATATATGTATGACTGCAAAATTATAAAGGGCCACAAAATTTCAATTTTGGATTTCGACACGCGGCAGGGGCCGAAAAGTTGCCGCATGAAAAATTCAGTTAGCCAAATCCCTGATATTGTTCCATGTCCTATGTGAATTATGGCCGCCATCGGCATTGCCATTGACATTCCTCCGCCCCCACTCCCTGTCGGCGGCATTCATTAGGCCTGTCACGTTGAGGGTCAATAAAATAGCTTGAAAATATTTTTGGTTGTGCCTCCTCGACTTTAATGCACATCAGGCGGCTGTAACCCCGAGCAAGGAGCCTGGGCCTGTGGAAGGAGTCAATGAAAATGAAATGGCATGATTCCGTCTCTCATATCAGTCATCTAACCGTTAAGATAGGCCAAGGAGCCAACGATGCGTAGTCGTTAGGCATTGACGCAACGCGGAGCCGAGCAAAAGAGACTTCGAGAGATTGCGATTGTTGGGACTGCGATTGCTTCTGCTTCTGCTTCCACTTCTACGTCTGCTTCTGCTTCGGCTATGGGTATGTTATGGTATCTTAATGAAGTATCGATTTCTGGATTCGACGATTTCTCGATTTCATGTGCCCTGCGGTGGAATTCCTTCGAGTCATGTAAATCACTTATTACATTTTCGGTATTCCTCATCCTCAGCCTCTGCCTCTGTCTGTTCAGTTCTTTTGCTGCCTCTTTTCGCATGGCTGTGAGTCTATTGATGCACAAAAATACTTGCAAAATTCCCCCAGCAGACGGCAATCCCCCATTGGGGCTCGACTCGGCGAATCTCAGAACTTAATCTCAAATTAGTTTGAAGCTCTGTAACGGCATTTCACTAACTGAATTGTCATAATGGCAAATAACAACGGAAATAATGGTCCCAGTCCCAGTCCCCGTCTTGGCCATCCAGCGAACCCAATCTAAATGCATGCGAGTGAGCCGCCGGTTTGCTCCTCATCTGTGCTCCTCACCCCCCAGTACCGTCGTCTCAGTAACGCCGAGGGTGATGTGGGTGGCGTATACGTGATGACTTTGCAAATGGCATTCGGATTGTGTGTATCGTAATCATATCGCAGGGCAACAACATGAAAAGTATTGAATGCTTTATTCGCATTAGCTCGGTGGCTCGATTCGATAAGAGATAATTTGTTTGCCGCTAATGCCGCCCCAGGCACAGACACAGACACAGCCACAGACATGGCCTTGCCTCCTTGGCAATTTTCTCGGCTTCACTCTGCCCCTCGATTGGCGGGCTCATTGATGGAAGTGTGTCCATTAATTATGGCCTGGCCAAATAGCATTGACAATTGCCGGGGCGGGATCCCGGGCGCACTGGCAGGCTGAGCGGATGAGTTCGCTTAAAATAGTTAACTTTTTCGCTGGATACATAAATTAAAGTGCGGTACTTACGTACGTATATGAATATGTATGAGCCTTGAGCTGATGGAGCGATTAAAATGTTCTGTGTGTGTATGCATGTCTCCTTCCACTTTCGTTACTTTTTCTTTCTCGAGTTTTTTTTGCGGGTTTTTTGTTTCTGCGGTGCGGTTTGGTTCGGTTTGGTTCTACTCTGTCAGGCACTTAAACAAATGAAGCTGTCGCCGTCGCGTTATTTATTAGCCAAGCTGGTAAAAATGTTCAGCCTCAAATGCTTTTTTATTAATTTGCATTGTGGCCAACACTCACACAAATGCACACACAGACACACTGACTGGAGGAAGAGCAGCAGCAGCGGGCGGAAGCCGAGCAGCCGCCATCTCTCTTTTAGCGACTGCAATCTGAGCCTGCAACGCGTCGCTTATTTGTCTGGCCGTGCTGCCAAAATGGCTGCTCGTCTTCTGCCCATCCCTTTACCCTCTTTGCGACTCTTTATCGTATGTTAAAGTCAGCGCACAGACAATTTTTAAGTGGTTTTGCCGAAAGTTTTTTTGGGAGAGTTGGCGCTGGCGCTGGAGTTCGAGTTGGAGTTCGAGTGCGAGAGCCTTCAGTTTTGTTTAAAATGTTCCGGCTTTTTAAGCACCATGCTGAGTCGGCCGTCTGCACTGGCAAAAGGGAGGCGTGGCTGGGCCGCACACACACACACACACATGGATAGCACGCTAATTCGCAGCGGGTGACAAAGTAAATTATGATATTCGTTTCCGGACTAACAGACTGCGTGCACTTCCTGCAATGTCTATTTTTGCTTCTTTCTTTCTTTCTGGGGAGCCCGTATCCTGTGCTGTCCAGCTGCTGGGGCGGGAGGGCCATTTTGGGCCAGCCGGTATTTCCATTATGCCCCGGTTGCCTGCCCTGCTCTGCCTGACTGCCTGCCTGCCTGCGTTTGTGCGGCGCGTGATTTGTTGCCCGGCCAGTGTCGCGCCCCCGCGGCCACTGCACGAAGCGTGCAGAGGAGATGAGCACTCGGAACTTTGCGTATCTGTTTTTGAGCTTCTTAATGGAAAGTTTTGGGGGTGAAATTTACGATATGGAGTCGCCGTCTCCCCCGAACCGGCGTCATGTGAAGATAAGCAACCAGGATGGGGCCGAGCTGGAAAACGGTGGACTCAGCCCCCTGGCAGCCATCTGAATCTCTCCCTTTAAGTGAATTAGTTTACGTTGCTGGGATGCTGCTCCTGTTGGCCACGGGGCCCCACACTGTTTGTCACATCGTTTACTGTTTTGATCTTTGTTTGCATTGGACGGAGCGGACATGCTCCATCAAAGCCATCTGTTTGTCCTCCAGAAGGATCGCCGGGAGAGGGCCGACAACAGGAGTAAATTAACAAGCAGCTTAGCTCCAACTAAAACTAAAACTCTGACTAAAACTCAGACTGAGTCTGAGACTGTGACTGAGACTGAAACACTTTTTGTTTGCCCCCCTGCCTGCCTGCCCATCGCTGCCTGGAAAATCTGATGGCCAAGAATAGTGGCGCACATTTTCGTGCAAACTTTGTTAACTATTTAAGACATAATTTAGAAAATTATTTTGCTCCATGCTGGAGCTGTTGCTGGCGCTACTGCGAGGGAAAGGTAGCTCGAGGCGACTCATAAGTAAATATTATGCAAATGAGAGCTCGGGGACCCACCCAGGGACGCCATTCTGCCACTCTGCCATCTTGCCACTGGGTTAACAACGAGGGGCAAGTCGGTTGGCTCTGCCTTTCCAGCTGCAGCGAAAGTTACTCTTTTTTTTTGTATTTTAAGGGGGTGAGGAGGCCAGCGGGTTGTGCTTGCCATGGCTGTTAGTTTTTTAATCCTTTGCAGTTATTAATTTAATCGCACAGCTGCATTTCAGTAGCACAGGCGTTGAGTCTGCAAAAGGGGAGGTGGGGCGGTGGGGGTGCGGGGTTTTGGGGAAAAGTTGGTGGCAACTTTTTTGGCTGCCAGCCCTGACAGTCACTCCTGGCTATGTGCCCTAGCTGGCTGGCTGGCTGGCTTGACAAACGCTTGACACATAAATCCGACGTTGGCTTTAATTAGTCAGTAGATTTGTTGTCAAAAGTTGTAACTTTCACTTAAATTATTCATGCAGCAGCAGCAACTCCTTCTATTCCAGCCACATGCAGCCAATTAGCAGCCAAATCAACTGAGCGAAGCAGAATGCTTGATCCATAAATTATCTCTGCTGCATGCGGGTCAGCAGTCAGCACTGGAAGCGATTAAATCCTTGAGTAATTACAGCAGCCAAACAAGTTGTAAACACTGCCCCAGCATGCCCATCATCGATGGCCGCGAAACAAGCGAGAGAACAAGCGAGAGAACAAGCGGCAAGTTTTCTTTAAATTTTCATTACTTGAAAGTTTTTGGGCATGCATAACAAAATCCCAGGGCGGATTTACCTGATTGTTTTTGCTCGGAGGCAAGCGCCAACAAAACCAACAAACACGCCGTACAGCGTACACCAGCAAGGGGGCAAAAGGGCATTATGTTTTAACTGATTTTCGCATTTGAATGATTTATGCCTCCCGCCAGACTCATTCGCATTCAGAGACTCGTACTCGTACTCGTGCTCATACTTATTTTTGCATTTTCGGTATGGGCTCTGCTGCTCCTGACTGGCGCACCTGTCAGGGCAACCATGCCTCGGGGACCGGGACTGGGACCGGGACTGGGACCTCTTGTCTGTGGCTCATTTTTCATAATTTTGCATGTGATTTGAGTTTGTTTTTAATATTCGCTTATTTTTGTGCTTTATTTCCAGGACAGGCTGCCTTCGCACAAGGCAATCGATAATCAAATGTGTGTGAAATTTGCCTCAACGACATGCTGGGACATAAATTTATCAACAGGTTAACAAGTAAGACCAGCTGTCTGTGTCGAATGTGGTGGAATGTGGGGGTATAAATGGGAGTGACACGGCCCCATACTTATTTTGGATGTTCATTCATTTATGGCTTGACTTTTCATAAAACGATGGATGGAATTTTACAAGCTAACAGAATCATTTTACGCATCATTAACGTTTTTGTATTTCATATGCAAATTTGCCTAGTCCTGCGACGGATGCGGCAGGATCCTACTCGCCCTGCTCCTACACCTACTTTTACTCCTTTTGAAGGGCTCCCCCCCCACAGACATCAGACGTCCGTCCAAACAAAGTCTAACTTTTGGCAATGGGCTCGGGTCCCAGGGTCCGTGTGTGTGTGTGTGTGACCGCACCATTAGTGAGGTTCACTGCACACCAGCGCCATCACAGCGGGGGCTACGGAAGCTGGATTCGGTAGTGGGACAGGGTCTTGGAGCGACAGACCGACCCTCAGATTTGGCCACATTATTTGCACGCAATGAGCCTTGAAATTTAGTTTTCGGTTAGTTTCGGCCCTTCAAAGGGTCAACGGGGCTGGAAAGTTCTTTTTTCTTTTTTTTGTGTTCTGTTTTTTGTTTTTGTGCATATGCCAAGCGCCACTCAACACTGCCAATGACAGAACTGAAATGAATTCCTTGAGGCAGATGGATACGTGGACATGGAGCAGCCACTCGTACCTTGGCTTTGGCTTTGTCTTTGTCTGCCCCAGTCTCTCATTATGCCAAATAAATTGCACCGACTTACGTTGCATTGGCCATTTAAAGAGCCATTAATTAATTGTAATTAAAATGATTTTTTTCTTTCTCCGATTGTTGTGGCTGGATTTGCATTGAGGCACTGGGACCGGGGACAGTGGACCGTAGACCGTGGAGCAACGCTTTTGTTGTGGCCAGACTCTGATTGAGTCTCAAATTGCCGCAGCGCCTTTTGTGACCGCATTCGCAGCGATAATGAACCGTAATGCATAATTATAGCCGGCTGCTCGAGGCCATTTAAGTGTATGGCTGGATTACAGGCAGCGGCAGACTCAGAGCCTTTCGGTTTAAGGCATATTTATTATATATTTGGCAATTAACAATATATAATATTGTTCTATATACACATGCACATTAACTGGAATCGGCATAATCAGTGACCCTCATTAAGCATATTTGTACAGTTGCCAGTGCCTGGGCTCCCGCTACCCGCTGCTGATGGGGATTTTGGGACGGGACAGGACAGGCCATGCCATGCCACACAGAGGCTAAAAACAAACCAGCACACCAACATACACCCACACACACACAGATGGATATGCCATATGGATCTATATGGTAAACAGATGTTGGAAGTTCGAGTGCCTGGTGCCTGGACGTGGTGTGTTTGTGTTTGTGTGTGTTCTCTTGTCTCTTGTCTGTGTGGTGTCGGTGAGGCGATAAGTGACATTTGAGTGAAAGCTTTGGCTCAGCATTGGAGAACGTGTTTGAATACCCTTATGCGTATGTGTGTGTGTGTGTGTGTCTGTGTCTATGAGTTAGTGTGTGTGCGCGCGCTTTGGCAAGCCAACAAATATTTATCTATGCCATTGGCCATTTAGCCAGAGCCTGCCAATAAAATTGCCATTGCTGTCATTGTCAGCTTAACGGCAAAGTGAGCAACAGACGATTGTCTACGTACACATGTCTGTGTGTTGGTGTGTGTTTGAGTATCTGTGTGAGTAGTGTACTCGTATGAGCTTGTGTCTGCGTTGCTTTGACAATTGATTAAATATGTGAAGTGTGCGCAATTATGTCAATTAAATGGAAATTACTTTCTACCTCGGCCACTGCTCGCTTTCGTGCTTTCGTGCTTGACAAATCACACAGATACGGCAACAGCAACACAAATATATATATTATCTATACATAATGGCCGCAATTAACTGATGCATAAACTGAATAATGAGGCACTCCTTTGCCTGAGCACTCAAAACCCCCATAAAGAAGCCAAAAATAATTGGCTTCAAACACACAAACACACACTCACCGGATGTTGTCACTGGCAACCACATAAATTCGAATAAAGTTTGGCCGAACATCAAATTAAATTATAGATATCAGAACGCCTTTACAATTGTCGGTTAAATGGATCTAAGCAATCGCAAAAATCCAGCATAATATTTGCACTTCACACGCTGACCAAACCATAAGCTGGGCGACTCAGAGAATGGGGGCGGGAAGGAAAGTAAGCGCTCGTTTGCATGGTCTGCAGATACGAGTGTGAGAGTTTGTACGTACATGCCATGCCATGCCCATATCCTGGCTGTTCTCTATACTCCCTACTGCTGCCACTTTGTGCTGGCCCAAAGCGCGTGTGTTAATGGCGAAACGTTTAATGTTTCTGGTCACGTAATAAATCCAAATCTGTGCTCTGCGCTGCTCTGTGCTCTGTGCCCTGTCACTTCCGTTTTATGATTTAATTTGTAATTTACTCCAAAGCGCTCCCTTCCCTTCCATTCGCATTATTCCCATTCCAGTGGCTCCTTCTGTTCTGCTCTGGCTGATGCTCATCTAGTTTTTGTTTGGCAGTTAGTTGACTTGATGTTGTTATTTTTGACAACGATACCTGGGGGCATGCTCTGTGGTAGACCTCGATATAGAAAAGCCAAATATGTTTTCAGCCATTTCGATGATGGGGACAAGTTAACGTTTTTTTTTTGGCCAAGCATTGTATGGGGAGCAATTTCCTCTCTGTTTGACAGAAATGATGGATACATTGGGCCATTGTTTGGCTGCCATTTAAATGGCCCTAAGAAATAATCAATCCAATCCCCTGCCCAACTATCTCTCTGACAATCCTCTCCAATCAATAGCCATCCCCGAAAATACTGGGGGCTAAAAAGCATTGGAAAAATGGTTGCCATATCAACCACTTTCCCCCGCATAATTTTGCCCTCATCTGCGCTCACTGAAAGTCCCCAAAAACCGAGAGAATTGTCAACCAGGCAACCCTCTCCAGGGGAGGCTCTGGTCTGGTCTGTCTAGTCCTGACTTTTGCTTTAAATTAACACCTCTGGGAGATGGCTGACTTTTATGGTCTACTATTTTGCATATTGGAGCCACACAAATTGTATATGGAAAATCATTATACACACACACACACACAGAGAGTGTCATGCGGGCGGGCATGCGGCTCCTTCAGTGCCCCCAAGCCTCTGGCAATTCATTTTTGCCTTTCGCCGAGCCTCAGCTCAGCTCTTCAAAGAGAAATTACCTTTTTTCGCGTTACCAGGCCACGCCCCCAAGCCCCCAGCGTTGGAACATAGAAGGCGAAAGGAGGTGGAATTTTAGATGGGAATGGAAATACAGAGAGCACCGAGCACAGAGGGAACCGAGGAGTGGTCTTTAGTGCTGATGGCAAACTGTCTTTTCACGCTTTGCAAGCCAGAAAGTTTCAACATTTTTAGGCACGTTTGGCCAGCCTCTCTCCCTCCTCTCCCTCTCTCGTTGAAGCTCAGCTGAGCTCTTCTGCCCCCAAGCCTTGTCTCTGTCATCGCCTCGTGCTGCCTCGATGCGTTTATCGGTTGGTATGTGGTGGCATGGGGCATGCGGCACGAGTGCGAGGGTGGTGGTGGTGGTGGTGTGGTGCTGTTTGCATACATTTTTCTAACGCCAATTGCTTTCAACACCTCTTGGACCTGCATGTTAAGTTGCTTGGCTTCATCTTGCCTTTCGCCTTTTGTATTTGATGTAGTTGTATTTGTTGTTGTTGCTGCTGTTGCCGTTGCCGGTCAGGCCGACAAAAGCCGTCGAAAGTGCTGGGCCAACGGACGTTGGCCGCTGTCCGTTTGGTCGATGGCCGATGGCCGATGGCCGCTGCCAAGGCCCATGAACATGAGAACGTCCTGCACTCGTAGGGGTATCTTGGCCAGCCAGTCCTATGCCCTGACATATTGCAAGTGCCTGAATGGCCAGTGAGCTGCGATTATGTGCAACACACACACACACAGTGGGACCCACACATGTATGGAAGACTTTTGTGCCGTGATTGCATGTGCTGCTTCCTATCTAACCACGTCTGGCTGTAGTTGTGTGTGGCTGTGGGTGTGTGTGGCTGGCAGCGCTTCCGTTGCCTTTCACCAAACGGAAGTTGAGCGCACTAAACGATTTGCTTGTTTAGTTTCGTGTGCTGAAATATTTAAACAGTCTGCCCCGAAACCCTTTGAGGTAACTTTATTTCACTTAAGAATTAAGAGATATCAGGCAATAAGTTTAGTTATTCTCTTTCTTGCCGCCTATTTTTGAGTGAAAAGATGCAACGATGCTACGAAGAACCAATATCGACTTGGTATCGGTTTCTGCAGGTGAAATTTTATTATTAATGCTAAAATTAAAAAATGTTACAGAAATTGGAAATTGGAAAAAAAAATATTTACAATTTTCATATTTAGATTAAATTTCCTACAAATATAAAATATTGTATTTATTTTAAAATCTTGTATGTTTTGTATACAATGATGTTCCAATGAAAGTAAATTAATTACGCTATGATTGTCTATGATTCTCTATGACTTGGTATCGGTTTCTGCAGGAGAAATTTCAATATTAAAATTTAAATTTAAAAATGTATACAGAAACACTTTTTCCATGAGTGTAAATTGTAAATTTTTTTTACAATTTTCATACTTAAATTAAATTTCCTACAAATTTAAAATATTGTATTTATTTATTTTAAAATCTTTAATGTTTTGTATTCAATTGTATTGTCTCTCAAAGCCGAATACTTAATTTAAATATGAGTTTGTTTCAATTTACTATGTAAAATTAGATAATTGCAGAGCAGCAATATGTGCATAACTTTTGCAAACAAATGCCCTGGATTGATAAACAAGTACATTGCAGATAAGTACCAGTGAGATTTAAGGCGGAGCGTTTAGACGGGGGTCATTTAACTATTTGTAACCATTTAGTTTACTTAATTTGGCGTATAAAGCACTCCGGCGGTTCGGTGGTCCGGCGGTCGGTCGGTGTGGGCGTGTCCGCCCTCCGAGATGGATGTTTGTTGATGTTATTAATGTCGCTGCCTGAAAGTATGCAACACATTTCCCATTGAGTGAAGGATCAGTGCGACGGCGGAGATGGAAGGATGTAACAGAAGCAGCAGCAGCAGCAGCAGCTGGCCAACGGCTATTTTATTGCATTGTCAATTTAATGGTGTGGAAATGCTTTACGAAGAAAAGCTGCTGCTGCTACCAGTACTCAAGCACTTGCACAGATATATACACACACACACACACCCCTACAAAAGACAGTTCAATGCTGCTGCCTACTCGGCTCCTTCTGCGTCCCTGCTTCTGCCTTCAGCCTGCTTCTGCTGCTGCTGCGTCTGCTACTGCTGCAAGTGAAATAAGGCAAACGTTTAATGCCTGCACAATATTTATTGCCATGTTTCATATTCGTAGAATACGTATACGTCGTTTTTTCTTGTAGCCATAGACATGGCTACAAAGTGGCCTCCGACACTGACTCCGACTCTGATTCGGACTCAGTCTGCATTGTTTAGGTTTATACTTTTCCCCGGCTCGGCTCCTGGCCCCCTATCCTGGCTCTGGCCCTGCTTCTGGCCCTGCTACGTTGTTCGTTGCTGTGTCAAGCGATTTATAAAATGCCAAGCTGCAGCAGCAACATCAGTAACCAGCCATAAAAACAACACAATCTGAGACGCAGAGGCATTGTACATTGTGCCACAGCCGTTGCAAGTACAAGAGATAAACGGAAATTATTAAAGTGCTGCCAGATTTATGAAAATGTATTTGCTTCTGCATTTGTTCTCTACTCTCCTCCGTATCCGTCTCCATCTTCCGTATTTTCGTCTGCTGCTGAGTCTGGCCCTTGCCTCAGATTGTTGCATGCCTCTAATTGTTGCCTGCCGGGTTGGTGTGCACTCCAGTCAAGTTTGGATTTGTTGAAAGCCAGCTGCATATTTGTTGGGATTTTAATAAAATAATCCCCAGCATATGCCAAAAAGGGCCTACAAAAGTCCTGATCCTGACAGCTTTTCAAGCACATCTTGCTCCATTCAAACCGATTGCTTCAGGGGAAAACAACCATTTCCTGTTCATTCACCAATACGGAACTTGTATCTATTAGCCCTGTGCCATTTCTATGAGAACTTCGAATACGTCTGAATCGCATTTGATCAACCATTTGGTTTATCCCTGCTTAATCCCATAAAAGTCCCCCCAACGGGTCATAAATCATTTTCGTGAATATATGGCTCAATTTTGCCACAACTGGGAGGAGCACCCCGCCGGGGTGCCATAATTTAATCGAAGGCAATAAATTGGCATTTAAATGTAATAAAGACGCGGCAAAATAATTACAGTTGTGGAAATGCCTGTGCTTTCAATGCTTTATATTGTCGGGAAATCTCTTCTTCGCCTTTGACTTCTTTTTGTACAGCGAAAATACAATTTTTTATTCCAGAATTATGCACATATTTTGGCTGGACTTTATTTGGCTGGGATTTCGGTCGCTTTTCTTCGAATGCCACAATAACCGACGAATGGCACTTAAGTGACATTTAACGGTTAATAAGTCTGACAGATTTACAACTGTCAGCGACGTTTAAAAATAATGAACAGCCACCGACAACACAACAGCAACGCAGCGCAACGAGCGGCAATGGACGGCACACAGCAGCAGACAGGCTAGGCCCGAATGGACAAGGCGAGGCGATTTGACCAAATTGACTGCGCAAAGTGAATTATTAATGTCATGTAGGGGCCCGATGCGGAAGGGGCCCCAGACGGTATACTCGAATAGTCTGGTGTTTGGCCTGCCTATCGGGATGGCACTAAATGTGCGTCTATTTAGCTCCAAGTGCTGAAAATTTACTGTGCGTATTAAATAAATGCGATTTTCCGGCACGTGAATGCCCGGAACATTGCCAGGACTAGGCTCAAAACGAAGCAAAAGCAAACAAAAACGGAAAACTACAAGAAAACAAAATAAACAAAACATGGGAAAGCAAAAATAGAACAAAACGAAGTAGAAACAAGGAGCACAAGGACAACGCTCATAAAACATAAATTTAATTTATGTGCAATTTTAGCAAGTCGTATAAATTTTCGCAGCCAAAACAACAACAGCAACAACTACAAGATGAAGCAAGGAAAAAACTGAACCGAACCGAACCGAATACCAAAAGCGGCACGGTCCAGCTGGGCAGGGAAAATGTCCTTGAAAATGTCTGGGCTTATTTATAGCCCCCCGAGCAGGAGCCAAGCCATGCCGAAAGGGGTTTCGGGGCCAGGAAATACTTGTATACGTTTTGTATATGTTCCTGGTAACCATATTGGTGGCTGCATTTGTACAGTACACACATGCGAGCATGTACATATGTGTGCGTGTATCTGTATATGTGCGGGGGCTTCCTGAATGTTAACGAAATGTAACAAATTCATGCTGTAATGGCAGAGTTACTGCCCAAGGGCAGGGCAGGCCCTCAACACAGAAGCCTAGGATGCAAAACAAATATTAATTAAGCTAAAACGAAACGAAACTCACGAACAGTTCAAGACTTCAAGCCGAGGTGCAGGCTGCTCTTAGCTTCTCTAACAAAATTGAATTCATTTTTAAATGATATATCTGACTGCAATGCTCTGCCCTTTCTTCCGTGTTGTGTTTGTTCCGCAAACATATTTTGAATCAAATTTATTCTAGATTTAATTTTGCATCTGCAGGGCTGAAAGTTGCAACAATAACTGCATTGTGAATGCATGTGATAAAAATAGCTGGCAACAGACAAGAAAATATCCCCAAAAAGTTTGACTTTTTGTGCCTGTAATTTGCTCTAAAGGAGAAATAACCCGAGTTGGTTGGTCTCCTGCCTGTGCACCTTGCCAAAGTTGTTTTGCCTAGAATTTGATTGTCAAACTGGTTCAGCAACTGTCCAGATTTGTTGACCAAAGTTTCCCTAGCCGACAGTATGGGTAAACAATTTTCCAGTTGTGAGCAAAAGTTTCATTTCGTTTGCCCAAGAAAAAGAAAGCATTTCTTTCTGTGATCAGAGGATCATGCCCCGGCCCGAAACTTGGGTCCAACTGCACACACACACACAAGCAAGTTGTTTCCTGGAAAACAGGATGCATTAGCATTGAATGCAGAATTTAATTGCCCTTGCCACAAATCAACAGGGCTGTTGGTCTACTCCACAGGCGGCATCACCTCACATGAAAATGCTCGATTTATGGCATCCGCAGACGCCTGCTGCTGCACCTGCTCCTCCTCAACCGAAGTGTTGGTGGAAGGGCCATAAAATCATTATGCGGTCAATGAATTTCATGAAAATGGGGGAAAAAAAATAACTCGGCCAGGCCAAGGAAGTGAAAGCAATTGGGCGAAATGTCACTCTTTAAAGTGAAATAAGAAATTTATGAACTTCCCCCGAACAGGACTCTCTCCTGGGCACGTACAAACCGAGCCGAGCACCGAAGTCGGAGGCTCACCGAATCGAGTCACCATGTTCCAGCTGGCTTTCGATTTCGGCCAGCCCTGGCCAGGCCAGGCCGCATCTAATTCATTCGGGGAAGTTATTTATTGTATTATTTACCACTCGAGCCTTGAAACTTTCTCAATTGTTTTTGTTTGCTCAGCCACAAAAGTTTCCCAAAGAAATACTCAATATTGTATAATCTTTCAGAATTCCGGACTCAGCAGTTGACACTTTAATATGGCCTCGCCTGCCTTTAACCGATTGAAATACATTTAAATGGTTGTTCAGAAAAAAAAACGTCCCTGCCCGGCCCGTGAAAGTGTTAAATAAAAACAAATTGTTGCAAATTGTTAACTTTGCTGTTGTCGCTCGGTTGCAGTGGTTTTTTTTAAACATGTTTTCATGTTTTTTCCCCACCAGCAATCTCTGGCACAACCAAATTATTAGTATTTAAAAATTGATGGCCGGCAAAAAGTTGTTGAATTCAATGGAAATTCCAGGACCAGAACTTTGAAGTGATTTTTCCTTCAATTTAATTGCAGTTGGGACACGTAGGATTAAGGATACAGATTGGATACAGGCTCTGGATTTAAGGCTAACTTTTAAATGAGATTGACAACTGGTTATTACCAAAATTGTATTCAGCAGATTATATTTGAAAAAAAAAACAAATCGGTACGAAAACTGTAACAGCGAACCGTCAATGTGATATGTGATTCCCCATTTGCATTTCTCCGCCATAGAACCGAATTTTAATTAGCTATGGCTCCGTGTAAATAGATTTGCAGAACTGATGTGGCATAACCACAGGAAATCCTGAGTGGAATCCAACCCTTCGTTGGATCCTTCGTTATCTATGGGCAACCACAAGGAGCTGGGGGCTGGGATTCCTAGAGGTGTTCCCACCCATTGCATGCCTTTTCCCTGCCCCTGCCATCCCATATTTTCCGTGTGTTTACCTTGTCTGGCTGGTTGTGATCTCGGCAAAGAATGCTTTGCACTTAATTAATGTAATATTCGTAAGCTGCTCTGTATCTCGTATCCGTGGCGCATCTGCGTGCGGTGGTTGGCCCGGACAACAAGCGTCTCCGGGTTAATTAACATATGTAAATGAAAAATCAAAGCTCAGCATTGCCACCACCACCTCCCCTTTGTCGAGAGGGCGGCGCGAGGCACGAGTTGTTTGCACTTAGCATTACTAGAAGAAAACTCGAGCACTTGGGTAATCGCTCGCCGTGGCTGCCACGCACGTTGCGGCAGTTAAAGAGGTTGCAGGCAGATCGTAAATCGGTTCTTAATGTCCCCGGATAGTTTTGGGACTGAGCTTCCGCTTCTTGGCGCTGCCTTGTGATTGTTCTGTACTTTATTTTATTTAATTTAATTAAAGCTGCCGCAGACAGCGTTGCGGACAGTCCGGGAGCGGTGCGATGACAAACCCACAGACGATGCCACCGCCTAGTGGCAGCCTCATTTAAATACAAATAATTTATGAATGCCTGCTGTCTCTCCACTGTGACTCCATGGCCACCATCCACCCGGCCTCCCCACAACTCCACCACCTTTTCAACCCGTCTCCATCTCCCCGCCGACAGCTGTGTTGGGTATTTCATATTTTTTTATTTATTTTTAATGCTGGCGCTGCATTAAATGCTTTTTAACTTATTTGCCAGTTGTCCGTCGTCGTTGCCGTATATTTTCTGTTTTCTTTTTTCTCTTATTGCATTTCATTTTATTCTGCGCTGAGCCGTGACAACAGTAAGCAGATTACATATATGCTGAGATTATTAAAAAGTTAAGAACTTAAAGTGCTGCATAATGAGATGCTATTGCATTTGCATTCATACTTAACGCATTTAATTAATTCCGGGCCCCCGACTCCGTTTTACCCAGGCACCCATCGCGCATACGCAGCGCTGAACCTGAGCCTGGACCTGGAGTACGATGATCGAACGGCATTTTAATTGCCATTGCCGCCGAGGACCATTCCGGCAATTGCCCAACCCTGCGGTCACACTTAATAACGCTTTATTGGAGAGGCCGTGGGCCGTGGGCCGTTGACCATAAGAAGTCAGAACTGAGTGCGGCAGGCGGCAATCAGTGTACGATTTATTGATGAACCTCACGCCATATTGACCTATTCGGGTCAACTAGGGATTTCAATCAACGACACCGCAACCGCAGATTCAGATTCAGTCACTCGTAGCCCCCTGTTTGTGCAACAAACATTGCCATCTCGAGCATATCAAGTAATCAAGGACAAAAGTAATCGGAAATCTTACATCGGACGAACAAGCAAAGGAGCCAGAGGCTGCAGAGCAGGCAGAGCAGGAAATTTATCAATATCTACATACATAGTTACATATGTATGCCATGTGAAGGCATTTTGGGTAAACATATTTGCGGTCAACTGCTGATAGTTTTCTGTGGCCAAAGTTTGCACGAGACAAGACATGTACCACGAGCACTACGAGTATTCTACAATCAATTTCGATTACCCCGCACAGATCGTAAAACAAAGGCACACACTCACACACACACACCACTAGCCATGAAGGAAAATGGAAATGGAGGTCAGCAGGCAGCAGCAGGAGCAGAAAAGAAACCAAAAACTGAAAGAGAAAACTACTTAGGCAATTTTCAAGTGATGTCCTGCTGGACGCGATAAGTGGGTGGGGCTGCTGCTACTCCACCCTCCAACCTTTCTGTGTATATGCGAGGGTTTTGTGGTCTGCCAGTGTTGGGTGACACAAATCTGCCACACGCGTCATCGTCCCTTCTGTGTCTCTGGGTCTTGCCACTCGAGCTTCGTTTGGTCTGGGACTGCTTCTGCTTCTGCCTGCTCTGCTCCTGCCTGCTCCTCCTCCTGATGCTTGTCGTTTGCTGGCTGCCGACCCCCAGTTAAGTAACTAAAACAAACGAAAGCAACAAACAAAATGCCCATAAAAATGGACATCGGACAACGCGCTGATAAGCTGCAAATAATTTGTGTGTGTGTGTGCTGTGTGCTGTGTGTGTGTGTTTCTGCGTGTGTATCTATGTGTGCGAGTGGACGATAGCGCCAATTTCAAAGCAACAAAACCTTGCCCACCAAGTGGGTCTGCCGCTGTGTCTGTGTGTGAGTTGGGGCTTTATGTTATGGCATATCTGTGTGGCCGTAGACAGGCCCCTGCTTCTGAAGTGGCCACTGCTCTTGATAAGAACTTCCCTACATACGAATATACTCGGTGAAATACGCTGCTGTCATTGTCCTGATGAGTCGATGAGGGCAGGAGGCGGCAGGGGCAGAGGTAGAGGCGCGCCTCTGCCTCATTAATTGTCATATTTTCGGTTCAATTATTTCTCATTTCTGAAGAGAAAACCTTCCCATCCTCTTCTTAATTATGGAATTGCGTTTTGTTTGTCTCTTCCGCATTGGCAGGCATTATCTAATATGTACCCAGGTAAATCCAATTAAAACCCAATGCGAAAATCCAGCGAAATTCTTTAATTTGGTTCATTGCTGGTGTCAAGACTCACAAATCCTCTAGTATCTAGCTGCGCCTGCCAGTTCTAGTGGCGCCTGAACACTGCAGCGATAAGCTGCCGCAACACTGCTAAATGCCGCATGCAACACGGCCATTGCCGCTGCCAGCCACACTCTGCCACGTTCGCAGTTTGGCCACACAATAAAAATTGAGCTAATGCAAACACACACAGACATGAATGCGCGTACTCCTTATATATGTACATATATTTGCATACGTTTTTTGCCTGCACACTTTATTGACCGAAAATTGCAGAAATTCGTAGCAGCAAATGGCCCCCTGCCCCATGCCCCCTGCCCCATCCATCCGGGTAGAGGTACCCCTACCCCACAAGGGCTTACAGTTTTTAAGCGCAAGTTATGGCCCATCGTGCATCGATTGGCGGCGGTTTTAAATTTCAATAAAAGTGAATTCCAAATGGGCACAAATAGTGCTGCTCAATGGGTTCGGGTTATGGACAGGGAACGTGATAGGAATGGGTGTGGGTATGGGTAGTGGCTGTGGGTGTGGATAGTGGGTGTTGGGACACGGTGGCCTGTGGCTCAGTGTGTAATGTGTAATACAAAATGGCTGAACAACACTGTGGTACAAATCGTTGGATCAAAAGAGAGTGTGCAAAAAAAAGAAAGTAAAATAAAAGCAAAATCCAAACGGGAAAGCAAAACAAAAGAGAATGCCGCAAAAGAGAGCAAAGGACGAGGTAAATGCAGCCAGTCCAGGGTGGTTGGGGGGTGGTCGGCTGGTGCTGGCACAACGCATGACATTTATGCCTGACATAATCCGCTTACACAACAGGATAACAAGATGAGCACTCGTACATTTTTAATACGCTCGAGATACAATAATTTATATGCGTGGCACGTAAGCGCCCGGCAGCAAGCAGCAAGGTGGCCTCACGGCCCCCACGACGATGACGACGACGACGACGGTGAGGCACACAGCAGTGGCAGGCAGAGGTATACAAAAAATGCGTCTCGAGCCCCAGCCTGTGGCTCCATATGTGCGAGCGGGGCTTAGCAGCGGAATAAGATGCACAAGAGGTGGGGAAGGGAGGTGAGTTCTGGCGAATAGACAATGGAGCGCATACGGATACGCATACGTAACTATGCTACAAATTGTTGTTGTTGTTGTTGGTTCTGTTGTTGTTGCGGCTCTCAGGCACAGCCCTAGCCCTGTGGCACATCCGATGACGCGGCAACGTAATGATATGCCAGGCAGCGCCGCGACGAGTTCCACAGATTAGCATAGAAAGCAGGGCAGCAGGCTCTATAAAAGCTTTTTCCATTAATTGAGCAGCCTGCCAACCTGATCTGCTATATATAGGGAAATGTATATGGGAATTAGCAAAAGCAATTTAAATTTTTGCAAAAGAAGCGCCTGGAGCTGTAGAGCTGTAGGTCTCCAAATAGATCTGGGGGTCAATGGATTCGTGGATTCTGTAGTTTGCTTTAAGAGCTCACCCAGACATATCCTTGACCAGCCCCAAAAACAATGTCAGGAAACAGTTACAGCTATTTATGCGTTTTTTACTTTGTTTTGTGTTATACCTTGAGCTAGGGAATTGCTGAGATTTCCAAGACGTTAGCCATGCAAAAAAGGAAGCGTATTTCAACTGAAATAATAAATATATTTTCTATTTCATTTCATACTACTTAGTCCTTAGTTTTCCAGCTCGCTCGTTTATTCCAATTTATTGAAATTCCTTCAAAGAGTATCTCAGCCTTCGGTCTTCCAAGAGTTATTCTACCTAACTTGTTCTGTTTTATTCTGCCTGTTTTGTTGTTTTTCGGTTGGGGGTTTTTCGTTTTGTTATTTTTTGTGTCTCGTATTTGGGGCTCGTAGCAAGGCGTTAAATTTAGGAACGCCCACACGTAGCCGTGTCAATACTCAGCTCCGTTCCGCCAATGCGGATATGTGTTTGTGCGTGAGCACTTTATGTCTTAAATAAGTCAACAACAGGAGGAGCTCCAGGAGCCACCTTACAGTGCCCCTCCGGAACAAGGATCAGGCGGGGCAGGCAGGGCAGCCGAGGCAGCAGTCGGCGGGGCAAACAACTTTGACTCACGTTGCAGAGAGCGAGAGCTGTGGCAACTTGTGTTTACACTTTTGTGGGTTTTGTTTATGATGTCAAATAAAAGTGCACAACAATACCGAATAAATATTTTATTACTTTGATGAGTCCGTTTGTCTAAAAACAAAACAAAAAACAAGAAAAGAAACAACACGAGCCGAGCCGAGCCGACTTCCGATGCGGCAACTTAAAGCGCTTCCTTCCACACCTCATGAAGTTAAAGATGTCTGGCTGGGGTGCAAGTAGGTTGCATGGGGATGGGAGAGAGCGAGAGAGATTCCATCTTTGGAGCGCACATACTCGTAAACAGCTTTTGACAAATGTGCGCCTAATAGAAATAAATGCAAATATAAACTTGTCCAACTTGAAGCGCTCACGGGCCTGTCGTCTGTCAGACATTGTCCATTTGTCAGCGCCAGTCGTCGACCTCTCATAGAATGGGCCTGCAAATGGGAATGGGAATGGGGCCGGGTCCGTGGCCGGGGCCGGGGCCGAGGCTGACGTCTGTTCCCGTTTTTATTGTCTCACTCGTATGATAAACATCTTTGCCTATTGCCACCAGTATTTCAAGCCGACTGACTCTCCTTCTCTCCTTATCATTAAGCATTATCGCGGAACGGGACGCGACGTACTTCTGCCCCGGCTTTTATTGTCTCCTTTAACCGCAGAGGCGGCAGCCAAGAGCAGTCGCGCCCTTTGTCTTTGCTTTGTTGCTTTTATGTTGATTAAATTATAAAATATTTATTTCGGCGTCGTTGTCAATGCTGCAATGCTGCTGCCGCTACTGATACTGTATATAAATTAAGCTTTTATTTTGCCTCCTACGCAGCGTGTACACAGTTTTTTGGCGGCAAGTGTTAAAGTCTACATATGCCGCTCTTTCTGCTGCGACTAACGTACATTGAATCAGTTCAGAGTGATCTTCATATAGTGCTTAGCACCCGTGTCGTTTTCCAGCGTCGTTTTCCAACGAAAGACCCGGGACGCAGCCTCACTTTGTAACCTCAGGCTTGACAGATGCCTTCGGAGACAAGACAAAATCTTTTTAATTTCTTAAACATTATTCCTCACTCGAGCAATCAATTAACTGGTTAATATGTTGTACCAAAAGACGTCAATGACTTTTGGAACACCCTGGAGAACATCTGTTAATTAATATGTACTGCTACACACAGAGAAAAAGTTCTGAGATTCGAATGATTACACTTAAATTTAAAAATACATATGTATAATAGTTTTCAATAACAAACAACAATAAGCTATATTTTATTTAAATATATTTCATATTACATACAAATATATATATTCCACTATTTTTTCTCTGAGTGTACTTACTCTTATCAGTACATCGTAATACAAGTTGGCGCAATCGGCTCCCCTTATCAACTGTGTCGAAATTAATTGCAATTCTTCTTACATGGAAGAATTTGCGGATCGAAACTCTTTAAAATGCTTTGATCCAGCTCTCAAGTATTCAGTATTCAGTCGTTCAGCATTTCCCATCTGTTTGTTGTGCGAGCATTTGTGAAATATGAGATTTTTTATTGTCCTGCCGATTATGCTGGCCATTTGGCTGGTCTGCCTATCCTCAACGACCAGGGCCGACTGCTGCAAGCCCACAAAGATACGCTTCGAGCTGGCGAGGAACAATAATTCGCACACCTGCGAGACCTTCGGCGGGAAGTCAGCCAAGAACTACGTCTGCACGGCGAAGATATGCAATGACGGCAACAATGTGTGGGGCACGTGGTGCGGCAAAGGCAAGTGCAATCCAAGCGGATGCCACTGCAAGAACGGGTGCCTCGCCAGCGGTTCGAATCCCATTGACAGTTTCCGTGAGAAGCATGGGTTCTTCAATTTTATCTATGTCGGACATAAATAGGCAATAAGGAGATAATAAATAAATCGAAAAACAGCTTTCTCCCAAAACAGCTTGATTGAGGTACACACTCGCACAAAGAGCAGACGGCGAACGGGGACGGGAACCGGGCACTCTTTAAATAGCTTTTCGGAGGCACTCAGTGTATCAGTTGCACAATATTTTTACAGCTTTTAGGCAGTCCAGGATGGCCTTATGGTTTATCTATCATCTCATGGGCATCCTGGCCATTTGGCTAGTGTGTCTGGCGTCGCAGACCACGTCGATCTGCTGCAGGCCCACACTTATAGCCTTCGATCTGTCCCCGGAGGCGGAAGGAGAAAACTGCGCATCCTTTGGCGGCACTGAAAACGAGAACGGCACCTGCTCAGCGGCGATCTGCAACAATGGAAACCCTGTTAATGGCAGTGTGTGCAGCCTGGGCAGTTGTAATTCACGTGGATGTCGTTGCAAGCGCCGATGCATCAAGATGCACCATGATCCCATTTTCAGTTTCAATGAAAAATATGGTTTCTACAATTTTGTCTATGTGCTGCCACGTAAGGATGGTGATCAATAAAAAATAAAGTCTAACTCTAAAGCGTACTTTAAGATATAAATGAGTTCCAGTTGTAAACACGAGCTAAAAACCAAAACGCATTTGATTTATTTTCTTGCTATTTATTCGGTTATTTGGGTTAGCTATTTATTTAACTTCACAGCTGTCAGTCCAAAGTTATTTGCATAAGAGTTTTACTTATATTTTATTAATAATATTTTATGTATCGCAAGAGAAAAACAGCTTTGTTGAAAGACACCTTCTGCAGCTCAAATATCATTTATCGGTCGTGAGCTGCTTGCCTGGGTTCTGGCAACGACAGACTTTAAAAAGACGAACGCCAAGACTCCACTGTTCAGTGTGACAGTGCTTCTCCATTTCTTTGGTAGCTAAAAATGAGATTCTCGATTGTCTTAGTTGCCATCATGTCCGGCATTTGGCTGCTCTGGCTGCCCTCGCTGACCACGGCGGTCTGCTGCCGGCCCACCCGCATACGCTTTCAGCTGAAGCCCAGCATAGTGGAACGCACTTGTGACACGTACGGCGGGAAGCCAGATAAAGGAAAAAATACCTGCAAGGCAAAGATCTGTAATGATGGCCAAATCACTCAGGGCCAGTGGTGCGGAGAGTGCAATTCAATTGGCTGTCGCTGCAAAAACGGATGCATTGAGCCGCGATCGGAGGCCATTAGAAGTTTCCTCGAGAAAAATGGATTCTCCAAGTTTGTCTATGTGCGAAAGGCGCCCGTCTTCCGTTAGTCCACCAATCGAATTTTAAGTCACAATAAAAATGTTTTCGATTGCCAATTGTGCATTGTATGAGTAAACGCCAGTGTTGAAGTGATAAATAATATTTAAGCTGCCTTTTAGCATTACCCATGGAAGCCAGGTGTTTTTGTGTGGCGCTTGAGAAAGAGATTTTCGGTACACAAATGTTTCGAGTTAATTATAGCCAACTACAAAGAAACAGATTTCACTTAAGCACGGTTTTCATAGCTGAACAACAGCTTTCTTTGGCTTATGCTGTGCTCGAGGCCTTTAAAAAGGTTTGCTGCAGCCACTTGTGTTTAGTCGTTAGCAAAATATCAGCAAAGATGTTGATCCTAACTTATATCCTGGCGATTTGGCTGTACTGTCTGCCGCTGAAGGCCAGCGCCGAATGCTGCAGGCCCGTATCCATATCCTTCTACCTGGCGAAAACCGGATATCCAATTAATTGCGCAATGTTTGGAGGCACTGAGGACTTTAACTACTCATGCAAAGCGAGGATATGTGGTGACGGCATGAATGTGTGGGGCGCCTGGTGCGGCATGGGCAAGTGCAATCCGCGTGGCTGCAGCTGCCTAATGGGCTGCATATCGGGCGATCCAATTATGAATTTCCGCCTGAAGCACGGCCTGGAGAACTTTCTCTATGTGGGACCTCAGACTGAAACTTACGATAAATAAACTAAATAAACCCTTTATCGCCTTTACTCACAAATGCTACCAGTTCGTATGTATCTCGAAGAGGAAATCGATTTGCCTTGTCATAATCCACACAGCCAGAATGGAATTTATTACTACGAATGAAGCTCGAATTTGTCGCGCTCTGTTTAGACTTTTGTGTGCTACCTCCAGAGGCACCCAGGGAGACACAGTGGGAGCCATAAGCTCTCACTTTTCTGTGGTCGTACGCGTATGTAGGGTAACCTAAATAAAGCCTTGCACCTGACAGGCGAACCGAACTGAACCTGGGAGTATCGTCTAACGCTCGACAGGGGCAGCATGCTGTGCGGGATCAGGATGGGGAGGGGGTCTGCAGTTGGTGCTGGCTGGCCAGGAGCAGTTTATCAATTCGTAGCACATAGCGAAAATTGATTGCAACGATTTATACTTTCTACTTCCTTTCACTTTATCGTCCTGCAAGTGCGAGTGCATCTACGTACTCGACGGACCCGCTGCTCGCTGCTCGGAGCTCGGTGCTCTGTGTTCGGTGCTCGTCTTTGTCCCTTTTGCTGTATAAATACTTTTACTATAATATCCTTTCATTGCTTGTTTTCTCTGCCAAGTGCCTGGCATTGTTTCTTGTTGCTGTACGTATTCCTTTCCTTTCCTTTCGTTTCGTTTCGATTCGTTTATTTCGCTTTCATTGGCCCAGCTCCTGCTTCATTCCTTTACTGGCAGCAGGCACTCATGCCATGCCATGCCCCACCCCCCATCCCACCATCCCGTCCCTTTTGGGTGGCCTGGCGTTGGCAATCTTTTGTGTAACACAATACAATGTCCTGCGGTTGTAAAGCGATTTATTTTGTTATTGATTCGCTGTAAGTGCGCCACAGTCGCACGGTGTGCCGAACACATCCTGCAGGATATGATGTAAATAAAGTAATGGCTGCTCCGGGCACCACGCCCCCTCACAGCCAGACCGCGTCTTCGCTGCGACTCGTCTTCGTGCTAAACATGAATAAATATTTCGTTTAGATTATTCAAGTTTTATAACTCATTTTTGTCGATTGGTGGGCGCGGCATTGCCATCGTTGCATAAAAATACGCACATACATACGGCTATTTGTATGTGTGTATGTATAGGGAATCGAAGCAGGTCGAGGCCACTCAAGCAGTGGGGCAGACGACGGGCAGCTCCTTTCGGTTCATGCCACAGACAGCTGTCCATTGGGTTCCTCTCTGTTTCTATCATGCTGCTGCTGCTTCTACTCCTTGTCCTTCCTCGGCTACTGCACATTTTAATAAATCGCTTAGAGTTTTGCGGACAGAGGCAGGATCGGGTCCAGGAACCTGGGACAAGGCCAGCAGCAGCAGCAGGAGCAGCAGCACAATAAGAAAATTCATGATCATAAATATCCTGCAGGCGTTAAACGTTTGCGTCGTTTGCGTCGTCCTTTGCCGCCTTTAATCCTTGTGTTTTCAACTCGATGCTCTTTGCTCTATGTAAACCTCTTCGTGCCACATCTACTATATATCGTATCCCATTCCTCTCAGCTGACTATGCTGCTGCTCCTGTTTCTGCTTTATGCACCACTTTTGATTTAATGTGCTCATTCCCTACCAGCAGCAGGACCACCGCCACGCCACCCATTCACAACAACAGCACTTGGCTCGCATCTCATACCCTCTGAGCTAAGGTATATTCATACATACATATGTACAAATGTATACCTAAATTTGATTCAAATATACATATGTAATATCTAACATAAATATATTTCCCATTTAATTTACTTTAATTTTACTTTCATTTACCTACAAATACATTTGCTGTATTTTATTTAATTTAGAGTGTTTTATATTTGGATGAATATGGCTCGTACTTATTTATATATAAATCAAAGAGATTTATATATAATATCACAATGAGTGTTTATTTTACTGTGCCATTTTTGTTTAGCTTCAAGCCAATTTATTTAGCAACGGGATAACTACAAAGTAAATACATATATATATATATATAGTATGATGAAGGGTATGAAATGCTTCGGCACTGGGCAAAGCCCAGCCATTGCTCTTTGTTTGCCTTTGTTTTTGCTCGCCGAGTTTTTGTGATTTGTGTCTATATTTAGGTGGCTCGTTCGTCCCTCGACTGTCCTCCAACTCGAATGCCTCTCGTCATCGCTGCTCCTGTTTGGGTTTGGGTTTGTTTGTTTATTTTTTCCATTTCCAAGCCATTAAATAAAGCGCCCCGACACTCCCAACAATCACATGGCAAAAACAAAAACAAGAAAAATCTCCCGCGTAATGATTTGCGACACATTTATTCGTGACATAAATTAAAGCAGATGAAACGACCAGAACGGAAAAAAAAGACGAAACCATTTGACCACACACAGACAATGCTAAAGCTGGCTGTAATTCAAATGAGAGCTGGCCAGATATTGGATAAGTCACTAATAGGAAAACGAACTGCCAAACGAATTATGACAATGCGAAGACTTCACCACATAAATAAGATATCCATGCTGTGCAAAAGGCTGACCATTACTTGGCCCAAATGTGATAAATATTCATCAGGTTTGCATAAAACTCTTAAAGCCACAAACACATCACCACATGCACACACATAATCCACTTGCTGTTGACTGAAGATTTTTAACTGAAAGTTATTTTTTAATTACAGCATTTGAGGAATATATTTCTTTGCCAGCTCTTAGAAGTCACATATTTTAAAGATTTTAAAGTTTTCTGACAGCAACAGAAAATTGCTAAAAAGAATAAAATAAGATTAACGTAAAAGACTGGACAACAGGGAATTAAAGTCACAAAACGAGAGAAAGGCAAAGGCAAGTTCCAGGCCTCTTCACGGCTCAGCCACGTAGCGTATAAACAACAACCGCCAGAACAACAACAGCTAGAGGAGAGCATAACTAAACCAAATTGGCAGATGCAGACAGCTCATCGCTTATTCCATCTTTATGATTACCGAAGCGACCCAAAGCCAACATTTAGATTAAACAGCATGCGACATGTGCGACACACACACACACACACATAAACAGGGAGACATACACATATACAAACAGATACAGACACACGCGTATTGCGTAGATACATTTGTACTATCTGCATGTCTAAGTTGTCAAATGTATGCAGAAACATAAGCTAATCAAAGCTAGTTTAATGCGTGCACAGCCAAAGTTAATCCTAATTAATTTAATTACGCTTTTGGCATAAATTATTGCACAAAGTACGAGAAATACACGCACACACACACGCACACACACCCATTGATATAATCGCTGGGAAGGAGTGAGTGTTATATAGGAGGGAACAGAGTTATATATTATCCACAATTAGGCGAAGCTGGCGGCGCCGGTTCTAATTGTTATTAATTGTCAATTCTGCTCCGATGTGGAAATATATGGAGCACACGGCAAATCGACTTGAAGGACTTCATTGGTAGGGCCAGGCAATTTGCTTTCAATGGCTGCAAAAATATGAAATCATTGAAAGTTTTCTTTACTTACTTTCACGTAAATATATTTTATTGAAATATTGTACCTGCTGCCCGCACAGTACCACAGGACAGTTCTCATCCCCCCCATTCTCATCTGCCATCTACCACCCACCATCGCCATCTACCATCTGATGTTGCAATCGAAAAACTTCGTTTTTGCGATGCTTTGCACGTGCAGGAAATTGTCGAGATGGCAAATAGTTTTCCCAACAGCAGCAGCAGCAGCAACAACAATACCCAGAGATGGCAAATAGAAAACTGAAAATGTCCCAGTGACAGACTGAGGGCGAGGTACAGGGCCAGGGCCAAAGACAGACCACAGCCGAGGAGTAGTCCTCGAGGCTTGGGGAGAGTCCAGTTCGAGCTCCATCTCCAGATAGCTCCAGATAGCTCCATCTACCCCCTTTATGGTAAGAATAGAATAAACTCAAAAATTATTGTTTTTTTGTTTTTCTGTTTTCGTAACACTCAAAACCCCCCACTTGTCGCAAAAGTTTTATTAGGTGTCTGCATCTCCTGCCGATATGCGTCTGCTTTTCCACCCAAAATTACTTCAGGGAGCATCAAAAATAAGATAAGGCCACAAAATGTAAAGAAAAGGGCGACAGGCTTCGCTTGCAATCATGGAAAACTTCATCCAAATATAAAAGAGTTTTAATTAAAATATTGTCCCCAAAACCAATAAATCAACGGCACTGCTACTGCACTCGTCGCACACGGGGGCCCTTTCAACAGGTTTTATCAAGTGCCTGGTCATATATTTGGAACTTTTCGAACTGTAGTACTGCTCCTCCGCAAACTGTGGCCGGACACGCAACCAGCCAGCCAGCCCGATCCGGTGCCAGATGTCAGCAGACGGCAGCAGCAGCAACAACGTCGGTGTTAAAGGCCCATTCGAAGCCGTGACTAACACATATTTTATCTCCGCTCCGAAGGACAGGGACGGGGGACAGGCATGAAATGTGAGCTTGGCATGCGAACCATTACCTAGTGCACTACGTGAACGTGAACGGGCATGAAACGTATTAGGGGCCATGATGTTGAACTACTGCACTACTTATTGGCGAGGGAACACTGTGGCAGTGGAACAACTGTCAGTTCGGTTAGCAGAGGGCTTAACATTTAAGAGCACGGCTCTCTCAACTGCGCAACTGCAGAGCTTTTAAGGCTGACATTAACAGAGGAATGGTTTGGCAGTGGAACATCACTCTGTGAAGTAATCTCGATTCCAAACATAATTCCAACACAAAGATATACTTTATTAAATGAATGAACAAAATAAATATACAATCAGTTATTTTTCAGCAAAGGCAGCTTACTAGTCCCTCTACTTGCCATCATTTGCTGTGGGTTCAAAGTCGCAAAGGATCAGAAACACAGTTGCTGTCGCCGTCGCCACTGACAACGAATCCTCGTACTCACAGGCTTGCATCCTCTGCCTTGGCTCTGTAAGGCAAAAGCGGATTTGTATGCTGACATTGGGTTTGGTTTGGTTTGGTTTGGTTATGCGGTCGCCTTAAGTGCTGAGACGGTTTACAGTTGAGGACTATGTGAACAACTCCAACTCCCATGGCCATGGCATGCGACTGGCAAGCAGCATCAGCATCACCAGCCACAGCAGACAGCAGTGGCTACATGTATCCGTAGTTGTCAACCTGTTGGGCGTGTAAAGCTAGAGATGGGAGCAAGCCAAGGTGGCTTAAGAGGGAAGTACTTACCCGTAACATGCTCGTTGGGCATACTAAAGTAATTCGTCAGACTATAATTAAGAATTGCTTTAGTTGGCTGGCAGCATGCGGCTCCATTCGGAACCTTCTCTCGATGTCGTCACACGCACATCTCTAGTGCAGCACATTCTAATGCCAGAGACACTCTCAAATACCGCTCCAACTTCATATATCAAGTCGGGGGGTCTCTGTTCGGTTTGCGCTGTGTCTGCGCCGGTGGCAGAGACAAACGTTCTGCACCTGGTCTCGAATGTCTCTGAGTCTGAGTTGCAGTCAACCGCAAGGTACACACGTCAGATTAAAGTCGCTTAATTTGAATGGAGGCAGGGCAGGCCGCTCTGTGAGATGGGCGATGGATGCACTTTGGGGCACAGCCAGACCGAACTAACGAATGCAACAACTGCTGCAACCCCCAGCCAGCAGCAGTGCACAGAAGACAAACATTTCGCGCGCTTCAAGATTATGTAGCCGTCGACAATGAAGGGTAGCTTAGCAGCCAACCCTCATCCAGCCCCCGCCTTGTGGCTCAGCCCTCCCCATCAGCCGCTGGCTGCTTGGCCATTAAGCTGCCTCTCAGCTTATGAATAATGTGCACGATTTGCGGACGCCATAAATAATACGCAAATCGAAAGCGCTCGCCCTCTAATTGAAAATGCTCGACGCTCCGCTGGGGAGTGCAGTGTGCCGAACAGGGGCTCAGGGGCTCAATGGAGGCGAGCGGTGGAACGGGTGGGCGCAAGGGGAGTATCAGTGGTCAGCTGCTGTATTCATTCTTGCCAAATAGATTCATTCGTTTTGCCAATTAGACAGCCCCGCCACGTGTCGTATGCCTCGTATATATCCGACAGTGAACTGCGTCCTGCACTGTCCAGCAGGGGTTTCGGAAGTTTTATTTTAACTGCTGCTGCCAGCTGCAGAAAAACTGTATCAAAAAGTCTAGCGAATACAGCAGAACAATTTAGCACAGCAAGAAAAATTATAACAAATAAATATTAAATGCTGTTTAGATTTTAAGTGAGCAGAATATTCCATAGTAACTCTATAATATTGCATTAAAACGAAGTTTTAGGCAAATCCAATGTCTTTTAATAATATTCGCTGGGTCTGAATTTTATTCAGATTTTCTTTATTCCATGCGGAAAAGCTGCAAACAAAGTAACGCCCAACAAAGAGCCCCGCCTTTGTTCAATAGTGTAATTTATCTGCTGGAGTTCAAGGGACCCTGACGATTGAGGATATCCGTGAGCTTACAACCGTTAACCGTTAACTCGCTAGAAATGGCAGTGGCAGCGGCAGGGGCAGGGGCAGTGTCTGTGTAATCTGTAAGGGTAGACAAAGCCAAGGAATAGCTTTGACCTCACTCCCTCCGCACAGTCACGGAGTCTGTGAGCGGGCCAGGAGGAAGCCCGTGTTCCTGTAAGTGGCCCAAAAGTGCGCACTTGAACTACACACGTTAGCGGCGGCGCACTTTTATGGCCACGGACACGCAGCAAGACCGGAGCAAGGCCGGAGGATGCGGCAGGGAAACGTAGCAAAGTAGGCTATGAAATTTTAGTGCTCTACATTGTGCCAACAGCCACTTAAACTTTTTAACACCAATTTAATCAACTCAGCAACAACAGGTTTGTTTTTTTTTCGGGGAAGAGAGGACCAAACTAGTTGCTGCCATCTGCCTCTGACGCTGACAACACAAAAATCCACATTCAATTCACACAATGGACCCAAAATCGAACTGGAGCTCAATGAAGTGAATGACAGAAATGTGGAGAAGCGAATTATGTGCTTCGGCTGTCAATGGTCTGCGAAGAATGAGGGATTGTCAGTCAATTATGAATCATAGCCGCGTGGGAATGTGAACCCAAATGACCCCCCCACTGTAGCAGAAATGTCTTTCACATTTCTTGGCAAACATTTTGCGGCATTTAAATGGCTCGTAAAGCATTTTTCTTGGCTTCGTTTTTATGAGCAACACACCGAATTATTTATAAGTCCTCATCTGTTTGTTGTAGACCCCTCACACATATACACCAACACCGCATCCGCATCAGCATCCGCACATGCTCTTCCGGGGGGTACTTCTTAATGATTTAACTAGCACTACGTCCGATCCACTCCACCGCGCCGCGCCCACCCAAGCCAAAAACCTGATGTGGAAATTGCATAAAATCCTCGCTTTACTATTTAATTTCTTTGACGTGACTTTGGCCAAGTGATGTGGGGGACCAGCAGCAGCAGGAGCGCCGCAGTAGTGTAAAACTTTCACTCAACGCTACCTGCGGCAGCGGTGCACACTCCTGTTTTATGGTTACTTCACCTTTTTCCCTGGCCTTCCGCCTTTCTGCCCAGATGCAACAATGTTGTTTTCGATTGCCATCGAATGTTGCCAGGGCAGCAGCAGCAGCACCCAAAAGAGAGTTCCACACGGGAAAAAGCACAAAAACAAAGCAAAAAAATGTTAGCTTTACGGCAGTCGACAAAAAGTGCAACTCTCTCGCAAATTAACTAGCGACGGGGACGCGGGCTAATTGGGAACGGAGTCGAAGGAACTGCGAGTTCAGTATGTAAAATGGCAATTGACTTTTGGACCTGAGACTTGCCGCTGTCACCGGCATATGGCTGATATGGCTGCCATGGCTGATATGGTGCCGGCAGAGCTACTTAGATAACGTTTAAAAGCCAACGACAGCCAACTTAAGTCATAACACTTTAAATAACGGCAAGAAGCAGCAGCAGCAGCCCCACGCTGCACCACCCACCCACCATGCACGCCAGTAAGCCTCAATCCGTACAGGGTAGTGCCGAAAAAGGAACGACTACGACCATGAGTACGGGTGAGTACGGTTGACGTTGACAACGCTTCATTGCAGCAATTTGCATTTTAAGTTGCTAATGACAAAAGTTATAATTGCATAACGCTCAGCATGGAGGACCACCAGCGGCAGCCAGGAGGAAGACGAAGACGAGAAAGGGTACTGGGCACTCCAGTGAGACCCGTGTGTGAGTGAGTGAAGGGTGCAAGTGTAAGTGTAAGTGCACGACACACTGAATGACACATGTGTATTGTGTTCTTGCTGTGTGCCGCTGTGTTAAGGTGTTCGTTGGGGCTGGTGACGGGCGGCAGGCGGGGGCAGGCACAGCTTGTTGCAAGGCAGCCGGAAATGAAAAGTAAATCAAATGAGTTGCCATTGCCGAGTGCGCTGCGAGTGCGTACTTCATCAGCGCGCGAACAGGGGACAGGGCCTTGCCAGGTCCTTGCAGCACCGTAGCCTTGTGCCCTTTTGCCCGTTTCCCGTTTCCGTATCTCCCGAAAAATGTCCACATGCCCATCCAAACGTTCTGCATGGCCCACCCACCTCTGATTCTGTTGCCAGGCACCGAATGTCAGTGGAAATTAACGACATTTCCATTGGTGATTGCTCCATTTTTTTTTTTGGTGAATTGCCACCAAGGCAATAGCATACACGTCTCTCCCTCTATGGTGGGTGGGGGGCTGTGGGAAGAGCAAAGTCTCTTTAAGCCTTCCTTTATCTATATGCATCGAATTTCTACAAAATAAACACAAAATTATATGCAAAAGTAGGACAAGTTAATCCCATTAACAAGTAATATCCAAATTCAGTTAATCCTGCCTAATCAGAAAATGAGAAAAAAGATAAAGGCGAGACTGGCAAGTGGAAAGGGCAGAGGTAAAGCGTGGCAGTGGCAAAGAAAAGAGCATTTTGCATTTTGCAAAATGTCAAACACAATCTGGCCTTGGGCTGGGCTCGTCTCATTAAAGCACGCGACACAGAGACAGAGACAGACACAGACACAAGCGAATGCATTTCCCCGGGGAAAGCGAGTGAAAGCAGCGCGCACACCTGTGCAGCAACATGCCCGTGTGTGTGGGCGCAAATAAGAAAAGCTCTTTAGCAAAAAGCATCAGAACGAACACAAACATAAACAGAAGGAAGGCGAAAGAGAAAGGTGAGTGGAGTAGAGTGGTGCGGTGTGGTGTGGTGGGTAGAGCGGGGGGATAAAGTGTGACAGAGACAGACACTTACAGATGAGCTCACATGTGATTCCGTCTTTTCCGTTCTTTGAGGTCACTTTGACAACTGGCAACCGAACCGCAGCTAACTGTGGCAGCTTTACCACTTACCAGGCAGCCGACGAGAAGCTTAAACAGGAGAGACAAACAGAGAAAGAGAACAGAGACAGAGAGAGAGCGAGAGCGAGAGAGAGAGAAAAACGAATGGCAAGTGGCTTGGAGTATCATTAGAGAAAAATGTTAAACACACTTAAAACAGGAGGAGTTTAAAAGTCAAAAGCGTATGAGTACGAAATAAAAATAAAAAGCAACAACATTATGCCAGCCAGCCAGACCACTCCCCACACCCCCGAAAGCTGCAAAGAGTGTGCACAAAAATTAGAAAACATGGCCCACAAATGTGGACCAGTCGCCAGAGAGGGGAACAGCAGCTTGAAGCCGGGGGACGCTACATTCTACCCACTAAAAGCGAGTGTAAATACTTTATTTTGTGTAGCCGGTATTCATGCGAGCAGCAGTTGTGGGGTATATTGTCTGCCCATAAAATATGTTTTTTTGTTTTCTTAGCTGTTTCTGGATATCATGATTAAGCCACGAGAGAGCCAGAGAGAGAGAGAGAGAGCATCGGTGTGCATCCATCTGTGATGGCAATCTATGGAATATATTTAAATTTTAAGACTTACAAATATGCTTCAGCTCCCCCAAAAATAAGAGTATTAACCGATCAAAAATGTATGTATTTATTATTATTATTATTTATTATTATTATTTGTTTGTTAATTGGGAAATTACCGGGTATCTTCTAGTCTTGAAGTCTGCCTCAGCTTTTCCACTTGCCTCTTCTCTGACATCCTTGTTGTTGCGGTTGTTGTTTTTAATATAAAACGTTGATGCTGACGCTGCTTGTTTTTAGTTTCTACTCGCTCTGGTCTCTCCGGCAACAACAACTACATCGAGCAACACTTACATACATAATACACGGCAACCACCCTCCTTCTCCGTGGACCACAACTAGCCACCCAACCCCAGCCCAACCCACTGCCAGCATGGGAAGACCCAACTGGCCCATTGGCCAGGCAGGGCGACAGGGTACGGGTCCTCGACATAAATGGGAAATGCTAAGCAGCAAAAGAAAACCAAAAAGGGACAGCACGCCAAAAATGAAATATAAATAAATGTGCATGCCAAAGCAGAAAATCAAAGGGCACACATTATGCATATTGCATGCACCCACCCTGCTCCAGCTGCCCCACTCTATAAATTATTAATTGACCCCCACAGATTGCCGCTCGCAACAAAAGGAAGACTCATTTCCCCCCTGCCAAGTGGCTGAGTAAACGATGTGGAAAAAATCACTAAAAAGTCTTGCGGGTAGATGCAATTCAAGTCGACGCTGTCTGTCAATATAAATCAAGGGAAAACGTAAGAAATTTCCACTGCCAATCACATGAGAAAGTAACCAAACTTGGCATATGCATTTCCTATTTACGGGGTGGGCAGGGGCTACATAAAAAACCACTTCGCTTGCACTGCAATTCAAATATAAATCAAAGAGAAAGTGAGGGAGGAACTGTGATACCTTTTGATACTATAATACATATGTATATGTACCTATATGTATATCTATGTATGTATGTACCCAACAGTTGATTCTTTTAGCTGGAAAACTATAAGACCCTTGTGCATTTCTGGGCGTAAGATTGAAGGGGCAGCACATATCGAGTTATGGCCCAAGTACAACTAATGGGCAAACCAAATCGTTTTATAGCCACGTCCTTTGCCCTCGGGCTGGCTTATTATGGCCCTTTCTACCTCTGCTCTCCCATCCACTGCTCCGTTCTGCTCTCCATCCACTGCAGTGCAGTGCATGCATAAGATAATCATATTTCTTCCCCACATGCTGTCCTGCCTTGCCAGTCTTCACAGTCTTCTTGCCAGCAACTAAATAATACAAACTGCGAGTAAGTGTGTACAAGCCGGGCTGGCAAATTATGGCTAGCAGCCCCCCGAGGGGTGTTCCGACTGCATTTGCCAGCTGGCAGCAAGTGTGGCCCGCACACCGCAGCGAAACTAAAAAGGAAAGCGGCTAAAGTAGCTGCCAACAACAAAACCAAACCAAACCGAACCGAAACCAAACCGAACCGAGCAAGAACAACAAAAGTCAAATTAAATTTCGCATAATTTTTTTTTTTTCTGTTCCACTGGGGTAAAAGTTTTCTGTTTTTGCGGCTTGGCTGGAACGGAACTTTCTTTTCGGTTGGTTTTTCCATTTTCATTTTTGGCTTTCTTTATGTTTTCTTTTTGGTTTTTGCTTGCCTGCCAGCCACATGTCGCATTTACTTTTATTTGTTGTTTTGGCGCAGTTTTCTTGTGCAGTTTTTCCCATTTGATGAAAAATCGCTGCCACGAACTTGAACCAAATATGCAGTTATGCAAGTGCTCCGATGTCCCTCGACTGCTGTCTGAGGCACGCTGCGACAGCTGCTCAGATAGGGAGCGGCAGCATTTGTGTAAGAAACTTTCCTTGCAGCACAAATCAAAAGTGGCCCAATGAGGCACACGAATCTAATTAGTTTGCCAGCTTAACGCAGCTGCCGAGAGCAGCAACACAGCGGAAACGGAAGTTTGCCATCGCCAGTCGCCATAGCCATTCGCCATTGTTGTGTGCTCTTCAAGCAATTAGCCAAACTAAAGGCTCTGCTCTGCCCGGTCCCCGCTCTCGCCTAGCCCTGTTCCCACTCCGGTTCCAGTCAATGCATGTTGGCAAGCAAAGAGCGTTCGTTCCATTCAAGCCTGAGCCTAGTGTCAACCAACCAAAACCTGGCCAGCAACGTCCCCTACTGGCCGTCCCTGTCCTGAAAACCTCATCGGGGAAACAATGGCCTCACGCCGACACACGTACAACAATATAAACAAAGGGCAGTAGCGGCTATTCTGCTTCCTCGTCTCCGCTCTCTGCCTCTGTTCTAACCTGCTCTGTCCTCCACCTGCTCGGCGAGTATCCACTGTAGTGTGTGCAGCGCTAATCTCCACTAAATTGTTGTTTATTTTTTGGCTTTAAACGCTATGTTTAGTCCTCTCCCTTGTCGCTGTCGCTTGTCGCTGTAGTTGTCGCTGTCGCTGGCTGTCGCTATCCTTCGCTGATTTTGCGTGGCAATTGGCCATTGAGCGAACTGGCTAATTAGCCAGAGCTTTCTGTCCACTCCAAGCAACAGAAAGGCAGGCCTAGGCGCCCCTCCCTTCTGGCATATTAAAAATTAATATGTCAAGTCCTGGGGACAAAAGTGTAAATGCATATTTATGAGCTACTCAGGCACCCGGCGCCCATCCACTGGCCAGTCCACACAGGACTTGTGATTAGCTGCAGTTCAGATAGATTGTATGTTGGTTGGGTGTGCTGCAGAGGAGGGGGGGAACTTAACCGAAAGACTATTATTACGTGGCGAGGGCGTGCCACGGGAAATGAGAGGCTAAATTGCAGGACCTGCAACATGGAACCGCAATACACACACACACACACCAACAGTTCGTAATTAGTATTCTTTAGTGAATCTTTTATGTGTGGGTGGCATGTGGCATGTGGCATGGGCTATGCTAAGTAATTTTCCAGCTGGTAAGCTGAGCAATTTCCACTTTTACGCACCCACCAAAGCATGGCATGGCCAAAAGCCTCGACTGAGATGTTACACACTTTTGTCATCTAATTTTTGTGCCAGAGCCAGCCAACTGCAATTCCCCCAAATGAGTCAAAGCTGCAAAAATGTGCAGCGGCTGACGCAGTGGCGCAACGGCTTTTGGCTTTGCCAAGCTTATGGCATCCAGGTGCATGACCATGGCTATGGCAATGGCTATGACGTTGCTGGGGCTGCTGCTGGTGCCAGAGGAGATATTGCTGCTCGGCCAGGTGCGCCCTGGCAAATTCTATTAACGCTTTTCCTGCCAGACTCAAAGGATTGTGTCTCCTCTGTGGGCATTACTTTGGAAATTCTCCATTGCAACGCATTGCAACGCATCGGCATTGCTGCAAACCACAAAGTTGCGCTCAACGGGGCATGAAACGTAATTAGTTTTTAATTGATTTAAGCACAAGTAATGTTGATTAAACGAAGGCTGCAAGCATGGCAGGCAGGCGCCCCATCCCTGACAACAATGTGACAGCGACACATGCAATATCCCCCCAGTGCGGGGGCCAAAGCCCTTTGCCGGCGCTCTCATATTTTCTGTCGAGCTGTCATGTGACTGCAACTGAGCAAAGTTGCATGCAGTCCCGTTGACAGCACACAACAAAAGTCCTGACACTGTGTGGCAGTAGCAGTAGTAGCAGCAGCATCCGAGGCATCAGAAGCGGTAGCAGCAGCAGCAGCAGCAGCATCAGAAGAAGCAACAAAGTCAGACAGTTGCAGAGGTCCCCGCAGTGCCGTCGAAGTTCATTGGGGCAGAGGCAGAGGCAGACCACAAAAGACAGCGTCTTCTGGGGACACGCACCACAGGCGGCGTACCTCAGTGCGTGTGCCGCTCGGGGACTGCAACTGGGAGCGGGTGGGGCACGGCAAGATGTTCGTTCGCCTTGCCAACAGCCAACAAACTTGCCAAATGAGTTAGCCCTGGCCACTTAGCCAAGTTGGCACCGAAAGCGTGGAAGCCCTGTGCCTGTCAGATTGGATTGGCGGTGCTGCTGGTGCTCTGGTACCATCTGGCGACGGGGCTACGGTTGGCCTATCTTCGGTTATTTGCACTCGATGTGCGCTAATTTGATTGTGTTCATGTGATAAACAGGACTCGACCCTTGCCCTTGCCCCTCGCTGGATCTCCGCTCGTACTCGGCCGAGTATAAATGAGCTTCGGCTAGGCCGTGAGAGACTTCCGCCCACGATAGGGCCACACACACAAACACACACACACTCACATCCGGTGGCAAATAATTTTTTGGGGGGAGATGGGTGCCTCTAATACGATTTTGTACGATTTATTTGCCAAGCATGTTGAAAGACAAAGAGCAGCCAGCTACGGCTGGGATCCACACCGAGCCCTGAACTTTGCTTCCACCATGCAGATAAGACCAGGCAGGGCCAGGCAGAGGAGGAACTATGCAAAGTAATCAAGGAAACGTAAACGGAAAGCGTCTAGCGCACAGAGAACACGATATCTTAATGAAGTATCGATTGCTCCAGCTTGGCTCTTCTGCTCCAGCTCTCACCCAGCACCGTAAGCCATTTCCTTGGAATAGCAGCAGCAGTCCCCTGTGTGTGTGTGGGTGTGGGTGAGAGATATTTTTAAATGACATTTCAGTGGATAGACACAATGGCCTAGGCGGCCACAAAAGATGGCCCAAGATCTCTGGCACAACTTTCCTTCTAATTATGTCTAAGGCAGAGCACAAAGAATGGGAATGGGTTACGCCCTGCCCTGCCCTGTCCCTCTATTCCAGTTGCACGCTTCTCGGTAAAATTACTTGAAACTTATCAAATTCCTTGACATTAATTTGTTTCTCTTACCCACTGCTCCGCCTCGTACTGGCTTTTACTTTGGGGGGTACATTACCGGCTTTATTTGCTTGTTTAGCGCTTATCGGATCTCTGGCCCCCGGGCATGTTTTTGGCCTCTGTGTCTCTGTCTGTCTGCCTGTCTGTCTGTCAGTCTATCAGTCACTCTTCATTGAGATCTGGCCTATCAGTGCATGGCAACCAATCCTCTAACAGCAGGGGGCGTGTCAAAAGCTTTTGCTTTTGTTGTTTAATTATTTAAAATGCGAAAACTTTTGGTTGCCTTGACGTTACTTTTTTTGTTCTTTGTTGGTTTCTGTTGCAGTCTGAAAATACACGCATGCGAAATCCCAAATGAGTTCATTAAGAAAATGCTGGTGGAAATGGTGGGACAGGTGTGCACGTTGGCTGTACAGGCATGGCATACGGCGTGGAAGTTTTCTGTGTCTCTGTTTTTCCTGCTTACTTTCAGGCATTTCAGTTTAGTCGAGCAGAGCTCGCTAAATATTCAATAAGCGGCAATTTTTGCAGCATACAAATGGGCGCATTAGGGCGTAATTTACAATCGACGCGCTGTCAGAGTCAAAATATGCGCACAAAAGTCAGAGAAGAGGCAGAAACTGAGACTGGGAAGGAGGCAGTGGCAGTGGCAATCGCAGATACTGAGACAGGATAAAAGGCAGAGGCAGAGGCAGTGGCAGTGGCAGTGGCAGAGACGGGGACAGAGACAGAGAAGCAGCCAGCGACTCAGGACAGACAGAGGTGTAGTTTCAGTGCTATATGTAGAATGTTCTCTGTCCCTTGCTCTGGAAGAATATTTATGCATGCACGAATCGGTGTGTGTGTGTGTATGTGTAACCAAATGAGTCAAAAGGGAAACATTACTCATGCCAAAGAGTACCGAAGCGAACCAAAGCGAACAGCTTGAACGGACAAATGCTCGCCCAAATCAATGAAGTGCTCTGGCCCATAGAATCCAATGCAATGCGCTTGAAGCTCATCCGGCAGCCAAATTGAAAACTGCTATCAACACAGTTTTAATTAGTGAAAAATAATAAAGAAGACGCTTGGCACAAAAAAGATGTGGCAAATGGAATTAAATTCATTTAGGAGCTTCTCCCTCCCTCACCCTCCCTTCTGCCAGCAGTCCACAGTCCCCACTTTCCAGTCCTAGACTCCTCCGTCTTGGCCCCAGCGAAATCGTAATAGAAATGCCCCAAAAAAAAAGATGCCAAGGTAAAACGTCTGGCGGTGCAGGGTGCAGTCGACACACCCGGCCATTGGAGCCGCCACTAGCTCCTACTGATTTCCATCCACATTCCGCCTCTCCCTACCCACCATCTTGCACCCAGTCAGAGGGACTGGCAGCGTCTCGTCGCTGCTTTTGGCCTAACTTTGCTGCTTGTTAGGAGGAAACAATGTCAAACTCATTAGTGCTCCCAAAAGGCTTTCTTTTACAGTGTCGCACACACACACACACACACACACACGTACACACTCGACAGGTTTCCTTCCTCCTTCCTATAAGGAGTGTCCTTGCGCGAATGTGTGTTTGTGTGTGTGGGAGAGCAGACGCTTTGAACTTTTTCTTAGCGTATACTTAATGGATTAATGAGATTTTTTGTTTGCCCAAGCCAACAGCATGCGAAGGCGCCTAGAAAAACGAAAACTGGGATGAAAAAGCCGAAGCAGGGAAGTCGTAGAAATGATGCTGGGCAAAAGGGCAGCGGCGGTAGAGAGCATCAGATGGAGAAGTAGAAAAGGGGCAGAAAGAATGCGAACGAATGTGGTGGGGGGAGGGCAGACGAAGGTGCTGCTAAAGTGTGGCCTGAACCATTTTTTAAGGTAAACACTGTTTATGTGCTAAAAAAAAAAAAACAGGAAAAACGGTGGCAAAGAGTGCAGTGCACCGAGGGCGTGAACTAGGTCGCCCAGAGAGAAATTTCAAAAGAATGCTGCCACCGGCGGAGCGAGCGTATTCCAGCTAAGGACCTTGCATAGTTATCCACCGAAACCTGATACTGATAGATTCGTCCAAGGAGCCGCCACTCTAATGCGCCCCATAAGCTCTCCAATCAGCCACAGTGGCCGTACAAATCCGTTTATCTCCTGGCAGAACCACAAACAACAAGCCAACAAAACACTCAGCCGTGGCTCGACCCGAGCAATTGCTTAGAGCCAAGTTGTGTGACACCGTCTGTGCGGCCGGAGCTCAGAGATCAGAGCCCCTCTTTAGTGTCATAATCACCCGCAACATGAAAGGCAAGAAGCGTTGACACTTTTTTTCCACACTTGGCCAGAGCTGGGACCCAGCTCCGTGCACGGCCCCATGCGGATCAGCAGTACAGAGAAGCAGGTGGCTTGGACTTGGACCAGGACTCCAAGTCATGGAACAAATGACTTTGAATTATTTGTTTACCTGGTTGGACTCCCGCACCCCTGCCTTATGCCTGCCTGCCTGCCTGCCTGCCAGTCACCATTCTGGTGAAGGCTGCCTGCTGCACCCACAGTGGGTCTTAGCCCCCCCCCGCCTCATTGTTGTGGCCAACACGCACCATTGTGCGTAACAAATCGCAGCCATAAAGAGGCAATGGCAATGGCCAAGAACACACACACACAGCAGGCAGAGAGCAGAGAGCTGGGCGGGATAAGCTGCAAGGACGTGGAGGAGGCTGAGCTGCCATAATAATTCACAATTTTTCACAGTTAAGTGTCAGCGGTTGCGTCGCTCGCAATTGTCGAGCCCCACCGCCCCAGCAGCTTTGAGCGGGCTGGCATTAAATCAAGCAAACGACCAGAGAGCAAGAAATAAAGCTTAGCTCGCCGTGTCCTGATTGGTCCTACTGGCGCAATACTCGCGGTATATGCGCAATAATCGCCGTGTCCAGGCGGCCGGGGCAGGTGCACTTGCAACAATTGCCTGATTATGTGGCATATGCAGCATTGCCTCAAACAAAATACGAGTCGGAATACACACCAGTTGACAGTGACAAGCCCATTAGTGCCCTGGTAAAGTGCATTGTTTGACTAAAGCGACAAGAGGATGTAGCCTGCGGGAGGGCGGCAACATGTTGCAGCTGCCACGCAGCGCGTCCTTCAGCTGCAACGGGCATTTATTTGGTTGCCTGATGTAGCCATTGCTCTTGGTGTTTCCTGCGAGGCAAAGCCACTTTAACTGTCACCACCAGAAGCATCAGCTAAAACATCAGCCAAAACCAACAACAGCTATAGCAACAGCTACAGCCAGCGTATGCAAAGAGACTGCAGTTGGCGTTGGCCCACTCGGACACGCACACCCACACACCCACACAGACACACACACTTGACAGCTCATGAGAGGAGAGACGACATATCCCCATTTCTTAGCTGGATGTCAGATTTTTGGCTGTGGGTGTAGCCTTTTGTTGTCCGACTTACACTTGTACCGGATTTATTATTATGTTCTTCTGTCTTCAAGGGTTGATATACGAGTGTGTATGATCTGTAACTATTTGTCACACGCGCTGAAGCATTGGATGGAAATAAGTTGCTGCCTGCGCACTTGTTATATGAAAAATTGGACAGGCCAAAGAATGGCACGATGCACGAAGTACGGAGTAAATAAAACCCACACTAGATCGTATACGAGTATAGTGATACATAAGCTATTCTACTGCAGATTGCGGTACCTTCAAATACTCAGGAATAATGGCATAGAAAAAAGAGACACACCCCAGACTTAAAAAAAAGTACAAACACAGGGATTCAAATAAATAAAACATAAATATTAAAATTCAATTAAAATTTGTTGCAAATCTGAAATATATTTAATTTAAACATAAAATATTTTTAATATTAAAATTTAAAGACTTTTTAGTCTGTCCGTACGTACTGTACAATTGTGAGTAATTTCCTGGTCCCACAAAAAATACTTTAAGCATCAAATTGGTTTAGAATCCATTCCCTGAAATAGTATCCCAAATATCAGTGCATTGTAAAATAGCCCGCCTTTCGATAGAACGGCAATCACTTTAATTATAAAGCTACAAAAATGCCTTTCACTTTTCGCAAAAGTCATTACCATTTCACACTATTTTACAATTTTAGTTGAAAGCTTCACGAACTAAAATAAACTTTCTATTAACTAATTCCAGAAAATCTGTCTGCAGCCCCGAGACGGAGGTACATAGTAATTGCAGGTACATACATACATATATACGTAATGATTGTTAAGCCACTTGTCCAGTGTCCACCCTTATTCCCGCCACTTGCCACACCATAAAGTAGAAAACTTTCGCGCAGCTTCTTTTGTTTTGCACTGCAAAACAATGGCTGAACTAACCCAACTAGTCCAAGAAATATTATTGTATTTTCTAATAAAAGAAACTGCAATGTGGAATGTACTCGACAAAAATAATTTCCCCTGCCTGCGGTTACATGCGGCGAGGGGGGGGACGAACTTTGCCACGGACTCAGGTGGCATGCAAATAAATGTGCCATAAAATTTATTAAAATTGCTTTGTGTTCGATTGTGCAACAGTTGTGCCGCAGTTGTGTCTACTCCTGACTTGTTTTCCCTTTTTTTTTGGGTGGAACAAATAAGTTGGCCAGGAGCTTTGTTTGTTTTCCGCACCGCACCAGCCCTGAGAAGCCCAGAGAACCGTGCCACCAATGAAAACTATTCCCTGGCAATGGAAACAGAAGTGCAGAAAATCAGTTGCAGCGGAAGCGGAAACTTGTTTTCTGTGCCGAGTTTTCGCCGAGTTGTCTAAGGCCCAAACAAACAGCGCAAGTTAGTTGCAGTCCAAGGACTTACCCCTTGGCCAGGTTTCTCTTGTCCCTACCACTGTTCCCTTGCTCGCCCCACCCTCCGCTCTCACGACTGACTGCAACTCTCAAGTTTTAAACATTTTCATTAGCGTTAATTAATTTGAAATATTCTTTTTTTTTCCTGCTCTCTGCATTTTTTTTTTGCGTTTGCTGTGTGCAAGCAAATTATTCAACGTGGTCGGGATGTGCTGATGAGGCGGGCTGGGGGGAAGTGGGTGGGCTAAAACCTCTTACGTTGGTCTAAACTCAAAAGCGCATTTAAGGGCAGCATCAGCAGAAAAGCACCCACCGCAGTAGCAGTCCTCTCGTGGGGGTGCCAGGGAACCATTGCACGGTCGGCTGGCCAACGCTAGCCGCAATTTTTAATTACGCGAAAGCCGATCCGATCCGCAACAGTTTTGGCTTTTGCATCATCCTCAACATGTTGCGGCGGCAGGACGAGCGAGTCGCGGGCGTGGCCAGCGAGTTGCAAAGATTTTGGCCGCAGGACAAACGTTTAATAAGCCCAGCCCAGCCCAGCACAGTCCAGGCTAGGCGCAAGACTGAGCCCGTTATGAGGTCAGCGCCTGCCAAGTGCAGTACTGAAGTACTGAATGACTTAAAGAGTGAAGGACTGAAGGACTGCACAGCTGAAGTACTGACTGAAGCAATGATTGAAGAACTGCAGGAAGATGGCATGCCCTGGGCTTGCTTTTATGAGCAAATTCCAACTACAGGCATAACTTAATTGCTGTGCCCGAGACTGAGAATGAGAATGCAATGAATTGCAATGAAAGCTGCCTCAAATAGTTGTCACTTGCCACTTGGCACTCTCTCATTGTTCCTATCTTTAGGTTGACTCAAGGCAAATACAATCTATCCGCAGCCACACTATCAACACTCAACTCTGATTTTATTAACCAACTTTTGCGGCGCTCTCGGAGCGGTCAAAAATAGGGAAGGGGCCCACAGAAAGTTGCAACCGCAACAATTGAGTTCATAACTTGGAATATTTAGTAAAAGAGGTTCGAGGTTCCGGGTTCGGGGTTCGGTTCGGTTCTCTGTGCGCTTTTGCTCAGCGTCTTTATGGCTGTTGGCAGTTCCTTTTTCCACCATCCAGGTGGAACTTATTAACTACCACAAAAACACAAAGCTACGTTGCCAGTCGTTGATTGCCTGCCTCCTGGCAACTGGTTACCGGCTTCTGGTTCCTGGCTACTGGTTACTGGTTCCTGGTCTGCGCACTCTACGGCGTATCGCTGCAGGTGGTCGACGCGCGGCCATCGACTGCTTGCTCGCTCTCGACGGAACTGAATTACACAATTTCGCATGTAAAGGAATTTGTTATTATTATATTTTTTGTGGCGTGCAATGCTTTAATAATTCATGTGTGACAGGCAGAAGCTGCCGCCTGGGCAGCAGCTTAATTAAAGCCGATCCGCCCGGCCATTTGCCGGAGCTCCCTTTTCGAGT
This sequence comes from Drosophila ambigua, assembly GCA_018150905.1. Lineage (NCBI taxonomy): Eukaryota > Metazoa > Arthropoda > Insecta > Diptera > Drosophilidae > Drosophila > Drosophila ambigua. The sequence continues at coordinate 3,878,618 of JAECWS010000086.1, forward strand.
ACGAGTATATTTGCACAAAGGACTCTCTAACTAATGCACTGGACCGCAGGCCGCAGCTGAACGGGGTCCGGCACAGAAAACTAAATTATGCTGATAAAACTGGGCGCTGCAAAAGTCACGTTAAATGTGGACGGGGAAGGGGCACAAGATACTATACACGACTTCCTCTTTCCGTCCGGACTGACTACGTGAGCCTGCAAAAGCCATATGTGTCTGTGTGTGCGCCAGATAGTTGAAGTGCGACCGACTGGGAGGATGTGGGGGATAGTCCCTCTTTTGGACAAAATTATTTTTGTTGATTTAACTAAATGGCGACAAGTTCAACGAGTGTCACAGATGAGATTATAAGCGGGCAAGGCGAGGGCCGCAGCAGCAGCAGCACGTAGCCAGGATGCCAGCGCCCAAGGGCAGACATCAAGAGGATGCCACTTGGGCAGACAGTGCTGCGAAATAGTGTGCCAACGCAGACCAATTCGAGACCCCAGCAAGGCCTTCTAAGTTATGTTAGAAATTTAACTAAACGAGGATTTCCATGCCCAGCAACGCCTGCCATCCAGATACTTTCAGTGTACAGTGTATCCCAGTTTGGCTAAACATATGCCCTCACTAAGCTCTTGCCTAAACAAACACAGACAGACAGACATAAACCAAAGGAAGGAGATGGAGGCCGAGACTTCACACGAGCCAGAGAGATGGCCAAAGTTTGAATAGCAAAACGCCGCCTTCCATATTGAATTAAACGTTTTAATATGCGGCCAGCTAGCAAATTTATAGTTTGGCTTTGAATTAGCATATGTGTGTGTGTGTACAAGTGTGCTATATAGAAACCGGATATGAGTTAGAAATGCAGATGGCGGCCATTTCTTTTCGCAGGCTAGATATTCGACAGGCGAGGCCAGAAACGAACCGAAGCCAATTTGAACAAATTGTGTGCACAAAAGCGCTCATGCAGATGTGCGAAAAAGAGCGAGAGAGATATGGAGAACGATAGAAAGCGAGATAGAGAGGGAGAGAAAAGAAGAAAGAGGTAGCAATGGAGTTGGTGTTTATCTTTGCCGCCTTCCGCCTTTGCCCGCTGCTGACTGCTGCCTGCTGTTTGCTGCATCTTCTCATCTCCATTTTCCACTCAATTCTTGCTCTGCTTAAAACTTTAAGCTGATCCAAACCCCCTGCCCTCACCCATAGGAAATCCTTCAGCCTGCAATCTTTCAGGTTGAAATCTTTAATCTTCTAACTACGCTATATGCAAACACACACACACACACACATCTACATATGCATATGGATCTGTTAAGCTGTTCATAGGGGATAACAAAAAAAAAACCCTTTTGCAAGTCAATCCCATTCATTCCATTTTTTTCTGTATCAACGATTGAGCTCTCTTACATTCCCTTCCCCCCTCTCTGGCCAGTCTCTGGCCCTGCTGGCATTTTGTCATTTGTCATGCACAACGGGACGTATGCGTAATGATTCATTAACAAGCCAATTTGCCTAGCCATTCCCACGCCCATCCACCCCGCTCTCCTTCTAGCTGTCTCTCTCCACATCCACCTCTCCAACTCTGTCTCTCTTTCGCTCGCTTGTCGCCAGATTACGCTCCATTTGTCCGGGGTTGTGACGTCGCCTTGTCATTGCCAACAGTTTGTGTTTATTACGGACTTTTAATTTATTTCATTACAGAAAATTAGCTCGCTTATCGTGAGCTGAAATCTTAACCCTGTGCCGCCAGCATGGACGACAACACTTAGCCAAATTAATGCTAAAAATATGTACAGAGCACACAACATGGCAGGGCATGGCATGGGGACAGAGCGTGGACCGGGGCCAAATCAAAATCGAAATCAAAAGACACAGTTCAAAGCGTCTGTGACGGTGCGGCGTCGAGGCTGTCCCTGAGACTGAGACTTGGACCACGCCCCATCGTTTATCACCGCCCCCAAGCCTCCCCGCGAGAACATCGCGATAAGCAAAGGATAATTCGGCCGTGCAGATTTGTCTTCTCTTTCGTCGTTTTCAATACCCGTTACTCATAGACTGCAGGGGTATGCTCTATGTTCAGTGCAACTGAACGCATCAAAAGGAAGGAAGGACGGACACCATAAACTTAATATACACCCAGAGAAAAAACACGAAAATATTTACTGAAGAGTAAAAATATACTCAAAATATATTTCATAATTAAAATAAATATATTTCAAATTTAAATTAAATATGGGAAATACTAACAATACAAATTACAAATTATGTGTTTCTATTTTATTTGCTATTTCCTCATATACCCCCTTCCCACATATACATTATTATATATCCGCAATGGGAAATTCCAAGTTCGGAAGGCCTTTCCCTAATATTATTATGGTGCGTTTACTTTAAAAAACGATAGAAAGAGGAGCTCAAAAAATAAATGTAAACGAAATAAATACCGAAAGGAGGCTGCCATAACAAAAGCAAACAAAATAGAGATGGCTGTTACTTCTCGCCCACTCTCTCTTTCGTTCCCTCTACATATCCTCTCTATTTTCGTCTGTGTCTCTCGATAGCTGGCCCCGGCTTTTCTTGTCAGTCGAGCAATGTTTTTTTTTTTTTTGGTTCAGGAACCCCGTCTCTTTGGTTTTTTTAAGCTAAAGGATTATTTGCTTGGTTTATTCCTTTGACTCTGTGTTGTGTTTTGTCTTTGGTTTGTTTTGTCGGCTCCTTCACATTTCGTTTGCCGTTCTGCTCTTGCGGTTTTTTCTGGCCATGTCACGACTCCTCCCCCAAAGGTTTATTTGCGCGCCTAAGCACGACCTTGGATATAAAGTATATCTGGGTGTGTATGCGTGTGTGTGTGTTTATTTAGGTCGCCTTTTTCGGGTTGGCATCGTATCCTGGGAGCCCGGCGCCAAAGCCGGTTCTGTTAGTTTAGTTTATTGCTTAGCAGCTGATTTTGGTTTATTAATTTCGCATTAAAGCGAACGTTGCGTTGTCGGGTGGGTTGGGGTTGGGTTGCCCCTTTTCCATGCGAGTATTTACAGTTCACATGGTTCGTATTTAAGTTGAAGTAGACAAGGAAATTTGTTACGGCCAACTTGTATCCGCCGTATCTATCGGTGCCGTGCCAGTCCCATCAAAACTTTATCTACAATCTGGAGCGGGCCATCTTTATATTGCACATTAATTTTCGGTTCATCTTCTGCGCTCATCAAATGTCTCAATTCCATAAAAATGCAAATTGCTGGAGAAACGGGAACCGGAGCCACTTCCTGCTGCCCTGTCATTAAACGGCACAAAAGCCAAACTGAAATTGCATGAGAATTATGACCTCTATGAGGCAGTCCCGCAGTCCGTCTCCTCTTTCGGTCTGTCTGTCTCTGTCAGTCAGTCTCTGTTTCTGTCTCTGTGTCTGGTAAGTGGGTCGCCAACTGGAAGCAAAGTGACTGGAAACTTTCGCTGCCCTCAGCGGATTTTTATCCCAGAGATTTATGAGCTGAGACAGGGAATGATGACCCGACCCTCGTTTGCTGATGTCCTGATCTGCTTTTCACGCTCATTTTGCAGCCTGGACACTTTTTATGCTACACCACCTGCGGTCAAGCTGCGAACAAAAAAAAACCACCAAAAGGCATCGCATTGGCCATCATCCGCCAAAGAAAGAAAGTCCCATAAAGGGCTAATAAACTTGGCCTGCTTTGCATAAGAACAAATGTGGCCATTGGCTGAGCAGCATTTTTATCAAAAGGTAATTGGATTTGTGTGGCCTCGCATAGGCAGCAGCCAGCGTTCTTTTGATTAAAAATGTTCAACCAAAAGCAGCCGCGCGTTCAGGTAAAGTTAAAAAAACATGTGCGGTTTTAGGTAATAAATTTTTGTAAACCAACAACGCCAGCAAGAACAATAGAAAGAAGAACAAAAATTAAGAAGCGGCTAGGAGTCTGTAAGCGAAGTGTTACATACTCTTAACGGTCCGATACTTAGATGGGTTTCCATATTAAGTACAATAAACGGTATATCCACACCAAGTATATCGACTCGGCTGTGGATTTCTATCAGTATGTACACTTTATTGGCCAGGAAATTCTGCCTACTGTTCACAAGAGCATGCAGAAGGAGAGAGTACAATTACCAACACGTGGGGAATTTCTGGCAGCGGCGCTTCCCTACACCTATTACCTGTTTAATGCAACATCCAGCCACCCACGCAGCCACCACCCATCTATAGCCAGAACCCACCAAAAAATGGCCGCTGGCTGTTGGTCAATGCGGCCGGACACCAGGTTGGCGTCGCCATAGCTTTACATTATATTTTTCTCTCTCTATACGTATGTGTGTGAGAGGTACTTTGTGGGTACATGTGTAACTGTGTGAGCTGATTTTTTTCTCGAACTCTTTTTTGGTAGATTTTGTATGCGGCTGCTTTGTTTTCGCTTTGGGTCCCTTTTTTGCGCTTACGCCATTCTCGTTTATTTATTAGCAATTTTATTAGCTATGAATTTGTTTGTTTTTATCGTGCACCTCACCGCAGTACGGCCGCAGAGGAAGTGGTAGAAGGGCTGGAAAAGGAGGAACAGGACGAAGAGGTGAAAGCGAGAAGAGAAAGAGAACAAAAACAAGGGCAGAGAAAGCAGACCAAACAACTAGCGCTTAAGCCAACTTACACCGCACCAAAACGAAAGAAACTATCCGAAAAACAAATTAATTTTCGAAGTTCAACAATGTATATTTTATATTTTTTTAAATTTTTTTAACGTATACGTAATACGTATATATTTATAGCATATTGAAATGCCAAATTCAGCTTATTTTTTTGAGTGCACCTCAAAGGGGTATTTGTTGGATTCGGCTCGTTTTTGTTTTCCTGGCAAATGAAAGTGATTTATATTCCCAATAATGAAAGTGACTGCCACCCTTTCAAAAGCTTTTTCCCTCCTGCTCCTTTATTTACGTACTCTTTGAAACATTTAAATTTAAATATTTTCGCCTATGCCTTGATTTATTCTTTTGCACCACACGACAAAACAACAACAACAATGAAGCCCAGGGGCTAGGGACCCCATTCCAGAGTAGCTGGTGGGTCGTTTCACGCCCGAGAGATCCTCACAAAAGGAGTGATGCGAACCGCTTTTATTTGTCTTGACTTGTCAACTGAGGTGATTAAAATTTAGGGATTTTTGTTGCCCCAACTCAGAAAAAGAATTGTCAACCCACAAAAAAAAAGTGAAAAGGGAAAGGTAAAGGTACAATATAGCATGCAAATTAGTTTGTTTGTTTTGGGTAAAAGTATCCCAAAAGTAAATGAAACATTTAGCCGAAAGAATGCGGCTTTAATTCGCTGAAAAGTTCAATCTTCAACTGATTATGAATGGCAGTTAATGGCCTGAAATCTGAATACATTTCGAATTAGCTGAATGACCACTCAACTACGTGAGAATCCTTTTCGAGTCCCTGAATGAATCCCATAATTTGAACAGATTTTTTCTTATTGCATTTAAACTGCAATTATACACTTGTATTCTTGTGCCCATCGCCAACCGCTGCTTAATTAAAATGTTTTTTTTTTCACCAACCAAAAGGGGAAAAAATAAATTTAAAATGTTAATTCATTCGAGCCTTCGTTCCCATTACCTGCCCCATTGGCCACTTGTGAACGTAGCACCACTCCTACTCCTCTTGCCCTGCATACAACTCATATACCCTTCCAGGAACGCAGGCATACCACTCTCTTGCAGAAGAATGTTAAATAAATGCATCGAATAATCTTGATAAAATAATATCTTCTGCATGTGAAGGATCAGAAACTCTCTTGTTGCATAGAGTATACAAAGATTTGTTGTATCCCTCCCTCCCTTTCTTTTTCTCTTTTTTATTTTATTTTAAAACATGCACTAAATGCTCCCCTTGCGGCAATTTAATAAATATAAAAGCCAAGCCAGCAGCTTGAGTAAAACCAGCACGCCCCCGTCCACACATAGCCATTACAGGTAAAATCAGGAGCGGTTCTCAAAAGGAAAAGGTAGAGAATCTACAGAACTATTAAACAGCAGAAAGCCTCGCAAATATAGTTATTAATCAGTCATCAGACTATCCACATAGGAAATACAAACACATCGCTGTGAGCCTCTTCAGCACGTGACCGGCAAAACTTTTATTTTCAAATTTGAGGCCCTGTTCCTGAAACCTCGGCAAAACCGTTCCTGAATCGAAGCGCGCACTGCCTGCATTAAATTTTCACTATTTTCAGAAGGAAAAAAAACACGCACACACATTCCCCCCACATATCCGCACACACATAAATAAAATAAAGACGGGCGCCAGGGCCACGTCAATTGAATGGTAGGTAGGCGCAGAGCCAAAAGTGTTGGCCATAAGTCAGAAAACATGAATAACAAATCAATTCAGTTTTAACGGCGCGGCGGTGCAAATTCTTGGGCATGGCACACAGAACACACAGACAGGGCACATAGAGAACACTCAGAACACCTTTGAAAGGTGAGAAAATGAGGTGTTGAAAGGCCAAAAGAGAGAAAAGAGACTCTGAAGAGGGAACCCCCACCACCACGCCCACAACACACACAGACAGACACACATACACACCTTCGTGGATGTGTGGGTGTGTGTGGTGTTAATGGCAGGCAGGCGTCTCCTCGGCCATTGCCGGGCGTCGGGCATTTTGAATTTTTAATGGAAAATGGCCCCGCCTGCTTATATAGAAGCATTTTCCCCTTCCCCACATCCGCCCATCTCGACACTACCACTGTTCCACATTCTTTTTTTTTTTAGGCATGTTTGCATACACTTACGGCCAGCAAACTATGCATATGCATGTGTGTGAGTGCGAGTGTGTGCTTGAGTATGTGGGTATACCACTGACCCCACCTCACCCCATCCATTGGTGCGCTTATAGCCTCCCCCCACACCCCACCCGCAGTCGGCTCTTTTTTATCCCCTGGCAAAATTGTCCGGTAATAAATTTTCAGCGTTTCCTGCCGACAAAGCGCCGCACTTTACAACACTTTTGGCATAAACAAACAAACATATACATATGCAGGCGAAAGTGTAGCTGTGTGTGAGTGAGTGTGGTGTGTCCATGCGTGTGAAAGGGTATATGCATGTGTTAGTGTTTGTGAGTGCGAGTGTGAGTGAGCGGCCATGTAACGGAAGTTAAGTACACACTAAGTTGAACTCGTGCGCTTGTAGCGGCGCTTCCTTCATATGTTTTGATACTCTCTCTCTCTTTCCCCCACACATGGATACATCGCCGCCTCTGGTGGTGAAGCACCTTGCCACCTCACCCTCCTCCCATTCCTTGCTTCCGCTATTCGCTTGCAGGTGAAAATGTTTGAGATTCTGCCGGTGCTGTCCAAAAGCTTAGAACAAAACTTTTTTGGTATGCCATCAACATTGATGTCCCGTCACCCTGTACACCTGTACCCTTCACATGTCCCACCATTAATGGGCGAGAGTTTCTATATGTACGGTATGTGTGTATGTATATGTGTGTTCCTAGTGTTAAGTATGTTTTTTGAGCAATTCATGTAGACAAGAGCAGCACCATGGGAGACGTACTCTTTGGCACATACTTTCTTTATAGGTTGAGTATTTTTTTGACACACGGTAATCGTGTGGAGAAAGGGAATGTAGCATTCATGCAGATTTATGTTACATGTAGCCAGAGGGCGGGTGATATTGCTTCTTGATCATTCATCAGGTTTTCTGTGTCCAACTGTGTCTACAACTTTCCAAAGATACTTCTTCTTCTAAACTTTAAGATCTGTAAGTACTGCTATAGAACGATTGATCTTCAAGGGTATATATATCTTCGACTCGCAAAGCTACTTCCTGCCACCTCCCATTTCTTTTAGTTAGCTTAATTTTTGCAGTTTCCTTTTCTGGTGCATCGCACAACAGCATCAGCACAAAAATTCAGCACAAGTGTTGGTAAGCTGCCCTCGTTGTTGTTACTTGAGCTAATAGAACACTTGACAACACTGGCCCCAGCCCACAGCCCCCCAGTCCCAGCCAGATGATTATGCACAGGTGCAGTACGCGGGTGCAGTGCGCGGGTTAGAGACTCGGTGTGGGTATGGGTGTTTGCGAGCCTGTTTATGTAGTACCCTCATTAACTGTCATTACATAATTTCCATAAAAAAAGAACGCATGTGTGTGTGTGTGTGTGTGTGTTGAGCACTAGTGTAGTTCTCTCTCCAGCCCTGCGGCACGTCCAAGGCTCCACAAAAGTTCTCTCTTCTCGGGCTACTGCAATGCAACCAACCTCCCCACCCACTCAGCCCTTTTGGCATGCGTGTGTGTGCTTCCGAGTCTCTGTTTGTCTTTAGAAAAAAAAAAGAAAATAACTTTTTAAATTGTGTTAAATATTCCATTAAACAGAAAGCTTTTTGTATGCAGTTGCAAACAAATGTTTGTTGTAGGTACAACAGAAACTGTCAGTTGTGGCACCGATGCTATGGTATAGATGCGCGTGCCGCAGATAAGTTGCCACATTTAAAGGCTGCCGCTAATGGGCGGAGCAACAGGAGGCGGGCCCTCCGATCGGCCTCCCCCACACACAAGCTCACACACCGACGCACTCAATAAGCCTGGACTTTTTACTATAATTTTATGCTCAAATGCATACCACTTTATTGTGCTGGTAAACTTTTGCTAACCGAGCCAAACCCAAACCAACCCAACCCGCTCGGTTCCCATCAAGTTTATTGCGGGGCTTAGCAACTTCCATGACAGAGCATTAATTGAGTCGGCAAGCTTTTAAAATAATTGCCAACACGCAGGTACACTTTTTATACGAGAGCAGCACTTTTTTATTTTTTTTTATTTAAATTTGATATGCTGCAATTTATTGGTTTTCTAATGAGGGGAGGGCATTCATTCTATCAGTGATATACGGATAGCATGGCAGAGATAAACGAGTATTCACTTTTTTATATGTTGTAAAACAACCACTAAATAGGTCAAATTTACTTTAATCTACAAACCCTAGACACTTTTACATTTTATAAGCAAGGCTGAAAGTATTTTAAAATTTTACGAATTTAACTAATGCTCGTTAGTTATACAAAATCTAAAAAAAAACTCCATATTAGAAAATAATAACTGTCCAGTTTTCTTCCAACACAGATCCTCCAGCTCTAAGAACCATTCCCCTCTACCCACCGCATAAAGAAAAGTTATAAGGTTTAACGGTTTAATTTCCAGAGTCTAATTGTTTTTTGAGTTGGTCAACGCTGTTTATGCTTATCGCTTGTTGTCGTGCCTATCGTTTGTATGCACAAAATAGAAAATCCGTGTGCTCGCTTCTATAAAAAGTAAGCCAATAGCTACGAACCACCAGCAGTTGATTAAACATACAACAACTGATAGAAGAATGTCGTACAAGCCGGAAATCAACTACGGTGAAAATCTGAGGATCTGACGTGGGGCGAAAGATCAAACTTCTTCCCATCGCACCTTTCCATTGGGGAGATCATCTTCAGGAAGATGGAAAGCCATCCGAAGCTGAATATTATTATAGCAATCCACGACAGACGCATAGAATTCGCGACTCTCAGAACCAGGTAAACGTTTTATGCTTTGGGCCGTTTTTGTTTGAACATTTTTATGCAAGCAATGCAATAAGAAGGACATCTGAAAACTAGACAATCTTGTAGAAAATTGATATATCTATCGAATAAAAATGTTTGTTTAGGGTTGAGATGGCCAACTAGCTAGTAATATTAAACTGAATATCAAAACTATTGAATACGATTTCAATGAATACAATAGAACGTTAACCCACTGTCGACCAGGGGGGAATTTAATATTTCCACGAAATTTATGTAACTTTAACATATTTTCCGCCTTACAGGTGAAAGATGTCGGTGGTCATTTTTGTTTTGCAAGTAAAGAGGACGATGGAGCTACAAGGAGCCGATACAAACAGTATTGTTTTCCGCGGCATGACTAATGCTGTCGACATTTGTAACAAGAGGGGGCCAATTGGGTTAAGTTCGATTTATTCATCGGTATTTTCACGGTATATTTTCAAAATCGGAAGGTATATTTCGGTATATTTCTTCGATAAGCGGTCCAAGTAGGCGAGAAAGAAGCGAAGTATAATTTAATTTGGCTTAATTTCAATTAGTTCGTTGTGCTAGATTTCGATTCTCGTTTTTCCGCAGAGCCCGCAGTTAGAGGGAATTGGTGAAAAGCAACGCAAGCAGCAGACCACTAAAAAAGCAGCAGAGTAAAAGTGTTTTTCCATTCGCACAAACACGAGTTCCGTGCCGGGGAGGTGGTTGAAACAGAAAACCAGCAGCAGCAGCCGCTAATCGGGAAGGAAAATGCAGTGGAAATTCGGGGGGAGCAGCGCAACGCTGGCGTTGCTGCTGGCCTGCAGCATACTGCTGTCCGCGACAGCCGATGTGGAGTTCGGTGTCGATGCCGAGTTTGAGGATGGCCAAGTCGAAGATGTTCAGGTGAGAGCAGGGCGGTGATATCGCAGAAATGTATGGCCCGGCGGGGGTAGCCGGTGAGAAAAGTACACGTCAGTGGCAGAAGCGTCTAGAATGTTTGTTGAGAGGGGCGGCCGGGCCGGCCACCCGCTGTTTATGGCCCTCCAATTAACATTCATCTGTCATTTTCCCAATGAGTCGGAGGAAAACCTCACGCACAACTTATGTGAACCTACCCTCCCTCGACCATTATCTGTCGCTGGGAAGTGTGTCAACATTTAAGCGACCGCGTGGTCGTATCTTTTTTATCGCAACTTCACTTATCTAACACCAACGTGTCTTTTCATGCAGGAGGAGGCTGTCGGCGCCGATGAGGAGCTTGTCTACGAGAGCCCTCTGATCGAGCCGAAGAAGTTCCACTTTGCCGACCATTTCGATACTGTCGATGAGTCGCGAAAGCTGTGGGTGAACTCGCAGGCCAAGAAGGACGACATTGCCGAGGAAATCTCCAAGTACGATGGCATCTGGAGCTGGGAGTCACCGCAGCGCATTGTCTGGGCAAAGGATAAGGGACTGGTGCTGAAATCGAAGGCAAAGCATGCAGCCATTTCGGCGCGCCTTCGCAAGCAGTTCGATTTTAAGGCAGAAAAACCGCTGGTGGTGCAATATGAGGTCACGCTGCAGGTGCGTCCATTCTAGACTAAAGAGATATTCAAATTCTGTGTGTGGATTGCATCAGCCTACGGCTGGACAAATCCAATTAATACTTGTTACTACTGTTCCACCCCCAAACCTTAAATCCCATTCTTTGACCCAATTTCTTGGTTTTGCTTTTGCAGGAGGGTCAAGATTGCGGCGGCTCGTACATCAAGCTTCTGTCCGCTGGCAAGGAAACCGAAGATCTGAAGGCAGTAAGTGAACGCCCCCCTGGCCCATATGCGAGCAACCCCCTACAATGCGTCATATTTTCTATACTATTTGCTCTGTAGTTCAATGACAAGACACCCTACACCATCATGTTTGGGCCGGACAAGTGCGGGAACGATGTGAAACTGCATTTCATATTCCGTCACGTCAATCCAATTAACGGCACCATCACCGAGAAGCATTGCAACAAACCAAAGTAAGTCCAAGTCCTATATGTTTGTATGTGTGTGTGTGTCTTCTGGGGGTTCGTTTGCTGCTGCTGCTGCTGCTGGGAGATAAGCTGGCGCAGCGGCACTGGGGTCTGTCTGTCTATTTTTACCCCCGCGGCATGCGGAACAGCTGCTGGCATCATTCGGTCGGTCGGTCAATCGGTCATTCACTTTCGCTCTCTGTCTCTCTCTCTGTACGCTTGCAGGAACCGCCTGGACGATCTATTCAAGGATAAGCTGCCCCATTTGTATCAACTGGTCGTGCATCCTGACAACAGCTTCGAGATTCGTGTGGATCACAAAATCGTCAACGAGGGCTCCCTCCTGACAGACTTTAAGCCGGCCGTTAATCCGCCAGCAGAGATCGATGACCCGAATGACCACAAGCCAGCGTCGTGGGATGAGCGCGAGAAGATACCAGATCCGACAGCATCGAAGCCCAGTGATTGGGATGAGGCTGCACCGCCCCAGCTGCCCGATCCCGATGCTGTTATGCCCGAGGACTGGCTGGAGGATGAGCCCGACATGATATTCGATCCCACGGCCAGCAAGCCCGAAGATTGGGATGCCGAAATTGATGGCGAATGGGAGGCACCGCTGGTGGACAATCCCGTCTGTGAGAAGGCCGTGGGCTGTGGCAAGTGGAAGGCTCCGCTGATCCCCAATCCCAACTACAAGGGCAAGTGGCGTGCACCGAGCATTGACAATCCCAACTATCAGGGCAAGTGGTCTCCCCGCAAGATTGCCAATCCCGATTTCTTTGAAGATCTGAAGCCCTTCCGCATGACACCTATTGTAAGCTTTGGTTTGGATTTTCTCTTTCTTAATCAATATAATAACAAGCTTGTTCCTTTCCATTTTAGAGCGCTGTTGGTCTGGAGCTGTGGTCCATGTCTAGCGACATTCTCTTCGACAATCTGATCGTCACCGATGATGTGGCGGTGGCCCGTGATTTTGCAGCCATGAGTTTTGATATCAAGCGTCGCTATATTGATCGCGAATCGGTAAGTTAATCGCCACGCCTTCTCCACCCCCATACACACGCACACAACACACACCCAGAGAAATCGAATGATTTTCTAATCGAATGCCTCCATCCGCAAACGGAAAGAAAACCCTGTGGCATCGCCTGATGCGTCGCATGAACTACAAGCCTGGATGGTGGGCCCTGTACTTCGTATACCTGCTGATTCCGGCCAGTTGTTACATATTCTATCTGTACCGTCGCGCCAAAGAGGTTGGCGCTGCGTCCTTACTCAGAACACCACACGCTACTTAAACACACGTTCATTGCCTTTGCACATTTGCACGATTATTGCTTTTGCTATTGCTATTTGCCATTTCCATTTTGTAGGACTCATTCGTGAATAAGGTAGTCGAGCTAGCCAAGGCCAATCCCGTGGTTGCGGGTCTTGTCCTGGTGGTCTTTGTCGTGCTATTCGTATTTGTCACCATTTGGTGTAGATTTGGTGGCGCTAAGAAAGAGGTAAAGTTGCTTATTTGTCTTTGTTATTTATTTCCTTATTATTTATTGCTAATACTTATCTTTGGGTTTAAAGGACGCTGCTAAGCGCGCTGCTGCTCAGGCAAAGAAAACCGATGCACCACAGCCCGATGATGTACCCGAAGAGGAGGAGGAGAGCGATCCATCGTCTGAGAGAGCTGCTGGCGATTCCAGTAAGGAAAGCACGCCGCTGTCCGCTAGTCCCAAGAAGAATAAAAAGTCTGATTTAGAGGATAATGTTGAGACCAAGCCGGAGGAGACCAAGCCGGAGGAGGCCGAGGGTTCTGATGAGCCCGCACAGACTGAGGTGGGTCTCTCCTATATGCTTTAAAATACGTTAAATCTGAAATAAAATGTAATTTTTTTTTTTGTTGTAATAGGAACCTACCACAAAATCTACACGTAAGCGTGCAGTGCGCAAGGAGTAAAGCGGATCAACATCAAATCAACAGAAATCAAGAACATTTTCAACAAAACTTAACCCATTTCCACGAAGCAAAAAGCAAACAAACAATATTCATTTCAAATATTATTCGATGTTCAACCACATGTGAATCACATTTCTCCCCCAACCCCCACAAATACACACAGAAACACACACACACCCCCATACATGTAATTGTTGCAGTCCAGCTTCAAGTGCAGTCCCCTTATTTAATACTATAATTTATGTGTGGTTCGGTTTAGTGAAACTTTATATGTACGTACTTGCTGCACTATGGTTGCATTTCCAAGGTGTTCGTTCTCTCTCACTCCCACTCCACTTCCTGGAACACTTGCTAATTTCATTTTTGGTTCAAAACTCTGCATCCCATGGAC